>OY856414.1:473190100-474537600 GCA_963693085.1 Alisma plantago-aquatica
CTAGTTAATTACCCAGAATGGGATATGTGGTGGCATTAGTGGTGCTAAATATATTCAATGATACTTATTTGGAGAAAATGGGTTTCTATTTATGGAGTGTTGTGTATTTGTAGGATCCTAAGGAGAGAGAGAGATAGGTGTAATTGAAGCAGTAAACACTAATGCTTTATGTGAAGAGCGATACATGTAGCCAGTGGCGGAGCTAGGAATTATCCATAGAGGGGGCACCGGTAACATATATACACCAACAACTATATCACGTAGGGCACAATTGATAAAAATATGCAACTTTAGAATCAAATCCATAACAATTACTCTGGAATCATGAAATCTGGGTGGGGCACTTGCCCACCCAGGCCTAAACATGGCTATGCCACTGCATGCAGCTGAAGTAGTAAACATAATGTTATATGTCTTCACATATCCATCTACGGATCTCGTAAACAATGATATAATAGGAAGGAAGTTATATGAGATTATACATTTCCTATGGAGTAGATCTAGCAGTAGTGTTCATAAGAATAGACATGGAAGATGATGTCGATGACGAACCCAAACATAGCCACCAATGCACCCACATCTCTATGTCATCCATGGGGATGACAGGGAACTATAGTTTGCCTCCCAAGAGACGATGTGGAAGGAGTTGCCCTTTTGTTGGCAATGTTCTAGTGTTGTACAAGCTCTCCTCTCTCCTTCTTTCCTTGATGGTAATGATGGCTTGTCAAAGGCCTCTCAAAAGGTACCTCCTTTTTTGACATGAAAGTCATCACACAAGTGTCTTAAGAGTTATCATAAAACACTGGGAATGATGTCCTATGTATAGGAAAGGCAGGGAAGCGTGATTTCTAATAAACTCTGGGAAACAAAAATATAAGCCATTTTTCAATTGCTACCCATGGATAGTCTAGTTTGGCCATTGGATCCAATCTAATTGGGTTACTAGAACCAGTCATTCAGGCCATTTGACCGACTCCAATCTAGTCATCAGATGACGTTCCATCAAGCCATTGGTCTTGATGCATTGGTTTTGTAGTCACTTTTCATAGACTATTTTTTGGGCATTAATTGCATATATGTTTGTATTAAGATATGTTTATGCATTGTTTTCTATCATTAGCCTATGAATCATTGCTTCATCATTTATTTTGTAATTCTACTAAAGCATGCTAATTTATCATCTATAATTCTGAATTACTATACTTTTCCTTTGTTTTAGGTTAATTGGGCACTAAGTGGACAGCTCGGTGCCATCAACACATCTATCATTAGTATCGATAGAGCATGAAGTTTTAATAGGGAAATTGAGAAATGTTGATGTTACTGATTGAACACTCAATGCTACCAAGGACAAAATCTATGCTACTAAAACCAGGAGTCGGTGCTACCAACCCTAGATCCAGAGAGCATCAGAAGTTGAGAATAATTATCTCGATGCCATTGACTCACTTTTCGGTGGTATCAAATTCAATATTCAAATTACATCAGAAATCAAATATAGGAACTTAGTTTTATTGACTCACAAAGTCGGAAGTACTGAAACAATTTGAGGGTTACAAGTCAACCTACAACTAGGTTCCACAAACACCATGTTGATAGTACCAACACTATGTGCTTAGTTCAAATATAAGATCAAGTTGGATCCAATGACTGTGACTCAATGAAGTCCAAAGCCCTCACTTATGACCTAAGGGGAGTGTGGACAAAAGAGGATATCACATTTTGTCACATTGCTACAAAGCATGAAGCTAGGAGAGGAGTAGGTGAAGGAGATAGCCATAAGCTAGATGCTCTGGGCACTTCTAGAGGGCATATTTGTGACTAGAACACTACATAATAAGGTATTCATCATAGGGGATCTCCAAGATGATTTTTTAGGGGTTTTCATATTAGTTTTCTCATGTTTAGCCTATTTTCTTCCTCTTCCCTTCTTTGTATGATCATAGAAATCATGATGGGCCAAATCCAATATTCCTCAGGAGCTGGGAGTAGACCTCTATGCTTTGTGGTTGAATTCTATGAATTGATAATCTACATCCTTCATTGTGAATGTGAATCTATGATCTTTTATTTGTTTGTTTATGCTTTAACCCCATCATCAAAGTAATAGACTGTTCGTCAATTAGGTAGAGAATATAGGGGTTGGAAAAACCATATATCCACATAGCCTATATCACATCTCAGGAGAGGGCTTATGATTGTGAAAAAACAACCTAGAGATTTTGATAACACACCTAGCTAATTCCTTAACTACTATAGGTGTGGGGTTTGTATTAGTTTAGGTAGTGTATTATGATGTGGGAGTGGGTAGTACTTGCTATAGGTCCATAGTCAAGAGTTAAGGGTGAATGATTATTAATGAAATGGAATTTGAATGAAATGTATGCCATGGTAAAATGATAGTCCTGAGAAATCCATTCATTCATGATAACAACCATTTCTAATCTAGATTTAATTCTTTGCTCTTAGTTATAAAACATCCAATCAACAATTTCCTAGGCCTAGTTTATTTGATTTCAGTATATTGTAGTCTTTCGTGAACATTTCCCTGAGTTTGGCACATAGACCTCATCGACCTGTATTACACAACATGTGTACTTGTGTTTTACACAGATAGTTTTAGCATGTCAAGTTTTGGGCACTGTTACTGAGGGAATGGAAACACCAACACTGTGAGTGTTGTGACCGTCCACTCTAGGCCACTTTTCTTTCTTTTGATTAATATTTACCTTTTCTTTTGAACAAGAGTATAATTGAAAAAATATCTTTTGTCAATTCACTAGTATTCTATGTCTCACATTGCCATTTATTTTCATATACTAGTGCATGGTTCACACTCAAACCATGGATTATAGAAAGACTATTCAAACTAGTGAAATCATGAGGAGATTTTTCATAAGGTGTGAGAGTTTTTGGATTCAACTGAGAAGCTCATCCAAACTCCCCACCATAGTTAGAGCAAGAGAAGACCAGAACTATGGTACCAACCAGTGATTACCATGTAGAGGATGTTCCTGAAGAACAAATAGTCAGGGAGAAGATAAAGAAATCATCACCCAAAATTTAGTTAGGGCCAATAAAACATCAAGCAGTTATTGTTGGCATATACAAGATAGATGTAAGAGTGGTGGCACTCATAAAAGCTCAATCATTTTATGGGAACAACTTGGAGGATCCTAGGCACATATAAACAGCTTCTTGTGGAGTCGTGACATGATAGAGATCTATAAAGTTCTTGCAACCATCATGTATTTGAAGTTGTTCTCATATTCATTGTTTGATAAAATCAAGACATCGTTCCTCAGTCTACCTCTAGAGTCTATACAAACCTGGGATGGGATGATAGAAGCATTCTTTGAGATATATTTCCCATTGTAAAAGATGAATGAATTGGTGGGAAAAATCTACAGCTTTGAGCAACATGTAAATGAGTCATATTCAAAAGTGTTTGAGAGTTTTTTGAACATGCTCAACAAAGTCCCTCATCATGATATTGATCCATATGGGCAATCGAATACATTCTATTACGGCCTACACAATGTGGAAATGTCTACTCTTAGTAGTGTAGGGGTAGTATTCATCCAAAACAACAAGGCTACAAGATGTGATAAGGTCTTGAAGAACATGGCCAAGAACCAATCTTAGGTTAGAGGAGAGAAAACCACCTGCAACAATCAAGAATTCTATGGAATCATGAGAGATTGTGAAACTTAAGTCTCACATGGAGAACCTAACAAGGAATGTTGATCATAAATTTGTCACCTCATCTGGAGGTGAGGAGGAGGAATGCATGCTCATGTGGCAACATAATAATAGGGTCAAAAACATATATTGATGGCATGAGGATCCTAAATTCTCTTAGAATGATCCATACAATTTTCAACACAACAATAACAAGGAAAACTATGATAACATGGATTTTCACTCATTCAAATATGTACTTCTTAACTCATTAGATGCTCTATTGAACTCAATAACCTCCCTCACCCTTAATTTGATGACATTGAGTCACTTTATGCTCAATTGTTGAATTAGATTTGATTAAGTATCACTTTGTACTTATATATGCATTTAATATGGGTTTTGAACTAAGTATCGTTCTTATCATGTATCATCAACTTACAACCAAAATTGAATCCTTTCAATGTAGTCTTCTTGTTGTTACATGTATATCATGATGTAAAGGATTCAATTAGAAATCTAATGGCACAAAAATCACTTCAACTAGAGCATCATTGCCCAAGTTATGGCCTTTCAATGTTTGACTCTTATTCACTTGATTTAACTGATTTAATTCAAATTTGAACCCTTATTGGACCAAAATGACTCGACATGTGGCCCATTAACTTTCTCTGTTCTTTGTCTTGGGCAATCCACACCCCCCTCAGACAAATCATGTGGGATGTTTTTTTAGTCATGGATCCTGACCTTTAGATCTCGTAGGCATAGATTCAAGCCCATCGAACGACCAAAAAGATTTCCTCACGCTCCATACACTGTGTCACGACCTCCTTTTTAATAATAATAATACAACCATAGCGGAAGCATTTGAACATAATGGAGATCATGAAAAATTGTGGACTGATATCATTAATCAAGCAAAACCCATAGAATAAAAGGAAAATCCACCAGAGTGCCTTATTACAAACCATAAACAAGACTCTAAGTCCAACATAAAGAGTTCAAAGAATGAAACTCCAACATAACATAACAAAAAGGAAAGACATCTATCTAGAATGGCACCCCACTAAGTAGGATTCATGAACTATCCTTGAGCTTGAGCTGACGTCCCTGAAGTCTACTTCTTCTCCTCTTCGTCTGCGGACATCTCGTCCCCAGCCCATGCAAGGCAACGTAAAACTATGTGAGTGGCACTGAGCAGTTATATAAGAAAATAGCTTATAATTGAAATGGCATGAGAAATAACTTGGAACATAAATACATAACATAAGTAACATGATTGCATGAGAACATGATTAACTTAACATGATTTCATAATAAGATGGTTTTTACTTGAGTTGATGTAGTCCCTCTCCTGATTTGCACCCACAGTGTTCATAAGGCCATTTAAGGCTCACATAAGGCCAATCAAGGCTCACATAAGGCCAATTAAGGCTCACATAATGCTCCCACATAGCTCATAAGGCCAATTAAGGCTCACATAACATGATTGAGGGGACTATATCAACATACACGGTTTAATACACTTGAACATAGTTATCATGATTTCTTGATCAATTAGCATGACAGTAATTCATAATGTTCAAAATGAAAGCATATTCATTAAAACAGTAGAAAACGTAAATTCATAGCATTTGCATGGTTTTCATAAGCATAAATTGAATAATAGCATAGTTGCACTTTATTGAGTAATCATAACCAATAAACAAATAAAATAAACCCATAACCCTAGAATTATGCTCAGTGTGCATGATCCACTCACCTGATCTTGAAGGGGTGTACTAACAGTAGATGCAGTCCTGATCAATCCTAATATCCTGTGAATAACATAACTATGAATTAATTACATTTTCTTAACATAGGTGTATGATTCCCTAATTAAATTTGGAAATTAGGTTGGAAATCTAGATCTGAAACTAGGACCATGTGATAGATCTCGAAAAACTGATCAAAACCCATATATGGATCATCCCCATCTGAGCTCTAGATTGTTTTCTATGATTTTATAAAGATCAGAGATATTCTAACCAATCAGAGGTGAGGAAAAATCATTCAAGACATTCCTGAAAAATCCGGAAATCAGAGTTCAAAAGACGACTTTGCCCTCGCATTATAAATCTGGGATAGGGGCGTGACAGGGCATATTGGTCATTTAGACAAACCTTAGGCGCTCGTGTATACATGATCAAAGCTTACTGAAATCCCGAGAATACCCAAAGGAAGAATTACAGGGAGAAAAACCTGTGAGGGTTAAACTAGGAATAACGCCAATGATTTTGTTCATCTACAGATTGACCGAGAACTCAGAGCAATAGCTGAAATCCTTGAACACAAACTCGCGGTCTGCTATGAAACCTGAAAAGAGATCATGAGCAACAACTTCCTCACGGTCTACCGAGCTCAGCAACCCCTGACTTGGGTTCAGTGGTGGTCAGAACTGCCAAGAGCCCTTTCTCTGCCATGGCCGATAAATCTGAAGAAGCAGGTGGATCTAGGAAGCACTGATTTCAAGGAAAACAATGTCAAGCTGAAAAACTAACGGTTGAACACCATTCGTAATCACCAGGCAGTACTGACAAAACAAACCAGAGTGTGAACAGATGCCTATAACCTGAAACTGGCAAAGAGGTCCCCAGAAAACAGAGCATAGATCTTGAGATACGAATCGATTATCCCGTGGCAGATCGAGTAAAATGACCATTTCAACATCTTCAAAGGTGTCCATGGAAGCTAGGTCACTGGTTTTCATGGCCTGAAAGTGACCGTCTGACCTAGTCTGAGGCTAAGTTCGATGGTCTAAAACTGGGTTCGTGGGCGGAGCAGATGAGTGAAACGGACAGGCTACAATCACATTGGGAACACTGAAGAGGGGGCGAGGATGCTTACTGGAGGCATAATTGAACTGAGAAGCTCAAAGCTCTGTGCTCGAGCTCGTCGGAGGAAGTGAGGTAGATCGAGTCCGCGGCGGCTCCTCGGTTTAGTTCAGCCCAAATTGGCGGCAGAGGAAGGTCGAGTGATGCCTGAGTGTGCTTCCTAATTCGCTAGCTCTTGGTGCGATGGTCCCTCGTGACCTGGAGATGGTGGCGCCGTCGACCAAGGAGGGAAGGTCAGTTGGGTGTTTCCTCTGTGGGTGCTTATAGGGGTCAATCTAGGGCTCGCTAGGTTTGTGGGGATCTCCCAAATTCGTTAGCGTTGAGATAACGGCAAGCTATTGAGGAGGGAGGGAGATATCACAGGCGAAGGAGTGGGATTCTGTTTCCCCCTTCTGCGCAGATACATAGGAAGGTAGGGGATGAAGGGCGTGCCCTCAGATCCCCATCTGACGGTCCCCAAGAAGTCTGTTTCCTCCTGAGCTGCGTGTGACAGGCTGTAACAGCCTAGACTTTGGTCTAAAAGGAATAAACGAATGCATTATTGAATAATTAAGTCACACTATATCATTATCTCTCCCTTTTCTCTTAATAACATTTGGAGCCTTTAGGATTATCCAAAAGTAACCAAATTTGATATACAAGCTAATTCGACCATGAGGAATCTAATTATCTAATCAGATTTTGGATATGAGTTAGGGAAACATGTGTTTTACATTATTAGTTACTTAGGGTAATTAACACATTAATAATCATTGCAAGGGAATTTTATTACCAAAATCCGAGGGGAGCTCTATTATTATTTTATCTACTCATATACCAATCAATGGGGTGCACTTTACATGTATGTGTACCGAAATTATCAATTAACCCCTAACTAGTCATTATTGCATAATTAGGGCTAAATTCTCATGCATTATTCATGACATTAATATGACTAATTATTGATGTAAATAATTCCATTAAAGGTCCAATTGGCACATTTAGCTCATTTTGAAATACAAATTAAGCATGGTCTGTACTTAAGTCATCATATGGAAAATGGATTCTTTCAATTTAGGGTTTCACCTTTATTAAATAACAAAAATTTTGGGACTAAAATTTGAGGGTCGTTACAACCTACCCACCTTATAGAAATTTCATCCTCGAAATTTTTATGTCATATTAAAGTACTACCCACCTTAGGGTTTCACATATATGTACCCTAACTTATTGTCTGATCGTAACATTTCATAAGCCAACACTAAGAATAATCATGATATGGTATTAACATGGATAACTTTTGCGTATCTAACATGACTGGTAAAACTTAACGAGTGCATGAATTGTTAATTTAATTTGAAAACTAAATCTTACCTTCATCATCCACCATAGCAAAAACCCTAGCTTTCCTTTTCTCTGGGGGACCTGGGTTAGGGTTCTGACCTGCCCCTTTCTTTGCAGCTAACTTAGGGCATTTGTCCTTGAAGTGCCCTTCTCCTCCACAGTAAAAGCAAACACCTAAGCCCAACCTGCATGGTCCTGCATGGGATTTTCCACACTCGGTGCATGCATCCCTAACTGGGGGATTCTCAGGGGCCTTGCACTTCTTGTGATCATTGTGGTGTCAGTCCCGATTGTTGTTGTCGTGATGGTGGCGATGTCCATTGTGGGAGTTCTTCTTCCAAGTCCTCCCTGGGTGATCCTCGAGCTCAAGTGCCGCATCTAGGGCTTCCTGCATCGTCTTGTGGCCTCGTCCAGAAAGTGAGTAGCTGAGATCATCCTTGAGACCTTGAATGAACTTCTAAGCTCGCTTCAACTCAGTCATCTCGGTCCTGTACTTCTGGAGGATGCGCAACTTCATTGCATATTGGGTGACAGTCATGTCGCCACGCTGTCGCATATGAAGGAACTCTAACTCCTTCTTGTCCATCATCGCTTCTGACACATAGTGGCCCTTTAAAGCTTCTACAAACTCCTCCCATATGAGTAGCTCTTCATTTGGGTCTCTGGCGTCACAGAAGTTTTCCCACCAAACGCGAGCTGGTCCTATAAGCATGTGAGTCCCGAACCTGACGCGTGACTCCTCAGAACAGTCCAAGTCGTGGAAGCAATGCTCCAGGTTGTGAATCCAGGCCTCAGCCTTACCTACAACATCCAGCTCTTCTTCTCCCGCGAACGTCTCAGGTTTCACCTTGAGGAAGTCTATTAAGGTGACTTCATTCCTCCTCTGATGACGGCCTCCCATTGCCTCATATAAAGCTCTGACCAACATATTGTATGAGAGGGGAGGGTCTTCTCCATGGGGGTTCTCCTCGTGCTCAAAGTCATGATCACTCTCTCCACCAGAGTGAGGGGGTGACTTGTCATGCTCAGGGCGACGCTTAGGGGCCATCTCTAATAGGAAAGGAGACTTAGATAAGCACATGGAGTGACACATAAGATCCTACTATGGTGGCCATTCTATGATTGCTCTGATACCATTTTGTCACGACCTCCTTTTTAATAATAATAATACAACCATAGTGGAAGCATTTGAACATAATGGAGATCATGACAAATTGTGGACTGATATCATTAATCAAGCAAAATCCATAGAATAAAAGGAAAATCCACCAGAGTGCCTTATTACAAACCATAAACAAGACTCTAAGTCCAACATAAAGAGTTCAAAGAATGAAACTCCAACATAACATAACAAAAAGGAAATACATCTATCTAGAATGGCACCCCACCAAGTAGGATTCACGAACTATCCTTGAGCTTGAGCTGACGTCCCTGAAGTCTACTTCTTCTCCTCTTCGTCTGCGGACATCTCGTCCCCAGCCCATGCAAGGCAACGTAAAACTATGTGAGTGGCACTGAGTAGTTATATAAGAAAATATCTTATAATTGAAATGGCATGAGAAATAACTTGGAACATAAATACATAACATAATTAACATGATTGCATGAGAACATGATTAACTTAACATGATTTCATAATAAGATGGTTTTTACTTGAGTTGATGTAGTCCCTCTCCTGATTTGCACCCACAGTGCCCATAAGGCCATTTAAGGCTCACATAAGGCCAATCAAGGCTCACATAAGGCCAATTAAGGCTCACATAATGCTCCCACAGAGCTCATAAGGCCAATTAAGGCTCACATAACATGATTGAGGGGACTATATCAACATACATGGTTTAATACACTTGAACATAGTTATCATGATTTCTTGATCAATTAGCATGACAGTAATTCATAATGTTCAAAATGAAAGCATATTCAATTAAACAGTAGAAAACATAAATTCATAGCATCTGCATGGTTTTCATAAGCATAAATTCAATAATAGCATAGTTGCACTTTATTGAGTAATCATAACCAATAAACAAATAAAATAAACCCATAACCCTAGAATTATGCTCAGTGTGCATGATCCACTCACCTGATCCTGAAGGGGTGTACTAACAGTAGATGCAGTCCTGATCAATCCTAATATCCTGTGAATAACATAACTATGAATTAATTACATTTTCTTAACATAGGTGTATGATTCCCTAATTAAATTTGGAAATTAGGTTGGAAATCTAGGTCTGAAACTAGGACCATGTGATAGATCTCAAAAAACTGATAAAAAATCATATATGGATCGTCCCCATCTGAGCTCTAGATTGTTTTCTATGATTTTATAAAGATCAGAGATATTCTGACCAATCAGAGGCGAAGAAAAATCATTCAAGACATTTCTGAAAAATCTAGAAATCAGAGTTCGAAAGATGACTTTGCCCTTGCATTATAAATCTGGGATAGGGGCATGACAGGGCATATTGGTCATTTGGACAAACCTTAGGCGCTCGTGTATACATGATCAAAGCTTACTGAAATCCCGAGAATACCCAAAGGAAGCATTACAGGGAGAAAAACCTGTGAGGGTTAAACTGGGAATAACGCCAATGATTTTATTTGTCTACAGATTGACCAAGAACTCAGAGCAATAGCTGAAATCCTTGAACACAAACTCGCGATCTGCTATGAAACCTGAAAAGAGATCATGAGCAACAACTTCCTCACAGTCTACCGAGCTCAGCAACCCCTGACTTGGGTTTAGTGGTGGTCGGAACTGCCAAGAGCCCTTTCTCTTCCATGGCCGATAAATATGAAGAAGCAGGTGGATCTAGGAAGCACTTATTTCAAGGAAAACAATGTCAAGCTGAAAAACTAACGGTTGAACACCATTCGTAATCACCAGGAAGTACTGACAAAACAAACCAGAGTGTGAACAGATGCCTATAACCCGAAACTGGCAAAGAGGTCCCCAGAAAATAGAGCATAGATCTTGAGATACGAATCGATGATCCCGTGGCAGATCGAGTAAAATGACCATTTCAACATCTTCGAAGGTGTCCATGGAAGCTAGGTCACTGGTTTTCATGGCCTGAAAGTGACCGTCTGACCTAGTCTGAGGCTAAGTTCGATGGTCTAAAACTGGGTTTGTGGGCGGAGCAGATGAGTGAAACGGACAAGCTACAATCACATTGGGAACACTAAAGAGGGGGCGAGGATGCTTACTGGAGGCGTAATTGAACTGAGAAGCTCAGAGCTCCGTGCTCGAGCTCGTCGGAGGAAGTGAGGTAGATCGAGTCCGCAGCGGCTCCTCGGTTTAGTTCAGCCCAAATTGGCGGCGGAGGAAGGTCGAGCGATGCCTGAGTGTGCTTCCTAATTCGCTAGCTCTTGGTGCGATGGTCCCTCGTGACCTGGAGATGGTGGCGCCGTCGACGAAGGAGGAAGGTCAGTTGGGCATTTCCTCTGCGGGTGCTTATAGGGGTCAATCTAGGGCTCGCTAGGTTTGTGGGTATCTCCCGAATTCATTAGCGTTGAGATAACAGCAAACTATTGAGGAGGGAGGGAGATATCGCAGGCGAAGGAGTGGGATTTTGTTTCCCCCTTCCGCGCAGATACATCGGAAGGTAGGGGATGAAGGGCGTGCCCTCAGATCCCCATATGACGGTCCCCAAGAAGTCTGTTTCCTCCTGAGCTACGTGCGACAGGCTGTAATAGCCTAGACTTTGGTCTAAAAGGAATAAACGAATGCATTATTGAATAATTAAGTCACACTATATCATTATCTCTCCCTTTCCTCTTAATAACATTTGGAGCCTTTAGGATTATCCAAAAGTAACCAAATTTGATATACAAGCTAATTCGACCATGAGGAATCTAATTATCTAATTAGATTTTGGATATGAGTTAGGGAAACATGTGTTTTACATTATTAGTTACTTAGGGTAATTAACACATTAATAATCATTGCAAGGGAATTTTATTACCAAAATCTGAGGGGGGCTCTATTATTATTTTATCTACTCATATACCAATCAATGGGATGCACTTTACATGTATGTGTGCCGAAATTATCAATTAACCCCTAACTAGTCATTATTGCATAATTAGGGTTAAATTCTCATGCATTATTCATGACATTAATATGACTCAGTATTGATGTAAATAATTCCATTAAAGGTCCAATTGGCACATTTAGCTCATTTTGAAATACAAATTAAGCATGGTCTGTACTTAAGTCATCATATGAAAAATGGATTCTTTAAATTTAGGGTTTCACCTTTATTAAATAACAAAAATTTTGGGACTAAAATTTGAGGGTCGTTACACACTTCCCAACACCTATGGCGCTGGCACCACCTACCCCAATGTTGGCACCACTAATTTACCCCTTACCGCCCCTTTTTCCTCCAATTAAAGCCTCAATTCACTTGCCTCCTCACTATTCTTTATTTCCCCAAACTTGTGCTTCCTCCCATTCTAAAGATGCCTCCCGTTCACCTATTCATCCTCCCCCAGCTCTGGCCGCATAGTGCAATGCCGCCATGGAGCTTAGGTTGGGGGTTTCCCCCTCGACCTCTGTCTCTAGAGATGCAAGCTTATACACCTTCGTGAGGCCAAGACAAGTTTGGCCATCACCTTTTCTGGGCTTTTGGTGCCCTCCTTCCTAGACTTGGTCCTCGCTCCGATGAGCTTCACAACTACTCTTTGTCAAGCTAGCATAGGTACAAGGGGTCATGGGGAAGGATGATGAGCACAGTGGTGGCCAACACTGTCCTGACGCTACCAACCGCTTGAGGGGTGATCAGTAGATGTGGGGAACCACGAGCCGCTGAAGATCTCACCCTCCTTGTCGGCCCAACTTGGGTGGCCCATGACGCCCAAACAAGGATTAGTCCGCACAGTGAGCCTCTAGCTCTTGGATCTTAATCCAAGGACTCAAGATCATGCAATCAAGGTGGCACTTTGAAAATTCACCATAAATCACCCTTTGTCCAAAAATATCGTACAATATATGATTTTTAATCTGAAAAACATGATCTTTCAATTTAAAATACTTCCAAACCCTAGTTTTTCTTGCTCATCTACTGATATATTTAAATATGTGTGTTCTATGTCTTTTGGAGGTGATTAATGCTATTTTGTACTCAAGCTTGCTCCTTTATTTACTAAAACTTGATGATTAGCATTATATCAATAACTTTTGATGCATGTTGAACTAAGATTCAAACTTGACCATGATAAAATCCTAAATTTACTTGGTGATTTATTTTAACCTTGAAACATGCCTTATATGGATTCATTTATGATGAATCTAAAACCTAATGCACGTATGGGTTTTTTATGTCTAAGATGATCATGTGAACTCCTAAATTAGTAATATTAAATGCCTTGTATCCTTATATGTGTTATGGAACTTTCTTGTGCACTTATGTGGCTAAATACCCTAATCTTGGCTCGACATATGATCTAGTGTGCATGGTGATATCTAAATCTCTAATCTCGTGCAAGTCTTGGTAGAAGTATCATACATGTTATATAGTGATCTGATAACACCCACTTTATGGCTGCTAGAACTCATATTTTACTGTCAAAATAGCCTTCAAACCTAACTTCCTCTTTGTTTGATTCTATTATGAAGAATCATGTCCACTACGCCCCTGATTTTATTTCTCATCTTTTGCAGGGCTTTTCCTATTTTTCCATAAGAAAAGCAGCACTAATGGGCCCATCAGACCGATCAGCAATGAAGCCCACATTTAAACCCAGTAGTTCACCCACATCCAAGGCTGACGCACCTCTCTTACCTGTCATGGTCGCTAGCCGCTATGATAACAACTTGACACGGGCGTGCCATGCATGAGTGTCTCTGCCCACTACGATCCTTTACCTGATATGGTGCCTAAATCATCACGGTTCACAAACCAATGAGGTCATTACCTGACATGGCCACCCCTCAGCGTCACAGCCTGATAAGGCTCCAACCCGCCTGATGAACACAATACGCCCACTGCTCGGTACTTTCCCAGCCAGATACACATGACAGACGACAGCCGTATCGACCCTTCTGAAGCCTCAAGAGAGGATCCATGGATTAAAGACACGTGGGCCAATAAAAGCTACAACTACCATCAACTCGTAGCCTATAAATAGCAGTTACAAGCCTACAATGGGACGAGCCAAACCCAGCTAGAGCTAGCCCCTAGAGTAAAGGAGCTAGTGCGTCGAGTCCCTAGGAGCCTGCCGGGGCAATAACTAGGTGAGCACATACCCATCCCGAGAGGGATGGGAGGAGTTCACTTAGAGACCATTACAGTAGCAACAAGCAACACAATATGATCCTCAAGGCTACTTCTAGCATGTCGGGTTCTTATCTAGGCTTCAACATGAGATGACTTACCCACCTATACTCGACACAAAGAACCCGAGAGCCTTAAGATAATGTTAACCCGATCTATATCCTAACTCGATACGGTCTCTACCCATCACAGTTGCATCCCGACACGACCAACACCCCAACATGAATGTATTGTGTGGGGTCTTATCCTGATATGACCCTTACCCATCACGATCCTTGACCTGACACGGTTAGTGACCTGACATGGTCGTATCCCGATATGGCCTTTACCCGGTACCGGGTTAGCATTATATTAGGTGTCATTTGCTGTGTACTTCGATCTCCTAAATCAAGGATACTGATACTTATCTTCCCTTGACAACATTTACTTTCATTTAAATTTCAGCATTGTAACTAAACCTTTATGCTTCTTTATGATTACTAGAATATGTGGAGTTTATCTCGTATCATTCTATGTATGGATTTATTTCATTGGGTGGTTTCTTTTTGGTATATGAGTTCTAGTTTCTTCTTTCTAATTCACATTTTGACTAGCTATCGAATCATGTTTCTTGTTTTGACTTCTTCGAGAGAAAGATGTTGTGAACTTCTAGATCTTGGTCTAATTCAGGCATATGAGAGTACCCAAAACTAGAGCTACACCTGGTTTATCTTTGCACACGATCCCACGCCTAGTACCTTTGAGAGGAGGAACCCAGTGCATGGTTTGTTGGCATTCTCTTTGAGAGAAGAAGACGCTGGATGTAGGTCGTTTCTGCTTGATACAATTAAGTTTTCTTCCATCATGTTATACCCTAAAGATAGTTCTATTTCCTCAGTTTCCTATATGCAAAACTACTACAAAAATTGCTAAAACCGAAAACACCCAAAGCTTTAGTCTTTCTGGTAACTCCCCTTGGAGATAGGTTTTAGTTTAATTCTTTGTTATTCTTTTCCGCTACAACAAACCTTAAATCCCTTGATTCTCCGACGTTCTTAAACAAGTAAAACTTGAGTTCCAAAGCACTATTATCCTAGTCCATGTGTTTGACCCCGAACTACTTTGACCCTATGCTAGTTGCAGGAGTCTTAAACATTCGAGTAATATAAATTATTAAAGTCTGATGACCTAGACATGTCTCCATTTTTGAACCCACGTTTAAGGCTTGTCAACTTTTTGGCGCCGATCTGGGGACTTGGCAACAAATACCATTTTACAAACTCAAATTTTACTTACACTTTTCCAAAAACCTAGTACATATTCATACAATATTGTAGATACTTATTGCACATAATTTCTATAATACACCCACACTTTTACATTTCCTCTTTTTAGGTACCTTTTTTATCTCTTCAACCCCTCCTGTTTCCTGACAAGCAATGGCTGAGCAAGCACCCAAAGCTCAGTCTCTTTGTTCTTTTATCCAAGTCAGGGGAAATGAGGAAAGGAACCCGGTGGTGGAGCAGCCACTCAATGTGGCTAACTTTGCACTGAAGCTATCCTTTCTCCAGCTACTACAACACAACTATTTCAGAGGAAAAACTAGTAAAGAGAATCCTTAAAATCATCTCATGATGTTTAAGAGGACCTGTAAGACTTTCAAGATTAACAAGGTCCCGATATCTTATATCTACAACCAGTGCTTTCATTTCTCCTTAAGGGAAAAAGCTCTGGAATGGTACACAAGTATCCAAGATGGGAGCCTCCCTGACTAGGAATATTTGGACAACACTTTTATTACTAAATTCTTCCCTATAGAGAGAACAATAAAATGTCAAAACACGATAACCAAATTCTGGAAGAAGGTCTCTGAGAACCTACATGAAACATGGGAAAGATTTCAAGGCTATCATCAAGAGTACTCGCACCATGATTTCTCTAAGTCCAAGTTGATTACCACCTTCTACAATGGGTTGTGCATTGGAGAAAGGAAGTCCTTGAATGCTGTAGTAGGCAGTGCTTTGTTGGGGCTCAACGCCCAAAGAGCCAGGGAAATTATTGACAATGTGGCCACAAATCAGCAAGACAGTGAGTATGAGAGAGAGTCAACAAGTCACACTACCCCTAGAGAATCTAAGGTGATGGAGTCACTGGCAGCCAAGTTATACAAAATAATGAATGATGCTCAAACTTTGAAGGAGCAGAGCTACAAAGGCAAGGTCTGACAAGAAGCAGTCAGAAGTTGTGTCATGTGCGGAGAGCCATACCACCTTTCTAACTTTTTCCCACACACATCCGTACAGAGTGTGCTTGATGAAGAAAGTATAGAGAATGTAAATTATGTTCAGTATCGATGCCCCGACCATCCCGTATTCTCATACAGAAACACCAATGTGGAAAAAAACTCTCACCAGCTAGTAGGCGGAACTTCTTCAGGAGGACACTAGAATCATCAATGCCAAATAGGTTTCTGGCAATAAAGAAGCTACCTGAATGCCCAACAAAGTTAGCAACAATGACCGTCGATAATGACCGAGTTAATGTCCTTCGCCAAGAAATAGAATGATCTGAATGACAAACTACAAAAGAGTTTCATGGACAGCACGACGTTGCTCAAATTAATGAAACAATAGATGGGAGGTTTCTCAGCTCAGATCAGGGAGCTCTAGACGCACAACAAGAAAATAGATCAGTAGTTGGCAAGCCTAGCTCAGAGCATCAACCATCAGGTAGGGCGATTCATGTCCAATACCGAGGCAAACCCATGAGGTAATGAAACCGTGAAAATGGCCGTCCTGAGGTAAGGAACAATGATACACTCAGCTGATGAGAAGAGAGAAATAATACCAGTCAAGGATGCAACCCCTGAGGAATCAATAGAAGTACCTACAAAGAGAAAGAAAGTACAGAGAAAGGAGGTGACAACATGAATTCTAAAGAGCGTCCGGATAGGTACGCACCCCGTATACCTTTCCCACACAAGCTAGTGAAAGCTCGGCTAAATAAAAGATATGAGAAGTTCATGGCTTCCGTGAAGAAGCTGCACCTTGAAATCCCTTTCTTGGATGACATCGAGGAAATGCCTACCTATGCGAAGTTTCTCAAGGACCTGATTTCAAGGAAGAAGAGAGGAGAAGATGTTGAGACTATGAAGTTAGCACAGATGTCCAACTCTTTTGTTAAGGCAAGCATGCCTTTCAAGAAGAAAGACCTCGACTCCTTTGTTATTCCCTTCTAGGTTGGAGACAACATGACCCAAAAAGGTCTAGCAGATCTAGGAGTGAGCATTAGTCTAATGTCATTATTGCTTGCAAAATGGTTGGGGCTTATTGGCATAGTAAGTACAAATATGAGGATCCAGCTAGCAGACCACACCTTCACAAGGCTTGTTGGAGTAGTAGAACATGTACCCATTAGGGTCGGACGATTCTTTATACCCTACGACATTGTTCTAATTGACACCTTGGAGGATCCTAGCTGCCCAATGATTTTCGGGCGACCCTTCCTTGTGACTAGTAGAGAACCATTTGACATGGAGGTAGGGATGATAATGATCAGAGTTGGATGAGAGCATGTTGAGATCAACATCTGTGACTGCATGAAAGCCCCCTTGTTCTTTGAGTCTTCTTACTTCGTCGAAAGCTACCAGCATCTTTGTGATAAGGTAAGGGAGGAGAAAGCTATGTTGGACCCGCTGATGCCTGCTCTAGTTGGAAACACATAAGTGGTTGATGACCCAGAGGTAAAAGAATTCCTGGAATTTCTGGATACTGAAGAACTGTCTAAAGTAGATGCCCGAGTTGAAACAGTAATGTATGCTACACTACAAAGCAATCCCATCGGAGAACCAGAAAAGAAGACCCCACCTGAACTGAAAGTTCTACCGAAAGGTTTAGAGTACAAATTCCTAGATGAAGAAGGAATGAATCCAGCTATTATCAATTTAGAGTTAACTCACGATCAGAAGGAACAATTGTTAGTTGAGCTGAAGCTACAAAGGAAAGCCTTAGGTTACTCAATTGGAGACCTAAGGGGCATCAACCCTTATGTGTGTATGCACATAATCCATCTCAAAGATAATTCCAAACCCTACGCCCAACCACAAGGGAAACTGAATGAGAAGTTATGATATGTGGTTAGCAAAGAGGTTATAGAACTCCACGCTGCATGAATCATCTATGCTATCAGTGACAGTACGTGGGTGAGTCCCATCCAAGTAGTCCCTAAGGAGGGAGGTATCATGCTAGTCAAGGGAGATAATGGGATTGAGGTGGCAACCAAGACTGTTACTGGTTGGTAGATGTGTATAGATTACATGAAATTAAACACCACCACCTGTAAAAATCACTTTCCTCTCCCGTTCATCGACCAGATGCTTGAGCGTATGGCCCATCATTCATACTTTTGTTGGTCGGATGGGTAATCAGGGTTTTATCAAATCCCCATTCATCCAGAAGATCAGGAAAAGACAACCTTCACTTGCATTTATGGAACCTATGCGTTTAGAAGGATGCCCTTTCGGCTCTACAACACACCCACGACCTTTTAGCGGTGCATGAACACTATCTTCACCAATTTATTAGAAGATAAGATGGAAGTCTTCATGGAAGACTTCAGCGTCTATGGAGGCTCCTTTGATGATTGCTTGAACAATCTATCTTTGGTAATCAAAAGATGTGAAGAATAGAGTCTGACCCTTAACTGGGAAAAGTGCCATTTCATGGTACAAGAAGGTATCATTCTCAGACATAAAGTATCCAAGAAAGGCATCAAAGTTGACCAATCCAAGGTGGAAGTGATTGCAAAGATCTCTCCACCTACGTCTGTGATAGGAGTCAGAAGCTTCCTAGGGCATGCCGGCTACTATAGAAGGTTTATCAAGGATTTTTCAAAGATTGCAAAGCCGTTGTCAAATATGTTGATGAAGGATGCTAAGTTTGATTTTATAGAAGAGTGCCTCACTACCTTTTCCACCTTAAAGGATGCTCTAGTCTCTACATCCATCATCCAGTCACCTGGCTGGAACCTTCTATTTGAGTTGATGTGTGAGACCGATGATTATGCTCTAGGGGCAGTCCTAAGGTAAAAGAAGGACTAAAAGCATCACATAATCTTTTACACCAGCAAAACATTAGATGAGTCCCATATGAATTACACCACCACAGAAAAGGAAATGCTAGCCATCATCTATGCATTCGACAAGTTTCGTCCTTGTCTTGTGGGCTCCAAGGTGACTATTCACACAGACAATGGGGCCATCAAATATCTGATGCAGAATAAAGATGCCAAGCCTAGGCTGCTACGCTGTGCCTTACTTCTACAAGAGTTTGATCATGAGATCATCGACAAGAAGGGTGTCGAGAATGTGGTCACCGATCACCAATCCAGGATCAGAGTGGAGGATGACCACCCGTTGCCCGTCAATGAGAGCTATGCTGATGATGCAATCTACATTGGCCAAATAGCTAATCCAGAAGGGCCCTAGTATGCTGATATCTGCAACTACCTTTCCTGTAAACAGCTGCCCCCAAAGATATCTTATAATCAGAAGAAGAAAATTTTCTCTGATTTGAAGTAGCATTACAAGGATGATCCTCTGTTGTTCAACGTTGTGTCGGTGATCTCTATAGAAGATGTATACCTGAATATGAAGCTTTGAAGATTTTGTACGAGTGTCACTCCTCTCCCTATCAAGGATACTTGGGAGATGAAAGAACTGTAGCCAAGGTTCTCCAGTCTAGTTTTTATTGGCCCACTCTTTTCAAGGATTCCCATGCCTATGTTAAAGCCTACAGTGAGTGCTAGAGAACTGAGAATATTTCCCACAGGAATGAGATGCCTATGTCTGAGTCGATTAAAGTTGAAATATTTGACGTATGGGGAATTGACTGCATGGGACCTTTTCTCTCGCCATACGGTTTCCGGTACATTCTAGTTACAGTGGACATGTCTCCAAATGTATAGAAGCCATACCCACTACCACTAGTGATGCCAAATCAGTTATAAAGCTCATCACAAAGATTATCTTCCCTAGATTTGGATTCCCTCGAATGGTGATCAGTGATGGTGCATCACACATTTTTGAAAAGAAATTTGAATCACTTCTACAAAGGTATGGGGTTCGACATAAGGTTGCTACGCCATATCATCCCCAGACGTCTGGCCAGGTTGATGTATTTAATAGGAAAATCAAATAGATTTTGGAGAAGACAGTTGGAAAATCCCAGAAGGACTGGTCCGCCAAGCTAGATGATGCTCTGTAGGTGTACAAAACAACATATAAGACACCACTTGGCACCACGCCTTATTGTTTGATATATGGGAAAGCATGTCATCTACCTTTTGAGTTAGAGCACAAGACATTCTGGGCCATCAAACGTTTAAAAATGGATCCATCCTATCCAAAAAGAATAGGTTCCTCCAGCTTCAAGAGCTTGAAGAACTTAGGTTCATGCCTATGAGAATGCAAGGATCTATAAGCAAAGGACTAAAGTCTGGCATGACTCCCACTTGAGGACAAAGATGTCAAGGAAGGTGACAAGGTTTTACTTTTTAAGTCTTCTATTTGACTTTTTCCAGGAAAACTATAGACTCGCTGGTTAGGATCGTTCGTGGTAGCAAAGATGTACCTGTCAGGAATGATGGTGCTGTATGACAAGGATGATCCTGCAAACGTCTTCCCAGTCAACAGACATCGGGTGTAAAGATTCTACAAAGACAAAGCTTTCACAAGGCGATCCGAGTTTCCACTGAATGACGTCGAAGCCACACCCACTGAAGAAGCCTATGCAAGACTAAAAGATGTTGAGCTAATGACAAAAACCATAATGCTCTTTGGGAGGTAGCCCAAGTCTTTTACTTTCTTAGAATAGGATGTTATTTCCTTTTCCTACAAAGAACATTTTGAACACTTTTATTGTAATAAGGCCCAAGTCTGTGCATGTGCCACACACACTGACTCTCACATTTTCTCGGCTACCTACTTAGTTTTATCGCCTTAATATGTAACACTAGATGAGGATGAGGTTTACACTTAGGCCTGTGATGTTTTACATATGAAGCACATTTTACCATAGTTTTCATTTTTAATAAGTTCTTGTGGTTTTTGAACACAAAGAATGGTGTGCACGCATGTTGTCCAACTATATCATGCATGTGTGGCATGTCGGGTTTCCATGCCAATCAAGATGTATCGGGCATGTGTCACGCACACCTACCGATTCAAGTCATGGTAGTCATACCTCGTGTTGGTTGGTACTCACACCACACCAGATGAATCACGCGCACTCGTGTCGCACACAGGGGCGCGCCGAGTAGCGCATGCCGGACGACAGACCATATCCTTCTAAGTCTCACGACACATCGTGATTAGATGGGTTTTACCTTGTTTTGGAAGGCGATTCTCATGCATGCCCGATAAGCGTGTCCCCATTTTTACTATTTTACTGTCCTTCATGGACGCCTCTATAAGCAACTAGAGATTAATCATGTCAGGTTACCGAATTTATGAAGCCTTTTCTCCCGTATCATGCAAGCTCTAATATCACTCAAAGCCATCCTAGTTTCCATGTTGGGTTTCCTGTCTCCTGACCTCCTGTGTCACGTTCGCACTCTCCATCCATGATAAGGTAATAACCTGTGTCGCACAAACCCTATCATGTGGATTTACCATCCTTATGTATCACACTCCCTCAAAGTTGAACCGTATCGTGATACCACGTATCGTGTTCCTGCCCATATCGGGCAAAGCTTCAAACACATACTAGTTTTTCTAAGTACCGCTATGAGCGTGTCGAGTTTCCATCTGTGTCGCTCATCCATATCACGCTGAATAAGTTTGGGGGGGACTGTCGACTCATGTTGTCTGTGTGATGCCTGTGTCGCGCGGCTGTACCACATTCTTGGCCTATCGATTTTTGAAGTGCATCGCTTCCTTATGAAACCGATACTGGTTTTTCACGGGTATCGTGCAAAGAACGTGTCAGGTTCCTTTAGTACCGTGCACTTGCGTATCACGTGGAAGAAATAATAAAGTTTTTCTCTATCCCGACGCTAGGTTTTTCTTATGCACCCGATATCGATTTTTGCAGTATCGCTCATGCCATATCAGGCGATCCCTTTTTGCTAAGTTTCAGTCGGCACTTTAACATGTCGAGAAGACAAAGTTTTTCTTGAATAAACCCTTTTTTAGACTTAACGTGTATTTTTCATTTTTCAGAAAATGGCACGCACAAAGGAGATTGTCGTCCAAGTCGACGAGAAAGGTTGAAGGATCAACCCTGAGGCCACCACATTGGCCACCGTAGGGTAGAAATGCCCTAACCCAACAACTGTTGGGCCCTCTAAGGCCGAGAAGCTACCCCACATCAAGGAAGGTGCAATCCCAGCTACAATGGCAGAGCTTGAAGCTCTTTCCCACTCTCTGGGATGCTTTGTGCAAAGAGATGCGGACCACCATAGGTGTTATACCAAGCTGGCGATTGAAGTATACCACCCTACCAGATTCTGCCACCACTCATCTTTTTGACAGATTGGCATCTTTGAGAGACTGGACAACATTCTTGAGGTCATCAGACTTTAGAAGCTCTACTTCAGCTTCTCTAACTCATACACTGAGTTGACAAAGGAGTTCATCCCCTCCCTCCGATGGGTACCAAACACCCCATAAGAAAGCAAGAGGTACAACGGAGCGGACCGGCTGCAAGGGTGCTGTTGGTATGTATGCCCTGAGAGCCAATCATGGGATGATTGGAGAGATGCATTAAGATTGATTTGATAAACATCAAAGGCAAGCTTCCAATTCTTTCTGGTTCAGTCATAAGAGATAGTGATAGAACAGATTGAATGTCTAGAGAATGACAGTACTCAATGACGTATGCTTTCAGGTTGAGGACCTGAACGATGAGATCATACGGATGCTAAGAGTTTGTACATTCTTGTTATGTCCCTAGTCGGATGTCATTGTGGAAGGTAGATAGACAGCAATGACACACAAGACTAGATTGTGGTGTTGGTTGATGACAGAATCTCATTAGTCATGATATAGAGATATCAAACCAAACACATAGGTACTTGTTAGAGAACAAGTGTACCGGACAGACCCACCGTGAGTTTGACACATGGAACCATAAGATGGTAGTCACAGTCAGTACTCACAGTGATGGTGGTGAGTGTGATTCTTAGACCTGAAATCACTGCACTCAACACATGTCGTTGGGCACACTTTGACATCATCAAACGCAGTCCTGAAACATGGGTTGTTATAAAGGTGATGATTGGGTGGCTTTGACACATGGGGCTTTTGAGGGGTGAGTGATAGATATGGGATTTGTCCCTCCTGAGGGAGTTTGATATCCAAGGCCACTTGATGAGTAGGATTGAGATAGGCGTGCGCACGCATGTGTGAATCAGTATGTGATATTGATGTCATACATATCTCCTTCAATCTACTCTGAGATCAAGAAAGTGAATGAACGTTGACAGGATGACTGTTCCATGCCTTGAGTTCATTCGGGATATCAGTGACAAAGGAATTATACATTCACTGTAACACCATTCACAGATTGTAGGATGAAAGTTGTTCTCCAACTTTCTACTTTCACTTGGGTAGCACTGATGTGTGACTAGGCACCGCTCTTTGCTTGTGAAGTCATAAGTGTTATGGACTTTCACTGCCAACGTGAAATGGACCTGCAGGGTCACACACATAGGATTTAACCTGGAAGAGGAGTTTTGTCCACAAGCAACGTTTAGATTGATTACTAAAGGAGTTTAATAGTTCAATTAAACACTCAATCAGTCGATGGCTCAATATCATATGGTTCAAGGTGTTGGACGCATTGATTGGAGTATCAGATTGATTGAAATCGCAATTGACTGATTTTGCCCAACCTGTACTCCCAACCGATCGGCTCATGTGATGAACCGATCGGCTGAGGTGCTAAACCGGTCGGCTGGAGTGTCCAGGACGATCGGCTCATGCCCAGGTTGAAACGACCGGTTCAAGAGTTGAACCGATCGGCTCAACTGGTGCAACCGACCAGTTGGGAAAGTCATGTCGGCAAGAATTTTCCTTTGGTTTCAAATTGCCCAATTCGATTGGGAATAACATTGGTATACGATACCAATTGAGAACGAAACAAGGAAAGTCTTTTTGAGCCGGATTAGGACCATGAACCGATCAGTTCAGGGCACCAACCGATCGGTTGGAGTGCCCCAAACGATCGGCTCAGGTCCAACCGATCGGCTCAGGTCCAACCGATCGGCTCAATGGCCGAACCGATCGGTTCAGTTGTGAACCGATCATTTCAAGTTGCGAACCGGTTGTTTTTTTTGGAAAATTCTCGAACCCTTCTACTCCTGTTTTAGTCCCGTATTGCCGGGCACAGAGAACCCTGTCCCATGACCCGCCTATATATATAGGGGTATTGGGGGCTTCTCAAAGTACAACTCAATGCAAGCCGGTTGCTTTGCGAAGTTGTCATTCTCTCTGGTTTTGGTAACCGTGAGAGATCCCGAGCAAGTGCTTCCCGTAAAAGGGAGGTGCAGCAAGGGAAGGACAACTGCAGTTGCAACTGGTAGCAGGAGAGTGTGTTGGCGACTAGTACGTCAACAGGAGGGTGCGACTCCTTCCACTTCCTTGTGGGACAAGGAGAGTGGAGTTCCAGGTGGTCCGTGTGGACTACTACAGAGGCGGGAGGACACTGCCGCTCAGGAGGACAACTGTCATCAGACAGTCCGGTAGGAGGAGGAGTCGTCAGTCCCAGTGCAACGAGGAGCTGCACAGACGCCGTCCAAGACCGGAGTTGAAGACCGCGCATTGCGCGAGGTATTGTCGCCGAGCAAGCCTCGGGACAAGGTATGATTCCACAAACCATCTTTTCCTATTATATAGACGTTGACGCGTTTCCTCGGTATGGGTTGGGGAGAAATTTTTTTGTTTCCGCTTCCTTCTCTGTCTCCCCTAAAACCCAACAGTGGTATCAGAGCCACGTCAGCTGTTCTATATTTTAGGAATATCGATATGATCAATTTTGGTTTGTCGCCTTTATTTATTGCATACGATGCGAATAATATCGGCTTTATGCATGTCCAATCCTAAATCCACAAATCCCTAATTACATATATGATATGTATTATTAATGCACTCGATACACGTCGCCCTTAAATGAGTTTTGTGGTGGATGTGTGTAGCGTGATTATGGCCTATAAACCCCTATCTGTGTGTGGTTGTTTGTGGTTGCTTGCATCTCGGTCTGCGCACCGATCTTCCCTCTCCTATTCCTGATGTAACTCGAAATAATTCGAGATTCTTTCCTACCTTTGCTCCCCCCGAATGTAACTCAGGGTTTCCCTTTTAAAGCAATGTAATAATAGGATAGATTTTTATTTCCTGTTATGTAAAAGACCGGCGGACATCAAGATGACAGCTGAAACGATCGATTCAAGGGGTGAACCGATCGGTTGACGTTCCAGACGGTCGGTTCAAGGAGTGAACCGATCGGTTGATGACCGGTTCGAGGAGCGAGACGAGCGGGTGGCGGACATGACGAGATGCACGATGACCAGGCGAACCGATCGGTTGGAGGAGCCAACCGATCGGCTGGTGGCACCCAGACGACCGGCTGGAGAGTACAGATCATTCATGTGATGAGTTGATCAACTCGGATGGCAAGGCACAAAGTTCATCTTGTACATGTTGCATATGATGTAGACCTAGATGACCGTGATTCCTCTTGGCTCGAGGAATCACATTAGGATGGCCATAATCATCACTTTTTATCGTTTGTGCATGTTTTCTGTGGGATATAGCATGTATATGATATGTACTATGTATTGTGGTGATTGGATATGTATATGTATATAAAAACCAAATCCCTCATTAAAATATTGAGTTTTAGATGCCTTCCAAATGCGACACACGTGAAAAGCTTGTTCGGCCAAGTGTGGGCACGCCCTAGCGTGGTGCACCGTCTACCTCGTGGAAGCGTGAATGATGAATGTGTGGGTCTGTCCAAGCAGGGTGCATATTCATCGTGTTTGCTTTGGGTCGGACTTAACAAGGTGACCTAGATAGGATCTAGCGCCTTGAGGCATGGAGATGATCATTGCAAGGAGTTGTAGATGACATCTTATCAAGAGTTGCATATGATGCAATTGGCAAAAGTTGCCTACCTGAGAGATCTAAGTTGTGGGCGATCAGCCAAAGCTGACTCATGACTTAGAGGATTTCAGGATCTTGCCCACTAGAAGGTTGTACGCTGCAATCTTCCGAATTGATGGTGAGGGCTATCAATTTGAAGTAAAATAGTGGGAGTGATAATTAATTAAAGGCCTAATTTTATCGTCAACTTTTCAAATCAATCAAATAAGTCAAAAGGGTTTTGGACTAAAATTGCATATATTTCCTTTTGTTAAAATAAATGGTTAATCAACAAATCACTTTATTTGCGATCGGTCTTTGAGACCAACAAATTAAATGGGAATAATTCCACGACTGGTTAGGATGGTGAGAAGTGTTCTCAAAGAGTGAAAGCTCCAAGTCCTAGTTATACCAGAACCAGATGAACTCGATCCCACCACATCAATGGCTGAAAGTATGCTTATGGAAGCATACTGAGAAAGACATTGATGAGGAGTGTTTGATGTTGTGTTCTCTGAACTGTGAGTTGTAGAGACAACATGAGACATATGATGTCTCTAAGACACTGTCCTAGTATGTCATGACAGAAGGAGATCCAGTAAGGGATTCACACACTCAATGTGATTGGGTATGTGGAAAACCTGACTAAGAAGGATTCCCTCTGAGCCAAGGGTTGGCTATTGGTATGATACTGCAAATGTTGTGAGAATCATACAATTCATGATAAGCTACAACATGAACAACTTTGACAAGCGTTGACAGAGTTGTTGGACATGTTGAGGATAGTAAAGGCAAAGATGAAGAAAGACAAACCATAATCTTTGATGTGATCAAAGAGAAAGGTAATTCTTAAGGGCAAGGATAAGGGCAAAGCAAAGAAGTGTTCTGATGCTAGCCAGCAATCCAAGCCGTCTTTATCCTCAAGGCACATGGGGAAAGGGTGTATGAGGGAATTACCCTCTACATCTGGAAGAACAAAAGAAGTTGAAGGAGGGGATGGAGATCTCCACCTAAGGTATCATGAAATGAACCGCTTCTTTATCGAAGGTATATGATACCAAGATATGGATATGTCATATATGATATGCAATATCCACAAAGAAGTGATGGCCTTTGTGAAAGGACCAAGAAAGAAATACCCATCATTGGAGCAAGTGTTGCTGCCATAGATAGGAGTATCTTTCAGTTTATTTCAGCCTAAAGGGCACGAAATAGAGTTGAGAACTGCTATTTCATATATTGCCAATAGATAGAAACACTTTATTTTTGCATATTGTATGACAATGATGGCAATTAATAAAGTTGATGTTTCAATCTTAAAGATATGATCTTTGTGGCAATGCCTTGTTTATCTTGTAATACATGGTATGTATAAGATAAAATTATACCTAAAGTTATTGATAACTCAAACAATCAAATTAGCATCAATCATAAGAAATTCATTTCTAGTTTCCATATGATGGATAAATCTAGACTCTTTTGGTTAGAGAACCAGTAATAGGCATGAATATCTTGAACATGATTAATCAATCTTCACTAATGTAGTGGGAGAATGATTATCCTATTAGGTATAATACATGTGATGTATTTACATACCAATTGGAACAAATGCTAATACTTCAAATGGTGTTTAGAGAAATACCAATATGAATATCCTGAAGTGTTCATGATTTTCATAGATGAAGTACAAAATTGGTAAATTGTTAATTCTTGATAAGATCAATGAATGAACACTTGAACCAAATGTTTGAGATCGTTACGAGTGATTATGATAATGTATCATAGTGAACTCATGATTAAGGCATGGTGATGTCTAAATCAAGAAGGAATCATTCTCTAAGGAGTTAGAGAATGATTATCAAATAACTGAATTCTTCTTAATAAAAGAATACCCCACACTAATAAAGGACATTAAGAATCACAAGGGTTGTGAATTCTTATATCCTTAACAGATACACCTCAATTATCTATGTGATGAGTTATTCATGTGATGAGTCAACTATCAAGATGAATATGAGGAACCAAATCTTGAGTTATGGTTTATGACCATTACATCCTAAATGACATCCATGTGAACCATAAGGTATGACCTTGATGGTAGCACTCATTGGATCATATCCATAAGTGCAAATGAGTCTTAAGTGTTAAGACACAAGGATAACATTTTGAGAAGGATGATGCTTGTTGATTGCAACTTAATGACTAAGACATTTGGCATATGGATACTAAAACCGCATTCCTATGAGGAATAAAACAAGGATGTGTACGTGACACAACCTATAAGGTTTATGAATCCACTAATGCAAATGAAGTCTATAAGTTACAATGGACTAATCAATGTGATTGATTGAGTACAAGAAACTCAAAATTGGATCTTTACTTTGATGATATAGTCAAAGGGTTTGACTGATATGTCAAAGATAAAGAAGGGATCTGTGATTTAGTGGGAGCGTATTCACATTTCACATGTTGATGTGAAATGGAAATGTTCTAGAATGGAAATCCAAAAGTGGAAATTATCTTTAAGGAAGATAGAGATGTTTCCTATGTGATAGGAATAGAGATCTATAGAGATAGTTCTCGACAAATCTCTTGACTTGGAAAAGGGAAAGCATACATTGGCAATCTGTACTGAAGGGTTCAGTATGCATAGATTCAGTGGGAGAAAACTTGTCCATGTTATATGGATATTAGTATCCCAAGGCCAAGTGTAAAATTCTTATGAAGAATGGGAACACTAAGAATAGATATGGATCTATCATGTATGTAATCATCCCATTGTCTTGCATGTATGACATGGCAAGAATAAAATGCATTCATCATCTTGTATGTGGGACATAGCAATATGATGTGCTCATCCTGATAACTCGTATGTAGGACATGACGAGTGGATGTCTGTCTACTTCCAGTAAGGGTTACTGGAATACCATAAAAACTTGATAAGTACTTGGGAAGTACTAGTTCTATGGAGATAAGGAAGAGTTCGATGTAAAGAGTTACATTGATGCGAACTTCCGAAAGGATAGAAAATTAATCGCAAAATATACATAGGATGTATAAAAGTGAAAGTTTGTTGATAATTGGAAGTGTTCCAATAAAACCTTTTAAAAGGGAAATGCCGAGTATCTGTGTGTTAGAGAACAGCAGTGGATACTATATGGATCTAAAAGTTCATGAGATGAACTTATATTCCACTCATTGATGACAAGTCTGGAATCCTTGATCATGCAATGTGGCTAAAGGTTAGCAATGGAATACTAGATCGCATATTACGGCAACTCCATCTCATACGTGTGACGTACAGCGAAGAGATGAGAGACATGCAATTTATACTGACTTTGGCAAGGTGTTGCCATTACTCACTATATTGGAACAAGAGCACAGTAACATGTGGGACATGTTTAGAGATCACTATGAATATGATTCAAGGGTGATTGGCTCGCAGTGCAAGTGGGAGTCTGTTGGTATGTATGCCCTGAGAGCCAATCATGGGATGATTGGAGGGATGCATTAAGATTGATTTGATAAACATCAAAGGCAAGCTTCCAATTCTTTCTGGTTCAGTCATAAGAGATAGTGATAGAACAGATTGAATGTCTAGAGAATGACAGTACTCAATGATGTATGCTTTCAGGTTGAGGACCTGAACGATGAGATCATACGGATGCTAAGAGTTTGTACATTCTTGTTATGTCCCTAGTCGGATGTCATTGTGGAAGGTAGATAGACAGCAATGACACACAAGACTAGATTGTGGTGTTGGTTGATGACAGAATCTCATTAGTCATGATATAGAGATATCAAACCAAACACATAGGTACTTGTTAGAGAACAAGTGTACCGGACAGACCCACCGTGAGTTTGACACATGGAACCATAAGATGGTAGTCACAGTCAGTACTCACAGTGATGGTGGTGAGTGTGATTCTTAGACCTGAAATCACTGCACTCAACACATGTCGTTGGGCACACTTTGACATCATCAAACGCAGTCCTGAAACATGGGTTGTTATAAAGGTGATGATTGGGTGGCTTTGACACATGGGGCTTTTGAGGGGTGAGTGATAGATATGGGATTTGTCCCTCCTGAGGGAGTTTGATATCCAAGGCCACTTGATGAGTAGGATTGAGATAGGCGTGCGCACGAATGTGTGAATCAGTATGTGATATTGATGTCATACATATCTCCTTCAATCTACTCTGAGATCAAGAAAGTGAATGAACGTTGACAGGATGACTGTTCCATGCCTTGAGTTCATTCGGGATATCAGTGACAAAGGAATTATACATTCACTGTAACACCATTCACAGATTGTAGGATGAAAGTTGTTCTCCAACTTTCTACTTTCACTTGGGTAGCACTGATGTGTGACTAGGCACCGCTCTTTGCTTGTGAAGTCATAAGTGTTATGGACTTTCACTGCCAACGTGAAATGGACCTGCAGGGTCACACACATAGGATTTAACCTGGAAGAGGAGTTTTGTCCACAAGCAACGTTTAGATTGATTACTAAAGGAGTTTAGTAGTTCAGTTAAACACTCAATCAGTCGATGGCTCAATATCATATGGTTCAAGGTGTTGGACACATTGATTGGAGTATCAGATTGATTGAAATCACAATTGACTGATTTTGCCCAACCTGTGCTCCCAACCGATCGACTCATGTGATGAACCGGTCGGCTGAGGTGCTGAACCGGTCAGCTGGAGTGTCCAGGACGATCGGCTCATGCCCAGGTTGAAACGACCAGTTCAAGAGTTGAACCGATCGGCTCAACTGGTGCAACCGACCAGTTGGGAAAGTCATGTCGGCAAGAATTTTCCTTTGGTTTCAAATTGCCCAATTCGATTGGGAATAACATTGGTATACGATACCAATTGAGAACGAAACAAGGAAAGTCTTTTTGAGCCAGATTAGGACCATGAACCGATCGGTTCAGGGCACCAACCGATCGGTTGGAGTGCCCCAAACGATCGGCTCAGGTCCAACCGATCGGCTCAATGGCCGAACCGATCGGTTCAGTTGTGAACCGATCATTTCAAGTTGCGAACCGGTTGTTTTTTGTGGAAAATTCTCGAACCCTTCTACTCCTATTTTAGTCCAGTATTGCCGGGCACAGAGAACCCTGTCCCATGACCCGCCTATATATATAGGGGTATTGGGGGCTTCTCAAAGTACAACTCAATGCAAGCCGGTTGCTTTGCGAAGTTGTCATTCTCTCTGGTTTTGGTAACCGTGAGAGATCCCGAGCAAGTGCTTCCCGCAAAAGGGAGGTGCAACAAGGGAAGGACAACTACAGTTGCAACTGGTAGCAGGAGAGTGTGTTGGCGACTAGTACGTCAACAGGAGGGTGCGACTCCTTCCACTTCCTTGTGGGACAAGGAGAGTGGAGTTCCAGGTGGTCCGTGTGGACTACTACAGAGGCGGGAGGACACTGCCGCTCAGGAGGACAACTGTCATCCGACAGTCCGGTAGGAGGAGGAGGAGTCAGTCCTAGTGCGACGAGGAGCTGCACAGACGCCGTCCAAGACCGGAGTTGAAGACCGCGCATTGCGCGAGGTATTGTCGCCGAGCAAGCCTCGGGACAAGGTATGATTCCACAAACCATCTTTTCCTATTATATAGACGTTGACGCGTTTCCTCGGTATGGGTTGGGGAGAAATGTTTTTGTTTCCGCTGCCTTCTCTGTCTCCCCTAAAACCCAACAGGTGCCTCTACAACCAAGAGCACAAAATCTTAGACATGCTACTCAATGAAATCTTCTCCACCAGTGCAGCCGAGCAGGAGCTGCTCAACAACAGAGCCCCCATTAGCGAAAATGACGACTTTGACCTGGTCAAGTTGTGGAAGAAACTGACGAGCAAATCCTCCTTCAAGCCCGGGAGCAAAGTGGTGGCGGTCCACTCTTGATTCTGAAGGATCATCCACAAAATTATTGCTAGCCTCCTCTTCAGCAAGTACAAAACAAGCAATCTGTACACTGAAGAGCTGCATCTGATATGGTATATCATGACTGGCAAGCCAATCTACTTGGGGCAATTCCTAACTTACCGCCTTCATCCGATCAAGGATGCCACCAAGGAATATAACATGGGAGGAATTGACAACCTAATCGCGTTCGGGCTTGGGTACCCAAAAGAGCTGCTAAGGTTGTTGCGAACCAGGGGTGATGACAAAATCGACATCAAATTCCTCACTAGGGCCAACAAAATAAAGAAGGAGGGTCCCCAACTCTTCTACAAGTTCGCAAGAACCAACCTCCTTCTACTTCTCCCAGACTGCGCCAACTATGACGCAGAAAAGCTAGTCTTCATGACAGTAAATGTTGAAGCTCTGGCCATCGACGCAGCCTACGCCGCCCAGTCGGCCATCCAAGAAAAAATGGCCATGAAAAAGGGGCTCACATCTATGGCGACTCGGAAGGACAAGTCACTGGCGGCCATTCTTGATGACTGTCCAATCGCCACCACCGCTGAGCCAGTAGCCGCCATGACAATAGCCGCTAACACAATGCCAATTGTCGTTTACACAGTCGAGGCCGTCGAAACAATCAGGGCAACCACAACTGTCGCTACCATAGATGCAGTTGCCCCAGCACTGCCAGCTTCACCACCACCAGTAATGGCAGCATCCACAGCCTCATCCTCGACATAGCTAGACACCTCTCAAATAGCGAGGAGGCCTTTATCGATCTCCTGGACATCGAGCTCAGGTCTATTCAGCAGACCCCTACATCACCAACCGTGACAGCGGTGGTCATCCTAGAGGATGAGGTTGAAAGTCATGTGGTTGGCCAGCACCTACCTACTCCGCCATCCTCTTTACGGCCCCACACTAAAGCATCAACTACAACCACAAGGGTGCTTACACCAGGCATAGAGGACACACCCTCACACACTATCCTGGTGGACTCGGCCCCTGCAGATGATGTGCATTCTATGGGTCGTGCCACCAAGATGAGGAGCCAAACCTAGATCCATAGCCAATTGACGGTCCCCCCTTCACTTGGACACATTTTCAGCTATGAATTCGACAACTTGCGTGAGGTAACACATAATCACAATGCTACTTTCTTATCCCTAATCTACAAGTTTCAGGACTTCCAACAATGGCTAGGCAAATAGGAGTGCCAGTTGTGAAGACCAACTAGAAGCAATGAACCAAACAATGCAGACCGTCCTCTAGTGCCTAGACGTCATCGAGCAAAGGCTTGATGAGAGGGACGTCTGCCGCCACTCATGGTGATCTCAGAGGTCACCATCACTGTTGTCATCCTTATCATCACCCTCTTCCTCCAACTCATCATCCTTGTTTGACACCAACGGGACCTCCAAGCCTTCAACAACACCCAAGGAGGTGACCAAGAAACCCACCGACGAGGCCCCTACAAAATAGGAGAGTACCTACGACATTGACTCAACTGCTCCTCTACACCCGCTAGAGCTAAATGAAGCAATTGAAGATCTGTCTAATAGCTTAGAAGACAAGTCATCTAAAGGAGAAGGGGGCAACTTGTATAGCTCACTAGCGATACAACCTCCGAGAGCAAAGAACTCAGCGGCTGATCAGTTCTCCGTTCCATCTGAGATACATGTCTTCACGATGGCTGACTTCGACAGGTGCGCCATCAGTTATCTGATAGTCCGTGACCAAAAACTTTTGGACAAGGTCCTGAGACCATAGATCGATGAAGAGGCTGTCCTCTAGAGTAATGAATACTTCTCCATACAATTCCGAACACTCAAAGGGACGTTCCACTCAGAAGTTGTTATAGGAAATATCCTCTTCAGAGTCCTAGAAAGTGCAATGATAAAGAATATCATGCTCAGGATAGGCCGACATCCAATCTACAATGCCACTCGTGCCTTGGCCAGATGACTGCTAGTAGGGGTGGATGAATCATGGTTGATGGTTGACAAGCTGAAACATGTAGAAGAGTACAACTCCAACCTAGTACTGACCCCCTGCAAGCATAGGAACCACTGGTTTCTCTACATGGCTGACCTTCACTCCCACAACGTCACATTGTTCAATTGCTGTGCTATGAAGGTCCCCCACCTAGACCAGGCCTTCATCCAGTCTGAAGATAAATACCTAAAGCTTCTACCTCTCTGCCTTCACCAAGTCATTGAACATGGCATCTAACGCCAGATCGACATTTGGAACTTCTATGCGATAAAGGACTTCCCAGTCCACTAACGCCAGAACATGGCAATAGATCCTTTATCATATTACGTGCCATGAGATTCTAAAATTTTTAGATATATGTTGCAGCTCTCGGACACAAACTTCTATCACCTTAGGAGCATCTATGCACTGCTCCTGATAAAGGATAAGCATTGTTTCCTAAACCCAAAGATTCCTGAGGATCTGTTGGAGACTGATTCTGATTCTCACTCCTCCCTACCAAGCAGTTCTTCAAGAAAAGAGGCCAAGGGCTCTCCTAACATCTACATGCCTGGAAAGCAACTAGAGAACCTGTAAGCCTTTCTCACCAATGAAGGTGCTTCTGCTTCGCCTTCCATTTTAGACTCTGTCATCAACAACTTTGAATGTTCATCTTGCAACTCTCTATCTCAGGAACATGTCAATCATATACTCCTACATCTTGCTGATAATAATATTGTAGACGTTATTCATGAGAAGAATGCTACAGTGGTCCCCATCGATGACCGACATGACCTAGTCAAGGCTGGCAGATGTCTAGCTATGACTGTGGCATCAGCTTACATCCTTATCTTACAAGAGAAGATTGGAAAACTCTACATATCCCATCTGATGTTGTTCAATGATTTATGCCTAGAAGATGCATCTGGGGCATGCCAGCTATTCCAATATCAAATCCAGAAGCATCTGTCGTGCATAATATTCCTTCCTATGTTGCACACCAATCACTGGACACTTATCATGCTATACACCAACGCTTACGTTGGTATCTTCTAGAACAACTTGGATGCCAGTAGTGACTGGCCGACGGAGTATGCTATCATGCCAGTAACACCCCTCAAATGACTAGCAAAGAAATACTACACCGAGGTGGTGGCCATGATAAAGCCATATCTTGAAGATCTGACGGCAACCTAGCACGATTTCAGTTTCTGACACCGCAGTCCATAGCATGCCCCTCTATCAAAGGACTACGAAGTATATATGCTCCACTGGATATCCTACGTAGAAGCACTGAAGAAGGTACTAGAGAAGCTCCATGACCTCGACTACCATAGCCAACAAGGAGAATACATCACTGAGCTCCTATCTGCTGAAGGAACACACATCCGTTGAACCCTCATTGATCTATGACTACTCTCTCTTATTCATCTCACTACTCTGGGACAGAGTGTGGGATAAGTTTGGGGGGACTTCATAGCATCATTGAGGGAGGTATTCTAAATTTTTTCCCCTTTCCCTCCATTTCCTTCCTTCATCATACTCTATGTATACACTATATATAAATTCTTTACAGAAAGCAATACATACACACATATTGCATGTTCTTCAAAAATTTATAAAAAATACTTTATCTCAAATACTTGGTACAACTTCTAGTTGTTCTCTCCGTCCCAAAGGTTGAGTACATTTCTTCTATGCTCTCTTGAAAATGTAGTATTTAAATGACAAAGAATATAATATTTCTATTCCAACTTTGAAAAATAATCTCCTTCTAGCTAAGGGACGTGTATGAGAAGGAAAAAGTTGCCCAAACAACAAACTCCCTTTTCCCCACCCACCAAAATCCCAAAAGAGAGAAAATCCTTCTGAGAGTGAATAAAAGCATGAGATTTGTGCCTAAAAAAAACACACACACACACACTTTTCTTCCCAAAGGTACCCATCTTTAGACATGGTAGATCTGGGGCAGTGATATGTAGGATGTGAAATCACTACTCTAAAGCCAACTGGCTTGGGCTATAGGGACCACTTACCCATTAACAGACCCATACCTGGATGGACCAATGAGAAATAAGAAAAACCCAAAAAACTTAAGACTTCCTGAAAACCCCACTCTTTACCCCCGTGATTCAAAAAGTTTGGTGTGAAATCTAACTTCAAACATCATGTACCAAAGTCTCACAAAAGCTTGGAAGAAAATTTTATTTAATAAAGGTGAAGAAAATGTCCATTGTTCATAGTCAAACAAAATTTTCATCAGGACATTCCAAAATCTACTTAACCTTTGTCCGGAGACTACGCCTGCTTGTTGAAAGTACCACAAAGAAGGGCTTTAAAATCGGTAGAGATTGATTGAGGACAATCAAACTACTAAGTTTGGGGGAGTTAGTAACACCCACTTTATGGCTATTAGAACTCATATTTTACTGTCAAAATAGCCACCAAACCTAACTTCCTCTTCATTTTATTCTATTATGAAGAATCATGCCCACTACGCCCCTGACTTTATTTCTCATGTTTTGTAGGGCTTTTCCTATTTTTTTCATAAGAAAAGGAGCACCAATGGTCCCATCAGGCTCATCAGAAATGAAGCCCACATTTCAGCCCAGTAGTTCACCCACATCCAAGTCCGATGCGCCCCTCGTACCCATCATGGTCGCTACTCTCTATGATAACAACTCGACGCGGGCTTGTCGAGCATGAGTGTCTCTACCTGCTACAGCCCTTTACCTGATATGTTGCCTAACTCATCACAGTTTGCAAACCGATGAGACTTTCCTAACCCAGGTCACACCCCCTTTATGACTACCTCTAAATTTTCATCTTGTTGATTATTTAGATCTTGGAAAGGAGACCCCTTCCACAAAACATTGATATCTTGACCTAATTCCCTAATGGGTTATAATTATGATGACAAGGATACTCAATTCCAAAATCTCAATTTCATGATGATCTTGGAATATGATGATGTTGACTATAGCTAGTGGTCAAGATCCTAAGAAGACCTAGGCCTACACCATTCATCAACCATGAATATCATGAAAACAAACTCCATATTGATGCCATGAAATGTTGAATAATGTTAAAAATGTTGCACGATTATTGTATATGGATGAATGATCATCCCTAGAAGGGTGAGTTAATCAAATAGTTTAATAATTGAGATAACCTTGAATATAACTAAATGTTTGGAGGGTTCAGTATACAAAGACTAAAATAATATATATATATATATATATATATATATATATATATATATATATATATATATTGAGTATAATTTTTTAAAAACCCTATTGTGGCATCTCTAAGGAATGTGAGGAAAAGTTGGCAGTAGGTGACCAAGCCCACGAGGAAAAGTCACTAAGAGGACAAGCCCAAAAGGGAAGGCCAACAAGAAGACCAAGCCCAGGAGGGAAGGTCACCAAGAGGCCAAGCTCAAGAGGGAAGGCCAAGATGAAGACCAAACCCGGGAAGGAAGGTCACCAAGAGGTCAAGCCCAGGAGGGAGGGACAACATGAAGACCAAGCCCAGTAGGGAGGGTCTCCAAGAGGTCAAGCCCATGAGGGAAGGCCAACATAAAGACCAAGACTAGGAGGGAAGGTCATTAAGAGGACAATCCCAAGAGGGAAGGCCAACATGAAGACCAAGCCTAGGAGGGAAGGTCACCATGAGCCCAATCTTGGAACATAAAGTAAATAAGGTGCACCCTAAGAGATGGAGAAAATCTGGGTTAAATAATTAAATAGAAAATAATGCGCTCGAATGTTGTTGGAGAAACCTTAAGAAAATTGGAATGATATCTCAATAAGAACCCTAGGAATGGTAGTGCTCTAAATCACATGTAAGGTCAAAATTAAGAATCTAAACCCTGGCTTCAAAATGTCTATACTGTAAATTTGATGTCCACCCTTGACTCTTGATACAAAATAATGAAATCTCGACTCTTGATCATTGAGCTTGATATTGACTTGACTCCTATGATCACCCTATTTGGATCTTGGGATCACCCTCGATATATGATTGATGACTTTCATGTTCCCAAATATTAAAATTTTGAAATGTTGATTATGTTGACTCACTTGATTTATGATTTAGGGTTAAGCTCTATGTGGAATAGGGTGAGACCTTCCATTGATTTTGAGAATGAAATCACAATGTTGGAATATGATGTTTGTCTCTAATTTGAAATATGAAATCTCAATCATGGATGTACAACCCCACATATGCTAATGCAGAAGCTAGAGCCCTAATTGTTGGGAAAGAAAGTCATGCCTTCCTCTTGAACTCTATTTGATTTGACTTGAATTACGATCTCTCCAAATATGGTGATATATAAGATAATCTCTCCAAAAGTGTGACTCATATGATGATAATTATGATCTGATGATCTATGTGACTTTGTGTAAATCATGATGTTTGATTATTCAGTTTTGGAGTGAGATGGATATTGTAAGTGGTAATGATATCTTATGAGAGTACTATGACAATCTTGATGTTGAATGGGGAAAACTCAATCTCGATTGATGACCCAATTTAAGTTTGGGGACAACATTTCTTTTAAGGTGGGGAGGATGTGATAACTTGGATTTTCTCTCATTCAAATAATGTACCTCTTGACTCATTAGATACTCTACTAAAATAAATAACCTCCCTCACCCTTAATTTGATGACATTGAGTCACTTTATGCTCATGTGATGAGTTAGATTGGATTATCACTTTGTACTTATATATGACTTTAATTTGGGTTTTGAACTAAGTGTCATGCTTATCATGTATCATCAACTTACAACTAAAAGTGAACCCTTTCAATGTAGTCTTCTTGTTGTTACATGTATGTCATGATTTAAAGGATTCAATTAAAAATCCAATGGCACATAAATCACCTCAATTGGGGCATCATAACCAAAGTTATGGCCTTTCAATGTTTGACTCTTATTCACTTGATTTAACTAATTTAATTCGAATTTGAATCCTTATTGGGCCAAAATGACTCGGCATGCGGCCCATTAACTTTTTCTCTTCTTTGTCTTGGGTAATCCACACCCCTCCCCTTGAACCAATCACGTTGGATGTTTTATTGGTCATGAATCGTGACCTTTGGATCTTGTAGCCATAGATTTGAGCCCCGTCGAATGACCAAAAAGCTTTCCTCAAGCTCCGTACACTACCCAATGCCTATGGCACTGGCACCATCTACCCCAATGTTGGTGCCACAAATCTACCCATTCGTGCCCTTTTTCCTCCAATTAAAGCCTCGATCTGCTTGCATCCTTACTCTTCTTTGTTTCCTCTAACTTTGCACTTCCTAACATGCCCAAGATGTCTCCCATTCACCTCTTCATTCTCCCCTAGCTCCAGTGGCATAGCAGCACCACCATGGAGTTTAGGCTGGGGATTTCCCCTCAGCCTCTCTCTTATAGAGATGCAAGCCTAGACACCTTCGTGAGGCTAAGGCAAGTTTGACCGTCACCTTTTACAAGCTTTCGGTGCCCCCCTTCCTGACTTGGTCCTCACTCCGGTGAGCTTCACAACTACTCTTCATTGAGCTAGCACAGGAGTAAGGGGCTACAATGAGCAATGATGAGTGCATCAGTGTCTTGTGCTGTCCGAACACTACTAACTACTTGAGGGGCAATCAATAACTGTGGGGAACCATGGGCCACTAAAGATCTCACCCTCCTTGTTGGCCCACCTCATGCGGACCACCATGCCCAAATGAGGATCAATCCACCCAGCTTGCCTCTAGCCCTTGGATCTTAAACCAAGGACTCAGGGTCATCCAATCAAGGTAAAACTTTGAAAAATCGCTATAAATCACCTTTTGTCCAAAAACTTTGTGCAATATATGATTTTTTATCAGAAAAACATGATCTTTCGATTAAAATACTTCCATACCCTAATTGTGCTTAATCCTCTAATTATATCTTAAAATACATGTTTTCTTTCTTTTGGAGGTGATTAATGTTATTTTGTACTCAAGCATGCTCCTTTATGTCCTAAAACTTGATGAATAATCTTATATTAGTAATTGTTGATGCATGTTCAACTAAGATTTTTGATGCATGTTGAACTAAGATTCAAACTGGTCCATGCTAGTATCCTAAATTGACTTGAACAAGTTTTTTTTAACCTTGAAACATGCCTTATATGGATTCATTTATGATGACTCTCAAACCTTATGCACCAATGGGTCTTTTATGTCTAAGATGATCATGTGAATTCCTAAATCATTAATCTTAAATGCCTTGTATCCCTATATGTTGTGTGGAACTTTCTTATGCACTTATGTGGCTAAATACCCTAATATTGGCTCGACATGTGATCTAGTGTGCATGTTGATATCTAAATCTCTAATCTTGTACAAGTCTTTGTTGAAGTTCCATCCGTGTTATATAATTATCTCAAATTAGTTAGTAAGTGATATGGCTCCTAACTCTAGTAGACCCCATCTATACTCTTATGATTACAAGCTTTCATGATAATAACACAATATGACTAGTTATGCCAACATGGATGCCTATGTTGACTATGCTTGCCCAAATCTTATGATTGCACTATTTAAAATCTTAGAACTATAATAATGTACCCCTGATCTAGTTTTGGTGTGTCACTCTAAGTGCTTACAAACCCATGACGTGCTATGCTTCTTGATAATGCCTACGTATAACCTAGTTGAGATATTGAAATCGATGACAAAAGATATGATACATAGACTTAGGTGACACATCCAACCACCATGATTATGATAAATGAGTACTAATCTTGATGATATTAATCCAATTATATTCACTTCTGATTTCAAAATCTCTTTGATGACTTAATTGCCAATATCTAGTCAAGTTGCTACTTTTAATTTTCTAATCAATGGCTAATCGTGTACTCTACACGCAAGGTACATTTTCCTCTTGACCCTACTATGATATTGGCATGCTTGTATGTATGCCTGTATAAATGTTTGTGTGACGTCCCCGAATTTCACCTTCTCAAAACTCCATAGAGATGAGAAGACAAAATCCAAAAACGTTAAGCAATTGTATCAAAGTGCATTGCGGAAGCAATATGCACATACATGAACATACAACCATAACATTCTCAACACTCAACATATTTATATTACAACATGAATTATTACACAATGGTTTACAATTACATATTGAATGAAGATTCTACAATCTAAGAACATGTATGCTAAACTAGGATCTACACAATAGGTACAACCTGTACAACTTGCTCACATCCTGTACTTTTCTCCCATGCTATCTTTGAACCTAAAACATACGAGAAACAACAAATCAACACACAAGGTGTTGTGTACATGGGCAGAAAGATACATATATTTATGGCTTTCATAATTTTTGAAAAAGATTTGCAGAAGGAAAGAAATCATAGAAAACACTTCTTTATTAAGCGAAATATGCCAATTTAAGTCATTTTCCTAGATGAATTGCATTATCAAGGTGGACTAGTACCAAAACATAAATATTGGGCCCATCCCCGTGTACCAAGTACTCTAGGGAAACTCCACGTACATCGTGTGCTCTAGGGAGGTGTACTAGCCAACATTAATCCATTCCCTCGTATGGGGGATAATGAACACCTTAAATAACTACAAAGCATCTACTTATCATTTATGTTTACAAGTGATAAAACATCGAGTACTATATAGTGCTACTACATCCAATATTTGCAAATAGAAGAGAGCATACATACATATCATGATTGCAAGTAAGAAAACCATAGTCATATACTTAAATAAAACCCACGACCTGAGTTCAGAGATTTCTAACTTATCCTTGATCATCTAGAAGTCTGCTCATCACCTGATTAAATATAATTGATCATCATTAATATATGTACATCATATTCTTGGTAATTTTAGGTCCAAGTTAGGGTTTGGCCAAATCTAGGTGTTACTGATCTAAAATGTGTCTCTGGTATTTTTAAAGTGATCCAGATGTCATTCTAAGGGTCTGGTTCAGATTTCATAATTTTCCAATGATAGGTCTATTTTCTAGAACTAAAAAGAGTTTAAAAGAATTAATTTGCTCATTAATAAGGAAAGACATAACATTTTGGCATTACTATCAGATTAGAGTCCACTTATGGTTTCTAAGTGGTATTAGGGTTCCAATAATATTTTTCTCGTATTTTATTTCCATCATTTGCTAATTATACAAATTAAATGAACCCAAAAGAAGCATTTCACCCTAAATTAAATATCATCAAAAGTTGTGCTTCAAAATCCAAAACTAAGGGTTTAGTAATATAGGGGATCATTTTCTCAGTCTAGAGGTATTTTCGGGGGATTTATAGGCCAAGGGAACTATTTTTAATGAATATTGCAAGACCTGAGCATTTTCTGAGTTTTAGGAAAAGGATTTACCATTTTGGGCCAGTTACATATCACCACGTCACCCCACAAGGGGTGCGGCTCTTTCTCTGACCTGGGTGGTCCGCCTGGTCTCGCTTGGAGTCGGTTGGTCCAGAATCTGAACCGGTCCGCCTGGCTGACTAGAATACGGGCCCGATCCACTCCCCTTTCTTTCTCACGCGGTCGTTGAGTCCTAGTAGGGCTCTGCTCTCGCGCGAGGCATCGCACCGCCGCTGAGTTGGTTTGGGGAGCGTTGCCGCTGGCCCTCATCTAGCGAGCAACAGGTCCCCCTCCTCCAGGTCGTCTCTCCCGCCAACAGGTACTTGAGTGTCCTCTCGCTCACACTCTCTCTCTCCTTTGTGTGGTCTGGTCCTACGTGACGATGCACGGAGAACGCCGCCGCATACAGGGACATCGGCGAGCAATCAGCGGCCCACAACTTACTCTCGTCATGAAGTATTGACCCCAGAAGCTTCGTAGAGGAGCATCGACCAACGACTGGCTCTCCAAGAGGTGCGATGGGTGCCGGAGACACCATGTTGAACTCTGATTTGAGCGCGGTGGAGGAGGCTCTGTGATTGAATCCAGTGAGCGGGGGTAGGGCTTCCATTTCCTCACGTAGCCTGGAAATGAGGCAAAGAGCTTCTTCCTTTCAATCCTCATCTTTCCTGCATCTTACTCGTTTCTGTATTGGCGAGAATCGCTGAGATAGGGAAGTCATTGGTGAGACGCTGCTGTGAGAAGAGAGACCACGATGAGGGATCTCACCACAGACTTTCCATGGAGGCCTGATCTAGTGCATGGCGAATCTTCATGGAGTCCTCCATAGATTCCCCGACTAGCTTCTATGGCACAGTGACACTTCAAATTCAAGGTCGTACCCTGGATTTGGGACTCCGCCGGTGTAGTGCAGCAGCTTCTGGGCTTTCGTCATCTGGGCTTGGATCAACCTCCTGATGCCTCACGGTGATCCTCCTCTGACCACCGAATCTGGAATGAGGTCTTTGCAGCCTCCAAACAACCCGGGAGGCACCTATGAGCTCCTCGTTTGGCTGGCAGCCGTGGCGCCACCACAAAGAAGGTGCTAGGTGATTGGCATCGGTGTTGGCGGAATTAGAGAAGGGTCAGCGTTGGAGCTCACAACTAGGATCCTAGAACCGAAGTGAGGGAGAAGGTAGCACATATGAAGTCTCAAATCTTGCCCAGTCTTCATATATCTCTCCCTTTCTTCCTCCTCTAGACTACAACCTACAGAGGAGAACACCTGGGAGAAGGCAGTTCGTTCTCTCCGTGATGTGGGTCTTGAAGGTTCAATCTGCTCCGAGTGATGTGTAGATCATGGTCTTGCAAACTATATTTCCCTTGGTTGCCCCCACCTTCTTCGGATCTAAAGGACGTCTAGACTGGTTTCTGTTCCTCCATTTATGGAGGTTAGGGATGACCTGTTCCCTCTATCAGTGGCTCTCGATGCTGTAAAAGGTAGCGTGACATTAATATGCCACGAATCTAAGGACTAAATAGCTAAAAGAACATAGTTTGATAACATTTATATCCATTATGTCCTCATATTCAAAACGATACATCTATTTCTAGAAATCTCCAAAAATTCTAATATTTTAGACATAGGTTGATGATAACCTAAAGCAACTCCTATAAATGTTTGAGACACAACTCCATTATTTGATTATGCAGATTAATTATTCAAACAACCATACAAAATAGATGTATAAGCCTTGAATTCACAATAGACAATCATCAAACATTGGTCTAGCAAGTCCAACAACACTTATTATGATCCTAAAATACCTTTAAGGCTTGTCAATTGTCACTTGAGTTTGCTACCTCTGTGAATTGGACCTCTTGACTTCATAAGTACCCAAATCAAATAATAAAAATAAAAATATATCATACTTGGAACTAAAATCAATATCATAATCACCAATCACATCTTTACTTTAACCATACCATTTAAGGTGACGTGATTCAAAATTAGATGATCAATTCCTCAAGTGAGTTCAACCGCCAACAGAACGCTCATGGTCCTGGAATATCATACTGGGTATCAAAACCCTAAAAATTGAGGTCATCACATTCACCCCACCTTAAATGGAATTTCGTCCTCGAAATTCAAATAATATCAGAATTGATTTGATAGCAAGAGTTTCTAATACCTCCATGCTTGGACTTCTAGGTGCCAAAGTTGTCATACTTTTAGAACCCTAAATTGTCATCTCAAGACATTAATGCGTCTAGGGTGTAACCACACAACCTTATATAGATTGAAGCATTACATTTTTTTTGGAATTGAAGAACAACTTCATGACTTAGTCATAACATGACATTCTATTAATATAAGATTCATATCCCTTATTACCCTGATAATTAGGATTTTTTTTGTAGCTCATGATTTCCAATTTATATCTTTCATGCGTGATATAAAAGGGAAAGAGAATATACTAAGACAATCTTATCGTGATTCCAAACTTAGATATTACATGTATGATATAGGAAAGAAATACATAATAGGTCAACCTTATGTGAGTGACTCCTCATACATAAATCATCCATATAGCTCAAGTGAGGTTTCTTGTATCATATATCAAGAAAGAAAAGTGGGAGGAATCATATTTATGAGTATCTTATGCCCAAGGCATTTTACTCTCAAAACTAGAGTTCATATATCACCTCACTTGCAACTAATGATGAGATTCAAACATATGTCACTCCATCTAGGACCTAAATCAATCAAAAGAACTGACTTTCTCATTATTATTCGTCTACCCATCATTTCTTTTATAACCCTACTCTCACATATAGGATTGAATCATGAAAAAGGACTCAACTCATCTACTCAGGAGTAACTCAGCTTAGGACACATCATTTCAAATTATCTCATATTTTCATATATTGTAGGGTAGGTCCTATGACCCTCTCCTTATGGGTCTCACTCTCTCTGGAGTTCACCACATATGTTGTCCTAACACTAGAGGTCCTCCTTTGTAAAAGAGTTTTAGGCTCATGCATATTCAACGTAATCTTAACTTAGCTCATCTTAAGTAGGCAAAGGGAATGTACTTTCATCATCACGGCTCATATACAACTCAAATCTTAATATGTAAACGTATACCATCATAGATCAAGGTTAGATAAGATTCTATATGCTTATTTCCTTCATCTTTCTTTTGTCTATCTATCTATCACATTACCTTATGAGCCTCTAGACATCTAATCTAGATCTATTCTCTCTTCTAGACTGATGTCACTCCCTTTCACTTAGATTGCATGAACACTAACTACTCTCCAGTGTGAGGGACACATTTTTATATTTACATATATATAATAAAATATTATATAGTTTTTCTCCGAGAAAGAAGATGTCAGAGAAAACTGTCGAGGCTCGAGCCGATTGGAAAACAAAACCAAATCAGCAAAACGAGTGTCCCACACACAGTAGATAGTCTAGTGCCATGTCACCTAGTGAAATGGTGAGAACAAGGTGTAGACTAGTGTAGCTACCCAATACATATGAGCTCTATATGGAAAGGGTTTCTCACACTTGTCTAAACCTAGTTCTCGAACATCTAGGTTCTAACTTAGAGGCTAAGTCAAACCTTATTCCTATAGAACAACTTACTAAGTTTCTAAGGTTTAAAGTGAAAGGTGAGATTTAGGTTTAATGTTTCATGGTGAGCAATTGTTAGGTGTAGCTATTGTTCATGCTCTGATACCAACTGTGACGTCCCCGAATTTCACCTTCTCAAAACTCCATAGAGATGAGAAGACAAAATCCAAAAACGTTAAGCAATTGTATCAAAGTGCATTGCGGAAGCAATATGCAAATACATGAACATACAACCATAACATTCTCAACATTCAACATATTTATATTACAACATGAATTATTACACAATGGTTTATAATTGCATATTGAATGAAGATTCTACAATCTAAGAACATGTATGCTAAACTAGGATCTACACAATAGGTACAACCTGTACAACTTGCTCACATCCTGTACTTTTCTCCCATGCTATCTCTGAACCTAAAACATACGAGAAACAACAAATCAACACACAAGGTGTTGTGTACATGGGCAGAAAGATACATATATTTATGGCTTTCATAATTTTTGAAAAAGATTTGTAGAAGGAAAGAAAATCATAGAAAACACTTCTTTATAAAGAGAAATACGCCAATTTAAGTCATTTTCCTAGATGAATTGCATTATCAAGGTGGACTAGTACCAAAACATTAATATTGGGCCCATCCCTGTGTACCAAGTACTCTAGGGAAACTCCCCGTACACCGTGTGCTCTAGGGAGGTGTACTAGCCAACATTAATCCATTCCCTCATAAGGGGGATAATGAACATCTTAAATAACTACAAAGCATCTACTTATCATTTATGTTTACAAATGATAAAACATCGAGTACTATATAGTGCTACTACATCCAATATTTGCAAATAGAAGAGAGCATACATACATATCATGATTGCAAGCAAGAAAACCATAGTCATATACTTAAATAAAACCCACGTACCTGAGTTCAGAGATTTCTAACTTATCCTTGATCATCTAGAAGTCTGTTCATCACCTGATTAAATATAATTGATCATCATTAATATATGTACATCATATTCTTGGTAATTTTAGGTCCAAGTTAGGGTTTGGCCAAATCTAGGTGTTACTGATCTAAAATGTGTCTCTGGTATTTTTATAGTGATCCAGATGTCATTCTAAGGGTCTGGTTCAGATTTAATAATTTTCCAATGGTAGGTCTATTTTCTAGAACTAAAAAGAGTTTAAAAGCATTAATTTGCTCATTAATAAGGAAAGACATAACATTTTGGCATTACTATCATATTAGAGTCCACTTATGGTTTCTAAGTGGTATTAGGGTTCCAATAATATTTTTCTCGTATTTTATTTCCATCATTTGCTAATTATACAAATTAAATGAACCCAAAAGAAGCATTTCACCCTAAATTAAATATCATCAAAATTTGTGCTTCAAAATCCAAAACTAAGGGTTCAGTAATATAGGGGATCATTTTCTGAGTCTAGAGGTATTTTCGGGGGATTTATAGGCCAAGGGAACTATTTTTAATGAATATTGCAAGACCTGAGCATTTTCTGAGTTTTAGGAAAAAGATTTACCATTTTGGGCCAGTTACATATCGCCACGTCACCCCACAAGGGGCGCGGCTCTTTCTCTGACCTGGGTGGTCCGCCTGGTCTGGCTTGGAGTCGGTTGGTCTAGAATCTGAACCGGTCCGCCTGGCTGACTAGAAGACGTGCCCGATCCACTCCCCTTTCTTTCTCACGCGGTCGCTGAGTCCTAGCAGGGCTCTGCTCTCGCACGAGGCATCGTGCCGCCGCTGAGTTGGTTTGGGGAGCGCTGCCGCTAGCCCTCATCCGGCGAGCAATAGGTCCCCCTCCTCCAGGTCGTCTCTCCCGCCAACAGGTACCTGAGTGTCCTCTCGCTCACGCTCTCTCTCTCCTTCGTGTGGTCTGGTCCTACGCGACGATGCACGGAGAACGCCGCCGCATACAGGGACATTGGTGAGCAATCAACGACCCACAGCTTACTCTCGTCATGAAGTATTGACCCCAGAAGCTTCGTAGAGGAGCATCGAGCAACGAATGGCTCTCCAAGAGGTGTGATGGGTGCCGGAGACACCATGTTGAACTCCGATTTGAGCGCGGCGGAGGAGGCTCTGTGATTGAATCCAGTGAGCGGGGGCAGGGCTTCCATTTCCTCACGTAGCCTGGAAATGAGGCAAAGAGCTTCTTCCTTCTGATCCTCATCTTTCCTGCATCTTACTCATTTCTGTATTGGCGAGAATCACTGAGATAGGGAAGCCGTTGGTGAGACACTACTGTGAGCAGAGAGACCACGATGAGGGATCTCATCACAAACTTTCCATGGAGGCCTGATCCAGTGCAGGGCGAATCTTCATGGAGTCCTCCATAGATTCCCCGACTAGCTTCTATGGCACGATGATGCTTCAAATTCAAGGTCGTACCCTAGATTTGGGACTCCGCCGGCGTAGTGCAGTAGCTTTGGGGCTTTCATCATCTGGGCTTGGATCAACCTCCCGATGCCTCACGGCGATCCTCCTCTGACCACCGAATCTGGAACGAGGTCTTTGCAGACTCCAAACAACCCGGGAGGTGCCTATGAGCTCCTCGTTTGGCTGGCAGTCGTGGCGCCACCACGAAGAAGGTGCTAGGTGATTGGCATCGGTGTTGGTGGAATTAGAGAAGGGTCAGCATTGGAGCTCACAGCTAGGATCCTAGAACCGAAGTGAGGGAGAAGGTAGTACATATGAAGTCTCAAATCTTGCCCAGTCTTCATATATCTCTCCCTTTCTTCCTCCTCTAGACTACAACCTGCGGAGGAGAACACCTGGGAGAAGGCAGTTCGTTCTCTCCGTGATGTGGGTCATGAAGATTCAATCTGCTCTGAGTGATTTGTAGATCATGGTCTTGCAAACTATATTTCCCTTGGTTGCCCCCACCTTCTTCGGATCTAAAGGATGCCTAGACTGGTTTTTGTTCCTCCATTTACGGAGGTTAGGGATGACCTGTTCCCTCTATCAGTGGCTCTCGACGCTGTAAAAGGTAGCGTGACATTAATATGCCACGGATCTAAGGACTAAATAGCTAAAAGAACATAGTTTGATCACATTTATATCCATAATGTCCTCATATTCAAAAAGATACATCTATTTCTAGAAATCTCCAAAAATTCTAATATTTTAGACATAGGTTGATGATAACCTAAAGCAACTCCTATAAATGTTTGAGACACAACTCCATTATTTGATTATGCAGATTAATTATTCAAAAAACCATACAAAATAGATGTATAAGCCTTGAATTCACAATAGACAATCATCAAACATTGGTCTAGCAAGTCCAACAAAACGTATTATGATCCTAAAATACCTTAAGGCTTGTCAATTGTCACTTGAGTTTGCTACCTCTGTGAATTGGACCTCTTGACTTCATAAGTACCCAAATCAAATAATAAAAAGAAAAATATATCATACTTGGAACTAAAATCAATATCATAATCACCAATCACATTTTTACTTTAACCATACCATTTAAGGTGACGTGATTCAAAATTAGATGATCAATTCCTCAACTGAGTTCAACCGCCTACAGAACGCTCATGGTCCTGGAATATCATACTGGGTATCAAAACCCTAAAAATTGAGGTCATCATAGTTTGGATACTTACTTGGTTGAGCTATTTTTCCTATGTTTACTACTTTCATGTTTGAGTATCCTACATTGACAAACCTTGAATATAATAAACAAAATGCCATTGTTCATCCTAATGTTGACATAATGGATAAAGGAACTTAAAACATGCTTGTATAAAATGATATTGTTAAGTGTTCTCACCTTGTTTCTTCCTCTTGAATATGATTATGTTTCTAGACAAGCATGTTTTGTATTACTCTTATACTATTTACATGTCTTTTCATAACGTACATAATGCTCTAGCAATAATATGTTTTGTTTATTGAACTTGTAGTTGACAAATGAAGATGCACTGCACTCAAGGCTCTACTCTATGAATGAAACAACAATGGGATGCTAGAAATGGAATGGGTACATATCTCTTATCTCCATTTTGAGTATCTTGTTATGTTGTTGTTATTGCTTTTACATATATATTGCATGTGTGAAATATTTGTACCATTCTACAGACGGGCATCCAAGTCCACTCGCCTTTAGATTTGTAGCCATTAGGAATGTGGAGATAGGGTAACAAATGTTTCAATGACAAAAACCTTTATAGAAATATCAACAATATAGGAATCTTAGTAAGATGCACAAGAAGGAAGACATGCTAGGTATACTTGTGAGTTGGAACGAGTCTTAACTAGACCAGTCCAAAAGGGAGAAATAATATCAAGGGGCTTAGTTCCACAATATTGAATATAAAATCACTCAATTGGAAATGGAGGTGGCGTCCAAAAAGATGCCCATTCAGAAAGGATTTCCTTTGAACATAGAGACATCTCATCAGGATCATCAAGTAAACTATGTCTCTATATTCAAGGAAGCAAAGTATGTTACTAAGGAGACACCAAATCAACACACTACAAACACTAAATGTGTGTCTATGCCAAAAGTTCCATTTCCCAATAGCCTGTATGAAAGACCAAGGGGATGTAGAATGCCAGTGCAATATTTACACACATGCACCTCAATCAATACAATGCCTACAAAAGGTGACAAGGACACCCTATCAATATTGGTTTTGCAAGACAAGGAACTTCGACATTCAACTAGTACCATGTCCACTCTTCCAATTCAGAAATAGGTGAAGGTTATACTCCATAGTGGAGAAGTCATAATCGAAAAGAAGGAACCTACAATTGAGAAGGAGCAGCCATATGTCATCCCATCCACATGAGACATTACAAGTTTTGTCCTAGGAAGTGACATTTATGCAAGCTTAGGGGAGGATATCCCTAATGTATCATACATTCATCCATACAAGTAAGCAAAGAAGTCACATGTGCCATTCCCAGATAGTCTGAAGCTAATAAAGGAGGACAAGAAATTTAAAAAATTCCTAGACATCTTCTGAAATCTCCCCATTAACATCCCACTTGTGCATGTGGTAGAATAGATCCTTGCATATGGAAGATATTTCAACGATATCATCAATAAGAAAAGATAGATAAATAATACAGATGTCTAGCATGTTGACGAAGTGGTTAGTGATCTGATCCATGGAAGGCCTTTGACAAATAAAAGGACCCATGATATTTATGCATCCCTTGTTTCATTGAAAGCAAATAGTTCCAGCAAGCACAATTTGACTCTAGGGTGAGCATATATCTCATCTCTCTCTAGATTTCAAAAGGTGGGAATGAATAAACCAATGAAGATGTCGGTGACAATCCAGTTGGTGGATGGATCAATTGTGAGGGTGTATGGGATATGTAAGTATGTTTTAGTCAAATATGACAAGTTCATCTATCCCCTGAACTTTTTGGTCATGGATATGCAAGAGATAGAAGGATCTGAGATGATTCTAGAAAGGTCATTCCAAGATACACCCAATGTGATAATTTCCATAGGTAAAGGCTATTTGACACTGGGGATAAATGATGATAGAGTGGAGTTTAGACTTCTAGATGATTCTTCACAACCTTCCTCCTATAAGCTAGGATGAAGAAAATCATCTTATCGAGCCTAGGACATTAAAAAGGGGCGACATTAAAAAGGGGCTCTTATGGGTGACAACCCACTTTCATTATTTTATGTACTTTTGTTTCAGTCTTCAAATGAGTTATAGTTTGTATGTGTCAGTTTCATGTTTAGTTAATTTTATCAAAGTACCTTGATGTGTTTTGTGCAATGTGCAAAAACTCGTAGTGTGAGTACTATCGACGCCTCTATTACAACATCGACCAATCATCCAAGAACCAATATGGATTCCTATAGATTTTTGTACCACTGACTAGATGGTTGATGGCATCAACTTCTTATCAACAAGAGAGTGAATAAGATCCAGTAGGCTTGGAAGAACCAATACCATCATCCACAACATCGACATATTTTGAGAAGAAATCACATAGCTATAGGAAATGATCGTCAATACCACTGAGAGTCTACTTGGTGGTATTGACCCATCCAATTCAAAGATGATAGAGGACAACACAACTCGATATTTCCAACACACATGTTGGTGCCACTAACATAGAAAGCCAAACATGCCACCTGATTCGTAGATGTTGTCAAGAACATTTCATCCACCACCACTACCATACGACACATCTAGTATCCCTGTTCCACCTCTTATTTTGATTTTTGACTATGAGGACATAATCTAGTTCATGCTTAGGGGGGTGATGGAATGTCTTTTTCTTAATTTATTTTCTATATTATTTAGTTTATCTTATTTTCAAGTAGTAGGATCCACAATCTATCTAGTGTAACCACGGAGATCAACTTATCATGATTACATTTTATCATTAAAAAGAATGTGTTTCTTGCTCTTACAATAAATCTAAAAAGGGATAAATTTTATAATCTTATTTACCAAGTCTAAGACAATACCAACTATAGGAAGTGTTTGGATTAGTCCTCTTGAGGACACATTATATGAATGAGAATCTTAAGTTATCCAAGACTTGTGCATCATGACATGGTTTGATTCCAAACCAACCAAACAAGTAACAAGATCTTAAATGGGATGTTTAGAAAAAACTCTAAGGTCACCCTATACACAGGTTAATAGAAGAGGGATACATCATAGTTAAGTAAGACATTGTCTCTTCTTCATTTGATTCTACCAACCTTTCATGATGTTTCATTTACCATCAAAAGATGATCAAGTAATTCAAATTGTTTCCTCTTGACTTCATCGCATAGCATAGTAGGTAGCATGTGAGTTAATTTCATTGCAAGTGAATTAGAAGATTTTTTTATAGAGATGTGCATACCATTTTATTAAGTCTAGAAATATTATTTGCATAACAAATTTCATGTAATTTCATTTCCCTTTTGCATCATTTTGCATATTCTACACCATATAACTATTTATCTTTCTTCACAAAGTAAGAGTGAAAGGGTCTACATTTGTATCAACCAAATAAAAAAAGGAAACAAAAATAAAGAAATGATATATGGTAAAGAATTCCTGAGCACTAAGCATGATTCATGCTAAAATAAGATGACAGAGACTAGGATTGAAATAAAGAAAAGGGAGAAAGGGATGTCTTGAACTCAATATGAATTTTCTTCAAGGAGAAAGTGAAAATACCTTACATGTATGTATCCTTTCACCCACACTCGTCATGAGGATGAGACATTCAATGCATTCATCATTCCATCATAATAGTAGGCACTACGAGTCATGCATTTCCATTTGGTTCATTTCATCGGTGCATTACATCTTATTTATTAGTAAATAATTTAGATGTTACTTGTGATTTTATTCATAGAAACCTATTTCATTTCCACCCATTACTCTGTATGGTAGACCACATATATGATTAAGCCCATCATTCATTTCTATATGGAGATCTGCTTCCAACATAGTTGTGTAGGTAGATTCGAGAAATGTAGATAGGGAATCACACGGTTCATCAAGCACATGCCCTATTGACTATGATGTTCACTGGTTTATATTAATTATGTTTCATTGATTTAAATGAGGACATCTTTAATCATTATTTTTTGTCACTTTCGAGTAGTTATTTGTTTAGTGGGTGATAAGGGCCGGTTTAGGACTATCAAGTGGGGGTAATTGAGAAACATAGTTCATTGGATTTGTCCTCTTTATGACTCTATCAAACAGATCCAAAGTAGCATTGCTTGAGGGAGAACAACACCGAAGATTGGTTTTTAGTAACTTTTCACAGTCTATTTTCTAGACATTAATGGCATATATGTTTGATTTGACATATGTTTATGCATTGTTTTTATCATTAATGAGTGTATCATTGATGCATCATATATTTAGTATCTCTAAATCATGCTAATTTAACATCTATTGTTGGTACTTATTATTTTTTTCTTTGTTTCCAGCAAATTGGGCACTAGTGGATAGATTGAGGCCATCGACACATATGCTGGTACCAACAGAGCATGTAGTTTCAATAGGGAATTGAGAAATCCTGATTCTACTAAGGGAAATGTTGATGCTATGGAAACCATGAGTCAACGCTACTGACTCTAGATCCAAAAATAATTAGAAGTCGAGAATAATTTTCTCAGTACCACAGACTCATTTGTTAGAGGTACCAACTTCACCAATCAAATTACATCAGAACTCAAAGAGAGAAAGTGCTACCATATCACAAAGTTGATATACCGACATAGTTTGAGGGTTATAAGTTAGCTAACAACTCAATGCCACCAACACCCTATCAATGGTACCAAAACTACGCGATTAGTTCAGTAATGAGATTAAGTCAGATCCAATAACTGTGACTTAATGATGGACAAAAGTCCCACTTGTGACCTAAGGGGAGTGTGGAAAAAAGAGGAGATTTCATTTTGTCACATTGCAGTAGGGCACGAAGTCGGGAGAGGTGACGAAGCAAATATCCATGGACTAGATGCTCTAAGCACTTTTGGCAGGCAGATTTGTGGGTGGACCATTGTAGATCAAGGTGTGCACCAGAGGGGATTGCCGAGATGACTTCTCTTGGGGTTTTGTAAGATCCTCAAATTTGGTAACTTTGTGTGGATTTCCACTTTAAAGTAATGTTAGAAGGAATTTTGAGTCTAATCCTTGACTTGGATTAAGTCTTCACATTATGAAAATAAAGTGATATGGAGTTAATGTGCCTATGTGAGGCATCAATTCAAGTAATATGATGAGCAATGCCTTAAATTTGTATCTAGAAAAGTAATTAGGCTTATGTACCCATCGGAAGACCTAGGTTTGAGTTATGGGCCTTAGAATCCAAATTAAGCCCAATTAGGCTTTTTGTATAACAAATAGGCTCATTGGAAGATAGGATAAAGGAATTGGAATTTTGTGTCTACCTATGAACCTTTCAATAGTTTGAGGTGTTTGAGAAACTACTAATGAGTTAATTAGCAAGTTTTTGGATGTTTCCAAAAGAATTTACGACCTGGATAATTAAATGATCATTATCTTACCTTTACTTGAATTCCAAGCATTTGAGTATCAAATGATCATATTATGTGGTAATATGTGTTCTAATACAAGATAAAAGGTAAATAAAGGATAAAATGTAAATAAAGATAAGTCCAAGTTTTGAGGTAATTATGTGATTATTTGTAACCTAGGAGGCTAATTCATATCAATGCTTGCATATCAAGAAAGGGGTGATTTTTATTAATATTTTGATCTCAATCTAGTGACAATCGGAGATTAAGCTAATATGATCCTATCAAAATTCAAGACTGGTTTGATAATACTACTGGCCTATAGGATTTTTGAAAATTTTGAGATAGTTTTACTAAAGTCTTTGGATAATATTATTGATTAGATGATACAGGGATGTCACACTAAGGCCCAAAATATCTAAAACATTATTGGACGTGACACGAATGTAAAATGGGATCTCAACCATCAATTTGAAATCAAACGGGTCTGAGATCTTCTCCAACCACTTGCCAGGAGCCCATCGAAAGATGGACTCCAATCTGACCTTAACCTCTCTATATTGGCCACAGTCGACCATGATAGCAGTCCCAGTATATGAGGGAGGTTGAGATGAACTTGAGAATACTTGACACAACCATTATCTCAAAATATAGAGATAATGCCCAAATCTTGGAGAGGCTGGAATTTTGGAGATCAAGATTGTAGGGGTATCTACCCCCTCTCTCCTATATAATCCAACCCCTAGCTCCATTGTGACTCCAACAGTAAAATCCTCTACTACAGAAATGGATTATAATGTTACATTTACGAGCATCGGTTGTATACAAGAAATCGACGCCTAAACACTACAACATCGGTTGGATACACAAACCAACATCTATATGTGAAGAGTGGCCAGACATGGGTATCACTTTTCATTTAGTGTTGGTTCCTTAATAAGCAACCGACGCCTAAAATCGACCGCTGAATCCAAATTTTTTAGTGGAAAAAAATTACCTCCAAAATTTAACATATGTCATCGGTTATTAACTATATAACAGATGACTAGAGGTATTTCACGAGATAAAAATTGGGCACATTTTTATCGTCGGTTGTTTTTCAATAACCGACGCCGATGTGTTTTCCCGCGATTTCTGTGCGAAAAATTTCACCCCCTTTGGCGTCAGTTTTCTATGGCAACTGACGACTATTGTCAGAATTCGTGAACATTTTTTTTGTCGGCATATGTAGATAGACGTCATTTTTTCTAGTAGAAATCGACGACAATCATTAATAATAGGTGTTGATTTTTTTGTAGCAACCGACACCGATTGTTATAAGCATTGGTTGTTTTTAATAACTGATGCCGATTTTTAACTTAATAGCATCCGCACAAACCAGACTCTTCCCCTTTCTCTGTTTAATTACTGATTAAAAGTTTAGGGTCTGGCGATTTCTCTCTGTCGATGATCTCTCTGCCGCCATTGCTACTACTACTGCCATCGTCGTTGCTGCTGCTATCGCCGTTACCGTTGCTGCTTCTACCGCCGTCGCCATCGCTGCTAGTCGCCACCGCTGTTGCTGCTAGCCGCCGCTGTTGCTGCTAGCTGCGCCGCACAACCACCGTCGTCATTGCTGCTACTGCTACTTCTACTTTGCTGGACACCACACAACCGCCGCCACCATGCGCAACTACCACACAACCGCCGCCGCCGCTATGCTGAGGAGCCACGAGCTCGCGCCACTGCCTACAGGTAACAACATTTTTTATTTTACTGATTTTGATCAACTAATTAGTATTTACTTATCTACTGATTTGTATCTACTTATATAATGATTTGTATTTACTGATCTACTAATTCATATTTACTTCTACTGATTTGTATTTACTTATCTACTGATTTGAATTTACTTATTTACTGATTTGTATTTACTTATCTACTGATTTGTATTTACGTATGCGCTGATTTATATTTACTTAAATACTGATTTGTATTTACTTATCTAATCATTCGTTCATCTAATGATTTTTTATTCATCACATTATTTAAATTTAGGGCTTTGCATTTGTTCATCTACTTTTTAAAATTATTTAATCATCTTCTTATTTATATTTGTTTATCAACTGAGCTGTACTTTTTTAGATAAGTAAATCAACCTAGGATATGAACAAATCTTGTGCTTGCATATATTTGTGCTTCTAATCCTCATGCTTGACCCAATTTAGTAAATTTTGATGCATGTTGAAATAAGATTCAAACTTGTCCATTATAGCATCCTAATTTGATTTGAATATTCTCACTCTCCCAATGTTCCATTAGGCTCTATTTTGATTCAAATCTTTGATATATGGAATCATGGTTTATTTACTGTTTATTATTTATTGACAAGCATGATTAAATGATGTTACACAAAACTTAGGATGTGAATGATGAAACTAGGATTGCAGGTATAAGAATGACAACACATGTATTTGTTGGCCTAGAAACCCGTCTAAGATTTACTCATTAGGAGTAAATCTTGGATAGTCCCCGGTTTGGGATTGTTCTTGAACACCTAATCTCACTTAGGATGTAAGTGTATAATGTGTATTGGATTTTCAAGAAAATTTCGACAGCATTTCCCCATTTGTTCTCTAAGTACAATGTACTTGGAGAACAATGGGGAAATGTTGCTAAAATTTTCTTGAAAACCCAATACACATTATACACTTACTAGTGAGATTAGGTGTTCAAGAATGGGATAGGTGGTACACATTTATTATATATAAGAATGACAACACATGTATTTGTTGGCCTAGAAACTCGTCCAAGATTTACTCATTAGGAGTAAATCTTGGATAGTCCCCGATTTGGGACTATTTTTGAACACTTAATCTCACTTAGGATGTTTTAACCATTTATTATATATAAGACCTTAAACCTTAAAGTTTTAACCTTAAACTCTAATATTTTAACCCTAGACCCTAATCTTATTCTAATATATACTTGTTTTCTCTTTGATCATAGAATGGATAGATCATGGATGTCCATTCCAAATTGCTACACCCCAGAGTTTATATCCTGCAAATAATAAATGGTCGGTTGTTCTTCATGGTAAAAGACAGTTCATTGAAGATCCTATAGATGAAGAACAATACTATGATAAGTATGATGACTCCATTCCATTCTCAGTTGGGTTGCCAACACCACCAAATATTGAAGCTAATGATGACTTGTATGTGTGCGGAGATCACAATGAAGGATTCTTAATTGATAAAAGATCGCAATATTAAAGGCATGCATGTTTGTATTTTTTTATATGTTTTATTTTTCTGAATGTGAACTTTACAATGTTACTTGCTTTACAATGTGAACTTTACAATCTGAATGTGAACTTTCAGATAGCTGAGCATTCATATGATGACCATGTTGATGATTACCGTGAGGATGAGGACGTCAATGTGTCGCCTCACAATGTAAGTTTTAAAAATATATCCTGCCTCACATTTATAGTTATATCTTGTAAGTGTGTTTTTTTCATAAAATTTTAGGTTGGTGATGTACCCCCTGAAGAAATTGGGGCACTTGATGAGCAGCAAAAAAAATTGAGAAATTGAGGGGCATCACAATGATGAGAAAGTTACAACAACAAAGGGGCAATGGACCCAAACTGGCTGTGGATTTCGATCATACAGGAAATCCATTTGGAGTGAACCGCAACTCATTTATTTCATATCTTGGGGTTCTTACTCACAGCCATTGTAGTCCTAACCTAGATTCCTGACATAAAGTTCCTAAGGGGAAGAAAGACTTAGTCTGGAAGGAACTATGCATGAGTTATTATTATTTGCAATTCTATTTTTGTAGATTACTAATTTTTAGGATACTAGTTAATAGCAATTCTATTTTGCAAAGTATATTTGATCTGGATGAAAAACTGCATCATAAATGTGTGATGCAACACTGTGGGAGGGTCCTAAGGAACTATAGGACAAATCTCACCTGAGATTACATATGCGATGCTGAGAAGAGGTTCTTGATTGATTTCTAATTCTAGACATTGATAACTTTTTGACTAACTCTACACTAATAATTTTTGTTTGTATTCTCTTTAAAAAATAAATTTAGGAAGAAGGCAACCCTTGATCAATGGAACTACTTGGACCCCAAAGAATGGGAGGAGTTTGTTACCCAAAGAAAAATGGATGAATTCAAGATATTAAGCACCACTCCCAATTTAATTAATATACATTCTTATGTATTCACCTATTCAAGATTAACCTTTAATGTTACTAACCAAATAAATGTGCTTACTAACAAGGCTATCAACGATGCTCAAAGAGCAAGGCATGCACTGAATGTGCACGACCACACAATGGGTCCAAGAGGCTATGTAGGCATTCACCAAAGACTACAGGCTGAGTCTGTTGCTCTGTCTAATGCTACTTAGGAGACTACAAAGTCCTCTACTATTAGTCCCGCACCTCTGCCTCGCCATGCTATGTGGGTAGCAGGGAGGCAAAATACGAAGGGAGATATAACGAAGCCCGCAACTGCTGAGGCGGCTACAAATATGGTAAAATTCAACTCTTAGAGCAATCAATCGATATTGATTATTGTTATGTTTACTTACCAATTTCTATTGATGGCGATTAGCGGGAGTTGCACGAGTAGAGGAAGGAAGACAAGTTCATCCCTGAGGGCACAAGGGATGAATTGACAATTGCTCTGGGTAACCCAGAGCATCCTGGACGTGTTAGGGGTGGAGGCGTTGGTGTGGGCATCAAAGCGTTCTTTGGGCCATCCCAACGCAAACCTGTCCCAAAAGTGGGACTTTCAAAAGTTGAGGTAACCTATTCTTTTTTAGAATGTTATTGCAAAAGGGAATTCAATAATCGATAGCTAGCATTTCTTTTATACATGTATAGGTAGATGAATTAATTGATAAGAAAGTCCAAGAAGCAATGGTGAAGTGGCAGGCATCTCAGAGGGCCACTCAGACAGTCCCTGTGACGTGTCGTGCTTCTATTACTCCTACTATAGAGGTTGGGAGAAATCATGTAGACCCACCACCTAGTACATCCTCTGTAAGTATTTTTATGACATAGTAGCTAGTCTTTTCAAGATGATATGTTTGTGTATATGTATATAACATTCTTTACGTAAATTTGTAGGGGTTGAAGCCATGCCGTCTAAAAAGTCAAGAATATGTCATTGTAGAGGCGTCGGCTTACCCACCCCTTCCAGGGGAAATGTTTCATGGGACTCCAATACCAGATGGTGTGGTTCGTGTGAGCCCGATAAGTATAGTCCCCAAATGGAGGGATCTTACATTTCCATATGCCTACCCAGATTCTGAAATGCTTGGTGAGGCAGAAGGCGGAGTGATATTGTGGCCAAAAGCAGATGTCATCTATACTAATATTGTATGGTAAATTTACATTACATTAATTTGTTAGTGTGTATATATATGAGTCAATTGATCTAAAATTATATATACGGGTCAAAAGGAAGGCACACCCTACATCTTGACCTCCACCTCCACCTCCTAATGTACCAAGTTGTCTTCCAAGGGACCTACACACCTCATTAGGTCCTTATTGTAGGGATATGGTAGATTGAATAGGCAAACATGATCCAAATTGCCCTATAAATGTTACTATTCTGGAGGAAGCTGCAGGTCAATCATACGATAACAAGCTATTTATACAAGATATTTTGGAGATGTTTCATTATGCTTGGCTGAATACATCTATGATAATAATTGGGATAATGACGATGATAAATAAAGAATGATATTTCTAAAATTTGTTCTCATAATTATTTTGTGTGAATGTGAATGACTTCTTATGAATTGTCATATGTGTGAATGTGAAGATGATCAATACATGAATTTTTCTACATGTGTCTGAATGTGAAAATAGATGAAATGAATGGAACTGTAGGTTGCTAAATGTGTGTGAAAATGGAGGAAATTTGAAATAGAACTACTGGTTTCTACATGTGTGTGATAAAAATATATGAATTAAATGTGTTTATACATGAGTGTGAATTACATGATAAATATATAATATTATCCATCTTGTTAATTTTGTAGGTTTGTGGCCTGTTGTTGGCTGATATCAATGGATGATGTAAACCTGTAGTTCAGAACTGAACTGTAGGTTATGCATCCTACTGACCAGCCATATAGCAGGCCTGCAAACTGATAAGAAAAAAAATCAGAACATAGGCGTCAGTTATTTGTGTAAAACCGACAACAAAACACATAGGCGTCGGTTGTTAGTGTAAAAGTGACATCTTTATCCCCTTCTGGCGTCGGTTATTCATAAAACGGATGCCTATTGCAGCTAGGTACCACGACCATGCTGGGTAGCACGGTTGTGGTGGCAGGGGATATGGTGTCAGTTATTAGTATACAAACCGACGTTGATGATGTCCTTGCTGGAACCTTTTTGGTGGCGGGAAGGGGTATGGCGTCGGTTGTTAATTAATAATAGATGTTTTTAATTATTTTATAGTGTCGGTTTGCTTTAAGAACCGACACCTATAGTCCCCTTACTAGCGCTTTTTTGGTGGCAGTAAGGTTTATGGCATCAGTTGGGGGACTGACGCTAAAGGTGTCGACTTTGAGCGGCGCCCACTTGGGTGTTTCTTGGAAATCAATATCTTAGACCTTAAATAACCGATGCCAAAGGCCATTTCTATAGTAGTGACCACACCTCCAATTTCACCACAACCCCCTCATATCCCCAATATCTGACATCCTTCTCACCCAGATGACCTTTGTTCCACACCTCTCTGGCCACCCTACACCACTGGAAAAGGGTGCTAGCAATTTAGGGGACCATGGTGAAGGTCCATGTCCCTAAATATTCAGTGGTAAAGGATAATGCTCAAAGATTCAACATCAAGCTTGACTATCCATGGTTTACTAGCATCTGTGTCATGTGACCGAGTAGAGGATGAGAAAGATAAATGAAATGCTATCCCTAAACTTGACTCACCATACAAGGTAAATGGCATATTAGAGTTCTAATCCTTTTATTTACCCAGACACGTGGGTGTGCGGCTCCAGTAGAGCATGATCCCATTGGCTGGATCTGGCCACCTAGATAATATAGATAATATAACCTTTATTGACATGGCACTCTTCCATTGGTCTAGGGATGTTAATCTTCTATTAATTGTAGTAATTGATTGTTAAATATGATAGTAATGAACCTATATATGATTTTGCTGAGAAAATGTGTAGATTACAAAGAAAATATATTCAGGGTCTATTTCTGATCGTATTTAAAAAGTGAGTAATAATGCATGGATACAAGGTCACTACTACATGTACACCTTAAATTGGATAATTAGGGTTTTAAAATTGGTTTATCACGACCACTTTGTGACTTTCCTTGATTATTTATTATATATATTGGTGATATTAGGTTTCATGGGAATGATAGATAATTGTGAGTATTCCATGATTAAATTCTATGTTGAATCTGTATGTGTAATATTATGTTCATACAAAACCAAATTTGGGTAATTAGGATGTCAAGCTTATTAAGATAAGATGTAACCTGATCATACTCAATGCTAATGGAAATTATTTATGTTTATGAGTTAGGATTGAAATAATGATCTTTAGGGTTTCTAAGTCAAGAATCATATACATGTGGAATTAGGGTTCATAAACTCGTGTTTATACCTTTCTATGATCCTAGTCCATGTTATCTAATGTATCCTTTCTATGACCCTAGTCCATGTTATCTAATGTATCTTATAGTAATAATAAGATAACACAATGACACAGTGTCACCTCTAATATCAAGATAAGGTTTGTAACCCTTATGGTACGTGAGCCTAAGCCTAATATACAACACTAAATAACCCTAAACCCTGCTCTATGTCCTTGATTAGGTCCAGTTATCATGTTATGAATGTATGGTGACACTTTAGGGTTCACATACATGAATATTATGTTGATTGAATATGGATTGCTTGATCTTCTATAGGTGATTGGATTTCATTCTTAGAGTACATTAAATATTCTACATGGTGCTTCAAAAAGGTACTTGGTTACACTTATGAATACATGTATTGACTTCTGAAGTTTTTGTGGTTTCTCAAAGATTTAATGAATAATAATTGTTGTGAATAGCACGTAATATATCTAATATTTTGAATCCAGGGTTTCATCCAACAAGGGGTAATGCGTATAAGTCCAATGATGGACAATGATCACACCTGAGATGGCATACTAAGATTGGGTTAGAATATGAAAAAAATACAAGTTCTTGCGTTGTTAAATAATTGTTGAATATATATATGTGTGTGATGTTTTGGATGAATCCACATACCAGTATAGAAATATGTTGACCACGTATTATTTGTTGGCATTTTAGGTAGTTGATACACCTGATAAAGGACATGAAGATAAAGATTGAAAGCTCTTGAATATATTAAATATAAGGCAAGGAGGATTAGATAGTTTAATATTTCTTATCAGTTATGTACAAATTAGTTCTTGAAGTATTCATGTAACACATTTGAGGTGTATAATTCAATGTATGTATTTGATCAAGTTCAAATTGATGAAAATTATTTCTTTTCTTTGTTATTTGTTGAATCTGATCTTGGAAATTTGAGTAATGATCCTCAACTTTAAGGTCCTCTCTTAACCAAGGGACACTCAAAAGTGGGGTTCATTACATTTGGTATCAAACCTCATATTAAGAAATTAAATTTAATAGTTTATAATTTCAAACAATTCATTGATATATAATGAAAAATAGGGCATAATGTATCCTCTAGGTTTCTCATCTCTTATTTCATCCCCTTCTCAACTCCATGCTTAATAAACCCTAAAATGCACTTCCTTCCTCATCCCAAATTAGGGTTTTGAAAATAAGTAGGAGTAAGGCATCCTCTGCCAATTAATGCTCACATAATGTTAAAAACAATGACATGAATATGAAATTTTTTATGTGTTATTTAGGTTTTATCTAGTGAGGGTAAACCCTAGAGTTACCTAGGAATCGCTTGAGATACCCCAATAATCCATGAAGACTTGAGTGCATTAACCCACTAGGGTATGAAACTTTAGTGGAAATACGGGTTGTAATCCTTAACCATAACCCAAAACCCTAATACTAGGGAATGGGAGTAGTGTGGGTGAAATTACAACGCTACTCAACCAAACCTTAAGTAGGGATGAACGATAGAGGGAAATACAAATGGGTATGGGTAAGACAGTTGAATACTCCACATTAGGTATCGTAGTTTCCCGTGCATACAAGTACATGGAGTAATACATGCATGATGCACAAAAAGGAGTTTTTTTTGTCAACCAAGCGTGGGGCCCCTTTTGATTACTTTTTGTTCACGTAAAGCAGTTTGAATATAAATGAGACATATGAAATTAGTAATGACACAATGACAATATATGACTCTGAATTCACTTTTGGGGTTGGTGTCCAGACCTGGGGTGGGTTAATCCAAGATGGGAAAAATGACATATGGGGGAGGGATAACCCTAAATTTGTGGGGTCTGGTTGTGGCTAGCAAGCCTATCCTCCTCCTAGAGGTCAAGAATGACACCCTAGGTCTGGATCTCCTCTAGAAGGATAGTTGACCAATATCATGTTGAGAATTAAGGAAATGTTGGACGTCCTCTCAGGACATTACCCTAAAGGGGTGGAATGTGATGGGATGGTATGGGCACAAGGCATGGAAGTTTATACCCTCTTCCTAATCAAAATCAATTGACTAATGAGAAATATAATTTCAATGTATGTAAATATTAAAACCTTGGTTAGAGAAATCCTAGGGTAACTATGTAGTGGCAAGTAATTTACATTGAAGAAAATCATGAATCTAAGGTATATAAGTTATATGACCCCCAAGCCTACAAATAAGGGTGTGCATTGGATGAATTCCCTAGATGGGTAAATATAAGAATGAAAACTTTTTTCAAAGAAATGTCAAGAAAAATGTGTAATGTGGAAAGTTAATACTTTGTAATAAAATCTAATGAAGGAAACCTAAGTCACGGACTCTCCTGAGGAAGGATGAGTCATGGGACATAGAAACTTAAAGATATGGGAGACCCTTGTTCTAAACCAAGGTGTAAGTAATGGAAAAATGAAAGATAGTGATAACATATCGATGAACGCTATGCATGATAGAGTCTTATGTCAATCCTAAGGTCAAGTAGGGATACTTAAAGGGCTGGGAAACCCAAGGGGTTAAGAGTTGATCTTTTCCTAACTATATAAGGCTAAGGGGTTAGCGATTGCCATCCTCATGCACACAAGGCCCAAGGGGTTAGGAATTGGCCACTCCATGTGCACCTAAAGCCCAAGGGGTCAAGTCAAAATGGAATTTCATAAATGCATAAGGTTCGAGTGGTCAAGCATGTACATGAGACCCTTGATGGCAAGAGGAGATCACTCGAAAGGTACCTATACCCCAAGATACCTTAAGGGAATGAATGGGGTTAATGAGAAGTGAACATAAGGAATATAAGAACATACACATTGATGGTTGAAATAGAACTTAAATGGAGTTGTGCACAAACTCAAGCATGAGAAAGGTGTTGTCCTTGAGTCCAAGTTATTTAAGGAAAATTTGTGGATTTTGAATGTATTCATGGTTAGTAGTCACTACTGAGAGTGCCTCAACCTAAAATTCGGAATTATAAGATGTTGTGTGGGTGCACTATCTTTGCACGTGAAATAGAGTGAACTTTGTATTTGGACTTCATTAAAATTCTTAATTCATCTTGTTATGGGTGCTTAGCTTATGTAGCCACATGTGATACATAAATTTGACATATGGGAACGAATACCCTAAGTCAAGGTAATGCTTTAGGGTATAGAGGTGTTACCACTTCAACACTTGAATATAGTTGAATAATGAAAAGTAGGGTTGAGACTTAGGTGAAAGAGCAATCACTTGAAAGTAGGGTTGAAACCTAGGTGAAAGTCCAATCACCAAGTGATAATATTGTGCAATTAAGGAGGATATGGAAATACCCTTGGATTAATTGAATAATTCTTTGAATAGTGAATTACACAAAAGTGCTCTAACCATGTTTCGACTTGTGGTTCCAACCTCAGCAATATGAGGAATTTTTCATATCTATAATAACCTAGATAAAAGTTATCCAAGAAAGGTTTCTAGCTTAATGTTTGAGGCTAATATGAGTAACCATTCACCATAACATGATTAGGTTTGAATTTTGGGGAAAAAAATTCATTTTGAGGATGGGTGAATGTAAGATCCTCAAATTTGGTAAATTTGCATGGATTTTCACTTTGAAGTAATGTTAGAAGGAATTATGAGTCTAAGATATGGAATTTGATTTAAGTCTTCACATTAGGAAAATAATGTGGTATAGAGTTAATGTGCCAATGGGAGGCTTACATTAAAGTAATATAGAAAAGTAATTATTCATGTGGACCCATTGGAAGACCTAGGTTTGAGTTATGGGCCTTTAAATCCAAGTTAAGCCCAATTGGGCTCTTTGTATAGTAAATAGGTCCATTGGAAGATAGGATAAAGGAATTGGAATTTTGTGTTTACTAATAAACCTATCAATAGTTTGAGATGTTTTTTAAACTCTTAATGAGATAATTAGCAAGTTTTTTGAAATTTCTAAAAGGATTTATGACTCGGATAATTAAAAAGCATTATCTAGCCTTTACTTGAATTCCAAACATTTGAGTATAAAATGATCAAATACTCTAATATGAGATAAAAGGTAAATAAAGAGAAATCCAAGTCGTTAATTTAGATAAATACTTGAATATCAAGAAAGGGTGATTATCTTTAATATTTTGATCTCAAACTTGTGCTCATTTGAGATAATGCTAATGATAAGATCATATCAAAATTTGGGACTCATTAGATAATTATACTGGCCTATAGGATTTTTGGAAACATTGAGATAGTCTTACTAACATCTTTGGATAATATCAGTGATTAGATGATATGGTGATGTCATGCTAAGGCCCATAATATCATAGTGGGTGTGATACAGTTGTGAACCCAAATCTTAGCTATCAATTTGAAATCAAACGTGTCCGAGACCATCTTCAATCCCTCATTAGGAGCCCGAAAAAAGATGGACTCTAGTCTAACCCTGACTTATCTCTATGGAGCGTCGTTGGCCAGGATACCAGTCTCTATGTACCAGGGAGGTTGAGACAAACTTAATAATACTTGATAGACCCATTGTATCCAAAAATAAAGTTAACACCCACATCCTGGGAAGGCCAACTCTTTGAAGCTCAGGCTCATGGGGGTATCTCAGTCCCTTTCTCCTATATAATCCAAACCGTAGATCCATCGTGACTCTAGGAGTAAAACTATTCCTCTAATTTCACCACAAACACCCTCCCTCATATCCATGATCTTTGATGTCCTTCTCTCCTGGATGACCTCTTATCTGCACCTCTCTGGCCACCCTCCACCAATTGAAAAGGGTGCTTGGAATTTAGGGGACCATGGAAAACATCCTTGTCCCTCCAATTCAGAGGTAAATTATGAGGCTCAGAGAGTCAATGATGAGGTTGACTCCTCATAGTGCATTGGCTTTTATGTCACATGACCAAGAGGAGGAAGATGAAGATAGAAGGAATGCCATCCCTATCCAACTCAACATACAAGGTAAAGGGTGTATTGGTATTATAATCATTTCATTTACCCAGCCACATGGGCACGTGGTTCTAATTGGGCATGAGGCCATTGGATGGACCCAAACAACTAGCTAACACATATAATATAACTTGTAGTTACATGGCGCTCTACCATTGGTCTTGGGATGTTATTCTTCTAATAATTTTAGTACTTTATTGTTAATCTGATAGTAATGAACCTATATGTGCTTTTTCTTAAAAAAATATGCAAATTATAAAGAAAATATATTCTGGGTCTGTTCAAACTGTAGTTCAAAAAGTGAGTGATAATGCATGGATATAAGGTCATTACTACATGTACACCATAATTTGGATAAGTAGGGTTTTAGAATTGGTTTATCACGACCAGTCTATGACTTTTCTTGATTATTCATTATCTATATGGGAGATATTAGGTTTCATGAGAATGATGGATAATTGTGAATAATTCATGACTAAATGCTAAGTTGAATGCATATGTGTAATATGATGTTCATTTAAACCCTAATTTGGGTAAATAGGATGTCATGCTTATTAAGATGATATGTAAATTGATCATAATACTCAATTTTAATGGACACTAGTTATGTTTATGGGTTATGATTACTATAATGATCTTTAGGGTTTCTAATTCATGAATTGTATGCATGTGGAATTAGGGTTAATAAACCAATGCCTATACCTTGCTACGACCCTAGTCTATGTTACCTGATGTAGCTGCTAATAATAATAAGTTAACATAATGAATTTGGGTTGCCCTTATTATCAAGATAAGGTTTGTAACCCTTATGACCCGTGAGCCTAACCCTAATATACAACACTAAGATAACCCTAACCCTAGCCTAACACCTCGATTAGGTTTGGTCATCATGTTATGAATGTATGGTGACACTTTATGGTTTATATACATGCAAATTATGTAGATTGAAGGAGCCTTAGACGCCTGCTCACTCTCTCTCTTTAGAACGAGAGCTCCATCTTCTCTCTAGGGTTTCCCCCGCTGGGGGGAGGGATGTCGTCCCTTCAGGCGTGCCCTCCCCTTGGCCCTTCTCCACCCAGATCTCCCTCCCCTCTTCCGCCCCACCCTCTTGTCCACCTTCTTCCCCTCCCTGCTTCCCCTAATGGCTCTGCTGGTGACCAATCCTCCGTCTGCTGGCGGTGTGGCCTGGGCGGCGGCGAGCCTACTCGCCGTTGTCCTTTGTCAGGCACAATATCACCCACGAGGCTGCCAGTCTACGTGAGGATCGGGACCTGTCGCTCGCGAGTCCCGTGGAGTTGATGACGTTTGTGAGAAAGGCATTCTAGGAGGAGTGGCTTTGAAGGGACTTCAGATCAAGCTCGGCCTATTGGGCTACTGCTCGTGCTCTCCGGGCCCCCCTCCTTGAACTCTTCGATGGAGGTAAGGGGGCTAGGGTTCATGAGCCTTCTCTGGTTTCTTGCCAGATCGCAGGGGTCCCCTTGCCCGACCTGGAGTGGAGGGAGGTGTGATGCACTGCCTTCATTGAGATCGGGTTCCACGGGGATCGGCTATCGACCTGGTTGACTCCTTACCGTTCAAGCGAGATGGTTGGAGAGTAACTGTCCCCACCTCGGTCTGTGATAATGCATGCTGCTCCAATTGTAGGTGAAGAACTGGCTGGCTTGCTCGTTCTTCTCAGGTGCCGTCTACTCCAGCGGCCGAGGTGAGCTTGGTTGTCCAGTCCGATGGTGACCCCTCGACCCCCGATGAGGTTCCAGGTATGCTGATTGGCGATGGATGGTGGTGCCTCTCTTCCCCGGCACTGGTGCGGCCTCACGTTGCTTTGGTCATTTCGGCGTCAACGTTGGGTTTGGGTGTCTCACCATTAGGCAAGGGCTTCGCCCCTGTATGATTGTAGAGATGGCCTATGGACACATGGCGCTGCATAGGCTGGGTCATGGGGGCAGTTCTCTTCTCCCTCTTGGCTTCCCTGTGCAGCGTGGATGTTCATCCTCATGACACAACAAGTTGATGTTGTGGGGTGGACGTCTGCTAGGTGTTTGTTGATATGACCCAGTGCAAACAAGGGCTTCAAGCCCTTGTGTGGATGTCTCTTGATCTCTTGTAGGCTTACCAGGAATCTGACGAGGAGCCTTGCTGCTCGTGCGACATGGAGGCTGGCTTCCAGGTTGCAACCTGTCAGTTCATCAGGGGATTAGCCTATTTTCGTGGGTCAGCACAAAGTTCCTCAGTAGATTGTTCGGCACACTTTCAGAGTTTGAGGCTTATTGCAAGTGCTTGGATGATCAGTTGGAGGCCTTGGTTCTGGTCCCATGTTTTCAGGGTTGAAATCTTGGTGTTCTGAGATCTTGCTAGATGGATGCTTTTGATCTGGATTCTGGATAGCGTTTAGTTTTGGACCTACTAGTTATGTTGTTGTTTTTTTAATTATCTGTTACCTAAGGCATTATAATTTCAGTAGGATGTGGTTAATGCTATTGATGTTTTGGTTAGTTAGGTGTTCTCTAGACTGCCGTCTGACTGGCAGGTCCGTCCCCTCCCTTTTCTTGTCCAGATAGATGGCTCAATAGGAGCACTATTTTTGTTTTTGTTCTCTGGGTGTCTTACATCCTGATCGTAATGAGATTTTTAGCTCATGCTGATGTAATGGGGTACTTAGTGCCCAAAGTTTTTGGTATTAATAGTAACACACTTTTTGGACCGACCAAAAAAAAATTATGTAGATTGAATATGGATTGTGTGATCTTCTTTGGGTGATTGGATTTCATTCTTAAAGTACATGAAATATTTTGTATGGTGCTTCAAAAAGGTACATGGTTACTCTTATAAATACATGTATCACTTATAAAGTTTGCACAGGTTTCTCGAAGATTGAACAAATGATAATTGTAGGATATTTATTTATTTCATGAAAACTATAAAGCCCCTATGAGTATCACATAACATATAGACTATTATGAACCCTGGGCTTCACCCATCAAGGGGTAATGCACATAAGTCAATGATAAATAGTGATCACACCTGAGAGGGCATACCAAGTTGGGTTAAAATATGAGAAAACACAATTTCATATGTGTTGTTAAATAATTGTTGAGTGTATGTATATGTGATGTTTTGGATGAAACACGTACCAGTTAGAAATATGTTGACCATGTTTTGTTTATCAATGTCTTAGGTAGTTGATACACCTGATAAAGGACATAAGATAAATATCAAAACCTCTTGAAGATATTAAAGATAAGAAAAGGATGATTAGTTCGTTTAGTATTTCTTCTCATTTTTGTACAAATTAGTTCTTGAAGTATTTATGTAACACCTTTGAGGTGTATAATTGAATGTTTGCATTAAATCAAGTTCTAATGAATGGAAATTATTTACTGTTGTTTATTATTTACTAAATTTGATCCTTGTGAGTAATGATCATATTTTCTTCCTCTTTCTCTCTTTGTATGATGATGGAAATCATGAAGGGCTAAACTCCATACTCCTTAGGCCCAGGTAGTAGCACGATATTATTTTTTATTTGAATTCTACAAATTGATAATCTAATATTTCATTTTGGACGTAAATCTACGTTATATTATTGATTAGTTTATGCTTGACCACCATAATCAAAGTAATAGACCACTAATCGTGTCAGGAGAGGCATTATGAGATTGACAAATCATACATGCACATATCATATATCACACTTTTGGAGAGAGCTTATGGCTGTGAAACAACAACCTAAAGATTTTGATAATGCACGTAGCTAATTCCTCATTACTATCGGAATGGGGATCTGATTTAGTTTAGGTAGTGTATTATGATGGAGGAGCGGGTAATACTTGTTACCAGTCTTGATTCCATAGTTAACATTGAATAATTATTAATGAAATAGATTTTGAATGCAATGTAAGCCATGGTGAAACCTTGTCCTGAGGAATCCATCCATTCTTGATCACAACCTTTCCTAATTTAGGTTAAATTCTTGAGAATTAGTTATAAAACAATGAATCAACCATTTTATGTGCCTTACTGATTAGGTTTTAGTAAGTAGTAGTCTTTGGTGAATGTTTCCATGAGTTCGACATCTAGGCCTCATAGGCTTGTATTACATGATGTGTGCACTTGCCTTTTATAGACATAGACTTTGTGTGTCAGGTCTCAATCCAATCGGATCATTTCACTTCGTCAGTCCATCGATGATTTGATTGATTACTTAAACTATTTTAGCAAATTCATCAAATGACCATGATTATACACTTGTTCCCAATGCATCCTTTTTGTGTGATCATATAGGGGCATTTATTTCCATAATCATGGTATGACTTTACATAAAATGTTTGGTATCTAGAAACACTTCATTGCCACCCAAATAATTGAAGAAGTTGGAGAACAACTTCAACCTAGTGTTGTGACCAGTGTTACAGTGATCATATAATTCCTTCATCTTTGATATTTAAAGTAAATATGAGTCATAGAAATGATATCCTCATTTGATTCATTCTTTGTTTCTTGATCTTGAGTAGACTATTTAGGATACATATGAGTTCAAATATTATGCTAACTCACATGAGCATGGCCACACATTTATAGACTTACTCATCAACTGGACAGAGATACCACTCTAATAGGAGGGGAAAATTCCATCTACATTACACACAATAATCCACACGTTTCATTGTGCACCCAAGAACTACCTTTCTGACAATCATTATTCAAGGCAACATTAGGTAGTGTTAAAGTATATTGATAAACATGAAATCATTATAGAGACTTTAGGTCTAAGGACAACAATCACCACTCCCACATAGAGATATGATTCTGACTACCATTCATAGCTTCCATATATCATACTCAAATAATTGTTTTTTTCCAATCAATTCATATTGACAACTATGGGGATGTTGTCTTGTAATTATACACAATCTTGAAAAAAACTATTTAGAAAAAAACAAAAAGTTTTCAAAAATGCCTTCATAGAAGCATGGACAACAAATTGAGTTTCCAGTCCTTTAGGGATGGCAAATCCTATAGATCTAAAAGAAAAATACAAGAAGAAGAAGATGGTATCATGAGGTCCTATTGGTGATGTGTTGATGGTGTTATAGAAGAGAGGTCGCATGATCAATAAGAACTCTAAATCTATCAAAAGCAAAAGTAAAAAATTATGGTGACTTTCCATACAAGATGCAGCATAATTTTGTACCTTTTGTGAAGCAGCATCATTAGATTCCTGACATGCTTAAAAGTTACTTGAAATAAAACATGATAGAGGAAAGACTCCAGTGAGGTCAACACATGTGTGTTTTTCATATATCTAATTAAATAACAAGAAGTTAGCAGGATGTTGAGAGTGAATACCATTAGTTCATGTGCCAATAAACACCATAAGAGCTTCTTTAGGACCCTGAACCCTTCTTGAGAGGCATAGTCAAAAAGAGCATCATGAACTAAATCAAGTCAAAACTTATATTTGAATCTTTTACAACAATGAACAACATTATCACCGAAGGTGTCAAGGTTTGTGATGTTACAAAGCAAGAAACATTCATCATATAGGTACAAGGGAATCGTAAGTCGATAACAAAGGATATCTTGACACTCAATAGGTGACATGGATAAACCAATCCCATCAATGGAAATGATATGTAGGAAGTCTTATGCATCAATGGCTTGGAGAGAAGTGAGTATATGATGTGATCTTCTCAAGGCCACACACTAACCAACTAAAGGTGACTAGATGAAACCCTAAGAGAAAAAACACAAATCTCTTAAAATTTGTATATGGACCTAGTCCAACGCACAAGCTCAACTAATCACACGTACCCGCAAGCGCACGGGGTCATGTTTTAGTATAGGCTAGTGGTAAGATTAGGTTCGATCCTCAGGGATAGAGGGGGCACTAGAGCCAGGTTTGTGATAGCTATGTTCCTCAAGAAGAGTCTAGGGTTTGAGGGTTTAAAGTTGGTTTTGTTTGATTATGCTATGATTGCAAGGAATAACAATCAAGAAAGAGTCTAGATTAACAAAACCCTAGATTAATCTATGCAAGTTAAGACTAAGGAGCTAAACAAGACAACCAATTAGGCTAGAGCAAGGAGTTACACTACACTAGCAATGTAATTTCTCAACTAAGAAGCAAGAAAAGCAATAAGATGAGAAACAACCTAAGTTACCACTAGCTAGCTAAATCAACACAAGAAATCTCAAAGGAGCCCTAACTACTTAAGCAAGAACTGTCTATCTAGAACTAAGCAATTAGCTAAGAATTAACAAAGGAAATTGACTAAGCTAGCATAAGTCTAGGTTTCTAGAGTAAGTGGTATTAGGGAAATTGAGATCCAATGGTAGGAATGGGAGTAGAGATGAGGGTGTTTCACCTCATGTTACTTTCCATCTAGCCTTTTGGAAACTCTAGGCAATTGTACTAATCACACTTACACTAGCTACTTAGATCTCACACCTACTTGTAGAAGAAGGGAGATGTATGTAGGAACAAAGGGGGTTATCTAGGGATCCACTAATTGGACCTAGGAGTCACTCCTAAGATTGCCACATACATTCCATTTTCCCCTAGAAGTGAAGTGCCATCAAGCATCACAAAACAAACAATTTATGTTTAAGAGCACAAACCCGATGTAAGATAATGGGAAATGAGATAGAAGCAAGAGGAAACCTGTAACACCCCTCCCTAGGGTTTCTTACGTAACCAGAGGAAGCACAGCCTAATCCCCAACATTATCCATAATGTGGGGTACTTGGCATATTTGGGAGGAAATGTTACATACATGATCTCATAACAAGAAACAAATAACACTTGGCTTTATTAAAACATAGATTCATACATAAGTTCTTGGAATAAAGGCTACATCAGTTTTCCAAAGATACACTAAACATAAACTAGATAATGATAGGATCTCCATAGATGGACGTCCCACCAGGCAACAACTCCTTGGATCTCTGGGACCTTGGTACTCTCAAGATGTTTCCTTCTCCTTGGCTCCAACTCCTGCGGACATCTCGTCCCCAGCCATGCAAAGGACAACAAACATAGTAAGTAAGCGGCATTGGCATATTATAAGACATAAAAATAAATATACAAGTGACTTAACATAATCATGAACATGCATTTAACATGAATAATTTCTTATTGTCTTTTACATAAAGAAATTTACTAGAAAAATATGCTCCTCTCTTAATGCCCCATAAGGAGCCCATGAATGCTCGGAAAGCCCATAATTGCTCGGAAAGCCCATAACAAGGTGCATATAAATCTGAATAAATTTCCATTATTCATGATCTTTCTTAAACTTCACTTATCTTCTTAATACCTTAAACTTAATCTTAATTGGGATTTCTCCCTCTTGAACATGGTTGGGAATTCTCCCCATGACCATAATGGGATTTCTCCCTCTTGAGCATGATTGGGAAACTTATTCCCTCTTAAATCTTAATTTCTTGTATCTTAATCATAGACCATAATCTTAATGGGGTTTCTACTCTTAGACTTAGCTTATAACAACCAACATCCAATAATCATGTATATTGAGGAAAAACATGTACTTTTCAAGACTTCAACATAAAAAAAATGCATAATATATCATAATCATTCAATAATTCAAATTTACTATGCCAAAGGCATGGCCCGCTTACCTTGATCTAAACTACCTAAGTCAAACCTGGTTTGACTGGTTGGCTCCTTTTTAATCACCTGAAATATGATTAAACCGCATAATACACATAAGTTTATAGCCTTAAAACCCTAATTTGTGTCATATAATAATTGAGATGTGAAAACAGAGAAATCAGGCGATAAAAACTAGAAAATCGGATTCCTTAATGAAAATCCTTTCCAAAACATATTTTCATGGATTTTTCTGATAACCAGGCGATTTAATATGAATTTCTGAAGAATCATCCAATAGGAAATTAAATAAAAACCAAATGGCGCCTGGGTTAGTGCTGACTGGACTCGGGCCCGCTATGAGCTGGCCCAATCAGACGCTGCCCTTTTGGCTTAGTGATGATCATCGCTGAACAAGTAAAAACAAAGCTAAAATCCCAGAAAAGCCCTTGTACAGGGAATTGGCCGATCAAACAAGGCAAGGAGCCTTTGGTCATTCAAAGACCTGGGATCTTCTTCCCCCTTAGCCAAGGCTTCGAGCACACGATCAGGAGGTGCTACCTCCGATCCAAACTCGCAAAAAGGTGCAAGCCACCGAGACATTGTGACTGTCAAATGCTTCCTTGCATCAGGACGAAGTCGGTGAGCCAACGGTCAGGCCCGATGGTGCCCAGGAGCTCTGGACTGCTCCGCCGCAAGGCAAGAAACAGGGGAAACACATTGGAGGGCAAAATCATAGAGAGAGGCCAGAAAACTTCGATCGGAAGGTCGGAAATCACTCCTTGAAGCAAGGCGAGGTTGAGGCGTGAATCTGCGTGGTCAGAGGGGGAGCTGAGGGCCAAAACAACCATCACCGACGATCACCATTGGTGGCTCTACAGGGCCCGCTGGCAGGGACGATCGCGAGGCAAACTGAGGTCAGGAAAACAAAGAGTGAGGCTGGAGGATGCTCACCACAATGTCGATTGGACCGGGATGCTCAGGGTAATGAGCACTGACCCGCCGTTGCCAGAGAAGGCAACTCGAGTAGGTTGGGGAGCTGGGGGGTAGGTGCGTTGAAATTGACTGAGGAGGAGAAGATATTGGAGGTCGGTGATGCTTTTGGCACCCTTAAGTAGATGGGAGATGCACCGAGGCGTCTACTACAACTCGGGCGACGAGAGCAGTGAAGCCCTAGCTTTGGGCGTTTCTTGTATAGGTCAAGGGAGAGGGTGAGCGAGGGTTCGCTATGTTCGGATCGATCTCGCGGTCTCACAGGGGAAGGAATTAAGAGAAACGGACATGAGGGGAGGGAGATCGGGATCAACGATCACACAGCCTGTGAAACGGTTTCGCTCGCAAAAGAAACGGAGGTAGAAGAAGGCAGATCAACCGTTGATTGCTGATCGAATGGTGTTGGCGACTCGCGTAAGGCCAGGGTAACGCGTGACATTTAATTTAAAACGAACCATGCTTTAAATTGGATGTATAAATGGCATTTTCATTCAGATCTTAGTCAATTAATATTCAAACCTTTATTAAATCAATTTGAAGGGTCAAACAAGGTCAAAATGGGTTCAAATTTGAACCATAGGCGTGTTAAAGGGTCTAGAACATTCTCATATAATTGGATTTTATGCTGGTACACGTTTTAGGCCTAATATAACAAAAGTTATCATGTGCACTTAAGTGAGTATAAATAGTGTATATAAAATCATTTATTCCTCAAATAAAGATTTATAAAACATAAAAACGTGCACTCACCATTATTTATCTTCAACTAACAATATGAAGGCCATTAATCAAGAAATTAAACATGTAAATCACTAATAATCATATGAGAGAGAAATTTGGACAAAAATCATTTATCCTCATTTTCTTAAAAAAAAGGGGCATAGATATTCGTGAAAATATTTCTTTTAACTAAAACAAGTATAAGAGAGCTATTGATCATAATAAAATAATTTTGTAAAACTTAACATTGAAAAAACAATTTGCATAAAGGTCCTTGACAATTATCTAAATTAGGAAAGAGCATGCAAGGACTAAAATAAATTTGGAAATTTTTGCATAATTAAGATTGGGGTGTTACAATACTACCCACCTTAAATAAATTTCGTCCTCAAAATTTCCTAGGGTTTCTACCCACCTTAAGGGTTTCACATAAGCATACAAATTTTCCATACAAATTTTCATTATAAAAGAGGCATATATAATCAAAACATTATTATTCAACATAAATTACTCAACTACCCTTACCTTGCTCATTTTCCTCTTCTCCATCAGACATTTGCATGGTGAAGAGCCTTGGTTTGACCTTGGGTGGAGGATTAGGGTTCTTAGCTTGGTTGTGGTTGGGATCCTTCTTTGCAAGCTTAGGGCAATTAGGCTTGATATGCCCTTCCTCACCACAATAGTAGCAAACAGAAGTCCCAAACCTACAAGGACCACCATGGTTTCTCTTACATTTGGGGCATGGGATTCTTCCATTCTCAGGGGAAGGCTCAGGGGCTTTTCTGTTGTTGTTGGAGGGTGGAGGCGGTTGATGGTGACGATTGTTTTGGAGTACCTCCTTTTTGTGATTCCTCCCAGGGTGATCCTCCAACTCTAGGGCTGCATCTAAGGCTGATTGCATGGTCCGGTGTCCTCTACCAGACAAGGCAAAACTTAGGTTGGATTTAAGCCCTCTAATGAACTTCTTAGCTCTCTTTTGCTCAGTGTACTCAGGACCATACTTTTGGAGCTTACAGAACTTCATGGCATACTCAGTGACAGTCATGTCACCCACCTTCTTAAGGTTGATGAACTCTTCTTCCTTCCTTTCTAACATGGCTTCAGATACATAATGGTCATTGAAGACTTCTACAAACTCACCCCAAGTGTAAGGAGGGTCATCATCTTCCCTAGAGGCTAAGAGATTTTCCCACCAAGTACGGGCTGCACCCTTGAGCATGTGGGTGGCAAATCTAACCCTACTACGTGGGGGACACTCTAGGTCTCTAAAGCAATGTTCCATGTTGCTCAGCCACTCCTCAGCCTTGGTTACTACATCAACCTCATCTTCACCATGGAAAGCATCGGGTTTAATCTTCAAGAAGTCTACGAGGGAGATCTCATGTGCTCTAGGTGGAGCTCTAGGTTGGAGGGCATTGGTCAAGGCTGCTACTAGGGCATCTAAGGTGACTGGTGGAGGGACGTGGTTCATGTCTTCAGTCTTATCACCACTAGAGGATCTGTGTGAGTGCTAACTTCCCTTTCCTTCCAAAACGAAGGACTCCTTTCCAAGGTGAGACCTTGAGGTATACTCTGTCTCCAACCTGGAACTCTAAGGTTTTACGACGTCTGTCTGCATAAGACTTCTACCTATCCTGTGCAGTCTTAAGCTGTTGATGTATAACTTTGATCTTCTCTGTAGTTTGCTGCACAAGATCCGGACCTAACAACTGATGTTCACCAGTTTCATACCAACACAAAGGCGATCTACAAAGTCTACCATACAAGGCTTCATAAGGTGCCATATCAATACTATGTTGATAGCTATTGTTATAGGCAAACTCTATTAAGCTCAGGTGTAGATCCCAACTCCTGATAAACTGGAGAACACATGCTCTTAACAGGTCTTCCAAGGTCTGTATAGTCCTTTCAGACTGTCCATCAGTCTGTGGATGAAAGGTTGTGCTAAACCTTAGTTTGGTGCCTAAGGCTCTGTGTAACTGCTCCCAAAAATGACTTGTAAACTGGGGACCTCTGTCAGAAACTATAGTGACAGGAACTCCGTGCAAACACACTATCTCTTGAACATACAACTAGGATAACCTTTCAGCAGAATAGGTTGTTTTGACAGGTAAGAAATGCGCTGTCTTTGTCAACCTATCAACAATTACCCAAATGGAATCATGTCCTTTGCTTGTCCTGGGTAGGCCAACAACAAAGTCCATGGTCACATGGTCCCACTTCCACTGTGGTATGGGTAAGGGTTGCATTGTACCTGTAGGTTTCTGGTGTTCAGCCTTAACTTGCTGACACACAGGACACCTCAGAACAAACTCAGCTACATCCTTCTTCATCCCGGGCCACCAATACATATCTTTCAAATTTCGATACATCTTGGTGCTCCCTGGATGCATAGCATACATCGAAGAATGAGCTTCCTCTAGGACTAACTTCCTTAGATTATCCACATCAGGTACTATCATCCTCCCATGATAGCATGCCACTTGATCATCTGACTCATGAAAACTTTCTCGCTTCTCTTCACCATACTCAGATCTGATCTGCTGAACTGCAGCATCAACTTGCTGTGCCTCCTTTATCTGCTCTCTTAGGGTAGGTTTGATATGCATCTCAGCTAACAAACCAGATAACAATGACATCTTCAACTGTAAATTGTTTTGCCTTAAAGAGATAAGAATATCTCTCCTAGAACATACTAAGGAACTTAGTTGTGCTCTATCTATGGTTGATGTTGCTGATTTCCTACTCAAGGCATCTGCAACCACATTGGCCTTCCCTGGATGGTAATCAATTGTACAATCGTAGTCCTTGATTAACTCTATCCAGCGATGTTGCCTCATGTTAAGCTCATGCTGAGAGAAGATATACTTAAGATTCTTGTGGTCTGTGAAAATCTGGAATGTTTCTCCGTAGAGATAATGTCTCCAGATCTTCAGGGCATGAATCACAGCAGCTAACTCTAGATCATGTGTCGGATAATTCTCCTCGTGTTTCTTAAGCTGTCGGGAAGCAAAAGAAATCACTTGCTTATCCTGCATCAACACACATCCAAGTCCATTCTTGGAGGCATCACAGTACACCACATATCCTTTTCCTTGTTCAGGTAGCACAAGCACATGTGCACTTGTCAACCTCTCCTTCAACAACTAAAAGGACTGTTGACACTTATCACTCCAGGAAAAAGGAACATCTTTCCGGGTCAACATGGTTAAGGGTAAGGCTATAGAACTGAAATTCTCTATAAACCTTCTATAGTAACCAGCTAATCCCAAGAAACTTCGAATCTCCGTCGGTGTCTTCAGTTGTTCCCACTGTAGAACAGATTCTACCTTTTTAGGGTCAACACGAATACCTGAGGCAGATACCACATGACCAAGAAAAGACACTTCTGGCAACCAGAACTCGCACTTGCTAAACTTAGCGTATAACTTATGTTCTCTTAGCAAGGTCAAAGCTTGGCGAAGATGCTGCTCATGCCGCTGAGCATCCTTACTATAAATCAGAATGTCATCTATGAAGACGACAACACACTGATCAAGGAAGGGTCAAAAGACTCTATTCATGAGTTCCATGAATGCAGCTGGTGCATTGGTTAGTCCAAACGACATAACCGTGAACTCATAGTGACCATATCTAGTCCTAAAGGCAGACTTGGATATGTCATTGTCCTTAATGCGGAGTTGATGATATCCATACCTCAATTCTATCTTTGAAAAGACTGTTGCACCACGCAACTGGTCAAAGAGATCATCAATCCTCGGCAAAGGGTACTTGTTCTTTATTGTTACTTTATTAAGTTGTCTATAGTCAATGCACAACCGCATTGACCCATCTTTCTTTTTAACAAACAAAACTGGAGCACCCCAAGGTGAGGTACTCGGTCGAATGAAACTTTTCTCAAGTAACTCTTGAAGTTGTTTCTTGAGTTCGGCCATCTCGGCAGGCGCCATCCTATATGGTGTCTGGGCTATGGGTTTTGTATCTGGGACCAAATTGATCTCAAAATCAATTTCCCAAGGTGATGGTATACCGGGAAGTTCTTCAGGAAACACATCTTCGAATTCTCTGACTACAGGAACTTCAGCAGGGTTGGGGCTCTCCTTGGTAACATTTACCACATGGGCCAAGAATGCATAACATCCTTGCCTCATTAGCTTATTAGCAACCATAGCTGACACAAGACAGGTGGGCAACATCTTTCTTTCTCCTTGAAAGATCCATGTGTGGCTTTCATCAGCAAACACATCCAACTTGGACTCACAATCTAAGACAACTCGATACCTTTCTAAGGTATCCATCCCGAGGATTATATCAAATTCTTGCATATCAAGTGGTATAAGGTCCACTTGAATGTGATGATCAGAAAAGAAGAGGATGCAGGGAGAGCATACCTCCTGTAAAATAGCAGACCCACTCAACAGAGTCTCCAACAACAAACTATCTATCCTATGACTGACTGTCATATTGCAGTTGCGAATCACTCTTCGAGTGATAAAAGAGTGCGTAGCACCCGGGTCAATCAGAACAAATACTACACAAGATTTAGACATATCAGAATATAAAAGTTCCATCTGACCTGCCACTACCCGTGGATCGACCACTGCCTCTGGTGGGTTCATAGCATAGAACCTCACTGTAGCCTGGTGTTGAGGTGGTGCTGATGATCCAGCTTGAGACGCTTGTCCACGTCCTCGAGCTACTCCTTGAGATTGCCTTCTCTGTGATCCCTGTTGACCTTGTCTCAGAGGCTGTGTCACACTGACATGCTTAGATTGGAAGTCCTTCATCAAATGTCCCACCTTACCACAGTTGTAGCAGCTTTTCCCCAGTTGTTGTGGTCTTGGTGGCCCAGTAACTGACATTGATGCAGAGATATGGGTCTCCTGAGTTAATTGACCTCGTCCTCTACCTCTACTTGGAGACCACTGAGTCTGAGAACTAGATCTAGGTGGTGGAGGGTTAGGTGCAGAGGATCTAGGCTTCTTAAAGTCCCTAGATGAAGAACTCTGGAACTGTGGATATCTTTTCTGGGTTTGCCTTTTCTCAACCACAGATCTCTCTATCCTTCGGACTGACTCAATGAAGGTAGAGAATCTCTCTCGGTTTTCTAAGGTAGACACAGGGGTAGACATGTCAGCATTCAGACCCCTTTCGAATCTTCTGATCCTTTCTTCTTCTGTGGCAGCCATGTGCAGACAAAACCGCAATAGCTCCATGAACTTAGCCTCATACTCGCTAATGTTCATCATGCCCTGCCTCAGTCTCTCAAACTGAGAGATCTTCTCGTCTAGGATGGTCTTTGGAAAATATCTGTGGACAAATTCCCGCCGAAAGTCTTCCCACGAGATCTCCATTCCAGGTCTCTTCTGCTCTTCCATTGTCCACCAGTGACCAGCGCTTCCTTTGAGAAGATAGACAGCGTGTATAACCTTCTCAGCTTCAGGGATATTGAGAATCCTAAAAGCTTTCTCCAACTCTGTCAACCACAGGTCAGCATCTGTGGGTCGGCAGTCCCAAAGTATTCGGTAGCTCCGACACGACGTAGTCACTCGAACGTCTTCCCGATACCTTGACCTTCAGGCTGGACAGGTGCCCTGGGTGCAGGCATAGGAATCCTGTCGGTAATGTGCGTCATGGCAGTCATAAACTACCCGAACATCGTTTGCACAGCTGGGTTACCCATGTCGGCTGGGTCGAACTGAGGTGGCTCCCTGGGTTGCTCAGGTACAGGTTGTTCTATTTCTGGGACCCTTGCACCTTCCCGAGGTGCAGCAACACTACTCTCCGCCACATACTCCTCATGTGGCTTAGACATCCTTATATATCTTCTTCTCCTGAGGAGCAGAAGATTCTATTAGATAAAGAAGAAACACTAAGGATAGACTCGACATCCTAAGTCCTATGTCTCTATAGACTCAGCGAACCTAGAGCTCTGATACCACTTAATTGTTGGCTCCGATCTCCAAAACCACGATATAAATACGATTTAAACTTAGCGGAAGCAATCGATTAACAGCGGAAGACAAAAATCAAGAGAAATTAAAACGTTTTGAGATAATAGCTTGAAACCTTAAAACTTCTTTCATAGAAAAAGGATTAAACTGTTTACATCTCTGATAATTACTTCTTGAGTAATTATATACATCATGATACAAAATCTCAAGAGATAAAACCAAAATCTCAGACCATCATCTCCTAGGACCTGAGAGTACAGAGACGACATAGGACTGACTTTTTAACAACTATCTCAGCAGTCAGTATCTCCACCTGAGATTCACTGCTGCTCTTGGTGCTACTGCTGGGATTGGTCACCTGTAGGCCGGTTCCTCCGTCTTTGACGACCACCTAAAAAGTTGAAGTCTACGGGGTGAGACAATGTACAAATTGTCCCAGCGAGAGTTATAACTCTCAACCAAAAGCTTTATATAGCAAGTCAAAGAACAATATAAGAAATTTAAAGTAATCAGCAGTAGAGAGGTATTAAGCAGAATATCAACATATAGATAAGGTGAAGAACATATCTACTACGCAATGTAACACCATTCAAGAATCTCATAGCTTAAACTAAGCAATTATACTACGCGGCTGATTATGTTTTACAAACATCATTATGCCCTGTGGAGATGAGGTATACCTGTCATACTCCAACCGATCACTAGTAAGTTGCATCGGTATCATACATAGGTCATTAAAAGAGCCGGATTCTTATGACCTCATCCTCCTTAGTCAGTAAGAGGATTGCTTGCAGGACATATTGTGTCTCTGCTATTATAGCTTACCAGGGTAATCTGGTCCTTCACTATTTTAGAGTTACAGTGGCGTGCTGTACTCTCTTCGTCATCGGAAGATTTCTTGTTTATCTCTCACTGATGCGGTGTTTGCATTTTCTTTGGGAGATTCGTGGTACATCTCTTAGTTTGGATTTGTAGTGAAGGGTTGATGGATTATTTATCTACATCAATTCCTACACTAGGATGTAAGGATTCATGCATCCATTTCCCCCACATACTCAAAAGTATGTGCTCCAGGAGTTCCCTTGGGAAAACCTGTTTCACCATCATTTGGTCTCTGACAATGATGGATCTATGATCAGGGTTCTACATGGTATGATTATACTTGATTAGTTAGGTACATTTCAGTATTCTTTTAACATCATACATGTTCTCAAACATTTCATCACTAGCATGGCAGCTATGAAAATAGAATACTAAATGTAACAAGTCTAACTCACATCAATTATCATTTCTTAATCATCTCATCACAAGTCATCTGTGAAGCATGACCTTGATGATATTCATGGCCCTCATAGCCCATCAATCTCCTAAGATGTCACTAACAAGGCATCAAGATATTTCACTATTTCACAAAGCTAAAGCATGCTTTCAATGAATATAGTATCATAATCCTTACCTGGATATGATCATCCTTATATAGAAACCTGCATGGTTAGTTCAACTGATAACAATAAACAATTCATTTGAATGAAGTTGTATCTTCCTACTCTTTCAAGAGTTAGGTTCCCTGATTTTCATCAATTAGGGTTCATTATTCACATTACATGTCATCACCCTAGAATTAGGGTTTACTATTCACATCATGGTGATTTAATCTCATAACATCATCTTGTATGAGAAACAACATCATTAAAGTCCTTAGATAAGATTAAGATTCATCAATTATCATAATTAGGGTTTCCATGATCTCACATAGGTGGATAATACCCTAAACATGCACATTCATGTGTATTGAAGGTACTTTTCTTGAGTTTCCACCAAAAAAGGGTACTTTCTCTCTCCTATGATACTTTCTCTCTCCTCTTACTAGTAGATGGTGATTACACCACTCTAGATCAGGTTAGGTCAAGTCCTCATTGACTATCATAAGCCATAACATCACTATCATGTGATTAGGGTTTGATTAGAACAAGGTATTACTCAATTGAACCCCTCAAGGGTATTTTGGTAAATTACACCATTGATCACCATCATGGGTTAATTCATTAGTCACTTAGTCCCTTAATGTCCTAGGTTACCATTAGGGTTTAGATCAGATCACCATTGAACCAATTTCACCTTCAATCGATCAAGTACAAACAACCTTGAAAACCTTCAAACGGTTTCAACCTTTAATCACCAAACGGTCTTGAGACCGTTTGGGTGTGTTGACCGTTTGGGAAGGTTGATTTCCAAACCGTTTGGTGCTTATTCGGTTTGAAACCATTTGATCAAAATGACTTAAGATCGATTGGTCCAAACGACCTTGAGATCGTTTGAGCCCAAACGGTCTTGAGACCATTTGGACCTCAAACAAGGTTCAAAAGTTACAATCGATTATGGTTATGTATGTTGAAGCCTTCAATTGGATAAATCCAAGCTAACCACTTACAAATTGAGTCAATTAGGATTAGTCTTAATCAATTGGACACCAAATTGACCCTTAATTGAAAGCCAATTAGGGTTAAATCCAATTCAAATAGGGTTTCAATCGGATAATCATCAATGTTCATCAATGTGAATCAAATCAAGGTTGAACCTATCAATTGACCTCCAATTGGGCCCAAACTTGGCTCAAACGGTCTTGAGGTCGTTTGGATGACCTCCAAATGGTCTTGATACCGTTTTCCCAAAGTTTGACCAAAAACCAAGTCGGTTGGATAAGGGTTGAACCCTAATTAGGTCTAAAATCAGCAATTTTATCAATTCATCAACTTATCTACAATTGGACCCTCAATTCTTAAAATTAGCTCAACCCTAGACCTCCAAACGGTCTTGGGTTGTCACCAAACGGTCTTGAGACCGTTTGGATGAATCCCCAAATGGTCTTGAGACCGTTTGGGTCCTTCAACCCAAAACTCAACAAAATCTATACTTGAAATCAGCAATTTCAGCCCGATTAGGTTTAGGGTGTTGAAGTGCCTTCAACTCTCAATTGGTTAAGAATTAGAATATGAATCTTTGTAGGAATGAAATTCAATATGTTACCAACAGACCCTCAAACGGTCGTCCCTTGGTCAACTCTATCAAATGGTCTTGAGACCGGTTTGATCCAAACGGTCTTGCAAGATCGTTTGAGATCAAACGGTTTGAAACAGTTTGACCTTAAACGGTTTGCAACCGTTTGGACCAAAAGGGTCCAAGGTCGGTTGATAAAGCTACCTAGGAATTCACGCCCAGCATCTTCAACCTCTGTTCAGGTCAGTTTCTCCACCGTTTTGCTTGCAAAGGTGCAAGGAAGAAGGGAGGTAGAAGAAGAAGTACGAAAGCATAAATTGCAAGAACAAAAACATGTATATAAAGCAAGGAGTTTAGAATTATAAAACCCGCCTTAGAATGTTGTTCCTAGAGCTCCAAGTTTCCATGATTCAAGCCTCTAATGGTGTCTTGAGCTCCACAACTTGTACAGAGGTGATTCTCCAAGGAAAAGATGGGGATGGTCGGCTAGAACAAGAAACCTAAGTTAGTTAACCATAGAACCAACCTTTTAAGAAGAATTCCACCATGAATTGAGCTTGAGGATGGTTTCCCCCTCACCTTAGCACTAGTTGGTCGTTCCCCTGAGCTCCAGAGCTCTACCTTAGCCGTTTGAGAAAGATGAGAAATGAAAAGGAGAAGAGATATGTTTGGTTGATTTGCAAGGACAAGAGCTTATATACTTTAGGCTATTTTACACCAAAAGGGCCTCTAGAACATGGATTTCTCATCCGAGTCCCTCCTTGTTCAAGGGCACGTCCAAGACCATCAAAACTTATGCAAATCTCATCTAAACTCAAGATCTAAGGGTAAGGAAAGCCACTTTCAACTAGGGTACATACATGAAAGGTCTCCATACCCATACTAAGTGAATTTTATGCCCAAAGATTATTTTTCTTATCTGATTACTCATTTATGTGTCTCTTTCATCATTTCTACTCTAAATGATGTCAAGAGTCATTAAAGATGTTCTATAAGGTGTATTTTATAACATGCACCCCACAATTTGGGTAAATTGCACTTTACTCCAAATTAGGGTTTTTAAGCACAAGGATCATTCCTCAAGATGCATCTTGATGCCCAAGCTTGGGAAATCCATCATACCTCATCATATTCACTCATATGATGTCTCATCATCATAGGAACATCTTAACCTATGAACATTGCAAGGTAAACCCCTTAACTGGGTGATTTGCGCATAGGTCCCCACATTACAAAACAATGCTACAACTTTGTTTAAAAAGGAGCAAAATTGAAAGTTTATGTTCCTGAGGAACTTAATTACATACCAGGGAGTATTCACAAGTATATAATTACATGTTTAGGCAAAACTTCTAGGGTTAGGTTATAACCCAGGTCAGGGATGTTACAGTTGTGATGCTTTAACATGTTTGTGGTACACCTCATGTGGGTCCAAGGCATATAATAAATGATGTAAAGAGCCAAATTGATATTGAGTAATTTACTTTGATCAACTGTTATCCATACTCACACGATGGTTGGGCTATATGATAGTTTTAAATTAGTTCATTGATCTACTTACATCCTAAACAGTAAACATCTTCAAACTGATTTATTATTGATGCATATTGATTCTCTAAGACTGAGCCAGTAGCTCATCAACCTATTGAAACATTTTTCATGTAAAGGGATAACATCTGTGAGAATGATAGAAGCCTTCTTTTATCAAGAATAGAGAAGAGGTCTCATGAATTAGTTAGATTAGATAGTCAATCTCTTATCCATCCTCTAAATCCTACGAATGAGAGTGAGATATGATATGTCTTGTAAAATGTGGTACAAATTGTATTTGTGAAGTAACTCATCTTTTTATGTAAAAGTCAAATTCTATTGTAACATTTCTTGAATTGCATAAACACGATGTCATCCTTCCAACTATCATGATGTTTCATTAGTTCTATTAATCTAGAAGAAAAAAATAAGGCTGAGTTTCTATAAAAGATTAAAAGTGGATGGTTTGTCTAATCCTGACTTGACGAGCCTAAATGCATGTTAGTGAGTTTGGATCGCGTCAATAGCTAACACATATATGGGTTTTTTATGGGTCGTTCCTACTTTGTTCTTTGGTTTTGGTTAATGGTACCAGTTGATTCCTTAGCTAACTTGGGCATGGTTTGGTGTACTTGAGTTTTAGTTTATGGGTTAGCATTTTGCGGTCCACTGATACTGACGTTCAAGGAAGGTATTTTTGAAAGGAGTATCCATTAGTTAGACATTCATTATCATATGGATTCTTTCAAGATGCATGAATCGATATTTGAGTTGTGTGACTGTGACCTTAACCCTAAGAGAGGTTAGCATTGCTATAATACTCATTGGATAGTTATCAACTATTATGATTTTAGAATAATTATAAATGACTATTTTTATGGTCTAGTAGATTTGTTGAGGATTATAGAGAATCATCTTTTTGTATGTGTACCTCCCTTATATTGAATTTACATCCTTAATAAGTTCTTGTTTATTTCTCTAAGTCCATTGCAACCTGTAGTGCCATATGATTGGATTTCAGTAACTATGGTTGACTTGTTATTTACTACAAGATATTTTCTTTAACGTGGTCATATATTGTATCTTGATTTAAATTTAGTTTATTTGTGATTACAATAATTGGAAATAGAACATTGTGTTTGAGTTTAGATCTGAAGTGCATTTAATCCTCAATTTTGAACATACAAAAACGGGTGTCATCAATAGCCTATATGATTGATGTCATTACACTTTGATTTACTGAATATGTAAAATAAAATAATAGGTCATGGGAGTTGAGGGTTTGGAAGGTGACAAGGGGGATTAGTAGCAATAACTTTAAATATGATCAAGTTTCATTCTTGAGTAATTATTCTTAAATTATGAATAATTTGATATAACTCCTTTTATAGATGTTTAGCCCACACCAAAAGTTACTATTTAAGTTTAACATGTTCCTCACATTTTTCCTCAAATCAAGTAGGTCCTTGTTATAGTGCATCTATAACCTATAATGATAGTTCTACATCATAAAGGATTGTGAGTGTTTTCTAAGTATAATATTTTAGTTGTAAAGTGAATACCTAGGTTTTTTAGGACACACAATATCCCTCTCACTCCTCTAAGTTATGTAATTGTGATCTATTTCCCCCTAAATTGATATTTTAGTGACATCGTAATAAGAAAACCATAGGAAAATTAGTAAATGTTGTTGAAGATTCATTTCATGTTGGGTGGTGACCTATCATGTTGCACATAGATCATGTTGTTCCATCTGATCTTATGCTTTTACCTCAAAAAATTAATGTCATGGTCATCATGCCTTTCCTTTCTTAAAATTTTTATTTAGGGTGATCATGAGCAATGTACTTCCTAAATGACTCATCATATGGGTTATATACATGAATTTTAAAATTAAAATAAAAGAACTTTTGTTGATTGTAAGATATGAAAATCCTATCTTAGGGAAGTGATAATATGACCTAATGAAACACACCTATCACATTTCCTTAATAGGTTTGAGTAATCCATGTACTTGACTCATCCAACTGGTGAACTTAAATGTTTCCAAGAACTAATATGAGGTAATGGTGCAAATAAGTATAATGAGTAGTCACTGTGAGTTAGCTAATATGATGGGCCAACTGGTTGAAGATATTGTACAATTTGAATATTATACATACATAAGGATGACAAGAAATCCAATTTTCATATACATCATTTGGAGAAAGAAATGTGTATTACTATGAAAATGGGTAAATCATGTGACCATTTAAAATCCAAGATCGCAATAACTTTATATTCTCTTTGTTACAAAGTCAATATATAGTCTATTGATTCTACTTGTAATATGGTCCCAAGTGTGTGGTTGCATATTAGAGTTTTCATTATGTTTGTATGATTACCTCTTCTCCTATACAAAGAAAGGGGTCTTACCATCTAATAATGAGAAACATATAAGGATTTGGTCTATTTGTAATATGCACCCAAGTGTGTAGTGCATATTAGGGTTTTCATTACGTTTATATGATTATCTCTCCTCCAATATATAGGAAAGGGATCTTACAATCCAATAATGAGAAACATACATGGTAATATCTCATGATTTCATTTTTTGACATAGTATTTAAGTTTATATTTCCATCCCCTAACCTTAAGAAAGAAGAAAATGATCCCCTTCCCTCTGTGAGATCGGTTGCTTCCCTTCATGGTTCTTGGCTACTAGAATTGATGCACACCCCTATGTATTCTAGACGTATCTCTCTTGAGCATCTTCATCACAAAACAACAACTCTTCTCTATGATACTACACTCTTTTTTAACATACCTTCATTGTTTCTTTGTCAAGTGCTACTACTATCACCATGAAGTTCCTTGTTGTTTGTACCACCACCTAACAAGAAGATGACATTACCATCACCATCAACATCCCTTAAGGTTACCACCACCTTCCTTGAATGATCCATCACTATTTTTATTGTTACCATCACACATTGCTTCATATACCATCTACATTGCCCTATAATGCTGCCACCATTCTTGTTTTAATTTCAATGAATATTAACGTCATAACCAACTACAACCATCCAGTTTTTTACTTTTTTTTTCTAGGAGAATCCATGGAAAAAGGAACATATTTTTTATACTATTGGAGATATTAATCCTTTCTTTCTATGGTGAAGATCTATTAGGAGTTTTCCACCCTTTTATTGTCATTTTATTGTCTTTCCCTACCGCTACAACCATGTACATGTAGTGTTGTTCAAAAACATGGTTGTGACCTTTATAGATTGTCTTTTGGTGTGATATCAGTCTCATTCTTTATACTTCATACGATACATACCCTTATAACTTGGCGCATGGTTCATGTATTTTCTTCAAACTCCTGGAGATTTAGACTACATACAAAGTGTAGTTCATGTCATATGATTTTTGCAACTACTCATCAGACTAATGAAACCTGACACTTCACACAATGTGTACCACTGAGTTCATGAAATTAGGTTTCTATTGCTTCTTTTTAGACTCATGGAGTCCAAAACTCACATGTCATGTACCCCTTAGTACACTACATGCACTTTTTGTTGTTCCTCTTTACACTTTGGATCCTAAAAATTCACACAGTGTGTAATTTTGTTGATCGAGAGTTTCTACACGCATTGTGTACCCCTATGTTCACATCGTGTGCTTTTATAGGAAATATTTGTCAACCTTTCTGAGTACGATGTGTTTTCCATGTACACGAAATGATGTTCCAGTATATGTTATTTCTTTGATGGTCATTACTCAATGGTGATTGTTGTTTCATCAATGAAATGTTCTTTGATGTATGGTATGCAAATTCATTTGATACTTTATCCTATTATGTAGTGCTTTATTAGTAGGTGTATTATATCTTTTCTTGATTGTTTCTTCTTCTCAATTCCTAACCCAATCGTACAACCTTAACTCCCATACACATACTATCATAACATATTACTTTCCTAATACCTTTCAAATCTTTGATCTAATTTTATTTTTGATTCACAATAACATCCTTTTACTTTTTCTACTGTTATCCATGTAACTTGGTTATATAGTGCTTGAACTTGTGTTATCAATTACCATCATCCACTTATTTTTCTATACATCTGTTGCCTATACCTTTTAGTATAGCTCTGTCCCCAATGCTCTGTTGATTCTATTTATTGTTGGTGTAATGGAGGAAATAGATAGGGGAGAAGATATGAGTAGAGGGAAGAGATGACATGCAGGAGGAGAGGATATCAATTGGAAGAATTTATTTAAGATGAAATCCATATGAATCTTGTGTCTTCTATATATGTTTGTAGATTATTCTACTGCCAGATTATATAGTGGATCTTTAGATTAATGTTTTTGTATGAAGACCAATATATTATTTGTGCTTCTTTTCTATCTTACAGACTTATTCTACTCCTAGTTGATTCATGGTTTATGAAGGAACTTCATTTTTGTTTCTATTATACATCTTGAAGATTTTTTCCTACATGCTTATTTGTATTAAAGGTCATTCAATCTGGCTACATCGTCTCGACTATACTACTTTTTCATTCTTTATACCCATCGACTACTTTTCTCGTGTTTAGCACTCTCTGACTTGTACATAGTTTATACACATCGACTACCTTACTTGGGTTTCAATACTCTTTCTCTTGTTTATGCTTTGTTGCGCATATTGACAACTTACCATATGGGCCAAAACTCTTTGGAGTTTACTATATGTGACATTGGCTGCTTGACGACACTAGTAGTTGAGATAAAGCCACTTTTTCTAACTTACTGCTATGTATTACTTCTTTATATGAATTTTCTTTTATGCTTGCCTTGTTGGTCTTGAAGTTATCCAGATAAGGTGGAGTGTTAGAGAGTAGCTAGTTGCTGATGTTATATTCTACTTTTTTCTATCACTCACTGCTACAAAGACTGGTTGAAGACTTGTTCGTTACAAATGCTAATGCTATCTTAAGAGGAGGAGTTTTTGAGTGATGACTTTTTATGGTAAGAATGAGACACAGTGATATCTTTATATGGGTTTGATTTATCTTTCAATTGTGGTTCATTGCTTGAGTATGTATGTTTGCAAATTACTTTGGGATTCTTCCAAACTCAAGTTTGTGGGGGAGCATTGAGAGCTTTTAGTGTTTAGTTTAATAGACTATCATGCCCAAGTGTGTTTTGAACCATCATGGCTATGCATAAGTATGTATGCTTCCCCTAGGGAGAGGGGTCTATCCGTCTAATAATACAAGACATACCAGAAAACTATCTAAAATTTCGTTTTCTGACAAACGTATTTGCTACAAGAATGCTGAAATAACTTTGTTAATAGTGAATAATACCCATCTTTTTATCATGTCAATCGTGTTACAGTTTCCAAATTGCCCATACCCAAAAAGGAGTGTGGTTTTTTCCTTAATGAATAGATGCTAACTTTTTTCCTATACTTCTATACGTACGTTTGCGCGCTGTGTTGACAATATTTATGGCTGGCATCAAGTAAACATGTTATCACTTAGCCGACAGACCTGATTCTCTGCTTCTAGTGAAAACGGACTTTGCTGTGTCTACTTAGATCACTCAATTGTTATGGTGGCGTGATAAGTGAAAACAACAGTGAGGATGTTGGTTGGGTATACAATAAAATAGTTCTCTGCTACGGCATCACCCAGCATCTTCCCCGTTCCCAACGCGTCGCGGATGGCAGCCAACAGCCAAAGGCGGGCGCTGGTGGCGGGAGGCATGCACCTAACGAACGTTGAAAACGTCAACTTTACTATCAAAAACAAAAATTCTATACATAGTCACTTTTCTACCCGCTCACCCACTCGGTTTTGGGGAATAAAAGTCGACACGTGCTTTCATGCTGTCAGCAGTAATTAAAGTAGGATGAGAGAAGTAGAAGAGAAAAAAAATATTTTTATCTATAATTTTCAATCCGCAACGTATTTTTGATCAATTACATTAAAATCCTTATAAAAATACTTTCTAACAAGACTGATTTTAACATACTTTGAAATAATCATAATACGCGAGAAATACAGTATTCGTATTTTAGGATACCATACATGTTCTGAGTACAGACGTACAATACTCGTGAGTATAGTACATCACCTTCGTGTTTCCCCCAAATCATGTACAATAGCTACTTATTTATCTATAGATTCGATTGAGCTAATAGTAGCAATGAGTTTAGTAGTGTAGTATTGAATAAATGAGATCAATGATTAGTTATTCTTAAATAATAGTTGTAAGTATTGTACTTTAGTAAAATGTGTATGTTTTTAGTTAAATGTGAATTAGTTTACATAGGTATGGTACGTGATTATCGACATTCTTTTATATATGACATGTCTCGTATTGTACTAACAAGATCATCAAATCATGTATTGTTGTTATGTCTCGTACATTACCTCTAGTACTGTACATCTAGTACAATATTTTGTATTATAAAATGTGGTTGTTAGTATTGTACTTCTTGTAGAATGTGTGTGTATCTTTGTATACAATTTTTGTCAAAAGTTACATTCTGAATGTATGCAAAAATTAATATAAATGATAAATATACATTACTTACGGATTTGTGATAAAAGATTGAGTGTGAAAAATAAAGAGGCAATTAGTATTATACATCTGTACATATTACGAATATGAATACTTTAAAAAAATAGAATGTGGTTGTTAGTACTGTATTTTTAGTATTGTATTTTTTATTACAAAAGTTGGTTGTTAGTACTATACTTTTTGTAGAATGTGCGGGTATCCTTGTATATGATTTTTATCAAACGCTACATTTAGAATGTGTGCAAAAATTAATATAAATGATAACATGTACAATACTTATGGATTTATGACATAATATGGTATATGAAGAAATAAAGAGGCAATAAGTATTGTACCTGAATGGTCAATCTGAGTACATTATATGAAAACATAGTGTACTTTTGTATACTTCTCTCCTCTTTTAATATACTTTCTAATATATTTTTTTTCCAAAGTATGTCAACATTGGTCTTGATAAAAAGCATTTTTATGATGAACCTAATGATGTTTATTTCAACCTAAAATTCCTTACGATTTAAGAGTTATGTGCAAAACATTTTTCTCTCTCCAATTTTTTCTTTTTCATGGTGTATTTACTTTTTCTGCCACATCAGCATTAACCACACATCCCAACCACCGGGTGGATGATCGGGTGGGTGGGTGGGGATGTGTAGCGTAAGTCTATCAAAAAGGGGCGAGATGGATGCACAAATAGTTACATAAATTGACAAGAGTACGCTACCATTTAAGTTACACTTTAAGGCTCTGTTTGGTAGGGTGGAGCTTTACTTCATTACAATCAAATGTCTATTTTTTAGATGTAAATTTCATTTAGTTGGATGCACTCTAGTGTAGTTGAATAAATTTTGTTTGCATCCAGCTGCACCTTTAGCTGTAAAAATATAGAGTTTGTGTTGAGCAGAAAATATGAGGAGTCAGATGCAGTAGCCTCATCTCTCGTGACTTTATGGCTATAAATACGGAAGGATCATGTAGCAGTGCAGCAGACAACCGGTACCAGATGAAAAGTGGCTCGTGTAGCAGTGCAGTAGATAGCCGGTACTAGGTGAAAAACGGCTCATGTAACAATACAACAGACAACTGGTACCATTGACGTAGCCACATTCAGGCAAATGGGGGCACATGCCCTACCCATTTGCCAAATAATAATATATTGACTTAAATATTTGTAAAGAATATAGAATAAATAGAATTTGTACTATACACAATGCCCTACCACATTTTGGTGCCGCTTTTATTCCTTGCAACAGTAATATCTTCTATGTAACCATAGATTAGTGGTGAAAACAACTTAAAGAAAATAATTGGTGTAAGTATAAAACCGTATACATTGTAGATTAATGTGAATGCTATGTCAACTAATACTAGGCATAAACTCGTGCATAGCAGGGGTGCCTTAGTAGATTACAATCAATAATTTATAGATTTAATTAAAAAAAAATATATATATATATACATGTATTAATTGGACAATGACCAAGATATAATTTAAAAAAATAATAGAAAATTACATCCATCCCCCTCCACGGGATTTCTAATATATTATATATGTATCTCCTAATATAATATATGTTTTTAAAAATTAAAGACAGAAGTGTGGTGTACACACATGGACTAATATGTAATTTAAAAAAATAATGGAAAACATTGCATCCACCCTCCTCCACAGGTTTTTCCATATAGTATAGATGTGTCTTCTAATATAATATATAATTTAAAAAATTAAAGACAAAAGTGTGGTGTACACACACATGGACCAATATGTAATTTCAAAAAACAATGGAGAAAATTACATTTAGCCCCCTCTACGGGGATTTCCTATATAGTATAGATGTGTCTCCTAATATAATATATAATTCAAAAAATAAAGATAAAAGTACGGTGTACACACATGGACCAATTTGTGATTTCTAAAGATAATAGAGAAAATTGCATCAAACCCCCTCCACGGGCTTTCCTATATAGTATAGATGTGTCTCCTAATATCATATATAATTTAAAAAATTAAAGACAAAAGTTTGGTGAACACACACAATGAGAAATATATAATTTTAAAAAGTAATGGAAAAAATTGCATCCACACCCTCCACGGGCTTTCCTATATAATATAGATATGTTAAGAAGCAAAGTCATTACTCATTAGTTATAGTTTCGGTAGAACATCTGAACAAAGAGTTTCTTTCTCGGGCCTCTTTTCTATAAGCATATTAATTTCAATCACGATTCATATGAATAGTTTTATTGATTTACCAAATGACCTCACAAATGAATACCTTGTCCAACATAATATACTAGATGTGCACCTAGGCAAATCTCTTATTATTGCCACAGAATAGTTGTGCTACCATTATCAATTCTTAAAATTACACATATTCTTATCATAGAAATAAGCTTGCAACATGTAGGACAAATATTGAGAACAACACGTCTGAAAATTCTAAATGTCAGATTTTAATTGCAGCAAGTGTGACTTATTAATGACGAAACTATATATCAACAATAACAACAACACTCGGTGGCTACACCTTTAAGAGAAAACTTATGTATAGATATTTTATGTATACTAAGCAGATGTCCTTTTACTAAAGCTAACAGTTTAGCATCTAGTCAGTATATTTACAAATTAAAATGCTTAAATAGAGGCAATATTTTCAAAATTTTAAATGCTTAAATAGAGGCAATATTTTCATATATTTACAAATTACACTTTATTTGGACACACAAACAACTTATTAACGATTTTTTTTTTACAAAACACAAAACATGTAACCTTAAATGATATTTTCGTGTTTAGTATTGAGCTATCAATCGCATGGTGTCCACCCAGACAAAAATTCTTGGCTTCACCAGTGGGTTGTACCAGGTGAACATCATGAGCTGGCAACCAGTAGAAGGCGAAGACGCGAGAAAAAGTTACCGGGCCGTTCCATCTTCATTTAATACTCACCAAACCATTTGAACAAAATCGCTAAACCTGTAGCACACTGTACCAAATATATTTCGTTTGTACAAAAGATGTGATTATGTTTGGTTTGTTTTCTAAATCCTAAAACTACACCCCACAACATCGTACCAAACTGGCCCGACGTGTCGACCCAGTCAACCGGCTCCGTAGACTCCGCTAATCTTCTAGTTATTTGGTAGGGTGTAGTTGGAGGGGAATGAAAAATTCAAATGTACATATGTTAAAAATACTTCTTTACTACTGTATCATTTCTATTTGGCTGGGGGCCTGTTTGCTACAGTGTTTTTAAAACCAAACCGGACTGGCTGGTCCGACCGGTTAGACCGGTGAACCGGTAGCTGACCGGTCTGGAAGTCTAAAAAATCAGTTATGTGTCTTTTTACGGTCCAACCGGTCAGAAATACAGTCTAATCGGTCCAACCAGCCGGTCGAACCAAACTGGATTGAACCAATGGTTCAAAGAGAAGAGAAAATAGAAGGTAGAATACATATAAGAATTTACATATATGTATATACATATGGCATATATATATATATATATATATATATATATATATATATATATATATATATATATATATATATATATGGGATTAAGAGAGAAAGATTTCTCTCCCCCTCTCCCATAACCAGTGGCGGAGGCCGGACGCCCGGGAGGGTGATAAATCAAGAGATGCTTCTCTGTGTGGTTTCGAACCCGGGTCCCTTCATTGGGGACCAGCAGAATTCGCCAACCGGGCTATTCCCTTGCCGGCATATATATATATATATATATATATATATATATATATTATTGTATGTATTTACATAGAAAATATACATATATGGTAGAATGCATATATATATATATATATATATATATATATATATATATATATATATATATATATATATATATATATATATAGTCAGGCTAGAATACACTCGAGTGTATCCGGAGCGGAATACACTCAAGTAGTTTTTCATGATGCAATATTTTTTTTTAAATCTAATCCATTGATCTTCTTAAACATCTTGTGAACAACTCATACGCAAAATTTGAGCACATTTGGATATGTATAGCTCATGAAGACCGCAAAAATTATGCATTGATAAAATATATATTTATACATTTGGATATCTAGCCTGACTCTATATATATATATATATATATATATATATATATTGATAAAATATATTTATACATATATATACAATGTATATATATTCAAATATATATATCAACCGGTTTGACCGGTCCGACCGCTAATTGCCTTGTATCATGGTGACCGGTTCGGTTTTTCCGGTTCAAATTTTTTTTAATGTCATGTTGACATCATTTCCGGTCCAACCAGTTCAACCACTCCGGTTGAACCCGACTCAATCCGGTCTGAGTCAGTACCGGTCTGACCACCGGTTCGGTTCTGAAAACATTGGTTTGCTATGGTGATGTCAGGTGTAGTTGACTGAAAACAAAATTGATCAACTATAAACATATCTTTTGAACTGCTACAGAATTATTTGGTACAGGCAGTACGAGTTCGTTGTTTTTTGTTGTAAGTATTTGGTAGACGAAGAGCTCCTAGCAGCAGCCGGTAGCTTTTTGCCCAGAAAATTGCATTGTGCACTGTGGTCTCGGTGGACAGCCTGTCAGAAGGCAGTGTTTCTGCATATAAGAAGTAACCGGGAAAACCGGAGAACCGGAAAAATAACTTTTCTGCACCCGACCGCGCCCAATCCGCGATTTCGTGGCCGAGCGTGAAGTTGGAAGCAGATCTGTTTCAATCAATTGCACCCTAACCCACCCTACCAAACAAAATGCACAACTGAAAAGTGTGTGTTTAAATGTATGGAAGTGCAACTGCACTCTACCAAACAGGGCCTGGAAGTTGCTGGAACTGTTTGATTTTATTTTTCGTTATTTGGTACATAAATTTTTATATAGAAAGATATCCCCACAAGTAGAAACTTCCATGGCTATTTGTGTGCATTGAACCGTTCGTTGTGCGTGAATTTGAGGGAGCATGTCGAGTCAGCTTGCCCTGTAATGCATGTACAGTCAGCTTTTTCTAGAAATAACAACGAGGTGTGGACATGCCTCACGTGTGATCACTGTTACAGCCCGACATCTACACCGCACGGCGCCCTATCAGAACGCGGTACATAATATTCCGTGTTTTTGCTGTGAATTGTGCAGTTGCATTCAGTTCCGGTTCATCCAATTACACCCAAAAGCATCCAACCAAATGAAAATTTTAACAGAAAATTGAACATATGATTGTTAGGAACTTGAACTACGCCCTACCAAACAGGGACAACCGACCGAGTTCTTACTGGCATTTATGCATGACAACTTGGAGTATGCTAAGGTCAAGCCAAAGAGCAGTACATAGTAATAAAGAAAGACAGAGAGAAGTTACCCAGCATCCAGGGTCCACGTTTTAGGTGCTCGGACGAATCATAGGGTAAGGAGCAGTTAGGGACTGAAGCTGTCCAGAATTTGGACGTGGACTGAGTCACGGAAATGCAGTTTCCCTTCCCTGTTTGTCGAAACACCAGTGCCTGCTATAATTTTTCATCTAACTCGGAGGGGAAGTTGTTGAGCTACCTGTGGCCCTTGCGCCGAGCATCAATTACAAGTGGGAACCCTCACATGCACAGATCGCACAGATCGCGTCAATTCTTCAACGCATTGCTAGAACACGCACATGTAATTGGTTAAGGCAATTGTTGTTTGGAGCTACTCTGCGACCATTGTGTCAGAAGGAGATGCAAATGCTTACGCTCGTCATGAAGCTGATTCTTATGTTAATGTGTCTACTTACTGCATCACCCAGGTGTACCAATTAAAATAAAACAGTGAACGACAATGTTTGCATTGTTTATGTTTTCGTTTTGCATGCATCCAGCCAAAATTAATTATCGTTTGAATAGTGTGCTTTATCGCACAAGTTACAGGCTAAATCAGTGAGGAATCAAATCGATCAAACAAATCATGTGCTTCTGTCAGAAGAATGTTGGTTTTCAAAAACTATTTTCAAATTGATAAGCTATCACTGAATTATCGAATCAAATCAAACAAACATGCTACATGTTCAACTTGACAAACGCATGTTTGCTGCTCCAGCAAGAAGGGGTGTCACCGATCGAGGTCATGTGCACCTTCACCTTATGATGTTGAATTAATTATTCATGTCGCATCGTCCACATATGACCGTTGTATAAGTATGAATTTGTGCTCATATCTTTTCTATATAAAAAATCTGAGAGCTTTCTCTGCAACTTTTTTTTCTGATTACAAAAATATTCATTGTATTCTAATATATAGTATACAAGAAAGAGTGTGAGAGATACTATATTTAAACTTTTTTTGTTATGCATGGTGATTGATAATGTAGAAGTAGACACTGAACGACTGGAAGAGGTGAACACCCAGTAAGGAACTCAGATGGACAAGACATAATGCCCCTAAGATATGGAGGAAGAAGAGTGACTCAATAGTACAACTGAAGAGCCAGTAAGGATTATGCAAGACATTACTAACAATAATGGGCAAGGAGCAGCAACTTGATAGGAGAAGGAAACACCATAGCATACTGACATATATCACAACATATCAGTGTGATTATGGGTTGGATCACTAAACATTTGAATGAAGTCGGCAGAGAAATTGATATGCCATTTGAAGACAATAGGTAACTAGTGATATTGATCTCGACACCCTAGAGATAAATGTGAGCACATAGAAAAAGACTAAGGAAATAATGAGTGGGTAGATTGTTTAGCCATCAAATCACCCTTATAACACAAGAAGTAGAACCAAGAAGATCGGTGAAGACCAAAGAGGTACTTCTGATATCTCAAGCCAGTAAGATCCTCCTTTTATTGGGTTTTTCATGATTAATACACTCATTTGGAGCAAAATAGGCGCCGACCAGGCCAAGAACATTCTCAAAGATTATTATAAGTTGCATAAATCCACTATGGTAGTTATCCCTGAACCGAGAATCTCAGGGTAACAAGCTGATGCAGTCCTCAAAGACATTAAATTTTCTTTCTCTCACAGAGTGGAAGTGAGAAGTTTTCTAGGTGAGATTTGGCTTTTATGGAATGAAGGAGACTGCAATCTTACCATGATCCCTAACTCGAAAAAGTTTATTCAATGTCATCATGAATAATATCAACTGTCGAGATGTTCTTGCACTTCTATAAATATCTTATTATCGTATTAGCAAATATGTTTGTCTTCCCTTTTATTATTCTCACTCTGTTAGCAATTATGCATTTGATATTATTCATAGTGATTTTTGGACCTCCATTGTTGGAAGTTAATATGATTATCAATACTACCTTGTGCTTTTAGATGGTTATATTGATTTTTATAGTTGTTTCTATTAAAATATAAACATACAATTTTCTTCAAGTTTATTCAATTCATATTTTATTGTTACCCAATTTGGATGTAATAGAAGATCCTTTAATGTGACATGGAATATAAAATTGATAAATGTCGATTTCACAACTTTACTGCTACTTATGGTCTTATTTTTTGCTTCTCTTTCCCTCAAACAGCCCCCCACAATGGAAATGTAGAACATCAAATTCTTTGTATCAATAATATTTTCTACACACTCCTTTCGCATGCCACCTTCCCTCTCACCTACTAGGTTGAAACTTTTCATATGAATTACTACCTCCATAGCGTTCTTCCTTCCAAAAGTCTTAGCCTTTTGTCCAGCCACCTTTTCTCTTTATCTAAAGAATCCAACTTACGACCACCTTGTTTCTTCAATTGTCTTTTATACCCTAATAATAGTGCTATGCCTCCTCACAAGTTGACTCTTCTCTTAAATGAATGCATATTTCTTAGTTATTTTGACCAACCATCGTGGATACCGCTGCTTAGAATTAGCCACAAATAAAGGTATCATCTCACGCCATGTCACTTTTGATGAGAATATCTTTTCCTTTTCTGATCCTTCCATATCCATCCCATTTGCATATATATTTCTTAAGCTTGATTTCATGCCTACACTCATTATACACCACTTTCCTTGGCCACTAAAGCCACCGAATTCTCCAACCACTAAAGTTTAAACCCCACCTAATCAACCACTAGTACATCCACTCTCTCCACCCACACCACAACCTCCCTACTTCAACCCAAGACCCCTGTGCATGCTATTGAAACCCAATCCTAACATTGGATTTACAAACCTAACACTTCTATGGATCTTCATACCCAAATCATCCCCCACTACCATGATCTCTCCTATAGTAAAATCTCCTACCATTTCTCTTTCTTATCCTAACTGGAATGCAACTATGCAAGATGTGTATCATGCATTATTAAAGAACAATACAAGGACCTTGGTTCCTCCTCTTGTTGATGTTAATATTACTCGATACATGTGGCTTTTCATCACAACTTTAATTCAAATAGGTATCTTTAACACTATAAAGCATGTTTAGTTTTCAATGCAAAATGTCAACAATGGGGGTGGATTGACATGAAATTGTTAGTCATTTTATTAAGTTTGCGACCAACCATACTGTCTTAAGTGTTGACATTTCTCATTCTTGGACTATTCATGATCTTGATGTTAAGAATGTGTTCCTACATTGCGACTTAAATGAGAAAGTATACATGCACCAACTCCATGAATTTACATATCCGTCCAATCCTCAAAATGTCTTCTTATTATACAAATCACTATATGATCTGAAGCAAGTACCTTGTGCATGATACCAACAATTTGCAACCTATATTTTATGGTTTAGATTTTGAAACAGTACTGATGATTCATCCCTCTTCATTTATTGGCAGGGTGAAGACACATCTTATTTATATTATATGTGGATGACATTTTTTTAACAATTTTTTTTACATACTCCAATATCCACTAGTACAGAAATGGGGTATAACGTCACTACATGTAGGGTCGGTTTTACCAAATAACCGACTTTATATGTCTAAAAAAAATGCGGGCACCACTTAAGACCTCTTAGGTCGGTTTTTTTTAAATAAACTGACCTTGTAATGTTACTCTATAGGGTCGGTTTTCCAAATAATCGACCTTATATGTATATAAAAAATGCGGGCACCACTTAAGACCTCTTGGGTCGCTTTTCTTAAAATAACTGACCTTGTAGTGTATCTCTATAGGGTCGGTTTTCCAAATAACCGACCTTATATGTCTATAAAAAACACGGGCACCACTTAAGACCTTTTGAGTCGCTGTTTTTAAAATAACCGACCTTGTAATACATCTCTATAGGGTCAGTTTTTCTAAAATAAGCGACCTTATAGACAATTTTTCCGGCGGCAAAAATTTTCTTGAATTTGGCTTCCCGCCTCGAACTATAGGGTCGGTTCTACATTATAACCGACCCTACAGGGATCCTCGGTCGACAAATTCGTCGACCGAATAAGAGCTAAATTTCACGTATACAAGCACCTATAGGGTCGGTTTTTTCTTTATAACCGACCTTACAGTCCTCCTCGAATCAGCACCTTTAAGGTCGGTTATTCCTACAAAACCGACCTTAAAGGCCTCCTTGGTCGACAAATTTGTCGACCGATATCTATTCTGGATCCAGATAGTTCACGCATGTATAAGCACATCTAGTCGGATTTGCACTTCTAACCGACCTTAGAGCCTTCCTCGGTCGACCAATATTTCGACCGATTCACTTGGTCGACAAATTCGTCGACCGATAAGTACCTCTAAGGTCGGTTTTTTCCTTAAAACCGACCCTAGAGATACTTATGCGAAGGAAATCTGGCTCTTTCTCGATCGACAAATTCGTCGACCGATATCTATTCTGGATCCAGATAGTTCACGCATGTATAAGCACATCTAGCGTCGGATTTGCACTTATAACCGACCTTATAGCATTTTCGGTCGACAAATTTGTCGACCGATTAGGAGTCAGTTTTCATGTGTATAAGTAACTTTTAGGGTTGGTATTTTCTTAATAACCGACCTTAGAAGTCAATTCGGTCGACAATATTGTCGACCGAAACATATCGGTCGACGAATTCGTTGACCGATATCTATTCTGGATCCAGATAGTTCACGCATGTATAAGTACATCTAGCGTCGTATTTGCACTTATAACCGACCTTATAGCATTTTCGGTCGACAAATTTGTCGACCGATAAGGAGTCAGTTTTCATGTGTATAAGTAACTTTTAGGGTCGGTATTTTCTTAATAACTGACCTTAGAAGTAAATTCGGTCGATAATATGGTCGACCGAAACATATCGGTCGACGAATTCGTCGACCGATATCTATTCTGGATCCAGATAGTTCACACATGTATAAGCACATCTAGCGTCAGATTTGGACTTATAACCGACCTTATAGCATTTTCGGTCGACAAATTTGTCGACCGATAAGGATTCAGTTTTCATGTGTATAAGTAACTTTTAGGGTCGGTATTTTCTTAATAACCGACCTTAGAAGTCCATTCGGTCGACAATATTGTCGACCGAGGAACGACTAGAAAAACCAACTGTCGTAACGGCTAAAAAAATCAACCGCCGTAATGGCTAAAAAAATCAACCGTCGTAACAGCTAGAATTTCAACCGTTAACGGCTATAAATACAACCGTTGACCGTCGTAACGGCTATATTTTCGATCGACCGTTGGCCGACCGATAGACGACCGTTGCGGCCGTCGGTCGACAAATTGTCGACCGAAATTGGCTCTGTTTTGCTATAAATAGCACCCAAAATGATCCATTTCTTCACACCTTCACATTCTCACTTCTCTAGCTCCTCTCTAGTGTATTCTTGTGAAAATCTTCAGCTTCTCTACATCTAATTCTTGCTTGCTATTTCTCCATTTAAAAGCAACGAAATGGCTTCCTCATCAACGCGTGGAAAGAAGCAAGTTGCAGGTAGGAAAGGAAGGACGGTTGATCTGCTGCCGTTCATCAACAACGTCCCCTTCAAAGACGCAGATGCAGGCGACTGCTACCTCTGGCTCTCCTCAAAGCCTCCTCTTCCACGACGGCCAGTCGACGTCATGGACTTCCAGAACATTGTCGGTTTGGAGGAACTCTTTAAGGTGCAACATTTGACTGATTTTCTGATCCCCTCCTTCCATTCCTACTCCTCCAAAGCAGTTAATGAATTCTATGCCAATTTAACCCCACATCCTGACCATGATTCCTTCTCCTCTATGGTTGGTGGGTATGGATTCCATTTTACTGAGGAGGGTATTCTTGATATGCTTGACATAAACATAGAAGAATATAAAGATTTTATTGATCTCACCAGAGGAAATCCACTCAACAAACTCTCCCAAGATGACACTACAACTAGCCTTAGTGATGTCAAAAAAGCCATCTTTCAATCAAATACGACTTGCCATGAAGATAGGGGTACCTATTATGCCAAAAATTTAAAACCTAAAGCTAGGATCATAAATCTCATTGTTGCCACCAATATCCATCCTAGAGCAAACAAATCTAAAGTACCCACCTTTCGTACGTGCCTTATCTATGCCATTCTCAAAGGTATTTCCATAAACTTTATTCGTATCATCCTTAAGAATATGTTTGAGTTTTCTGGCAATCCACCTTATGCTGACTTTGTATGCCAAATCACTCAACATTTTCTTAAGAAGAATATTGAGGACGACTTAGGTTACACATGGGATAGAAAACCCCCAAAGATAAGTAAAAATACGGTGGAAAAGATGGGAATCGACTTTGGCCACAAAAGGGCTAGGACTGAAGGGGAGACATCCACCCAAGACATACCTCCACCACCTCCTCCTACCAACCTACCCCATGATCCTATTACAAACACTTTGACATACATTGCTGGATCCCAATATCACCTAAGTAGGCAATTGGATTATAATCACCATGGCATGACTTATTTAAACCAAAGGATGCAAGCTTTTTCTCCTAACCAACCTGATGAATATCCCTATTCCCTTAATCCCGGCATGATAAATCCATACAATCCTTCCTACAACTACTATCAAATTCCACCTCCACCATCTCCTGATCTCACACATACTCAGTTTTCCCCAATTCAACTTCAAGACATTGCTACCAACTTTCGCTTTGATCGTGTTCCCACCTTCTTGGAGGCTTATGCCTTAACCAAGACAGGTGCCTTGGAGTGGCAGACACTGGTCAAATGTTATGGAGCTGAGCCCTTTCTTGGAAAAGATCCAGACTTTGATGTAATTCTTTGGTCTTTTCAGTGAGATTATGAGATATGTTTGTAATGATTGTAATGGATATCTTTTTATAAAGCAAGTATGTCATGCTTCATCTTATAAAGTGTATGGGCATTAAATTGTTATGAATAAAAGTGTTTTCCATGGCTTCATTTGGACATATACATGTTATATAAGAATATTGTTATTTCAAATGATTGAAAAATAAATTATGGCTAAATTTGACAAAGCATCACTTAGTTAATCTCATACACACACACTTGGTACTTAATTTAAAACATTGAAACAGGGTTAATCTCGGTCGAAAATATTATCGACCGAGACAAATTCGGTCGACAATATTGTCGACCGAGGATGACTTTAGGGTCGGTTTTTTCCTTATAACCGACCCTAGAGCTCTTTCGTTCGACAAATAGTCGACCGACTGAATTTTTGAATAGAGTTTAGTACTTTTCAAAACGTTATAAAGCATTGGGATCTCAATCTTTTGTCTCATTGTTGGGAATTCACATCCCTCAATACCACCATCATCACATTTGTTGATTCTGGGTATTCAAACCCTTAGTTCATCACTAAACATGGTTATCACTTATCAGGTAACTATTACCTTCAGGTCATCTGACCAAGGTATTCAGGATATTTGTTACACAATCATCTCAATTTCATATCAACCATATCAATTTCATATCAACATCATGCAATACAAAAATAACATCTCTATTCCCTCATTAGGGTTAGAGTTTCCCATCTTTATCAATTAGGGTTCACATATCATCATCCCATATTGAAATTTCACATAACATTATCCCATATTAGGGTTTTTACACAACACCACCCTATATTAAGGTTTCACATAACATTTCCATATTAGGGTTTCACAAAACATCATTCCATATAAGGGTTTCACATAACATTATCCCATATTAGGGTTTCATACGACATCACCATATATTAAAGTTTCACATAACATAATTATTAGGGTTGTGGAAGCACTTTAGAGCTCCTCGGTCGATGAATTTGTCAATCGAGACCCCTTATAGGGTCGGTTATTTGAAAAACCGACCCTAGAGGTGCTTCTAAGAAAGAAATCTGTAACACCCCTGACCTGGGTTATGACCTAACCCTGGAAGTTTTGCCTAAATATGTAATTAATATACTTGTGAACACTCCCTGGCATGTAATTAAGTTCCTCAGGAACATTTACTTTCAATTTTGCTCCTTTTTGTATAAAGTTGTAGCATTGTGTTGTATGCAGGGACCTATGTGCAAATTACCCAGTTTAAGGGTTGAACTTGCAAAAATTCACAATATAAGATGTTCCTTTGATGTTGAAACATCATGAGAATGGTTATGGTAAAGTTTGAGGGATTTCCCAAGCTTGAGCACCAAGGTGCAGCTGTGGAAGCAATTCCCATGCTTAGAAACCCTAATTTGGGGTAAAGTGCAATTTACCCAAATTGAGGGGTCCAACTTGTAATTTTCACCATCTAGAACATCTTTTATGACTCTTGTCATCATTTAGAGTGAAAATGATGAAAGGGATACATCATTTAATAATCAGATGGGAAAAATGATCTTTGTGAAAGAAATCACCTAAATGGGCCTAAAACCCTTTCATGAGTGTACCCTAGTTGAAGGTTGGATTCCTTTACCCTTAGATCTTGAGATTTCATGAGATTTGCATAAGGATAGGTAGGTTTGGTCGTGCCCTTGAGCAAGGAGGGACCTAGATGTGATTTCCAATCTTGAGAGGTCCTTAGGGTGTAAAAGAGGCTAAAGTATATAAGCCCTTTTCCCTTGTAATTAAGTGAACGAATTTTCTTTCCTTCACTTCTTTTCCTTTCTTTCTCAAACGACCAAGGACAGCTCTGGAGCTCAGGGGGGACGACCAACCTGTTCTAGGTAAGAGAACCCCACCTTCTAAGCTCGAATTCATGGAGGAATTCACTTTCTAAGGTTGGTTTTATGGTTAGCTTACTTAGTCTTCTTGTTCTAGCCGACCAAAGCAACGTTTCCTTGGAGAATTCACCTCTGACCAAGTTGTGGAAGCTCAAGGACGCCATTAAAGCTTGGAGCTTGAAGGCTTGGAGCTCTAAGATCAACCTTTAGGCGGGTTTTATAACTCTAAACTTCATGCTTGATTATACATCCTTTTCTATGCATATAGTTGCTAGTTCTTCTTCTTCCCTATCTTTCCTTGCATCCTTGCAAGCAAAATCGTGAAGAATTGCTACTGTTCTCAAGGTAGAAGATAAGGGCATTAATTTCTATGCTTATCCACGGTTTTTCACTTTATCAAACGACCTCCACCTATTGCTCAAAACGGTTTCAAACCGTTTGGTGGGCAAACAGTTTCAGGGTCGTTTGAGGGCAAACGGTCTTCAAGACCGTTTGGTCCCGTTGACCAAGCAAAGACCGTTTGAGATGGTTGACCAAGCGTTGACCGTTTGGTATTCCTGTTCATAATTATGTTTATTAATAACCCTCCAAATTTGAGGGATTAACTCCAAAGGAATCGTGAGTTGAAGCCTAATCAATTAGGGAAACCTAATTGGATTAAGTGCTGATTTTCAATCTGATTTAATTGAACTTTTTGGGCAAACGGTCTCAAGACCGTTTGAGTGCGTTGACCAAGCGTTGACCGTTTGGGATTACTGTTCCTAATGATGTGATATAATGACTCACCGAATTTGAGGGATTAACTCCCAAGGAATCATGAGTTGAAGGCTATTCAATTAGGCAAACCCTAATTGAAAACAGTGCTGAAATTCCAATGAGTTAAGTTGAGATTTTGGGTTGATTAGCCCAAACGGTTTCAAGACCGTTTGGGAATCACCCAAACGGTCTCAAGACCGTTTGGGGGTCACCCCAAGACCGTTTGGAGGTCTGGGGTCAAGTATAGTTGATTAATTGAAGGTCCAAAGGCACCAAACCATATTGCAATTAAGTATTGATGTGATGATCAACTCTATAGATCAAACCTTGATGAATTTTCACTAGAATACAAAGAATGGATGGGCAAACGGTCTCAAGACCGTTTGGAACTCATCCAAACGGTCTCAAGACCGTTTGGGCACAACCCAAGACCGTTTGGAGGTCTAGGGTTGAGATAATCTAATGGTTTGAAGGTCCAATTGCAAGAAGTTGATGAATTGATACAAATACTGATTTTAGACCTAATTGGAGTTCAACCCTAGTCCAAACGACTTGGTTTTTGGTCAAACTTTGGACAAACGGTCTCAAGACCGTTTGGAGGATATCCAAACGACCTCAAGACCGTTTGGTCCAAGTTTGATCCCAGTTGGAGGTCAATTGATAGGTTCAACCTTGAATTGATTCACATTGTTGAATATTGATGACCATCCGTTTTGAAACCCTAATTGAGAAGGATTCAACCCTAATTGGCTTTCAATTGAGGGTCAACTTGGTGTCCAAGTGATTAAGGTTCATCCTAATTAACTCAATTTATAAGTGGTTATCATGGATTTGGTTAATTGAGGGGTTCAACATACATATCCATGACCAATTGTAACTTTTGAACCACTTTGGAGGTCCAAACGGTTTGAGCCCATTTGGACCAAACGGTCTCAAGACCGTTTGGATCCAAACGGTCTCAAGACCGTTTGAGGCCAAACGGTCTCAAGACCATTTGGGCTCAAACGATCTCAGGGTCGTTTGGTCCAATCGATCTCAAGTTGATTTGATCAAACGGTTGCAAACCGATTGAGCCTCAAATGGTTTGGAAGGTCAACTCTTCCAAACGGTCAACACATCCAAACGGTCTCAAGACCGTTTGGAGCAAACGGTCTCAAGACCGTTTGAGACCAAACGGTCTCAAGACCGTTTGAGACCAAACGGTCTCAAGACCGTTTGGTGGTTGAAACCGTTTGAAGGTTGAAACCGTTTGAAGGTGTACATGGTGGTTTGTATTTAATCAATTGATGGTGTAATTAGTTCAATGGTGATCTAATCTAAACCCTAATGGTAACCTAGGTCATTAAGGGACTAAGTGATTAGTGAGTTGACCCATGATGGTGATCATGAGGCAAATTACCAAAATACCCTTGAGGGGTCTAAAGAGGTAAAACCTTGTTCTAATCAAACCCTAATCACATGATGATGATGTTTTGGCTTATGTAAGTCAATGAGGACTTAACCCAACCTAATCTAGAGTGGTGTCATCACCATCTACTAGTGAGAGGAGAGAGAAAGTATTCCAAGAGAGAGAAAGTATCCTAGAGAGAGAAAGTACCCTTTTTAAGGTGGAAACTCAAGTGAGATACTTCAAATACACATGAGTGTGCATGATTAAGGAATGACCCACCTATGTGAGGTCATGGAAACCCTAAATATGATATCTAATGGATCTTAATCTTAATTAAGAGTCTTAATGATGATGTTTCTCTTACATGATGATGTAATGAGTACCATTCACCATGATGTGAATAGTAAACCCTAATTTTAGGGTGATGACTTGAAAGATGAATAGTAAACCCTAAATTGTTGAATTGTTTACTATTATCTGTTGAACTAACCATGCAGGTTATTATGAGATAATGGTCATACCCAGGTATGAAATACCATGTTATATTCATTGAAAGCATGTCTTAAGCTTTATGAATAGTGAATCATCTTGATGCACTGCTAAGTGACATCTTTTGTGATTTATGGGTTGTAAGAGCCATAAACACCATCAAGGTCATGCTTGACAGATGACTTGTGATGAGATAATTGAGAACTGGTAATTGAAATGAGTTAGGCCTGCTACATTTTAGTATTCTCATATATAGCTGTGATGCTAATGTTTTTGTATGATGATATGAATACTGAATGTACCTAACTAATCAAGTGAAATGTAGAGCCCTGATCATAGATCCATCATTGTCAGAGTCTAAATGATGGTGAAACAGGTTTTCCTCAGGGAACTCCTGGATCACATACTTTTGAGTATGTGGGGTACATGGATGTGTAGAACCTTACATCCTAGTGTTGGTATTTGATGTAGATTTTTGTAGTCCGTCATACCTTCACTATAAAAGAAAAGGTGAGAGGATGATGTAGATTCTAGTAGTCCATCAGACCCCACCATAAAGTCCTAAAGGTGAGATGTATATCTACACTCCCTTAAAGACACAAATACCGTATCGGTGAAAGATAAACAAGAAATCTTCCGATAGTAAAGAGAGTACAGAATGCCACTGTAACTCTAAAAATAGCGAAGGACCAGAGTACCCTGGTGAGCTATTATAAAGGCATCCCGCCAGATGTCAAACAATCAATCCTCTAACTGACTGAGGAAGATGAGGTCATAAGAATCCGGCTCTCTTAATGACCTATGTATGATACTGATGTGACTTCTTAGCGATCAGTTGGAGTATGAGTGGTATGCCTCATCTCCACAGGGCATAATAATAATAATAATGTTTGAAAAACATAAACAACAGCGTAGTATATCTGTTAGAGTTAATTACGAGTTATTTGATTGACGTTACCTTGAATAGCATAGATGTTCTCATATTTTAATATTGATTGAACTCTTGCTTATCATCAGAACTGCCAGTGAATATCTTGAAGGCTCTCATTGCTTTAGTTATTCCTTGCTTTGCTTATAAAGCCTAGTGGAGAGTTATAACTCTCGCTAGGGCAATTATGTATAATTGTCTCACCCCGTAGACTTCTACTTTTTAGGTGGTCGTCGAAGACGAAGGAACAAGAACTCAGGTGAACAATCCCAGCAACAGCAGCATCAGGAGCAGTAAATATCTCAGGTGGAGATCTAGCCTGCTTCATGGTGTAGTTAGAGTCAAGTCCTATGTGTCCTCTGTACTCTCAGGTCCTGGAGTGTTTTGGAGTATGAATTCTTGAGAGTTTTGGTATCATGTTGTATATAATTACTCAAGAAGTAATTGTCAGTGATGTAAACAGTTAAATCCTTTTTCTATGGAAAAGGTTTGTGGTTTCAGGCTCTTGTCTCAAAAAGTTTTAATTTCCCGTGATTTTTGTCTTCCGCTGTTTACCGATTGCTTCCGCACATGATTAAATCGGGATTAATTCGTGGTTTGGAGATCGGAGCCCACAATTAAGTGGTATCAGAGCTCCAGGTTCATTCGAGTCTACAGAGGCATAGGACTTAGGAAGTCGAGTCTATCTTTAGTATTCCTTCCTTATCTAATAGAATCTTCTACTCCTCAGGAGAAGAAGATACTTAAGATGTCAGAGCCACATGATGAGAATGTGGAAGAAAGTAGTGCTAGTGCACCTCAAGGTGGTGCAGGAGTACTAGGATTGGAACAGCCTGTACCAGAACAACCTAGAGAGCCACCCCAGTTTGATCCAGATGACATGGGTAACCCAGCAGTCCAAACAGTGTTTGGGCAGTTTATGACTGCCATGACACACATAACCGACAGGTTGCCTATGCCTGCACCTAGGGTACCTGCCCAGCCTGAGGGGCAAGGTATCGGGAAGACGTTCGAGCGACTACGTCGTGTCGGAGCTACCGAGTACCATGGGACTGCTGACCCCGCAGATGCTGATCTGTGGTTGACAGAGCTGGAGAAGGCTTTCAGGATCCTCAACATCCCTGAAGCTGAGAAGGTTAGACATGCTGTCTATCTTCTCAAAGGAAGTGCTGGTCACTGGTGGAACATGGAAGAGCAGAAGAGACCTGGGGTAGAGTTCTCATGGGAAGAGTTTCGTCGGGAATTTATCAATAGATATTTTCCCAAGACCTTCCTAGACGAGAAGATCTCTCAGTTTGAGAGACTGAGACAGGGTATTATGAACATTAGCGAGTACGAAGCTAAGTTCATGGAGCTGTTGCGATTTTGTCCGCACATGGCTGCCACAGAAGAAGAAAGAATCAGAAGGTTTGAGAAGGGGTTGAATGCTGACATGTCTACCCCAGTGTCTGCCTTAGAGAACCGAGAGAGATTCTCTACCTTCGTTGAGTCAGTCCGAAGGATAGAGAGATCTGTAGTTGAGAAAAGACAAACCCATAAAAGATATCCACAGTTCCAGGGTTCTTCATCTAGGGATTCCAAGAAACCTAGATTCTCTGCACCTAACCCTCCGCCACCCAGATCGAGTTTTCAAACTCAATGGACACCAAGCAGAGGTAGAGGACGAAGTCAACCGCTTCAAGGGATGCACAGTTCTGCATCTGTGTCAGTTACTGGACCAGCCAGACCACAGCAACAGGAAAAGAGTTGCTACAACTGTGGTAAGGTGGGACACTTGATGAAGGATTGTCGTTCTAGGGCTGTCGGTGTGACACAACAAACCCCGAGACAGAATCAACAGGGATCTCAGAATAGACAACATCAAGGAGCAGCTCGAGGACGTGGACAAGCGTCTCAAGCTGGATCATCAGCACCACCTCAACAGCAGGCTACAGCAAGGTTCTATGCTATGAACCCACCAGAAGCAGTGGTCAATCCACAAGTGGTGACAGGTCAGATGGAACTTTTATATTCTGATATGTCTAAATCTTGTGTAGTATCTGTTCTGATTGACCCGGGTGCTACGCACTCTTTCATCACTTGAAGAGTGATTCGTAACTGCAATATGACAATTAGTCATAGGGCAGATAAGTTGTTGTTGGAGACTCCGTTGAGTGGGTCTGCTGTTCTGCAAGAAATATGCTCTCCTTGCGTACTTTTCTTTTCTAAGCATCGCATTCAAGTGGATCTCATACCGCTTGATATGCAAGGATTTGATATAATCCTAGGGATGGATAACTTGGAAAAGTATCGAGTTGTCTTGGATTGTGAATCCAAGTTGGCAGTGTTTGCTGATGAAAGCAACACATGGATCTTTCAAGGTGAAAGAAAGATTCTGCCCACCTGTCTTGTATCAGCTATGGTTGCTGATAAGTTGATGAGGCAAGGATGCTACGCATTCTTAGCCCATGTGGTAGATGTTACCAAGGAGAGTTCCAACCCTGCTGAAGTTCCGATAGTCAGGGAATTCGAGGATGTGTTTCCCGAAGAACTTCCTGGTATACCACCACCCCGGGAAATTGATTTTGAGATCAATTTGGTCCCAGATACGAAACCCATAGCCCAGACTCCATATAGGATGGCGCCTGCTGAGATGGCAGAACTCAAGAAATAGCTTCAAGAGTTACTTGAGAAGGGTTTCATCCGACCGAGTACCTCACCTTGGGGTGCTCTGGTTTTGTTTGTTAAAAAGAAAGATGGATCGATGCGGTTGTGCATTGATTATAGACAACTCAATAAAGTAACGATAAAGAATAAATATCCTTTGCCGAGGATTGATGATCTTTTCGACCAGTTGCGTGGTGCAACAGTCTTTTCTAAGATAGACTTAAGGTCTGGATATCATCAACTCCGCATTAAGGACAGTGACATATCTAAGTCTGCCTTTAGGACAAGATATGGTCACTATGAGTTCACGGTCATGTCGTTTGGACTAACCAATGCACCGGCTGCATTCATGGAACTCATGAATAGAGTCTTTCGACCTTTCCTTGATCAGTGTGTTGTCGTCTTCATAGATGACATACTGATTTATAGTAAGGATGCTCAGCAGCATGAGCAACACCTTCGCCAGACTTTGACCTTGCTGAGAGAGCATAAGCTATACGCTAAGTTTAGCAAGTGTGAGTTTTGGTTATCTGAAGTATCCTTCCTTGGACATGTGGTATCTGCCTCGGGAATTCGTGTTGACCCTGCAAAGATAGAGTCTGTTCTGTAGTGGGAACAACCGAAGACACCGACGGAGATTAGAAGTTTCTTGGGGTTAGCTGGTTATTATCGAAGGTTTATTAAAAATTTCAGTTCTATAGCCTTACCTTTGACCAAGTTAACCCGGAAGGATGTTCCTTTTGCTTGGAGTGATAAGTGTCAACAGTCTTTTCAGCTGTTGAAGGAGAGATTGACAAGTGCACCTGTGCTTGTGTTACCTGAGCAAGGAAAGGAATATATAATCTTTTGTGATGCCTCCAAGAATGGACTTGGATGTGTGTTGATGCAGGATAACCAAGTGATTTCTTTTGCTTCCCGACAGCTTAAGAAACACGAAGAGAATTATCCGACACACGATCTGGAGTTAGCTGCTGTGGTCCATGCTTTGAAGATCTGGAGACATTATCTCTACGGAGAAACTTTCCAGATTTTCACAGACCACAAGAACCTTAAGTACATCTTCACTCAGCATCAGCTTAATATGAGGCAACGTCACTGGATGGAGTTAATCAAGGACTACGATTGTACGATTGATTACCATCCGGGCAAGGCCAATGTGGTTGCAGATGCCTTGAGTAGGAAATCAGCAACATCAACCATGGATAGGGCACAACTAAGTTCCTTAGTATGCTCTAGAAGAGATATGCTTATCTCTTTAAGGCATGACAATGTGCAGTTGAAGGCATCATTGTTAGCTGGTCTGTTAGCTGAGATGCAGATTAAACCTACCTTAAGAGAGCAGATAAAGGAGGCACAACAAGTAGATGTTTTTGTACAGCAGATTAGATTTGAGTTTGGAAATGAGAAGCGAGAAGGTTTTCATGAGTCAGATGACCAGGTGGCATGCTATCATGGAAGGATGATAGTGCCAGATGTGGACGACCTGAGGAAGTTAGTCCTGGAAGAAGCTCATTCTTCAATGTATGCTATGCATCCAGGGAGCACCAAGATGTATCGAAACTTGAAAGATATGTATTGGTGGCCTGGGATGAAGAAGGATGTAGCTGAGTTTGTTCTGAGGTGTCCTGTGTGTCAGCAGGTCAAGGCTGAACACCAGAAACCTGCAGGGATAATGCAACCCTTACCCATACCCAGTGGAAGTGGGACCATGTAACCATGGACTTTGTTGTTGGCCTACCCAGGACAAACAAAGGACATGATTCCATTTGGGTAGTTGTTGATAGGTTGACAAAGACAGCGCATTTCTTACCTGTCAAAACAACCTATACTGCTGAAAGGTTATCCCAGATATATGTCCAAGAGATAGTGCGTTTGCACGGAGTTCCTGTCACTATAGTTTCTGACAGAGGTCCCCAGTTTACAAGTCGCTTTTGGGAACAGTTACACAGAGCCCTAGGCACCAAGTTAAGGTTTAGTACAGCCTTTCATCCTCAAACTGATGGACAGTCAGAAAGGACTATACAGACCTTAGAAGATCTGTTGAGAGCATGTGTTCTCCAGTTTACCCCGAGTTGGGATCTACATCTAAGCTTGATAGAGTTTTCCTATAACAATAGCTATCAACATAGCATTGATATGGCACCATATGAAGCCTTATATGGCAGACGTTGTAGATCACCCTTGTGTTGGTATGAAACTGGTGAGCACCAGTTATTAGGCCCTGATCTTGTGCAGCAAACTACAGAAAAGATTAAAGTTATACAACAACAACTTAAGACTGTACAAGATAGACAGAAATCATATGCCGATAAACGTCGTAGACCCCTAGAATTCCAAGATGGAGACAGAGTGTATCTCAAGGTCTCACCTTGGAAAGGAGTCCTTCGTTTTGGGAAGAAAGGAAAGTTAGCTCCTAGATTTTTGGGACCTTACCCAATTGTTGAAAAAGTTGGAAAGGTGGCCTATAGACTAGAGTTACCTCTAGAGTTGCAGAAGCTGCACCCTGTGTTTCACATTTCCATGCTGAGGAAATGTCATCCAGATACCGAGTCAGTTCTACAACCTATGGAGGTAGAATTGAATGAAGATATAACGTATGAGGAGGGACCAGTGTCAATCCTCGATACCAGAACTAAAAAGTTAAAGAAGAAGGATATAAGCCTTGTAAAAGTCCTCTGGAACCATCGTGGTGTTGAAGAAGCCACTTGGGAACTAGAAGGTGAAATGAGAAGAAAATATCCTGCTCTTTTCTTATAATATGCTTTATCGATTTCGGGGACGAAATCCTTTCGAAGGGGTAAAGAATTTGTAACACCCCTGACCTGGGTTATGACCTAACCCTGGAAGTTTTGCCTAAATATGTAATTAATATACTTGTGAACACTCCCTGGCATGTAATTAAGTTCCTCAGGAACATTTACTTTCAATTTTGCTCCTTTTTGTATAAAGTTGTAGCATTGTGTTGTATGCAGGGACCTATGTGCAAATTACCCAGTTTAAGGGTTGAACTTGCAAAAATTCACAATATAAGATGTTCCTTTGATGTTGAAACATCATGAGAATGGTTATGGTAAAGTTTGAGGGATTTCCCAAGCTTGAGCACCAAGGTGCAGCTGTGGAAGCAATTCCCATGCTTAGAAACCCTAATTTGGGGTAAAGTGCAATTTACCCAAATTGAGGGGTCCAACTTGTAATTTTCACCATCTAGAACATCTTTTATGACTCTTGTCATCATTTAGAGTGAAAATGATGAAAGGGATACATCATTTAATAATCAGATGGGAAAAATGATCTTTGTGAAAGAAATCACCTAAAATGGGCCTAAAACCCTTTCATGAGTGTACCCTAGTTGAAGGTTGGATTCCTTTACCCTTAGATCTTGAGATTTCATGAGATTTGCATAAGGATAGGTAGGTTTGGTCGTGCCCTTGAGCAAGGAGGGACCTAGATGTGATTTCCAATCTTGAGAGGTCCTTAGGGTGTAAAAGAGGCTAAAGTATATAAGCCCTTTTCCCTTGTAATTAAGTGAACGAATTTTCTTTCCTTCACTTCTTTTCCTTTCTTTCTCAAACGACCAAGGACAGCTCTGGAGCTCAGGGGGGACGACCAACCTGTTCTAGGTAAGAGAACCCCACCTTCTAAGCTCGAATTCATGGAGGAATTCACTTTCTAAGGTTGGTTTTATGGTTAGCTTACTTAGTCTTCTTGTTCTAGCCGACCAAAGCAACGTTTCCTTGGAGAATTCACCTCTGACCAAGTTGTGGAAGCTCAAGGACGCCATTAAAGCTTGGAGCTTGAAGGCTTGGAGCTCTAAGATCAACCTTTAGGCGGGTTTTATAACTCTAAACTTCATGCTTGATTATACATCCTTTTCTATGCATATAGTTGCTAGTTCTTCTTCTTCCCTATCTTTCCTTGCATCCTTGCAAGCAAAATCGTGAAGAACTGCTACTGTTCTCAAGGTAGAAGATAAGGGCGTTAATTTCTATGCTTATCCACGGTTTTTCACTTTATCAAACGACCTCCACCTATTGCTCAAAACGGTTTCAAACCGTTTGGTGGGCAAACGGTTTCAGGGTCGTTTGAGGGCAAACGGTCTTCAAGACCGTTTGGTCCCGTTGACCAAGCAAAGACCGTTTGAGATGGTTGACCAAGCGTTGACCGTTTGGTATTCCTGTTCATAATTATGTTTATTAATAACCCTCCAAATTTGAGGGATTAACTCCAAAGGAATCGTGAGTTGAAGCCTAATCAATTAGGGAAACCTAATTGGATTAAGTGCTGATTTTCAATCTGATTTAATTGAACTTTTTGGGCAAACGGTCTCAAGACCGTTTGAGTGCGTTGACCAAGCGTTGACCGTTTGGGATTACTGTTCCTAATGATGTGATATAATGACTCACCGAATTTGAGGGATTAACTCCCAAGGAATCATGAGTTGAAGGCTATTCAATTAGGCAAACCCTAATTGAAAACAGTGCTGAAATTCCAATGAGTTAAGTTGAGATTTTGGGTTGATTAGCCCAAACGGTTTCAAGACCGTTTGGGAATCACCCAAACGGTCTTAAGACCGTTTGGGGGTCACCCCAAGACCGTTTGGAGGTCTGGGGTCAAGTATAGTTGATTAATTGAAGGTCCAAAGGCACCAAACCATATTGCAATTAAGTATTGATGTGATGATCAACTCTATAGATCAAACCTTGATGAAATTTCACTAGAATACAAAGAATGGATGGGCAAACGGTCTCAAGACCGTTTGGAACTCATCCAAACGGTCTCAAGACCGTTTGGGCACAACCCAAGACCGTTTGGAGGTCTAGGGTTGAGATAATCTAATGGTTTGAAGGTCCAATTGCAAGAAGTTGATGAATTGATACAAATACTGATTTTAGACCTAATTGGAGTTCAACCCTAGTCCAAACGACTTGGTTTTTGGTCAAACTTTGGACAAACGGTCTCAAGACCGTTTGGAGGATATCCAAATGACCTCAAGACCGTTTGGTCCAAGTTTGAGCCCAGTTGGAGGTCAATTGATAGGTTCAACCTTGAATTGATTCGCATTGTTGAATATTGATGACCATCCGTTTTGAAACCCTAATTGAGAAGGATTCAACCCTAATTGGCTTTCAATTGAGGGTCAACTTGGTGTCCAAGTGATTAAGGTTCATCCTAATTAACTCAATTTATAAGTGGTTATCATGGATTTGGTTAATTGAGGGGTTCAACATACATATCCATGACCAATTGTAACTTTTGAACCACTTTGGAGGTCCAAACGGTTTGAGCCCATTTGGACCAAACGGTCTCAAGACCGTTTGGATCCAAACGGTCTCAAGACCGTTTGAGGCCAAACGGTCTCAAGACCGTTTGGGCTCAAACGATCTCAGGGTCGTTTGGTCCAATCGATCTCAAGTTGATTTGATCAAACGGTTGCAAACCGATTGAGCCTCAAACGGTTTGGAAGGTCAACTCTTCCAAACGGTCAACACATCCAAACGGTCTCAAGACCGTTTGGAGCAAACGGTCTCAAGACCGTTTGAGACCAAACGGTCTCAAGACCGTTTGGTGGTTGAAACCGTTTGAAGGTTGAAACCGTTTGAAGGTGTACATGGTGGTTTGTATTTAATCAATTGATGGTGTAATTAGTTCAATGGTGATCTAATCTAAACCCTAATGGTAACCTAGGTCATTAAGGGACTAAGTGTTTAGTGAGTTGACCCATGATGGTGATCATGAGGCAAATTACCAAAATACCCTTGAGGGGTCTAAAGAGGTAAAACCTTGTTCTAATCAAACCCTAATCACATGATGATGATGTTTTGGCTTATGTAAGTCAATGAGGACTTAACCCAACCTAATCTAGAGTGGTCTCATCACCATCTACTAGTGAGAGGAGAGAGAAAGTATTCCAAGAGAGAGAAAGTATCCTAGAGAGAGAAAGTACCCTTTTTAAGGTGGAAACTCAAGTGAGATACTTCAAATACACATGAGTGTGCATGATTAAGGAATGACCCACCTATGTGAGGTCATGGAAACCCTAAATATGATATCTAATGGATCTTAATCTTAATTAAGAGTCTTAATGATGATGTTTCTCTTACATGATGATGTAATGAGTACCATTCACCATGATGTGAATAGTAAACCCTAATTTTAGGGTGATGACTTGAAAGATGAATAGTAAACCCTAAATTGTTGAATTGTTTACTATTATCTGTTGAACTAACCATGCAGGTTATTATGAGATAATGGTCATACCCAGGTATGAAATACCATGTTATATTCATTGAAAGCATGTCTTAAGCTTTATGAATAGTGAATCATCTTGATGCACTGCTAAGTGACATCTTTTGTGATTTATGGGTTGTAAGAGCCATAAACACCATCAAGGTCATGCTTGACAGATGACTTGTGATGAGATAATTGAGAACTGGTAATTGAAATGAGTTAGGCCTGCTACATTTTAGTATTCTCATATATAGCTGTGATGCTAATGTTTTTGTATGATGATATGAATACTGAATGTACCTAACTAATCAAGTGAAATGTAGAGCCCTGATCATAGATCCATCATTGTCAGAGTCTAAATGATGGTGAAACAGGTTTTCCTCAGGGAACTCCTGGATCACATACTTTTGAGTATGTGGGGTACATGGATGTGTAGAACCTTACATCCTAGTGTTGGTATTTGATGTAGATTTTTGTAGTCCGTCATACCTTCACTATAAAAGAAAAGGTGAGAGGATGATGTAGATTCTAGTAGTCCATCAGACCCCACCATAAAGTCCTAAAGGTGAGATGTATATCTACACTCCCTTAAAGACACAAATACCGTATCGGTGAAAGATAAACAAGAAATCTTCCGATAGTAAAGAGAGTACAGAATGCCACTGTAACTCTAAAAATAGCGAAGGACCAGAGTACCCTGGTGAGCTATTATAAAGGCATCCCGCCAGATGTCAAACAATCAATCCTCTAACTGACTGAGGAAGATGAGGTCATAAGAATCCGGCTCTCTTAATGACCTATGTATGATACTGATGTGACTTCTTAGCGATCAGTTGGAGTATGAGTGGTATGCCTCATCTCCACAGGGCATAATAATAATAATAATGTTTGAAAAACATAAACAACAGCGTAGTATATCTGTTAGAGTTAATTACGAGTTATTCGATTGACGTTACCTTGAATAGCATAGATGTTCTCATATTTTAATATTGATTGAACTCTTGCTTATCATCAGAACTGCCAGTGAATATCTTGAAGGCTCTCATTGCTTTAGTTATTCCTTGCTTTGCTTATAAAGCCTAGTGGAGAGTTATAACTCTCGCTGGGGCAATTATGTATAATTGTCTCACCCCGTAGACTTCTACTTTTTAGGTGGTCGTCGAAGACGAAGGAACAAGAACTCAGGTGAACAATCCCAGCAACAGCAGCATCAGGAGCAGTAAATATCTCAGGTGGAGATCTAGCCTGCTTCATGGTGTAGTTAGAGTCAAGTCCTATGTGTCCTCTGTACTCTCAGGTCCTGGAGTGTTTTGGAGTATGAATTCTTGAGAGTTTTGGTATCATGTTGTATATAATTACTCAAGAAGTAATTTTCAGTGATTTAAACAGTTAAATCCTTTTTCTATGGAAAAGGTTTGTGGTTTCAGGCTCTTGTCTCAAAAAGTTTTAATTTCCCGTGATTTTTGTCTTCCGCTGTTTACCGATTGCTTCCGCACATGATTAAATCGGGATTAATTCGTGGTTTGGAGATCGGAGCCCACAAAATCTGGCTTCATTCAGTCGACAAATTTGTCGACCGACACACATTCGGTCGACGAATTTGTCGACCGAATGAAGCCAGACTTCTTTCTTAGAAGCACATCTAGGGTCGGTTTTTCTAATAAACGACCCTATAGGTTGTCTCGATCGACAATATTGTCGACCGACAATATCCAGTTTAGTTTTTCACACATGTATAAGCACCTTTAGGGTCGGTTATATGAAAAAACCGACCCTAGAGGTGCTTGTACGAAGGAAATTTTGCTCCTGTTCGGTCGACAAATCGTCGACCGAAACGAGCCAGATTTCTTCGTATTAGCACTTGTAGCATCGGTTTTATCAAATAACCGACCCTATAGGTGTTTTCGGTCGACAAATTCGTCGACCGAGTTTGCGTTTGATTTATATTAAACATGTATAAGCACCTTTAGGGTCAGTTATATGAAAAAACCGACCCTAGAGGTACTTGTACGAAGGAAATTTTGCTCCTGTTCGGTCGACAAATCGTCGACCGAAACGAGCCAGATTTCTTCATATTAGCACTTGTAGCATCGATTTTATCAAATAACCGACCCTATAGGTCTTTTCGGTCGACAAATTCGTCGACCGAGTTTGCGTTTGATTTATATTAAACAACCCGACACAGGCACCGTTTATCTGTAGAGTCAGTTTTTGGTTGTTAACCGACGCTACAGTTTTTCATTCCGTGCAAAAAGCCGAAATTTTAGACTTTCTTTTCCCCACACAACCCTTTTCTCTTTTCTAACCTCTCTCCCGCGGCGCCGCGAAACCCCTTTTCACTTTGTCATTCCGTCGTTGCTGCGAACGCTTCTCCGTGAAGCCGTTGTTGCCTCTCCACGCCGCCAAAAGGATGGTGAAGCTCGTCGTTGCCGCGAAGAGGATCGTGAAGCTTGTCGCCGCCGCCTTCCACTCTTCGTCCATGAAGCCCGTCGTTGCCGTGAAGCTCTCTTCGTTGCCATGAAACTTTTTGTTGCCATGAAGCTCGTCGTCGCCGCCTTCCAATCTTCCACGAAGGTCACCTCCTGTCCGTGAAGTTCGTCTCTTCCTCGACGAAGCTCGCTGCCATTTCCAAGTAAGTTCGAGCTTCCTTCGTTCCTTGTTCCCCTTCATTCCCGTCCGCCGCCATTGCTGCTTCCAGGTCCATCTCGGTCGACAATTAGTCGACCGAGAGACCACCTGCGTGCAGCGTCCAGGTCCACTCTTGGTTGACAAATTGTCGACCGAGAGTGGAACTGGACGCTGCGCGCAGGTGGTCTCTCGGTCGACTAATTGTCGACCGAGATGGACGTGGAACTTATTTATGTTGGAACTATAAATGTTTTAATCATATTTTCTGTAATGTTCACAAATAATTCTGAATATTATAATGATTTCAATCTTTGGACTGTTGGAAACGGCCTTACTTTGCTAATTTGTACAAGTATTTTCCATTTTATATGATTTGATAACCCAATAATAAAAACATGCATGTCTTTTTTCATATGTAATCATTATATAAATTTTAGAAATTAATACTAGATTAGACATGTGTACTCCTACATTGACACTTTAGGGTTGATGCATGATGTTTAACTTAATATATAAATATAAAAATAATGCATTTATATATTAACTTAGAAACCCGTTCAAAATTTACTCATTACGAGTAAACTTTGGATAGTCCCCGGTTTGGGACTATTTTTGGATATTTTAATCTCACTTAGGATGTCCCTGTATAATGTATGTTTAGTTTTGTAGATTATTTCAGTAGGATTTCTCCATTTGTTCTCTGGGTACATATGTGAGTGGTTATTTGCCATTTACATCGGTGTACTTGGAGAACTTAGGGGAAATATTGCTGAAATTTTCTTCAAAACTAAACATACATTATACAGTTACTAGTGAGATTAAATATTCAAAAATGGGATAGGTGGTACACTTTCTATCAATAAAAACTTACAAATTATTATAGTATCAATATTAAACTGTTAGTTTTATAATTAATTTTAATGTGATATAGAAAATGGATCGAAGTTGGATGTCTATCAAGAACCGTTGCAGTCCAGAGTTTGCCAAAGGTCTTGATGAATTTATCAGATTTGCTGAGGAACATAGGAAACTACCTACAGATAGGCTATATTGTCCATTTAGAAGTTGTTGTAACAATGTGAAAGTTGATACTGGTGAGGAAATTAAGAATCATGTCATATGCAATGGGATCATACAAGGTTATAATGAATGGTATTGGCATGGAGAGAAATTGAATTATGGAGCAGAAAATGTCGATACTAATAGTTGTGGCATAGAAGATATAGATAATGATGATAATGTTAATGAGGAACCGATTCAAGATGACCAGATGCTGGATGATATGATTGATGAGATGCTACGTAGTTGTCGGGACAATGTCATTGATCCACCTTCTTTATTTGCAAACATTGTCCATGATGCTGAAAAACCATTATATAAGGGTTGTACTAAGTTCACGAGGTTGAGTGTTGTGATGCGATTATACACTCTTAAAGCTCAAAACCGGTGGAGCGATAAGAGTTTCACTTCACTGTTGTCTTTGTTAAAGGAAATTCTTCCTGAAGGCAACGAGCTTCCAATTTCAACATATCAAGCAAAGAAAATAATGTGCCCAATGGGAATGGAGGCTAAGAAGATTCATGCATGTCCAAATGATTGTGTGTTATTTCAGAAGGACTATAGTAATTTGATAAATTGTTCAAAATGTGGTGCGTCAAGGTATAAGATTACAAATTCAGCTAAGGCTAAAAATGGCTCTCCTGCCAAGGTGATGTGGTATCTACCAATAATACCACGATTTCAACGCTTATTTGCTAATACAGAAGATGCGCAAAATTTGTCTTGGCATGGGGAGTTAAAGGTCAATGATGATGGCGTCCTATGACATGCATCTGATTCACCACAATGGAAGAAAACTGATTTATTATACCCTCAATTTGGTAAAGAACCAAGAAACCTAAGACTTGGACTCTGTATAGATGGAATGAATCCCTATCGTACATTAAGCAGCCAACATAGCACGTGGCCTGTTATGATTGTTATATACAATCTTCCTCCTTGGTTGTGTATGAAAAATAAGTATGTGATGTTGTCAACATTGATATCAGGGCCCAAGCAACCTGGAAATGATATTGATGTTTACCTTCAACCTCTAATTGATGACCTAATGAAACTATGGGAAGAAGGTATTATGACATATGATGCTTCATGTAAAGAGATCTCCAGTTTGTGTGCTATGTTATTTTGCACGATTAATGACTTTCCAGCTTATGTAAATTTGTCTGGATATAGCATAAAAGGATACAAAGCATGTCCTGTTTGTGAGGAAAATACTGATTCAATCAGATTGAAACACGGTGGTAAAATCATATATCTTGGTCATCGGAGATTTCTCCCACCAGTGCATCCTTATCGAAGGCAACACAAAACCCTTAATGGGTCAACTGAGGAACGAAGTGCTCCTAAACCTATACCAGGACATGTTGTATATGATAGGGTGAAACATATTGTTAATGAATTTGGAAAGAGTTCAAGTAGTCATACACTCGCATGTGACAAATCTCTATACAAGAAGAGGTCAATATTCTGGGATCTTCCTTATTGGAGATCTTTGGCAATTAGACACTGCATTGACGTCATGCATGTTGAAAAAAATATTTGTGATAGCATCATCGATACGCTATTGAACATACCCGGAAAGACTAAAGATGGCATCAAATCTAGAAAAGATTTAGAATTAATGGGTATTAGAAAAGAATTATCAGTGGAGATCAGGGGTCACCGCACATATTTGCCACCGGCTTGTTACACTTTGTCAAAGAAAGAGAAAAATACTTTCTGTGAGTGTTTGTATAATATTAAGGTTCCACAAGGATACTCTTCTAATATTCGTAGATTGGTATCAATGAAGGATCTGAAACTGATAGGTCTCAAATCTCACGATTGTCACACCTTAATGCAACAAATTTTACCTGTGGCTATTCAATCTATATTGCCGAAGCATGTAAGGTTTGCAATCACAAGACTATGTTTCTTCTTCAATGAAATATGCAACAAAGTGATACATCCTGATACTCTCGATAAATTACAGAAAGATGTAATTGTTACCATGTGTCAGCTTGAAATGTACTTTCCTCCATTTTTTGATATCATGGTTCATCTTGTAGTACATATTACAAGGGAGGTGAAGATGTTGGGTCCAATTTTCTTACATTGGATGTATCCATTTGAACGCTACATGAGTGTTTTTAAAGGCGATGTTCGGAATCGTTATCGTCCTGAAGGGAGTATTGTTGAGGGTTACGTGGCTAGGGAGGTGATGGACTTTTGTAATGATTTTTTGAATTGCAATGAAACTTGTAGCGATCAAAAAAATTCCCATCACACTGGATCTTATTGTGGCAAAGGAACTCTGGGAGCACGAGTGAAAGGAATCAGTCGTGAGTTGTGGGAACAAGCGCATTTGTGTATTTTATACAACATCGATGAAGTTAGTAGCTACATCACAGAACACAATGATCTTATCAAGAGAAATCATCCACGATCCAGTTCAATGTGGCTTGCAAGAGAGCATAATCGAACATTTATTAGGTGGTTTGAAGAGAAAGTATTTAATCAACTATATGAATCACCAAATAATGTTGCTGAGAACATAAAATGGCTCGCCTTTAAGCCAAAAATGGATGTCATGTCATATGAAGGTTATGACATTAACGGATTTTCATACTACACAAAGCGTCAAGATGAAAGTAGTGTAGTTCAAAATAGTGGGGTCACTGTTAAAGCTTGTTCATTGTATTTTGCTAGTGCCAAAGATAAAAGACCACGCGAAGCTGAGATGTCATATTACGGCGTCATTGAGGACATATGGGAAATGGACTATACAAATTTTCAAGTTCCTATATTTAGGTGTAATTGGGTTGACAACAATAAAGGAGTTTTAGTGGATGAGTTGGGTTTCAAATTGGTGAATTTTGAAAAGATTGGTTTCAAAGATGAGCCATTCATCATGGCAAACCAAGCAAAACAAGTATTCTATATTGATGACCCGGCAAATAAAAATTGGTCCGTCGTTCTTAATGGAAAAAGACAGTTTACTGTAGATCCTATAAATGAAGAAGAATACTACAAAAAGTATGATGATTCCAGTCCATTCTCAGTTGGTTTGCCAAGTGTAAATGTTGAAGATAACACCGATGAATATTATAAATGTCAAGACCATGCTGAAGGAATTTTCCTTGACTAACAACTCAACCAATACTAAAGGCATGTATTCTTTGAATTATTTATTTTATTATCATGTATACCTTATCACTTGTGCTTTTATTATCACTTATTTTTTTTATCATGTATACTTGCAGGTTCTAAAATGGCGAGTGAAGATGAACATTTTGAGCATGAGCACCATGAAGATGAACATTCTGAGCATGAGCACCATGAGGATGGTAGTGGTGATGCTAAAAACTGTATAGGTCCTACATTGATGCGTAGGCTGCAGGAGCTCAGGACTAAAGGGGATAAATTGCTAGTCCAGTTTGATATGACAGGAGCACCTGTTGGGGAACATGCTAGTGCTTTCAAGCATTACATAGGGGTGACCGCACGCACTAAGGTGCCAATAGATATAGAAAATTGGCATGATGTTCCTAATGCCAAAAAAGACCTCATATGGAAAGATATATCTGTGAGTGGAAGTGATATGTTTTTTATCTATTGATTCTAATTTAGTTTGCTTGGAATTAATTCCTTTTCAAAACAACATTATTAATTGCTTCTTTTGTATGTATAGGGTGTTTTTCATCTAAATGAAAAAGATCACAAGAAAAGAGTGCTACAACGTTGTGGTGTACGATGGAGGGGTTTTAAGACATATCTTGTAAGGGAATTTATAAATAATCCTAAACAAAAGAAGAAAGCTATAGATGCATATATTTTTCTTGATCCTGAGGTGTGGGAAAGATTTGTTGCAGCTAGGAGATCGGAAGAGTTTCAGGTAATAAAGATTGTGATGTATTGTATGAATATTTAATTTTATACATGTTTGCCAGGTCTAAATTGTAATACCTCATTTTAAATGATCAGGATATTCACCAGGCTCAAAAGGAAAGACGGGCTAAAAATGTGCATGACCATCGCTTGGGGCCCGGTGGTTATGCCTTCTGCCGCCAACTACAAGAGAATCAATCATCTTCTGGAGAAGAATCTAGTACAACTCAAGTTGAGCGACCACCCCGAAACATGACATGGATTGATGCTAGAAAGAATCGAGCCGGTGAAATTGTCAACCCTGCAACTAAGGAGGTGGCACAAAAGATGGTAGGTTTATCCCAACTAAGTAAAGAGTAACTTCCACAAACTTAGATTTATTTATATCTAATTGATATTGTGATTTAATATTTTTATTAACTATGAATAGATTGATCTCCACGAGCAAAGGAAGGAAGGAAAGTTCATCCCAACTGGCTACATGGATGAACTAGCAGTTTCTCTTGGTACGAAGGAGCATCCTGGCCGTGTTAGGGGATTAGGAGCTGGCATAGGATTCAAGTCTTATTTTGGCCCTTCGCAATCTAAAAGAGGTCGTGCAGGAGGTCTTACACAAGAGGATGTTGAAGCATTAGTAGCGCAGAAAGTAAAAGAAATAATGTCTTCATATCAGCATACTCAACCTTCTCAACCTATTCATACTGCACGTCTCTCAAGTGATGAGGTACAAGCGCATGCAACAGTTGTAGAAGGTCATGGGAGCACTCCCGATGAACCACCACAACAATCTGCAGTAAGTTTTTGTTCTATATGTTGTGTTATTAGTATGATAAATATATGATAATATATAGTTGTAACATGTATCTGTTCTACTGTTTCTTATATAACTTATATTATTTCAATCTAGGTTGGTATGAACTGTAAACTTGCAGTGGAGGTTCCAGAATATAATGTTGTGGCAGCGGGCAAAGTGTACAACCTTGGTGGTACATTGCATTGCCAACAAATTACTGATGACATCTTCCGTGTGTCCATCCATCTTGTGTATGACGGAATGGGGGGAAAACCACTACCCATACCTAATCCTGAATATAGTACAGTTGAAGATGCTGAGGGTGCTATGGTGGGTTGGCCTAGACACTTGGTTATCAATGACAAGGTATACCTTATTTCTACCATATTTTTCATATTTGACTGCATATATGAACTCATGTAATATAAGTATGTAATTTAATTAACAGGTTTTCAAACCAAAAAGTAAAACTTCTGCTAGTCGTACTCCTATGCCCAAGCCATCTTTCATTCCCAAAACTACATTCGACGAATTGGGAAGCAAATCTAAATGTTTGTGTCGATACTTAGCTAACCAAAGATCGGGATCAAATATGATGGTCAAGTTAACAGAAGATGCAGTTGGGAGGGACTTTGAGAATTTTATTTTTCTTGACGATATTATAGAGTTGTTCCAGTATGATTGGCTGAACACTTCGATAATAGAAGTATGGATAAGGTAAGGATCTATCAATATATATAGAAAATTCCAATACAAATTTTTAGCTTATTTCTACATATGAAAATAATTACAAATGTTTAACAACCATTTATATACCGAGGTCACCAACTTTGATATAAATAATATTGCATTCTTAGTTCCTTTGGTCACTAGTTAGGTGGAGACAAATAATATTGAGGAAGCGAATGAGTACTTCTCTGATGCATTCAAATATTTTGCTAGTGAGGGGAAGGAAATTATCCTAATTCCTTTTAACGTCCAGTAAGTATTATTATTCAATATAATTTTAATAATGAATGAAACTATTTATTTTAATGTTTGTTTTATTCTTACTCAGAGCTAGACATTGGGAATTACTGGTGATTGTCCCAAAATTGATGACTCTTTATTATCTTGACCCAATGGGTAAAACAACAAGGAGTCACAAACTGAAATTGTCAGCTATGGAGTAAGCATAAATTTAATCAATTGCTTCAACATGATATTTTATTTAGAATTTCTATTTTACCAACTATCGTTTAATTGATAGGGGTATAAAGGCTTTTCGTGAAGCTGGAGGACAAATACCCACAAAATGAAAGACATTGACTTTGAAAAATGTCAATGTAGCTACTTTGACAACTGCTTAGTCTTATATGTATTAATTTTTCAATTCTAATATGTCAACTCTTATAGTCTTATCTCAACTGTTGTTTATAGTAGTTTACTAACATTAAGTATAATTCGTTATTTGTAGTGTCATATGCAAAATAATGACTGGACTTGTGGCTACTATGTAATGAAATACATGCAAGCTATTGTCAAACAAGCATCACATGACATTCAGACTATAAGTCAGGTAATAAAGAATAACATCATAAATTTACAAGTGATTGTAGTCATTTTTATAAAATATTAGCATGTGCATTTTCTGTTACAGATCATTACAACTCAGCCTTACGCACATGTGGACTTGAATGAATTCCAAGAAGAGTGGTCAGAGTGTTTTATAAGTGAAGTCGAAATAGCATTGGTTTAAATATGTCGGCTCCATTTATGTATGTGGTTTGAGTACGTACTCTTTCATATTTTTACTTTTGTAATATGTCATCTCAGACTTGCACTCTATCATTTTGTAAATTATGATATTTATGATCATTTTTGTTATGAATGTGTGGTTTTGAATGGTGACGGTTGAGCATCAATGCTCCCCTCTCCCAGAATATATGAATCTTCTTGTTCTTCTGTTCTATATCAATTTCTGCAGAATTTTTTTTTAAAAAAATCGTAACTTCTAGCGTCAGTTTTTTAAATAACCGACCCTATAGATTGAATTCATTGTACACTCTTCGGTTGAAAAATTTTCGACCGAAATAGAACTTCTAACGTTTGTTTTTGTAAAAAATCGAGTCTACATGTCCTCTATAAGGTCGGTTTTTTGAAAAAACCGACCCTAAAGATTGAATAAAACATTTCAGTGTAAGACTCGGTCGACAAACTTCTCGACTGAAATACTATCGGTCAAGAAGTTTGTCGACCGAGTCTTACACTGAAATGTTTTATTCAATTTTTAGGGTCGGTTTTCTCATAAAACTGACCTTGTAGAGAGTTTTCGGTCGAGACCGAAATATTTTCGGTCGATAATTTTCTCGACCGAGAGTTACCACTGAAATGGTATTCAATCTTTAGGGTCGGTTATTTCATAAAAACCGACCCTGTAAACGTTCTCGGTCGACAATTTTCTCGACCGAGAACGTTTACAGGGTCGGTTTTTATGAAATAACCGACCTTACAGGCTCCTTTTTTCTCGCCTAGGTAAGAAGTTTTACAACCTCTTGCGTCGGTGTTTACTCTGTAAGGTCGGTTTTATTTGGTTAAATAATCCGACGCTATAGACCAAATTATGTAGCGACGCCCACCTAGGCATCGGTTAAAAAGTGACACTGCAGGCTTTATAAAACCGACGCTACAGACCATTTTTGTACTAGTGATCGTATTATAGATCTTCTTGCATAGGAGTATGCCATGGCATATCTAGATATTCTACATCATGTTTTAGAAATCTCTGTTACTCATGATGCCTGTAGACTTTTCCTATCTCAACAGAAATATGCCCATGATATTTAGCACATGCTTTCATTCCCTCATGTAATTTAGTTGATACTCGTATGGATACTCAGTCCAATCTTAGTGCCACTTCCGAACCACCTATATTTGATCCTACTTTCAATATGGAAGGTGCCCTCTAGTATCTTATATTTACTAGGTCGGATATTTCTTATGTCATCCATCAAGTGTTCCTTTTTGTGCACAATCCATGTGAGCCTCACTATTAATGCTCTTAAGCATATCCTGAACTATGTTTCAAGAACCTTGGATCATGGTTTGTGCCTATCTACTACTCCCATTAATAGTCTTACTGCTTATTCTATCACTGATTGGGGTGGTTGTCCTAATTCTCATCAATCTACATGCAGTTATTTTGTCTTTCTATGTGATAATCTCGTCTCTCGGTCCTATAAATGCCAGTCTACTATCTCCCACTTTATATGTGAAGCTAAGTATCGTGGTGTTGTTAATGTTATTATTGAGTCATACTAGCTCTGCATTCTTCTACTCAAGATTCACATCCCTTTGGGCCATGCCACTGTAGTTTATTGTGTTAATGTAAGCATTGTTTATTTATTGAATAACCCATTACAACATCAATGTGCCAAGAATGTTGATAATGACATACACTTCATGCATGAGAAACTACTAATTGGTGACGTCTATGTGATGCATGGGCCCTCTGAATTTCAATATGCCAATATTTTTACAAAAGTCCTCCTTCACCTTTTTTTCCAACATTCTAGATCCATCCTAAGTGTCAATACTCCTCTCACTTAACTGGAGGGTGTAAGGGAGTGTGTAAATGTATATCAATTGTAATAGATGTAAATATGTTTTGTAGAAAAGACTATTATGGAGATATCATGTGTTGAATGCTTTCTAATTTCTCTAAAAGAAGAGATATCATGTGTAGACAAGAATACTCTAGAAATATACCTTGTATAAAAAAATATTACATAAATACCCTTTTGGATCATAGTTTTAGTATATTATTTGTGCCCATTTGCATAATAGGGTTTACTTGGAGCATCAAACTTAGAAATTTATAAATTAGAGTTTTAATTAGGGATTAAATATAAAAATTAACTTTTAGGATGCTAGAAATGGTATGCATGCAATATGAATATATAGCACTGGATGAAATCACAAATATTGTATTATCACATAAATATTCCCTTACGTTGTTCTCTCACCCATTAAGGGTGGGGATACATTCATAAGGAGCTACAACTTATTTTATAACAAATGGACCTAGTGTACATGGAAACTTGGAATTCACAATCTATCCTCTAACTTTTATTTTCTGGTACATGTTCATATTGAGCCATATTATTCTAAAACACCTATCTGGGTGGCTTTGGAACATCATCCAGAAAGAGGAAAATCAAATGGAAAGGGAGCTTAGCATAAAACTGAGTATTTGCAAAATATATACAATCATGCATTATTAAAAGGCAAATAGAAGAAATGAAGGAGATTTAAGATAAAGAGAATTTATATTATCAAGGAAGTAAAAAAGAAAGTATTTTAAAAGAAATCAACAACTCAAGTAGATAATACATTTAATAACATAGAAAACTATTAACAAAAGGAGATTCTTACCATAATAATTTCAAATCAATAATACCTCAAATATACATAGTGTTACAATTGTAAATGGATCTGGGTATACTCGAGGACATGCATTCGGAACACTTTAAAAATATTTCATGATTTTAAATTTGCGTGCCCACACACCTGTGAACCCACATACTTTTAGACTCACATTTAAGCAGGTCCCCTAATGGTTATGCTTGTAACCATACCCACTAGACCCATATACTTGCTAAATATAGTAACTATTTAGTATTCTATTATTTATAGCATACTTAACTAGTCTAACTATTATAATAGTTGATATCATTTACTACTTTATTTAAAATGAAGTTGATACTAACTATTTAAGAACTAATTATTCTAATTGTAGTGCTAATTAAAATAAAATGAACCTAAAAAGAAAGTAGCAATGTGACACACTATATGACTTATACACTACGGCAAAGACTACAAATATATAAACAATTAACTCAAGTAATCTTCAATCCACAAAATATTACAATCTTTAATAAAAGTATGTGACATTTATATGTTAAATATAGAAATATCTTATCTCATTCATATATGTAGAGCATGTTGTAATTTTTCTTGCATAAATAATATAGCATTTATTATATAATTGCTTACCTATACTGCATACCCACTTGTATTATGGATATGGGTACTGTCACAGTCTTCCCAAAAAAAGGGGGAAAAGAGATTTCTGATGAGTAAAACTCTATCCCTTTTTATATTGAAACTTCACATAAAAATGAGAGTTCATATTCAATAATTTTTTTGTGAGAAAAATGACGAAAAAGGATAAGTCATTGAAGTCACATTGTTGATATGCGCGATTATCTACGGTGGATAAAAATTTGAAATTTAAAGAAATCAAAATCAAATATCATATATGGTGATCTAGTTATAAGTGGGAAATGATTAGTTTCCCCATCTCGCTTGGTAAATCGGTATCAAAATGCTTATCTTATTGTGAAAAATCGATTGATTCAGGATGGCTAGACCAATAAAAAACATAAAAAGGAGCTTTTTATTGGTGGGTGGGCTTTTAAACATAGAGATGATTGTGTATTTCCCGTCATTACCCTAAATTCCCTAATTCTTTGGGTGTGTTATGGCCTCAATCAGCTCAATACCTCCCTCGACGGAGATCTTTTACAGGTGATTAGGATTGACGTATAGGGGTTTAGAGGATGACTAGAAGGTGTATGGCAAGAGAAATTGCATCTGAATTTTCAGATGTAAATAAAAGTGACTATGATAGTATCTATAGAATGGAAAAATCTTTATTTGATATATTGGTAAAAGTTACAATGCACTCTCTTTTATAGTACAAGAGAGTAAGGGAGAACTAGAACTAGGAAATATGTGATAAAAGAAAATGTTAAAGACAAGTCAAATCTTAAGTACATAACACCACACAACACAAGATAACAAAACACACAACGCAAGATAACACATAGCATATATTCTAATGCTCCCCCTCAAGATGGAGCATAGATGCCAATCATGCCAAGATTGTCCACCAGTGTAACAAAGTGAGTCATGGGAAGTGTCTTGGTACAAATATCAACAACCTAATCTTTTGTTCGAATATAAGGAGTACAAATACATCCAGAGAGAACTACCTTTTGGACAACATTGAAATCCACTTTGATGTGCTTTGTACGCTCATGGAAAGTGGGATTTCTAGAAATAAAGGTGGCACCTTTATTATCACAGTGGAGAGGAATAGGATAATAGTCAGAAATACCAAATTCCTTGAGAAGACCTTGGACCACATTAATTTACAATAAGTGTGAGCCATAGCCTTGTATTCTTCTTCAACACTTAAACGGGCAGCCATGGTCTGCTTTTTACTGCATCATGTTGCCAAATCTCCACCAACAAAGGAACAATATCTAGAAGTAGATCTTCGGTCACATTGACTATCAGCATAATCTGCGTCAGAACACCTATCAAGTTTGTTGTTCCCATATCTATGATATAGTAAACCTTTTATGGGAGCAGATTTTAGATATTTAAGAATGTGACAAACAACTTCCCAATGACATTGTTGAGGTTTGTCAAAATACCTATTGGCAAGTCCAAGAACAACAATAATATTATCTCTCTTTATAGTGAGATAGATAACCAACCGTTTATCAGTATTGATGATTATCGTGGTTTGGAGGTGAAGATTCATCATCCAAATTGGTGTTGGGATCTAAAAGAGTAATAATAGGTTTATATCCGAGCAAACCTTCTTCTATCAGTAGGTCCAACACATATTTGTTTTATGAAAGGCAGACGTAAAAAGATGATATGGAAACTTCAATTCTCATGAAATATCTAATACCCAGATCTTTAGTAATAAAATGTTGTTTGTGATGTCATTTGGTAGCTGGAATACCTTCAAAATCATCACCAAAAAAAATTATATCATACACATAAACAATAAGCACAACAAGACCAGAGTTGTTTTTTTAATAAAAACGTATGATCAGAATGTGAATGTCGAATTTGAAACATGAGTTGTATCTGGCTTAATTATCAAACCGCACATGTGGGCTTTATTTTAGTCCATATATCTCCTTCTGGAGTCTGTAGACTTTAGAACACTCCCCCTAACTAACAAAACTAGTTGGTTGTTTTTTATAAACTTCCTCATGTAGGTCACCATATAGGAAGGTGTTTTTAACATCAAGTTGATAAAGAGGCCAATCTTTATTGACAACCACAAATATAAGTACTCTCACAGAGCTGAGGTGGGCCACATGAAAGGAAGTTTCAAAGTAGTCCACTCTATGGGTATGAGTGTAGCCTTTTTCTACAAGGTGAGCCTTCATCCGTTCAATAGAACCATCTTGTTGATATTTAATAGTTAAGATCCTACTACATGAAACCATTGGATAGTTTTAAGGATTGATCAACAAGATCCCAAGTCTTGTGTTGTCGTAGGGCAGACATTTTTGTTTCCATAGCTTGACGCCAAGAAGGATGCTGAAGAGCTTGTGTAGCATTCTTTGGCACAAAAATTAGCAAAAAGAGAAGTAGTAAAACATCCAAATCTAGCACCAAGAATAGTGGTAGAGAAAAAATTACTAATCAGATGTTGAGTGCAAGAACGAACACTTTTCCTTAGGATTATAGGAAGATGTAGGTCATAAAATACATGTGGGTTTTGTGACCTTCCAACAATGGAGGAATTGATTGTTGAGGATCCAGACGAGGATCTGTAACTAAGGGTCTTCTCATGGATACCTCTTAAGTTTCGTAAGTGTGATAATGTTCTACTATATCAGGTAGAGGAGTAGGAACCACCGGATCACTAGATAAAGCAGACCCTTCGGTAGAGTAGTATGGTGTGTTTTCAAAGAACACAATGTCTACACTCACAAACCATTTTCGATTGACATGATCATAACATCGATATCCTTTTTGAGTTTAGGAATATCCTAAATAGACACACTTAATGGAGTAGGATTCAAGTTTAGATATCCTAGGGAGGAGATTCTTAAGAAAATAGTGCTGCCAAAGATGCACGGTGGAACAGAGAATAAAGGCACACTCGGGTAAAGAAGAGACACATGGCCTGATTATGTAACATAGAAGAAGGCATACATTTGATTAAGTAGCAAGGTGTAGAAAAAAATTTAGGCCAAAAATGTTTAGGAACATGATAGTGAAGAAGAAGAGTTTGTTCTACTTTAAGTCACTACAAAAAAAATATGATTTACCTACAATTATATTGGCTATATATATTATATGTGTAGTTATAAACTACTTTTCTTTACAAGTATTATATATGTAAATAAAGAAAATATATTTAATTTTAATAACTACAAGTTGGCTTACATATTGCATTTGACTACAAATAATTTCCTTCCTGGTCTCCCAATCTTAAATAATGAGATGCCCGGATCATTCAACTTTGCGCGCCCACCCAAATTTTTTTCGTGTCGGCGCGATCAGCCTCCCCCAATCACACCCGATGCTCCATTTGCACTCAAAACTCTGTCTTCTCTTCCCCATCCACCCCAATATCTCCCTCCAACCCAAAATCACGCCCCCCTTGTCTTACCCTCTTCTCTTCTCCTCATAGCCCCATACGCAATCCCACCTTCATCATCTTTTCCTCCCCCTACACCCCCATCTCCGCCACCACCCTCTTATTTAGCCCGAGGCCTAATTGATCGCTGGAAAGAAGGTGCTGGAAGGACGAAGAAACAACAAAGACGAGATGCGAGGAGTTAGATTGAATCTCAACCATTCAAGCACAAAGGTTTGTCATATTTTCACCACTCGTAGTAACTTCAGCCATCTGTACAGGAAAAACTTCAATTTCTATGTAATGTGAGAGTGTACGGTAACCTTCTACCCCATGTCCTTAATGCACTGTAATCCCCTCGCCCTTATGTAATCAAACTCTCATTTGTGATGTCTCATGAAACTAGGCAATCCGAAGAATAGAGAAGTTCAATTCCTGGAGATGCTGTTGAAATGGTGAAATTTCAATAAGGACAAGTGGCGGGGGAGTCCGATCTCTGCTAATCTAAAGTTTATCATCAACTCGCTTCTTGCTTCTACTGCCTATTGGATACCTTGAGGTCAGCAAAGGCACCAACTTTATGATATATGTTATTATCAGCCTATATTACAATATAATATCAATGTCGAGGACCATCTTTGGCACTTTCTCCCTCATTAATCCAAGAATATTAGTACCCATACACAACTGGTTCATTATACGCAGTTAGGAGGTTAAAGTTGACCAGCTAATCCATTTATTTGTGGTAAATTTGTTGTTGTTTTAAACTTCCACTTGTTTTTTGTTCCACAAACATTGAATGCAATGATGATCATCCTCGTGACTTGGACACTCACTGCACCCGTTGTGTATGGGACATGTCTTCCTCAGCTGCTAGGTGTATGTTTAAATTTCAAGCAGAGTGACCTGCCTCATATTTTGCATTACTTTGTTCTTTGACTACAATAGTTCTAGTTTATTTTCTAACTAGGCATAAACCCATGCGTTGCATGGGCTTCCAAATAATTAGAACATTTCTAAAATATAGTATGTGAATATATAGGAAAAAGCCTGCAATTATTTTAATGTAACTGAACTTATATTCATTTCAAAGGAGAAGCAACCTCAAAAACTAATTTGTGATGTATGGTGCTTTTATTCTGCTTCTCTTGTTTATTTTTTCCCCCGCCTCCTTTCAAAGGATGTACATGACAGCAAGCCATATGTTCTTAATAGAAGAGAAAACTGATTCAAATCTTCGTAATGGGGGTTGTTCATACTGTCATCACTGTCATCGTGCATGCATTGACTTACAAAGTCTATAGAAGGTTATAGAGAATTCCAACCAAAATTACAATCTGAAATCAAGTCATATAACAAAATTTGTATAATTCAATCAAATATCATATAAATTATCTTACTTTCTCTGCTGTCTTTGGTTTACATATATAGGTTTTGGAAGTTTTGTCAATAATCTAAAATGTCAATTGAATTTGCTAGTACCAGCCGTTAATAATTTTGATCACACTGTAAGATGTAAAAAAATAAGGAAATTGCTGAAGAAATAAAATAAACGGACAAATACGATAACAACTTGAGGTCCTCTTATTGTTAGACGCAAAGAGGAGGATGAGATAAAAGAGGATCCTGTAGAGGACTACCCAGGCGAACATGTAGAGAAGCATGCTCCACTTGCTGGATTCGTGTGTACTTATGGAGAGCTGGTGGAGAATGTTGGAGCATGTGATGGCTTCCTCGGTAATTCCAATGATGGTGAAGGTGTGGTTGGTCTGAAACTGGTTCATGAGGAGGCCCTCGTAGGGATACTTCATGGTGGAGATGATGTTCATCCACTTCCAATAGATTGGTATGTTGAGGCTGGAGACGAAGTAACCACAGAAGAGGAAGAATAGAGCAATGAAGGCGATAACGGCTGTGTAGCCGAGGATGAAGTTTGGGACCTTGGAAATGGAGGTGTGGCTCCTCAGACTGTGGTCGAAGCCACTATCTCCGTCGTCAAGTCCATCATGAAACTTGTTGGTGTGTCTGGTGGCGTGACTGTTGACACAGGCATTGCGCCTTTAACGATGTTGGAAACAGCCTCAATCTTTCAAGACTTGAGACCCATGTAGCAGAAGTCGGCAAAGACGGAGACTCCAAGGAGTAGGCAGCGGTCGTACTCCTATATTATGTCGACAAGGTATTCGATAGAATTCTCACCCTTGGGTACCTTGCGACCCATCTACTGCAGGTGATGCCCCACTTCCTTGGGGGAGCTGATGAACATGAGTTGTCCTTGCGCCAGGATGATGAGGAGGTGAAGCAGCATCTGGATCTGGTAGGATGGCTGGTGGATGGTGAGGATGACCGTGCTCCCTGAACAAGCTATCTGGTGGACTTTCTCGATGAGGTTGTGCGTGCTCGTGGACTCCAGTCCCGATGTCGGCTCATCTACGAGCATAAGCGGGGGGGGGGGGGCGTGGATGATGTCCTCAGCGATGGACACCCTACGCCTTCCTTCGCCTGACACACATCGAGTGCCCTCATCTCCGATGTCATAAAGTGAGAAGTATCGAGAGTCGACCAAAAACCCTCTTACCAAAGGCTGTGAAAATTGCAAAACAAACATAAAATGTTGTATCTCATATAGAAGGACCCATTCGTAATTCAAAAAAATGAGTGTAAACATTGCACAGAAAACCTCTACGCACTTTCCTATATAATATAGATTATGTGGATGAACGCTGATTTCCATGTACCCTTGATATTTATTACATGCTTGGTTTTTCTTAATAAGTAACCTCAATCGTTATTTGATCATTCTTACAACAGTATGTGAAAATCAATTTACAGTCGAGAGAGTTGGTAAGGTCTTGCAACAATATGGTTAAACTAGCTTCACGACAAATACAAAAGTTGGGCATCCAATCTCCACCAGATAAAATCCTTACTAATTCATCTTTAACTAAGAGAACCATTCCCAAGCATTTTCAAACATCTGTAGCCAAGAAACAGGCCATGTTGTGTCAACTTCCTTTTCTTAGGATGCCACTAGTCTTGCCACATCATGAAGCAACGCTTCAAATGTGGCATAGAAGATGTCTTCCATCCGAAGCATAAAGTACAGAAATTCCTTATAGAGAGACATTATGGTTGAAAACATATGTTTCAATAGTAGTCCTAACATCATAGAATATCACAAAGGTGTCAAATTAAACTATAGAAGACCATCTAAATTTTTTGTGTTAGGTAGTTATACTCTTCCCTCCACTGTGAGTTGCCTAGACACCCACGCCATTGTCTTGCATTACCTTAAACAATGTAGCTAGTGCATCTTCTATCTAACACTGGAAAACGCTGATTTATTGTGAATTTTTTTTTATTTGTGGCACGTCCTCCTAATCCTAGTATATTGTCTATATTTGGACCAGGCATCCATCCAAACAGAGACACAAGTTGGCATCCATTACATTCTCTTAAGCTGAAAGTGTTTGATTATCTATGAACTTCCTGGAATTGCTCAAGTATATGCCAGTTAAATCTAATTGATATTTGATACCGGACAACCTTTTGAAAAACCTATAAAATAAACATAGATAAATCATCCAACAAAAAGCAAGAACACAATAGATCAGACACTATAACTTCCTAGTTTTAGCATCAGAGATATCTATGTCACCACTTCTTACTTCCTCACAAACAATGGCCACCTTAGATTTCATATTGTCTCCGATTTTTCCTTTATCTCAATAATTGTGTATAGGATAACTTCCATTTTAGTGCATTCCTAGATCTTAAGCCTTCTATGTCAAGTTCTACACATGGGGCCATATGTTGAAGTAACTCAGGATGAAAGATCTTATCTCCCACATGACTCTAATGATAGACTTTTTTTTTTAAAGTCACACAACTTCATCATCCGCACCAGTTTCTGATGATGACCTCACACATCAAATGATATCAAATGATACCCTAGGACTTTTTAAACCTTTCAAACATCTTGCTTGAATTCCTTTGACCCATATTATTATTAAGTTACAGTACACCAAAAAGAAATCTCGAGTGTCATAAGATGGCCATGCAGACTATCTGTCCTAAAGCTCACTTCCATGATAGAGGATTTGATTGAAGTGTGCGATGAACTTCTAACCATATGGAAAGAAAAACTACTTTTTTGAAACGCACCATCATGGTATCATCTATTGGATGTAACTCAAAAGACTGTCCTCCTTTGCTTGGGTAAGTGGATAAATCAATTGAACAGACACAACAAGACCTTAAAGTAACACACGACATGGCTTCCTCAACTGAGAGACACTCCCAAAAGGCTAGTTATTCAAAATTGTCATATAGGTAGGTGTCCATCAACCATACTATGAGCTGCCTAAACAACCGAGCTACTGCCCTGCACTACTGTAAACATGAAACTTGTGAATGTCCTATTCTAACAATTGAAAACCATGATTAAATATGAAAGCAAATCTTGATTGTCACACTTCTTCCTATAAACCTAGTGTACTACGTACATTCAGACGATGCACTGATACAAACAGAGCCATAAGTTGGTATCCTCTACATTCTCTTAAGTAGAAATTGTGTAGCTATTGGAAGCATGTTAGATTCTCCATGCATAAGCATACTTAATTCTCTATCAAGTGGAGCATTATGCAGAACAACACACCCATTGGCATCCTAGCTGACCTGCCACATTGTGAAGCAGCATTCTGCAGAATTTTGAATTCTCTTGTTGTCCTTACAGTTTTCATGAATGGTTATTCTTCTTCACTTTTTGCTTCATATGATAGAGTCTCTTTCTTCCTTACCTCAACTGGCTGGCCCTAAGATTATATTTCCAGTGTTTAGAGGTATGTTGGATTTTTTCTGCCGCTACTATTTTTGTTAATGTGGATACCTTGTTATGACCAATCACAGCCAAAAACATCCAATCACCTCCTACATTGAGATTCCCTGAATCATATGTACACATTTCAAGGTCACTACTAGCAACTACATTGTTATTTTCTAACATGATATGTTTACTGTAGGGACATCAATTCAGTTAGTACTTTTCCAACTCGTTGTGTTTACATCAGGGACAATTCAATCAATACTTTTTGCTCAAGGGCTCACACCCACATTTTCAATACTTTTATAATAGGTAGTTTCTCCTTTACACTAGTGATTTCGTTGTTCCATAGCATGTTTATACATCTTGATGATTTATATTGTACTAGTCAAACATATATGAAGAAAACAATGCTGAAAATGTTGATGTCGTGCTCATGGTGAATCTTGCACCAAAGGACAAGGTTCTCACTGATGGTTGATGAAGTGAGGAAGAGGCAAAAATCCTTGTCCCAGGTGATATCATCACCATCAATTTTAGTGGCATCATCCCTATCGATGCCCAGGTACTTGAGGGTGACATACTGAAGATTGATTAGTCCACACTTATTGGTGAGTCCATCCTTATTACCAAGAATCCAGGTGACGAGGTCTTCTTCTGACTCCATCTGCATTCCAAAGGTACAACAGTTATTGCAGGACTTCTTCAATGGGAAGGAGCTCTGTAAGAGCATCAACCCAGTTGTTGTTGTTGCTTGTTGCCTATGGTGTAAGAGTTCAACTCACTGTCATGAGTGGTGAGGGTAACAAGAAGGTGCCATAATTTTATAACTATGAATGTTGTATTCTTACCTTTGACTTCATGAACTACTAAAAGTATCATTGTTTAGGATGGATTCGAGGACTTTTCTTTGAGTATTGTTTCCTTGAGTTTCCACAGTTTAAAAATCTACATCCATATACCAACGTTGGACTAGTTTACATATTTAGGTAGTGGAATTAGGTCCGCAATACATGAAAAATGTGATGCTTATGGATATGAAATCAGATTTTTTAACATAAGGTTTATCATTCAACCTACAAGTTTATTGTGTTTAGAATACACATGTAGGAAAAATGATATGAAAAACACTTGGCTGATGGAGACAATGAAAATTGAATTGCAAGCAGCCAATTACAGAATTTAGGATAGGTGTTGCAGAAGTTGAAGGTAGTCATATCATCATGAACATCAACTACAACTATCCCGTATGTGTTCTCCTTCACCAAATATCCTTGTCTATCCTTGCAACATGTATGTCTAATACCAGGATAACTAATTCTAGAAGTTCCCATGCTTTCTAGCTGGGTTTTGTTGGTAGATTTCTCACTACTAGATCCCATCTACTGCCACTGAGATCAAGGATCTAGATGGTTCCAGTCCAACTGCTTATCAAAGACTAATCAACAATTGGGATCAGAGTGAAATGGTATATGCACTCATGCCACCAGTCCATTATATGTTGGATTGCTAGAAATAAAACTTGATAGGGAAATGGATAAGAAGTTGCATTTATTAAAAACACGTCTCACATGAACACGAGAATATGATGTTGGCATATAATTTATATTTTGCTAGTAGTTTGTGTGAAGTTGTTTATGGTATGTTTTGTATTGCATTAGAAGAATAGGAAACAACAACTAAATGAAAGGAATTTGAGTGGCTATCCATTTACAGAATCCGAGTTAAACACCTTATCTTTACAAGGAAACAAGCTATTCACTGAATTCTGGTTTGCTATTGGTATACCATCCCTTTTAGATGTAGTTGTTGTCCATGTGAGATAGTCTTAGAAGACTGTAGGGTGATTATATAGACCTTGTTCAACATGGTATTCTTCAATTATGATGATTCTATGCCTTGTATATTATAATATTGGCCTTACTGTTACACACATGACGATTTCTATTTATGCAGTTTAAAAATACTAACATCTAGAATTATATGTTTGATGTGTAAACGAGGGTTAGATTAGTTCGTGGGGTAGTCTATGAATATAGGAAACTATATGATTTAGCATACTGGATACTTACATATCACAATTTTAAGTAGGTAGACCAGTTTGTTAGATACTTGCAAATGTGGCACTACGAAGAATTAAAAGTTTATCAATAATTGATGTTGTTAGATTTACATTTTACATATAAGAATATGTACATAGAACATTTTACTAGGTGAGAATAACATTGTGGGTTTCCACAACTTCTTCCATCTCAACATCAGAGTTAATGTAACATAAGAGTTAACATAAATAGTGCATGGGAAAATAGTCAGATAGGATCTTCTCCCCCAATAATAATAATTATCGTATACTACAAGTAGCATAGAAAAATGGTTATAATGAAGTAACCATAGTCGTGGATTCTGGATTTGTGTTAATTGGTATGGAGTTCTATCAGACTACTAATACCAACTGAGATATATTTGACTACACTAATAAATAGTAAAGGGTCATTTTTTCACATTAGTAATGGCAGTTGAGCTATTACTTCATTACCCATATTTCCAAACAAATTTCTGGACCAACTAGTATGTCTATTTGTAAGTGTTACTCTAGAAATCTGTAGTTGCATATGTATCTATATCTTGAAGAATTAAACTAAACATCAACTGAATATATAGGATTTACAATGGTTACATATATTTTCATAAGTGAACAAGGATAACAACCAAGTGGAACGTCTATACATACAAAGATGGACACGATGCCATTGCTCTTTTTAGTAGGATCTTTAAGATCTCTAAATAAATTTGTAAGTCTAATATATATGAACTACATATTTTCAACAACGTTCTAACTGTTACTGGAAAGTTTTTGCTCTCTAACACACTAATATAACTATGAATTGGTATTCTAATATAAATTTTTGTTCGTTTGACTAGGAATTCAGATACTTTAGTGATTTGAGGTTCTTCATTTTGACACTCTATGACCTTTTTCCTTGTCATAATGATCTAATTGACTTCTAATGCAAACCCAAATATACTTCCTTGGGTTTCTCAATATGAGACTTTGATTATTTTTTGGTATGTATAGAGATATGTTGTTTTCTGTTATGTTCTGTTGAGTGTCATGTGCATAGCATGTGCCTCACCTATGATGTTTACTTTTGTAGTTTAGTCCCATATTTCTCACCTCTACTTTAGTCGCTATTCTCTTCTGTTATATAAGAGACTGCATTGTACACTATTTTACTCACTCAATAAACAAGCCTTGGTTTATCTATATGGTATCAAGAGCAGGCCCGGTCCCCGTTTTACCTTCCCACCCTGCCCCCATGCCTTGAAGTGCCCCCCGCCAACCCCCTCCTCCCCTAGTGCTGCCAACACCCTCCCTCCTCCCCAGCACTGCCGGCTTGCGCTGCCCAACCGCCGCCCAGCCCCACCACCACCCGCCGCCCCTCCACCTCCACCACCTACCGCCGCCCCCTATCCCCACCCACCACCCACCACCCGCCACCCTCTTATTGCCGCCGTAGCACCTCCCCCCCACCCATCAGCTTCCACCACCCCTCCCTCTCCACCTCCGCCTCCATTTTCTTCCTTCTTCACCAATCCCATCCTTCCTCTTCTCCTAGCGGGCAATCTACTCTTTCAGACAGCCATAGACCTCTCACGTTGAGAGTCCCCTACGTCTCCGATTCTTTTTCTTCCTACGCCTCATGAAAGATTATTGATTTCCTCATGACGGCGTAGATTCTTTTCATCTATCTCTGCCCGAATACGGGTCCTTATGATCTGATGCGTCAGATCCCTGCAACTGCTACTGGGACCAGCTGTCTCATGTCTACTTACACTAGCAAAATCCGAAGAGGGTTTTTGAAATTTTCAAAAACCTAGCCAAAAAGGAGTACTCCTCAGATGCGCCTATTGATCATTTTTACAACCAACACTCCCGTCTCTGGAATGAGTATGAGATCTACCATCCGTTGACTCCTGACATCAAAGAAGCTCAGAAGCAGCGCAATGAACTCCAATTGGTTCAGTTCTTCATTGCACTTCCGACTTCTTTTTAAGGTGTTGTTGACCAAATATTGTCAAGTGATCCGCTACCGACTCTTTGCGATGTTCTAAAGTGGGTCCAGCGACTACCATATGTTGAGATATATTTGCACGCCATATCTCAGTACCGACAAGCAAGTTGCAGACATCTTCACAAAGATACATCCCAAAGCTCGCTTTCTAACTCTGGTTGACAAGCTGGGCATGTTCGACATCGACACTCCAGCTCGAGGGGGAGTATAGAGATATGTTGTTTTCTGTTATGTTTTGTTGAGTGTCATGTGCATAGCATGCGCCTCACTTATGTTGTTTACTTCTGTAGTTTAGTCCCATATTGCTCACCTCTGCTTTAGTCTCTATTCTCTTCTGTTATATAAGAGACTGGATTCTACACTATTTTAATCACTCCATAAACAAGCCTTGATTTATCTATAGTATGGATTATGTTATAGATTAATGATGAGTCATAGAACCATGAGGCATAGTCACAGAATTCGCCGAATTTTTGAATAATTCATGAATAATACGCGAACTAAACACTGGACGAATGCAACGGCCGAATTACGTAAGAAATCCGAACCGTTCCCGAATACTAGGTTTAATTCGTGTATAATTCGGCATACCCGTATAAAACACGTATTTAACGCAATATTGTGAATAATTTCCGAATTTTTCTGAAAGATCCGACCCAATAGTTGGCAGCCCACTTAGGGCTCTATATTCAGTTTTCACGGACGAACCCCGCCGTTCGGCGTTCGGTTTCCGTTTGACTTCCCTTCCGCTTGGCCGTCTCCAGACTCCCCGACGTAGCGTCGCTGACGAGGGCCAAGGCAACGCCTGCCCCAGCCTCCTACAACAACGACGCCAGCCGCTGGCTGCAGGACAGGAGCAAGCAACGTCGGCGGCCGCTGCAAGGATCTCCAGTCGAGCAAGCAAGGTCGGCGCCTCGACGGGCGGCAGTGAGCGATTGAGCAGGCTGCAAGCGGTAGCTCCAGCCGGCAAGAAACAAGAGTGCAGCTCCAGCCGGCAAGAAACAAGAGTGCAGCTCCAGCCGGCAAGAAACAAGAGCGGAAAGAAACAAGAGCCCAACGGCCAAAGCTTTGCTAGGAACCAGCCAACCAGGTATTCATGTTCGGAAATCTTCCGATAATCAATAATTTTTTCCTTTTTTTACAATAGAGTTGTTTAGCTCGAATTTACTTGCTTGCAGCTTGACTTTGGATGAGTTCATCCGAGATCCCAGCAGGCAGCAGTCACCGTATAAAAACTAATGCAACATAACAATTTCGGATATGTAATAGAAGACCATATATATATATATATATATATATATATATATATATATATATACAAATTTTTTTCCGAATATTTCCCGAATAGTTGACCGAACTTTTACCGAATTCTTACCGATTTTTATTCGAATTTTCCGCATAATTCCCGAATGCCGAATTTTTCAGCCTCGCTGAATGATTGCCGAATACCGAACTTGTGACTATGCCATGAGGTATATTTGTTATGTTATTAGGATACTTTGACATGTTAATTTTCTGGATTTGGTGGCATAATTGTAGCTCTACGTGGATATGTAATTTTATCTCCGTGTTGAGATGTTTATGCTTTAGAAGTGATCTAAGCTTGCTGCTACTGTGATGAACATGATTAGGCCTATAACTCATTGTTGGCATGTATTTTATCATTTTCCAAGTATGTGTATTCACCTTCCTCTTAATGTTTGGTCTCTAATTGGTCCTGTCTGCTATTTTAACAGCCGGAATACCCATATGTTGTTACTGATTTTGAGAAACTAACTGCCTGTGTGAAAGGCAAATGGATAGGTTTGTTCCTAGACTATGAAGGAACATTGTTCCTGATCGTGCACAACCCTTGATGTGCTTTTATGCTTGATGAGGTCTTTTAGTATGCTCTATTTATGAAATTGTAAATGGAAGTGGTGCTTGTATATTAAAAATATGTTCCCTTTTTCATCCATATGGTACAGATGTGTACAGCTGTGAGGTAGGTGGCTAGATGCTTCACTAAAGATATCATAAGAGGAAGAAATTATGAAGGTGTGTGAATGTATGATTTTATGTTTTTATGTTTAATTCCCCCAACATTTCAGTTTGTTTCTGGCTACTCCATTTAAGAAGTCAAATTATTCTTCATATTCTTAAACTCGTACCTCATATATGACTGCTCCATTTACACAGTCAAATTATATTTCATCTTCTTAAACTCGTACCTCACATTAGTATACCTTACGTTCCTAATTGGTAAATATTTTATTGATACTTCCTTTGCAAAATAGAGTGGAAATCACATTCAATCCTTTACAAGGACATAAATCAGTAGTAGCTTGAGCTACTAGAAGTAACAACCTATTGCAATAGCCTACTGGAGGCCAATCTATTCTGGTATGTATCAAGGGAAAAGATGTTGTAGGCAAGGAACCACATCTGAAGGTTAGAAGCTGGAAAATGTTTGTTTAAACTAGAATCATGATGCAGATGTACAAATAACAAATATGTAATATATGTTCACATTTTATGTGGCTACATGTATATTAGTGAGCTAATAATTACTACACTTCTATTTATTCTATCAAAGATTTTGGCCTTGCTAAACCATTGCTTGTGTTTGGCTTACTTGAACAAGATCAGACATACCAATTGATAGATTTGGTGCTTATTTCTCCTTTCGAATTCACATCAACGAAGCAAGTAAGGAGCAACACACATTGATACTTTACATCTATCACATTTTCAACTTGATTGATTAGATTTTCACTTTAAGTTGGTCTATAGGACCTTTGATACCATAAGTAAGGGATTGGAAATGGAGGATGATAAATATTGTTTATAGTTGGACGATGCAAAGCTAAAGCTTGTGGCAAGTACATAGGTTCTAACAAGTTGGTATGTTCATTGGTCTTTCTCGCCCAATGATATTGTGACGTAGTAGCACTTGGAGCATCGTTATCACTCCGCTCATTGACTAGGTTGTTCTTATAAGTTTCTATCTTGAAGTCGAAACATTTATTGAAGTATATATATTTCATGTCTTCTCAGTTATCGACTTACTTTTCAAGAACTTCTCATGAAAATTTCATTGTCACTAATGAGGTTGTAGAGGGCAGCAATACTGATTGGCTAGCTGCTGCCACAATCAGTAAATAGAGGATTGTGCATCTTTTGTGAATCAGTAAATAGAGGGGATTGTGCCTTGCTTTGGGTTTGTGGCTTATGTTAGCCTGTCTGGGCTGTGCATTTTAGCATCTGCACCTTGTGCTTGTAAAAAAGTGTTGGATAAGATTGCTTGGTTGCAGGTCAGTGATGGGATTATATTATTGGATATTCACTATACTAAACTATTACTGAAGATGTAGAGTATAAGGAAGATAAAATTCTATCTACAAGCTGATTAAATCTTTGTTGTATGTGCACTTTTATGGTTCCACAATATCTTCAGTTTTGAGCTTGTTCTGGACTAAACTATTGCAGATTTCATTGCGTTGTTTGAACTTGTGGTGATTATTTTGGCTATAGTCTCATGGGTGTAATGTTCTTTGTTTAATAGCAATTTCGACAGAGTGCTGGGAATGCCAATCTTGACCTATGCTTAGGGAGATTGGGATTGAAGAAGAGCAAGTTTTTGGTCTCCATGGATGATGATACGTTTTCAAGCGCTACTGAACAATGATATGTTTTCAAGTGCTACTGAGCAATGTGTTCAGATGCCACCAGATGCAGATTTTACAATGTGGATGAACAACACCAGATAGGAGGTGAGATTGTTATCATGTCTAATATCAAACTCTTGTAATGTAAAATTCAGCTGGATCTTTTTTTGGTGTAAATTTTCACAGTTTGAGGAGAGGAGAATATTCTCAGAAGAGGCGAGCAGGGGATGACTGCCTCAGGATCCCAGCCAACTTTCCAGATCAATTTTAATGATATGTACACGTCTCCACATCAAAACAAGCTGGAAGATGCTTCAATGTTCTAGGATACTATACCCAAAAATGTCAGTTTCTGAGATATAATCAGGTGGTATGAGATGCAAGTTTTCATGTTTTTAGTTTCCTATATTTTTTTTGGAACTCAATGGAGTTTAGTTCATACAAAGCAATCTATTTCTTGAGTATCAATAAAAAAGACATAGTTCTAATTGAAGCTAATCGATGTCACAGTTCTCCCCAACATCATGAGTCTTTTACATCACCTTCCTCCTACTCCTTGTTCTATCAAAAATGAGCCTGATCTTGGCGATTGATTTCTACACGATCTTCCTCTCTAACTTTCTGCAATGCATATCATAAATCTAATGTGGCCTTGTCGCATTCTTCCCTTCTCTAATTTCTCTTCAAGAAAAGGGGATTTAGCAATGTTGTTATTTCTTATTTCTGCATTCATGTTCTGTTTCTAATAAATTGTGTTGCTAATGAGTGATGTTTCATTTTTTATAAATGTAAGTAACTTGAGTATATACATATTAACCAATGTTACTTTAATTTATCTAAATGTCTGGGTACATTACTCATTCCTTGCCCGCAAGGCTCTTGAATCAAACTGTGGGTTGCTCATTTATTATGGAGTTATGGTGTTGTTAAGTAAGTTATCTGTTCACTATTTATTGTGATGTTTGCATAGGTTTCACAAGACCAAAAATTGTGATTTAATTGGCACCTACATCATTCTCCTACTGTGGAGATTTTCCATGATGGTTAAAATCTGCTAAAGAGTTATTTTGGTTCAGTCTTTGTTGCTAGTTGTTGCAGATACTATTTCCCATTTGTAGGATATGCTACTTTATGAACATCATCATAAGGATCTCTACTGTTGACACCTTGCTTAGTGCCTGCCCATGCCAATTTTGTAATGTGCGGCTTTGTTAGTCTCTCTTGGCTATTTTGCAGCAAGCGGAGAGTGAACAAAAATGTGTTAAAGGTTCCTAGAATAGAATGGAAGGTACTCAACATATGTTTACCTTTTACCTTTATTTTCATCTATTGCATCAACATATGTTTACCCACTACCTCTGAATCATTAGTTAACTTATTTTGATTACACAGTAATAGCTTTGGTAATCGTCTCTGATCTCTCAGGTACTTGATGCCACAAGCAACAAACCATGGGACCCTAATGGATCCATGTTGGTTGAGATTGCACGAGCTTCACACAACCAGTACGCCTACCAGATTTTTTTAACTACAATATGAATTCTTCTTTCCTTTCTGAAAATGTGACTATTTAGCCATATATTTTTCATGAAAATAGCATCATTATGGTGGTAATGAAGGATACTCTTCTTAAGTTATCCACTGTTTAATAAGCAAGTATTTCTTATGTATATTCCCCCCGATATTCTAAGGTCTCATCTTCTCTGTCATATTTTTTTGCACTTAAGCTGCTGGTTTGTTTGTGTTTGGTGTTTGATAGATGCAATCATGTATCCATGGTGTTATTGTATCCAACTTGCTAGTGTGCCAAGGAATAACCTATTTAGCACTCATTCTAAAGCAATAATACCAATGATAACTAATTAGCATTTTGGGAAATATTAATCAGTACATAGTTCCAATGCTATTGGAATAATGATAACCTATTTATTGTTGTTGTATATCTCTATGCTCCCTAAGCACTCTAATCTGCTGTTGTGTATCTTCAACTGGCTATTGTGTTTATGTATAACCTATTTATTGCTGCTTGATTGCTACTCCTTACTGAAAATGTTGTTGCAATATCGATGGAGACTCCAATTTCACCTGATGGTGAATCAATTTGAAACTTCATCTAGTAAACATCTAACAGCAACAAGGCCATACAATTTTTTATTAAAGATCGTAATGTCATTGCTCTCACCCTCAACTGTTTGCCTCAATTACAATAGTTTCATCACAGCCAAAGCATGATAGGTTCCTTCACTCTTCGATAACCTATACCCTGTCAAACTTGGTTCCTTCCTCTCAACCTAATTATGATAGCTTGCAAGCGTTATGTATGCTTAAATTGCTCCATTTTCAATGCTTCCTTGACCAGTCCCAGGCGTCTATGTTTGAAAGAGTTTCCTAGTGTTGTCTTTTGTTAATTGCTTATGTTTCCTACTTTTAGCAGATGATTTTAGCAGATTTTTCTCTACTCCACTGCATTGTTTTCCTTCTTTACTATCATCATTGTTGTGGTTTGCTTGACCCCTAAAGGCTTCCAAGGAGCTACCTTGACAAGTATGACAGTTTCCGGTCTAATTCCATGTTAAAGATTGAACTATCAAGTTTCTCACCACTTATATGTTTAGAGAAGTACCAATTGAGTTGTAGAAGAGTTTGGACTCAGTTGGAGAGGATGAAGTATCATGGCAGGTAGCATTAAACATATTTTATGTTTGTTCTTTGGATTTTATTGTCTTTTCTTTTCTGAGTATGGTGCTTCATAATAGGCATTTTGTTTTCATGTACACTGCTATACATATCAGATTGAAATGCAGTTGTTATTCTTGATCTTATTACAAGTCATATGGATTCTATTTTTTTCCTACAAATAGATATGTATTCATGTTTCACTTTCAAAATATAGCATGAAGCTTGTCCTAAGAAACAAGTGAACCACCTATCTTGTTGGAATTACCAGGAACCTCAATTGATAACTGAATATATTCCATGTTTCTTGATGCCTTAAGAAGGAACCTTAGCATATGCGACAACTGGAACAAATAAGTTTGAAAGCTCCTGGCATGGCGGGAACATTTCCATAAGCAAAACCTCCTGATCCTAAATTTTTGGGGAGAATGGCTTGGGTATGCAGATCGTTTCCGATTATTCCATTTTTTTATTGCAAACATAAACTTTTGTCGATACACTAATGGTGTCTTAATAAAGTCTTCTAGGAATGACAACATAGCTGTGCCAAGTTGTACATGAAATTTTCCTGCTGTATATGTTAACAAGGTGAGCAATGATTTCATTTTAGCTCATATATAGCTATCTTTTGTCTAAATTCTCATATATAGCTCGGTTGGGCAATGACCCAAATTCCATTCACTTAGAAAATTCTATTTTTTATTTGTGGTTGCTTCTCGATCTTCTTGTCGATATGGAACTTGTAATTGTTAGCTTCCGTCTTAGATTGTAGATATCTTTAAGTGACATCCTACCTTGGGTTGTTGAGGTTCAAGATTTGGCTATTTATCTGTTCCCTCAACATGGCTTGATGTTCAAAGATATGCAATCTGATGTGCTTTTATTCTGGTCATTTTCTGTTGTTGAAGTTGGGTATTCTGCTGACTTCAGTTGTTGTTTAAGTTCAAGTGTGGCCTCAACATCATTTCCATTGTACCGGTTAAAAGTCAACTTGTTTATTAAGACATATTGATTGATTATAACCCTGTGATTACCTCTTGCATCGCCTTCTTTTTATCTTCTAATGATTATATTCATGTGCAGCTAATCGGTTGCTAAGGTGTTCATTTTCCTCTTGTGAAGTGGGCGTGCCCGATATTATGGTAGCAAGGTTCCATAGATCATGAAGTAAATGACTCATTAGGAAACAAATGGTATGCACTGCTGTCTTGGGGACTTGCAACATAAAGATAGTCACTTTGTGGGTGTAGGCAACCTTTCTTCTCAGTTGGATTCTGCTACGCTCTCGACAATTGGATACTTCTTTTTAAAATTGGAATTGTGATATTGCTTCACAGGGTATCCATCTGCAGTTCACTTTCATCGCCATCTGCTGGGATTGTTGTGTGGTCACAGAGTTGTCCTCAGCTTTTGGACTAGGAGTCCTACTACAATTTTAGAAGTGAGATGTAGTCCTCATATGCAATTAGAATCAGATGGTGATGGTGGAACAAACCAAGTCCTAAAACGGTAAAAAATCTACACTAAACAAATCATCTCTTATCATCTACCTTTCTTTATGTGATTAAGTATTGTAGGTTCAGATTCTATCCATGCTTAAAGATTGTACTACTTTGAGGGAAGAGCAGGAATGACGGAGATTGCGAGTAAGGTGCAACTTAAAAACGAATGAAATAATTATTCTATTCAATGACTGCAATTTTGATACATATATGATGCAGGACAAAAGAAGGCCTCAATGTCAACTTATTGCTAAACAAGAATCCCTCTTTGGGTCTAGATCAAGTCCGACAAAATAGAGTACAAAGAAGCTTCCTAGAACATCTATGGACGATCCAAGTTGTAATAGAAAGATGTCACTATGAGGGGCGATCCTACAATCTTCAAATCAAGACTTCTTCCATTCAACAAAATTGACCCACTGATCAAAGAAATTGGATGAAGGGCCAACGTGTCACAAGGTCACAACTTTGTGCAACACAAGAACCCAAGCTATCACCAACTCATTGAACAAAAGGAGAAGACAACAATGATTCTAAAACTGGTTGAGAAAGATACATACTCTTTTTCCAAGATGCGTGTAGACCTCATCGAATTTATTAGTATATGTATATCCTTTTCTTTGTACACATTATGTAATAGGGGCAAGGTATACATCCTCCCCATGTACATTTGACGTTTCAGTATAAATGAAAGTAAGTTTGTTGGCATAAAGAGCATAACTTGGTCTAACTACTACAAATTTGTTACTAAAAGAGCTTCTAATTACACAATATATGAATAATCAAACTATACATATATGTATATGTGGCACTACATATGTAGCTAGTGCATAATCCAACTACATATATATGTGTGCAGTAGATGCTGCCTTTCCCTACACATTAACTACATATAATTTGTATTAACTTCATGTTTTTGCTACATACTGACTATATATACAATTGTAGGTGTGGGCTCCGATCTCCAAACCACGAATTAATCCCGATTTAAACATGTGCGGAAGCATTCGATAACAGCGGAAGACCAAAAATTATGGGAAATTAAAACTTTTCGAGGTAAGATCTTGAAACCACAAACCTTTTCTATAAAAAGGATTTAACTGATTACATCACTAACAAAAACTTCTTGAGTGATTATATACAACATGATACAAAACTTCTCAAGAGTTCATACTCAAAACACTCCAGGACCTGAGAATACAGAGGACACATAGGACAAACTCTATACTACATCATGAAGCAGGTTGGATCTCCACCTGAGATAACTACTGCCCCTGATGCTACTGGGATTGGTCACCTGAGTTCTTGTCCCTCCGTCTTCGACGACCACCTAAAAAGTAGAAGTCTACGGGGTGAGACAATTATACGTAATTGCCCCAGCGAGAGTTATAACTCTCCACTATAAGCTTTATAAACAAAGCAGGGAATAACTAAAGCAATAATAGCCTTCAAGATATTCACTAGCAGTTTAATGATAAGCAGAGTTCAATCAATATCAAAATATGAAAACCTCTATGCTGTTTAAAGTAACATTAATCAAATAACTCGTAGATAACTCTAACAAATATACTACGCTGTTGATTATGTTTTTAAGGGAGTGCAGGGATGCATCTCACCTCTTCGACTGTGCGGTGGGGAATGATGGACTACATGAATCTACATCAAATCCTCTCACCATTTCTCTTTTAGTGAAGGAATGACGGACTACACGAATCTACATCAATTCCTCTCACTAATTCTCTTAATCAGTTAGGTACATTCAGTATTCTTATCATCTTACAATAACACAGCTATATATGAGAATACTTAAAATGTAGCAGGCCTAACTTTTCACAATCATCAGTTATTTCATCTCAAGTCATCTGTCAAGCATGACTTTGATAACATTTATGGCTCTTACAACCCATAAATTACAAAAGATGTCACTTACAGTGCATCAACAAGGGTTACTATTCATAAAGCTTAAGACATGCTTTCAATGAATATATCATGGCATTCCATGCCTGGATATGCATATCATCTCATAACAACCTGCATGGTTCATTTAACATATAATAGTAAACAATTCAACAATTAAGGATGCATTCTCAATTATGGTTTCACATGAAATTACCCTCAACTAGGGATTCACATGGAATCACCCTCAACTAGGGATTCACAAGGAATCACCCTTAACTAGGGATTCACATGGAATCACCCTCAACTAGGGTTAAAAACCCAAAGGTCCTGACAATAGGGGTTTATATATACATGTTTAGGGTTTCATGATCTCTCTCTTCCTAAGGATCATACCCTTAAACACCACATGAATTATATTCAAATATGAATTCATGTTAAAATCATCTCAAATTGATTAGTTCATATCAACCCTTCAATCAAGAGTATACAACTCTGCTTAACATAGTGTATCAGGTCATTGGTTCAGTAAGCAATTAGGGATTCATTCCTTAATTGGTACTAGTCCCTTAGATACTTATTAGGGTTCCAACCTTTGTACCTTATTTGTTTATCATTATTATTCACCACTGGGTCGATGGATCATTTATCATCTTGATTCTCAAGATATTCAATCACATTAGACCTCCTTTACATAAAGCACCCAAATGAATTAGAGTTTCCAATGTTGGTTCCTTCAACCATTGAATTCATGGAACCATTCATCAGTTGGACCTACCCTCATACTTCAATTGAGTTAAATAGGTCAACCTTCAACTGATTTGACCCTTAGTTAACCCTCAACTGGTCATTAACTAGGGTTTTATTCAATTGAATTAGGGATTACTATTCACTTTTCATGTCTTCACCCTAAACTTAGGGTTTACTATTCACTCCATGGTGAATTGTACTCATTACATCATCATGTAAGAGAAACATCATCATTAAGGCTCCTACTTAGGATTAAGATCCATTAGATATCATAATTAGGGTTTCCATGACCTCACATAGGTGGGTCATTCCCTAATCATGCACATTCATATGTATATGAAGTATCTTACTAGAGTTTCCTCCTAAAAAGGGTACTTTCTCTCTCTAGGATACTTTCTCTTTCTAGAAATACTTCCTCTCTCCTCTCACTAGTAGATGGTGACAACACCACTCTAGATCAGGTTGAGATAAGTTTCCATTGGCTAGCATAAGCCGAAACATCAACATTATGTGATTAGGGTTTGCTTAGAACAAGGTTTTACCCTTTTAGACTCCTCAAGGGTATTTTGGTAATTTGCCACATGATCACCATCATGGGTTAACTTACTAATCACATAGTCCCTTAATGACCTAGGTTACCATTAGGGTTTAGATTGAATCACCATTGAACTGATTACATCATCAAATGGTTAAGTACAAACCATCACCAATCTCCAAACGGTTTCAACCTTCAAACGGTTTCAAACACCCAAACGGTCTTGAGACCGTTTGGCCCTCAAACGGTCTTGAGACCGTTTGGATCCAAACGGTCTTGAGACCATTTGGAGGTGAAGACCGTTTGGAAGGGTTGACTTCCAAAACCGTTTGGAGCTTCAATCGGTTTGAGGTCGTTTGGACCAATCGACCTTGAGGTCGTTTGAGCTAAAACGGTCTTGAGGTCGTTTGAGCCCAAACGGTCTTGAGACCGTTTAGCCCCAAACGGTCTTGAGACCGTTTGGTCTCAAACGGTCTTGAGACCGTTTGGACCCAAACGGTCTTGAGACCGTTTGGTCCAAATGGGCTCAAACCGTTTGGACCTCCAAAGGGGTTCAAAGGTCACCAAAGTTCAAGGATATGTATGTTGAAGCCCTCAATTGGCTAAAGCTATGCTAACCACTTATAACTTGAGCCAATTAGGGTTAGCCTTAACCACTTAGACATCAAATTGACACTCAATTGTAAACCAATTAGGGTTCCAAGTGGATTGGTCATCAATGTTCAACAATGTGAATCAATTCAAGGTTGAACCTATCAATTGACCTCCAATTGGGCTCAAACTTGGCCCAAACGGTCTTGAGGTCGTTTGGACATCATCCAAACGGTCTTGAGAACGTTTGCCCAAAGTTTGACCAAAATCCAAGTCGTTTTGACTAAGGTTGAAATCCAATTAGGTCAAAATAAGCAATTTTCAACAATGCATCAATTTCCTACAATTGGACCCTCCAACCATTAGATTAACTCAACCCTAGACCTTCAAACGGTCTTGGGTTGTGCCCAAACGGTCTTGGGACCGTTTGGTGGAATCCCCAAACGGTCTTGAGACCGTTTGGGTCCTTCAACCCAAAACTCAACAAGATCTATACTTAGAAAACAGCAATTTGATTGTTTCACTAACCCACTGTAATTGGGCCCTCAATTGGTCAATTACCTTAACCCTAGACCTCCAAACGGTCTTGGGTTGACACCAAACGGTCTTGAGACCGTTTGGATGAGTTCCAAACGGTCTTGAGACCGTTTGCCCATCCATCCTTTGGACTTTAGTGAAAATTCATCAAGATTTGATCTATTGAGTTGATCATCACATCAATACTTAATTGCAATATGATTTGGTGCCTTTGGACCTTCAATTGATCAACTATACTTGACCCCAGACCTCCAAACGGTCTTGGGGTGACCCCCAAACGGTCTTGAGACCGTTTGGGTGATTCCCAAACGGTCTTGAAACCGTTTGGGCTAAGCAACCCAAAATCTCAACTTAACTCATAGGAGATTCAGCACTAATTTCAATTAGGGTTTGCCCTATTAATCATCCTTCAACTCATGACTCGTTTGGAATTAATCCATAAAATTTGGTGAGTCGTTAATTAACATCATTATGAACAGTAATCCCAAACGGTAAACATTTAGTCAACCATATTAAACGGTCTTGAGACCGTTTGCCCAAAAAGGGCAAATTAAACAGATTGCAAATCAGAATTTAATTCAATTTTTTTTGCTAATTGATTTGCTCATATCTCACGATTCCTTTGGAGTTAACCTCTCAAATTTCGTGGGTGATTAACCTACATAATTATGAACAAGATTCCCAAACGGTCTTCGCTTGGTCAACGGGACCAAACGGTCTTGAGACCGTTTGCCCTCAAACGACCCTGAAACCGTTTGCCCACCAAACGGTTTGAAACCGTTTTGAGCAATAGGTGGAGGTCGTTTGATAAAGTGAAAATCTATGGATAAGCATAGGAATCAACGCCCTTATCTTCCACCTTAAGAACAGTAGCAGTTCTTCACGTTTTTGCTTGCAAGGATGCAAGGGAAGATAGGGAAGAAGAAGATCTATCAACTATATGCATAGAAAAGATGTATAATCAAAGCATAAAGTTTAGAGTTATAAAACCCGCCTAAAGCTTGCTCCTTGAGCTCCAAGCTTTCGAGTTCCAAGCCTTTAATGGCGTCCTAGAAGCTCCACAGGTCGGCCAAGGTGAATCCTCCAAGGAAGGTTGAGAAGAGATGGCTAGAAAGATGGAGCTAAGTGAGCTAGCCATGAATTTGACCTTAAATCCGAGTTTCATCCAAGAATTTGAGCAAAAAGGAAGGATCCAAACCTACCTTGCACTCCCTTGTTCGTCCTCCTGAGCTCCAGAGCTCTCCTTAGTCGGTTTGAGAATGAGAGGGAGTGAATGAAACAGGAGCAAGGTCGTTTGCTCGTTTGCAAAGGAAAAAGCTTTTATAGCTTTAGCCTATTTTTTACTACAAGGAAATGAGAGGGAGTGAATGAAACAGGAGCAAGGTCGTTTGCTCGTTTGCAAAGGAAAAAGCTTTTATAGCTTTAGCCTATTTTTTACTACAAGGACCTTTCAAATTCAAAATTCACATCTAGGTCCCTCCTTGTTCAAGGGCACGTCCAAGCCCATCTAATCTTATGCAAATCTCAAGAAAACTCAAGATCTAAGGGTAAAGGAATCCAACCTTCAACTAGGGTACATACATGAAAGGGTTTTGTACCCATTTTAGGTGATTTCTATCACAAAGATCATTTTTCTCATCTGATTAGTGAATGATGTATCTCCTTCATCATTTCTACTCTAAATGATGACAAGAGTCATAAAAGATGTTCTAGATGGTGAAAATTACAAGTTGGACCCCTCAATTTGGGTAAATTGCACTTTACCCCAAATTAGGGTTTCTGAGCATGGGGATTGCTTCCACAGCTGCACCTTGGTGCTCAAGCTTGGGAAATCCCTCAAACTTTATCATAGACATCTTCATGATGTCTTAACATCAAAAGAACATCTTATCTTGTGAAATTTGCAAGTTCAACCCTTAAACTGGGTAATTTGCACATAGGTCCCTGCATACAACACAATGCTACAACTTTATACAAAAAGGAGCAAAATCGAAAGTAAATGTTCCTGAGGAACTTAATTTCATGCCAGGGAGTGTTCACAAGTATAATAATTACCTATTTAGGCAAAACGTCTAGGGTTAGTTCATAACCCAGGTCAGGGGTGTTACAAATCATAAACCCCTAACAAGGATTTCGTCCCCGAAATCTCAGACAAAAGGAGGAACAGAGTATTCATTAATCATGCCCTCAAGTCTCCACATATTATCTTAATATTATGGAGGTATCATGAATTCTGCCATTCCACACAAGGCTCTTTTCACTAATTCAACCTTACCAATGTTTATGCAGAGCATAAACCCCTAACATATGATGTCCATATTATTGGGAAGAAGAAGCATAAAAGAACATACTTCTATCATTACCCAAGAATATTTATCAAAAGGAACAACATATATATCATACAAGGATAATTTACTCAGTAATCCTTTACAACTTTATGTAATTGGGATAGTTCACACAGTTTTTCTTATTAATTGGAAATGCCACATAGCTTTTCCCTCTTTGATTGGGAATGACACATAGCTCTTCCCTTTGGGAATGACACATAGCTCTTCCCTTTGGGAATGACACATAGCTCTTCCCTTTGATTGTTTGGGAATGACACATAGCTCTTCCCTTTTTGTTTGTTTGGGAATGACACATAGCTCTTCCCTTTGGGAATGACACATAGCTCTTCCCTTTGGGAATGACACATAGCTCTTCCCTTTGATTGTTTGGGAATGACACATAGCTCTTCCCTTTTTTGTTTGTTTGGGAATGACACATAGCTCTTCCCTTTGGGAATGACACATAGCTCTTCCCTTTGGGAATGACAAATAGCTCTTCCCTTTGATTGTTTGGGAATGACACATAGCTCTTCCCTTTTTGTTAAATCATATTTCTTATTTCATGATACTCATTAGATTGTATCAGAATGATTGCTTGATCAGGGCAATCAAAACGATATCCATCTAGGAGTTTCCATACTCACTTTATCATCAATATCTGTATACCTGGCCAGGGTTTACAAATACTGAGATCAAGTAGTATGCACTTATATATTGTCTCATTCCTCACTTTTCATATCCTTATACACACCAGATTTTCCATTTCTATATTTCCTCCGGGCATCACTTATAAATCTCATCTTTTGACATACAGATAAGAGAGATTATTAAACATTTTAAGGAACATTGAGTGAGATATAAGTTCTCATCTCCTTTGTGTCCTTATAAAACTAGTCAAAATAATTTCAAAAACAACTATTTTCACGTTTTTAATCACATAGAAACATGAAAATGAAATATCAGAATGGCTTTATTTCCTCTGACCTACTCGGGACGTCTGTCCACGTCCTCTATTGTCACTAGAAAACTGCCTCCTTTGTGATCCTTGCTGACTCTGCCCCTGAGGTTGGGTCATCATTGGATTCCCGTCTGGACAATCTTTTACCAGATGTCCCGGTTGTCTGCATTGATAACAGATTCTAGGTATAGCATAAGGTCGGTGAGGTCCAGACACCGATGTTGATGCTATGATGGAGGCTTTATTTGGAATATAACTAAGATCCCCATCCCTACTTGGAGACCACTCAGTCTGAGAACTAGTTCTGGATGGTGGAGGGTTAGGTGTAGAGGATCTAGACTTCTTAAAGTCCATAGATGAAGAACCCTGGAATTGTGGATATCTTTTCTGGGTTTGCCTCTTCTCAACCACAGATCTCTCTATCCTTCGGACTGATTCAACGAAAGTAGAGAATCTGTCTCGGTTCTCTAAGGCAGACACTGGGGTAGACATGTCAGCATTCAAACCCCTCTCGAATCTCCTGATTCTCTCTTCTTCTGTGGCAGCCATGTGCGGACAAAACCGCAATAGCTCCATGAACTTAACTTCATACTCGCTAATGTTCATCATACCCTGTCTCAGTCTCTCAAACTGAGATATTTTCTCATCTAGGAAGGTCTTCGGGAAATATCTTTGGACAATTTCCCATCGAAAGTCTTCCCATGAGATTTCTATTCCAGGTCTCTTCTGCTCTTCCATGGTCCACCAGTGACCAGCACTTCCTTTGAGAAGATAGACAGCATGTCTAACCTTCTCAGCTTCAGGGATGTTCAGGATCCTGAAAGCCTTCTCCAGCTCTGTCAACCACAGATCAGCATCTGCGGGGTCAGCAGTCCCATGGTATTCGGTAGCTCCGACACGACGTAATTGCTCGAACGTCTTCCCAATACTTTGGCTCTCTGGTTGGACAGGTGCCCTAGGTGCAGGCATAGGCAACCTGTCGGTTATATGTGTTATGGCAGTCATAAACTGCCCAAACACAGTCGGGACTGCTGGATTACCCATATCAGCTGGGTCAAACTGGGGTGGCTCTCTAAGTTGTCCTGGTACAGGCTGTTCCACCTCTGGTACTCTTGCACCGCCTTGAGGTGCACTAACACTACTTTCTCCCACATACTCATCATGTGGCATTGACATCTTAAGTATCTTCTTCTCCTGAGGAGTAGAAGACTCTATTAGATAAGGAAGGAATACTAAAGATAGACTCGACTTCCTATGTCCTATGCCTCTGTAGACTCAGCGAACCTAGAGCTCTGATACCACTTAATTGTGGGCTCCGATCTCCAAACCACGAATTAATCCCGATTTAAACATGTGCGGAAGCATTCGATAACAGCGGAAGACCAAAAATTACGGGAAATTAAAACTTTTCGAGGTAAGATCTTGAAACCACAAACCTTTTCTATAAAAAGGATTTAACTGATTACATCACTAACAAAAACTTCTTGAGTGATTATATACAACATGATACAAAACTTCTCAAGAGTTCATACTCAAAACACTCCAGGACCTGAGAATACAGAGGACACATAGGACAAACTCTATACTACATCATGAAGCAGGTTGGATCTCCACCTGAGATAACTACTGCCCCTGATGCTACTGGGATTGGTCACCTGAGTTCTTGTCCCTCCGTCTTCGACGACCACCTAAAAAGTAGAAGTCTACGGGGTGAGACAATTATACGTAATTGCCCCAGCGAGAGTTATAACTCTCCACTATAAGCTTTATAAACAAAGCAGGGAATAACTAAAGCAATAATAGCCTTCAAGATATTCACTAGCAGTTTAATGATAAGCAGAGTTCAATCAATATCAAAATATGAAAACCTCTATGCTGTTTAAAGTAACATTAATCAAATAACTCGTAGATAACTCTAACAAATATACTACGCTGTTGATTATGTTTTTAAGGGAGTGCAGGGATGCATCTCACCTCTTCGACTGTGCGGTGGGGAATGATGGACTACATGAATCTACATCAAATCCTCTCACCATTTCTCTTTTAGTGAAGGAATGACGGACTACACGAATCTACATCAATTCCTCTCACTAATTCTCTTAATCAGTTAGGTACATTCAGTATTCTTATCATCTTACAATAACACAGCTATATATGAGAATACTTAAAATGTAGCAGGCCTAACTTTTCACAATCATCAGTTATTTCATCTCAAGTCATCTGTCAAGCATGACTTTGATAACATTTATGGCTCTTACAACCCATAAATTACAAAAGATGTCACTTACAGTGCATCAACAAGGGTTACTATTCATAAAGCTTAAGACATGCTTTCAATGAATATATCATGGCATTCCATGCCTGGATATGCATATCATCTCATAACAACCTGCATGGTTCATTTAACATATAATAGTAAACAATTCAACAATTAAGGATGCATTCTCAATTATGGTTTCACATGAAATTACCCTCAACTAGGGATTCACATGGAATCACCCTCAACTAGGGATTCACAAGGAATCACCCTTAACTAGGGATTCACATGGAATCACCCTCAACTAGGGTTAAAAACCCAAAGGTCCTGACAATAGGGGTTTATATATACATGTTTAGGGTTTCATGATCTCTCTCTTCCTAAGGATCATACCCTTAAACACCACATGAATTATATTCAAATATGAATTCATGTTAAAATCATCTCAAATTGATTAGGTCATATCAACCCTTCAATCAAGAGTATACAACTCTGCTTAACATAGTGTATCAGGTCATTGGTTCAGTAAGCAATTAGGGATTCATTCCTTAATTGGTACTAGTCCCTTAGATACTTATTAGGGTTCCAACCTTTGTACCTTATTTGTTTATCATTATTATTCACCACTGGGTCGATGGATCATTTATCATCTTGATTCTCAAGATATTCAATCACATTAGACCTCCTTTACATAAAGCACCCAAATGAATTAGAGTTTCCAATGTTGGTTCCTTCAACCATTGAATTCATGGAACCATTCATCAGTTGGACCTACCCTCATACTTCAATTGAGTTAAATAGGTCAACCTTCAACTGATTTGACCCTTAGTTAACCCTCAACTGGTCATTAACTAGGGTTTTATTCAATTGAATTAGGGATTACTATTCACTTTTCATGTCTTCACCCTAAACTTAGGGTTTACTATTCACTCCATGGTGAATTGTACTCATTACATCATCATGTAAGAGAAACATCATCATTAAGGCTCCTACTTAGGATTAAGATCCATTAGATATCATAATTAGGGTTTCCATGACCTCACATAGGTGGGTCATTCCCTAATCATGCACATTCATATGTATATGAAGTATCTTACTAGAGTTTCCTCCTAAAAAGGGTACTTTCTCTCTCTAGGATACTTTCTCTTTCTAGAAATACTTCCTCTCTCCTCTCACTAGTAGATGGTGACAACACCACTCTAGATCAGGTTGAGATAAGTTTCCATTGGCTAGCATAAGCCGAAACATCAACATTATGTGATTAGGGTTTGCTTAGAACAAGGTTTTACCCTTTTAGACTCCTCAAGGGTATTTTGGTAATTTGCCACATGATCACCATCATGGGTTAACTTACTAATCACATAGTCCCTTAATGACCTAGGTTACCATTAGGGTTTAGATTGAATCACCATTGAACTGATTACATCATCAAATGGTTAAGTACAAACCATCACCAATCTCCAAACGGTTTCAACCTTCAAACGGTTTCAAACACCCAAACGGTCTTGAGACCGTTTGGCCCTCAAACGGTCTTGAGACCGTTTGGATCCAAACGGTCTTGAGACCATTTGGAGGTGAAGACCGTTTGGAAGGGTTGACTTCCAAAACCGTTTGGAGCTTCAATCGGTTTGAGGTCGTTTGGACCAATCAACCTTGAGGTCGTTTGAGCTAAAATGGTCTTGAGGTCGTTTGAGCCCAAACGGTCTTGAGACCGTTTAGCCCCAAACGGTCTTGAGACCGTTTGGTCTCAAACGGTCTTGAGACCGTTTGGTCCAAATGGGCTCAAACCGTTTGGACCTCCAAAGGGGTTCAAAGGTCACCAAAGTTCAAGGATATGTATGTTGAAGCCCTCAATTGGCTAAAGCTATGCTAACCACTTATAAATTGAGCCAATTAGGGTTAGACTTAACCACTTAGACATCAAATTGACACTCAATTGTAAACCAATTAGGATTCAATCGTCCTCAATTAGGGTTCCAAGTGGATTGGTCATCAATGTTCAACAATGTGAATCAATTCAAGGTTGAACCTATCAATTGACCTCCAATTGGGCTCAAACTTGGCCCAAACGGTCTTGAGGTCGTTTGGACATCATCCAAACGGTCTTGAGACCGTTTGCCCAAAGTTTGACCAAAATCCAAGTCGTTTTGACTAAGGTTGAAATCCAATTAGGTCAAAATCAGCAATTTTCAACAATGCATCAATTTCCTACAATTGGACCCTCCAACCATTAGATTAACTCAACCCTAGACCTTCAAACGGTCTTGGGTTGTGCCCAAACGGTCTTGGGACCGTTTGGTGGAATCCCCAAACGGTCTTGAGACCGTTTGGGTCCTTCAACCCAAAACTCAACAAGATCTATACTTAGAAAACAACAATTTGATTGTTTCACTAACCCACTGTAATTGGGCCCTCAATTGGTCAATTACCTTAACCCTAGACCTCCAAACGGTCTTGGGTTGACACCAAACGGTCTTGAGACCGTTTGGATGAGTTCCAAACGGTCTTGAGACCGTTTGCCCATCCATCCTTTGGACTTTAGTGAAAATTCATCAAGATTTGATCTATTGAGTTGATCATCACATCAATACTTAATTGCAATATGATTTGGTGCCTTTGGACCTTCAATTGATCAACTATACTTGACCCCAGACCTCCAAACGGTCTTGGGGTGACCCCCAAACGGTCTTGAGACCGTTTGGGTGATTCCCAAACGGTCTTGAAACCGTTTGGGCTAAGCAACCCAAAATCTCAACTTAACTCATAGGAGATTCAGCACTAATTTCAATTAGGGTTTGCCCTATTAATCATCCTTCAACTCATGACTCGTTTGGAATTAATCCATAAAATTTGGTGAGTCGTTAATTAACATCATTATGAACAGTAATCCCAAACGTTCAACGTTTAGTCAACCATCTTAAACGGTCTTGAGACCGTTTGCCCAAAAAGGGCAAATTAAACAGATTGCAAATCAGAATTTAATTCAATTTGTTTTGCTAATGGATTTGCTCATATCTCACGATTCCTTTGGAGTTAACCTCTCAAATTTCGTGGGTGATTAACCTACATAATTATGAACAAGATTCCCAAACGGTCTTCGCTTGGTCAACGGGACCAAACGGTCTTGAGACCGTTTGCCCTCAAACGACCCTGAAACCGGTTGCCCACCAAACGGTTTGAAACCGTTTTGAGCAATAGGTGGAGGTCGTTTGATAAAGTGAAAATCTGTGGATAAGCATAGGAATCAACGCCCTTATCTTCCACCTTAAGAACAGTAGCAGTTCTTCACGTTTTTGCTTGCAAGGATGCAAGGGAAGATAGGGAAGAAGAAGATCTATCAACTATATGCATAGAAAAGATGTATAATCAAAGCATAAAGTTTAGAGTTATAAAACCCGCCTAAAGCTTGCTCCTTGAGCTCCAAGCTTTCGAGTTCCAAGCCTTTAATGGCGTCCTAGAAGCTCCACAGGTCGGCCAAGGTGAATCCTCCAAGGAAGGTTGAGAAGAGATGGCTAGAAAGATGGAGCTAAGTGAGCTAGCCATGAATTTGACCTTAAATCCGAGTTTCATCCAAGAATTTGAGCAAAAAGGAAGGATCCAAACCTACCTTGCACTCCCTTGTTCGTCCTCCTGAGCTCCAGAGCTCTCCTTAGTCGGTTTGAGAATGAGAGGGAGTGAATGAAACAGGAGCAAGGTCGTTTGCTCGTTTGCAAAGGAAAAAGCTTTTATAGCTTTAGCCTATTTTTTACTACAAGGAAATGAGAGGGAGTGAATGAAACAGGAGCAAGGTCGTTTGCTCGTTTGCAAAGGAAAAAGCTTTTATAGCTTTAGCCTATTTTTTACTACAAGGACCTTTCAAATTCAAAATTCACATCTAGGTCCCTCCTTGTTCAAGGGCACGTCCAAGCCCATCTAATCTTATGCAAATCTCAAGAAAACTCAAGATCTAAGGGTAAAGGAATCCAACCTTCAACTAGGGTACATACATGAAAGGGTTTTGTACCCATTTTAGGTGATTTCTATCACAAAGATCATTTTTCTCATCTGATTAGTGAATGATGTATCTCCTTCATCATTTCTACTCTAAATGATGACAAGAGTCATAAAAGATGTTCTAGATGGTGAAAATTACAAGTTGGACCCCTCAATTTGGGTAAATTGCACTTTACCCCAAATTAGGGTTTCTGAGCATGGGGATTGCTTCCACAGCTGCACCTTGGTGCTCAAGCTTGGGAAATCCCTCAAACTTTATCATAGACATCTTCATGATGTCTTAACATCAAAAGAACATCTTATCTTGTGAAATTTGCAAGTTCAACCCTTAAACTGGGTAATTTGCACATAGGTCCCTGCATACAACACAATGCTACAACTTTATACAAAAAGGAGCAAAATCGAAAGTAAATGTTCCTGAGGAACTTAATTTCATGCCAGGGAGTGTTCACAAGTATAATAATTACCTATTTAGGCAAAACTTCTAGGGTTAGTTCATAACCCAGGTCAGGGGTGTTACAGTAGGCATACATTTAGCTATAATTATACCTATATTTAAATATGTAAAGACAATATCTAGCTACGCTTTTGGATACATATGAATTTGTAGCGAATGGATTATCTAACTACATATTTGAAAAATATAGTTAAAGGCTTTAGCTATACGAGCATATACTACAATTTGTATGTGTAAAGAAATATGTAGTCAAAGCCTTTCGCTACAAAATATGGGGCTTTCGCTACAATTTTTTTTATAGTTAAAGACCTTTTTCTTAGTAGTGAGTAAATGATGATTCTTCCTTCCTACCACACCATTTTATTGTGGTGTGTAAGAATAGGGAGTCTGATGAATGGAACCCTGAGAATTACAAAGATGATCAATAGAGTTTTGCATAAACTTAAGGCATCATCAGTTTGCAAGATTTTGATAGCAATTTTCAATTGGGTTTGGATGTCAGTAAAAAAGGTGGTGATAGTTTGCAAAATGGTACTACAATATTTTAGTAGAACCAACCAAGTTGCCCTTGAATAATCATCAATAAAGGTCATAAAATAGCAATATCCAGACAAGCTATAAATAGGAAAATGGACCCCAAATATCAACATAAACAATGTCAAACATATTTTTAGAACTAATTTCTTTCTTCTTATGAAAAATGGCCATAGATTGTTTGCCAAACTAACACGATTCACACAAAAAATGTTTCTCAGACACATTTGGAAATAAACAACGAATTTTAGGAGCATAAGGATGTCCCGAGCAATAGTGCCATTGTAGACTACTCATGGAAGCATATAACAGAGTGGCAATAGATTGTGGCACATCCAGGTAGTACAGTCCATCTGGTCCCTCACAGTCCAAACCAATCCTCTTCCTTGTACGGAGACCTAAAACACACAACCCTCACAGTCTTAAGTAATCAAGCATGGGAGTCTCTTAATAGTTTTATTGATAGATAGTAGATTAAGTGGAAAGCATGGAACATATAAGACAAATGTTAAGGGAAGATTTTTAGACAAAGATATTGTTCCAATGCCATGGACAACATATTGAGTCCCATCCTCAACAGTCATAGGAGGAATGATTGTACTCTTAAATGAGCTACTAAAACTTTTGGAATAGCCAAATATATGGGTTGATGTGTCGGAGTCGATGAACCAAATATTTTTACCGATAGTAGCATGAGATGCAAGTATGGTAGAAGAACTTCCTTCTATAGTAGTTTTTGGTGAGGATAGACATTCTTGTAGGAGATTTTCAAACTCGGAATGAATCTGCTCAACCATGGGTTGAGTAGAGATTGAGGTGGTAGTAGTTGAGTCTTCACAAACATCAGAGGAGACTTGATTCACCTAGGAAGGTTTATCCTACTTTTGCAGTAGCAGTACTCATCGTGGTTCATGCGCCCACAGAAGCTACAGAAGTAGTTGGAAGGAGGTGGTTGAGGTTGACCTCATCCATGTCTAAGAGAAGAGCCTCTTCCAGGAGCACGTCTACCACATCCTAAACCATGACCTCATCCATGTCCTTTACTAGAATCTGAGGAGTGAACCGCAAGGATCGAGTTATTAGAAAAAGTAGTAGGTATAAAGGCCATAGAAGGAAGGCATTGAACACACTTGAGAACATCCCTTAGTCTAGGTATGAGATCAACTAGCCATGTTTATTATCTTTTAATAATTTATGTCTTTTCTTAGATAAAGTTGCTCAACTAGCCAATTTTGAGACTTGTAGGCACCGAACCTGAAAAGACATCTATTCTCCATGATTTTTCCCCAACACACGGTTATTACAGCAGCTAGACTCCCATTTGTCAGGACTGCGGTGGACTAAGCATCGCACTATGTGCACCATCTTAGGAGACGGTGGTCCTACTAACTGACTAGTGGGCCCAAGAAACTTTTGATATCTTGGACCCTATTTTTGATGGCCAGTCCTTTATCAGGATGCATACTCACCAATCAAAAAGGCTCATCGACACGGCCCCCTCAACCACCAGTAATAGCCCCCGGGGTGGGTGCATTCCATGATACCGTGACCACGACCTACAAGTTCTACCTCGACCTTCATCACCATGGCCGTATCAATGGCACACCAGCATGGTCATGTCAACTAACACGGCCGTGGCATGAATGAACCATGACTGAGGGAGAACTGTGACCCGCAGTCATCACCACAGATGTGGCCGACCACCATGGATGTGGTAGGGTCAGACTGCGACTGCGGAAGACACCTCGACCATAGACCATGATGAAAGGAGGACCATGACCCGCAGTCATCACCATGGTCGTGGTCAACCACCACGATCGTGGCAGGGTCAGACCACGACCGCAGAAGACACCTCGACCATAGACCGCGATCAAGGGAGGACCACGACCTGCGGTCATCACCATGATCGTAGCCGACCACCACGGTCGTGGCAGGGTCAAACCGCAACCTGGATCAGCACCATGATGACTCTGCCTATATATATCCGCCCCTCTCCATCTGAAGGGGGTTCCGTATTTTGGGAGGTTCCAGCTATTGGTTCTGACCCGGTGTGGTTCCCAGAACCCCGTAGGAGACTCTGGAGGTCTAAGAAGGTTGAAGTGCTTGTTCTACACCCACCTCTTCAGCGTGCTTCCATCCTCCACCATCTTCCATCTTCATTCACTCACCAAGATGTTGTTCAGGGGCGGGATCTAGGGAGAAAGGAGACCAAGGAGTCCATAAGATCAAGGAGGATGGCCCAAAAGATGAGATTTGGCCTATACGGAGGCTACAGAGTGAGAGCCACCTCTTCTCTATGGTCTAAATCTCTTCTTCTCCTCTTTTCTTCCATTGTTCTCCTTTGTTTCTGTATAAATGATGTTCTTCCATCTTTGTTCGGTGCCAACTATGGTTGTCCATGGCTAGTTGAGCTCCTTCTTGGCTATGTAGCCTGTTTTGGGTATGATTATGTACTTTTACCTTATGCAAGTAGTTTTATTTTAGATCTAGCATGTTTTATGTTCTATCTCCTCTTTGTGGTTATGATTGCTAGTTTGGTTGATCTCTTTCTTGCTTGAACCACTATTTCTACCTATATCGAGAGATTTGTTGTAGAAATAGACAAGAGAAGATAGTTTGGATCAAATTCTAAAAGGAGGATGGTTCAAGGTCATCTGTTCCTAACATCCCAAAATATTCTAGACCTGAGAGGGTATCTAGAATATTCTAGGATGTTGGCTTGTCATCCTCAAGAGAGGTTTCATATCAACGATGGGTTTTAGTCACGCTATGCGAGAGTGAGTGGGATGACCCCATAGGAATAGATACCATGGTGCGTGCTATGTTTGAATGTAGGTTGCTTGCTGAGGTGTTTGAGGGTTGTCTACGCCTGAGAATGGGTGCATAGACTGCCCAACCTGTGGTTACATAGCCAGGAACTCCTCTCTTATTTAGTAGAATCCTACGGACTCTATTTTATTTTCTTTTCTTTATTTTGTTTTAATTCATGACAACCCGCTAGACTAGTTCTAGCCCCTTACTTTCTTGACAATCGTCTTGGCTTATCTAACTTAAGAATGAATTCTCAAGCGTCCTAAACGTCACCACATCCCTGTGTTCGACCCTATATATCTACTTCAACCCCATAATAAAATTTGTGGGGGTCTTTGAAGGTTTCGGGTTATAAATTCAAAAGTTTGATTCCTTTTGAGTCTGCCTCCCTTTCGGACGCGTGATTCGAGCTGATCAACGAGTTCTTGAAGTTCTTAAAGACCTTGTTCGAGTTTTGTTGATGTGATTACTATTGGTATATATGCCCAAAGAGTCAATGATATGTTGATTTTAATGACATATCTTGTAAATGATTTGATTTGAAAAAAAATAATCTTCCACTTTATTCTATTTATTCAGTTATGAGATAATGATGTAATATAAATGTCTATTGAATGATATTACTCAATGAAATGTGTATTCGGGTTGAGGACCTAAACAATGAGATCATATGGGTGTTAAGCGTATATATATTCTTGATATGTCCCTAGTCGACTATCATTATGGAAGGTTGATAGAAAGAAATAACACATAAGACTAGAGTGTGTGTTGGTTGATGTCAGAATCTCATCAGTCATGATATGTGATATCAAACCAAAAACATAGATACTTGTTAGAGAACAATGTATCACACAGACCCACCATGAGAGTGACACATAGAAAGCATTACATGGTAGTTAGAATCATCTCTTATAGTGTTGCTGGTAATTGTGGTTTTTATGCCTGAAATCACTACACTCATCACATGTTGTTTAGTGTACTTTGAAATCATCTAATGTGACCTTGAACAAGGGTTTCCATAAAAGGTGATGATCGGACACACTATGACACATGGGGATGACTGTGAGTGATGTACATGGATTTGCCTCTCCTATACGTGTATTATGTCCTAGCCACTTGATAAGTGATATTGAGAAATGCATGGCCATGCACACATGATTCGATATGTAATATTGATCTTACATATATCTCAGACGGTCTTCTCTAGTTGAAGGAACAAAGATTAAATGTTGAAGAGGATGATTATTCCATGCCTCGAGTTCATATTAGTGACAAATGAACTATACAAACACTGTAATACCAATCACATATTATAGGTTGAAGTTGTTCTCCAAATTTCCATTTTCTTGGGTATTAATGTTGTGTTTCTAGATACTTCCCTTTGCTTGTGATGGCATAAGCAAATTATGGACATTCACTGCCAACGTAACTTGGAACATATAGGGTCACACACATAGGAAACACTTGGAATAGGAGTTTGTTCATGGATGATGTTTAAATTTATTACTAAAGTGTTTAGTATTTTACTTAAACAATAGTTGTCTGACTAAACTCTGAACTGGACTATTCAACTGTTGAACCGATGGATGGTGTGTCAGGTTGATTAGAAATTGCATTGGCTAAATTCTGGAAGAATCGTAGCATAAACCAATCGGTTTAGTGAAGTGATTGGCTCAAGGTCATCAAATGACCAGTTCATGTGATGAGACACTCAGTTCATGGATCAGTTCGATTGAATCAAGGATTAGTGTTGATGTCACATTGTGCATTAATCAAGTTATAATTTTCAATGCAATTGCAATTGGGAAACATGATGAAATGACTAGTTCAAGGGTTGAACCAATCGGCTCAGATGGAAACCGATTGGTTCACCTCTGAACTGAACGTTTTGCCTCTTGCAGGTTGCAAAAACTTATGAAATCATGTACGCTTCAACTCCCGCACACACTGAGAACCCTGACCCTCCTATAAATAGAGGGGTACTCGGGACTTCCTAGACACAACATTAGTTTCTCTAACAATTGTTGTCTTCTCTGGTTGTAGCAAATGATAGAACCCGAGCAAGTCCTACTCGATAAAGGGAGGGATAGAAAGGGAGAACAATTGTAGGACAACAAGTTGGTGCTAGTACACCAACTAGAAGGGACAACGCCTTCATGTCTGTTCTTTTAGAATGATAGGAGCTCCCGATGGTTGGTGTGCACTACTATAGAGGTAAGGAGGCCATTGTCTACTGCTAGTAGGAAAACACCATGCTTCTGTCCATGGTGATCAACTAAGAGCTGCTGCAAACATTATTTGTGTGCAAATTTAAGAAGGCTCATACTAATATTAGGAGATTGTCTTTGGACTTGCTCCAGGACGAAGTATATCCTTGAATCCATCCTTACCCATTATATAATTGTTGACGTGATTAATTGTTATAAGGGGAATATTGCAGTAAATTATTTTTTTTCTACTTCCTACTCTACCGCCATATTTTCCTATGCTCTACCTTCATATTTTTGTATAGTGGTATCAGAGCCACGTCAATTTACTATGTTTTGGAATAATTAATATGATTAGATTTGGGGTTTTTTATTTATTTATTACACATGATGTGAATACTTAAACTGATTGATGTGCATATGTGATTAAATACCACATACTATTTGTTGACGCCCTGATGCGCCACAAACTAGATAACATGAAAACAAATGTGGGATTGAAACTAAACATGCAGATCTACCAGAAAACATAGGAAATTAAAATCAATTTCTCAAAAAGCACCAAAGCCATACACTTAAAACATATAATTCATCAACAAGACATTACATAACACATATAACATGGTTCTTACATCGTTGTGCATCATCATTCCTATCATCAACCTATAACATGAGATACATGTTCCACATATATGTGCATATACACATGCCATATCTTACATACATGGCTCATAGGCCAAAAGCATTGTATCGATAACATAACCACAAAACACAATGTGAACACCTCCAAAGACTAGGGTGTACAGGATGACTCTAGGACTCTAACACCAAAAGACTACCAACACATCCAACCTTATCGCTACTACACTTGATGCTGCTCTTCCTTAGCTGCATGATCACTACCTCTTTGTGCACGGCCACCTAAAAGATGTGGAAACCCACAGGGTGAGACCAAACATCCCAGCGAGAGATATAAATAACTGCCAACTTCTATTAAAGTGCATATAATTAAGCAAGTAATTAAAGGTACAAAGCAGGTTAAAAAGATTCAACGAAATGATATGTATCTACCAAAAAGAGCAGATTCAACGAAATGATATGTATCAAGCAAAAAGAGCAAATTAAGCAAAATTAGGCAGTTATCACTGAGCAATAGATCAATTAATATTCTAAAAAAGAATATGAAGAACATGTATAACAATTGATTTCTCTTACCACCTTATAATTCAAGAAATATATACAAAGATAAGGCAAAGGGTATCATCCAATGTTATTCATATTTGACCCTAAGAAAGATACACTAATCAGACATGTTACATATTTTATTATTGCCCCGAGGATTTGAGTTGTACCACCCAAATCCAACAGACCACTGATAAGTCAAAATTGGTGCCATAAAAGGTAAATGGAAGAGTCGGAATGCACGACCTCCCCACACCTCTTGGTCAGTAAAAGAGAAAACACTATATAGACATATAAGTCAATTTCAACAATGACGTACAATCAAGCTCAGGGATTGGCTCACACATAGCCATCCACATATATAATCACACCTAGCCCACCTTAGTATAGGTAACGATGCTAGAAGAGTATGCTCATGCATGACCGTTCTAAAAAGAAGGATTGGCTCACTCATGTCCATCCATATCACAAGGAGATAAACTCACTCATGGTTGTTTCACAAAAAATGTAATTGTGGAAGAAATGAGGTAATCGACTTGTGCCCCTGTATATTAAAAAATATGTGATCCGAGTTATACTCGTTTCACCATTCCAACACTTAAAGCAGACACTGGAAAGGATCTATCGCACATGGCACCTACATGATTAGGGTTCCACTTGATTAATTAAGACAATTAGGGGTCTTTTAGCATTGATCAAGTTACAAAGTATAAAGACATAACAAACTTTAGAAGAATAAGGGTATCGTACAACTTGAGATGATATAAAACATATAAGGTGTGAACTTGTCACATTATCATCACATGATTCTTGTAGAATTTCCATTCATAAGGCCATCATCAATATCACCTCACTGTGGGATTCAATCCCTAAATCACATCACTAGAGGTTACCACCTCACAAAAGGAATTAAGCCATCACCAAGTCATAGGAACCAAACACATCATTCCTATATGTCAACATAACATCATACCTCAACAAGTACAATGTGCATGACCATCTCCATGTATCACATATAGGTTACCATAGCATTCACTTGTCCATGATATTCAATCAAACTACAAATGTTAGATACATAAAAGTAGGAGAGGGAAAGCATATAATTACATACTATATCTCCCTACACATTCAACAAGTATAACATACCCCAGGGTTAGGGTTAGGATTCACACACCTAGCCAATTAGGGTTTACATCATGAGCATAACACTAAACCCTATTTGAGTCACCTCTCACATTATTGGAATTTATTTAGGGTGGAACATCATTAGATGAATGTGATTAGATCATTACATCACAGCCCTAAGTATCATCATCATTACATGTATCTGTGTACTATCTGATGGTGTGTGTATGTGTCACGACCATGTATCGTAGCAGGTGTCTTAACCAACTCCATGACAAGTGTTGAGAAAGTGACTAAGCCTGGTCTCAACCACAACAGATCATGGTCTCAACCATCTACATACATGCCTTGACCATCCTGGGCTTCAACCCAAGACAAAGTAAAATAGGGGCATGGTCCCGACCAAAACATCACCCCTAGTCGCGACCAAAACTCAACCCATCATGGTCACGACCGATATAATACCAAGCACATGTGCCTTGACCCAAGGCCAAAGTAGATCGTAACTGCAATGCATTAAAGTGTCTCGGCCCAAAGCATCATATAGGCATTTTGACCAAAACAACACATGGGTGTATCGACCCCATGCCACACATGGGTGTTTCAATGCCAAAACAACAAAACCCACATATGTCCCAACCGTAACAGATCAAACCGCAAGTAACCCGACATCCTTAGGATGAAAACTCATGGGTTCAAGATCATCAAACCCTAGACCAACACTAAAAGGATCATCAAGCAAGTACACTTAGGAGAGAGAAAACCAAACTACAACACAATCGAGAAAATACTCAAAACTTCAAAGGGAACATGATAGTCGATCATAAAACATGGTGAAAAAACCACAACTCAAGATGCATGTAAGATCACCCTCTCATGATCACTTTAGGAAACTAGGCAGTTATCAATGAGTAATAGAACAATTAACATTCTAAAAAGGAATATGAAGAACATGTATAATAGTTGATTTCTCTTACCACCTTATAATTCAAGAAATCTATACAAAGATAAGGCAAAGGGTATCATCCAATGTTATTCATATTTGACCCTAAGAAAGATACACTAAACAACCATGTTACATATTTTATTATTGCCCCAAGGATTTGAGTCGTACCACCCAAATCCAACAGACCACTAATAAGTCAAAATTGGTTCCATACAAGGTAAATGGAAGAGCTGGAATCCACGACCTCCCCACACCTCTTGGTTAGCAAAAGAGAAAACACAGTAGAGACATATAAGTCAACTTCAACAATGACATACAGTCAAGCTCAGGGATTGGCTCACACATAGCCATCCACATATATAATCACACCTAGCCCACCTTAGTACAGGTAATGACGCTAGAAGAATATGGTCACACATGAACATTCTAAAAAGAAGGATTAGCTAACTCATGTCCATCCATATCACAAGGAGATAAAATCACTCATGGTTGTGTCACACAACATGTAATTTTATAAGAAAGGATGTTCTCGACTTGTGCCCCTGCATATTAAAAAATGTGTGCTTCGAGTTAAACTCGTTTCACCATTCGAACACTTAAAGCTGACACTGGAAAGGATATATGGCACATGGCACCTACATGATTAGGGTTCAACTTGATTAATTAAGATAATTAGGTGTCTTTTAGCATCAATCAAGTTACAAAGTCTAAAGCCATATCAAAACTTTTCAAGAATAAGGGTATAATACAACTTCATATGATATAAAACGTATAAAGTGTGAACTTGTCACACTATCATCACATGATTCCTATAGAATTTCCATTCACAAGGCCATCATCAATATCACCTCAATGTGGGGTTCAATCCCTCAATCACATCACTGGAGGTTACCACCTCACAATAGGAATTAAGCCATCACCAAGTCATAGGACCCAAACACATCATTCCTATATGTCAACATATCATCATACCTCAACAAGTACAATGTGCATGACCATCTCCATGTATCACATATAGGTTACCATAGCATTCACTTATCCATGATATTCAATAAACCTGCAAATGTTAGATGCATAAAAGTAGGAGAGAGAAAGCATATAATCACATACTATATATCCCTACACATTCAACAACATACCCCAGGGTTAGGGTTAGGGTTCACACACCTAACCGATTACGGTTTACATCATGAGCATAGCACCAAACCCTATTTGAGTAACCTCTCACATTCTTGGAATTGATTTAGGGTTGAACATCATTAGATGAATGCAATTAGATCATTACATCACAGCCCTAAGTATCATCATCATTACATGTATGTGTGTACTATCTAATGGTGTGTGCATGTGTCATGACCATGTATCATAGCATGCATCTCGACCACCTCCACGACAGGTGTCATGACTGTGATAAGGCCTGGTCTCAACCACAATAGATCATGGTATCAACCATCTACATACATGTCTCGACCATCCTAGGGTTGCGACCCAAGACAAGGTAAAATAGGGGCATGGTCATGACCAAAGCATCACCCCTAGTCACGACTGAAACTCAACCCATCAGGTCGTGACCGCGACAGAACCAAGCACATGTGCCTTGACCCAAGGCAAAAGAATATCATAACTGCAATGCATAAAAATGTCTCGGCCCAAAGCATCACATAGGAATTTTGACCAAAACCACATATGGGTGTATCGACACCATGCCCCACATGGGTGTCTCGACCCTGAAAGAACAAAACCCACATATGTCCCAACCGTAACAGATCAAACCGCAAGTAACCCAACATCCTTAGGATCAAAACTCATGGGTTTAAGATCATCAAACCCTAGACCAACACCAAAAGGATCATCAAGCAAGTCCACTTAGGAGAGAGAAAACCAAACTATAACACAATTGAGAAAATACCCAAAACTCCAAAAGGAACATGATGGTAGAACATAAAACATGGTGACAAAACCACATCTCAAGATGCATACAAGATCACCCTCTCATGATCACTTTAGAAAACTAGGAAGTTATCATTGAGAAGTAGAACAATTAATATTCTAAAAAGGAATATGAAGAACATTTATAACAGTTGATTTCTCTTACCACCTTATAATTCAAGAAATATATACAAAGATAAGGCAAAGGGTATCATCCAATGTTATTCATATTTGACCCTAAGCAAGATACACTAAGCAACCATGTTACATATTTTATTATTGCTCCGAGTATTTGAGTTGTACCACCCAAATCCTACGGACCACTGATAAGTCAAAATTGGTGCCATACAAGATAAATGGAAGAGTCAGAATCCACGACCTCCCCACACCTCTTGGTCAGCAAAAGAGAAAATACCACAGAGACATATAAGTCAACTTCAATAATGACATATTGTCAAGCACAGGGATTGGCTCACAAATAGCCATCCACATATATAATCACACCTATCCCACCTTGGTACATGTAACGACACTAGAAGAATATGCTCACACATGACCGTTCTAAAAAGAAGGATTGACTCACTCATGTCCATCCATATCACAAGGATATAAACTCTCTCGTGGATGTGTCACACAACATGTAATAGTGGAAGAAAGGAGGTACTCAACTTCCGCTCCCACATATTCAAAAATATGTGCTTCAAGTTATACTCGTTTCACCATTCCAACACTTAAAGATGACATTGGAATGGATCTATGGCACATGGAACCTACATGATTAGGGTTACACTTGATTAATTAATCCAATTAGGTGTCTTTTAGCATCAATCAAGTTACAAAGTATAAACCATAACAAAATTTTCAAGAATAAGGGTATAGCACAACTTCATATGATATAAAATGTATAAGGTGTGAACTTGTCACACTATCATCACATGATTCTTGTGGAATTTCGATTCACAAGGCCATCATCAATATCACCTCACTGTGGGATTCTATCCCTCAATCACATCATTGGAGGTTACCACCTCACAGTAGGAATTAAGCCATCACCAAATCATAGGACCCAAACACATCATTCCTATATGTCAACATAACATCATGCCTCAACAAGTAGAATGTGCATGACCATCTCCATGTATCACATATAGGATACCATAGCATTCACTTATATATGATATTCAATCAACCTGCAAATTTTAGATGCATAAAATGAGGAGAGGAAAGCATATAATCACATACTATATATCCCTACACATTCAAAAAGTATAACATACCCCAGGGTTAGGGTTAGAGTTCACACACCTAGCCTATTAGGGTTTACATCATGAGCATAGCTCCAAACACTATTTGAGTCACCTCTCACATTCTTCGAATTTATTTAGGGTTGAACATCATTAGATGAATGTGATTAGATCATTACATCACATCCCTAAGTATCATCATCAATACATGAATGTGTGTATTATATGATGGTGTGTGTATGTGTCACGACCATGTATCATAACAGGTGTATCGACCACCTCCATGACAAGTGTTGCGACTGCGACAAGGCCTGGTCTCAACTACAATAGATCATGGTCTCAACCATCTACATACATGTCTCGACCATCCTAGGGCTTCGACCCAAGATAAGGTAAAATAGGGGCATGGTTACGACCAAAACATCACCCCTGGTCATGACCAAAACTCAACCCATCATGGTCGCAACCACGACAGAACCAAGCACATGTGCCTTGACCCAAGGACAAAGCAAATTGTAACCACAATGCATCTAAGTGTCTTTGCCCAAAGCATCACATAGGCATTTTGACCAAAAAAACACATGGGTGTGTCAACCCCATGCCACACATGGGTGTCTCGACCCCAAAACAACAAGACCCACATATGTCCCAATCGTAACAGATCAAACCGCACGTAACCCGACGTCCTTAGGATCAAAACTCATGGGTTCAAGATCATAAAACCCTAAACCAGTACCAAAAGGATAATTAAGAAAGTTCACTTAGGAGAGAGAAGAACTACAACACAAATGAGAAAATACCCAAAATTCCAAAGGGAACATGATGGCTGAACATAAAACATGGTGATAAAACCACAGCTCAAGATGCATGCAAGATCACCCTCTCATGATCACTTTAGAAAATGTGCTCCTAGCAACTAGGGTTTAGAAAGAGAGTTATCTTCATAAGAAAAACTATATAGTCATAAGCCCTAGATTACAAGATCTTCATCTACCATCTTAACATCATCTTTAGATATGGAAACAAGAACGTGCAAGCATAAAAGTAAGGTGCTAATGATAGTAGGAGGTAGAGAGTTATATAACCTGCATGATTTGAAGAGAGGTCAAGCTCCAAAGAGGAGGAAGGAAGCTCCAACAAGATCAAGACTTCGACCACAAGGTCACCTCCAAAAAAAAGAACACCTTGATCAAAAGGTAGCTCAATAAATAGGGCAAAAAGAACGCTAGGCCAAACCAAAGAAGGAAGGAGAAGAAAACATCCTCCCACTAGTTACCACCATGGATAGTCCATAGTCTACGAACTTTGTGAAGAGGAGTTTTTCTCAAGGAGACCATTAGGGTAGAACCCTAGTCTACATCTAAGGGAAGAGAAAGAAGAAGACAGACGTTCCAAAGGAAAACGTGATCAAGATGGTGAAACTACTTACCATGGGAAGAAACCACCATAAGGAGGAATAGCTAGCTTCAAGGCACCACATGCAAGGATGATCCACCTCTAAAGCACCAATAACAACACCATCTTTGTTCCACCAAGCTCTAAGGACGAGCATAAGGGAAAGGAGAAGAAGGATGGCTGAAAAAGATCACTTACATGGAGAGAAAAGGGGTTATGTACCCAAAGGAGGAGGGAAGTAAGGTATAGATGATTTGTCAACACCAAAAGGCACCTAAGGGACACTTTTCCACCCAACAAACCAATATGCCACCACTTAAAATATGCATGCACGAGATGGTGATATAACCTATAGTGGGTCTCGACCTCTCAAGGTATCCCACTTATAGGCCACATTCGAGACAAACCAAGGGAGGTCGAAACAAGCACAAAGCAACTTGTCTTGATCCAAACAAAATGGATCACCAACCCTAGGTTGAGACATACCTCAAGGAGACCACTATCTTGACCAAGACACACCCGAGACCATCACGGTCGAGACAAGAGAAACCAAGGGAAGTGTCTCTTTAACGCCCCTCCAAGCACATATATGACAGTGAAAGCAAATCCTATGTTGTCCATAACATGGGTCACTAGGATTGAAAGAACTTCACAAAACATGATATTCATAGTAATAATATAAATGAAACACCATGCATTTATTAGAAATATTGATTCTTACATTGTTCTTTGAAAGGAATAACTTATAACATAAACTTTTTCATCCTTGAACTAAAATCTAGTACATGAAAAGTAGAACAAATATATGGCATAAATCTTCTTTGGAAAACATGATACTAGATCTTCTAAGGTTTAGATCGTGCCCCACCAAGTTTAGTCATGGAATCTTCTACTTTGAAGCACTCACTTCAAATATCTTTGCTCCATGATTTAGGGACATCTTGTCCCACGGACATGTGAAAACAAAGACACACATCAGTAAGCGACACTATAAATTTTATACGAACTAAAAATAAGCATGTATAGTTGACTTAAAAGAAAACCTTGAAAGAATTTGACTTAAGCATTCTTGCTTACATGATTCTTATAACATGCAGAATTGAACAGTAATATACGCCTCTCTCTATCACACCCACTTAAGAGCACATGATTTCTAGGAAAGCCCATAATGCTAGGAAAGCCCATAATGGCACAAATGCCCATGATTAGGCTATAAAAGCCCATAATTGGTACAAATGCCCATAACGACCCCTTGAGGTCCATGATTCAAGAAGCATATACAAACTGATTAAATTCTATTTATCGTAACATTAACATTACTGGAAACATGAACTTAATCATAAACTTTAATCTAAAAGTTTAATCTTAAACATGATGGGATTGCTCCCTCTTAAAACATGAACTTTAAATCCATTAATCATTGATAATTAATCATAATCTCTAATCTTAGTGAACATGATAAGCATAAGACATAGGATATATAAATCATTAAGAAATTTCTATGTTGAACATGATTTGATCATTGATCATTAATCATAATCTCTAATCTTAATGAACATGTTAACCTTAAGAGATATGATATAGCAATCATCAAGAAATTTCTATGTTGAGCATGATTTGATCATTGAACTTGAAATTGAAATCATAATTCCTAAAACATACATAGCATACAATTCAGCCAATGTACATATGTATAGTGGAATGACCTTCTTACCTGGAGCAAGGCACATCTTAACTTGGTCTTTCTAATCTTGAGTCAAACCTTAATGTCCAAAAATTAGCATGGTTTTATATTAGTTATCATCTTATGTAGTATCTTAACCCTAATCGTAGGTAAAAAAGAAACCAAGGTCTGATAGAGTCAAATAAAGGTTTCAAACCCTAAAAACCAAACTCGTCTTTGAAATCCCTTTCCAGAAAATATGTTTAGGTGTTTTTCTGATTGCGTATGTAATTACTATGACTTTAGAAAGACCCGACCAATAAAAAATTGGGGAAAAGCCACATGTGAGCTCTAACCTGGGCCAATACCGTGTGGCCAAACTGCCACATAGGTCAGTGACTCAGCATGCACGTTAGAGAATAAAACACATGAGCAAAACCAAGAATACCCTTGTAGATTCATTAATCAATCGGGGAAACTTGGGTAGAATAGGGAAAACCATCACTGGGATCTCCATTCTCAGAATGACGATGGAACACTCCATCCTCTGATCAAACTAAGAACCCAAAATGCAAATCAACTGATCTTCATCAAGAACCAACCTTATAGACAAGACCCCGAGAGAAGTGTAGTCTCAGCGACTCATCACTTGGGTTTTTCAATGACCAAAAATAGATTCTAGTCCTTCCGCCATGTTTAGCAAAGAGCAAGGTCCATTGGATAGGAGAAAGGTGCTCAAATCACAAACAAAGGACCTTATCGAGTTCAAAATTTGAAGTCGGAATTAGCCACCCAAAACCCAGGCGATGAGGTACTTAGAAAATTGACATTGGCTACTAGATTTGAAATAAGGTGGAAAAAGGGGAATCACTAGGTAACTTCAATTTGGAAGAAACAAGGATGGAGAAAGCTTCACGAGTTCTCCCCAAGTCACATTGATGCTTTGAAGAGGTGTGAGATGATCAGTTCCCTCATTTCAGGCCGCTGCTAAGATGAAGGAGGAGATGGAGGGCCGAGATGGGGTTCTAGAGAACCACAGGGTGAAACGACAGTGACATTGTGTTTTTTGACAATCTGTGATCGTTTCATGATGGTTTCTTATATAGTTAGCCACTAGGGAAGACTTGAGTTAGACTTGGAGTCCAAAACAAGGAAGCTCTCCCTTAGATCCAAGAGTCAGAGGGAATTAGGGCACGCGAGTCCCACAAATATAGGATAGGTAGCTCCGGAAGAAAGAGACAATGCTCATGGATGTGTTTTCTTAAATAGATAATCATTAAGAAGAGAGAGATCAAATTTAAGATGATTCGACTATTGTAGAGTCCCAATTAGAAGAGGACTTGAGGTAGAAGAAAACACACAGACCCTACGATTGTGATCCAACAGATGGAGAAGAGCCCGATCATTGCAAAGCTTATAATGGCATCATGACACAAAATATTAGACAAAATCAATGAAATAAGAGGGTGTGACATTTAAATATTTGAGATATTAGTCTAAATAAGAATATAAATCAAATATTCAGTTACTATTTAATCAAAACTATATTTTAACTTTTCTAATTGATTTGGAGGGTCAAATGAAGTTGGATTGGCCTCAAATTTGGACCATAAGTTAATTAAACAGTGTAAAATCTTCCTACTGGATTATATTTAGGATTTTGATAACTTTTAGTCCATAATTTCCATATAGATATTATACATAATTTATTGCTTTTAATTGATTAAAAGAGTGCCAAACACCTTCCTTTGTGAGACTTTGTGTAAAAAATCAAGATAATTACTTATTATGCACTCAATGTTCATGTCTCCTAAATTTTATGCCATTTTGAAAAAAAATTATGGAGAGAAAAAAGAGAGTATGTATACTTTCCTCTTATATTAAATCCATAAATGGAAAAAGAAAACTTCTTGGCCAAGGCATCTACTCCATATTTATATTTTCGAATTTCCATGTATTTTCTCTATCCTTTTTATTTCTTTTAAAAATATCAAAGAATAAGAGAGGGGAAAAGTGAGAGAATGATGCTAGTTTTCCCGTATGTATATTGAGCCATAAAGCAATAAAGGAAACATATTTCATTTTCTTATTATGCCAAACTTAGTTTAAAGAATTCAACTATAAGACTAACTTGCATTAAAATTCAAGTTTTAAATTTTATAATTGGAAATTTGCAAATAAGACCCTAAAATTATTTTATTTTAAAAACTTGGGATGTTACAGTCTCGGTCGAGACACACCTAAACACCCACTAGGCTGTAGAATAGGTCACTACAACCAACAAGGTACTCATGGTCTAGACATTGGGAACCCTATAAACCCTAATCACCCCTAAGGGTGCCATCACTCATCTAAAGCTAAACCAAGGTTCCCCTAAGCATCAAAATCTCTATAATGATGCCAAGAGAGAGAAGGAACACTCTAGAGGTGGAAAATTGCAAGATAACCCTCACAAATGGGTAAATTGCAATTTAGCCCAAAACAAGCACAAAAAGCACAAACATCATCCAAACAAGCTCAAACTAGAGACTTAAGCTCTCGACAAACTCTAAGATCATCTCAAAGGATTAGAGAAAGGTTCTAAGAACATAATAAAGCCAAAGAAAATAGGTCAGGGGTCTTACACTATCCCAAACTAATATATATATGTATATATATGATATATATATGCAATTTACACGCATCACCCTAGAAGTTGGTTTTGATGGTGGATGTGTAGCATGATTATGGATAATAACCCTAGATATATATGCATGGTGGTGTGTTTATTTATCCTTGTTGCATCTCAGTTTGAGTACGAGCCTCTACCTAATCTTCCTATTGTAAAATTATTATTTTATCCTACTTATGCTCCCCTCAAATGTAATTCTAGGTTTTTCATTTATCATGTAATATGTAATAGCATTAGGATAGTTTAATTTTATTTACAATGAAGAAATTGAGTTGTACATTTTAGAAGATGAGAAGAATGGTTGGAGGACCATCGAGGACTGACGGTAGGGGCCAGACCAATTGGCTAAAGGCCCTACCGATTGACTGGAGGATTTAGAAGGTGGTGGACTGGAGACCACGCAACCGGGGAGATAACCAACCTAGCAGCCAAAAGGTGAGCCGATCAGTTTATGGGTTGAACTAATCAACCCATATTGGAAAGCACATATCTACATCAGCAACACATTTTTTCTTGAGATGTAGATCCTATGTGGTGGTAATTACTTGTGGTTCCAAGGCATTACAATAGAATGGCCATCACCATGACTTATATTTTATTGCATGTTTTCATTTGTGGGATATATCATGTGTATGATACGTACTATATGTGGTTATTGGATATGTATATGTATTTATAAATACAAAACCCTCAATATATATTGAGCCTAAGACACTTTACATAAGTAGCACACTTGAAAAGCTTGATCAACCAAGCACATATTATTCCAAAGTGTGGTGTGTCATCTATCTAGTGGAAGTGTGATGGAAGATATGTAGATCTGCCAAAGCACTGTACATATTCTATTGTGTTGACTTTTGGGTCAGGCTCAACTAGGTGATCTTAATGAGATTAAGTACCTAGAAGCATAGATATGGATTTTGACAAAGAGTTGTGCACATTGTTTATCCAAGAGTTGCATTCAGATGTAATTGGCAAAACTTCCCTACCTAAATAGTTAAGTTGTGGGCAATCAGCCAATGTTGGCTCATCATGTGATGGAATATGGATCTTGGTTTACTAGAAGATTGCATGTTGCATCTTCCAAATTGGTAGTGAAGGCTATGAATTTGAAAAAAATAGTAGGAGGGATAATGAATTAATGGCCTAATTAAATATCATCAAATACCATTCAAATCAAATCAAATCAAAAGTGTTTTTACAAAATGCAAATTTTCTCATGTACAATCAAATGATAATCAAATCATCATTACGAATGGTTCTTATGAAGGACAATCTAAAGGAGATGTACTTCCATAACTAGTTCATGACTTTGAGAATTGTTCTCTATGTTCCTGAAACACCGTGGTAGTGGAATCTGCTCCATGTATGACTAAGGTTGAACTAGATGCTTACTTGAAGCATGCCAATGATGCCAAAGATCTTATGTTGAGCTAAATGAACTATGAGTTGCATGAGCAACATGAAAGGTATAGTGTCTCTAAGGCGTTTTTGAGAGAAAAGTGATAGAGGCAGACCCAGTAGAGTCCCACGTGCTCAACATGATTGGGCACGTGGAACATCTAGAAAGACTAGGGTTTCCTTTAGGTCAAGAATTGGCCACAAATATGATTTTAAAATAATTGCCTAAATCATATAGCAAGTTTATCAAGTATTATCACTTTGGTAACATGGATACATTGTTGTTTGAGTTGCTTGACATGTTAATATATGTCGAAGCACAAATGAAGAAGGAAAAATACGTGATGGAGATCAACAGAATAGAGTCCAAGGACAAAGGCAGGGCCAAGAAGTGTTTTGAGGCTAAGATGAAGTCTAAGCCTTCTGTACACAAAATAAGGAGAAGGATAATGAAACCTAGGATGATGAAGCAAGGTATAGAGATCTCTACTTTAGGTATATATGTAATTGAGATTAACTTCACTACTTCTTCATCTTGGGTACTAGATACCAAGTGTGGACCACACACCTACTCAAATGTGAAGGATATGAAAAGAAGTAGACCTTTAGCGAAGATAAGGTTGAACTGCACATTGCTAATGGAGCAAGAGTTGTTTCCAGTGTAGTTGGACCTGTGAGTTACATCTACCAATTTGGCTTGCAATAGAGTTGGAGAACTGTTATTATGTACCTTCCATTAACACACACACACACACACACACACACACACACATATATATATATATATTGTTTGGATAAGAATGGATTGGAATTTCACATAAAGAATGGTCGATGTTCTATTAGTAAAGATGAGATCTTTTATGGAAGTGCCCCAATGTCTTATGGTCTATACTTCATAGATTTAGAGACAAGTGTGTATAACATAAATACCAAAAGAAAAAAAATTGAAAACTCAAACCAAACACACATTTGGCACTGCCGTCTAGGGCATGTAAATAAGAAACACGTATGTAGACTCCATAAAGATGGTTATCCAGACTCTTTGTTGGACAAGTTGATAAAGAATCCCTTCACTGGAAACAGTGAGAGGGTGAGTGATCTATTAGGACTCATACATATTGATGTGTGTGGCCCTTTTAGAATAGATGCTAGAGGTGGTTATTAATACTTTAGTAGCTTTACTGAGGACTTCAGTAGGTATGGTTATATGTACTTGATGAAACATAAATCATAAACCCTTGAAAAATTCAAGGATTTCATGAATGAATGGAGAACTAACTTGGTAAAATTATTAGGCATTTCATTTTGATCAAGGTGGGGAATACTTAAACAAAGAGTTTGAGGACCTTCTATGATCCTGTGGTGTCGTATCATAGTTGACTGCACCTGGAACACCACAACAGAATGGTGTATCATAAAGAAGGAATCACACATTGCTAGATATGGTGCGATCAATGATGAGTTTTGATAGTCTTCTGACTTCCTTCTGGGCTTATTCTCTAGAAAATATACCGTTTACACTTAATCGCATAGCATCGAAATTGGTTCAAAAGACACCGTATGAGGTATGGACTGGGAAGCGTCCCAAAATGTCTTTTATGAGGATTTGGGGATGTCAAGCTTATGTGAGGAAAATGTTTCCTGAAAAGCTTGACCCTAGATCTGATAAATGTTATTTTTTTGGATATCCCAAAGAAACCTAGGAAGGAATTTTTTTACAAAGGAAGTAGTGGGAGGAAAGTAGAACTCGAAGAGGTTCAAAACCAACAAGAAAACATTGAACTAGTAGATGTACAAGAGGAACAAGGAGAATAACAAGTCATTTTGGAATCTCAAATTTCACAAGTAACATAGGAACCTCATACATCTAGTAGGACACACCTTGAGCCTAATGATTTTGTTATCCTGTGACCCAAGAGGGTGGTGAGTTGATCATAGATGATGATACAACAACCTATATAGAAGCTACTAAGGCACTAGAGTCTAAGAAATGACTTGAGGCCATGAGATCTGAGATGGAATCCATGTACACCAACAAGGTATGGACCTTTGTGGATCCACCTAAATGGGTAAAACCCATAGGGTGCAAGTGGGTCTTCAAGAAAAAGACCGACATGGATGGTAATGTACAAACCTATAAGGGCAAGTTGGTAACAAAAGGTTTCAGACAAGTTTAAGGTGATGACTAAGATGAAACTTTTTCACCAATTGCCATGGTTAAGTCCATCAGGAACATGCTAGAAATTGCAACTTATCATGACTATGAGATTTGGCAGATGGATCTTAAAACCTCATTCCTTAGCATGCATCTTCTTGAGAATGTGTACAGGACACAACATGAGGATTTTATAAATACAAAGGATGAAAATAAAGTTTTTAAGCTACAAAGGTAAATATATAGATTAAAACAAGCATCTCAGAGCTAGAATCTTTGTTTTGACTAAATAGTCAAAGAGGTTGCTTTAGTCAAAATGAAGATGAACCTTGTGGGTACAAGAAGGTTAGTGGGAGCATAATTGTATTCCTCATATTGTATGTAGATGACATACTATTGATGGGGAATGACATTCCTTCTTTACAGATGGTAAAGACCTGGCTGGAAAATGCATTCTAAATGAAGGATTTGGGAGAAGCATCCTACATCTTAGGAATCAAGATCTATAGAGATAGATCTAGAAGGCTTCTTGGACTAAGTCAGAGCACATACATTGAAAAGGTGTTGAAGAGCTTTAACATGGAGGATTAAAGAGAGGAAGCCTACCCATGTGTCATGGTGTTAGAATCTCTAGAGCTCAGTGTCCCAGTTCTTGTGAAGAAAGGAAGAGCATGAGTAAGATTTAATATTCATCTACAATTGAATCTATCATGTATGCAATGTTATGTACTCATCTAGATGTCTCGTATGCCTTGATCATAACAAGCAAGTATCAATTAGATCCCAGTGAGGGTCAAGAGACAGTCATGTAGAACATCCTCAATACTTAAAAAAAACTAAGGATCAGTTCCTTATTAACAATAGGTTGGAATAGTTGGTGGTAAAATGTTGCATCTATGCAAGTTTTCACATTGACAAAAGATGATTATTGATCACAATTAGGATTTATGTTCTACCTCAACAATGGAGTTGTGAGAATGAAGAGTTCTAAGAAAGAAATAGTTGTGTAGTCTATAACAGAGGCCTAGTATATTGTTGCATTGAATGCAACAAAGGAGGTTGTTTGGATCAAGAAGTTCATCATAGAACTTGGGGTGGTTCCAAGTATTATCAATGCAATTGAGCTATATTGTGACAACAATGGAGCTATGGAACAAGCTAAGGAACCAAGATTGCATCAGTATTCCAAGCATATACAAAGGTGGTTTCATATCATATGAGAGACTATACTACAAGGAGAAGTGAAGATTTTAGAGTACCAACCAAAAGCAATGTTGTTGATACTGTGACAAAAGCAGTTTCACAATAGAAGCATGATGGTCATGTTAGATCATTTGGGATTAAATTCATGGGTCATTGAGTCTAAGGGAAAGTGGTAGTTTGTTGATATGTGTGCCTAGAGGGCTAAACATATGATTATTGTAATAGCATATCTTGTAAATGATTTTATTACCAATAAAGGCAATCTTCTAATTTATTCTATTTTATTCAGTTATGAGATAGTGATGTAATATAATAAATGTCTAAAATTAATATTACTCAATGACATATGTCTTTGGGTTGAGGACCTAAATAATGAGATCATATGGATGTTAAGAGTATATATATTCTTGATATGTCTCCAGTGAGATGTTATTGTGGAAGGATGATGATAGAAATAAGACATAATATTAGAGTGTGTGTTGGTTGATGACAAAATCTCATCAGTCATGATATGTGATATCAAACCAAACACATAGATACTTGTTAGAGAACAACATATTATACAGAGCCACTATGAGAGTGAAACATGCACTAGTACATAACCGACCTTTAGTGTCGGTTATTTAAGGCCTTTAGTGTCAGTTTTTAAGCGACACCTATGTGGGCGCCGCTAAAAGCCCAACTATTACACGTCGGTTCTCAAACTGACACCACAACCCTTCGTGTGCCACCGAAAATGTGCCAGCAGGGGGTATAGGCGTCGGTTATTAGCTTTGAAACTGACACCATATACCTTCGCGCCACAGAAAGGGCGCCATCTGGGGCACTATTGGCGTCAGTTTATTAGTGATAACCGACGCCATCTCACCCGCTGCCATGGCCATGCCGGCCAGCATGGCCGTGGTGTCTGGTCCGCTGCTACGGCCGTGCTGGCCAGCATGGCCGTGGTGTCTTGCCCGCTACCACGACCGTGCTGGCCAGCACGGTCGTGGTGTCTGGCTTCAGTAGGGAAATCGATGTCAGTTACTAGTAGGGAAACCGACACTGTAACCATTTGTCATCGGTTTTTGAAAAGAAACCGACGCCACATATGATGAAAAGACGTCGGTTGTTAACATTAACCGACATCATATCCCCTGACAACACGGTCAAATAGACGTCGGTTTTAAGTGCAAAACCGCCGCAGTATGTCTTTGGTGTCAGTTTTCTTCAAATAACTGATGCCTATGTTTTAATTTTTTTCTTATCAGTTTGTAAGACTGTTGTGGCTGGTCACCAGATGAGAACCTGTAGTTCAGTGGAACTGAACTGCAGGTTTATGACATCCATTGATATCAGCCAACAATAGGCCAAAAACCTATAAAATTAACATGATGTACAATATTATATATATGTGATTCACACTCATGTATAAGAACATTTAATTCATATTATTTTTTCATCACACGCATGTAGAAACTAGTAGCAACCTGCAGTTCCATTTATTTCATCTCTTTTCACATTTAGACACATGTAGAAACATTCATGTATTGATGATTTTCACACACATATGAAAATTCATAAAAATTCATTCACATTCACACAAAATTAATTATGAGAACAAAGTTATTCTTTATTCATCATTGTCATCATTGTCAACAAAATTATATTTAAAAATTCCCACTCTTTGCAGGGCTTTTGCCCAATATTCTCTTAGAAGAGCTAATTCATCTCTCGTATAGGGAGCATGTACATCGAAACGCTTTGCACCTGTGTTGAAGTCCTCAGTTTTAAAGACCTACAAAGAGAATGACATATATACATAATTATAATAATATATAATAAGATTCATATATTTCATATTATCTAACGAGACTATGTATAATACCTATTGTATGTTATCGATTTCCAATACGGCATGTTTGATGATTAGGTCCATAAATCGCATCACATAGTAGGCACATGCCCAACCGTTGTCTTTTGTAGCACACTATAAATTGAAACATACAAAATATTCAAAAATACAAATAAGTACAGTTCACATAAATAATATATACATTGGAGTCAGGAAATTACTTTGACATTCTCCCAAATGAGTGTCAGATTTTTTTTCCTGGGGACCTTTCCTCCAGCTTTTTGTACTCTTGTAAAGCCCTATATATGTTAATGTAACACATTAAATTGCATAATTAAATAGTAATGCAGTAACAGATGTTAATAGATATAAAAACATAAAATATTTCTCACGAGAATAATGGCCTTTTAATTACATGTCAATATAATACATCCAACTCACTCCCCGCAGGATCTAAATAATAGACGGTGAATGTCTTAGGGACAATAACTAATAACTCCCAATGCTTAGCACTACAGGTAAGAAAGTAGAAAATTAATAACTCAACATCCGCAATAAAAATGTAATTTGCTTAAGTCCAAATTACAAGAAAAGGAAAGTTACTCGACATTGAATGGAGCTATTATCACCGTCTTATTATTTTTACCAAAATATTCAAAAGCATCACAACAGTATGAAGTAACTGAATATGGGTCTGTATCTACAAGACTAATCAAACATGGAACCAAAAATCCCACATGGGAAAACCCAAAATCTGTACATATCTTGTGTAAGTGGTTGCAAAATATATATTACGTATGCATTAATATATAAGAAACTAGATTGCCGTATATAAAACAAGGTATATGGATGTATAATCCAGATTGCTGTATGCATTAATCTCACCATATCCAAAACTCTATCATAGATGTGTTCAACCATTCATAACTAAACAACTCCAAAATATGTTGTTTCCGAATGTTTGACCTGCATTAATACGTATCCAGAACTTCTATTGTGTATGCATTAATACGTATGCTAAACTTGTATAAATAGATTGTTATTGTATGATTTACCTGCAACATTCTCCAGAATAGTAACATTTATAGGGAAATTTGGATTATGTTCGCCGATCCATACTGCCACACTCCTACAATTAGGACCTATCGAGGCGTGTAGGTCCCCTGGAAGCCAACTTGATAGTCAAGGAGGTGGAGGCCGAGATGCAGCGGGTCTCATCTTTTTGACCTGTATATATAATTTCATATCAATTGACTCATATATATACACACTAACAAATTAAAGTAATGAAAATTTATCATACAATATCAGTATAGAGGACATCCGCTTCGGGCCCCAGTATCACTCCGCCTACTGCCTCACTAAGTGTTTCAGCATCTGGGTGCGCATCAAGTCGTACAAGATTCGTCCATCCAGGGAGTACATGTATCGGGCTCACACGTACCATGCCATCTGGTACTGGACTCCCACGAAACATGCACCCTTTAAGGGGTGGGTAAGCCAATGCCTCTGCAATGAGATATCATTCACTTTTTAGTCGACATGACTTCAACCCCTACAATTTTACGTAAAGAATGTAATATGCATATATACAAAAACATATCATCTTGAACAGACTAGCTATTATATATGCCATAAAAATACTTACAGAGGATGTGCTAGGTTGTGGGTCTATAGGATTACTCCCAACCTCTACAGTACGAGCAATAGGAGAAGAGAGATCTTCCATAGGTACTGTCTGAGTGGCTATCTGAGACGCCTGCCACTTGTTAATTGCTACATGGAGTCTTTTATCAAGTACTTCCTCGACTCTCCTATCAATTAAGGAATGTACCTATACATGGATAAAAGAAATGCTAGTTTCTAATTATTGAATTCCCTCAAACAATAACATTCTAAAATAAGAATAAGTTACCTCAGCTTGTAAAAGTCCCACTTTTGGGATAGGTTTGTGCTGGGATGGCCCAAAGTACGCTTTGATGCCCACACCAGTGCCTGCACCCCTTACACGTACAGGATGCTCTGGGTTACCCAGAGAAACTGTCAGTTCATATCTTGTGCCCTGAGGGATGAACTTGCCTTCCTTCCTCTGCTCGTGCATCTCCCGCTAATCACCATCAAAAAAAATTCGTAAGTAAACATAACAATAATCAATATTGATAGATTTCTCTAAGAGTTGATTTTTACCATTTTTGCAGCCGCCTCAGCGGTTGCGGGCTTTGGTATCTCTCCCTTCTTGTTTTTCCTCCCAGCTATCCACATAGCATGGTGAGGCAGAGGTGCGGGAGCAACAGTAGAGGATTGTGCAGTCTCCTGAGTACCAGTAGGCTGAGTAGACTCAGCCTGTAGTCTTTGGCAAATGCGTGTATATCCTCTTGGACCCATTGTGTGGTTGTGCACATTCAGTGCACGCCTTGCTGATTGAGCATCATTGATAGCCTAGTTAGTTAACACATTGATTTGGCTAGTAACACTAAAGGTTAATCTTGAATAGGTGAATACATAAAAACGTATATTAATTAAATTGGGAGTGGCGCTTAATACCTTGAATTCATCTATTTTTCTTTGGGTAACAAACTCCTCCCAGTCTTTGGGGTCCAAGTAGTTCCATTGTTGTGTGGCTTCCTTCTTCCTATATTTATTTTTCAAAGAGAATACAAACAAAAATTATTAGTGTAGAGTTACTGAAATACTGATCAATGTCTAGAATTGGAATCAATCAAGAACCTATTCTCAGCATCGCGTATGTAATCTCGGGTGAGATTGGTCCTATAGTTCCTTAGGACCCTCCCACAACATTGCATCACACATTTACGATGCAACTTTTCATCCAAATCAAATATGCTCTGCAAATTAAATAGAATTTCTATTAACTAGTATCCTAAAAATTAGTAATCTACACAAATAGAATTACAAATTATAATAACTCATACACAGTTCCTTCCATATGTGGTCTTTCTTCCCCTTAGGAACTTTATGCCATGATTCTAGGATAGGACTGCAATGGCTGTGAGTAAGAACCCCAAGATATGAAACAAATGAGTTGTGGTTCACTCCATATGGATTTCCTGCCTGATCGAAATCCACAACCAATTTGGGTCCATTTCCCTTTTGATGTATTAACTTGTTCATCATTGTGATGCCCCTCACTTTCTCAATTTTCTTTTGTTGCTCATCAAGTGTTGTAACAACTTCAGGGGGTACATCACAAGCCTAAAATTTGATAAACAAATACACTTACATGATATAATTATAAATGAACATATAGATAGAAACCTCAGGGATATATTCATAATTAAAATTAACTAACATTGTCAGGTGGCGCAATCACGTTCTCACCCTCACGGTGATCATCAGCACAGTCATCATGGGAATGCTCAGCCATCTGAAAGTTCACATTCAAATTATAAATTTCACATTGTAAAGTAACACTAATTGTAAAGTTCACATTGTAAAGTACACATTCACATTGTAAAGTAATTCACATTGTAAAGTTCACATTCACATTATAAAGTAATTTGCATTGTAAAGTCCACATTCACATTGTAAAGTTCACATTTAGAAAAGTAAAACATAATAAAAATATAAACACCCATGCCTCTAATATTGTGATCTTTTATCAATTAACAATCCTTCATTATGATCCCCGCGAACATACAAGTCATTGTGATCCCCAGCTTCAATGTTTGGTGGTATTGGCAACCCAACTGAGAATGGACTGGAGTCATCATACTTATCATAGTAGTCTTCTTCATCTATAGGATCTTCAATGAACTATCTTTTACCATGAAGAACAACCGACCATTTATCATTTGCAGGATCATCGATATAAAATACTTGTTTTGCCTGTGATGCCAATATGAATGGTTCACCCTTCTCGCCAATCTTTTCAAAGTTCACTAACGTGAAACCCAATTCATCCACTATAACTCCTTTGTTGTTGTCAACCCAATTACATTTAAAGAGCGGAATTCTGAAATCTACATAGTCAAACTCCCATATGTCTTCAATGACAACAAGTGGACAACAAGATGTACCATGATATCAAAGAACGACGGAGGAAAATACATCTCAATCTGACATAGGGTAACAACCACTTCTCTTTGCAAATTATCGAGAGTATCAGGGTCAATAACTTTGTTGCACAGACTGATGAAAAAGAAACAAAGTTTGGTGATTGCAAACCTTACATGCTTTGGAAATATAGATCTAATTGCCACAGGAAATATTTGTTGCATTATAGTGTGACAATCATGAGATTTAAGACCTATCAACTTCAGATCTTTCATTGATACCAATGTACGGATGTTGGATGAGTAACCCTGTCGCACCTTAACTTTTACCAAGCATTCACAAAATGCTTTCTTCTCCTTTCTAGACAATGTGTAACAAGCGGGAGGTAAGTATGTTCTCTGATCGCTACTAACTACTTCTGTTAATTCTGTCCTTATTCCCATTTCACGTAGGTCCATTCTGGATTTTATCCCATCTTTAGTCTTACCTGGTATATTCAACAGAGTACTGATGACGCTATCACATACATTTTTCTCAGCATGCATGACATCGATACAATGCCTGACTGTCAAAGAACTCTAATAAGGAAGATCCCAAAATATCGACTTCTTCTTGAATAAAGACTTGTCACTCCTTATGGCCATCGTACATTGTGATCTCTTACCAAATTCATTGGCGATATCTTTCACTCTTTCATAAACATCCTCCCCTGATATAGGTTTAGGTGCACTACATTCCTCATTCCATCCATTGAATGCTTTGCGCAACCTACGATACAGATGAAATTTTAGAAGAAACCTTCGATGAGCAAGATATACAGTCTTGCCGTCGTGTTTTAGTCGTATTGAATCAGTGTTCTTTTCACATATAGGACACGCTTTAGATCCTTTGACACTATATCCAGACAAATTCCCATATGCTGGAAAGTCATTCACAGTGCAAAACAACATAGCGTGCAAACAAAATGTCTCTCTTCGTGAAGAATCATAGGTCATCACACCTTCACCCCAGAGCTTCTTCAAGTCATCAATCATAGGTTCAACATAAATGTCGATATCCTTTCCATGTTGTTTAGGGCCCGATATCAAAGACGATAGCATAACATACTTATTTTTCATACACAACCAGGGAGGAAGATTGTATATAACAAGCATAACTGGCCAAGTGCTGTGTTAGCTGCTCAATGTCCCGTACGGATTCATCCCATCTGTATAAAGCCCAAGTCTTAGATTCCTATCCTCTGCACCGAATTTAGGGTATAATAAATCAATCTTCTTCCACTGTGGGGAATCATACGCATGTTGTAGGATCCCATCATTATTTTTCTTAACTTTTGCATGCCACCTCAAATTATTCACATCTATAGGATTGGCAAACAAGCGTTGAAACTGTGGTATTATAGGTAGATACGACATCACCTTGGCGGGAGAACCAGTTTTGGACTCCCCCGAAGTCGTCAATTTATACCTTGACGCACCACATTTCGGACAATATTTCAAATCCACATAGTTCTTTTGAAATAATACACAATCATTCTTGCATGCATGTATCTTCTTGGCCTCCATTCCCATTGGGCACAACAATTTCTTTAACCGGTATGTTGAGATCAGTAGCTCATTTCCTTCAGGAAGAATATCTTTCAACAAAGACAACAATGACGTGAAGCTTTTGTCGCTCCATCGATTGTTAGCTTTCAGTTTATACAATCAAAACACATCGCTAAGCTTCGTAAACTTACAACCCGTGTATAACAGTATCTCAGCATCATGCACAATGTTTCTAAACATGGGAGGTGGATCATTTTTGGTGTGCTCTACCCCACAACTATCCAGTATCGCATCAACGATGTCTACTGGAACTGATTCAGTCACATCTACATCATCGAAAGTAATTTCTTCTTCCACACAAGCACTGCTATCAACATCCACTGGTTTTGGGTTTGAAATATCTCCATGCCAGTGCCATTCTATATAGCCTTGTACAATCCTGTTACACATGACATGACTTCTGATTTCGTCACCAGTACTGACTTTCAAGTTGTTACTGCAATACCTACATGGATAGTATAACATATCTCCAGGTTGTTTCCTATGTTCCTCGGCAAATCTAATAAACTGATCAAGACTAGAAATAAACTCTGGGGTGCAGTGATTGCAAATGGACATCCAAGATCTATCCATTCTATGATCAAAGAGAAAATAAGTATATATTACAACAAGATTAGGGTCTAGGGTAAATATATTCGAGTTTATGGTTAAAACTTTAGGGTTTATACATGTGATGTCATTCTTATATATAATAAATGTGTACCACCTATCCCATTCTTGAACACCTAATCTCACTAGTAAGTGTATAATGTGTATTGGGTTTTCAAGAAAATTTCGGCAGCATTTCCCCTCTATTCTCCAAGTACATATGTAGTTAGAGAACAAATGGGGAAATGCTACTGGAATTTTCTTGAAAACCCAATACATATTATACACTTACATCCTAAGTGAGATCAGGTGTTCAAGAACAGTCCTAAACCAGGGACTATCCAGGATTTACTCCTAATGAGTAAGTCTTGGACGGATTTCTAGGCCAACAAATACATGTATATATGTTTTCATTCCAATACCTACAATCCTAGTTTCATCATTCATATCCTAGGTTTCATGTAACATCATTTAATCTAGGTATCATATTCTATAACATTGATTTCAAAATTTTGAGTGTCCATGCATGTTCATCGTGAAGATAAAGACACACATACTTAAACAACAAGAAGAAATATATGCAAATCAACAACAAGTCAATAGCACCTACAACAACACAAATGCACGATTCAATACTGTTATAATGTATTAATTAGGGGTCAATCTTGAAGTTTTAACTAGAGCTTCATATATCAACATAAATACTAGGTCACATAATCATTTTATAAATTGAAGACTCACATGTGAGTTAAGTTTGAGACATCAATGTATCTTTAACATGCATGTTTCAAGGTTCAAAGCACATAATCAAATCAAATTATGATGCTAGAATGGACAAGTTTAATATAAGTAAATACAAATCAGTAGATAAAATACAAATCAGTAGATAAGTAAATACAATTTAGTAGATATATAAATTCAATTCAGTAGATAAGTAAATACAAATCAGTAGAAGTAAATATGAATCAGTAGATAAGTAAATACAAATCAGTAGATAAAAAATACTAATTAGTTGATCGAAATCAGCAACTTAGGACAAAGTCCATCACTTAGCATAGGGGGATGACCTTGGGCGGTGGAGGGCAGGGAGCAGACGGAGAAGGATGGAAGGGAGCAGGTGGAGAGGACAGCTGGGAGTCGGTGAGCACAGAGGGTCGGCGAGCACGGAGCGTCGGCGACCAGAGAGGGAAAGGGCCTGCGAGTAGAGAGCCGCCAGTGAGCACAGAGCCGCCGGCGAGCACAGAGGGCCGATGAGAAGAGAGGGAGAGCGGCAGAGTCAGTACCACAAAGCAGCGACGTGAGCAGGGAGGGCAGGGAGCGGTGCGCCGGCGGAGCACGAAGTAGTAGAGGCGCGAGCACAGAGAAGCAGTGGGCGGCAAAGCACGGAGAAAATTGCCAGACCTATTTTCACGGGGATGAAATAGAGAAAGGGGAACAGTAAGCTTTGTGCGGCACTATAAAGTTAACCATAAGCATCGGTTATTTAAAAAAACTGATGCTAATAACAATAGTAGTCGGTTACCATATAAAAAACGACACCACAGGGGAAACCCATTGGCGTCGGGTATTCCAAACCAACTGACGATTAAAATGCGGCTAATTTAGTCGTCAGGTTTTTAGTTAATAACCGACGCCTTATGTTAAATTTTGAAGGTAATATGTTTTTATGGAAAATTTTGAATTGGCGGTCGATTTTAGGCGTCGGTTTCTTATTAAGAAACCGACGCTAAATGAAAAGTGATACTCGTGTCTGGTCGCCATTCATAGATATATGTCAATTTTTTTGTTTAACCGACGTTGCATGTGTTAGGCATCAGTTTCCTATATACAACTGACGCCAACGAATGCGACTTTATAAGCCATTTCTGTAGTAGTGATGGAAACCATTACATGGTAGTCAAAATCATCTCTCATAGTGTTGGTGGTGATTGTGGGTCTTAAACATGAAATCACTACACTCCTCACATGTCATTTAGTATACTTTGACACCATCCTTCGTGACCTTGAATAAGGGTTCCCATAAAGGCGATGATCAGATGCATTGTGACACATGGGAATGGCTGTGAGTGATGTAGATAGGATTTGTCCCTCCTATAGGAGTACGATATCCTAGACACATGATAAGTGAGACTAAGAAATGCATGGCCATTCACATGTGAGTCAATATGTTGTATTGATCTTACATATATCTCAGTCTGTCTGCTCTAGTTCAAGGAACATAGATTGAATGTTTAATAGGATGACTATTCCATTTCTTGAGTTCAATCTAGATATCAGTGTAAAAGGAACTACACAAACAATGTAACACCAATCAAAGATTGTAGGTTGAAGTTGTTCTCAAACTTTCCATTTACTTGGGTAGAAATGATGTGTTGCTAGATATCGCTCTTTGCTTGTGATGTCATAACCTAGTTATGGACATTCACTACCAATGTAACTTTGAACTATAGGATCACACACATAGCAAACACTTAGAATAAGAATTTGTTCATGAATGATGTTTAACACTGTTACTAAAGTATTTATGTATTCGACTTAAACAACAATTGTCTGGATGAACTCGAAACCTACCGATTCAAATGTTGAATCGATTGGTTGGAGTGTCAAGTTGATTGGAAATTGCTTTGGCTGAATTTTGGATGAACCAGGGCATGAACCAATCGAATCATGGTCATCAAATGACGGGTTCACATGATGAGATGCCCAGTTCATGGATCAATTCGTTTAGATCAAGGATTAGTGATCATGTCATGTTGTTAATTAATCAAATTATAATTCCCAATATAATTGTGATTGGGAAACATGATGAAACGACCAGTTCAAGGGTTGAAATAACTAGCTCACAAGCCAAACAATCGGTTCAATTGTGAACCTACCATTTCACCACTCGCGTTTTGTGAAAATTTGTGAAATTATGTACCCTTCGACTCTCGCACAAACTGGAAACCCTGACCTTGTCCCTGACCCTCCTATAAATAGAGGAGTACTAGGGGCTTCCTAGACACAACATCATTTGCTCTAACAATTGTTGTGTTCTTTGGTTGTGGTAAATGAGAGAAAGTTCATGCTAGTACACCAACTAGAAGGGGACAAATCATTCATGTTTGTTCTTCTAGAAGAATAAGAGTTCCCAGTGGTATGTGTCGACTACTATAGAGGTGAGGAGGTTGTTACCTGCCGCTAGGAGTACAACGTAAAGCTGTTGTCCATGGTGACCAACCATGAGCTATTGCAGACATTATTCTTGTACGTCTTAAAGAAGGTGCATACTACGACGAGGAGATTGTGACTGGATTTTCTCCAGGACTAGGTATATCCTTAAAACCATTATTTCCCATTATATAGTTGTGGATGTGATCTACTGTTCTAAGTGAAATATGACAGTTAAATTATTATTTTTGTTTCCTACTCTACCACTATATTTTCCTACAAGTACAAATGGGACAGTTGATACCACCTGTATTTAGCATTTCATAGAAAAATAAGAGACTAAATGATCTTTGGTTCAACAATGTTCACATCCATGTCATGATGTCAAAATCATCTTTGGCCCATTGGTCGTAGGATTGTTTGGCTTTTTCATCCATCAAGACATTAGGAGTATTGTTAGTAGCTGAAAAGATATGAGATTAATGTCTTTGGGCTTTGACATAGAGTTTGAATGATGTCATCCAAAGATGGTAATTTGATCCATCAAGTTTCACAATCATAACACACAAGTTTCAAGAAGGATCTGTAGTCTCCATGGAAGCCAGAGAGATGATGCTCACAAAGATGAAGTAGAAGTGGTGCAAAAGGAAGATTTAGATGATGAGACCTGAGAAATCATAGTGGATCCATAATAGTTGAATAGGAGAAATAGAAAACAACAAAAAAAGAGTAGATCTAGGCAACCCGCATAAGGGTTGAGGAACCATCAACTAGATCCAGATATATCCAATGAACCCAGATAGGGGCAGAAGATAGCAGAAGCAACAGATCCAAGTAACCCATGTAGGGTTAGTAGAGAGAAGAAAATACCTATGTTGTCATGGTGTGAGATTCACTCCATGTAGAATAGGGAGAAATAGAGGTGATACTTATAGGGTTTGAATGTGCAATTCTGGGATGAACTGGATGACTAAATGATGGAGTGTAGGTCAATGAGTTGGAGGTTGATGAGTTACATGTCGATGATGTGAGGTCGATGGGCTGGAATGAGATGGTAGGTCGATGGTGATGATGGAAGGTGAAGGTTTGGTCGATAGGTGGAGGTTGTTGTCTTAGGGAAGATGAAGGGTTGGTCGATGGGTGGAACATGAAGGGTTGGTCGATGGGTGGAGGTTGACGGTGGAAGATGAAAGGTTGGTCAATGTGTGGAGGTCGATGGAGGAAGAGGAAGGCTTGATATATTGGAAAAAGTTACCAATAGAAGTAATAGGGCAAGAAAGAGTTAACAGAACACATGCAAAAATAGATCATGTTAGGTGCAATAGTTAGAATAATTAAGGAGATAGAAGCACTAGTTAGGTGTAGTAGTGAGAGAAGTTGACCATTCTGTACATCTATCCAAGAAGGAGTTATCAGTGGAAGGATCCTATGATTACAAGTGATATGAAAAATAAATAATAAGGTAGTCATTTATCAAGCTTCAAGAGAGATGAGAAGGGCCTAGAATACATTAGGTATTGGGGTTTATTTATAGGTAAATTTTAGGATTATTGATTTTGGGTAGAATCTTTTGGAATAGGTGGCAGATCATCGTGATGCACCACAGAGAGGGCTGTTCAAATCAAGGTGATAAATCATGTGGCATGTGGTGGATATCTGTGATCCACTGGGTGTTCCCCGATGAAAAAAGTTAGTTTCCCATTTTCCTATTAATGTTAGAATTGTTCAGGTAAAAATTGGAGAAAACATGCACAACAAGAAAAGTTGGGATATCTTTAAGATTTACTTAGAAAAGGCAATTGAAAAAGTAAATACTCCATTTTAGACAACTCAAATGGGAGACTGATGCAAAATAGCTATTTTAAAGAAAAATTGAAGGACAATTGTATTTTCAGTCTGAATGAAGGTTTCTTTGCAAAAACCTTGAATTAGGAGAAATTGGTCAAAAAGGGATGCATAAAATGTGTGGGAAAAAGTGTAAAAAGGTATATGTGAGAAATGAGTGGATAGTGGAATTGACTCCATCATTTTCCGAAAAAATTGCATTAAATTCATTGATTTATGCTAAGTGAGAAAAAATGGGTGTCAACAGGTTGCGCCTCTTAGGGCAATGTTCAAGGTAAGAGTGATAACTGTAGAATTTAACCAAGTCTGGCCCCCATTTTTAGTCATGGATGGCCAAAAAAGTTGGACTCGTCAAGGATGTGCTGGCAAACCTTGTAAAGTGTGAAAAAGTGAGCATGATGTCCATTCCTTCTAAATTAAAATTAGTGAGAAAATGATTGGGAAGAAATGACTTCTCTAGAGTAAAGGAAGTGTTTCACTTATGTAATTTCCTATGTCTAGCCAATCATTCAATCCTCTGATGTTCTGATGAGCATTAAGAGGTTTATCAGTCAAAAAACTAACGCTCATCATTACTTCAGTTCTTAAAGAAGTGCATGTTTGATTCTCCCACTAACTCATGCCATAGTGAGAAAAGGGTGAATGTGAAAAAGTAGATGTAAGTTGTGGTTTGTCAAAGACTTTCAGATGAGGAGTTGATGTTCATTGAAAAATAGAAACAATAGTTCTTACTAAAAAATAGATCTTAGAAAAGGGAGAGTCATCCCTCCTACATATCTTTAGTTTTTTAGTGGGATGATTAAGAGTTTGGACCAAAACTCTTAAAAGGCACAATATGAGGATTTTATCTACTGAGATAGGGCTTGGACCATCATGATTTGTGATCAATTTTTAGATAAGCTTTTAAGATTTACAATGGCCTTCCTATCCATTGACTTTATTAGTTAATTGTATGTCTGGTTGAGGCATCTGAAATTGAGATGAAAATGGACATTCTAGCTATGATCTTGCAAAAGGTAATCTCCATGAGGTTTTATATTAATGGTTTCCCTTCCATCCACTAGAGTGTCAAGGAGTGATGATCCTTGACTTTATAGTTCTCAGTCTCTAAAATGGAGATTTGAGCCAGAACTCAGGGTCAAGAGGCAGGGTTGGCAATTTTATTATTATAGTAATGAACTAAGATTATCAAAGGATGTGTGCATGAAAATAAAGTTCATAGCCTTGATCAAGATTGTTTTGAACGGTAATCTGGTATCCATTGGTAGGTCATGAGTAGGGACCCTTGAAAGATTTGGCAAATGAAGATCAGAGCTAGTTTAGTTTTTTGGTCTTGAATAGGGGCCTTGAATGAGAAGAAATGATTTAGGATATTGGTCCCATTTTAGGTCATAGTCCAAGACCTATAGATTGGGAAAAGAAATTAGTTTTTTTTGGTCAATTTTTAGGTCACACTCTAGGATACTAGATTGAAAAAGAGGTTTTCTAAGTTTTATGGTCAATTTTTAGGTCATAGTCTGACACCTTAGATTGATAAAGGTGTTTTTAGATTTTGTCAGTTTAGTTTTAGGTCATAGTTGAGGACCCTAGATGATCGTGTCTAGATCTAATGAATATAATGTTAGTTATTGTATTCTAATTTTTTCCAATTTATTGGTATTTTCTGCTTTTTATTTATATTTGTTCTAGAAATTCCACTAAAATCTAGGGACAAGTTTGTAATTTTTGCATGAGATTTTATCTTAATAAAGAGGGGAAATCAGAGGAGGGTTGAGCAACCTTCCCATTTCTTTTCCGATGTAACATACTAGAATTTAGACCATACCCTAGAACTTTGACCTTTTGGACTTAGCTAAACAAAGTTGAGGTTGGACCTAAAAGGTGTTTAATATAACCCTAATGAGCTAATGCATGTACAAATCACCCAATGTTACCTAATGTTTTCACATTAGTCATGGTTCAATAATAGACACATAAAATATGTCTGATGTGATAAAAGGATATTTCATAATAATTCATGCAAAATAATCATACATGACTCTTAGGATAGTAATATGAAGTTTTAGAAGATAATTGAATGAATAATAGTATTAATAATCATAAATAGGATACATAATCTAATAAAGGGCCATTAATATCAATTGTGACTTATCTTAGAAAAGGAATTTAAAAAAGTGGAAACAAACCTAAAATTTGTAATCTACATCCTAAACATAGCCTATTTGTCAATTTTCATCTAATTTGGACAACCTTGAATAATTAGTGTAAGTTTAGGAGAGAGAAAATGTTTAAAAAAACCCATAAGTGATGAATAATATGATAAATAACTTCAAAATATGGAAATAAGGAAAATTCCTATTCAACACACTAAAGATAACTTGTGCGTGAAGTTTCACCAATTTTGGAGAATCCTAGAGTCATTAATGGATGAGGAAAGAGAAAATAAGATTTTTCTAAGTTAAATAATCAAAAGTCTCCAAAAGGAAAAAACTACCAAAATCAGATTTTGCATGCCTTAATTAGCTTAGGTGTAAAATTTCATTATTTTGGAGTTTTTTTGGACCCTCAAATAAAAGAGGAAAGAAAATATGCCATAAATATCTAAAATATATCATTTAGTAATCAATAAAATGTGTTTTTCCTAAAGTTCCATATTATTTCTTTGTCATGCAATTTCTTTAACTTGCCTAAACTCAATCCTATTTTAGGCCGTTGGATCTAGATCCCACGACAACTGTAGTCTCTCCTACCTGTACTCTTTCCTTCTTCTTGCAATCAGGGAGAACCAAGTTCTTTCCTGATCTGGTTTCTCAGCTGCCTCTCTCTGATTTCCTTTCTTGCTATCTTTCCTTGCTTCCTAATTTCTTGCCTATATCTACCTCTCCACTCACTAGTCCTGAGAAACCCTATAAAATGTGGGGATTTGATCATCCTACCTCTCTTACGATCTCGCCCCTTCCTTTCCCCTATTCCTCCCATGTTCTACTCCCTCTTCTCATCTTCCTCACCATCATGTGACTTCACGCCTTTGTTTGAACCTTCCTTCACCTTCATGAGACCCAAATAGAATTGGTTTGTGTATCTTTTGGCTGCCATTCACCCTACAACCAATTTCCCCAACCTCCGTTTCTGAAGATAGTCTCTGGGATCTCGCCCCATCTCTCGTAGGCGTCGAGGACCATGTTAGGTGGTCAGAACATTTCAAGGGGCTCAACCAAAGGTAATTACACCTTCAATTTGCCAATCTCACCTCATTTCCAGGCTTCCTTAATTTTGTTGTTGCTACTGTCTTGTTGTTATGATGTGCAAGATATGGGGGGAAGATAACCCCTGATCAACTAACTTTTTTGCCCTCTCTTTTTTCCTTCGCTCTTTGTTTTTCTGTTGAGGGTACAATAGTCTTTTTGCCATTTCTTTGTGTGCTCTCTGTGTTGAGGGATATTTTGGCTCATGTATGACTCCATGAGGAGAGTTCGAGCTAGATAGGATGCAAGACAGTCATTTATGCATAACTTAGGTTATATAAAGATATCAAGGAAGAATCGATTAAATTATAATATTAACTATATAGAAACTTTATAAATTCATTAGAGGGGCAAAACGAAGTCCAAATGACTTCAAAATAGAAGAATAGGTTAAAAGAAAGGTCTAGAATCATCGTGTATAATTAGATTTAGGTTTTGTTCATCTTTTGTTCATCAAATGCGTATAGGACATTATCTTAATGAACATTTTATTAAAAGGTGAGATTAAGGGAATTATCCCTTCCTTGGCGAGTTGGTTGAGCCAAATTTTGAGGTTGATGGAAATAGTTCATTATATTTGGGTAACTTGCATCAATGTTTAGGATTTTTACATTAAAAGTTGGAAATTTGCAATAAAGATTTAAACTTGTTTTATTTACAAATTTGGGATGTTATAATTCTACCCACCTTAAATAAATTCCATCATCGAAATTTTCTTAGACTACTACTCACCTTAGGGTTGTACATATTCCATGTACACTAATTTCTAATATTATCTTAATTTCTCATTTGTATACTTAAGAAAGGACTTTCTCAAAGATAACATAATTTCATGAGAACTTGGTTAACTTGACATGATTTTGTAATAAGATGGATTTTTACTTGAGTTGATATAGTCACTCTCCTGATTGCACCCACAGTGCTCATAAGGCTAGTTAAGGCTCACATATTTCTCCCAAGAAGCTCATAAGGTCAATTAAGGCTCACATAAGGCTGGTTATGGGTCATATAATGCTCCTACATACCTCATAAGGCCAATTAAGGCTCACATAAGGCCAATTAAGGCTCATATAATGGTTCCACATAGCTCATAAGGCCAATTAAGGCTCACATAAGGCTATTTAAGGCTCACATAATGTTCCCACAGAGCTCGTAAGGCCAATTAAGGCTCACATAAGGTTGGTTAAGGCTCACATATTGCTCCCACAGATCTCATAAGGCCAAATAAGGCTCACATAACATGATGAAGAGGACAATATCAACATAACATGATTTCTTATAATTAAACATGATTTTCATGATTTCATAATTTCATAATTCATAAGCATAGCAGTAGTACATGGTGTTCAACTTGAACACATAATCATAAAATAGTAGAGACCATTATTTAGTAACATGTGCATAATTTTTTTTATATTCATGTCAAAAATAATCTACCCTTTGTATGCATGTGTCGTCTTACTATGTAATGAATGTTTTAGGTGACTATATGTCTCAAACTTTAATGCCAACTCTTATATTCTTTGCCACCTTTGGATACATGATGGCTGGTCATATATTCAGAAGTGACATGTCTTATCACACTTATCTTAACACCTCTCTAGTACACGTCCCATACCACATGCATTCAAAAGGATGAGACAGGCATGATATTATGCACATAGCATTCCCTTTACAAAACCCCATGAGCCTATGTACCATACCAGAAACACGTGGGAAGAAGAGAGAGCATGCTATGTACAATTCTAGAGTTAACACAAAAATCTAAAACATCTAGCCACATAACCCTAACCTTATCTAACTTATGTCTTCTGACTAGACCATCTAATTTGATTTCCCATATCTTGAAATTAATCTTCTATATCTAGGGCTTAAACATGTGAATTTGGCTTTTGCATGGTGGCCACCTACTTATTTTATCTGATACCATATTGTAACACCCCCTTGAGCATACATGTGTTAGCGGAAGCAACTCCCATGTTGTCCATAGCATGGGGTCCTTTAGCTCAAAGGAGTGTTACAATAATACTAATTGTTGCAAATAAAGTAAACAATAACCTTGCATATATTGAACTTGATTCATACATTGTTTACTCTTGAGTCTTGAATTAAAACTAACTATCAAACATGATTAAACATTATTCATACAAGTAGTTATCTATATACATTAGAATCTTCTATTGTAGATGGCACCCCACCATATATGTCTTTTGGAAACCTTAATCTATTCCTTAAGATGACCTTCATATGGATCTTTCCTAGAAGTTTCTTTGTACCTACAGGCATCGTGCCACCATCCATGCAAGAAATAAAAACCACATTAGAGTAATCAACATTGAATATTATTATAACAACATAATCACTTGGCAATAAGGAAAAACATGAAACTAATTGTACAAATAATTTAATCTTGGTGGCTGATTAAAGTATCATCGATACTTGTGCACCAATGGTGCTCATAAGGCCCATAGGCTCACCATTAACATAGTGAGGATAAAATAATACAACCCATTACATCATTCATCATTATCTTGTAATTATTACTCAAACTGATCCCACATGAACATTACATGAATTCTTAAAATAGCATTGAAGCATAATATTAGCTAATAACTTTAGGGGATCTTTCATATAGTTAAGATTTTATTTAAAACACATAACTATGCATATAATTTCATCTTGATCATCATAATAATTATAAGATGATGAAAAACAATACTAAATACTCAAAGTGCAAGAACCCGCTTTCCTAGAGCAAAGAAAATCCTAACTTAGTTCCTTTGATCTCAAGTCATTCCTAACTTTCCTAAAATTAACATGATTTGTATTAATTATCACCTTAAATGGCATCTTAATCCCTAAATTGATCCTTAGGAAGGCATGGTCTCATTGTACTAAATTAGGATTAAGGTTACTGATTAGGTCATTCATTTAGGAAAACTCGATTCAAACTTATCAAATTAATGATCATAATACTTAAAATTAGGGTTTTAGATCTCCCTATGAAAACACCAGAATAGCCAAGAAAAATATGGCTTGAAAGCCCAAAAATCAGATTCCTTGTCAAAAATCATTTCCAAAGACTATTTATTTGTAATTTTATGAGTAGTGGTTGAATTACTATGATATTTTGAAGACTGACCAATCATAAGGCAAAGTAAATCCACGTAGATGAATGTTATCAAAAGGTAGGTGGTTGTGTTACCTGGACCAAACACACCCAAACACATGACCTAGATGTGCCAACTAGTCTGCGCACAAAGTTTGAACAGAAAAAGGGCCAAAATTCTTAAAAGCCCACGACAATTTAATATAACCATCTATCCACCAGGGATAAAATTGTAAACCTCACATTGTCCTTGTTCGTCAACCTAGAAAAGAGGGAAAGGGGAAACTGGCGAGGACACATGATCAGAACTTGGACTTTGATCCAAGATCATCATTAGAACCCATACCTCTGAGTTCGCCAGTCACAAAGATCCCAACTCGAGCTTGGTTTGTCATCAGCGCAAGAAGAGGGGTCCTTCACCATGGCAAGAGGAGATGCAGGTAAGGAACGAAACCAAAAAGGCCAAAAATCAACAAGCAAAACCATCTGAATCAAAACTTGGGAGGCTGGAAGAGCTAATGGCGGTGAAACAAGTAAATTGGTGCCCAAAACATGACCTACATGGATGAAACCTCCATGGATACACAACTAGTAGAAACAAGTATAGAAAAGGGGAAAGAGTTTAATACTTATAAGTTACCAACTTGATGGGCACAAAAGTTTTCTGGGGCTCCACTGAGTCGATCTATGAAGTAAAAACATGTTCTGAATGCCAGCCTTGCTGTGTCAACGAAAGGGTTGATCATCGTCATCCTTGGTTTGATGGGTAGATGTTGTAGCTGATCACCAGGGGACAACAAATTTGGTTCAGTGTTTCTATGGGACAGGGGGTTGTTTTCAGTGGCCTATATATACAGAAGGAGGCATGTGGAGGCCAGGGTATCCCGCTGAGGTTGAAACAGGGCTAGAACTACAGCAACTCCTAGAGTCCTAGAGTTCTAGGTTACCAGATCCCCTCAAACAGGGATGCGGAAGTCCGAGAGAGTGAGGCGAAGGCATTGGAGGCCTTAAATCTAAGAGAAGTTGATCAGGGAGAGATCTGTGAGAAGAGAGATACTCATGATATTGTTTTAGGATCAAGAGTCCCTCTCACATGGGGAATCAGATAAGGGAGAAAGTCTCCTAGCCACGAATGACTCTGCGAAGAGAGTATGTCCCTGATAGGCTGCGTGATAGTCATTTACACAGAACTTAGGTTATATAAAGATATCAAGGAAAAATTGATTAAATTAGAATATTAACGATATAAACTATATAAATTCATTGGAGGGGTTAAATGAAGTCGAAATGACTTCAAAATGAACCAAAGGTTAAACAAAAGGTCTAGAATCATCTTGTACAAATAAATTTAGATTTTGTTCATCTTTTTTTCATCAAATGTATATAGGTCATTATCTTAATGTACATCTTATTAAAAGGTGAGATTAAGGGAATGATCCCTTCCTTGGTGAGTTGGTTGAGCCAAATTTTGAGATTGATGGAAATAGTTCATTATATTTGGGTAAGTTGCATCAATGTTTAGGATTTTGACATTAAAAGTTGAAAATTTGCACTAAAGACTTTAAACTTGCTTTACTTACAAATTTGGGATGTTACAAAATTAATTAGTATATGAATTTTAATGTATTAACCTAATTAGAATATAACTTGTAAAATACATAATTAATAATATATAAGTCTAGAAAAATATAATAAAACAAGTTCTCAACTCAGAAAAATATAACCTATAAAGTGTTGTGATTTTGATAACCTAATAAGCATATAATAAAAAGGTGATTTTTAGGGTTCATGAAATTAATGTAAACCTAATCCTAATTCTACATACATGCTTAATAGGTGTTTTGTATACCTAGGCTTGGACCTAGGACTGACTTTGGACTTCTTTAGACTCTAAAGTGAGGTATGTTTGCAACTCCTATTATTCCTTTTGATCAATTCATCTATTTTCTTCTTTCTCTTGGTCCCATGGACAATAGCCTACAAAATATTCTTTCTTTTGAAAATTATGGTTCCTGTGAACTACTTTATTTGGTATTGATCTTGTGATCATATTTGGACATTCTCTTGGTCTTTTCTTATGCTTTGATCATGATGGTACTCTATATGATGAGATGTGATGTCTTTTTCCCACTTGTGAGCTGGATGTATATGTTTGTCACTTTTGTAGTGACTACTATGAAAAATCTAATTATAGTTTATACTTCCCTCTACATTAAACATGCTATGTAATTCAATATCACTAGAGTGGTGTAATTTCATTGCTTTTTGGGTAGACGTGTATTCCTGCCTAGGGTAGTATGATCCTGTTATTTTTGAGATGGATGGCCCGATACCCTGGTTTCAAGTTTGTGAGGCTAGGCCCATGTTATATACTTGGGAGTCTGGAAGTATGTCATTCTCTATTAGGTTTCAAGTTTGTGAGGCTTGGCCACCTTTGTCTTTATATTGTTCTACTACTATGCTTATCTCACATGCTTGCAGGTTGATGATGATGGGGTGTGTGCCCTAATTCTTTATATGTGCTAGTATGGCACAATTTTATTTGTTTGGTTATGGAAAGTATCTCTTTTATTGTGATTCTTTTCTTTTATGCCTGATTGGGTAGTTCTTTTCTATTTCATGGGAAGTCTTGTATATTTTGACGTTATTATTTCATATATTTCTCAATTTCCTATTTAGTATGCACATGCCAACCTTTTCTAATGTCATCTATGTTTCTCTTCTTGCTGGGGTATGCTTCTGACCCTAGATGAAAGACTTAGATGACATGAAGATATGGAATAGCTTAAGGTATTAAAGTTTGGATACAAACTTGTTATGGTTAGATTTCCCTCTACTCAGATCCATATGTTGTATCTTACATGTAAACCCTTTGTGGGAGATTATGATGTTCTTTTGTATGCTTGTGATTATTTGAATATAGTCAACATTTTTATTCTGTTGCTATGCTTTGGTTGTTTTGAATACCATTAATAAGATTTAAGAATTTTACACCCACTCCAACATATCTATTGGTGTGTTAGGACTGGAGGTTCTATTTTTCAAATTTTTAGTAGGTATTAGATCCCCTCTCGAGTCCCACTCCTTACATCCACTCTCACAAACAAAAGTGTTGACAACAAAATTGGAGCAATTAGGGTGATGATGGTGGCAAGGAGAGAGAAATAGAGGACACAGATAGTCTTGATCCATTGGCTTGGACCATGTGGATCAAAGTGTTCCTCCATCCTTCCCAGTGGCATTTGGGGGAAATAGCATCACGGTAGTGGAGGAGCTTCAGATCACACACTCTAACAATGTGTTAGTGCAGATTTTAGCTACATCCATCTCAGGGAATGTATATCTTTCATTTTTTTCACTATAGTTTGGACATTTTGGCCCTTGATGACCTATTCTAATATTTGTCTTCCTGACATTCTTCACGATCTGGAGGATGAGAACATGGATATCAGTTTTGTTTTGCAATCTAGATGATTTTGTCTTTTTGTCATCTTCTCGTCTGTTTGATGTCTAATTGAGTTGATTTCAAATGTTGTTGAAAGCTTGTAACACTACCATTGTTGTTGTTTCAATAGTTGTTAGTGAAAGGCATTAGGCAAATCCCTTTTTAGATGAACATGATGGTGGCAATGATATAGGGACCGAGGCATACCCAAGGTATGTGTACTTGCATTTTCAATTAAATTTGTATTTACCCTTTGAATATTTTAACGAAAGTCTTATTTGAGAAGGAACCATGGTGGTGCGAACAGGATAATTTGGGAATTGCTCCCAACTAAGAGATTCGGCCATCATTTAGGCATTCTATGGATGACTATGCAAAATCGATGTCGTCAAGAGGGCGATGAGGTATAACTGGGAAACATTGATCCAATTTATTTTCTTTTCACTTTGTTGAGCTTGAATCAAGTTTTTTTTTCCATGTAATGATGATTTTGACTTTTTCTTCCACCTTTTTCCGTTAGGGTCTAAAATTTTTGAATGTATATAGAAGCACCCATTAGAAAAAGATGAGGCATTTGTCTGATAGATTAGTTATCAAGGAGGTAGAGATGTTGAAGAGGATTTTCTTTGATAGCATTAGCCGGTGTGGGATCATAGATAGACCTTATCTCCTACCTCTAATTAAGCACTTTTGTCTGAAGGCTAATACATTTCATATTGATTTTGTTGATTTGGTCATCACCTCAAGTGATTTTATCGGGTTTACCATGATAAGTTTAGGTGGGACTCCCATTAGTTCTATGCCTAACCAATGGGAGTGGGGTTGATAATGTCTCTAAGCATGATGTCAATTTTCTAGGATTCTAGGAGTGAACCCTTGAAATATTGAAATGCCTCTAAGCATGATGTCAATTTTACTTGGTTGAGGTCCACCTTCTTCCATAAGGGCGAGAGGCAGTGTGCTAATGATCCTTTGTATGCAACCCTACAGGTCTAGGTGTTCCTATTTTTGTTGATTACAGGCTTCCTATTCAACAACAACTCGGGGAATAGAGGAGATGTATGTTGGTTTTCCTATCTTGTAGATTTAGATGTGGTTCCCTCCTTTGATTGGAGTGATGAAGTGTATGTCCATCTATTAATGCATTTGCAGATATGTTTTATGGGTGACTTCAAAGGAGATATGGTTTGGGCTATGAAGGGTTGTGGAGGCTTTGCAAGTTTGGGTGCAGTAAGTTTTTACCTGCTATTTTCTATTTTTACATTTTGAAATAATTGTAGTAGATTATTTGCTATGATGCTTCATTTGGCAGTTGTGGGGCTACGAGCACTTCTGGCTTCATAGACCCAACACTTTGAGTGGTCCAGAGTTCTATATGCATTCTTCCATCCCTACTTACCACCACCAGGCTCGATGTAATAGTAGGGTGTAGTATTGAGTAATGGTGAGGAAAATTGGGATTACATATGCATACACCTTAACATTGTATTATATCATGCATTTTTACTTTATTTGAATCTAATATATGATGTTTCCCTTGTCCAATTTAGGATATTCTCTAGGTTTCAATGTGGTGAGGCGTCTACATCTTGTACAACCTTCTTTGAGGTTTTGCCTTTGGATGCTTTCTAGATCCAACTCAAGTCTCCATTTGGGAATCTATTTTATATGGGTGAGTGTGCAACACATTAGTGGATTGGTGACAGGCACATCCCCTTTGACACTTTATCAAGGATGAACCTTATTTGTATCTAGATTTGTTGGGCATCTTAGGATCTAATGTATGGGAAAGTGACACATGATGAGTACCTGGGGTGGTATTGCACACACATCCTACCTATTCTCTTTTCTAGTGAGGTATACAATCGACTACAACATCTAGCAGTGGTGACTTTTTGAGTTCGAGGTTGTCTATATCTTCTTACATTATCTTTGATATGCATCATGTTGAAAGTGATCGATTATGTCTCGACTAAGGAGCGAGATGACCAGGGGTATGAATTTCACCATCAACCCCCACATGTGGAAGTTTCTTTGCTTAAGGATCCATCTTCTATACTAGTTGATTCTCACCATTTTGATGACTTTTGTAGGTTGTGACCACGTCCTAATTTTACCATTAGAGGCTCACTGTCACTTCCTGACTAACTTTGGTTAGACCCCATCCTTCATGGAGACGAACGAGGTCTCAAATGTGGAAGGTGGGATATTATTACTCGGTATCCCACTGAGATATGGACATAATAAGCATTTTGGTTATTCTTTAAGATCAGGAGACTTCTCTTCAGATTTCCCAATTTAGTGTGTAGACCTGAGACAAAGAGTAGGGGCAAGTTCCTCTACGTGTTGAGATGTTGCCTTGGTTGTTAAGGTAGCTTCTAGAAGATCCTCTTTTGGTCACCGCTAGTCTACCAGTAGTGTTCTCTCTGAAGTGGGTGGTGAGCATTGATCTTTAGGTTCTTCTTCCACTAATCATTGGCCTTTGGCCAAGCGCTTGATAGAGTAGCTGCATAAGTAATAGTTTATATATAGCATTTCCATTCTAAGATGTACTTTCCTTTCCTGTCAGAAAAATCATGTAGATATTTTTCTTGTATATCAAGTCTCCTTCTAACTTTAAATAAAAGTCAAAATTTGACTTTAAAAAAATACAATTTTTGTGATCTTCGATTCAGAATCCAATTTTGGAGTTTGATATTTGGAAGATGTCTGGCAGGTTGGCAGATTGCATCAATCTGTGCATTGGTCATAGGTGGCAAATTGATGTGATCCATAGCTATGGGGGACACAAAGTCTAGCTTGTCTCGAGATGTGTGTCCACATTGATTATGCAATTCCATTAGGGATAAGGGCACAAAGTCTCTATTGTGTTTGGAAAACAAGTTTGCTTATTTATGACCCATAAATAGAGTTCTTCCCTCATTCCTTCAACACATGTTGTCTCTCATGACTCAGGGTTATGGAAGAGAAGGAGATATAAGAGATTCTGCTTTTGTGGTGTCCTTCCTTCAACTTGTCTTTGTGTGATTTGGATTGTTGATCTTTTGGAGACTAAAGAGGTTGAGATAGAGAGATTTAGTGTGACCCTGGTATCTTTTTCATGGTTTATATCCCTATCGTGAGGGAGTTGATGTTGGTAGCGATCTACTTCTAGTGTCCTCTAAGTTACAACTTCCATATTGGAGGCGTTGTTCTGGCACCTAACTGGAGGATCAAATTATGATTACCTGACTTCCTTTACATGACTGATGACTAGTGGTTCCAAAGGAAATTCAATTGGACTATTCAGTTGGGTAATCTACTTACAATGAAGAAATTCCAAGTTGGTCGATGGTTGACTAATGATGGTCACTTTATTCAGATGGCATCCCTAGAAGTTGTTTACGAGCGAAGCACGTTGTGGTGTTAATTCTCTTGATATGCCTCTCCTATGGGTGTATACTTTGAACATCCTGGTAGAGCTGTTCCTTTGTGAGACTATTGGGAGTGTGATATATGTTGCATCTGGAGTTGTATCTACTCTGTGGAGGATGAAGAATGTTGTATCTTTGGTTTTGGATGAGTTGTATGAGTGCTTGGATGAACCATGACTGACTGGAAAGATAAGGGGACCCTTTCAGGTTTTGCATATTTATCAGGGAATGTGCATTGATCTTGCTAGAGTAATGAATTATTTGAACCTCCATTATTGTGTGCCAAAGGAGTTTCTATCAAAACATATTTAGGTAGGTGAGGCTTTTCATCTACATGGAAATCTAACTCGATTACTCGTAAGTTCAAGAGGTACAAATGTGTGTTGGGATGGATGGATTTTCATCTTGATAACTTGATTTCTGGTGTGGTCATGCCTAAATTTTTAGTGGTTGATCATCTCGTCGATTTTGGAGCATTGTGTTGTTTACTACCTTGTGTACATGTTGCGGCAGTTCACCTATAGGTTGTGTGTATCAAGTTGATGTTTTTCCTCTATTCCTTAAGAAGCTGATGATAGATTCTAAGAAAGTCCAAGAGAAGGTGATGCAACTGTAGTTGAGTTAGAGGAGGTTGACCCAAGTCTTCTTCCATGTGGGTCGAAACTTCTCTCTCAAACATTTGTAGTGGCTTGCATCAACACCCTCAGTTGAAGTGACTTCTCATTCTTTTGGAGAACCACAACGATGTCATGATTGTTTTTGTTTATTACTCGTTTGTTTATTATCTTGAGAATCTAGAGTCTTATAATGATTTTTATTTATGGAATAGATATTTTTATTAATGAAATGCATCACCATACATATGTACTCCCTCCATGATATTTAGAAAAGTGCACCAAACTTGGGTCCTTGAGGTGTGTATTGCTATGAGCTCCTTTCCAACAATTTGTCTGATTAAGAACAATATCGAGCTCCTATATGCATTTTAGGACTCTAACGGTACTTGTAGGTTTTCATGGATCAGCATCACCATGTCTACCTCCTTACATGAAGTTGGAAGGTTGAATCCCCAAGCACTTTAAGCTACCTCTCATCCTGATTAGATAGTAGATATTATCTCCCTCTAGACATTTGTAGCTTGTTATTTTATTAGGGGAGTCAGCCTTCAAGGGATGAAGATGGAATATGATCTATTGGACATGGGTGTCATATTAAGAGCTAAAGTCATGTCACGTAACATGTGTGCTAGTGGTGATTCCCTACCTAGTTGGGCCAAGGTTCCATATGTCAAAGATATCCCTGTAGGATTTACTCTTGACATGCTTTAGAGTAGAGATCAACCTTGAGAACATGTTTTCCTATTTAAAGGGGCTTTTTGGATTATCTTCTTTTTATAAGGTACCCACTAACCGTGGGTCTTTTCTTTATAATTTTTATTTGAAACTAATGCTCAGGGCCTTAGTATGAGAGCTAAGCATTCTGCAGGGAATGAACAGGGTTTGCCTAGATAGGATTGCCCATTTCATAAATCCCATGTTCGCTCATATGATGTTTGGTCCCACCTATGTTCATGATGAGGCGAGAGTAGCTATAAGAAATTTTGACCTTCATCATTCTTGTGACAGTCCTTCCCTTTTAGGTTAACCCCAACAAATGAATATGTGAAAAGTCTCCTTGGTACATATGTCAAGATAACAATTCTAATGATCAAATATGACTTTCCCTTAGGGTCTCATAGCCTCTACCTTCATCCTATCATGTTAATAATGGGTCTTTACCATCTTTTGCAGCAATGATGAACATTTTGAGGATATTTTACTAGGGTGGAACTATTTTAAGGAGTTATTTTTAGGTTGGCAAACTATTGGGGCATCATGATAATGCTCATGCTCCTCCCATCCTAGGCCCTAGGTTCTACTTCGACCTTTCCTCTTTAGGGAGTAAATGTTACGCAGTTAGCTAATTAAGTAGATTTTAAGCTTTTTGAAAAGATGGGATCATTTATCTCCATTACATCATCTTTGGTTTGTCATTGCAGTCTAATTAGTAGTAGTAGCATTTGATGAGGCCGGAGTTTAGGTGATAAAGATAGAAATCTCCGTCCATGTCTTCCAAGCGTAGGACACCCCAGTCATAGATGTCATGGAAGATGTAGGGTCCCTCCCATTTAGGGTTGAACTTCCCCTAGAATGAGCAATCTGAACTACTCTTCACACCAAATCGCCCTTCTACAAGCTACAAGGTCGAACCTTCTTGTTGAATGTTTGAGCCATTCTTGTTTGGTAACATTTGCATGGTGCATGGCTCTTGATTTCTATTCTTCAAGAGTTTTGTGGTAGTAGACTTAGTATTGAAGTGATTCACTCTCTGGAATATTTTCTTTTCACAATATACAAAGTGGAGGGACTATATTTCAAATAGTCAGACAGCTTCCATCCCAAATACTAATGAGTATGGCCTAGCCCAATGGAAGTTTTGATAGAAGTGTAGTAGGCCCACAAATCCATTGGAAAATGTTCATGCCAGTTGGAAGGAGAGATGATAGTTTTCTTCAAAATGTTAATCTAGTTTTAGTTAGGACCATCCACAGCTCATTTATCTAAGGATGATAAGGTGGCATTCTATGATGTATGATTTCCAAAGAGCTAAGATACTCCTTGACAGTTTTGTATATGATGTTCTACCTAATTTAAAAAATGATCGCATGTTGGTATTCCATACGGCTTATGATATTGTTCTTGAGGAACTTGATGACTTGTTGTCTCGATGCATTAGTGATGGACATTTCATCTATCAACTTAGTGAAGTAATCAATTGTGATGAGGACGAAACAATTATCTTTTGACTCCATAGGGTTGATCTTGTCGATCATTTGGATATCCAACATTGAGAATGTCCAAGACATGGTCATGTTAAAAAGTCAATTTGTAGGAGAATGAATGTAGTACCCATGGATTTAACAGACTTGATATTTGTGGAAAAATTGGTAGTAGTATGTTACCATGGTGTTTCAGTAGTACCCCAAGAGTTGTATTTTATTGGATAGCATGACTCCATTCATGTGTGTGTCGCATGACCCAACATGGACCTCCTTCATGAGAGCTATGGCCTCTATCTTGTTGATGCATCAAAGAAGAGTCTGATTTTAAGAATTGTGATATAGTTGATCCGCCCCTAGAATGTATTGTGTGGCTTGTTATTCTAGTTCCAGTTGATCTCTCCAGAAGAGAATCTTGGGAATGACTTGGTTTGACATATACACCTTGATTTCGTGAGGCCAACCCTTTTCTTTGTCAATATGAGCATTGTTGATGACCATGAATTAAGTGGGTTGAGAAAGTTCCTTAGCTTCAAGAGAGAATGCCTAGCCTTCCTAGATGTAGATCCATGAAGTGAGGATTTCTAGAATGTCACTAAAGGCATTGTGCTCTCTTCTGAGTAAGTGGAAGGAAATGTGATTGAAGTGTAAATTCTAAGAACACATATGCTCATGGTAAGACACCCGGTTTGGATGGTGCATTTTCTAGTAATAGTGGACTTGGATGATAAAGAGGGAGTCATTGTGAACCTAAAATAATTGTGCCCCTTTCTATTTGGTGAACTAAAGTGCCAAAATGCATCCTTCATATTTGGTCATATTGTTAGTGGCATTGAATTCTATCCATCTGATGTTGGTATTTCCTCACCTTGGGGATTTTGAAGGACCACATCAATTCTAAATCTTTTGAGGTTCACAGATCTGTCGAACAAGATTATTCACGTGTTGATATCTAGAGGGATCCCCATGTCCAGTGCGTGGATCAACTCTATATCTTCATCTAAGAACTTGTATTCATGGGTAGCTTCTTATGGAAGTGAGGGATCAACTAGTTGATCAATGAGGGTGTGTGCTTTGAGTGCCTTCATCAGGGTGTAGGTAATGTCAAATTATGTCAGTATTACCTACCAGTTAGCACATCATCCCATCAGAGTTGGACGATTGCATTAATATCATAGTGGATCATGCTTGGTGATCAGTTGTAGAGGATACATCATTAGATAGTGGTGCATCTTCCTCTTTGTGTGAATTAAAACTAGGCAGTGTTTTTTTATTGTAGTGTAGCGAGACTTTGTCTCATTGAATTTCTTGGATATGTAATAGATTTCATTTTCATCGTTGGTTGTTTCTTGACTCATGACTCCATCAGACGATGTCTTGCAAATAGATAGACAAAGGATGAGAGGATAACTAGGCAAAACTAGTCTCAACATTGGGGGATTGGCGAGAGAATCCATGAGCTTCTAGATTACAACCTTGTATTGTTTGTTACATCTAGAGTTAGAGTTCTTCTTTAATAGATTGAAAATTTGAGAACATATAGGTGTGAGTTGGGTGATGAAGCATTTGATGTATTGGAGAAGCCCAAGTAAGACTTGTATCTCGTTCTCATTTCCTAGGGAAGGCATTTCCCAGATGGATCATGCTTTCCCAAGATATATTTTGACACCACTCTGGCTAACGATGTATCACGATAGGTTTCAGACATAAAACTAAAGGTGCATTTGGTAGGATTCAGACACAGGGAGAACCATAATAGTCATTCAAATAACTTCTTGAAGTTGGCAACATGATCCTCAGGACCTTTAGATTTATCAATCATGTCATCCACATAGACCACCACCTCTTTGTGCATCATGTTGTGAAAGTGGGAAACCATGGCTCTTTGATATGTAGCTCTAGTGTTCTTGAGACTGGAAGGCATGACTCAATAGAAAATCACTCCCCATTATGTAATGAAGGTGGTTGTTTCTTTATCTTATTTTTCCAGTTTGATCTAATTGTAGCGGGAAAATCCATCCATGAAACTAAGCAATGAATGGCTAGTTGTGTTGTCAATGAATACATCAATGTGAGGAAGTGAGAAGTCATCTTTTGGAGATGCCTCATTGAGATCCCTAGAGTTTGCACACATTGATATTTTGCCATCTTTATTTGAAACGGTTACAATATTGATAAGCATCATAGGGTTTTACCAGCTCTACCAAAACCAACAATGTATTATTTTTTAACTTCCTTAATAATCTCGGGGGTTGTCTATAGTCTTCTATCCATCTGTTTGATAGGACAAATGTCAGGGGTGATAGATAGTGGATGGACAGTGATTGCCTCATCCAACCAGGAATGTCGACGTAGTTTCATAAAAACATGTCAATGTAGTAGTGAGAATCTCCATTAGATGATATTTTGCAATAGAGGTGCCCTAACTTGGACTTTGTGCTTCATAGAGATAAAGTTGAGGTTCATTATCTCTATCTCGTCTTCAATATGAAAATGTTGATGACCCTTTGGCATATACTCTGGGATAGGTACGTCTTTGAACATGACATGTTTATTGTTGTAGATCTTTGATACCCTAGTGATATAGCTGGCATACTCTAAGAGATCCTGATCGTCTTTAGATTCTTTTGGGTTTCTTGAATTCTGTAATTTTTTGGGTTCTTGTTAGTTTTGTAGTTTTTTATATTTTGCAGGGATAAGTGAATCGCAGAGCATGACAAAACAACTATTTTGTGATCTTTACCACACTAGGGTGTTGTTCTTCTAATGAGATTTTTTGGGGTATTTGGGGAGACCTAGACCTTTGGGTGTTGTGGACTTCTACACACTAGTTTGTAATTCCTCTCCTTTTCAAATAGGAGAAGTAAGTTTTTTTAGTGTTCCACGACCTTGGTATCAAATATGGTGTTGACACTACATCCTAAAATCATGTAATAGGCATTATTGTAGTCGTCCCATGTGACGCCATAGTCTTCTTTTGTGGCCTCGGAGTCTACAGACTCGGTATCATCTTGGCAGAGCCAGTCAGGCCATAGAGGATAATAGTCGGTTGCTTCGGGTAGTCTCTCCACACCTTCAAGTGTTGGATCAATGATTTTCGTGTGGCCTACATGATCATCTTAATGATGAGTGATACGCTTACCGACATGAGAATGTTGGGGGTATGACTTATTGATAGTAGGAGCATGCATCCTTTTAGTTACATCCTATTCTGGAGAGATGACTTTGTTCTTAGACAGTTAGTGTTCAAGGCATTCTATGCTAGAGGCAATCCCAAGATTGTCCTCATGGTTGTTGTCATCGACCTCTTTCACATAGTAAGCCAATATCATAGAAATGACTGTGTTAGTCAAGTCTGGATATACTTTAGTGGTAACCATGGTACAAGGAAAAATTGATGGGGACCCCTACGCTCAGGACAAAGGTCCCACCAATATAGTACCCTAAGTCGACACTCTTCTTCAGTACAAATGCTTTTAGTTTTTCCACTCAAAGCTCAAGTCAACAATAGACAGTTAAGGCAACCTATTTGGGTTAAGTCCCTCGTAGCGGGCTACAATGTTGTTGGCTTATAATATAGTGTCCACTTAGTGATTTGAGGTCATGTATAGGAAGGTCCATAGAACCCCATCCCCAACCCTTTCTATATTGGGTGGGATCTGGATAATCTTTGTGCATCCTAGTCGTCAGAATCTGACATGGAATATTATCTCACTAACAAACTCACTCAGGGTTGAAATGCCTGAGTTTTTAACCAAAACCTTGTGCAATAATACCACCTACAAGCGGACGGGTCTTATAGCAGTATAGTTAAGGATCGAATCCCAAGGGACAATGTTTTTAAGAATTTTAACTAGTCGAATCTAGTTGAATCAAGACTAATATTTAGAACAAAGGTTTATTTGAGTTTAATAAAACTAAATGCAAGGAAAATAAAGAGCAAGATTAAAAGTTGATTAAAGATTAATGATGAAGATCATTGGGGTGGTCCCGGGTTTCACCACCACTACACATGAAAACATATCCAAACACAAACATCCATGCAAGTTCTAACTATCCAAATAGAATTGTTGTGAATCATCCTGGGGGATGTTTAGGTCCACGTAAGAATCACCTTAGGCATCAAATTTCACATCGCCATCTGGGTCATGCACTGACAGTTCTAAAGATATCGATCTCCAACTGAAGCTATGGCCCTCCCAGAGGGATGTTTAGGCACACAGAAGCGTCGCCGTGGGTTAGATGGCTCGTCCCCACACGGATCATACACTTACGACCTCAGGGAATCCCATCCTATTTCTAGTCAGGGAGTCAACTGCGTTAATCAACATTAAAATCCTACATATTGAAGTTCTCACAACATAGGAATGAACAAAATAAATGCAAGAAGGTGATCAATCCACAAGAACACATCGACAATTAATAATGAAATGAAAAGTTATATGCATGCCGTGGAATGTTTAACGAAAGGACATATAAGCATGGGCAGCGGGGCTAGTCCTTGTACCCCAGTGAAAGGAAACTAATCACTCATGATGTGAGAAATAAGAAGAATAAGATAGAAAGAAGATTCTACCATGAGCATGGTGAAGAAGATGATCGCAACTCGGTGGAGAAACAGTCTTCTACGCAACGTCGGGGCAGATCTGGATGAGGAGGGAAGAATGTCACGGCAGATGGGGCAGATCTTCACTCTCCACCTTCTCTCGCTTCTTGGTCTCCTTGCTCACAGTAGGAGGAGTAGCTCGTGGATGTGATGGCAGCGTAGGCACAACGTGGATGCAACAGATCTAGATCTGGATGGAATGGAGTGGATTGCACTAGGGGTCAAGCTCTACTTCGGCGTAGCGTGGCTGTGGAGGAAACTATCTCCTTAGGCTGAGGGAAGACCTATAGCCTAACAACATCTAGAGATGATGTCCAAGTGGTTGGGGGTCGCGTTCTATCTATAGGCAGGCTGGCACCGACTTACTTTCGTGACCTCGACTATTTGACAACACATCGTGGTTTTTTTGTCACGGTTTCTTACTGGTCACGGTTCTTGGTCGCGATTCTTCTCTGCCAGCAGGTCACGGTTAAGGTGTGAGCCATGAGGAGTAGGTAGCAGGTGGTTGAGAGGTGGCGGGAAGAGGTTGTAGTTCCATTAAGGAAGGGTTGTTGGCCTGGTTGCAGAGGCATCATCCATCCGCAGCTTGAGGCGGAGGCTTGATGTTGTTCATGGGCATAGGTGAAGAGATGGTGGTAGGTGCTGTGGACGTGAAGGGAACCACGGGCTAAGGAGGAAGCATTGCGGGTCACGGTTGGAGTGTGGTGAGGATATGAGGGAAGTGGTTGTGATTGTGGGAAGAAGAATTGCGGACATGTGGCTTGAGAAAACCGCAGTCGCAGTTTGGGTAGGAGGAGTCGTCGTGGTGTGATGGCGGGTGGTCGTGATTATAGGAACCATGAATAGGTGGTCACGGTTGGGTGAGGAAGTGAGTTAGGTCACGGTCTTGGCGAGTTGAGGGAGGTGGTCGTGATTCTTGACATGTCTGCGATTGTTGTGATGGTGTCGCAGTGCTACTGTTGTGTTAGCATGGGTAGAGGCATGGAGGTGGAAGAGGGTGGTAGGGTTGCAACAAGAGAGATGAAGGTGGGAAGAAGAAGATAGGTGAGGAGGCAAGGATGGGATGTCACGATCTTTAAGGAGGAGAAGAACCGCGGTCATGCGAGGAGATTAGGTCATGGTTAATTGGAAGAAAGTGATCGTTGTCTTAGGGTCGCAATTATGCATGGAGGGAGCCCAGGTTGCAGTTCTGTTCTTCAGCGGCTGGTTGTGATCTTGAAGATGAAATTGTTGGTGGAGGTGTGGTCGTGATTCTGGGACAGGTCGCAGTTCCTCTTGGTGGTCGCGGTTTGATGTGATTGTGATTGTCAAGATCATGCGCAGGTTGAGAGGATGGGGTCGTGATCATGAGAGTAGGGGACGACATCACGGTTAGGTTACTCATACCACGGTCGTGGTGTTTGTAGAAGGTTTGGTGGATAACATGTCCGTGACTAGGGTTGAGGGGAAGAAGGAGCCCGCGGTTAGCAGGCACCGTGATCGTGGTTTGTTGAAGTGCTAGGGTAGTGAGGGTCGTGATCTGTTATGAAGAGGATGATCACGATCCATGACTTGAGTGAAGATGGGATTGGATAAAGAGAAGGTTGGGCCCACGTACCCAAAATGACCTACACAAAGGTGCAAAAATTCAATAAAAATAGGGATAAATTTGATTAAACCAAAACAAGTCAAATGTTAGAAGATATGGTTAATAAACATGAGAATGCAATCAAAATTGGGCCTAACATGGTGACTGAACCCAGATGAATGTGCATTTATGAAAACACCCCGAACTTAAGCATTTCTCGTCCTCAAGTAACACAAAATCTGAAACAATCGCCAACGAGTACTTTCACTCATGTGATTGCTTCATCTTCACATCACGATTGTTTTTTTTCTACTCTGTATGACAAAGCATCTCAACTTTCTGAGACCACCTAACACATCTTACAATATCTTCATTCCGGAGTTCGTTTCCCAACATCACTTCCTTCCTACTTTTTCCAACATCAAGCATGTCTAAGAGTTTCATAAGAGTCTGGAGATACCCGTAGAACAACAAGTGTGCACCTGATCTGACACTGGTGTTTTTCAGGATAAGGGAGGCAAAGTAGGCATTCATTGTGCCAATAGGTGGAAGAGGGAGTGAAGGGGGTATGGAAGGAAGAAATAAATCTCTCCTCTATTCGACTTGAGATTTTTATTATATGTTTGCAATTTCATTGATTGCATTTTTTTGTGTTTGTGAATCTCTCCTCTATTCGACTCGAGATTGCATTTTTTGTGTGCACATTGGCATCTTTTCTTGGTGGTACACACCTATTACACAGCGAGGGGTATGGAAGAAGCGAATAAAGAGAGGGATGGTGTGCCACCCTGAACTTAGGGTTTGGCACTATTTTGGCTATTTTTGTTTCTTTTTTGATGGACGGAGAGGTAAGAAGATGGTGGAAGAAGCGTAGAAGAGAGTTCAGATCAGAATGCAACTTGATTTACAATTCAGTGCACCAAGTTGTTCTCTTTATCTTACTCTGCTCAAATAATGACTTGATGAGGATCCAGTGGAGATTCCATGCTATTGTTCCACTAGTCAGTTAGGAAGCACAATGTGTTTGATCCCTCTCAGTTCAACATATACTTGCCATTTTTATTGATCATGATGTTAGGATTCATAAGCTTCACACGGTGATTTCTAACCATTGGCTAGTTTCAGAAATTGTCCCCCTCGAGGCTTCACTTCGAATAAGGAGGGTATAATGATTCAAAACTGCATCGAAAAATGGGGTAGCCGACTAGGTAATGGCTTTGATTGAAACAAAATAGTCAAAACTTCATCAAGTTTCTATACGGACTACTTTGAAAACTTCACAATTTTGAAAATTTTTGAATTTTTATTGAAAAATTGCAACGATGAAATCTTAAGTCTGAAACAAATAGGAGTGGTTGGAAAGTAAAGTACGTACCACCCACCCTCCACCCCAAACATAAAAATTTGCTCTGTCACACCCTAATCTTTGGAACCTAGAAAGTACATGATTAAGTTATTAATATGATCAATTTATGAAATATTTATGTTTACTATAAGGTTCCATCCATTTTGCATGATCTTTGGATGTAAGGGGAAATAGAGTGTAGAGAGGTTCTTTTATGCAATTTGGATAGTTTTGTAGTGTCCTTGTGAATTTTGATGATTTCATGTGTAACTCGATAATGAGGTGACAACAATGAAGGAAATATGACGAGTATACTTAATGGTTTGAGCCTAGACCTAGTTATAATCTTACTATTTAGAAAACAATGTAATTTTGAGCAAAAGTATCATTAGGAAGTCTTGATTGGGAAATTATATTTATTCAAGCTTTATTTTCATGATTTATAACGTGATTGACCTCATGGACCCTTTGCAAGACTATGGAATGTACCATGTGCCCTAGAGTCCAATTCTAGTCCAATTGGGCCAAATAGGTTTTTACAAATAGGTCCTTGAGGTACAAAATTTGGGAAGAGAACATCTAGTGCTCATAATAAAAGTTCACAATATTTGTAGTAGATGAATAATTAGAATATATGATAGTGGGTGAAATTTTAGATAATTATGATTTAACCAATGGCCAAAGTAATTAAATAAGTAATTACCCAATATTTATTTAAAAGATATATTTAGGGCGTGTATCCAGTTAGTTTGACTTGATATCTTTCTCACGTAAAGATAATGACAATGTGGTGTTTATCCCAAAATTTGGGATTAAAAGGAGTCTTTATGCGGCCTATATAATTAATTGTGTAAACTAGACTTTTATCTAAAATAGAAAAGAAAAGAAAAAAATAAAAAAGGGGGCTAAGAGGCTGAGACTCCAATCCAGTGCAGACCAGAGAATCGGTGCCCCTATGCCCCTGCTTTTACAGGACCAGAACAGAGTCCTAGAACAAGGGGACCTCACCCGAGATCCTTAGTCTAGGAGGTTATAAAAGAACTCGATTCTTGAAGAAAAGCAGCTAGCGACTCCATATCTAGTGTTTTAATTGGATCCATGGGAAGAGCACGGTGAAGAGGAGGAATCTAGGTAGTGATAGTGGCTAGGGATGTAGGACCAAGTTCTTCAACCTTGCCCAGGATATGCCCAAAGGCGGCGGCACCCTAGGGTTCTAGGTCTGCCGGAGTGACGAGGAGCTCCGACATGCGCTGCATCGCGCTCGGAGCCGACTTTGAAGATGCTCCGGCTGGGGGCGGCATGAATAGGGGATCTATGGTAGAAATAGGGGAGAAACCCCCTTTTTGATCGGGTGAAGAAGACTTCGCCCAGATCTGGAAGCTAGGCGCTTATCCCTCTCATCCATCAGATCAATCTTGAACGATTAGCATTGTTTTGATAAAGTAATTCTTTGAAAATTCATATCTTGAGATGTAGAGCTCACTTTGGGACAAACAAGATACCTACAGAAAGCTCATGATGAGTACTATCACATAAAAATACATTTAGATTATGATTTTGATATATGATATTTATTAAATATAGTGTGTTCAAAACTATATGACTTTGAAGTTTGGTCAATTTAAAATAGCAAACGACTTTAGAAATTCATACAAATTTTATTGAATGTGTATCTTAATATGCTTAACATTATTTCAAAGCCTGATCTTTTTTATATGAAGTTATATTAAGGTTTTTGATGTAAACCCTAATAAGGGTATTTTTGGGTATTCCACCCATTGTTTGATTATGAAATGACATGATATTTTAATACATGATCTTACTACATTGTATCATTACTTTTCTTAAATTTTTGATGGAGTTTCATATATATTTGGATTTGTATTTAGTTTTTGGCCAAAGTAGTCATTATGTAAGATGATTCATGAGTATTTATGAGGCAACATGTATTTTATGTGCCTATTTAGTATGGAAAATTATTATAATTATATTTTCATCTGATTTTATAAATGACTTAGTAAGAGTAGTATATGTGAGAATGTATGGGGTTTACTCTTCGTATATGAGGTATATACTTATATATTAGTGTATAAGGTTATTTATGTCTTATTTGAGTATAAAGATAATATTGATTATATAGTATGAGTTTTATTTTGTTTCAACGCCAAGATTTTATGGTCATTTTAGATTAAAGTTATGTTTAGTCTAAATAAGAACCCTAAATTGGTATATATAGTTAGGAAGATGGGGTTTTGAGATTTAAAAATAGAAAGAGGGAACATGTACTTGGACTTATAGAACTTTGATTATATCCAGGTGATTATGATTTGGAATAAGAAATCAAGACTAAGTTAAGGACATCATCAACATAAAAGGTAAGTGGTCCATGCCCATGAGTACTCATGTTTTAAGTTTAGTATGTTTACATGTCTCCTGATAAGCCTTTTATAATTTATAAGGTTCAATGTTCTAAGATTTTAATGCAAACAAGAATATTATCATATCTATATCATTATGTAAGTTCAGATATCCAAAATATCAAATAGAGACATGTTGCTCAAAATAGTTGTGACCCCTGGACCAAGTCCATGAGAAGGTTAAACAATCATGTTCCTACAAGATTTGTTAGAAATGTTTGAAATTAATGAATAAAATTGTAAGATAAGATATGAAAGTGATGTATCCATACTTAGTTAGTGATTTGGGATAGTTTTATATTGAGAATTTAAGTACACATATGTTGTTAGGATTTCTCATATTTATAGGTATAACTATGTATTACGATTTCAAGTAGAAACATGCCATTAAGATTTCATACATATGTCTAGATATAACAACTAGGTTCCTTTTAATGAATAATATCTAGAATTTGATTACAATATAAGAATATGAATTTTAGAATATTAAGACATGGTCTACTTTTAGGAATAAAGGTACTTTTGGGATCACAATGTATTGTAAAAATGAGTTCATGATGGCATTATAAGATAATGACACATTAAGTTATGATTAGGTTGGAATGCAATATTTTATAAGATTTCTATTTTGATATTTAAGGTTTAATATGTAAGTTCATAAGCAACGTTTTAGGGTAACATCATATTTTATAAGAAGGATTGAACCACCTTGTCAGAATTGATATTTTTAGATATGTTGTACTTATGATACTTTCATAAGATTGACTTAAGATACTTTGTATACTTAGTATTTCTATATTCATGTTAGATCCTTTCTCATAAGACATTAGATTCATTTATGATATAATTGGTATAAAGAAGTAATATTACCAAATAAGAGTTTTAGAATAAATTTTACCCAGATAATGAGATACATGCTCGAATCCATCAATGAATTCAGGTTAGAACTTAAGAATAAGAAATTTAGATTCAGACTTAGACTACTCATCGTGGGAGTAGGCAGATATTGAATAAAATACATGGCAAGGGTTTTAGACCCAATCTCAATTATGAAGTAATTGAGATCCATATTAAGATTCAGCTGTAGGTTCAATTTAAGAACTTAAGAATAAGAGATACATATTTTAAATATAGAATTTAGTACATGCTCACTACTCAGTAATCAATTTTAGATAAAAAAATTTATCAGTATTCAATTTTAATATAAGATAAGTTCAGATTCAGTATTCAGTAAAGATATTAGTATTCAGTTTCAGTTCAGAATAAGGGTTAATTAAGTTTAGACTTAAGATAAATAAGTCAAAACCTTCACATAATACATTATATGATAAGTCGTCATTCAGTAGTCCCAGGATGATTCAGAGGCATTTGTTGCCAACTCAGAGGCATTTGTTGCCAATTCAAAGAAGTGTTTACTCCAATTCAGAGGTGTTGTGGCACCAATTTAGGGCATAGCCACGCCAATTCAGAGACACATCAGTGTCATTCAGAGACATGTAGTGCCATTCAGGGTACTTCGGTACCAATTCAGGGTGTAGATACACCAATTCAGGAGGACTTATTGTATAATGGTGGCCACAGTCAGATAAAAATCATAAGTAAAAGATACCTTAGTTTAGCATATGCCCATAATCCCATCCATGAGTATGATGAGAGAGAGTCAAATAAGATAAGTATGACCTTGACACTTTGGTGTAGGTCATGAGACTCATGTACCAGGGTACATGTTACCAGAATAAGATAAGGTAGAAAGGCAAGAATTTGGATTGAGAAATAAGGAACAATATGCAGCAGATTTTACTCATAATTTGATGTTAGTTTCATGTTTCTAATTCCCAATTTTAGTTCTTTAGCAATGTATATTTTAGAATACTCATGCCACTTACTCTAACAACTATTTTCCCTAATGCATGGCTGGGGATGCGATGTCCGTAGGATTTGGAGCAGTTGAGGATCAAAGGAACAAATAAAGGTCTAGGAGATTTTCAAGCTTGCCTAGTGGGGTGCCATCTACCGAGACAGTCCAGAGTTTAGACATCTCTTTTTATGCATAGTCTTATTACCAAAGTATATTAGATGAGTTGTAGTTTTCCTTTTTATCAAGGAATTTGTATGAATCATTTTTACTCAATGTGAAGTGTTTCATTTACTTTAATTGCAATGATTATCATGTTTGTGACACTCCCAGATGAAAATATATATATATATATATATATATAGCTTCTTCTCATGTGTTATGAAAATCTGGGTGTTACAATATGGTATCAGAGCAATTTGGTAAATGGCCACTAGGCAAACATGATTCTCACAGTCACCCTAGAGTGAAGAGGTAAGTTTAGGGTTTAGGGATAGATTCCATAAGAAGAATACCATAACTTAGAGTGATTATGGGTCTTAACCTTAGAATAGATAGATATCTTAGAGGTAGAAGTCATCCTTGTTTAGATCTAAAGTAGCAACTTAAACCTAGCTAATGAGGTTTCTTCTCCATTCTCAATGGTTATGGCCAGTCAATTGAGAATCGAAAAGGAATTTCATAAGCGCTTGAATTTTATGCATCTCTCCTTTCTTACTAGACCATGTGGCATGGGACACATGTGTTAGTGGGTTAGTGAGGGATAGTATGTCAGGATCCCACATCTCTAGGTATGTGCCTGATCACCACATATCTAGGAATGTAGGAGTTACCTGAAGAACCCAAGGTTAGACAGTCATGTACAACTAATGTTAGGAATTCATGGCACGGCTGAGGAAGATGCCCTAAGTATAGAGCCAAGTTTAGTTTCATATACCCTAAGTATGAGTTGAGAAGTAGACCAAGGTAATAGATAATACTCACATATTTTTTTTGTGAAAATGCAACACATACCTCTTTTCATGCAAAATTTTGAGCATATGTACCTTAATATGTTAATCGCCAAGAGTTAGTAATGTATGTGATGCACTCCTAAGGTGGGTAGCTTCCTATAGCTCAATCGAATTTTGAGGACAAAATTCCCAAAAAGGAGGGTAGTATTATCACACCCTAATCTTTGGAACCTAGAAGGTACATGATTAAGTTATTAATAGGATCAATTTATGATATATTTATGTTTACTATAAGGTTCAATCCATTTTTCATGATCTTTGGATGTAAGGGGAAACAAACTGTAGAGAGGGTCTTTTATGCAATTTGGATAGTTTTGTAGTGTCCTTGTGAAGTTTGATGATTTCATGTGTAATTCGATAATGAGGTGACAAGAATGAAGGAAATATGATGAGTCTACTTAATGGTTTGAGCCTAGGCCTAGTTATGATCTTACTATTTAGAAAGCAATGTAATTTTGAGAAAAAGTATCGTTAGGGAGTCTTCATTGGGAAATTATATTTATTCAAGCTTTATTTCATGATTTAGAACATGATTGAGCTCATGGACCCTTTGCAAGACTATGGAATGCGCCATGTGCCCTAGAGTCCAATTCTAGTCCAATTGGGCCAATTAGGTTTTTACAAAAAGGTCCTTGAGGTACAAGATTTGGGAACAGAACATCTAGTGCTCATAATAAATGTTCACAATATTTTTAGTAGATGAATAATTAGAATATACGATAGTGGGTGAAATTTTAGATGATTATGATTTAACCAATGGCCAAGGTAATTAAATAAGTAATTACCCAATATTTATTTAAAAGATAAATTGAGGGTGTCTATCGGTTAGTTTGACTTGATATCTTTCTCACATAAAAATAATGACAATGTGGTGTTTACCCCAAAATTTGGGATTAAAAGGAGTCTTTATGCGGCCTATATAATTAATTGTGTAAACTGGACTTTTATCTAAGATAGAAAAGAAAATAAAAAATAAAAAAGGGGACTAAGCGGTTAAGACTCCAATCCAGTGTAGACCAGAGAATCAGCGCCCTATGCCCCTGCTTTTACAAGACTGGTACAAAGTCCTAGAATAAGGGGACCTCGCCCAAGATCCTTAGGCTAGGAGGTTATAAAAGAACTCGATTCTTGAAGAAAACAGCTAGCGACTCCATATCTAGGGTTTCGGTTGCATCCATGGGCATAGCATGGTGAAGAGGAGGAATCTGGGTAGTGATGGTGGCTAGGGCAACAGGACCAAGTTCATTGACCTTGCCCAGGCTGCGCCCAAAGGCGGTCGCGCCCTAGGGTTCCAGGTCTGTTGAAGTGACGAGGAGCATCGACATGCGCTGTATTGTGCTCGGAGCCAACTTTGAAGATGCTCCGGCTGGGGGCAACAAGAATAGGGGATCTACAACAGAAATAGGGGAGAAACCCCCTTTTTGATCGGGTGAATAAGACTCCACCCAGATCTGGAAGTTGGGCGCTTATCCCTCTCAGCCGTCAGATCAATCTTGAATGGTTAGCATTGTTTTGATAAAGTAATTCTTTGAAAATTTATATCTTGAGATGTAGAGCTCAGTTTGGGACAAAAAAGATACCTACAAAAATCTAATGATGAGTACTATCACATAAAAATACATCTAGATTATGATTTTGATAACTGGTATTTATTAAATATAGTGTGTTCAAAACTATATGAATTTGAAGTTTGGTCAATTAAAATCAGCAAACAAATTTATAAATTCATACAAATTTTATTAAATTTGTATCTTAATATGCTTAACATGATTTTAAAGCCTAATCTTTGTTAAATGATTTTTATTAAGGTTTTATATTTAAACACTAATAAGGGTATTTTGGGTATTTCACCCATTGTTTGATTATGAAATGACATGATATTTTAATACATGATTTTACTACATTGTATGATTACTTTTTGAAAGTTTTGATGGAGTTTCATATATATTTGGATTTGTATTTAGTTTTTGGCCTAAGTGGTCATTATGTAAGATGATTCATGAGTATTTGTTAGGCAACATGTATTTTATGGGCCTATTTACTATGGAAAATTATTATAATTATATTTCTATCTGATTTTATAAATGAGTTAGTAAGAGTTGTATATGTGAGTATGTATGGAGTTTACGCTTGGTATATGAGGTATATACTTATATATTAGTGCATAAGGCGATTTTTGTCTTATTTGAGTATAAAGATAATATTGATTATATAGTATGAGTTTTATTTTATTTCAACGCCAAGATTTTATGGTGATTTTAGATTAAAGTTATGTTTAGTCTAAATAAGAACCCTAAATTGGTATATATAGTTAGGAAGATGGGGTTTTGAGATTTAAAAATAGAAAGAGGGAACATGTACTTGGACTTATAGAACTTTGATTATATCCATGTGATTATGATTTGGAATAAGAAATCAAGACTAAGTTAAGGACATCATCAACATAAAAGGTAAGTGGTCCATGCCCATGATTACTCATGTTATAAGTTCAGTATGTTTACATGTCTCCTGATAAGACTTTTATAATTTATAAGGTTCAATGTTCTAAGATTTTAATGCAAACAAGAATATTCTCATATCTCTATCATTATGTAAGTCCAGATATCCAAAATCTAAAATAGAGACATGTTGCTCAAAATAGTTGTGACCCATGGACCAAGTCCATGAGAAGGTTAAAGAATCATGTTCCTATAAGATTTCTTAGAAATTTTCAAAATTAATCAATAAGATTGTAAGATAAGATATGCAAGTAATGTAGCCATACTTAGTTAATGATTTGGGTTAGTTTTGTATTGAGAATTTAAGTACACATATGTTGTTAGGATTTCTCATATTTATAGGTATAACTATGTATTATGATTTCAAGTAGAAACATGCCATTATGATTTCATACATATGTATAGATATAACAACTAGGTTCCTTTTAATGAATAATATCTAGAATTTAATTACAATATAAGAATGTGAATTTTAGAATATTAAGACATGGTCTACGTTTAGGAATAAAGGTACTTTTGGGATCACAATGTATTGTAAAAATGAGTTCATGATGGCATTATAAGATAATGACACATTAAGTTATGATTAGGTTGGAATACAATATTTTATAAGATTTCTATTTTGATATTTAAGGTTTAATATGTAAGTTCATATGCAACGTTTCAGGGTAACATCATATTTTATAAGAAGGATTGAACCATCTTGTCAGAATTGATATTTTTAGATATGTTGTACTTATGATACTTTCATAAGATTGACTTAAGATACTTTGTATACTTAGTATTTCAATATTCATGTCAGATCCCTTCTCATAAGACATGAGATTAATTTATGATATAATTGGTATAAAGAAGTTATCTTACCAAATAAGAGTTTGAGAATAAAGTTTACCCAGATAATGAGATACATTCTCAAATCTAGTAATGAATTCAGGTTAGAACTTAAGAATAAGAAATTTAGATTCAGACTTAGACTACTCATCGTGTGAGTAGGAATAAAATACATGGTAAGGTTTTTAGACCCAATCTCAATTATGAAGTAATTGAGATCCATATTCAGATTTAGTTGTAGGTTCAGTTTAAGAACTTAAGAATAAGAGATTCAGATTTTAAATTTAGAATTCAGCACATGCTCAGTACTCAGTAATCAATTTTAGATAAATTCAGTTATCAATATTCAGTTTTAATATAAGATAAGTTCAGATTCAATATTTAGTAAAGCTATTAGCATTCAGTTTCAGTTCAGAATAAGGGTTAAGTAAGTTTAGACTTATGATAAATAAGTCAAAACCTTCACATAATACATTATATGATAAGTCCTCATTCAGTAGTCCTAGTACGATTCAGAGGCATTTGTTGCCAACTCAGAGGCATTTTTTGCCAATTCAGAGGAGTGTTTACTCCAATCTAGAGGTGTTGCGGCACCAATTCAGGGTGTCGCCACACCAATTTAGAGACACATCGGTGTCATTCAAAGGCATGTAGTGCCATTCAGGGTACTTTGGTACCAATTCAGGGCACAGATACGCCAATTCAAGAGGACTTATTGTATAATGGTGGCCACAGTCAAATAAAAATCATAAGTAAAAGAAACCTTAGTTTAGAGTATGCCCATAATCTCATCCATGAGTATGATGAGAGAGTCTCAAATAAGATAACTATGACCTTGACACTTTGGTGTAGGTCATGAGACTCATGTACCAGGGTACATGTCTCCAGAATAAGATAAGGTAGAAAGACAAGAATTTAGATTGAGAAATAAGGAACAATATGCTCCAGGTTTTACTCAGAATTTGATGTTAGTTTCATGTTTCTAATGCCCAATTTCAGTTCTTTAGCAATGTATATTTTAGAATACTCATTCCACTTACTCTAACGACTATTTTTCCTAATGCATAGTTGGGGACACGATGTCCATAGGATTTGGACCAGGAAAGGATCAAAGGAACAAATAAAGGTCTAGGAGATTTTCAAGCTTGCCTAGTGGGGTGCTATCTACCGAGACGGTCCAGAGTTTAGACATCTCTTTTTATGCATAGTCTTATTACCAGAGTATATTAGATGAGTTGTAGTTTTCCTTTTTATCAAGGACTTTGTATGAATCAATTTTACTCAATGTGAATTGTTTCATTTACTTTAATTGCAATGATTATCATGTTTGTGACACTCCCAAAAGAAAGAAAGAAAAAATATAGCTTCCTCTCATGTGTTATGAAAATCTGGGTGTTACATGCTCATCCCAAGCAAACTCTAAATCCGAGATGGAGGGAAAAACTGTGTTGGTTGGTCTACCATATGTGGTTGCATTCCTTTGGGCGACGCATCCTCCATCTGAAATCTCAAAAATGAAAATTATCAGGACTTAAGATTGCATCTTGAGATGCATTATCTAAAACTAAAACTCAAAGTAAAAATCTAAGGTAAGGGTCGGGTTGCCTCCCGACAAGCGCATTTGTTTTACGTCAATGGCTCGACGTGGATACTATCACCATGGTGGGGCTCTGAGTGGAGCTTGAGATGGATTGACATATTCTCTTAGTGGTTTCTTTCTCATCCATTCATTTATCCTTGCTTTGATTCTGGCCTATCGTATTCTTCCCCATACAGAGCGGGCAGTGTCGGAACACATAGGGAAACAACTTGAGTTATATTGCATTATTCTTTGTTGCTCAATCCAAGGTGGAGAATAATTGTAGGGGGTCTGAACGACTTCATTGATAAAGTAGTTCTATTGAGGCTCGGAAGAAAAGTTCATTTTTTGATGCACTATCTCTTCTTTGTAAAAATTATGGTCGCAGATGTTCGTCAGATAAGGATCTGGTGGATGTTCTGGGTAAAAACCACAATCAAACTCTTGTTGTAGAGGAAAATTGAAATCAGTTATGTTTGCATGTTGGGCTACCAGTTCATTCTAGAGAAAAGTTGTTTCTAGATGAGGAGGCTCATGGATACCTATAGAAGGTTCAGTATGTGTAACAATAGGGATGGGAGGTGTCGCTTCCATAGTTGTTGGTACTTCTTTTGTCTCTACATAGACTGGTTCACTCTCAGTCTTCTTTTCATCACGATCTTCTTCTGAGGGAATGTCAGAATTTGAGTAAAGGACTTGCAGCTACATTTTAGTAAGTTGATTAACACAGTCAAAAAAATACACCTCTTCTTTTGCAGTGCGTTCCTTTGCACTTTTGGATGCACATAAATCAAAAGATTGGTTTCCCACTTGACGGGTCAAAACTCTAGCTTCAACATCAATTAGAGCTCTAGCAGTGGAGAGGAAAGGTCTTCCAAAAATGAGTGGGTAGCATGGATTCTCCTTGATGTCCATAACTACAAAATCACACGGGACATATAGACTCCAAAGCCTCATGGGGATGTCCTCTATGATGCCAACCGGTTTTGTCATGGAGAAGTCAGCAAGCTCGATGGACATTCTAGTGGGTGAGAAGTTAGTAAGGCCCAATCTATTGCATATGCTAAGAGGAATGATGGAGATGCTAGCTCCAAGATCAGCTAAACCCAGTCGGTTGATGGAATCGCTTATTGAGCAAGAAATTCCGAAAGAGACAGGATCCTTATGTTTGCGAGTCATCCTATCCATAACTAAATATGATGATGTTCTTGCCATTTTCACTGTCTGATGTTCTTTAGTTTTGTACTTTCGACTGAGTAGGAGTTTGAAGAACTTAGACCATTGGGGCATTTCAGCCATGGCATCCAGGAGTGGGACATTGACATACAACTTCCTCATAACTTCCTTGAACTTGTTGAACCTAGTATCGAGTTGGGTAAAATTGAGTCGACTTGGAAATGGTACACGAGGTTTATACACTGGAACAACTGGCTCAGGAGAGTCTTCTGCATCAGCAAATATAGGTTCCTCAAAACTTGCCTTTTCAGTCTTATCATTCTGAGTGGCACCTGCACTATGCTCAGTACCTTGGACATTTGTCACAGCGACAGGAGTTGTGGGTTCTGGTAAGATAAAGCCTGAACAAGTTGTCACGGCTTTAAGTTGTTCCATGTGCTTCAGGTTCTCCTCTGGTTGCCAAGCAAACGCTCCAGCAGGTGGCTTGAGGCTAGCTACAAGTTGAGCTAGTTGAGATTCAATGGCCTTCTGGTGTGCTTGCTAGTTAGCTATCAACATTTGTTGCGACTATAACATCTTCTCAATGGATGACAGTTTATCATTAGGAGATATGGGTCTAGCTTGTTGCCCTTGTTGTTGATTCTGGTAAGGGACTTTATTGGGGTCTTGGAACTGAGGGTTGTTCTAGTAATTGTTGTAGTTCCTATTGTAGAAGTTACCACTAAAGTTCCCTTGATTCCCAAAATTTTGTTGTTGGTAGTTTGAACCAAGTTGATGTGAGTTTACCGCTCCTAAAGGATTTCTACACTGAGAATCGGGATGGTTCGTATTCTGATTCGGGTTATAGTATCCTTGACCAGGCATAGTGTTGACAGCATTCAGACTTTCCATCTGGCCATTATCTCCTTGTCCATTGATTTTTCTTAAAACAACATCATAAAGAACATTGCAAGATAAAGTAGAGTGGTCATCACCTTTACAGGCTTCACAAAATAGAGAGGCAGATTTGACTTGCTCTTATTGTTGAGGGGGTGAGTGTCTTCTTTCATAAGCAGCAATAGATGATTCAAGATGATCTTACTTGGTGACTAGAAGCTTAAGAGACTCGGAGATAGACTTGTACTTAGGAGTATCTTCTTCCATAGCAATCGTCATCACTCCTTTACTTATGGGTCTACCGCAGTTGGCTTGATTTTCATCTCCAAGGGTGACAACCTTCCATGTGCTATCATATCTTTGATGCATAAAGTTTCCTCCAGATGAGGAGTCTAAGAACTTATTTATATCGACATCCACACCCTTATAAAAGATTTCAATGAGTAGATTTTTAGGAATGCCATGGTGTGGACACTTGCGTAGAAGCTCTTTGTATCTTTCCCATGCTTCTTCAAGGATTTCACCAGGGACCTGAGTAATTGCTTTATTCGGCCCCTAATTTCATAGGTGAGATAAGGAGGATAGAATTTTTCTAGAAAAACATTTTGAAGTTGTTCCCAAGTGGTGATGGGTTCACATTGCAAGGAGTTGTACCAACTCATGGCTCTATCGAAAAGAGAATATTTAAAGAACGGAGTCTGATGGCATCATATGTGACTCCATTCTGCTTTGTCATAGCACAGATCTATAAACCTCAGAAGATGTTCTTGACTATCTTTTCCTTACTTACCATAGAAAGGGATATTCTGAAGCAGTGTAACCCAATGTCCTCTTATCTCAAAATTTGGAGTGTTGATGGGAGGAGGTTGAACTGGGTGATGAACTTTAGCAACTTTAGGGATTGAGAATTCTCTATGGTCCTTTTATAACTCAGCTTGTTGAGCTACTGCTTGGGCTTCTTGGATTTCTTCTTGAACTGCAGCTCGGGCTTCTTGCATAAGCCTATCTCTTTGCGCATTAAGGGCTTGAGCTACCCTTCGGGCAATTTTATCCTCTTGAGCCATCCTAGCTTGGTTTTGTCTACTCTGATGATGAAAGGTTCTTTCTATCTCAGGGTCAAAGCTAGCAGCAAGGCCGAAACTATTCGAGTGGTGCATGCACTAGTCTTTGAGGGTACCTAGGATGGAAAGATCTTTCGGGAGTAAGATGGACGGAGTAGAGTCAAATTCAAGTAGATGCTCAATAGTATCAAAAGTAAAAGAAACCTAGATTAGTCTCAAATGAACTAGATTTGACTAGATGATTCTGTTGTCCCTGACAACGATGCCAAAATTTGACATGGAATATTATCGCACTAACAAACTCACTCAGGGATGAAATCCTTGAGTTTTTAATCAAAACCTTGTGCAATAATACCACCCGCAAGTGGACGGGTCTTATCGCAGTATAGTTAAGGATCGAATCCCAAAGGACAACGTTTTTAAGAATCTTTTACTAGTTGAATTTAGTTGAATGAAGACTAATATTTAGAACAAAGGTTCATTTGAGTTTAATTAAACTAAATGCGAGGAAAGTAAAGAGCATGATTAAAAGTTGATTAAAGATTAATGATGAAGATCGCTGGGGTGGTCCTGGGTATCACCGCCACTACACATGCAAACATATCCAAACACAAACATCCAGGCAAGATCTAACTATCCAAATAGAACTGATGCGAACCCTCCCGGAGGGATGTTTAGGTCTGCATAAGCATCACCTTAGGCATCAAATTTCTCGTCACCATCTGGGTCATGCACTTACGGTTCTAAAGATACAGATATCCAACTGAAGCTATGGTCCTCCCGGAGGGATGTTTAGGCACATAGAAGCATCACTGTGGGCTAGATGGCTCATCCCCACACAGATCATAAACTTAGGACCTCAGGGAATCCCATCCTATTTCTAGTCAGGGAGTCAACTAAATTAATCGACATTGAAATCCTACATATAGAAGTTCTTGCAACATAGGAACAAACAAAATAAATGCAAGCAGGTGATCAATCCACAAGAACACATCAACAATTAACAATGAAATGAAAAGTTTTATACATGCCATGGAATGTTTAACAAAATGACATATAAGAATGGGCAGCGGGGCTAGTCCCCGCACCTCAGCGAAAGGAAACTACTCGCTCATGATGCGAGAAACAAGAATAATAAGAGAGAAAGAAGATTCCACCTTGAGCATGGTGAAGAAGATGATCACAGCTCGATGGAGAAACAATCTTCTATGCAACGTCGAGGCAGATCTGGACGAGGAGGGAAGAATGCCACGGCAGATGGGGAAGATCTTCACTCTCCACCTTCTCTCTCTTCTTGGTCTCCTTGCTCGTAGTAGTAGGAGCAACTCATGGATGTGATGGTGACGTAGGCATGGTGTGGATGCAACAGATCTAGATCTAGATCTGGATGGAATGGAGTGGCTTGCACCAGGGGTCGAACGCTTCTTGGGCGTATCTTGGCTATGGAGGAGACCGTCTCCTTAGGCTAAGGATAGACCTACAGCCTAATGGCATCTGGAGATGATGTCCAAATGGTTAGGGGTCGCGTTCTATTTATAGGCAGGTTGGCACCGACTTACTTTCGTGACCTCATCTATTTGACAGCAGATCGTGGTTTTTTGGTCACAGTTTCTCTCTGGTTGCGGTTCTTGGTCATGATTCTTCTCTGCCACTAGGTCACGGTTAGGGTGTGAGCCATGAGGAGCAGGTAGCACGTGGTTGAGAGGTGGCGGGAAGAGGTTGTAGTTCTGTTGAGGAAGGGTTGTTGGCCTTGGTTGCAGAGGCATCATCCATCCACAGCTTGAGCCGGAGGATGTCTGTTGTTCATGGGCGTAGGTGAAGAGATGGTGGTAGGTATTGTGGAGGTGAAGGGAACCACGGGCTGAGGAGGAAGCATTGCGGGTTGCGGTTGGAGTGTGGTGAGGAGATGAGGGAAGTGTTCACAATTGTGGCAAGAAGAACTGCAGACATGTGGCTTGAGAAAACTGCAGTCACGGTATGGATAGGAGGCGTAGTCGCAGTGTGATGGTGGGTGGTCATGATTATAGGAACTGCGGATAGGTGGTCGTGGTTGGGTGAGGAAGTGAGTTAGGTCACGATCTTGGCGAGTTGAGGGAGGTAGTCATGATTATTGACATGTCCATGATTGTTGTGATGGAGTTGCGGTTCTACTGCTGTGTTAGCATGGGCAGAGGCATGGAGGTGGAAGAGGGTGGTAGGGTTTTAGCAAGAGAGATGAAGGTGGGAAGAAGCGGAGAGGTGAGGAGGAAAGGATGGGAGGTCACGATCTGTAAGGAGGAGCAGAACAACAATCATGTGAGGAGATCAGGTTGTGGTTAATTGGAAGGAAGTGATTGTGGTCTTGGGGTCACAATTATGCATGGAGGGAGCCCAGGTCGCGGTTCTATTCTTCGGCAGCTAGTCATGCTCTTGAAGATGAAACTGTGGGAGGAGGCGTGGTCACAATTCTTGGACAGGTCACGGTTCCTCTTGGTGGTCGCGGTTTGATGTCATCACGATTGTGAAGATCGCGAGCGGGTCAAGAGGATGGGGTTGTGATCATGAGAGCAGGGGACCACATCACGGTTAGGTTACTCATATTGTGGTTGCGATGTTTGCAGATGGTTTGGTGGTTGACGTGTCCGCGATTAGGGTTGAGGGGAAGAAGGAGCCCACGATTAGTAGGCACCACGATCGTGGTTTGCTGAAGTGCTAGGGTAATGAGGATCGTGATCTATTATGAAGAGGATGATCGTGGTCTGTGACTTTAGTGAATATGGGCTTGGATAAAGAGAAGGTTGGGCCCATGTACCCAAAATGACCTGCACAAAGGTGAAAAAATTCAATAAAAATAGGGATAAATTTGATTAAACCAAAACAAGTCAAATGTTAGAAGATATGGTCAATAAACGTGAGAATGCAATCAAAACTGGGCCAAACATGGTGATTGAACCCATATGAATGTGCATTCATTAGAATCCTAGTCCACTGTCTAGATGAACGTTCATTGACCGTTGTGTGAATAGCATAGGGTCTTAGGGAAGATGGAATCTCCTTCAGCATGGTGGGTACTTAATTGACATTAAAATGTGTATCATCTCGAAGCAAAGTAGAAAATCATCTTCTTTGATGCATGCAATAGTGTAAGGATTATCAACTTGAATGGTGATGACGGTGTGGCCTAATGGTAGTTTAGATTTGTGTGTAATGATGAGGAAAGCACTTAAATTTGATGAATCCATGGATTTTCTAGAATGAGGTTGAAGGATGGACTCAACTCCATGACCATGAATGGGATGGTGAACATCTACGGTCCAATTTGTAGCTCCAGAGTGATTTCTCACAGGGCATGTTTCATTATTCCGTTAAAGGAGGTTGCTTTTAACTTTGTAGATTAGAGGTCGGAGGGGTCCTTCCCCATGTGGATTAGTGTCTTTAAGGGATGAACATTGAGGTTAGTGACATTGTCAACAAAGTAGGAAGGTATCTTGAGGCTGTTATATATCGAAGTCATTAGAAGAACCTATTGTGACCTCCTTCCTATGGAATCTCATCCTTAGATAATGAGATCAAGTGTGGGGTTGTAATTAACCTAATGGTGACTACATGAGCTTTTAGAGTCTTCATGACCGCTTCTCAATGTTTTGGGAAATTTTGCATCAAATATGCTAGGGTTACTTCCCCTTCTGATTCATTGGGGGACTAGATTATGTTTGGGCCTTCTAGATCAGCTTCCCTACAAAGTTCAGGTGTCGATGGTACCCTCTTGGTATTTATGGATGGAATGGGGATTTTGCTGACCCACTCTCTTATAATGCTTATAGAGACTTCTATCCAAGTAGCCACCTTATTATCCTTATATCAAGGGAATGACACCTCTAGTGAGATAGCACATTGATCTCCCTTTGGCATGATAGCAGAGGAAGTCGGTGCTGACACATAAGTCGAAGGATGAGGGATTGGAGGCACATGTCTTCAGGACCCAAAAATTTTGAACTTTTGTCCCTCGATTGGCCTTCACTATGCTAATTGGTTGATCACTCAACACCTGGCGGGCCTCGTGTATGGTGATCATTTGCACTTTATGTCCCTAGTGGGCTTTTGGTATGACAGTCTGTCTTTTGGTGTGTATTGGATTTATTGGCTGCTATTCTCAGACTCAGACAACATTATGAGTACTTCATGACCAATTCTTGATTTCTTGCTCCTGAGGGAGGACAAGTCCATAGGTGAGTCTTTAGGTGATGATATCATGGCCACCGTGTTGGAGTATGAAGGCACATCCTTTGATGTGACTATGTGGACTTTGCAAGGTGTTCTTGAGTGCAATGCAGGAATTTTTCTTGTGCCTTTTTCTTGGTGGAATTCACAAAAGGTGTTGGTGTTGCTGTTGGATCTCTTTGATAAGAGATTTGGCAGATACCTTATGGATGGAAACTTTAGAAGATGCTTGATATCTGGTAGGATAGTACTAGGGGAATCTCCCAAGGAGTAAACTTTCTTTTCAGTTTTAATGTATCCTCTATTGAGAGTTGAGTTACTCACTGTCAGAGGACTGTTTGCGGTTGTCTGTTGCATTTATGGATGGAAAGGTAGTGGCACATGACCATGGTAGTTGCTTGAAGGCCACTTCTATAGGGGGCATGTAATGAGGCTAATAGTTGGGCGGCGTCACATGAGCCAATTTTTGTTGAGCTCTTGGTGGAACTATATGGATTCCAATCTTTTGCTGGTGTTGTCTCATCCTGGTTGGATCATGAAACTCTGAATCTGAATAGAATTAGTATCTTGTGAGGACTTCTACAAAAGGTTATGCCACCCATGAATTCTAAGGGAAGTTGCATTCGTACCATCGCAAGCACGTATAATGTAATTTCGTTGGTTGTGTCGGAGTGGTCTACATGGTTAGTCATTGTCAATTACCCATCCTGGTGGGGACACGTACTACAACTCTTGCCGTGGTATCTAGTGTTTTTTCTTTCGTCTACTTGGGCTTGTGACTAGGTGTTAAAGAGGTGGATGTTGGTTGGAAAGTAAGGCCTATGTTTTGATATAAATATTTGTTGATGGAACTTTCTATGTGTACACTTGCTTGTATGATCTATGAGAAGGTTCTATACATTGAAAATATAAGAGTACCTAGAGAGCTATCTTGGCGGCTTAGATCACCATGTCCAAGTCCTCCTTATCTATAGGCTTGAATTCTAGCAGAATGGCTAGCACCATCCACCATCTGATGAAGTTAGAGAAGCTTTCATCCATCTTTTATTGTAGTTCTTTCAAGTCTTCTTTGGTCGGGAACTAGCCCATATTGGAGTCATACTAATCAGTAAATTTCTCGACCATCTTGGTCTATTTGGTAATGGTGGTCATGTCTTGCTTATTATACTAGCCAACACAAAACCACTCAAGGTTTGTGCAAAATAGTATATCAGTACCATGACATCATTCTAGACTTCCACCATATCTTAGCAATGTGCCATTAGGATTCAAGAAGGATGTTGTCGCCTCTTAAGGTATCAGGACTTCCCGATGTTCTAGAATGACATGATTTGGTATAGCCTTGGCAGGAATGTTTCTGGTTGAGGTAGAAGGAAACCCCACATGCCATTTGGGAAGAATGGAGTGGATGACGTGGCATGTATAACTTTATTCCCAATGATTCTTGGATGGTACCACCCCTTGCGTATGCTGAACCTGTTGGAGGCAGGAAGGGGATGTTGAGAAACTACTCTTGTGAAGGTCCTTTTTTAGCAGTAGCCACCTCAGGCATGGAAGCATCTTCCTTGCATTTTATCACCTCTTATGATTTTTCTTGATTGTTGTGGATGGAATCCCCCTTACGATTAACATCATACTGACGATCTATACTGATGTTCCCAGCCATCTAGGATGATTGTTGGCGAGATGGGGTGAAGCATGGGCTTCTTGCTTTCCCCGTGATACCCTAAAATTCACACTAGCAGGATTCAAATGTAGGGTGTAACATTCTGAGAAAATAATATGTGTTTTGGGAAGGGTCTCGCTATAGGCATTACATTCGATAAGAAATAAAAGGACTTCCCCTTCGGTTAGGGAAGTCTATAGAGAGGAGCACACCTTAATTTCTTGTGAGATTCTCATGGTGAAAGTCACATGTAGTCCTATTTTTATTGTAATATTTTTTGGTGGTTGTCCCTGCCCCTAGATTGGGCTATACGGGGAAATTATCCACTTTTGTAAAAGATGTTCTTACCAGTGCCATGGTAGAAAGAAAAAGATGGTGAATGTGATTTTCCTTTGGGAAGTGCTAAAAAAAAGGACCGTTCAAAATGGGGAGGAAGGTGAGCATTTGAATGGTTGATCAAGATTAAGGTAGACCTTACCAAGACAGTGGATGTGCTTAATTAATCACTTCTATTCCCTAGGGCATCCTAATCTAGAGGGGTTACCAAATAGAACCCTTGGCAACATCCATGACACCCTAATTTCCTCCTATTTTGAAGGGTTCCTGTAGGGTGTTCTTGCCCTTTGGATGTGAGAAACTATTGTCAAGGGGGAAGCCTCATCTTGGCTTCTCCTTCTCAATGGAACTCAATGAGAGTTCGGGTTCCTTTTCTAGGTCGTAGTCGAGGACCCTATTTTAGGAAAAGATGGTGTGATTGGGCCAATTTTTAAAAGGATTGAAAATTAAAGTGGGATCAATTTTAGGTCATAGTCAAGGATCGTCGTGTGACAGACCCAACATTGGTAGATGATGTCTTACATGACATTGAGGAACTCCCCTTTTTGCCTAAGTTTAGAGGATAAGCCTCTCATTAGAGAAGGGTTCATTTTCCTTTTGAGTGATTTTTGGTATGAGAAGCCCGACTTTTAAACAATACTCGCTCTTTGAGTTATTTTATTGAAGATGATCCTTTTGGAAAGGGGGTCAGATTTGGGATTATAAATCTTTGAAAAAGATTTTTTTTTTAGTTTGAGATTATTAATCTTTAAAATAGATTATTTTGAGTTTGAGACTATTAATCTATGAAAAAATATTATTTTAAGTTTGATATTGTTAATCTTTAAAAAAGATTTTTTTTATTTGAGACTATTAATCTTTGAAAGGATTGTTTTAAGATTGAGGCTGTTAATCTTTGAAAAATATTTTTTGAATTGGATTTGTTAATTTTTGAAAAAGATGTTTTTGAATTTGAGATTGTTAATCTTTAAAAAATATTGTTTGAGTTTAAGATTTTTAAACTTTTAAATGAATTGGAGTTTGTTAATCTTTGAAAATGATTGTTTTGAGTTTGAGATTGTTAATCTTTGAGAAAGATTATTTTGAGTTTGAGTTTGTTAATCTTTAGAAAAATATTGTTTGAGTTTAAGATTGTTAATCTCTAAAGAAGATTATTTGAATATGTACATGAAAAGGGCTATCGACAATCTCAAGATTTTTCAACAGTGAAAACACAACATATGCAAAGGAGCAAACAGTCCTCCCTGTTTAGCCCATGAGTTTAGATGTGTTATATTTTCACTCAAGCGTGACCTATTTAGGAGGGGTCGGTCCTTATCATCTCTATGGATGAATGAAACTCACCTAGGAGTATCCTAGGTTCAACGGATAAAATTACTACTCACAAGACACCTTGTGGCGATGGCAGCTTTAATTGGTTGTGAGTGCTAGGATAGTGGGATGTATACAAGGTCTTTGAACATACAACTTAATGTTACGTTGGTACCTTTATTGGAATCCCATAACATTTCTAGGGATCCAACATGAGGTTGGCACTGGTTGCATGACACTGGTTTGTAGGCATGTGAATTGCATGCGACAAGTATAGAATTTTCAAAAGTAGGCCCATAATCAATAATTTGAGACATGCAAATAAAGAACTATTAGCAACAAATTTTCAAGAAGGATCAAATTTCATTACAAACATACACATGTTGTTCATCCTTTATTTTCTATTTTTTAAAAGAAGGAAGCAAGAGTAAAATCGTGGATGGGTAGCACAACCAAAACCCTAAATTGTTAGGATCTGAGATATTAGAACAAAGGAACTAGACCATGATCAAATCAAGAAAAAGAAAAGGTATCTGATAGGGAATAGGGCTAACAGATCACCTCAATATGCCCACCCATGGCTGGCAGATAAGGGTGTTGTGCCACCCTACTCCCAAGAAAGAAATGGTAGATAAGAAAAAAAGCAACAATCCTAAAGATGTTGAATCTACAAAATAAGACAATTTGAGTTTGATTTAGTCTGTCTTGGCAATACTCCCCAGTGGAGTCGCTAGACTATCGCACCCTTCCCAAAAAATGGGAAAATATACATATATTCGTTAAATAAAGCTCTATGTTTTTTTTCTAGTTAAACATCGCATAATAAAAGTGAGTTTGGAGTTACCACCACATTTTGTGGGAAAATGATGAAAAGGATAAGTTGTGAAAGCCACATTGTCGATCTTAGCAACTATCCATGTTGGTTAGAAATAGGCAATTATAAAAAGAAAAACCAGAGATCATATATGGTGATCTAGTTATGAGTGCGGAAGGATTAGCACCCCCATCTCTCCCAGTAAATCGCTATTAAAACACTTATCTTATTTCGGAAAATTGAGCGATTCAGGTTCTTCAGACTAAATAAAGGAACATAAAAGAGTCCCATTTATTGGTGGGTGGACTTTTTGGGTCGAGGGTCCTTGTCGCACTCAACAATGGTGATTGCATGTTTAGAGGGGGTATATGGAGACATGACCAAGAAGCTCCATCCATCCATGATCCTAGGGGTTATGAACAAATTCCATCTAAACTACATACACATATAAGTGCTTGTAAAGCTTCACAAAAGCCTGAAGGTGGTCTAGCCTCAAGAAATTTGACTGGAGGTGACCATTGAGAAAAAACAATCCTCAACACTCCTGGCACAAAGACAAAGTCTAGTGGAGGAAGAAGGAAAGGACAAGATGAAATCTTAGGGAGAAAATTACTAATCTAAACCACTACACACTCATTGGGTTGACGGATTTATAAGGCATATATATTGGTAGGGTCGATCTAGCAACTTGTGTGATGCATATTGTTATTCTTCAATAAAAATGTAAGGAAATACATCTTGTAAAAGAAAAGTACAATCATTTAAGATAATATGAACTTCTTAATATTCTAGATAAGAAATCACTAACACTAAAAAGATATATATGAAAGAGATGTTTCACATGATAACAATGGATGTGGCTTAAGACAAACTAAATCTTTGCAAAGATCTAAATGAGATATACTTCTAACATTGGCTATATCATGACAATTTCTCCTTAAGCCAGAGAAAGAAATTGTTGCTTCAAATGGCCTCATTTTATCCCAAGATGGGTTAGCCAAAATCATTAGTCCTAGGCGGTTGGTTATATACACCATGCCATTATATAACATATGTAAACACAAAATACAAGGGAAAGGAAGAAGTTGGCACAGTTGGTGAAGGCCGGTAGAAAATAAACAGAGAAGGGAGAATAATAGGAAACAAAGAAAAAGAAGAAGAGAAAGGAGGAATGTGTCACAATGCCAATCCACATCTCTTCTTTGTATTGGCCATTGTTATTTCACTTTCTGGTAGACGGTGTCAACTGCTAAGTCTTGTTGTTGGGGTGTACCATGAAAAACTCTCTATGTCATTGTTCACAATTTATATCCTTGTAGATGTTGTTGTCTGAAATATTGAGGTAAAATTTAAGAATAATGTGTTATACTCTTGCTATATAGTGGATTCTCAATCTCTTGGCATGTGACTTTAGGTTAACATATTGAAGATTTTTCACTAAGTTTTGTTGTATCTTCCTGTTGGAGTATATGAAGTGGATGGATGACACTCTTCTTGTTGGAGCATCACACATGTGCATGTTAAGTTGAAATGTAGCATGTTTGTTTGATTTGACAGATCAATCTGTGATTTGTCGTGTCAAGTTTGAAATGTGGCATGTTTGTTCGATTTGATTTGGTTAGTTAGTGATTTAGCTTGTCGATTTTTTATGTTATATAAATATTGGATCCATTCACAAAAAAGGATAATAAGATATCATAGCCGCGAAATCTGTTAAAAGTACAGAAAATGAGAAAAGGTCGGCACAAGAGTACCAATCTTTCGTCGGGAGTTCACGGTGGAAATCGAAAGACTTGTTGGAGCATATGACTTGTTTGTTTAACTTGATTCCTCGCCGATTTAACCTGTAGCTTCTTCATTTAAGCATACCATTGGGTGTAAAACGGAAACATAAGCAACGGAATCATTCGTCGTCACTGTTTGCTTTTAATTGGGTTGCTTGGTCGTCGTGCAGTAGGTCATCCACGTTAACATGAGAATCGGCTTCATGACTAGCGTAAGCACTTGCATCCCCTTTGACAATATGCTCGCCGATTACTCCTAATTGAAAAGTCCCTTACCAACTACACAATCGTTGTTCTACTTTAACTATACGTGTGGATGGTGGCTAGATAAACCAAAAAAATATGACACTGCTACGCCATTGCCAGCATCTTTCCTACACCTACCGCGTCACGGATAGCTAACAGCTCAGAGCGCGCGACAGTGGGGGGGATGCACCGTTACCGACGAACAAGGAAGACGCCAACTTTACTATCAGAAAGCGGCGAGATGGATGGACGTAGTAATCTTACGTAACTTAAACCTTAAAGTTACTTGTACTTGTCAGCGGGCCAAGTCAACCAGCTCCGTTTAAAGTTACTTGACGCCGGCTATATAAATTATGTCTAATTTAGTGTGTGTAAGACTCCAGGAGGCACCTATTTACGAAAAAAACTACACTCAACTTTGACTATGTACAATTACATGGTTGCCCACATAATAAAAAGATGGGGTTGTGCATCATTACGTAGTTTTCTCAGTACTCCTGTAGCAAAATAGGGGGAATATACCGTTCATTACAATCTTGGATTTTATATATATTTTCACACGACGAATTTGTTGTCTTCAATGCGATCCGGAACCAAGTCGGGCTACTCTGACTACTGTCTTCAACCGATGAGTGCAGGAGACTGGTGAAAGCAATCTATTTTGGAGAGCTTCGACCAAGCTTTGAGGTCGATGCCAGTTGAGACATGGTCAAAAGGGATTGTATTGGAGTCTATGTGGTTGATTTTTGAACGCGGGTTGCATGCGGCTGGAATAAGGTAAAAGTAAGGCTAGTTTTGGTTAAAGAGTCAGTCTAGGGATGGCAGAAATAACCACCTGAACCGATATAAACTGAACCTGAACCGCCTGAACCCTAAAATCTTAGTTCCCATTCTTCTATTCAGATTGTGGTTCGGTTCGGGTGAAATTCGAGCAAGTCGTTTGGGCGTTGTTAGTTAGATGTGGACATCCAGACTATCCAATATTGCCCGTGCACCCGAGACTTAATTCTCGCTTTCTTAGCTCTTGTCTGCTGCTCTCAACGTGATTTCAAACCCAAGATATGAGATTCCAAACCCTAACCACAATGCTCCCAGCATATATCCTCCAAACCCTAGCCTCAGCGGCGTCGGTGCTCCATTTTCCAAAAGCCACCTACCCTTTCATGTTCTCCTCCCACTACTTAGCATGGATCAGGCCGTGTGCAGAGCAATAGAGGAACTTGGGTCAACGCCGACTGAGAGTCGTGCGTGCTGCTAGCGTTGGATACGGACTGACTCATCAATGATGGGACCATCACGGTCAGCTTCAGGGCAGTCACTGAGGAGTTGAGGTACCTGAGATACGTAGGTGAACTCCAACCTCCAGTGGAGGGTAAACTTCAAGGCATTGTTACGCCTAGTACTCTATCATGGTTAGTACTCTGCTTGGTGCTCTTCTCCTTCCTCCCACTGTCTTTGATTAATTGATGTGTGGGTTAGTACTTTCATTGTCCAAAGGGCTTCAACATTACCGACCAAAGCCAATTTTTGGGTGTGCATGTCGATGTGGATATGGATATGGAAAAAAGGGGGATTTGACAGCTGCTCAACCCACGACAACGTGCCATGCTGCTGCTTCTCTTCGTTTGCTTCTTCTTATTTTATTCTTTCCTTTTTGCCATGACCTTCTGTCAGCAAGCCAGCGGATGGAGTCACAGTCTTGGCGGCCCCATCAAATGTGTTTACCCTGGATTTGGGCGACAATGGGTAGAATCGGGATTTGATTTCTACTTGATGTTGAAGAAGAGTTGATGACGAGGATGTCATCCCTCTATTGATCTATACTCCCCTATTAATAATAATAAAACTATTCATGGACCTTGACTCGTTATGATTCCTTAGGACATGCACCCATGATAGAGAATACCACCACCAAACCTCACCAGATCAACCACACACCCACAATCTCATCCCAAACCTCCTCCCACCTCACTCTCATCACATTCAGTTGCGCCTACCCTTCATCAATTTCACTAAAACCAAGATAGTGAATAGCTTTCGGATAAAATAACTGAGTAGTGGTCAGGTGGAGGTAGGGTATTGGTGATATCATTCTGCACGGAAAAATATCATTAAACAAAACAATTATGTTGTTTTCACTTTGGTTCATTCTATAGCCATCTCGAAGATTTTCACGACAAGTGGTGTTAGTTTCATATTGCATTTCCTGCATTGGCTTACAAATAATTTTTCAGGTTTATGGTTATCCAACATCATTGATAATTATGTCTACACAATGTATGCATATGTTAGCTTATGGCGGAGCATTTACCATATTATTTTTAATCACAGAAAGGGTTGAGGAATTTGAGTTATATATTATTAATTATATTTGTTATTGTCAGTTTTTAGTGGACAATTTGTGTAGAACGAGATATATACTGACTCAGTTGGTCATTCACTGAACAATCTCTCTCTCTCTCTCTCTTTCTCTTTTGTTAGGTGATCTTGAACAATTATATCTCTCTATTTTGAGTTACATACATGAGTTTGAACACTAATATTTATGTCTTATTTACATAGATTGGTAACTGAACCAGAAATCTGTTTAGCAATCCAGTTCTGTAATCTGCGTAGTAATCCAGTTCTGTAATATGTGTAGTAATCAAGTTTTGTAATCAAGTTCTGTAATTTGTGTAGTAATTCAGTTCTTTGTATATTTATTGAGTAATTCAACTAGTAATCAGCATAGTAAATCGATTGTGTAAATATTTATTGAGAAATTATATCTCTCTCTCCATTAGTCTTTTTCTTTTGCGGTCAATTATCTCATAATTTTCTCCTTATTTAAAGAAAAAAGTCCATGTAGAATATAAAAATATTTGTTGTTTAGTTTTATGTGTATACATAAGTATTTAATTCTTATAGTAAGCTATATTCCCATCTTGAATGTAAATATGTACTGTTTAGATTTATGTGTGTACATTGGTATTTAATTCATGTGATTGCATTGATGAAATGTCTATCTCAATTGAAATAGTGAGCTATATGCCCATCTAGAATGTAAATATGTATTTTTCAGATCTATATGTGTAAATTAATATTTAATTCTTGTCATTCCAATGTGGAAATGTCTATCTTAATAGAAACAATAAGCCATATGCCCATCTTGAATGTAAATATGTATTGTTCAGATTTATGTGTGTACATTAGTATTTAATTCTTGTGATTGCATTGCTGAAATATCTATCTTAATCAAAATAGTAAGCTATATGTCCATATTGAATGTAAATATGTATTTTTCATATTTATATGTGTACATTAGCATTTAATTCTAGTAATTGCATTGTTGAAATGTCTATCTTAATTGCAACCGTAAGATATATGCCCATCTTGCATGTAGATATGTATTGTTTAGATATATGTGTGTACACTAGTATTTAATTCTTGTGATTGCATTGTTGAAATCTCTATCTTAACTGAAACAATAATTTGTATGCCCATCTTGAATGTAAATATGTATTGTTTAGATATATGCATTTACATTAGTATTTTATTCTTGTGATTGCATTGCTAAAATGTCTATCTTAATCAAAATAGTAAGTTTTATGCCCATCTTGAATGTAAATATGTACTGTTCTGATTTATGTGTGTGTATTAGTATTTAATTTTTTGGATTGCATTGTTGAAATGCATATTTTAATGAAAATAGTAAGCTATAGTATCTTGAATAGGGTTATATCTTGAATAGTCCCCACTATTTCATATATGTCAATAGTATACCCATTCAGGATATAACCAATAGGGTTATATCTCGAATAATCCCCACTCTTTGGGATTGTTCTTAGACAAATGATTACACTTAGGTAGTGAGTACATACTTATTTCTTAATTATAATGAAATCTACTATCATTTCCCTTAACGTTCTTTGGATATACATTATAACACCTGGGCCCAGTGTCCAAGGCTTTAATAAAGTTTTAGGAGTGATGATTGGCCCTACAGATCACTACTAGACTTAATTGTGTTTTGTCCTCACTCATGCGCAAGATAAGATAAACTTCCCAACTGGTCACCCATCCTAGTACTGCTCTGGGCTAAGCATGCTTAATCACATAGTCCTTTACTAATGGGTTCCCTAAAATGGAGGTGCACCTTGGTGATATGGATAGTACAATCATTCCTTTCAAGATCATTTTACTAAGGCATGAAATATGGGATGTTATGATCTCCCCCACTAGACTTTGGAGTCCTCATCAAGGCTCAACTATATGGCCTCATAATATTACCCCATTTTAGTATTGACCCAAAATATCCCATGGACACCCAGATCCCGGTCATGCAATATCAGTGCAAAGGTGGCTAAATCACCATGGAGAACCATCTCCAACATGCCTAGACAGTATGGCTCAAGATTGGCATGCCACTTGCCCATGTGGTCCCCACCTACTAGAGGGGTTTTGTCTCTAATACCATTTGTAATACTCGGGCCCACTACCCAAGGATTTAGTAGAGTTTCAAGGATGATGACTAGCCTCACAGACGACCACTAGACTTAACTACACACTTTGTCCTCACGAATGTGCAAGCTAGAATAAATTTCTCAACTGGTCACCCATCCTAGTACTATTCTGGGAAGAATACACTTAACCACATATTTCATTAGTGATGACCTATATAAAAAGGATTTGCACCTTAATGATATTGGTAGTGCAAACATTCCTTTTAAGTTCATTTTATCTGAGGCCTGAAATCCCGGGACGTTACAGACATTAATTCTATATTGGAGTATTTGGATAACTAAGATGAAATGTTGCTGCATTTTCATTAGAACTAAGAAATAAGTATGCATCCACTAGTGTGATCACATGTTTAAAAATGGGATAGGATGTACCTTATGTTTGAGATAATAGATGCATGCCTATAGTATACCCATTCATGATATAAACAATAGGGTTATATCTTGAAAAGTCTCCACTCTTTGGGACTATTTTCAAACATATGTATTCAAAGGGTAATGATGAAGTTTATTCTTACATTATTCAAAATATTTCACAAATATCCACTTAAATATGTGTTTGTATGTGACAGGTACTAGGGTGTCCAAATATATTTTAAATTTCTTCAAAGATTCAATGTTGATGGTGATGCTACTGGTAAGTCCGTTATTTAAGTGGATATTGATATTGCTCCAACTTTTTATGTCTCAATAGACTTTTAATCTTAGTTTTCTTTTCCCAATGCAAAACCAAGTACTGTTGATGCTTAATTTGATTCAATGTCATAGGGTGCTAAGATCAATATCTTTTATCTTATACCTCCAACCATTTACTAATGCTTGATCACTTGATTTGAAAAATGTTATATAAGTTCATAAATTTTGGTAATGTTTGAACCAAATGTCCTTTTGGAGAATGGTTTTGAGTTCACATTATAATGTATGGGGAATGATAGACATGCTTTTGTGTACAAAGTTGTGTTTTTGCTATTATATACAGATTGTTCATCTCGTACATCGCATTTTGTAGATTAGTTTTGAGTTATGTTATACTATATGGGGAATGATCAACATTATTTGATGGGTTGTCAATTTGACATAATGTGCTGCCCACTTGAATAGTATATGTGATAAGATACTTCTAAATCCCACTTTCTAGCTAGCTAGGTTGCTATGCTCCTGCTACAGTATATGTTTATGACGGTAGATATTATTATTTATTGATCCAACAACATGCATCCCAGAATGATCCACATGCTATGAAATCCAACATAAGGGGTTCTTTATATATAAGAGAGATAGAGGTCAAAAGACAAGTTATGTAGCAGAAAGAACTATTGTGTTATTGTTGTTGCACCCTTCATAGGCCAAAGGCTAATGGAAGGGGTTGTCCATCCGTGATGTTTGTATATTTTATATATTGTTTGTTATTATATAAGTACCATGAAATTGTATCAGTAATTAACAAACTGAAATGACTGCAAATTTTGGCAAGTTAATTTATCTCATTGGTTTCTTCAGTAGTTTATACATGCCATTCCATCACACTTGATAAGTTAAATGATTCTCGCCATCTTTATATACTCTGGCATTGATGTCCTGACTATTAAGACTGAGTTTAACAAAAGAAGTGTGCCTTTTAACATAGTTTGATCCTGATGTTGGTATCGTTGTTGTAACATAATTAAATACTATCACAAGTATTTATTATGATTTGAACCAAGTTAAGTATATACATGATAATTACTATTCAGTTTGGTTATGAACAAAATTGATGTTCTTTTAAACTTTTGTGCAGATTTTTTGGTATGTTAGCTAATGTTTTCATAGTAATTTTCAAAGGAGAATTGGACTTCTATTGGTTACTCATGGACATTTCTACAGCTCATCGTGAATGCCTACAATAGGTTCTTTGACCACTTCTATATTTGTGAAGGCATTAGATGCATTAACATTTGTAATTGTTAGCTCACTGGGTGATTTTGAATTTGAAATTGATTAGATTGATTTTGGAAGTTTGAAATGTGCTTGAATGACCCACCAAGTGATTTTAAGTATTTGAATTTGTTGTGATTTCTTTTGGAAGTTTGAAATGTGGTTGAATGACACATGTAAATGTGTACCTCACTGAGTGATTTTGAAAAATTGAAATCGTTATGGTTGATTTTAAAAGTTTGAAATGTTGTTCGATTTAGTAGAAGAAATTTGTCAATTAAGTGATATTACCATTGCAAATGTGAAAACATTGAAAGTTGTTCCCTAATTATTATGTTATGTTGTCCTAAAAAATCATTTTTTGTGCTATTTGCTAAATTTAGATGGAAAAAATTCTAAGTACAATGTTGATTTTGCCTAAACGTGACTAGATCGAATGGAAAAAGCCAAAAATTTGAGTGGTGTTGTCAAAAATACCGAATTCGAGTTATTCGGGTTTATGATCCTGGCTTTGGGTTGTTTAAGTGGTTGATATCTAGTTGAATTTGGGTTTGGGAGGTTCAGGGGGTTGATTTTGATTTTGTTGGATCCATTCGGGTCGGGCTCGAATCAGTTTCATAAAAACTTGTCAATTGCCTTGCCTAAGAGTTGCTTAATAACTAGAATGAAAATTTATCACAAATAGAACTATAAATATAGACTCATATTCATCTCTATTGCTTAGTTACATGGTTTTCAATCTAAAAAACATGTAAGGGATCTAGAAGAGTGATTTAGCAAGATTATGAAAGATCAAAGATAAAACCACCTTCCTAACCTTATAGATCTTGAATATGTTTTACTCTCTTGATAGATTTTCAATTTTTCTCTGCTATCTACCTTGTTGGATGTAACTTTTTCAATGTTTCAAGGTGAAAACTTACTTCTCTATCTAAAATTTTTCCTTTTCATCTTTTATAGGTAAGTTGGAACTTGTGTGGGAAAGAGACTTTTTAGTGAAGTTTTGTGTGATGGTTTGGACCTTTCTCTCTCTTGATGTATGTACTCTCCATATCAACTTTTCTTTATTTATTACTCTTGCCTTCAATTTCATAATTTCATGTATTTTTTTGTACTTTTTCAGTACATCTTGTTTTCAAATAATAAAAGGTGAGAGTAAATACCATACACACACACAGATATATATATATATAGGGTGTTCATTCAATACCCGCGTGGGTAGCCTAATTTTTCGCTACCCGCACATCCAAAAGTGTAACTATATGGTACACAACAGTAACTCGACGATCAAAAGAGTAACTATATTGATAAAAAAAAGTAACTACGCAGAAAATATACAGTCTGTAAATATATGGACGTATTTTTTTATTTTGGTGGGGTAGATGATATTATTTTTGGATGAAAATTTTTGGGGAGATAGGTATAATGCTCCTCTACGATTATGGAATTTTTTTTATAAAAAAAGTGATAGGAAGGGTGTGTGGGTAGCTACCCGCTCGGGTATTAAGGATGAACCCATATATATATATATATATATATATATATATATATATATATATATATATATATATATATATATATACATATATATATATATGTATATATATATATGTATATATATATATCATCATCATCATCAAAGCCTCAATCCCAACTATGTTGGGGTATATATGTATATATATATATATATATATATATGTATATATATGTATATATATATATGTATATATATATATATATATATATGTATATATATATGTATATATATATGTATATATATATATATATATATATATATATATATATATATAAGTTTCACCCCTACATCCTACACCTTCAGTCCTTTTCTGACACCATCTCCAAATTTATTTCTACTTTAACCAGTGTTAATAGTGTAGGGTACACTTACGGATCCAACACTACAAAAAACTGGGCCATTATTCACGGGAGAGTCCTGTCACAAACCCCTCTCTACAGGCCCTCAGAAATAGGGACGGTTGAGGGTCTGGCCCTCACAAATGGTCCGTGAAGAGAACTCACGTGACAAATACCAGTGGCCCTCATGAATACAATTGTGAGGGACTATTTAGCCTTCATAAATACATTTTTGAGGGACTATTTAGCCTTCATAAATACATTTTTGAGGGACTATTTAGCCTTCATAAATACATTTTTGAGGGACTATTTAGCCTTCATAAATACATTTTTGAGGGACTATTTAGCCTTCATGAATACATTTTTGAGGGACTATTTAGCCTTCATGAATACATTTTTTAGGGACTTGATGGTCCTGGAGAATATATTTTTGAGGGGCTATGTGGTAGTCATGAATGAAATTTTGATGGTCAATCTGGACCTTCATCAATATATTTATGAGGGACTACTGTAAATGATTTGGTTATTGATTATTGAATGATTTATTAAATGTTAATTAATTGTTACTATAGTGAATATCAAATTTTAAATGAAAACTTTGTATACATAACCTCAAGAAATATTTTTATACTAATTCACACGACATCATAAGAAGATTCAACACCAAAATGACACATAAAAATGTTAAATCACCTCAAACAAATTTTTGATATTGAAGCAAAATATTATCCATACATTGCGTGCTCAACGTTGATATAAATAAAGAGTACATATGGTTTTAAAATTTGAGATTGATGACAATCAACATATCATGCTAGAAACTCTTAAGATCTATAATGTCTCCATATTCCTTCAAATGGTGTTGTGTTCTTCATCAATGCCACGCCTCATACGGTTAGGTACTTGAATATTCTTCTCCTAAAAATGACAAATCATTATATTAATAGAATTTAAAGTTAATACATAAATCATAGTACAACAAACAACTTACCCTTATATTTCGGTTTTGGTCTACTCCAAGGTGAATTGTCCGTTGAAATCCATCATTAAAAGTAATTCTACCCTATCAATATAAATACAAAAAGGAATCATAACAAACATATAATTAGAAAAAGTAGATAGGTATACATGCAAGTTATATGAAACCATCCTCAATATAAGCAAGCCAATAGCTGGATGTGGAAGAACATCCTCAATATAAGAGATAGATATCTCTATAATGTCCAATTCCACATTGGAAAGGGGACTGATGTGAAGTGTGGAGTGTGGAAGCTCCCTGAGATCAGAGGAATTGAGCAGATTCAAAAAATCTACAGCAGCGTTGAGCTGGGAAGTGGAGATGATATATGCATGCTCGGGAAACTAAAAACTATCTCTCTAAAAGACGTTTGGGAGGTCTGCAGGTCTAAACATGAGGTCTTGCCTTGGACCAAGTGGTTGTGGAAGAGTCGAGCACCTAAAAGAGCAATACTTTGCTGCTGGAATAGAAATGAAGTACACCTGCTAAAGAACAGAAATGAAGCTCTTCTTGCTACTCTTATCATTTATCACATATGGCCACAAACCAATTCAGACCCATATTACAACGCAGAATAATAAGAATAACAAATATATGTTTTTGAACAATTCCCAACAATTTGGAGCAGCTTGGACAGCCAAAAGTTAAAAACAAAGTAGATAGAGTTAGCCCATACAGAGAGTGGCCATTCCCAAGGTTATTAATATCAACAGCCCCTTAAGAAAATGACTCAAAAGAAGGGGACAAGCAGGGGACAAGGGCATCTGGAGCAGAAATAGTAGGCAATAACAGTATTCATCATCACAATTACTGCCATCTTTAATTTGAATTGATAACTATAGGAGAATCAGGGACAACATAATTAACATGAAGAAAATGAAACAACAGTAAGAGGAAGACAAGTACGAATTGGTGAGAGAAAATTGGATAAAAAGAGCATGCAAATGGTAGAAGTTCTGTAGGAAGAAGTCAGAATAAGACAAACCAAGGGCAGTAAAAGGAGATTGAAAGAGGAAGAATCAACAAAACAAAATAAAAAACAGCAGTAGCAGGTGCTGAATTAGAAAATATAGAGGAAGGAATAGGTCAGTGAAAATAAATGGAAACATGCAAACAACAGTGGCTAAGAGAGGAGATTTAGGAGGAAGAAATCAGAAAAAGAAAATTAGATATGTAAATAGTAGTAGTAGATTTTGTAGCAGGATGTATAGGACAAATTTGAAAAAGAAAATATGCACATGCTTGCATAGTAGTAGGAGGGAATATAGGATGAATAACTCAGAAAAAACATAGCAGCAGGACGTAGGAATAAGATGCAGGAGAATGGATAAAAAAAGAAAAGAGAAAGAAGCAAGAACAATAAAAATATGAAAAAGTATAAAAAACTTAACAAACAGCGCTATGAGGACATACCAATTTGGCCCAAATCAATCCACATTTCCCCAAATCAGACCTGATTTTCCTTAGACCAGACCTAATTTGCCAAAATTTGACCTGATTTACTCTAAATCAGACCTATATCAACCATGCAATGATTGAAGGTGATCTAATTTGACCAAATCTAGACTCGATTCATGCTAGTTTAGCCTTTAAATTGCATAATTTGGGCCTAAAACGCCTTAAACGCCCACTTCATGTAGATAAGCTGAAATGAATTACTTACAGGATTTAAACGCTGATTTCTTGGTGTGAAAGACACCGATGAAGATGTGGTTGGTGTTATCTGCATTTGAGGATAACTTTGTCGATTATTACCAGAAGAAGGGGACCAACTTTCAACTGCAGCCTTTAATAAAGTGTACATGTTAATATTCTTATGTGTATGAATATTGAAAATAATCTATAGCTGTAATGAGTTACCTGTGGCGGAAAGATCTGTGGATGTCCATTGCCATGTATGGAAAGCCTGTCTACTCCATTCTCCCTTGAATTGGCTTGTATGGAAAGTCTGCCTACTCCATTCTCCCTTGAATTGCCTTGTATGGAAAGCATGCCTACTCCAGTCTCCCTTGAATTGCTTGGTCTAGAAAGTCTTCCTAAGCCATCCCCGCTTGAATTATTTTGGCTGGGAAACATGCCTACATCTGCACCATTACTTGTATTGTCTTGTATGTGAAAAGAACCCACATCCGACCTATTTGTGCCACTTTGCATGTGTAAGACACCTGTAGTATTCTGATTGGGGTATTCAGCTGCACAATCAACATTAATACCGCCATCCTATAACAAATACATCAACAATGTCAAAAAAAATTATATATTACATTGACATAGACAACTGAATCTGAGTTACCTGTGATTGATTATACCAAGTCATTAATTGGGAGACGGAGTTCTTCAATCCATTTACTGTATATTCAAGTTCCTTAAGTTTATCCTGAAATATAAAAAAAATTACAAACATCAATCTAATAGACTAGTTGTAACTAATAGTTCAAGTTTAGATTCTCTCCAACATACATCCTTTGCATTGCTTTCCTCAAGAAGCATTTCATATCTTATACGGGCAGCTTTTCCCCTATGTCCTATCTCTTTGTGCCCAATTCCAACACCTCGGATCCTAGCCTTTTTGGAAGGATTTAAAACTTGCAAATAAGCAACACGTGTTAGATTATCAACACTTCTAGGATCTATTTCTTCTTGGTTTGCTACTTGGTTTTCCACGATATCAGAGATTTCAAGCTGTAATTAGAAAGCATCATAAAAGGAAAGCTTAAATTGAGATATCTAAACATATGTAGCTTTGTAGACATCATAGGAAAGCAAATATCCATTTTCTAACCACTTGTGGGCTTTTGTCGTAAACTTTTTCCAAAAATTTGTTAAGAGGCACAACGGGTTGATCTTCACTGACCTACACATGATAGATAACATAATAATTGTCCATGTTATATGTTCAACTCCTACTAAGAAAGACACGTGTCCATTATTAATACCATTTCTGCCCGATAACAACTCCATGGCTTTGATCTTGTGGTATGATCCATCACTTTTTTTGCTCTATTTGCCTTGTTGATCTCGGAAATTTTCTAAACCATAAGAAACATATAATTAGAAAAAGTAGATAGGTATACATGCAAGTTATATGAAACCATCCTCAATATAAGCAAGCCAATAGCTGGATGTGGAAGAACATCCTCAATATAAGAGATAGATATCTCTATAATGTCCAATTCCACATTGGAAAGGGGACTGATGTGAAGTGTGGAGTGTGGAAGCTCCCTGAGATCAGAGGAATTGAGCAGATTCAAAAAATCTGCAGCAGCATTGAAGTACACCTGCTGCTGGAACAAAAATGAAGTACACCTGCTAAAGAACAGAAATGAAGCTCTTCTTGCTACTATTATCATTTATCACATATGGATACATAGAAACAGATGTGTTTTTGAAGACAGTAGGAGCAAACCAAACAGTGTGTGGCATTGCATAAATACTGATTATAGAAGTTTGCATAGATAAATTGCATCCTTCTTTTTGACTTTTGATATCTATCTTTATAGATGTATTGAGCTTTGCTCCCCTTTGTAAATTTTGTGAGTAATGAAAGAGAAACGCGCTTATTGATCAAAAAAAAGTTATATGAAACCATTGTACCTTAGACTTCTCGGTTCCCCATTCTTTAACAAGATTTTTAAACTGGTCCATATCTATGGAAGCATTTTTCTCAACTTTCTTCATCATCAATTATGGTTCAATCTTGTACTTTTCATAGTAATATTTCTTTACACGTGCCCTCCACACTGATATCCCTTTGCTAATGTGTTCATCAATGTGATTCCATGCATTAGGGTGACTGCCTAAATCAAAGTATTTCTACAAAAACATAGAAAATATTACTTTAGAGATAACAATCATACAATTTGTTGGTCTTTTTATGAAAAAGATTACCTCAATAAATGATTTTCTATCTGCAAAAGCTTGTTCTGGTTGTTCGTTCCACTTCAAGTCTAGATGCCATATGTGTGGTTTCCTTGCTAGCATATGACAATAACGATTCAATTTGGCACCATTCTCCCCAATAGCATTTCCTTCATCATCCCATTGGACCTTGTGACGTGGCTTCCCTTGCTTAGGAAGTAGGCTTTGCTCACTTGCAGGCCCACGTCCATACTTCCTATTCTCCTGTTCATCCTCAACATTTTCTTCAACTATTACATCATTTACAATATTGTTGGACAGTAGAGTAGGTTCATCCTCACAATTTTCTTCAATTGTGGATGGAGGGACAGCAATAGGTTGACTGGGTGTGTTGTTACAACTAGATCTAGTGAATCTTCTTCCTGCCATCCTTCAATTGACAAGGAAAAAAAATTAGATTATTAGTGCAGAAATGTCAGTAACAAAAGTAGTAGCTACATTTGAAAAACAAATAAATTGTGGAGAAAATGAGACACCAACATATGAATATTCAGCATTTGAAAAACATATAACTTGTAGAGTACCTTGGTTTCATATCCCAAAAAAGAATAATGATGTCCTACTTGCTGGTATATGATTCAAGACTAAATAAATTGCAAAGAATATGCCATATAGTAACAGTTTGCCAAAAAAATGCAATACAACATATTCCCCAAGTAAATTATTCTAGACTTGCAAACAAAACAGACATATTAATGAACTAAACATTAGCCCCATCATTCTTTTTTTTAGTTCTATCAACAAAAGATCCCCCGGTGTCACTCCTCGTCCAAGACACATCACTAGTTACACCACCATCAGATTGTAAACCAGTCAAACAATTCTCAATAAGAGGTACTTCAGAATAAGCTTTAGGAGGATGCTTTAGCACTGTGCACCAATCATCATCATTAGGATCCTTCACATAAAAGCATTGCAATGCTTGAGAAGCCAGGATAAACGGTTCCTCCTTTTTTTTATCCTTGAAGTGTTGATTTGTGTGAACCCATACTCATCAATTTGCAACCCGTTAGAAGTGCTTTCATCATACCAAGAACATCTGAATAACGGAACTTTGATTCCTGGACCATAAGTTAGCTCAATAACCTCCTCTAAGTAGCCATAGTACGTGACTTCAGCATTTATAGGATTTCGATCTCTACCACTTGAATAACTTGAAGTGTCAACACACAAATACACTCCACTATTTTGTGTAGTACATGTACTTTCAATGGGCTTTGAACGGAAATGATATCCATTGACCGAAAATCCTTCATAAGACATTCCCTCAGCACAAGGGCCTTGGGATAACCATCTCAAATCATCGCTAATACTGTTCGGCCTAATCTCTCGCATTTGCATTACCTTCATATAAAAGTAAAACATTAATGTAATCTACACTAACTTGAACATTAAGAGTGACAACAATATTTATGTTTGAGACTTACATGCTCTTTCAACCACTTAGAGAACTCCTTTGCATGTTTTGTTTCTAGGGTCCGTGGGGCAATGTTGGGTTCCATATCTTGAAGAATACACATGTGTTCACTGCTTTATAAGAAGTGTCTAAATTAATGTACAACATATATACAAATATCAGCAAGAATTTTAGGACGTAATTAAATCTTACCTTCTGTAAACATCCAATTCCTCTTTATTGAAAAGGACATAACGATGGGCTTGTTCCAAAGTGTGGATGTCGAAATTTCTTGACACTCCAACTCTAATTGGAGATCCATCAACATTATGAGGAGTGCGGATCAGTTTTGTCTCAAAATTACGCAAGTACCTACCACAAAATGTCAAACTTTCTTCAGCTAAATAGCAACTAGCAATACAACCAGCCGGTTTAGCTTTGTTTCTTACATACTTCTTCAATTTCTTCAAGTATCTCTCTATTGGGTACATCCACCTAGTTCGGACAGATCCGGCTTGCCTGGCTTCATAAGCTAAATGAATGGGCAAATGCATCATGATGGTGAAGAAAGAAGGAGGGAAGATTCTCTCCAACTGGCAAAGAGTGACAACAATTTCTTGTTCCAATTCTTTGAATTCCTCCACATCAATAATGTTAGAGCAAAGCTTGTTGAAAAATGAGCACAAATTAGCAATAGGCTTGTACACATCTAAGCTTATGCAATGTCTCAAGGAACAGGTAGAAGTTGATGAATAAGAACATGACAATCATGACTTTTCAGCCCAACAAGTTTTCTATCAGATTTGCTAACACACCTAGATATGTTAGAAGAATAGCCATCAGGAACTTTCAACTTTTCTAACACAAATAGGAACTTATCTTTCTGCGCATTAGTCATGGTGTAAGATGCTGGAGGCAAGTAATAGCGGTCACCTACATCTACTGGCCATAAATCTCTTTGAATGTGCATTTTCTTCAAATCTTGACGAGCTTGTAAGTTGTCTTTACTTTTCTTAGAATCACCCAATAATGTGTTTAAAATATTCTCGCACACATTCTTTTCTATGTGCATCACATCCAGATTGTGTCTAATAGATAAATACTTCCAATAAGGTAGCTGAAAAAAGATGCTTATCTTATTCCAACCAGGAGGTAATGGTTGAATTTGATCTCCAAGCCTCTTGCGCTTATTCATTTTTCCAAATGTGATATTTTCATACCCATCAAATTGCCTCAGTATATCTTCTCTAGATAGTGGCTTAGGTGGAAGTCGAAAATCTTTTTCACCATCAAAATTTTTCCTATCACGTCTATACGGATGATTCATTGGAAGAAAACATCGATGGAAACCATAGCATTGCTTTTTCCCATACAGTAACCATTTTGATACAGTCTCCACATTACAAGAAGGACATCCCAAATCTTTCTTACCTTTAGTGCTCCAACCAGATAAGTCACCATATGCTGGGAAATCATTAATGGTCCATAAAATCATTGCCCGCATAGTGAAGTTCTTTTTTCTATATGCATCATAAACTTTGACTCCAAGCTCCCAAAGTAGTTGCAACTCCTCAATTAATGGCTCCAAGTATACATCAAGGTCATTGCCAACCATATGTGGACCTGGGATTAATAGGGACATCATAATAAATTGTTCTTTCATAAGAAGCCAAGGCGGAAGATTGAGAGGTGTCACCAACACAGGCCAGATGCTATGTGATGCACTCATATTGCCAAATGCATTAAATCCATATGTTGCTAATGCCAATCTAACATTGCGTGGTTCAGCAGCAAAGTCTGGATACCTGGCATCAATAGACAACCATTCTGGTGTGTCTGAAGGATGATGAATACGGCCATCCTTACCTTTTACTTCTGATGGCCAAATCATGTCTTTAGCAATAGATGAAGACATATAGAGCCTCTCTAACCGAGGTATCAAAGGGAAGTGATACATGAACTTAGCAGCTACCTTCTTTCCCTTTGTTTTGTATTGCTTTTCATTCCATCTTGAAGCACCACAAGGATCACAATTTTCTTTTGAAGCTGCATCTTTGCGAAAAAGCATGCAATTATTTATACATACGTCTATAGTAGAATGATCAAGTCGTAAATCCTTCACGATCGCATTTGCTTCATAGTACGTCTCCGGGAATAGACAATTTTCTTCCGGAAATCCTGAAACAATCAACTGTAACAACTTTGTGAAAGAATCGTTGGACCATCCAGATTCCTCCTTTAGAAATAGCAAGGCAACCAAATACGATAGCTTAGAATGACTTGTGCAACCTCTATAGAGTGGTTGATCTGCCTCTTTTAGTAGCTTGTAAAATCTTTGTGCATCTACATTTGTAGGTTCCTCTGTAGCTTCAGTAGAGTGGTCATTTGTTGTGTCACCCATACCAAACAAATCCTCCAACATCTGATGCATATTGTCGGTGCTAGGCATGTTTGGTGCCACAACAGGATTGCTCCTACCAATCACCTCCCCATGAAACGTCCAAACATCATAGCTATGCACAAATCCTTTTTGTAATACATGTGAGAATACCTCCTCCTCTGTTTTAAGGTATCTGTTCAAACATACCTTGCAAGGACATATTAATTTCCCCTGTCTAGTTGGTCTCTAATGGATAAGAGCAAACTCAATGAACTTTCGTAACCCTGCCTTGAATACATCACTGCGCACTCTGTTCCCAATATACATCCAACTCCGATCTATTAGAAAATCCATCTACATGAAGGAAAATATATAATAAGTAGAGGAACAACTGTTTGAGATGTAGTCATGTAGGAGATGTAGTCATGTAGGAGCAAGAATAAGTAAGAAAAAGTAGCAATAAGAGGGGACATAGAAGTAACAAAAATTTAGATGCAATAGCAGGAACAGGAAATGAAGGAGAAATTGCAAAAAAAGAAAAGAAAAGAAGCTAGAATAGGAGACACAAGAGGAAATAGAAAAAATCAAAGAAACAGTAGTATAAAAGGACTGATTTTTTTGCAACAATTGCAGCAAAAGGGGGTCGAATATACAACATGAAAAAGGAAAAAGAGAAAAGGGGAGGGAAGGGAGAAGACATACATGAAGTCTATCAATATACAAGAAGCAAAAAAAGAGGCAGAAGAAACATCCTTCAAGAAAAATCCTTCAAGAACTGCAATAGCATAGGTACCCACCTAATCAATAATAGTTCACAGATCCATCCATTAACTTTTGCTCACATGTCTCAACATATACTCGATTACAGGGGCTACTTATATTGTCAGACTAGCTACACTGCTTCTCTTCTCAAACTAGGCGATCTCTCTACTACAAAGGAGTATTTTGACGCATGGCTATTTAGACTCTACCAAAGGAGATTCAAAGTTGTGTGTGGTCCTGATGCTATGGGTTATGTCCAACATATCCCATAGAATCTCAATATTGTAGCAGATCTCTATGCATAAAGGCACTGACAGTCTATTTCTTCTTAGATCTGATATCAACATATTGTTATTACTTATAACAAGCATTATGAGACAAATACCTAACTGTCCCTATAAGTCAGCTGAAATACTTAAACATATAAGTATATGATATCATGTATAACATCTCATAAAATTAAGAACTGAAATACTTAAAATAAGTCAGCTGCATAAGACTTAACACCAACCAAGATAGAACATATGACATGCAGACCAGGACAACAGGGACAATTTCATTGTTTGGTATCTTGTTAATAACACAACACTCAAATTATGATAGTAGGAGACTGTAAACCAGCAGAACAATAGACTAGCAGAAGAAAACAGTTCATACATACCAACCACTACAGAATAAAAGAAGTTTCCTCCCAAGAGAAACATTGTAGAAGTGTCTATCCCATCTAAAAAGATTACTTTCATTGATAGCTGCTAGATATCAAAAGAGGAAAATACCCACTTCCGAAAAATGGCAATTTGGATACAGAGATGAGTAGCAATAGCCTCCAACCTGGGAGTACAATAAATACCAAGAAAGTTGACCATAGATATCAATATTTTAGATGGAATCCTTAAGAAGGTATTTCTCATGGATCAATTTGATCCATAGACTACCTTAAGATGGTTACATCATCCCACTTAAGAAGATGGATATCATTCTTGCCTTCACACTATCCCCACAAGAAATTTATAATAATTATTTCCACTTCATCACAGATAGAAGTAGGAAGTGAAAAGGAAGAGGACCAGAATTTTTTATTGGCGGACATAGTAGAATTACAAAGTTCTAGTCTCCAATGGAAACTGAAATGATATGTAAATAAGTTTGGTATCTTTAAAAATCAAATGATGGGCATAGAAGCACTAAAGCATGGGCATGAAATGAATGTAACTTCTGGTTCACTTGTATGATATGTATCATTATAAGTTAGTAGCATACCATCTTTGTGCACGCTTAGCATCAATAGAATGTCTATCATGACCATGGAAAGCTTCAGACATGCATTCAACAAAAGGTCTGCTCTGGTTGAGAAGTCTAGCCAGAAGCCTCAAGAACGAATGGGTGTTCTTAGTAATGTGGGTTCCTCCTTGATCCCTTTGTTGTTAAAACAACATTTGTATATTTGTCTTTTTTCGTTTTCCCCCTCCATCTAAAATAATTCCCTTTCTTTAACATGTGGTTGTGATGCAGGCCCTAAAAGCCAATAACTATGATAATGATCCTCTGCTAAGTGCAGCTCTATACCTGGAGATTAATTAAAGGCCGACTGCCCAGGGCTCCCATGGCACACATCCATTCCTAATATAATAGTTGGCTCTTAGGAGATCTTTGGCATGGATGGAAGATGCAGAGAAGTTCACCACAGCTGAGCATCCTCCATCCATGCCAAAGATCTCCAAAGTGCCAACTATTATATTAGGAATGGATGTGTCCCATGGGATCCCTGGGCAGTCGGCCTTTAATTAATCTCTAAGTACATAGTTGCACTTACCAGAGGATCATTACCATAATTATTGGATTTTAGGTCATACATCACAACCACATGTTACAGAAAGGGTATTATTTTAGATGGAGGGGGTAAAGGAAAAAAGACATATAATATATCCAATTGTTGTTTTAGGAGGAACCCACATTACTAAGAGCACTCATTCATTCTTGAGGCTTCTGCCTAGACTTCTCAACCAGATCTGAGATGTTGACAATGACTTAGTGTGCCTCTGCAAAATGCAAAAACACCAGGCTATATTATACTTACAACCAAAAACAAAATTAAGTGGTGACTAGACTCTTACATATTCCATTTTACCCATATAATTTTAATAAATCATTACACTTAGCTTACTACATGTCTATTTTTAAACATCAACCCATTCTCAGTCCATAGTAATATTACCCATTTATCAAACATCACAATGTGAGTTCCGAATGAAGGCTATAAGGTTTGAGATTTAATTTATATGGCTATTTTATGTAAAGAGGAGATACGTTATAGGAAACTCAAAATTTGGATACACAAATGAAGAAAGAAGCAAACACTGGCAGTAATTAACAGATTACAGTAAACTATTGGGATACACATATGAAGAAATAAGCAAGCATTGGCAGTGAACAGTACATTACAGTGAACTCAAATCTGGGATACACATGAAGAAGGATGCACATTGGAATCATTACCTAAAACTAAATGACCAACACATGATTGAATCAAACAGCATAACAACAAGCAAGCACAACAGTTGCAAGAGAATAATAAAGCAAGTAGCACAGAAAAAAGATGCAGTTTTAGTAGCAGTACCTTTTCCCACGCTTCCGGTCAATGGACAGAAGCAACGAGATTAAAACTGAAGAAGAAGAACAATGGACGTTGCAAGAGAAGAACTGGAGCAGAGGCGGTTGGGCAGCTTATGGGCGTCAGATCAAGGAAAAGAGACCAGCAGCTTGATCCAAGGTTGAAGTATTCTTCAGAGCTCCTGCTGGGCGCCGCCTGAGTCGGGTGTCGCTGGTTTCGCTGGGATCCAGCACGATATGGCTACTCCTGGCCGTGGAATTGGAAGCCGGCCGACGATTGGAGTTACGACCTGCTACAGTTGGGTGGCAGGAGCAGTTGGGGCGCCGTCTGGGAGGTAGGCGCGGTTGCAGCTGGTTGCGACCGGTGGGATTTGGGAAATGCTAAGCGGCTGGGGTCGTGGGGTTGCTGAGGCTGGGCGGCATTAAGCTGGAGCAGACCCTGGTCGTGGAGTGAGCGAGGCCTGGTCGACAGACTGAAGGCGTGGTCGATGGAATCAAGGAGGCGTCGAGGACGAGTGGCAGGTGATCAGTGCTTCCCTAGTTCGTCATTGTGCAGAGGGACGAGTGGGGAGGGTTTTTCTTTTCCTTTTTAATTTTGATATCCAAATGTTGTATTTTAGAATGGAGGGAAGGGAAATGAAATGGAGGGAAGGGATATGAGATGGAGGGAATCATTTGTCATGGTATTTTTCAAGGAATGATTGGTGACAAATGTATTTGTGAGAGATTAGTATTTGTAAAGATGTTAAAAAAATGGTTGAGGGATTTGGTCCCATATTTGAAGGATGAGCCCTCACAAATAGCCATCATTATTCACAATCTATGGTTCCTCACAAATGTTCTTCAACAAAGGCCAAATTTTTGTAGTGCAACACACCAAAATTTACCCAGTTTGGACCTCATATGGCAGAGAGATGTTTCATTGAAGATCCTTATTTGTTACCTAATTCCTATAGGGTTTTTGGGAAGGTGGTATACTGGAATAAAAAAAATAAAACTTTTCATTATGTACTATCAATTGCATCTGTTGTAGGTATGAAACGTTACTAAAGAAAAGACCTAAGAAGAGATAAATGTTTACCTTTGCGCACACTAATTGTCCAATACCAGACATGTCCTTTGTTAGAGAAGAACTCAATCTTTTAGATCTATATCTGAATTGGCCACTAACAAATCCAAATAGATCAACAAGAAATTTGAATTGGCTGGCAAACTATTACATAGTGTCATCATCACAAAATCTTGTTGAACAAATTCTTCAAGCATTCATATGTGCACTTTGGCCTCTCATTTTGTCCACTTGGATGCGGCATCATGTGATTGGAGTTGTGGATGTCCTAGTCGTCCCAAATCTCCCTTTCTTCTTCTATCATGGACAGTAGTCCTTTGGATAAGTTCTTCTTTCTCTAAGAGAGATATGACATCCAACTTGTCTCAAAGTAGTCTTAAAAGACATGACAAACCATTTGGGGTGTACCCCTTTTGTATAAGAGAGTCATGGGATTGGAAAATCATAATTAGACTAGTAAATGGATATCTGGAATATGCACATTCAATCTGGCGTTGGGTCCGAAAATTTTGAATAAAACTCAACATGTGTAGAATTTGGGTCGATTTTAGGTATTGAATTTTGATCTAAAAAATTTAGTTCAGATATCAGATATTGTTGTATTCTCTAAAAATATATGTAAGAAATGAATACATATAATATCAAAAATATGTCTTTATATATAGAAATATGAAAATATACATCTTTTATCACACATATTTAATGTAATGTCAATATGTATAATGTATTCATTAACATTAAATGTATGATTTTTTTAGATTGGATATTTATTTGTGGATATTATCCGCTCTGATCATATTGAAGTGTTGTCATATGATATCTATTTGACATTGGATCAAACTTTTTTCTTTAGATTCAGATATTAGATATAGCAGTATCCACTCCATATTCTATTTGTTATAGGTGTAATCAGAATTCCAATTTCTTTTCTAATTGCAATTCCAATTATAGTTCAATGGTATAAGCTTGGACTGAATTTCAGATTGATCAATCAAATTCAATGTGGGACTCATAAAACATTTCAATTGATATATTGAGTAACCCGATCAGCCCCCAACTGAGTTGTATGATTGGCTGACCGATGGTCGACCAAGTTAGTTTAGATACATGTCTGAATTACTTTCAAGTTTGACACCTTTTGAATTCCAATTTGCCTACCAAGACAATTGATTGACCAACTAGGCCAGTCCAGTACAAAATTTAGTCAACCAATTGACAATCAATTGATCCATTGAACGATAAATCTGATAGGCCGACCAAACATTTTCAATCACAAAATTAGATAGGAAATTATATATCATGTTTATGGTTCAAAACAACATTAATCATATTTCTAATTATGAATTTCAATTCCCTTAAGCATCCTTATGTGTGTGACCTAGTAGGTTCCTAATTACATTAGTAGTGATGTTCAAACTTCACAGAAAAATATTGTTGTCTAGAGGCACATCATTTTCTAAAATCAGAAAGCGTGAAACTTTATTTGAAAGCAAATTTTTAGGTAAAATAGAAGTCGCACCCCCATGGCTTATAAAAAAAACCCAAACTACATAACATTGGCTCATCGGACAAGAAAAGAACTACCCAAAAGTGTTAATTGTAGAACTCATCACAACATCAAAACAATAGTAAAATGGTATACAAGATAACCAAGGACAAACTCAATCAGAACAAGATCCACAACAGAAGAAGAAATCACCACTGGAAACTAGAAGTCTTAACTTGCAAAAACCTTCAAGCCACCAAATTATTTGGATTTCTTCTTCTTGTTCGGCTTTAAAAATCTTTCCCCAGAGTTCATACATTTCCCATGTCTATAAAATAGGTTCACCCTCCACATCAAAACCTTCACCATCCTTCAAATCATGCAACCTATTATCAAAAGGAGGGCTAGAAGAACTTCTTCATTTCCATAGTTTCCCTATGGGCTGATCACTATAACCTTTCCCTTGTGTTGCATGTGGCATCACTGTTGCATCAACCAAAAGAGACTCTTTCCCATGGGATATTAACCTACTTACTAGGACATTTACAACCCTTCCACTTGGATCAAACAAAGAATCTTGGATAATGATTGTGTGTGGTTCATTACCTTGGCTCATCCGCTTACTACCCCTTTTACCATCATCTACCTTTTTACTATTCCCAATACTAGCTGAGTTCAATACATGAATAGTAGAAACATCCTTCACAATAGGTGAAACCTTATTCAATCGTGACTGACTCTCATCACATACCTTAGAACACATGGACTCAACTTTACTACATGGCTCTACATGTCACATTGCTCACTAGACTCAGAATTCCTTTGAGGGTAAGATGATAGCCTATGCCCAAACATCCTACAACCTATACATAGATTTGGTTTTTCCACAACTTCTAGCTTCAAGATGTTCGGAACACCATCGATAATTATTGTTACAATTTTAGGGAGAGGTGAAGAAGCTTGTACCTCCATGCAAGATTTGTTATAGGCAAGACACCCTAAAGTCAAGTTAGAGTCTCCATATCTAAGGGCAACCAACTTTGTATGCCATTTTAGCAATATTTTCAGCCATCTGTGGCACACTAGGGTCCTTGATCTTAAACCAGATAGGAGCTGAAGAGAAAGAGAGGGGGATGGAAGGGGACCTAGACTCCAGTTGTGCACAATAACTAGAAGATTATCCATCATTCATGGAGTTGCTCCCAAAATCCAATCTCTTTCCTTGTAAATCTATAATTTAATGATGAATCCCTCCTTTTCCTCCACAATTATCTCAAAATTTTCACTTGCATGCCACTTCCATCGAATCCAAACAACTAGTAGATGATGGAGGATCTTCCTTCCAGTGAAACTAATTGAAAGAAGGACATACCATGATGACAACTTTGCCTTGGATCTCACAATCTCAGCAAACTTAACTCTATTCTTCACCACTGGCTCCATGAAAGGTATATAGACAATGGTGATTTCTACCTAATCAATCATGGATTCTTTAATATAGTCACCACCCTATGACGAGGAAACATATAACTAGATAGAGGTTCCATTCCCCTTATCTTAAGGCAACGACAAGGGACTCGAATGATGATCGGGTTCCTTCGTGACTCCCTTCCCATGTGACACTGCATTTGTCTTCTCCCACGAAGGTAGCTCCTGATTAATGGGAGAGATGTCAGGTTGGGTGGATGTCATTGTGTGGTCCCCTTCTCCAACATCCCTTACACTAGAAGGAGTCACCTCTATCGTCTCTCACATACCATTAGCATCCCCATCACACCTTTTGTCTTTAGGGAATCACCCTCTCCCTCACCCTCACCTCCGTCCCTTTCCGTATAGGGTTATAATCCTACATAGTTAATTCTCTAGCCACACATCAATGCCATCCATGTAATAGGAATCAATTGGTTAATAACTACAAACTATGTAGTGACCAATGTTACCATGACTATATAATCTCTTTATCATAGATATACAAACTAAAATTGAGGCATGGAATGTAAATATTCAATCTATATTCCTTGAACTAGAGTAGACTACTTGAGATATTATGATCTCAATATCATATATTAGTTGTATGACAATGGCCATGCATTTCATAGTCTCACTTATCAAGTGGTTGAGATATCCTCCAAAAGAGGGATAATTTCCATCTACATCACATCCCTATGGGCCACATTTCACCCAACCACTACCATTTTAGAAACTCTTATTCAAAGCATGTTGGGCTAATGGTCAGAGTACATAGAGCAACATGTGTTACATTAATGACTTTAGGTCTAAGGATCACAGTCAACACTGTCACATTGAGATCAGAGTCTGGCATGTATTACATGACTGTAACATACTAGATCTCAGACCCGACCCTGGAAGTTAACATTTTGGACTTAGCCAAACAAGGTTGAAGGTTAGACCTAAATAGATGTTTAGTATAAACCCAATGAGATAATTCATGTATATATAACCTTAATATAACCTAATGTTCTAACATTAATCGTAGGTTTATAATGGATACATAAAATATGCCAGATAATTCATTTTGGTGGTAATATGAAGATAAGAAACTTAATTGGATGAATAATTTAAATAATGGATTGTTAATGGGACATATGACATATCTCATAAAAAGAAGTCTCAAAAGTTGAAATAAACTTCAAATTCGAAATCCACATATCAAAATTAGCCTACATGTCAAAATTCATCTAATTCGGACAACCTTGAAATATTAGGATAAGTTTAGGAGAGAGAAAATGAGTAAAAGGCATAAGTAACGAATAATATGATTATATAACTCCAAAATATGTAAATAATGGAAAATGCATATTCAAAACATCAAAGATAACTTGTGGATGAAGTTTGGTCCAATTTGGATGTTGTTTGTGCAAGTTATGTAATTTTAGGTACATTTTGGACTTTTCAGCAATTTACCAAATTTGGAGGTTTTCTTTGCAATTTGTCACATGAATTATAATCCATATATATTCCCTTACCATTCTCGAGTTTTTGAACCATGGGGCACCTAGTTGCACCTTGGTTTGAAGGTGTTTCTTTCCAAGGGCATTTTAGGGATTGTTCTCTTTATAAATGAGCTTATCTTTAGAAGCTATCAACCAATGGGGTTATTTCTTTAATTGGAGGTCGGTTGGGATGGACTATAAGTGTCCATAAACTGACACTTGATATTCAATAAGCCTCTATGAGCTTTCCTCTTGCATGGCCATGAAATCCCTAGGCTAAGGAAACATGGAAAGCTCCATGGACACCTCATGGTTGACTTCTTCCTTATCCATAAAGGTTTGCATGTCCATAGGCACCCTTATCATTGGACACATGGAAAGTAACTTGACACCTCATGCTTTAATACTTCCTTATCCATAAAGTCTTGCATGTCCATGTACAACGTTATACATGACACATGGAAAGTCTCATAGACACCTCATACTTGACCTCTTTCTTTATATAGCCATATCTACCCCTTCCCAACTCCCAATTCAAAAACTCTTTCTCTCCTTTATTTCCTCTAGCTTAGAGAATCATTCCTACTCTATTTTTCCACAAAGGTGTTGTCCCAAGGTAAAAGGAGGTGCCTACTTTGGTGAAGACAACTCTTAGGGTTCCAAATTTCTCTATTTAAGATTTCTTAAGCTCCTCCTTGGTGATTTTGACCAAAACTAGTAAGTGTCCTCCTTTCCTTCCCTATTTTCATGTTGTTAGTCTTCCTTCCACCTTCCTCCAGGTCGAAACCATGGCCCTCCATGGTGAAACCCCACCTATAACCCATAAACATCTCATCTCCATGTTCTTTTGTTAGGGTTTTTCACCTCTAAAGTGGAGAAGGTGCCTCTTACTCGAGATAAGAGATTTGTTGGAGAAACCAGCCACTCTAAGCTTGGGAACATTTACTTATTGAACCTGTCCACCTTTCCTAAAGGTTCTTCGGAGGCCTAGGCTTGGATCTAGGACTGACTTGGACTATTTAGACTCTGAAGTTGAGGTATGATTACATCCCACATTATTTCTATATTGAGCAATTTCTAATTCTTCAATCTAAATGTATGATGTATCCCCTATTCTTATATGTTGAGCAATTCACCTATGCTTATTCATTCTCTTTTTTGTATGGACATTATCCTATACACAATTTCTTTGCTTTTGAAAATCATGGTTCATCTGAACTACCTTATTTGATATTGATCATGTGATCATGAATATTCTTTTGAACTCTTATCTTATGCTTTGTTCATGATGGAACTCTAAAAGATGGCATGTGATGTCTTTTGCCCACTTATGAGGTGGATGTATATGTTGGCAATTATGTGGTGACTAGTTTATATATTCTGACTATACTTTCTACTTGCCTCTACATTTAACATGCTATGTGATTCAGTAGCACTAAAGTAGTGTAATTGCATTGGTTTTTATGGTAGATGTGTTATTTCCTGTCGAGCAGATGTGATATTTCCTGCTCTTTTGGGATGGAAAGGAACCTCATACCCATGGCAAGATTTGTGATTCTTAGCCCATGTTTTATATATTTGGGACATTTGTAGCATTCATTTCTCTATCAGGTTTCAAGTTTATGAGACTTGGTCGCCTTTGTGTTTATATTATTCTAGGGATATGATTATCTCACATGCATGTAGGTTGATGATATGGGGTGTGTGAACTAGTTCTTTACATGTGCTTGTGTGGCACAATCTTTATGTTTCATTAATGGCAAGTATTCTTTTGTTATCATATGATTTCAATTCCTTTTCTCTTTATACCCATTTGGGTGGTCCTTATCCTTTCTATGGGAAGCCTTTTATATTTGATGCCATTTATTCCATATATTGCTCAATTTCCTATTTAGTATGCACATACCAGCCTTTGTTGATGTCATCTATTTTTTCTTCTTGTTCGGGTATGCTTCCAACCCTAGGTGAAGGACTCGGATGATAAGGCATGAAGTTTTGGACTAGCTTAAGGAGTTAAAGCTTGGAGACAAAGTTGTTATGGTTTAGATTTCCCTCTACTTAGATCCTTATGTTGTATCATACATGTAAACCCTTATGGGATATTATGATGTACTTTTGTAATCTTTTATGAAAATTGAATATAGTCAACATTTTTATTCTGCATCTATACTTTAGTTGTTTTGAATGCCATTTATTAAAATTTGAAAATGTTACACCTATTCCATCATACCTTTGAGTGTGTTCGGAATCACTAGTACATAACCAGCCTTTAGTGTCGGTTATTTAAGGCCCTTTAATGTCAGTTTCTAAGTGACACCTATGTGGGCGCCGCTAAAAGCCTAACCTTTACGCGTCGGTTCTCAAACCGACGCCACAACCCTTCACGTGCCACCGAAAATGCACCGAAAATGTGCCATCAGGGGATATAGGCGTCAGTTATCCTCTTCGTAACCGACACTGAATCACCCGCTTACACGGCTATATCGTCCGTTTTATACAAATATCCGACACGTAGTGCCACGGCCGTGCTGTCTGGCATCATTAGGGAAATTGACGTCGGTACTATTATGGAAACAGACATTGTAACCTTATGTCGTCTGTTTTATACAAATAACCGATGCCTATGAGTTGATTTTTTTTTACTATCAGTCTGCAGACCTGCTGTGGCTGGTCGCAGGATGAGAAACCTATTATTCAGTTATGAACAACATGTTTTACGACATCCATTGATATCAGCCAACAACAGGCCACAAACCTACAAAATTAATATTATGGACAAATTATTATATATGTGATTCACACTCATGTATAAGAAAATTTAATTCATATTATTTTTTCATCACACGCATGTAGAAACCAGTAGCAACCTGCAGTTCCATTTATTTCATCTCTTTTCACATTCAGACACATGTAGAAACATTTATGTATTGATGATTTTCACACACATATGACAATTCATAAAAATTCATTCACATTCACACAAAATTAATTATGAGAACAAAGTTATTCTTTATTCATCATCATCGTTGTCATCATCGTCATCAAAATCATATTGAAAAATTCCCACTCTTTGTAGGGCTTTTGCCCAATCTTCTCTTACAGCATCTAATTCATCTCTCGTATAGGGAGCATGTACATCGAAACGCTTTGCACCTATGTTGAAGTCCTTAGTTTTAAAGACCTACAAAGAGAATGATGTACATACATAATTATATTAATATATAATAAGATTCATATATTTCATACTATCTAGCGAGACTATGTATAATACCTGTTGTATGTTATCGATTTCCAATACAGCATGTTTGATTATTAGGTCCATAAATCGCATCACATAGTAGGCACATGCCCATCCATTGTCTTGTGGAGCACACTATAAATTGAAACATAAAAAATATTCAAAAATACAAATAAGCACACTTAACATAAATAATATATACATTGGAGTTAGGAAATTACTTTCACATTCTTCCAAATGAGTGTCAGATTTTTTTTCCTGGGGACCTTTCCTGCAGCTTTTTTGTACTCTTGTAAAGCCCTGTATATGTTAATGTAACACATCAAATTGCATAATTAAATAGTAATGTAGTAACAGATGTTAACAGATATAAAAACATAAAATATTTCTCACAAGAATAATGGTCTTTTAATTGCATGTCCATATACATCCAACTCACTCCCCGCAGGATCTAGATAATAGACGGTGAATGTCTTGGGGACAATAACTAATAACTCCCAATGCTTAGAACTACATGTAAGAAAGTAGAAAATTAATAACTCAATATCCGGAATAAAAATATAATTTGCTTAAGTCCAAATTACAAGCAATGTAAACTTACTCGACATTGAATGGAGCTATTATCACCGTCTTATTATTTTTACCAAAATATTCAAAATCATCACAGCAGTATGAAGTAACTGAACCAGTGTATGTATTTACAAGACTAATCAAAGATGGAACCAAAAATCCCACATGGGAAAACCCAAAATATTTACATGTCTTGTATAAGTGGCTACAAAACATGTATTACGTATGCATTAATATATAAGAAACCAGATTACCATTTATAAAACAAGGTATATGGATGTATAAACCAGATTGCCGTATGCATTAATCTCACCATATCCAGAGCTATATCATAGATGTGTTCAGCCATTCATACTTAAACAACTCCAAAATATCTTGTATAAATATGTTGATTTCAAATGTTTGACCTGCATTAATACGCATCCAGAACTTCTATTACGTATGCATTAATACGTATGCTAAACTTTTATAAATAGATTGTTATCGTATGATTTACCTGCAGCATTCTCCGGAATAGTAACATTTATAGGACAATTTGGATTATGTTCACTGATCCATACTGCCACATTCCTACAATTAGGACCTACCGAGGCGTGTAGGTCCCCTGGAAGCCAACTTGGTAGTCGAGGAGGTGGAGGTCGAGATGTAGCGAGTCTCGTCTTTTTGACCTGTATATATAATTTCCATATCAATTGACTCATATATATATACACACTAACAAAGTAAAGTAATGAAAATTTATCATACAATATCAGTATAGAGGACATCTGCTTCGGGCCACAGTATCACTCTGCCTACTGCCTCACCAAGTGTTTCAGCATCTGGGTGTGCATGAGGCAGTGCAAGAGTCGTCCATCCCACGAGTATACGTATGGGGCTCACACGTACCATGCCATTTGGTACTGGACTCCCATGAAACATGCACCCTTTAAGGGGTGGGTAAGTCGATGCGTCTGCAACGATATATCCTTCACTTTGTAGTCGGCATGGATTCAACCCCTACAAATTTACGTAAAGAATGTTATATGCATATATACACAAACATATCATCTTGAACAGACTAGCTATTATATATGCCATAAAAATACTTACAGAGGACGTGCTAGGTGGGTCTATAGGATTACTCCCAACCTCCGCAGTACGAGTAGGAGAAGAGAGGTTCGCCATAGGTACTGTCTGAGTGGCAGTCTGAGACGCCTGCCACTTGTGAAATGCTTCTTGGAGTCTTTTTTCAATTAAGGAATCTACCTATACATGGATAAAAGAAATGCTTGTTTCTGATTATTGAATTCCCTTTCGCAATAATGTTCTAAAATAAGAATAAGTTACCTCAGCTTGTGAAAGTCCCACTTTTGGGATAGGTTTATGCTGGGATGGCCCAAAGAACGCTTTGATGCCCACACCAGCACCTGCACCCCTTACATGTCCAGGATGCTATGGGTTACCCATAACAACTATCAGTTCATCCCTTGTTCCCTGAGGGATGAACTTGCCTTCCTTCCTCTGCTCGTGCAGCTTCCGCTAAGCACCATCAACAAAAATTCATAAGTAAACATAACAATAATCAATATCGATAGATTGCTCTAAGAGTTTGATTTTTACCATTTTTGCAGCCACGTCAGTAGTTGCGGGCTTCGGTATCTCTCCCTTCTTATTTTGCCTCCCAGCTATCCACATAACATGATGAGGCAGAGGTACAGGAGCAGCAGTAGAGGACTTTGTAATCTCCTGAGTAGCAGTAGGCTGAGTAGACTCAGGCTGTAGTCTTTGGCGAACGCATGCATATCCTCTTGGACCCATTATGTGGTCGTTCACATTCAGTGCACGCCTTGCTCATTGAGCATCACTCTTAGCCTAGTTAGTTAGCACATTGATTTGGTTAGTAACACTAAAGGTTAATCTTAAATAGGTGAATACATAAAAACATATATTAATTAAATTAGGAGTGGCGGCGCTTAATACCTTGAATTCATCTATTTTTCATTGGGTAAAAAACTCCTCCCATTCTCTGGGGTCCAAGTAGTTCCATTGATGTGTGGCTTCCTTCTTCCTATATTTATTTTTTAAAGAGAATACAAACAAAAATTATTACTATAAAGTTAGGGAAATACTGATCAATGTCTAGAATTGGAATCTATTAAGAACCTATTCTCAGCATCGCGTATGTAATCTCGGGTGAGATTGGTCCTATAGTTCCTTAGGACCCTCCCACAACGTTGCATCACACATTTACGATGCAGTTTTTCATCCAGATCAAATATGCTCAGCAAATTAAATAGAATTGCTATTAACTAGTATCCTAAAAATTAGTAATCTACACAAATAGAATTACAAATAATAATAACTCACGCATAGTTCCTTCCATATGTGGTCTTTCTTCTCCTTAGGAACTCTATGCCATGATTCTAGGATAAGAATGCAATGGCTGCGAGTAAGAACCCCTAGATATGAAACAAATGAGTTGCGGTTCACTCCATATGGATTTCCTGCCTGATCGAAATCCACATCCAATTTGGGTCCATTGCCCCTTTGCTGTATTAACTTGTTCATCATTGTGATGCCCCTCACTTTCTCAAATTTCTTTTGCTACTCATCAAGTGTTGTAATTTCTTCAGGGGGTACATCACCAACCTAAAATTTGATAAAAAAACACACTTACATAATATAATTATAAATGAACATATAGATAGAAACCTCAGGGATATATTCTTAAAACTTACATTCTTAGGCGGTGGAAGCACGTCCTCACCCTCACGACGATCATCAGCACGGTCCTGATCAGCCATCTGAAAGTTCACCTTCAAATTATAAATTTCACATTCTAGGCCAACAAATCCATGTGTTGTCATTCTTATATATAATAAATGTGTATAAACTACAGGCAACATGGTTAATCCTAATCTATAGAGCATTATTAAATAATAAATCAAGAAATCAATAGTTTCAAACATGCAATCTCTAGTAGACAGACTAACCTTAAAAAATTACCCTAATGACAAAAAGTCTAGGAATCTTTACTAGACATTATATATATAGCCCTAATCATCATATTTAACATACTTCGTTATTATTTACATCCAGATCAGATTAAGATCATCCTATGTTATAACTATTGGTTTAATAACCCTATTTCCGCATGTATGTACATGATTATCTAATTCAATTTAAGATGTTGGGATCGCATAATTATATACCAACATCAGAATAAATAAAAGAATCATAATTAACATGATTAACAACATGCTCATCAAACTAGGGTTTTCTTGACTATCATCTAATATTCGTGTACTAACTATACCTTTGTAACAAGAAGAAGAATTGATCTTTAAGTATATTTTATTCACAATCTACGCATTTTTATGATCAAAACCATATACAACATGGTAATATTAATGTGAATCAGAGACAGGTTTGCAAACTGGAGAGCCACAGGATTAATGGGTGTGCCTGTGATATAGGAAAAGCATGAATAGGGGGGAAGGTCAGGGGAAAACCTGATAATGGGCGTGCCTATGAGAAGAGTGACACCTGCAGGAAGTGGGCGGAGGGCTGGTCATCGAGCAGAATGGCTCTGGGCGGAGAGCTGGTCACCGATGTCGGGCAGAAGGTCACCGGGAGGAGAGCTAGTTGTGGTCGGGTGGAGAGTTGTGGTCGCCGGTAGGGGCTGGCGGAAACAGATGCGGCAGAGGTAGAAGAGGTGCAGCGACTGATCACCGTCGGCGATTGGCGGCAGTGTCGGCGACCAAAGCCCGGCCAGCAAATGGCGGAAGAGGCAGAGCAGCAGCGGCCAGAATCGTTGGAGCAGAGGAATCGTTAGAGAAAAAACCCTGATCAGTGGAAATGAATGAAACAGAAGGGGAAGAGTCTTTGCCTCGCGCTGTTAAGTTAACTATAGGTGTCGGTTGCTAACACAAACCGAAAATTAAAAACTTTAAGTGTCGGTTTTCAAAAAAACACCGACACTAAAGGGAGGTGAAAATTTTCACGGTTATTCGCGCGAAAACACAATGGCGTCAGTTATTGTCACAAAACCGATGATAAAAAGTGAGCAAATTTCTATCTCGCAGAAAACCTTTAATCGTCGGTTACAGTTTTAAAAACCGGCAATGTGTGTTAATTTTTGGAGGTAATTTTTTTTGCTAGAAATTTTGGTTTTGGCGGTTACTTTTAGGCGTCGGTTTCTTATTAAGGAACTGACACTGAATTAAAGTGATACTCGTGTCTGGTCGCCCTTCACAGATTGATGTCGGATTATTTTATACACTGACGTTGTATATGTTAGGTGCCGGTTTATTAATACAACCAACACCATTAAAAGTGACGTTATAAGCCATTTCTATAGTAGTGAATGGATGTTTTATTCTTCAATTTTTTAGTAAGGGGGTGATCTTGCCTCCTTACAACATGGTACCAGAGCTCCTGGTAATTGGAATTTGACTATTTCAATTTTTTCTCCCTAGTTAGAATCATTGCCTTACCTTTAAGTGACATGCTTGCCCTAGAGTTGATCAATAGATGATGAAGGGTTGATTTAGGATCATATAGTTTCACATTAGAATAATGATGAATAGATCCTTAAAATACTTACAAATAAAAGATGCATAAGTAACCATAGTAACATGAGGTTGTTTAGCTTGGCCTTTAGGAAGCTACTAGGACATGAAGTTGAAAGAAAAGGTGTCTAGAAAGGATCAGGGTTCGGGGGTTGGCAAGATTTTATTCCTCCGCACCACTAGCTTAGTTTATGAGGACTCTCGAATCCATATGATACCGGCCTGGCCTGAGATGATATGAATTGTTTGAAATAGCATGCTTTTAGGAAATAGTATCCTTAGACATCTATATGATTTATCTTTAGGGACCCTAATATGTTGAATTAGTCTCCCAGGTGTAAAGACTTGTTTGAGGATGGACAAGAGCAAGTTAACCCATAGTTCATAGTTAATCTTTACAAGTCATATTTCTTTTTTTTGCATATGCTTATGTAGTTGGATGTAAAGAAGTGTAGTTCAACCTTTTATACCTAAAGAATAGTTTTGAATTAATAAGATGAATCCTTTAAGGGGTGGTGAATAAGTTGTTTTATCATATGTGGATGTTTTGATTTCGAGGAAGAAATCCCTTTAAGGGGTGGTGTGCTGTAACATACTAGATCTCAGACCTTACCCTGGAAGTTGACATTTTAGACTTAGCCAAATAAGGTTGAAGGTTAGACCTAAATAGATGTTTAGTATAACCCCAATGAGGTAATGCATGTATATATCACCTTAATGTAACTTAATGTTCTAACATTAATCTTAGGATTATAATGGATACATAAAATATGCCACATAACTCATTTTGGTGGCAATATGAAGATAAGAAACTTAATTGGATGAATAATTTAGATAATGGGTCGTTAATGGGTCATATGACATATCTCATAAAAATAAGTCTCAAAAGTGGACACAAACTTTAAATTCGAAATCTACATATCAAAATTATCCTACATGTCAAATTTCATCTAATTTGGATACCCTTGAAATATTAGGATAAGTTTAGGAGAGAGAAAATGAGTAAAAAACATAAGTAATGAATAATGTGATTATATAACTTAAAATACGTAAATAATGTAAAATTCATATTCAACACATCAAAGATAACTTGTGGATGAAGTTTGGTCCAATTTGGATGTTGTTTGTGCAACTTATGCAATTTTATGTACATTCTGGACTTTTCTACAATTTACCCGATTGGGAGGTTTTCTTTGTAAACTGTCACATGTATTATAATCCTTATATATTCCCTTATCATTCTCAAGTTTTGAACCATGGGGAACCTAGTTGCACCTTGGTTTGAAAGTGTTTCTTTCCAAGGGCATTTTAGGGATTGCTCTCTTTATAAATGTGCTTATCTTTAGAAGCTATCAACCAATGGGGTTATTTCTTTGATTGGAGGTCGGTTGGTATGGCCTATAAGTGTCCATAAACTGATATTTGATATTCAAGAAGCCTCTATGAGCTGTCATCTTGCATGGCCATGAAATCCCTAGGCTAAGGTCACATGGAAACCTCCATGGACACCTAATGCTTAACTTCTTCCTTATCCATAAAGGTTTGCATGTCCATAGACATCCTTAGCATTGGATACATGGAAAGTAACTTGATACCTCATGCTTTACTACTTTCTTATCCATAAAGGCTTGCATGTCTATGGACACCCTTATACATGACACATGGAAAGTCTCATAGACACCTCATACTTGACCTCTTTCTTTATTTAGCCATATCTACCCCTTCCCAACTCCCAATTCAAAAACTCTTTCTCTCCTTTATTTCCTCTAGCTTAGAGCATCATTCCTACTCTATTTTCCCTAAAGGTGTTGTCCCAAGGTAAAAGGAGGTGCCTACCTGACCGGCCTAAATCGCGTGTCCAAAGGGAGTGGATTAAAGTAGTCAGACTTTTAAAGAGATAACCCGACACTCAGGCCCCCACAACGATAACGGGGTCCGATGTAGCAATCGGGGTCGAACACAGGGACGAGGTTGGTCATGCTAAGAATGCGGAATCGACACTCTATACTCCGGCATAAAAGAGGATTTTAAAAGCATTCCCAAAGGAATGAAATCTTGAAAACAAGAGCAGTAAAACAAAACAAGTAAAAGGAATAGGCTGTAACAAGGTTTAAGGGATAACTTGGATTTCGATTCACCAACCAAGGCATCTTCCAACATGCATACTATCTCTCTCCCATGCTTACTCATATCAAGATTATACACAACCATAAAACGTCTATTCCACTCTCTCTCAAGATGAGGATAGATCTAGGCCTAAAAGAAGTCTCTCTCTAGAGATGACAACTCAAAAACCTCACACCAAAACCTATGGTTTAAAGAATTAGAATTCCAACACTCTCGTGCATTCATACCACTCCATAACATAGGATAAAAGTGATATTACTCTCTCGAGATATCAACAATCAAACATCACAAGATGGTAGCTAAGCATACAAGTGAAGCATTAAAGTAGGTGCATGGAGATAATATTGATAAGGGTAAGTGTATTCAAAAGAAAAGAGACAATATACATGTTGGGAGAGCCTTAGTGGCTACTCCCAACCCAAGTTAAGGTGTTTAGCCACTCATGCTTGCAGATAACATGACGGCGCTACAGAAAGATAGATCCATGAGATACCATGAAGAAGGGAGGTGAGTACAATGAGAGGAAATGATAGATCTAGAGGAGAAGAAACATGATACTACACACTACTTCTTCAGATATGGATCTACCACGGGGACGTCTCCTTCTCTCGAAGAAGTGGTGGGCATGGGCGGTCGTTTTCACTCTCCTCAGCTTTCACTCCAGAGATCCAAGACTGATGGATCCTCGGCTATGAGGTTGGGATGCGTAGTACTTCGTGGTACTAGGATTGGATCTCCCTGATCTGATATCTTGACAAGACAGGTGGGGGAGCTATTTATAGGTGCCTTCCACTGACTTAAGACCTCGGTTGCGGTCTTTCCTTTATTTCTCCTTGGTCGCGATCTTTCTTGATCGCGGTCCTCGGTGAAGTCACGGTCGTGATCTTTGGAAAGACTGCGGTCGTGATCTTTGCTAAATAACTGTGGTCGTGATTCTTTAGAGTGGGGTCGCGATCGCAATCTTTGGTGAGACCGCGGTCACAATCTTTGGTGAGACCGCGGTCGCGATCCTTGCTGAATAACCGCTGTCGCGATCCTTGGTGAGGTCGCGGTCGTGGTTCTTTGGAGAGAGGCTGCGCTCATAGTTCTTTTGAGAGAGGTCGTGGTTGTGGTTCTTTGTAAATAATCGCGGTCGCAATCTCTAAAATCGCGGTCATGGTTGGGCTGATTCCTAAAATTGCAAAACCAGGTTTTAGTCAAGAAGATAGACAAAATACATGCAAAATTGACTAAAGTTATACTAAAAGTGGTATTGAATATATATAGAAAATACGTAAAGTACGGTGTCATCAACTCCCCTAAGCTTAGAATCAAGCATGTCCTCAGGAAAAATGCAGGTTCGAGCACCCAGAGAGAGAAAGGATGAACAGTGATAACATAATAACACGACTGAAATATCTCATTCTTGCGTCAAGACTGTTGTCGCATGTATTCAATCCCTTAGGTCTCAATCTCTCCCTTTAGACTAAGGGTTGCATAACCTTGTATTATTTGTCATAACCTTCTATTGTAAAAGGTTTCTCCTTCTCAACTCATAACCCTCCCTTAGCTAGCATCTGTACTAGTGCCACATCTTTTCGAAAGGTAGCCTTCGCACTTATTCTTTATTTTTAGAGAGACCTATGCTAATGTGTATAGGTAGGCTAGGAGCTTTAAGGTGTTTCCACTAGTACATAATTGACCTTTAGTGTCAGTTATTTAAGGCATTTAGTGTCAGTGTCTAAGCGACGCCTATGTGGGTGACGCTAAAAGCCCAACTGTTACGTGTCGGTTCAAAAACCGACGCCAAAACCCTTCGCGCACCACCGAAAACGTGCCAGTAGGGGACTATAGGCATCGATTATTAGATAAGAAACCGACGCCATATACCTTTGCGCCACAGAAAGGGCACCATCTGGGGCACTATCAGCGTCGGTTTATTAGTAATAACCGATGCCAAAATCATATAGGCGTCAGTTATTAGCTAAGAAACTGACGCCATATACCCCAGTACGGCCATGGTGTTAAGGAAATAAACGTCGGTTACGAGTAGGGAAACTGACACTGTAACTATATGGCATCGGTTTTATACAAATAATCGACGCCTATTGTTTTTTTTTTCTATCAGTCTGCAGACCTGCTGTGGCTGGTCGCAGGATGAGAAACCTGCAGTTCAGTTATGAACTGTAGGTTTTATGACATCCATTGATATCAGCCAACAACAGGCCACAAACCTGCAAAATTAACAAAAAAAATATTCACACATTTAGCAACCTGCAGTTCCATTTGATTTTCACACATTTAGAAACATTCATGTAGCTAGCAATTTGTAGTTCCATTCATTTTCACATTCACACATGTAGAAACATTCATATAGCAACCAACAGTTTCATTCATTTTCACTCAGACACATGTAGAAATATCCGGACATGTAGAAACATTCACACATATATTATAATTCAAAAATTCATTTACAAAATATCATTCTTTAGTCATTATTCGTTATCAACATCCCAATTATATGTTAAAACCCCCACTACTTGTATGGTTGTTGCCCATTTTTCTCTTACTTCATTTAGTTCTCCCGTCGTATAGGAAGCATGTACATCTAGTAAGGCCTTTCATGTAGTGTGGTCAGTTTTAAACACCTATAAAGAGAATGATGTATATATATAATTAATGAGCTATAAATAACATTAATATATTTCATATTATCTAATGAGACAATATAATACCTTAGGAATAGTATTGATGTCCACTGCGGCATATTTGATAATCATGTGCATAAATCGCATCACATAGTATGCACATGCCCATCCGTTATCTTGTGTAGCACACTATAAATTCAAACATACAAAATATTAAAAAATATAACTAATTAAGCAATGTTCACATAAATAATATATACATTGCAGTCGGGAACTAACTTCCACGTTCTTCCAAGTTATTTGCTAGTTCTTTTTCTTGGGGACCTTTCCTCCCACCTTTTTGAACTCATCTAAACCCCTACATGTTAATGTAACACATTACATTGCATAATTAAATAGTAATGTTATAACATATGTTAACGGATATGAAAATGAAATATTTCTCACTGAAATAATGCCATGTTCATTTTGTGTGCATATTTTGAATTCAATTTACTCCCCTTAGGATCTAGATAATAGACAGTGAACGTCTCAGGGACAATAACTAGTAACTCCCAATGCATACCACTAGAGGTAAAAAAGTTAAAAATTAATAACTCAAAATCCACAATAAAAATGTAATTTTCTTAAGTCCAAATTATAATAAGCAAAGTAAACTTACTCTACATTGAATGGAGCTATTATCACCGTCTTCTTATTTTGAGAAAAATTTGTAAAAGCCTCACAGCAGTATTGTTGAACTGACAGAGGGTCTTTAGCTACTAGACTAATCAAAGATGGAATCAAAAATCCTACATGTTCGAATGCAAAATCTGCACATATCTTGTCTAAGTAGCTGCAAAATATGTATTAATTACGCATGCATTAATAAATAAGAAACCAGATCACCAGATCCTACACAAGGTATATGGATGTATAAAGAAGATCTCACCTTATCCATAGCTCTATCACAGATGTATTTAGCCAATAATATCAAAACAACTCTAAAATATCTTGTATAAATAGGTTGCTTTCGTATGATTGACCTACAGCATCTGAATCTATAGAAATAGTTATAGGGCAATTTATATCATGTTCGCCTAACCATATTGCCATACCCCTACAATTAGGACCTAACGGGACAGGTAGGTCCTGTGGAACCCAACTGGGTAATGTAGGAGGTGGGGGAGGAGGCCTAGATGTTGTGGGTGTCTTCTTTTTAACTTGTATATATATATATATATATATATATATATATATATATATATATATAATTTCATATCAACTGACATCATATACACACAGTAACAATTTAACGTAATGTAAATTTACCATACAGTTTCAGTAAAGAGGACATCCGCTTTTAGCCACAATATCACTCCGCCTTCTGCCTCACCAAGCGTTTCACAATCTGGGTGGGCATATGGCAATGGAAGATCCATCCACTTGGAGAATATATGTACCGGGCTCACACGAATCCAACCAGCTGGTAATGGAGACCTGTGAAACATTTCCCTTGGTAGGGATGAGTAAGCCGACGCCTCTGCAATGACATATTCTTTACTTTTTAGATGGCATGGCTTCAACCCCTACAAATTTTTGTGTAAAGAATGTTATATACATATATACATATCATCTTTTTTTTGAAACGACTACAATTTCATATATACATATCATCTTGAAAACATATCATCTTGAATTAAAAAACTAGTTACTATGTCATAAAAATACTTACAACGGATGTGCTAGGTGGTGGGTCTACATGATTACTTCCAACCTCTGTAGTAGGAGTAGAGCGAGACGCCATAGGTACTATCTGGTAAGTGGTAGTCCGAGATTCCTGCCACTTTTTCAGTGCTTCTTCGAGTTTCCTATCAACTAGCTTATCTACCTATACATGGATAAAATAAACATTAGCTTGTAATTATTGAATTCTCTTTTACAGTAACATTATAAAGAAAGAATATGTTACCTCTTCTTGTGAAAGTCCCGCTTTTGGGACATGTTTGCTTTGGGATGGCCCAAAAAAAGCTTTGATGGCCACACCAGCGCATGCAGCCCTAACACGTTCAGGATGCTCTGGGTTACCCAGAGCAACTGTCAATTCATCCCTTGTGCCCTCAGGGATGAACTTTCCTTGTTTCCTCAGCTCGTGCAACTCCCGCTAATTGCCAAAACAAAAATTTGTAATTAATTAAATACCACAAATAATCAATATTCGAACGATTGCTGTAAGAGTTGTATTTTATCATTTTTGCAACCGCCTCAGCAGTTGTGAGCTTCCTTATTTCTCCCTTCTTATTTTGCCTCCCAACTATCCAGACATCATGGCGAGGCAGAGGTGTGCTACCTATAGTAGAGGACTCCTGAGTAGCAGCAGACTGAGCAGTAGCCTCATATTGTAGTCTTTGGCGAATGCCTGCATGCCCCTTTGGACCCATTGTGTGGTCATGCACATTCAGTGCACGCCTTGATTTTTGGGCCTCACTGAGGGCCTAGTTAGTATGCACATTAATGATTCGGTTAGTAACACTAAATGTTAATCTTGAATAAGTGAATACAACATATATTAATCAGATTGGGACTGACACCTAATACCTTGAATTCATCAGTTTGTCTTGAAGCAACAAACGCATCCCATTCTTCTTGGTCCAGGAAGTTCCACTATTTAGTGGTTGTCTTCTTCCTCTTGTCACCTTCTTTTATGTATTCTCGGGTGATATTTGTCCTATAGTTCCTTAGGACTCTCCCACAGCGTTGCATCACGCATTTACGATGCAATTTTTCATCCAATTCAAATATACTCTGCAAAATAGAATTGCTATTAACTAGTATCCAAAACATTAGTAATCTACAATATAGAATTGCAAATTAATAATAACTCACACATAAATCCTTCCATATTACGTCTTTCTTCTCCTTAGGAACTTTATGCCAAGAATCTATCTTACAACCGCAATGGCCACGAGTAACATACCCAAGATATGAAACAAACGAATTGTAATTCACACCAGATGCATTTCCTGCATTATCAAAATCCACAACAAGTTTGGGTCCATTGCCCTTTTGCGCTATTAACTTCTTCATCATAGTGATGCCCCTTCTCTTGTCAACTTTTTGGTGTTGTTGATCAAGTGCCTCAAGTGCTTCAGATGGTACATGTGAATCATCAACCTAAAATTTGACAAAATAAAGGCATTTACAAGATATAACTATAAATGGACATATAGATATAAATATATGATATATTTTTAAAACTTACATTGTGAGGCGGTGCATTGATGTCCTCACCCTCATGGTAATCATCAGCACGGTGATCAGGAGAATGCTCAGTCATCTGAAAATTCACATTCACATTGTAAAGTTCACATTGTAAAGTAATTCAAATTGTAAAGCTCACATTGTAAAGTTCACATTCACATTGTAAAGTAATTCACATTGTAAAGTTCACATTGTAAAGTAATTCACATTGTAAAATTCACATTGTAAAGTTCACATTCACATTGTAAAGTAATTCACATTGTAAAGTTCACATTCAGAAAAATAAAACATATAAAAAAATATAAACATGCCTCTAATATTGCGATTTTTTATCAATTAACAATCCTTCATTGTGATCTCCGCGCACATACAAGTCATCATTAGCTTCAATATTTGTTGGTGTTGGCAACCCAACTGAGAATGGACTAGAGTCATCATACTTATCATAGTATTGTTCTTCATCTATAGGATCTTCAATGAACTATCTTTTACCATGAAGAACAACCGACCATTTATCATTTGCAGGATCATCGATATAAAATACTTGTTTCTCCTGTGATGCCAATATGAATGGTTCACCCTTCTCGCCAATCTTTTCAAAGTTCACTAAAGTGAAACCCAATTCATCCACTATAACTCCTTTGGTGTTATCAACCCAATTACATTTGAAGAGAGGAATTCTGAAATCTATGTAGTCAAACTCCCATATGTCTTCAATGATACCGTAATATGACATTTTAGCTTCACGTGGACTCTTATCCTTTGCACTTGCAAAAAACATAGTCGATGCTTGAAGGGTGACCGCACTATTTTGGACGACACTCTTATCATCTTGGCACTTTGTGTAATATGTGAATCCATTAATGTCATACCCTTCATAAGACATAACAGTCAATTTTGGTTTAAAGGTGAGGCATTTGATAGTTTCAGTAATATCATCTGGTGTTTGAGAGAGTTGATGTAAGACTTTATCTTCAAACCACTTAATAAATTTCTTGTTATGCTCTCTAGAAAGCCACATTGTATTGGCTCGATGATACTGTCTCTTGATGAAATTGGTATGTTCCTCGATATAAACATTCACTTCGTCCATGTTGTGTAAAATATACAAGTGACCTTGTTCCAACTGCTCACGGCTGATTACTTTCATACGTGATCCCAAAATACCTTTTCCAAATTGCTCGTCAATTTTCTTTTCATTATCAGGAGTGTCATTACTACTGAGAAAGTCATTGAAAAATCCATAACCTCTCTCGCCACATAACCCTCAATAATACTCCCTTCAGGCCGATAACGGTTTCGAACATCACTTTTAAAAATGCCCATGTATCGTTCAAAGGGATACATCCAATGCAAGAAAATTGGTCCCAACATTTTCACTTCCCTAGTCAAGTGGAAAATACATCTCAAGATGACATAGGGTAACAACCACTTCTCTTTGCAATTTATCGAGAGTATCAGGGTCAATAACTTTGTTGCACATACTGTTGAAAAAGAAACAAAGTCTAGTGATTGCAAACCTGACATGCTTCGGCAATATAGATCTGATTTCCACAGGCAATATTTGTTGCATTAGAGTGTGACAATCATGAGATTTAAGACCTATCAACTTCAGATCTTTCATTGATACCAATCTACGGATGTTGGATGAGTAACCATGTGGCACCTTAACATTTACCAAACATTAACAAAAAGCTTTCTTCTCCTTTCTAGACAATGTGTAACAAGCGGGAGGTAAGTATGTTCTCTGATTTTCCATTTCACGAAATTCTGTTAATTATGACCTTATTCCCATTTCACGTAGGTCCAGTCTGGATTTTATCCCATCTTTAGTCTTACCTGGTATATTCAAAAAAGTACCAATGACACTATCACAGACATTTTTCTCAACGTGCATGACATCGATACAATGCCTGACTGTCAAAGAACTCGAATAAGGAAGATCCCAATATATTGACTTCTTCTTGAATAAAGATTTGTCACTCCGTGTGGCCATAGTACATTGTGATCTCTTACCAAATTCATTGACAAAGTCTTTTACTCTTTCATAAACAACCTCCCCTGGTATAGGTTTAGGTGCACTCCATTCCTCATTCAATCCATTGAATGCTTTGCACTTCCTACGATACGGATGGAATTTTGTAAGAAACCTTCGATGACTGAGATATACAGTCTTACCGCCATGTTTTAGTCTTGTTGAATCAGTGTTCTTTTCACATATAGGACATGCTTTAGCTCCTTTGACACTATATCCAGACAAATTCCCATATGCTGGAAAGTCATTAATAGTGCAAAACAACATAGCATGCAAATGAAATGTCTCTCTTCATAAAGCATCATAGGTCATCACACCTTCACCCCAGAGTTTCTTTAAATCATCAATAATAGGTTCAAGATAAACATCGATGTCATTTCCAGGTTGTTTAGGGCTCGATATCAACAACGACAGCATTACGTACTTATTTTTCATACACAGCCAGGGAGGAAGATTGTATATAACAAGCATGACTGGCCAAGAGCTATGTTGGCTTCTCAGTGTCCCATACGAATTCATCCCATCTGTACAAAGCCCAAGTCTTAGATTCCTTACTTCTTCACCAAATTCAGGGTACAATAGATCAATCTTCTTCCACTGTGGGGAATCAGACACATGTCGTAGGATCCCATCATTATTTTTCTTAACATCTGCATGCCACCTCAAATTCTTCGCATCTATCGGATTTGCAAACAAGAATTGAAACCGTGATATTATAGGTAGATACCACATCACCTTGGTAGGAGAACCAGTTTTGGACTCCCCCAAAGTCATCAATTTATACCATGACCTACCACATTTTGGACAATCTTTCAAATCCACATAGTCCTTTTGAAATAATACACAATCATTCGGGCATGCGTGTATCTTCTTGGCATCCATTCCCATTGGGTACAACAATTTCTTTACCTGGTATGTTGAGATTGGCAGCTCGTTTCCTTCAGGAAGCATTTCTTTCAACAAAGACAACAAAGATGTGAAGCTTTTGTCGCTCCATCTATTGTTAGCTTTCATCTTATACAATCTCAACACAGCACTAAGCTTCGTAAACTTAGTACAACCTGTGTATAATGATATCTCAACATCATGCACAATGTTTCTAAAAATGGGAGGTGGATCGGTGTGCTCTACCCCACAACTATCCAGCATCGCATCAACGATGTCTACTGGAACTAGTTCATTCACATCTACGTCATCGTATGAAATTTCTTCTTCCACACAAGCACTGCTATCGACATCCACTGGTTTCGGGTTTGAAATGTCTCCATGCCAGTGCCATTCTGTATAGCCTTGTATAATCCCGTTGTACATGACATGACTTTTGATTTCGTCACCAGTGCTGACTTTCAAGTTGTTACCGCAATGCCTACATGGACAGTAGAACCTATCTCCAGGTTGTTTCCTATGTTCCTCAGCAAATCTAATAAACTGGTCCAGACTAGAAATAAACTCTGGGGTGCAGCGATTGCGAATGGACATCCATGATCTATCCATTCTATGATCAAAGAGAAAACAAGTATATATTACAACAAGATTAGGGTCTAGGGTTAACAGATTAGAGTTTTTGTATGGTTAAAACTTTAGGCCAACAAATACATGTGTTGTCATTCTTATATATAATAAATGTGCACCACCTATCCCATTCTTGAGCACCTAATCTCACTAGTAAGTGTATAATGTGTATTGGGTTTTCGAAAAAAATTTAGCAGCATTTCCCTACTGTTCTCTAAGTACATATGTACTTCTTGGTTCAATCAAGATTTGTTTTTCAGGAGTAGAGAACAAATGGGGAAATGCTACCAAAATTTTCTCGAAAACCCAATACACATTATACACTTACACTACTACAGAAATAGCATTCAGTGTCGCTTTTCTGGGCGTCGGTTATTAAGGAAAACCGACGCCTATCATATAAGGCGTCGGTTGTTTAAGCAAACCGACGTCTATATTCGAAGACCAGCCAGACACGGGTACCGCTTTGTATTAAGCGTCGGTTGTTTATAAAAAACCGACGCTTAAAGTCGCCCGCGAAATCCATTTTTCGATAAAAAAAATAGTGTCATTGTCAGCGTCGGTTATATACCTAGAAAACCGACGCCTATGTGCGATGAAAATTTGCACCGAAAATGTCACTTTCAGCGTCGGTTATCCTTGTATAACCGACGCTGAAGGTGGTTCCCGCCAAACATTTTCATGAAAATATCGTCCAATTGGACGTCGGTTGTTGCAAACAACCGACGCTAAAGATGTTTAGCGTCGGTTGTTGTAAACAACCGACGCTATTTGGGAACTTCATAACCTTCGATCGCCCGACTCTTCCCCTTTCTTCTGTTTCATTGCGAGCGATTTCTCTGCTACGGCGATTTCTCTCCGGCGATTTCTTCTCCAGCTAGTTTCTTCTCCGGCGCCCCCTCTCCGGCGCCCCATCTCCGGTGCCCCCTCTCCGGCGCCCCTCTCCGGCTAGTTTCTTCTCCGCCGCCCCTGCTGCCCGCCCTGCTGCTCCAATCGCCCTGCGCCGCCGCCACGCCTGAGAACCGGCGTCGCCGCCACGCCTGGTGCCGTCGCTCTGCGTGCCTGCCCAGTGTGCCGCTGCCTGCCCACCTGCTGCCCACCTGCCAGCTTCGTCCAGCGTCACCCGCCGCCCTAGCCCCTTTCTTCCTGCTCACGCCCGGCGCCACCCCCTTCTTCCTGCTTCGACCACCACTGCTGGGAGCTCGCCTATTTGTCCGCCGCCGCTAACAAAAGGTATGTAAGCTGAAATAATTGGGTACTGCTGTAATGCATCGAAGTAAATATCCTATTGCTCTTATATACTAGTAATGCATGATTATATTTACTGATTTCCTTGCTGCTTTCAGTGATTAATGATTGGTACTACTGGTTAGTATTACTTTAGTGATTACTTTAATTCAACAATTCATAGTTTGTTATTTACAATTACTGATTTGCTTGCCGATTTTAATGATTAGAGATATTGATTAATAGTAACTATTGATGAATACTTAGTTAATTACTGATTTGTTGATTAGATATGTATAGAAGTTCCTTATAAATATATTTTTTATATACACATACATGTAATTTTGTATAAAATACATGATTTAGTGTGATCTTAAATCCTAGAGTGTAACCCTTTTGTTCTATGATGGTACCTATGACCCTAAATACATCCATAAGGGTCTATTGTATCCTAAAGAAGATTTATTTCTTCCTTCTGCCCTAATTTTTATATGGATCTTAATCTTATATCGCTTACTCATAAATAAGGAAATATCCTCCCTTATGAACACCTTGATGTGTATGTCCCATATAATCCACATGTTGGACCCTAATGATACAAATTTTTTATGTTGAAAACGAATGTATGTTTCAAGTGTTGAACCTAATGTTGGACAATGTGTTTGTTATAGGTGGTACACATTTATTATATAAGAATGACATCACATGTGTTTGTTGGCCTAGAAAGTCAACAATCATTGTTCTTTATATTACTTGTACACTGGTATAAATTAGAATGAACAATCACTAAATTATATACTATTTGTATGGAGTTCGGCTTCATTGTAGATATCTATTATTGTGTTTGTTGGCCTAGAAACCCGTCCAAGATTGACTCATTAGGAGTAAATCTTGGATAGTCCCCGGTTTGGGACTGTTCTTGAACACCTAATCTCACTTAGGATGTAAGTGTATAATGTGTATTGGGTTTTCGAGAAAATTTGGGTAGCATTTCCCCGTTTGTTCTCTAAGTACATATGTACTTAGAGAACAGCGGGGAAATGCTGCCGAAATTTTCTTGAAAACCCAATACACATTATACACTTACTAGTGAGATTAGGTGTTCAAGGATGGGATAGGTGGTACACATTTATTATATATAAGAATGACATCACATGTGTTTGTTGGCCTAGAATGTGAACAATCATTGTTTTTTATATTACTTGTACATTGGTATAAATTAGAATGAACAATCACTAAATTATATACTGTTTGTATGGAGTCCGGCTTCATTGTAGATATCTATTATTGTGTTTGTTGGCCTAGAAACCCGTCCAAGATTGACTCATTAGGAGTAAATCTTGGATAGTCCCCGGTTTGGGACTGTTCTTGAACACCTAATCTCACTTAGGATGTAAGTGTATAATGTGTATTGGGTTTTCAAGAAAATTTTGGTAGCATTTCCCCGTTTGTTCTCTAAGTACATATGTACTTAGAGAACAGCGGGGAAATGCTGCCGAAATTTTCTTGAAAACCCAATACACATTATACACTTACTAGTGAGATTAGGTGTTCAAGGATGGGATAGGTGGTACACATTTATTATATATAAGAATGACATCAAATGTGTTTGTTGGCATTTCTCCGTTTGTTCTCTAAGTACATATGTACTTAGAGAACAGTGGGGAAATGCTGCCTAATCTTTTCCTAATATATACTTGTTTCCTAATATATACTTGTTTTCTCTGATCATAGAATGGATAGATCATGGATGTCCATTCATAATCATTGCACCCCAGAGTTTATATCTGGTCTTGATCAGTTTATTAGATTTGCCGAGGAACATAGGAAAAAACCTACAGATAGGTTCTACTGTCCATGTAGGCATTGCGGTAACAACTTGAAAGTCAACACTGGTGAGGAAATCAAAAGTCATGTCATGTGCAACGGGATTGTACAAGGCTATACAGAATGGCACTGGCATGGAGAGATTTCAAAATTGAAACCAGTAGATGTCGATAGCAGTGCTTGGGTGGAAGAAGAAATTGCCTCCGATGACGTAAATGTGAACGAACCAGTTCCAGCAGACATCGTTGATGCGATGCTGGATAGTTGTAGGGTAGAGCACACCGATCCACCTCCTATCTTTACAAACATTGTGCATGATGCTGAGATACCGTTATACACAGGCTGTGCTAAGTTTACGAAGCTTAGCACTGTGTTGAGATTGTATAAGTTGAAAGCTAACAATAGATGGAGCGACAAAAGCTTCACTTCATTATTGACTTTGTTGAAAGAAATGCTTCCTGAAGGAAACGAGCTTCCAATCCCAACATACCAGGTAAAGAAAATGTTGTGCCCAATGGGAATGGAGGCCAAGAAGATACACGCATGCCCAAATGATTGTGTATTATTTCAAAAGGACTATGTAGATTTGAAAGATTGTCCAAAATGTGGTGCGTCATGGTATAAATTGACGACTTCGGGGGATTCCAAAACTGGTTCTCCTGCCAAGGTGTTGTGGTATCTACCTATAATATCACAGTTTCAACGCTTGTTTGCAAATCCAAAAGATGCGAAGAATTTGAGGTGGCATGCAGATGTTAAGAAAAATAATGATGGGATCCTACGACATGCGTCTGATTCCCCACAGTGGAAGAAGATTGATCTATTGTACCCTAAATTTGGTGAAGAAGATAGGAATCTAAGACTTGGGCTTTGTACAGATGGGATGAATCCGTACGGGACATTGAGCAGCCAACATAGCACTTGGCCAGTCATGCTTGTTATATACAATCTTTCTCCCTGGATGTGTATGAAAAATAAGTACGTTATGTTGTCATTGTTGATATCGGGCCCTAAACAACCCGGAAATGATATCGATGTTTATCTTGAACCTTTGATTGATGACTTAAAGAAACTTTGGGCTGAAGGTGTGATGACCTATGATGCTTCAGCAAGAGAGACATTTCGTTTGCACGCTATGTTGTTTTGCACTATTAATGACTTTCCAGCATATGGGAATTTGTCTGGATATAGTGTCAAAGGAGCTAAAGCGTGTCCTATATGTGAAGAAAACACTGATTCAATAAGACTAAAACATGGCGGCAAGACTGTATATCTTGGTCATTGAAGGTTTCTTTCAAAATTCCATCCGTATCGTAGGAAGCGCAAAGCATTCAATGGATGGAATGATGAACGGAGTGCACCTAAACCTATACCAGGGGATGTTGTTTATGAAAGAGTAAAAGACATTGTCAATGAATTTGGTAAGAAATCACAATGTAGTATGGCCACACGGAGTGACAATTCTTCATTCAAGAAGAAGTCAATATTTTGGGATCTTCCTTATTGGAGTTCTTTGACAGTCAAGCATTGTATCGATGTAATGCACGTTGAGAAAAATGTCTGTGATAGCATCATTGGTACTCTATTAAATATACCAGGTTAGACTAAAGATGGGATAAAATCCAGACTAGACCTACGTGAAATGGGAATAAGGTCAAAATTAACAGAATTACGTGAAATGGGTAATAAAAGAACATACTTACCTCCCGCTTGTTACACGTTGTCTAGAAAGGAGAAGAAACCTTGTTGTGAATGCTTGGTAAATGTTAAGGTGCCACATGGTTACTCATCCAACATCCGTAGATTGGTATCAATGAAAGATCTGAAGTTCATAGGTCTTAAATCTCATGATTGTCACACTCTAATGCAACAAATATTTCCCGTGGCAATTCGATCTATATTGCCGAAGCATGTAAGGTTTGCAATTACCAGACTTTGTTTCTTTTTCAACAGTCTATGCAGCAAAGTTATTGACCCTGATACTCTCGATAATTTGCAAAGAGAAGTGGTTGTTACCCTATGTCAGCTTGAGATGTATTTCCCTCCTTCGTTCTTTGATATCATGGTACATCTTGTTGTCCACTTGACTAGGGAAGTGAAAATGTTGGGTCCAGTTTTCTTGCATTGGATGTATCCCTTTGAACGATACATGAGCATTTTTAAAGGTGATGTTCGAACCCGTTATCGGCCTGAAGGGAGTATTATTGAAGGTTATGTGGCGAGAGAGGTTATGGATTTTTGCAATGACTTTCTCAGTGGTAATGACACTCCTGATAATGACAAGAATATTGAGGAGGGCAAAGGAATTTTGGGATCACGGGTGAAAGTAATCAGCCGTGAGCAGTTGGAACAAGCTCACTTGTATATTTTACACAATATGGACGAAGTGAGTGTTTATATCGAGGAACATACCAATTTCATAAAGAGACAACATCCTCGATCAAGTTCAATGTGGCTTGCTAGAGAGCATAATAAGACTTTTACTAAGTGGTTTGAAGATGAAGTCTTACATCAACTATCTCAAACACCAAATGATATTACAGAAACTATCAAATGCCTCGCCTTTAAACCAAAACCGAATGTTATGTCTTATGAAGGGTTTGACATTAATGGATTCACATATTACACAAAGCGCCAAGATGATAAGAGTGTCGTCCAAAATAGTGGGGTCACTCTTCAAGCGTCGACTATGTACTTTGCAAGTGCAAAGGATAAGAGTCCACGTGAAGCTAAAATGTCATATTACGGTGTCATTGAGGACATTTGGGAGTTTGACTACATAGATTTCAAAATTCCACTCTTTAAATGTAATTGGGTTGATAACACCAAAGGAGTTATAGTGGATGAATTGGGTTTCACTTTGGTGAACTTTGAAAAGATTGGTGAGAAGGGTGAACCATTCATATTGGCATCACAGGCGAAACAAATATTCTATATCGATGATCCTGCGAATGATAAATGGTCGGTTGTTCTTCATGGTAAAAGACAGTTCATTGAAGATCCTATAGATGAAGAAGAGTACTATGGTAAGTATGATGACTCCAGTCCATTCTCAGTTGGGTTGCCCACACCACAAAATATTGAAGCTAATGATGACTTATATGTGCGCGGAGATCACAATGAAGGATTGTTAATTGATAAAAGATCACAATTTTAGAGACATGTATGTTAATACAAATGCTAAATGTTTGCCTTTTTCTAGTTAATACAAATGCTAAATGTTTGCCTTTTTCTAGTTAATACAAATGCTAAATGTCTGCCTTTTTCTAGTTAATACAAATGTAAATGTTTGCCTTTTAAATGACATTTTCAGATGGCTGACAATGATGAGCATGATGTCCATGATGAGCATGAAGTCCATGATGAGCATGTTGTCCATGACGAGCATGGCAAGGATACTAATGTAAGTTCTAAAAACATATCCTGTATTTCTATAAAATTCATTATCTTCTAGTTATGTCATATATCCTATATTTCTATATTGGGCTAATTTAGTGTGTTTATTTTTGTCAAATTTTAGGTTGATGCACCTGTACCCACTGAAGCACTGGAGCAACTTGATGCGCAACACCAAACACTTAACAAGAAAAGGGGCATCACTCTGTTGAAGAAGTTATTAGCGCTAAGTGGTAGTGGATCCAAATTGGTGGTGGAGTTTGATAATGGAGGAAATCCAATTGGAGTGAACCGCAATAATTTTGTAAACTATCTTGGGTGTACCACTCGGAGCCATTGTGGCGTTAAGTATGATAATTGGCATAAAGTTCCTCAAGGGAAAAAAGACTTGATATGGAAGGATTTATGCGTGAGTTATTATTATTTGCAATTCTATTTTGTAGATTACAAATTCTATTATTTGCAATTCTATTTTGGATACTAGTTAATAACATTTCTATTTTACAGAATCTGTTTGCATTGGATGAGAAGTTGCATCGTAAAAATGTGATGCAACGCGCTGGAAAGATGCTTAGGAATTATAGGACAAATCTGAACAGAGAATACATAAAAGAGGGTGATAAGAAGAAGAAGTCAGCCCTTGAACAATGGAACTTCTTGGACAAAGAAGATTGGGACAATTTTGTTGCTTCAAGAAAATCTGAAGAATTCAAGGTATTAGGCGTCACTCCCAATTTAATTAATATACATTGTATTCACCTATTCAATATTAACATTTAGTGCTACTAACCAAATCATTAATGTGCATACTAACTAGGCCCTCAGTGACGCACAAAAAGCAAGGCGTGCACTGAATGTGCATGACCACACTATGGGTCCAAAACGCTATGCAAGCGTTCGCCAAAGACTACAGGCGGAGTCTGCGGCTACTCAGGAGTCTGCTCCTACTCAGGAGTCTGCCACACCCATGCCTCACCATGATATCTGGATAGCTGGCAGGCAAAACAAGAAGGGTGAAATAAAGAAGCCTGTAACTGCTGAGGCGGCTGTAAAAATGGTAAAATACAACTCTTAGAGAAATCGTTTGAATATTGATTATTTGTGGTGTTAACTTACCAATTTCTGTTTATGGTGATTAGCGGGAGCTGCACGAGCAGAGGAAACAAGGCACGTTCATCCCTCAGGGCACAAGGGATGAATTGACAGTTGCTCTGGGTAACCCAGAGCATCCTGGATGTGTTAGAGGTGTCGGCGCTGGTGTTGGCATCAAAGCATTCTTTGGGCCATCCCAGCGCAAACCCAGAGCGGGACTTTCTCAAGAAGAGGTAACCTATTCTTTTTTTAGAATGTTACTGCAAAAGGAAATTCATTAATAAGAAGCTAATGTTTCTTTTATCCATGTATAGGAGAATAAGAGAGTTGAGGATTTAGTTGCTAAGAAGGTCAACGATGTATTTGCTGAGAAGGTCAAGGAAGAATTGCTGCGGTGGCAGGCATCTCAGGCTTCCAATACGCCTATGGCGACCCACTCTTCTCCTGATGCACAGACTGTGAGTAATCCTGGAGACCCATCGCCTAGCACGTCTGCTGTAAGTATTGTTTATGACATTGTAGTTAGTCTTTTCAAGTTGTTATGTTTTCAAGATGATATGTATATATGTATAATATTCTTTACGTAAATTTGTAGGCATTGAAGCCATGCCGCTTAAGAATGCAAGACTACGTTGTTGCAGAGGCACAGGCTTACCCGTCCCTTCCTGGGGCAATGTTTCACGGGACTCCAATGCCACAGGGCTACGTTCGTGTGAGCCCGATACGTGTGTTACCCGATTGGAGAGAAGCTACATTGCCATATCCCCACCCAAATATTGATAGACTTGCTGATGCAGAAGGCGGGGTGATATTGTGGCCCAAAGCAGATGTCGTCTACACGACTGAAATTTTAAGATAAATTTACATTGATTTAGACTGTTAATGTGTATATATGATGTCAACTGATCTGAAATTATATGTACAGGTTAAAAAGAAGACACCAGGAGCACCTAGGCCTCCACTTCCACTTCCCGCATTACCCGATTGGGTTCCAACTGACCTAACATACCCGTTAGGTCCTACTTGTAGGGGAATGGCATGTTGGCTACGGGCACATAATGTACATTGCCCTATAATTATTTCTTTAGATGCAGATTATGTAGGTCAATCATACGATAGCTCTTTATTTATACAAGATATTATTGAGTTGTTTATGTATGATTGGTTGAATACATCAATGATAGAGACATGGATAAGGTGAGATCTTGTTTATACATCCATATACCTTGTGTAAGATCCGGTGATCTGGTTTCTTATATATTAATGCATATGCCTATATGTTTTGCAGCTACTTAGTCGAAGATCATTGCAAACAATTTGCATTTGATCATTTGGGATTTTTGATTCCATCATTGATTAGTTTGGTAGCTAAAGACCCTGATAATGTTCAACAATACTGTATAGATGCTTTTATAATTTTTGGTCAGCAAAAGCAGACGATAATAATAGCTCCATTCAATGTCAAGTAAGTTTACTTTATTTATAATTTGGACTTAAGAAAATTCCATTTTTATTTTGCATTTTGAGTTATTAATTGTTAACTTCTTACCTCTAGCGGTATACATTGGGAGTTACTAGTTATTGTCCCTGGGACATTCACTGTTTATTATCTAGATCCTGCGGGGAGTACATTGAACCCTAAAATTGGACACGTAATGAGAATGCCATTATTCTGGTGAGAAATATTTCATTTTTATATCCGTTAACATCTTTTATTACATTACTATTTACTTATGAAATTTACTGTGTTATATTAACATGTAGGGGTTTAGATGCATTCAAAAAGGCTGGAGGAAAGGTCCCAAGGAAAAAGAACCAGCCAATAAATTGGGAGAACGTACAAGTAAGTTCCCGACTCCCCGACTCCAATGTATATATCATTGATGTGAATTGTGCTTAGTGGTATTATTTTGTATGTTTCAATTTATAGTGTGCTACACAAGACAATGGCTGGGCATGCGCATACTATGTGATGCGATTTATGCAGATGATTATCAAACATGCCGCATTGGACATCGATAGCATACATGAGGTATTATATATAGTCTCATTAGTTAGTATGAAATATATCAATCTTATTTTTATATTATTACTTATATATATACATCATTCTCTTTGCAGTTGTTTAAAACTGACCACACTATAGGTAAACACTTAAAAAATATACATGCTCCATATACGATGGAAGCATTAAATGAAGTAAGAGAAGAATGGGCAAAAGCCATACAAGCAGTGGCAACTGTAAGATATAATTGGGATGTTGATAGCGATAATGAATGATACTTTGTAAATGAATATTTCTGAATGTTAATACATTTATTTGAATGTTTCTATATGTGTGAATGTGAGAATTGAATTGATGTCTGAATGTATGTACTTGTGTGAAATTTTCCTTGTGACTTTTGCAGGTTTGCGGCCTGTTTGTAGGCTGATATCAATGGATGTCGTAAACCTGCAGTTCAGAAAACTGAACTGCAGGTTCTCATCCTGCTGACCAGCCACAGCAGGCCTGCAAACTGATATGAAAAAAAAAATATAAATAGGCGTCGGTTATTTATAGAAAACCGTCAGCAAAGACCTACAACGTCGGTTATGTATAGATAACCGACGCCTGATGTGGCCAAAGCAGTCCTGGAAATGGCGTCGGATATTCGTATCGAACCGACGCCTATTTAAACAACCAGGCGTCGGTCTTTTGGTATATAACCGACGCCAAAAGGGTTCGCGCCACAGAAAACGGCGTCATCTAGGACACTTTATGCGTCGGTTATCTACTAAAAGACCGATGCTACATGGAATATAGGCGTCGGTCTTTTAGTAAATCACCGACGCAGAAAGTGCCCTAGATGACGCCGTTTTCTGTGGCGCGAACCCTTTTGGCGTCGGTTATCTACTAAAAGACCGACGCCTATAGGTTAAATAGGCGTCGGTTAAAAAACCGACGCCGAAGTGTTCAACCTTTAGCGGCGCCCACATAGGCGTCGGTCGGAAACCGATGCCAAATGGGGTTAAAAGACCGACGCCAAAGGCCGTTTCTGTAGTAGTGTTACATCCTAAGTGAGATTAGGTGTTCAAGAACAGTCCCAAACTGGGGACTATCCAAGATTTACTCCTAATGAGTAAATCTTGGACGGGTTTCTAGGCCAACAAATACATGTGTTGTCATTCTTATACCAACAATCCTAGTTTCATCATTCATATCCTAGTTCTTCAAGTTAGGTGATTAACATTGTCAATATACTCAAAAAGGAAACAAGTTACCAATTTCATTGTTAGGACGGTAGAGATATCCTAAGATCTAGATCTAATTGTTCATAATGAGCATATGATAAAGTTACATCACTAGATGATTATATAATTTCAAAAGCAGTACACAAATAAATTCAAATGAGTAGATAACTAAATAAAAAATAGTAGACAAAAAAATACAAATAAGTAAATGAAAAATACAAATAAGTAGATGAATAAATCATAAAAAACTAGTACATAAATAAACACAATCAGTAAATAACTTTAAAAAAAATACCACTAGCTTGGTGAAATCAGTACATAAATAAACACAATCAGAATATTTTTCAATGGCTTTTGGGGTGACTTGATGAAATCAAAATGGAGGAGGATGTCGATAAACCTTAGAGAAGATAGGGGAGTAGTTATTTGATAGCGAGAAGAACAAGAATGGTGCTTGTAATCTTAATGTGGGAAAATGATAGTGCATGTTTTGGGCATCCTTTGTATAGGTTGATCTAGGGTTCAATCCAGGGATCAAAATGTTCATGATCATCTCTTGAATCCAAACCCCAGTAGCAGCCTAGGCATGCCCTGGCGCCGCCCAAGCATCTTCCAAGAGGCCTAACTAGGCAGGGCACCTGGGCTTGGGACCCTAGGTGAACGCCTGGGTTGCTTAGGTGCCGCCTGGGTAAGGTCCAGGTCGGCGGCGGCAGAGGAGGAAAGGCAGCGGCGGAGGAGAAAAGGCGGATGAAGGGTATACCTTGCTTTAGGTGTTCAGCGGTGGCAGAGCAAAGAACAACAGTCAGCGGTGGAGCAGCATCGGCGGTGGAGCAGCAGTAGTGGCGGAGGAGCGGCAGACCAACGGCAGAGCAGCAGCAACGGCAGAGCAACGGCGGAGGAGCGGCAAGCAGCAACAGTGGGGGAGCGGAATCGCCAGAGCACGAGAATGAAAAATTAAGAATGAAACAGAGAGAAAGGGGAACAGTCAGGCTCGCGGGGGTTAAGTTATCAATAAGCGTCGGTTATACAAAACAACCGATGCTATTTACTAATCGTGTTGGTTCTCATGTAAAACTGGCAACTATGTTCAATAATAGTCGTCAGTTTCCACAATAAAAACCAATGCCTATAAACATAATCTAATAAAAAAAATATTCTCGAACTCAGCCAATAGTCATCGGTGAACTTATAAAAACCGACGCTACAGGTGGTCAATATTTTTGCGGGGAGAGCGCGCATAAACTCATCCACGTCGGTTACTTATGTGAAACCGACGATTAAATTGGGCCCAATTTCTGTCTCACGAAAATACTTTAGTTGTCAGTTTTTAAGTTAAAAACCGACGCCATATGTTAAATTTTGGAGGTAAATTTTTCCCCATGAAAAATTTGGTTTTGGCAGTCGATCTTAGGTGTCGGTTTTTTATATAGAACCTACGCTAAATAAAAAAGTGATACCCGTGTCTTTCCACTCTTCACAGATAGATGGCGGTTTTATGAAATAACCGACATTGTATGCTTAAGGCGTCGGTTATTTGTATACAACCGACGACAGTGAATGTGACATTATAAGCCATTTCTGTAGTAGTGTTCCTCTTCCTCCCAAACTCCTCACCCACAACTGTCGTTAGAACACTGTTTCCCTTTTTTGGGCTTCTGACTTTAAGTCAGGTGGTATGTGAAGTTCCATTCCGGATTGGAGATGTGTAAGCTTGGCTTCCAGTTTCTACTTACGGGCGCGACATATCTACATTCATGAGTGCAGCAATATACCGGATGGGTAGGAACTTTTGGCATCTTTAAGGGCACATCTCTCATTTTCTTTTCTTTATTTTATTTGATTTTTGGCTTTTTATCTCTCCTTTCAAGCTTGGGTTGAAGGTTTTTTTGGTTTTCTGGGCGGCCAAGCCTCGTTGGGATATTTTTCTTGAATAGGGAAGCTTTTTCCTATCTACAGAGACTAGGATTTTCTAGATGCGAGCATCAGGTGGGGATGGTTGCTCAGGAGTATGACTAAGGTTCTCTTAGTTTGCAGGGATTCATAAGTTAAGGTTGTTACATCTACAACGTCTTATTGCAAGAATGAGGTATACCAGTGTTGCTATGATTGTTGTTTTACTCATGCTTTCATGTATGTTGCTCATATTTTTCTCTCACTGGGGATAGAACACTACTTTTTGAAAATTTTAGCGAGAGGAGGTGATCTTCTAATAGGTCAGTTGCAAAGAAAAATTTAAGATCAAAATTTTGGCGTAAGAACGTAAGCAAAAGAAAAGTGGAATATAAAGGGGAGTAATGGAAGAGTAATCGAAAAGTTTTAGTTCCTCTGCGTCCCGTTTATTACTCCTCCCCCAAACTTATCCTGAGCCCCATCTCGGGGCGTCAAAATTTGAGAAGAAGTATAAACAGGCCTTCTTTATTTATTTACTTGGCGGGGAAAGTCCACTTGGACTCTAGGAGCATGCTGGCGTAGATACCCCTAAGTGTGTGATATTGCTCGTACTGCATGTTCTCCACCTTGAGGCTAGTAGTTGCAATGGCTACCATCCATGATAGGCAAAAGAACCCACAGTCATTTGATAAGGGTATCTGCTGAGGGCTTCTATGGCAGTATTGGGTCTTTCTGAAGTCTTTGCCTTGTATTATTATGAACCCTCTACAATGATGTCATATCATTTGGACGATGGCTTCAGTGCAGGTGTTAGCCTTTTCTTCAGTGGGAGTTTTTGTTGTCGTCATATTAGTCGTTTTCTTTATCGAAAAGGTTGCATCAAAGCTATTATATAGAATTGCAGTCTTTTTTAATAGGTTGACATGCAACAAGGTCCAATGGTTGTTGTGAATAATATACAAAAAGATATGTTCAGGTGCGCCAGCTTGAAGGCGTCGTTGGATCCACTCTATTTCTCCGGTCTTCTTGTCCTTGATGATGTCGTCTACCAGTAGGAAATATGCCATGTGATAGTTTGGCATTGAATCTCCTAATAGCGCCTGGTAGGCGGACATCGTACTCACTGAGAGGTACCCTCTTATTCTCAATGTTTCACGGAGGTCGTCTTTGAGCATGCATATGCCATCTCATTCGAAAATGGCATCTCTCGGTAAATCATCTTCTTTCATAGAACTCATGATTATTGTTAGTTCTTCCATCGACAGACTGAAGTAGCTCCATCTGTCGAAGTTCTTGAAAGAAGGTACTATATCTCCGGTCGGGCCTTCTAGTCCTTCATTCTCAAGATCTTCTTCTACTTCTATTTGTACGAGATGCCCTTCTACACAAGGAGCTTCAGGAATGTTGAATGTTGAAGGTTGTTGTTCGTCTTTTGCTTGCTTTATAGCTTCTCTAATCTCAGCACCCCAGCCCGCCTTCCATGTTGTAGCTCTAGTTGTTTCTATTGGGTCGACCCACATGCTTTTGAGTTGTTCCCTCCAAGGTGTTTTCTCGGGGAGAGGGATATCCACATGTAACCTGTGGGGCACGGCATCAGCAGTCATCACTGGATCTTTGAAGAATTGGCGATCATAAATGACCTCCATTACGTACATGCCCCGCAATCTGTGTAGGTTTTCCTCATGTAGGTCTTCCAGTGGAATGCCCTTATTGATTGCTTCCACCATACGTAGGACGATGAAGGTGCAATCCCCTGAACCAGCTCCTTCCTGGGAAACGTTTTTGTTTATGGAGAAGAGTTTCCAGGACCCTTGGAACCTTTGACTTGCCTCTTTAATAGCATGATGTAGGCATATAGGAATTTTCAAGGCGTCCCTGGCATCCTTCCTCTTGTAGACGAGTGAAGTGTTGTCCATCTCTGTTGCGTAACAGTTGAGCACAGTCGTCTTCCACTCCATAAGTTCGATGATGATTAGGCCCCAGTGCTTTATGTTATGGATGGGTAGAACCACTATCCTGGTCTCTCTTCTCCTAACTGCCGCTTGAAGTTCCAACAGTTATGCCGCTCTGTAATCTTCTTTATATAACAGGCTGGCCAGTTGTGTGGTGCCGTTAAAGATTGGTTGCGGCTTATCGTGATGGAGGAATTCTTCAAAGAGGGTGGCGCAAAGTATCTTGAACATCCTTTTGTGTATTTATGCCTTCTTCAGAAAGATCCTTCGGAAATCCTCCCTGGTTAGACGTCTACCCTTATTGATATACAAAGTGTCTGGCCCAGGTAGATCGTCATTGAGGACATCTACTAGAACATGGACATCTTTGCAAAAGATGCGCGACACGGTCTTCATGTCCATGTCCTTCATTTTGCATGGCAGAGGGGGAGCTGGTGCATGCTGCAAAGTTCATTCTTCAGCTTGCCTCTCCCTGGAAGGCTCTTCCGTAAAGAAGGCTGCTAGCCCGCCCTCCTTGTCTTCCAACATGGCTTCCTGCACCGTTGGTATTGAGCTTTCTCTGATGGTGGGCATAGCTTTGTCCGCTTTTTCAGCACTCTTTGTCATAGGTTGTGATGTGGCCTCATGTCTAGCTTCTTCTGATGAGGCTTCTGTGATGACGTATTTTGCATGACTTTCTTCCAACGTATGCCCCGGCTTGGCCTCAGCCATCATCTTTAATGTGGCCTCCATATTCCCATCGTAAATGTAGTCGTTGTGCTCCTCATGCAATGGGAAGAGGAGGAAGTCATTGGATTCCTCCATCCCAGCTCCTAGCTTGGCTATTAGCCTGTCGAGCTCTGTTATGCCGGTCGAGCTAAGTGTTGTGGCCATCTCCTCCCGGTGAGCTGTTGCTTCCTGCTCTGTTGCCATCAGAGTGAGTGTGGGAGGAGTGAGGTGACGTCCTGCTCTGCTTCCGTCGGAGTGAGTGCGGGAGGAGTGAGGCGACGTCCTGCCTGCTTCTCATTCTCATTGGCGGTTTTGTCCATAGCCTCCTCCGGGTCGCAGTTGAGGTCAAACCCACTTGATTGGGCGGTATGCTTTTCATAGTGGGGGCTTGATCTTCCTGTTGGTAGGTTGCCTTGCTGCTCAGCGATGGGAGAGTTTCTTTGCGTTGTACTCTCGATCTTTGCTGCGTCAGCTCCTGCCCCAGGCCCCCCTTCATTGTCGTCGTGGCTGGAAGGGTTGTCCAGGGAGCATTCTGGGCTGGCAGAGTGCCTTGTCTTTTTCTTTTCCCGCCTGGCTTCGAGCCATGCACGTTATTGCTCGAGCTTCATGTGGTCTTCTTGTACTCCTTGTCGTTCTTCTTCTAGGGCAGCCATTGCCTCTTCGTATTCCTGGCGCATTTGCTCGTTGTCCACGCGTATGGCCTGCCCTTCTTTTCGTAGGATTGTCATTTCCTCCTGGAAGGGGGAGTGGCTTCTTAAGTCCTAGGTTCATGAAGTATGCTTTATCCCCCTTTACTTCCACAATTCCTATACTGGCGAGGGACTTTGTATCGATACTTTGTTGTCCCTCCATTTCTTCATATTTTTACAATTCGCCTTCTTCCAACAGGTAGTCGGCGATCCTTGTTATTTGACCACCCATACAGAAGGCAGACTTCCTCTTCGCCTCACTGCCCATAGCTGAAGACAACCTTTTGATAAGGATCCTTCCTATGTTCACTGGTCACTTATTGATCATAGACCATATAAGGAAGAGATCCCCTTACTGACTGTCACGGTATCTGACCTGGCATATATAAAGAAGGTGGTGATCTTCTGTATTATCTTGATGAAGCAGGAGCTAATTTTGGAGGCCTTGGAAGTTTTCGGGTTATGCCTTTCTTCTCCAGTCATCTCCTCCCACATTTTGTTGTTGTCATACGCCACAATCTCCTTCTCTCCCAATGCACTTGAACAGGCTTTTGCCTCTTCTTTTGATGCGGTAAAGATCCTATTCAGATCGGTCTCCGTTATAAGATGGCTTTTGCCCCCCAGCCGTACTTTGAGTTGGTAGTCCCCTCCTCCTGGTGCTCTTGTCCCATCGCCAGTTGTGACCTTTGTCAGAGAGGACATGAATTCTAGGGTCAACCTCCGGTATGACCTTACTTCGGGCATGCATATATTGCTTAGGTTTGCGCCCTCCAGAAATTTAACTATCATGTTGTAAAGCCCTAGCTTTTTGAAATCCTCCACATAGAAGTAACGTGTCATTATGCAATCCTTGTTAGAGGACATCCATTCATAGGCGGACTAGTGTACAATGTCCCGGGGTACGAACTCTGGCTCCCCTTGAGGCGCAGAAACTTCTTCCACTGCCTTTTCAGCTTTTGTCTTCTTAATGGGCTTGGGCTCCTTAAATGTAGCCTTCCACTTCTTCCCGTGCACTGGGCTTCCTGACTCTTCAGGTCGATACTCGGAGGTCTCTGTGTCTTCCGTCTGCCCGGTTGCTTCTGTGGATTGTTCTTGTGACACCCCTACCAATATCCTCTGGTATTGCTCCAGTCTCAGTTGTATCTCTAAGTGTTTGGGGACTGGCAGGGTTATGCTCTTTTTCAGTTTCGTAGTCAGGTCCTTGACTTTCATCTCTACCTCCTTAAGGGAGGTAGCCCTCTCGTATAGGGAATCGCTGGAGGCTGGGGAAGACATTCTGCAGGTTAAACTAAATTAGTCCCAAAAAAGATATTTTATTGTCTTCCTAGACATAACTATCATCAAGTTGATGGTGGTTATCTGGTTATAGTTTATCATTTTTTTAACTTTTTGGTTTCAAAATTATTAAACAGTCAGTAAGGATTACAGTCGCGGGTTTAATCGCGGTCACGATCATCTTTGAAAAGACCGCGGTCGCGAATCTTTTTCTTTTCTAAGGATGAAATCACAGTCGCGATGTAAATCACGGTCGCGATCATCATTGTTTGGAGGGATTTATGGTCACGATATTTTGAATAGAGACCGCGGTCGCAATTTTAATCGCAGTCGCGGTTACCTCTTAAAAAGGTCGCGGTCGCGAATATTTTCCTTCGATAAAACCGCGGTCACGATTTTTTTCCCATTCGTGGTTCTTTCTTCAGGAAATCCAAAATTAAAGCTTTTTAGGGTTTTTACAGTTTTCGATCTTAGGGTTTAACACCTCACGGCAGATTGCAACGACCAAACTCTAGGTCCTCTCCACTTCTTTCAGTTCCTTAGACAGGTGTTCATTGACCAGTTATATTTAGGATTTTAAGGACCTTCTTCTTGGTCGAGAAAGAGGACGGGGTTAGTCGTCCGGAAACAAGGTGCTGGCGAGGCATAAATCGGCGAAACGGCGAGGCGGCTTGTCGTAGCGATGAAGGGAGGTCCCGAGATCGAAAATAAAGCACGTCAGTGCGAGCGGGTTACCTGATTGAAGGGAGAGGATGCAACGATGGCAAAGGCTACGAGCGGTAAGGCAAATGATCTCGACAGGCACGTGGCGGCGAGTAGCTCGAGCGTCGGACGGTGAAATTGCAGTTGCAGCTGCAGTTCTTGAGTCGAGTAGACAAAGGAAATCTAGGGAAATTTCACGAAAGTGAAGGGAGCGTAAAGACTCTGTCGTTCGACAACTGGGTCTATTTATAGGCGTACGGATCGCTTCTGACTTAACCATGCAAAATTACTACGGTCGCGATTTTTATCGCGGTCGCGATTAGATTCACGGTCATGATGTTTTAGAAGGGAATCGCGGTCGTGATTATATTCTCGGTCGCGATCCATCTAAGAAAACCACGGTCGTGAAAATCCAACAAGCATTACCAAGGTCGCGGTCGCGATTATATTCACGGTCACAGTTATTATTAATCCAAACCACCAACTTAAAGAAAACAAGAAGAAAAACTTAGGCTAGAAGAAAGAAAGACGCATAAAGCAAAAATTAAAGCAAAGAGAGATCAAAGACTTGGGTTGCCTCCCAAGAAGTGCTTACTTTAAAGTCTCTTAGCTAGACTGCATAAATTCTTCACTCCTCTAGTCCTTCAGTGGGATGAGACAACACTCGATCCCTCTCCTTGTCGAGTCTGGTTGGTTCATCTAGGTTGATCTCAGATCTTCTGGCAAAATCTTCATCCTCGTAAAATCTTTTCAACATGTGGCCATTTACCTTGAAAATATCGGTCTTTTCTCCTTGAATATCCATAATTCCTTATGGATAAATCTTTTCCACAGTGAAAGGGCCTGACCATCTGGTTCTTAGCTTCCCAGGGAAGAGCCTGATGCTAGAATTGAAAAGAAGAAGCTTGTCTCCTTTACCAATATCCTTGTTTCTTAGGCGGGCATCATGCCTCCCCTTGGTCTTCTGTTTGTAGATCTTTGCGCTTTCATAAGCATGTAATCTCAGCTCTTTGAGATCTTGCAACTATAGGAATCTTTTTTGTCCCGCCTTTTCTAAATCCATATTTAGGAACTTAATCGCCCAAAGGGCTTTGTACTCTAACTCTAAGGGTAAATGACAAGACTTTCCATAGACTAGCCTATAAGGCGTGGTGCCTGTAGGTGCCTTGTAAGCAGTTCTATAGGCCCACAGAACATCATCGAGCTTCATAGACCAGTCTTTCCGAGTTTGGTTGACAGTCTTTACAAAGATTTGCTTAATCTGCCTATTGGATACCTCCACCTGTCCAAAGGTTTGAGGGTGATAGGGTGTTGCAACCTTGTGCTTGACCCTGTACTTCTTCAATAGCGCCTCAAATTGTTTCTCCCCAAAATGTGATCTGCCATCGCTTATCACGGTGTGGGGTACTCCGAAGCACGGGAAGATGGTTTTCTCGAAAAGCTTAATCACAGATTTAGAGTCGTAAGTTTGGGTAGCAACAGCCTCCACCCATTTCGATACATAGTCCACAGCCACTAATATGTACTGATAACCCTTCAACGAGGGGAAGGGACCCATGTAGTCAATTCCCCAAACGTCAAAGATCTCAACCTCTACCCAGTCTGTCATAGGCATTTCGTTCCTTTTTCCTATATTCCCAGTTGATTGGCACTCTTTGCATACTCTCACATATGTTGCAGCATCTTTGAATAATGAAGGCTAGTAAAATCCTAATTGAAGGACCTTTGCGGAAGTTCTGTCCTCGCCATGATGACCTCCATATGGTGAAGAGTGGCATTCCTTTAATATCAGTGGGTCTTCTTCTTCTGGTATGCATATTATGTACAAATTGTCCGAACATTTCTTGAATAGTAATGGGTCGTCCCAATAGTAATTTCTCACATCAGACAAAAGCTTCTTCTTCTGGTTGTATGTGATATCTGGAGGTAACTCCCCGCAAGAAAGGTAGTTGTAAAAGTCTGCGTACCATGGTAAGTTTTGTTCTTCAGCTCCTATCATGAGCAAAGCCTCATTTGTGTAGTTATCATTAATGGGTGGCTCATTTTCATCTTAGACAATGATCCGCGACAAATGGTCGGCCACAACGTTTTCTGCTCCTTTCTTATCAATGATCTCGTGATCAAATTCTTGGAGTAATAGGGCCCACCGCAGTAACCTAGGTTTAGTGCCCTTCTTTTGCATTAGGTATCTGATAGCTCTATGGTCAGTATAAACCTTTACCTTTGCTCCAATCAGATAGGATCTGAATTTGTCAAAAGCAAAAAACAATAGCTAGCAATTCTTTCTCTATGGTTGTGTAATTTACTTGTGCCTCGTCCAGAGTGCGGCTGGCGTAGCAGATAACATGATGTTTTATGTCCTTCTTCTGCCCTAGGACTGCCCCTATGGCATAGTCACTAGCATCACACATTAGCTCGAAGGGTAACTCCCAATCTGGGGCTCGGAGGATAGGTGGGGTTACTAGGGCTTCCTTCAGGGTCTAAAAAGCCTTCAAACAATCATCCGTAAAATCAAATTCGGTGTCTTTAACCAGCAGGTTTGAAAGGGGTTTTGATATCCTCGAAAAGTCCTTGATGAATCTTCTACAATAATCGGTGTGTCCAAGAAAACTTCGCACCCCTGTCACGGACTTAGGTGGAGGCAAATTAGAGATAGCTTCGATCTTGCTTGTATCTACTTCAATACCTCTCTTTGAGACCTTGTGCCCCAAGACTATGCCTTCTTGCACAATAAAATGGCATTTCTCCCAGTTAAGGACTAAGCTCTTTTATTCACAGTGTTGCAGGACTAACGATAGGCTCCTCAAACAACCGCCAAAATCTCTTTCGTAAATAGAAAAGTCATCCATAAAGACTTCCACGATGTCTTCTAAAAAGTCTGAGAACATCGAGATCATGCAACGTTGGAACGTTGCAGGGGCATTGCACAGTATGAACGGCATTCGTCGAAAAGCATAGGTACCATATAGACAGGTGAAGGTGGTTTTCTCCTGATCGTCAGACAGGATGGGAACTTGGTAAAATCTGGAATAACCATCTAAGAAGCAAAAGTATTCATGGTGTGCCAGTCTTTCTAGTACTTGGTCGATAAAGGGAAGAGGATAGTGATCCTTCTTCGTTGCTTGATTCAGATTTCGATAATCGATGCACATTCTCTATTCAGTAACAGTCTGGACGACTACTTCATCTCCTTTATCACCTTTTACCATTGTCATCCCTCCTTTCTTTGGCACAACATGAATTGGGCTCACCCAATTGCTGTCGCTGATAGGGTAAATAATACCTTCATCTCTTAGCTTGATGACTTCCTTCTTTATAACTTCCTTTAACATTTGATTTAGCTTCCTTAGGGGTTGAACCAGAGGTTTTGCTGATTCTTCAAGATTTATGTGGTGCATACATAGAGCATGGTTAAGCCCCTTGATATCATCCACTGAATAGCCTATAGCTTGCCTATGGAGCCTTAGCTCATTAAGAAGTCTTCCCATTTTCTCTTTGGTCAGGCTAGCATTGACTATCACCGGATACCTCTCTTTAGGATCGAGAAACTCGTATTTCAAACCTTTTGGTAATTGCTTAAGTTCAGGTTTGGATTTTTGTACTTCCTCTTCTTCACTTGTTAATTCTAGAGAAGCATACTTGACATTCTCTACAGCCTCCTCTTCGTCGCTTAACTCCTCTGCATTTTGATTCAGCTATTCGAGGATTTCAGCAACCTCGGGGTCGTCAATTTCTGAATCTTCTTTGTTTAACGCCCTCAAAAGAGGGTCTACCACTGCTGTTTCTTCTTCCACTTCTTCACAATATTGGTTGTAGCTATCCACGAAGTAAGCAGATTCTAGCAGGGACGGTCCCTTCATAGCATTTTTCACCTTGAAATCTATGTGATCATTTCCGACCCTCAGAGTTATGATGCCTTCAGCAACATCAATCAGTGCCCTGTTGGTTCCTAAGAAAGGACGTCCAAAGATAATAGGGCATTTAGGGTCTTCGATAGTGTCAATGATAACCATATCACATGGGATGAAGAATTTCCTCATGTGAATCAGAACATCTTCGACTACTCCCACCGGTCTTTTGAAAGTGTGGTCTGCCAACTCGATCCTCATATTAGTCCTGACCATCTCAGTCAGTCCTAATCATTGTGTGAGGCTTAAAGGCATTAAACTGATGCTAGCTCCCAGGTCGGCGAGACCTTTCCTTTCGATATTATCCCCTACTGCAAAAGGTATAATGAAGGCTCCAAGGTCCTTCTTCTTGGTAGGTAGTTCCTCCTTTATGAAAGTTGTCGACATGCTGGCCAAGTGTATAGTTTCAATCTTCCCTCCTCTTCTCTTCTTCGTGACCAGATCCTTGAAGAATTTGGCGTATGTTGTCATTTCTTCCAACACATCTTGGAATGGTACTTCCAGGTGTAGCTTTTTTACCGATTCCATGAACTTCTCATACCTCTTCTTGAGGTGAGCCTTTACGAGCTTGTAAGGGAAAGGTAATCTTGGTGAACAGTGACTCCTCTTGGTGAACAATTCTTCTTCGGGTTCTGGTTCCTTCACTGGGGGGGCACTGGTTTTCCCCCTTGGTTGGGTTGTCTACCTTGACCTTGATAGTTGATTTTGTTTGTCTAGAAAGTGGTTGTCTTGGTGTATTGTCCTTGCCCACTCTTCTTCTCGAAACCAGGTGGTTGCTTGGGTGGATTATTCAATTGATGCAAATTTTCTATTGCATCCTTGTTCCCATAGCTAAATCATGGGTGATCTGGTCTCTCAAAGTTAGCATAAGAGAAATTTTCAGCTTCCTCTTCTTCAGACTCACTCTCACTAGATTCTTCGGGTCGGGTATATATGCAATTGTCTACCCCATGTCCACCTTCACTACAGGTAACACATTTCATCACTTTCTCAATTGGCTTCTTTCCTTTCCCTCCTGATTCCTTCAACTATTTAACATCTGTGGCTATCTTTTGTATTTGAGACGTGATTTCTTCAAGAGCCTTTGATTCAATTGACGATCCTTCATTGGTGGCTTTCATTGCATATCCTCTGTCGGCCTAGTCATAATCAGTCCCAGCTTGTAACTCAGCCATGTTTTCAATGATCTTTTTAGACCTACTAGGCTTTTTCCCGAGAAAGTCGCTTCCAGCTGCAACATTCAGCGAGACTCACTCTTCCGGGGATATACCATTATAGAAAGTTGTTATTAAAACCCCTCCTTATAATTGTGGTGAGGGCAGTCTCTCTGGTACTCCTGATACCTTTCCCAGGCTTCATGAAGATTCTCATTTGGCTTCTGCATGAATAATGTGATCCTTTGCATGTTCCTGACAGTTTTCTCAGTAGGGTAAAACTTGTTCACGAAAGTGTCTTCCAGTGCGTTCCATCCATTCAGAGCTTGATGTGGTAGCCTGAGGTACCAAGATAGTGCCTTGTCCTCTAAAGAGAAGATGAAACCCTTGCAGTAAATGACTTCTTGTGGAACTCCCCGCATTTTGATGGTGTCACATATATTTTTAAAAGCGTCAAGATGATGATAAGGGTTATCGTTCTTTGAATTCCCTCAAAAAATCTTGTTCTGGATCATAGATATGACAGATGGTTTCAGTTCAAAGTTTGTTGCGTTGAACCTTGGTATGACCACAGGACATCTTGAGTTATTAGCTTTTTTAGCTACCAATTCCTGAAGAGTCTTCTCTTCTTCATCATCCTCTTCGCTGGCATTGTCCCTGTGAGGTCGCTCTTGATGGTTTCTCCTGTGCCTGCGGTGATGACGACGCTCCTCATGGTGAGGATTGTCTTCAGGTTCTTCTTGTTCTTCATAGAGATGATCGCCATTATAATGCCCATCTTCGTCGGCTTCTAGTGGGGGTGGGTGTTGTCCTATCCTTGCGTTCCGCTCGTCTACGGATGAAGGTGGTTCCACACGGGGCAGCATGGTGAGCGGAGTTAGTATGGGCTAAGCACTTCCTCCCTGGGTGGTACCTGGATAGAATGTACGATCAAGTAAGAAAAATCAGGCTTGATGAAGATGAACTATTCTACGCAGGTCCAGGTTAGAAGACTTAGTGGGATAGTACTGTCGAGCTTATTTCTAAGCTTGAGGCACAGGAGTATAGTTGGTGGACTCGGGTTCTTTAATAGTACCATTTTTCCTTGTCCCCGGCAATGGTGCCAAAAAGTTGACCGGCCTAAATCGCACGTCCAAAGGGAGCAGATTAAAGTAGTCAGAGTTTTAAAGAGATAACCCGACACTTAGGCCCCCGCAACGATAATGGGGTTTGATGTAGCAATCAGGGTTGAACACATGGATGAGGTTGGTCGTGCTAAGAACACGGAATCGACACTCTATACTCCGACATAAAAGAGGATTTTAAAAGCGTTCCCAAAGGAACAAAATCTCAAAAACAAGAGCAGTAAAACAAAATAAGTAAAAGGAACATACTGTAACAAGGTATAAGGGATAACTTGGATTTGGGTTCACCAACCAAGGCATCTTCCAACATGCATACTATCTCTCTCTCTTGCTTACTCATATCAAGATTACATGCAACCATAAAACGTCTATTCCACTCTCTCTCGAGATGAGGATAGATCTAGGCCTAAAAGAAGTCTCTCTCTCGAGATGACAACTCAAAAACCTCATAGCAAAACCTATGGTTTAAAGCGTTAGCATTCCAACACTCTCGTGCATTCATACCACTCCCTAACATGGGATAAAAGTGATATTACGCTCTCGAGATATCAACAATCAAACATCACAATATGGTAGCTAAGCATACAAGTGAAGCATTAAAGCAGGTGCGTGGAGATAATCTTGATAAGGGTAAGTGTATTCAAAAGAAAAGAGACAATATACATGTTGGGAGAGCCTTAGTGGCTACTCCCGACCCAAGTTAAGGTGTTTAGCCACTCATGCTTGCGGATAACATGGCGGTGCTACAGAAAGATAGATCCATGAGATACCACGAAGAAGGGAGGTGAGTACAATGAGAGGAAATGATACATCTAGAGGAGAAGAAATGTGATACTACACACTACTTCTTCATATCTGGATCTACTACGGGGACGTCTCCTTCTCTCGAACAAGTGGCAAGCGCAGGCGGTCATCTTCTCTCTCCTCAGCTTTTTCTCCAGAGATCCAAGACTGATGGATCCTCAGCTATGAGGTTGGGATGCGGCAACACTTCTTGGTACCAGGATCATATCTCCCTGATCTGATCTCTTGACAAGATAGGTGGGGGTGCTATTTATAGGTGCCTTCCACCGACTTAAGACTGTGGTCGCGGTCTTTCCTTTATTTCTCCTTGGTCGTGATCTTTCTTGACTGCGATCCTCGGTGAAGTCGTGGTCGCGATCTTTGCTAAATAACCGTGGTAGCGATTCTTTAGAGTGGGGCTACAGTCGCGATCTTTGGTGAGACTACAATCATGATCCTTATTGAATAACTACAGCCGCGATCCTTGGTGAGGCCGTGGTCGTGGTTCTTTGGAGAGAGGCCATAGTTGTGGTTCTTTTGAGAGAGGTCGCGATCACGGTTCTTTGTGAATAACTGTGGTCGCGATCTCTAAGATCGCAGTCATGGTTGGGCTGATTCCTAAAATCGCAAAACCAGGTTTTAGTCAAGAAGATAGACAAAATGCATGCAAAATTGACTAAAGTTATACTAAAAGTGGTATGGAATATATATAGAAAATACGTAAAGTGCGGTGTCATCACTACCTTGGTGAAGAAGGCTCCTAGGGTTTGAAATTTCTCTATTTAGGATTTCTTAAGCTCCTCCTTGGTGATTTTGACCAAAACTAGTAAGTATCCCCCTTTCCTTCCCTATTTTCATATTGTTAGTCTTCCTTCCACCTTCCTCTAGGTCAAAATCCTCGCCTTCCATGGTGAAACCCCACCTAGAACCCTTAAACACCTCATCTCCATGTTATTTTGTTAGGGTTTTTCATCTCTAAAGTGGAGAAGGTGCTTCTTGCTCGAGATAGGAGCTTTGTTAAAGAAACCGACCTCTCTAAGATTGGGAACCTTACTTATTGGACATGTCCACCTTCCCTAGAGGTTCTTTGCAGTCATAGGCTTGTATCTAGGAATGACTTGGACAATTTAGACTCTGAAGTTGAGGTATGATTGCATCCCACATTATTTCTATATTGAGCAATTTCTAATTTTTCACTCTAAATGTATGATGTACCCCCTATTCTTCTATGTTGAGCAATTCACCTATGCTTACTCATTCTCTTTGTCCTGTGCGCATTAGCTTATACACAATGTCTTTTCTTTTAAAAATCATGGTTCATCTAAACTACCTTATTTGATATTGATCATGTGATCATGGATATTCTTTTGAACTCTTATATTATGCTTTGTTCATGATGGAACTCTAAAAGATGACATGTGATGTCTTTTACCCACTTATAAGGTGGATGCATATGTTGGTCACTTATGTAGTGACTAGTTTATATATTCTTCCTATACTTTCTACTTGCTTGTACATTTAACATGCTATGTTATTCAGTAGCACGAGAGTAGTGTAATTGCATTGGTTTTTATGGTAGATGTGTTATTTCCTGTCGAGCAGATGTGATATTTCCTGCTCTTTTGGGATGGAAAGGAACCTCATACCCAGGGCAAGATGTGTGATTCTTGGCCCATGTTTTATATATTTGGGACATTTGTAGCATTCATTTCTCTACCAGGTTTCAAGTTTATGAGACTTGGTCGCCTTTGTGTTTATATTGTTCTAGGGCTATGTTTATTTCACATGCATGTAGGTTGATGATATGGGGTGTGTGCCCTAATTCTTTACATGTGCTTGTGTGGCACAATCTTTATGTTTCATTAATGGCATGTATTTTTTTGTTATCATATGATTTCAATTCCTTTTATCTTTATACCCATTTGGGTGGTCCTTATCCTTTCTATGGGAAGCCTTTTATATTTGATGCCATTTATTCCATATATTGCTCAATTTCCTATTTAGTATGCACATACCAGCCTTTGCTGATGTCATCTATTTTTTCTTCTTGCTGGGGTATGCTTCCAACCCTAGGTGAAGGACTTGGATGATAAGGCATGAAGTTTTGGACTAGCTTAAGGAGTTAAAGCTTGGAGACAAAGTTTTTATGGTTTAGATTTCCCTCTACTTAGATCCTTATGTTGTATCATACATGTAAACCCTTATGGGATATTATGATGTACTTTTGTAATCTTTTGTGAAAATTGAATATAGTCAACATTTTTATTTTGCTGTTATACTTTGGTTGTTTTGAATACCATTTATTGAAATTGAAAATATTACACCTACTCCGGCATACCTTTGAGTGGGTTTGGAATGAATGTTTTATTCTTCAATTTTTCTTTAGTAAGGGGGTGATCCTGCCTCCTTACAATGACTTGCATGTTTCAATCTCAAGATCGGTCCTGACATGTTATTACATGACTTACATGTGTCAATCTCAAGGTGGGTCTATCCAGTACAACTTGTTCACTAATAAGTACCCATGTATCTAAGTCAATATTCTATATCATGACTAAAGAGACACAATCATCATTCATCATACATGATAGTCTTGTGTATTATTATCGTCCTATACTATCCTCAATAATAATTGAATAATGATATAACAAGAATGAGTATTGTTATTATACATATGATTTTAAGTTCATATCCTCAATAGATTTTATATTTCATCAAGTTAAAACATTCTTAGGACATTATTAAGTTTATTTATGATCTCAATATTAAAACAAACATAATAAGTGGAAATACCTTTTATTAATAGTCAAATCAAGTAAAAAGTATCCCAATCACAATCATCACATGATAGCCCCTAGGAGATACAACTAATAGTCTCCCACTTGCACTTGCAATCAGTCATGAATCTAATTCCAAGTGACCAAACATGACCATCATGCTTCTATTGTGGAAGTGCTTTCGTCTAGGAATCAACAATTTTACTTTCAATTGGTACTTTGCAATTCCTAATATTTTATCAATTTAGGATCTCACATATGAGTTCCATCGGTAGGTGGTTGTAGTGTTTTCATCATTGAACAAGTCTTCTATTTCATTGATGGTTGAAGTTGGGATCTCATTCGTAGATGAAGGCATGACTTCAATCGAGGTATATGTTGGAATTTTTTAGTAGTGTGAGAGTTTATATTGGTGGTCAACCGATAGAAAGGCAGAGTTGAGAAAACAAACAAGGCTTCAGATGATGCAAATGCACTGTGGACTATTGGTGTGTGGATAAGGGAGTGCTCCAATGGAACTCATACTTATGAAAATCCATGGATGACACTTGTGTACCAAGCTCGAACTTGTCATGCAAATTAGCTAATTGGATAAAAACCTTACAAATTTACATAAATTAAGGAAAACTAATTGGAAGATAAGCCTCAAGTAAATAATAATTAAACATAAAATTAAGCTGAAAATACAACTAAAACTAAGATGAATATGCATTCATCATTGCCCAAGACCCAGCATCAACAAAAGCATGACATCACCCCCAAAGAAACAAACCAACTGACACCCCCACTGCTCAATGCCACACCTTGACCTACTCCATCATGTTATGGGAGGCATCGATCGATGCTGAAGCAAAACACAATATTCACACTGCATGATCTGACCAGTATATCGAATGTGCTTAAGGAATACAAAGGATAAAGCGATAAAAACCTTAACTCGTGGCCTATAATACAAACCATAGCTTTCATTCTTGGGCATATTTTGATTTAGGGTTGAAGGTGTCAAAGTGACACCACCCTAATGTCAGAGGTCATCCTCCTCACCAGATCCTCGCCCAATTCCATATACAAAATAAACAAAACACCCCTATATTTTAGATGTTAAAAAAACTCAACCATTTTTCTAAGTTGTTCGCCAACCAGAACCTAATCATACAAGACTCTGATGTTCACTCACTGACAGTGTCTTTTCCCAAAGGATACTAATGGTTTTCACATGCTATTATCCGTTGAACCTATCACTAACATCATCGGTGGGTTATTAATATTATTCCATTTTTGATTGATGTGAACTCCTGCAGAAGTAGTTTGCTGATAACAACTTCCACGAAGATTTTTATAGTCGACGTTTGCTAGTAAAGTGCATGATTGACGTCATCACTTTTACATGACCGGGTGTTGACTGTTGGCTGGGTAAATCAAACAAGCACGTGCGATACATTTCACCAAGTAGCTTGGGGTGACGAAATTGAAAAAGAACTCCCACCGCACCCACATCCCCACATTGCATCACATGAGACTACTATTCAGAAGTACTAACGCCACATATATAATTAGATACGGCATATTAAACAGCGAAGCCAGCTGCAAGAGTTCCACTTCATCCAAGCAGAGTGGTGGACAGACGCGACACAGCTAGTTCCATTATTTAGATCTACATCGGATCAAAAATGTGCATCGCAGTTCAGAACTAGTTGGTGGCTAATAGGTTGTGAAGGTGAGAAGCAGTGGCGTAGCCACATGTAGGCCTGGATAGGCACGGGCCCTACCCAGGATCTGTCATTACCCAAAATCTAGCTTAAAAGTTAACGGAGTATTAATGTAAATACTAATTGTGCCCTACCCAACATCTTAATTATGAGTTCTAAATGAATGGTGCCCCCCTCAAACCAAATTGCTGGCTCCGCCACTGGTGAGAAGTAAGATTGAAGAATACGATACGGAAAGGATATAACTAGGATTTGACACTGATCGCCAAACCGACCCCAGAGAAACGATTCTAAAGGAAAGAGACCTTCAGCATGAGGACAAGCTAAACTATACCTCAAGGGTGTTTTATAGATGAACGCAGAAGGAAGTATATATTCGTAAGGAGTCCTCTAATCCTGATACAAGTTTGTTGATTTGGTTTTTGTACACGCGTTCTTTAAAGAAAGACGGATGCCAACAAATAATATCGTCATTAGGTAGGGGTGTTTTCGTACGCATCCCCATTTATAAACTACAAAACAAAATTTAGAAAAATGATAAGAAAACTTGTATCTTGCATGCCTTGGAGGTAGTTTGTAGAGCCTTGTAGTTTTGTTCGCGTCGAAAAATAATGATTCGGGAAATCATTCTATTTTCAATCCTTACTAGACATAAACTCGTGCTATGCAAGGGTGTCTTAGTAGACTACAATCAATAATTTATAGATTTAACTTAAAAAGATAAAAATATATATGTACAATACATATATTAATAGGACTTCTCATACACACATGGACCAATATGTAATTTCAAAAAATAATAGAGAAAATTACATGCAACCCCCTTTACGGGCTTTTCTATATAGTATAGATGTGTCTCCTAATATAATATATAATTAAAAAATTAAAGATAAAAGTACGGTGTACACACATGGACTAATATGTAATTTTAAAAAATAATAGAGAAAATTGCATACAGCCCCTCCACAGGCTTTCCTATATAGTATAGATGTGTTTCCTAATATAGACCAATATGTAATTTAAAAAAACAATAGAGAAAATTACATGCAGCCCCCTCCACAAGCTTTCCTATATAGTATAGATGTGTCTCCTAATATAATATATAATTTAAAAAATTAGAGACAAAAGTTTGGTGTACACACAGGGACCAAAATAGCAGAGGTGCCTTAGTAGACTACAATCAATAATTTATAGATTTAAATTAAAAAGATAAAAAAAATATGTACGATACATATATTAATAGGACTTCTCATACACATAGGGACCGATATATAATTTCAAAAAATAATAGAAAAAATTACATGCATCCCCCTTTACGGGCTTTTCTATATAGTATAGATGTGTCACTACTACAGAAATAGCATTCAGTGTCGCTTTTCTGGGCGTCGGTTATTAAGAAAAACCGACGCCTATAATATCAGGCGTCGGTTATGTAGGCAAACCGACGTCTATATTCGAAGACCAGCCAGACACGGGTACCGCTTTGTATTCAGCGTCGGCTGACTATAACCGACCGACGCCTAAAAGCGCCCGCAAAATCCAATTTTCGGATGAAAAAAATTTGGGCCACATACAGCGTCGGTGTTTTAACTATTAACCGACGCCTATTTAAAATGAAATTTTACGCGAAAAGTTCCACTTTAGGTGTCGGTTATCCTTGGATAACCGACGCTGATAATGGTTCCCGCCGAATAATTTAGGGTAAAAGTTTTCTATTTGGGCATCGGTGTTTTACTAATAACCGACGCTAAAGCATAATAGGCGTCGGTTGTGTAGATAACCGACGTCGTTGATCAACTTAATAGACCCGATACCCGGCTCTTCCCCCTTTCTTCCTGTTTCATCGCGACTTCTCTTCTGTGCTGCTGCTCGCCGCCGTTCTCCCAAAATCACCCATCGTCGGTTGCTGCTGCTCGCCGCCGCTGCTCTGGTTCTCTTCTGCTCACCGGCGCCGCTGCCCGCCACCCGCCGCTGCTGCTTCTTCTCCTGGTGCTTCTCCGGCCGGCGCCTGCTGCTTCTCCGACCGTCAGTTGCTTCTGCCCGCCCCCGGTCGTTTGTTGCTGTCGCTGCCACTGCTGCTCTAGCTCCTCCACACGCTGCTGCCGCCAGCGGTCCTCTCCACACTAGCTCCAGGTAGCGCTACCTCTCCTTCTCCCTAGCTATTTACCAACATGCAGCAAGCATGACCATGGCTGTGTTGGCCTACCACGGCCGTGCTGGACAGCACGGCCGTACTTACTGTTGGTAAGGATATGAACAAATTTTCATGTAATGTTTTATGTAAATCCTAGGATATGAACAAATTTTTTGCTTGCATATATTTGTGCTTCCAATCCTAATGTTTGACTTAATTCAGTAAATTTTGATGCATGTTGAAATAAGATTTAAACTTGTAAATTCTAGCATCCTAATTTGATTTGATTAAACCTAACATTGATGAAACCCTAACATCAATTGTGATGAAACCCTAACATTAATTGTGATGAAACTCTAACATGTACATATCTATTATTGTGTTTGTTGGCCTAGAAACCCGTCCAAGATTGACTCATTAGGAGTAAATCTTGGATAGTCCCCGGTTTGGGACTGTTCTTGAACACCTAATCTCACTTAAGATGTAAGTGTATAATGTGTATTGGGTTTTCGAGAAAATTTCGGTAGCATTTCCCCGTTTGTTCTCTAAGTACATATGTACTTAGAGAACAGCGGGGAAATGCTGTCGAAATTTTCTTGAAAACCCAATACACATTATACACTTACTAGTGAGATTAGGTGTTCAAGGATGGGATACGTGGTACACATTTATTATATATAAGAATGACATAAAATGTGTTTGTTGGCCTAGAAACCCATCCAAGATTTACTCATTAGGAGTAAATCTTGGATAGTCCCCGGTTTGGGACTGTTCTTGAATACCTAATCTCACTTAGGATGTAAGTGTATAATGTGTATTGGGTTTTTGAGAAAATTTCGGTACCATTTCCCCGTTTGTTCTCTAAGTACATATGTACTTAGAGAACAGTGGGGAAATGCTGCCGAAATTTTCTTGAAAACCCAATACACATTATACACTTACTAGTGAGATTAGGTGTTCAAGGATGGGATAGGTGGTACACATTTATTATATATAAGAATGACATCAAATGTGTTTGTTGGCCTAGAAACCTGTTCAAGATTGACTCATTAGGAGTCAATCTTGGATAGTCCCCAGTTTGGGACTGTTCTTGAACACCTAATCTCACTTAGGATGTAAGTGTATAATGTGTATTGGGTTTTCGAGAAAATTTCGGTAGCATTTCCCCGTTTGTTCTCTAAGTACATATGTACTTAGAGAACAGCGGGGAAATGCTGCCGAAATTTTCTTGAAAACCCAATACACATTATACACTTACTAGTGAGATTAGGTGTTCAAGGATGGGATAGGTGGTACACATTTATTATATATAAGAATGACATCACATTATACACTTAGGATGTAAGTGTATACCCTAATCTTTTCCTAATATATACTTGTTTCCTAATATATACTTGTTTTCTCTGATCATAGAATGGATAGATCATGGATGTCCATTCGTAATCGTTGCACCCCAGAGTTTATATCTGGTCTTGATCAGTTTATTAGATTTGCCGAGGAACATAGGAAAAAACCTACAGATAGGTTCTACTGTCCATGTAGGCATTGCGGTAACAACTTGAAAGTCAACACTGGTGAGGAAATCAAAAGTCATGTCATGTGCAACGGGATTGTACAAGGCTATACAGAATGGTACTGGCATGGAGAGATTTCAAAATCGAAACCAGTAGATGTCGATAGCAGTGCTTGGGTGGAAGAAGAAATTGCCTCCGATGACATAAATGTGAACGAACCAGTTCCAGCAGACATCGTTGATGCGATGTTGGATAGTTGTAGGGTAGAGCACACCGATCCACCTCCTATCTTTAGAAACATTGTGCATGATGCTGAGATACCGTTATACACAGGCTATGCTAAGTTTACGAAGCTTAGCGTTGTGTTGAGATTGTATAAGTTGAAAGCTAACAATAGATGGAGCGATAAAAGCTTCACTTCATTGTTGACTTTGTTGAAAGAAATGCTTCCTGAAGGAAACGAGCTGCCAATCTCAACATACCAGGTAAAGAAAATGTTGTGCCCAATGGGAATGGAGGCCAAGAAGATACACGCATGCCCGAATGATTGTGTATTATTTCAAAAGGACTATGTAGATTTGAAAGATTGTCCAAAATATGGTGCGTCACGGTATAAATTGACGACTTCGGGGGAGTCCAAAACTGGTTCTCCTGCCAAGGTGTTGTGGTATCTACCTATGATATCACGGTTTCAACGCTTGTTTGCAAATCCGAAAGATGCAAAGAATTTGAGGTGGCATGCAGATGTTAAGAAAAATAATGATGGGATCCTACGACATGCGTCTGATTCCCCACAGTGGAAGAAGATTGATCTATTGTACCCCAAATTTGGTGAAGAAGATAGGAATCTAAGACTTGGGCTTTGTACAGATGGGATGAATCCGTACGGGACATTGAGCAGCCAACATAGCACTTGGCCAGTCATGCTTGTTATATACAATCTTCCTCCCTGGATGTGTATGAAAAATAAGTACGTCATGTTGTCGTTGTTGATATCGGGCCCTAAACAACCCAAAAATGATATCGATGTTTATCTTGAACCTTTGATTGATGACTTAAAGAAACTTTGGGCTGAAGGTGTGATGACCTATGATGCTTCAGCAAGAGAGACATTTCGTTTGCACGCTATGTTATTTTGCACTATTAATGATTTTCCAGCATATGGGAATTTGTCTGGATATAGTGTCAAAGGAGCTAAAGCGTGTCCTATATGTGAAGAAAAAACTGATTCAATAAGACTAAAACATGGCGGCAAGACTGTATATCTTGGTCATCGAAGGTTTCTTTCAAAATTCCATCCGTATCATAGGAAGCGCAAAGCATTCAATGGATGGAATGATGAACGGAGTGCACCTAAACCTATACCAGGGGATGTTGTTTATGAAAGAGTAAAAGACATTGTCAATGAATTTGGTAAGAAATCACAATGTAGTTGTAACACCCCTGACCTGGGTTATGAGCTAACCCTAGAAGTTTCGCCTAAATAGGTAATTATTATACTTGTGAACACTCCCTGGCATGAAATTAAGTTCCTCAGGAACATTTACTTTCAATTTTGCTCCTTTTTGTATAAAGATGTAGCATTGTGTTGTATGCAGGGACCTATGTGCAAATTACCCAGTTTAAGGGTTGAACTTGAAAATTTCACAAGATAAGATGTTCTTTTGATGTTAAGACATCATGAAGATGTCTATGATAAAGTTTGAGGGATTTCCCAAGCTTGAGCACCAAGGTGCAGCTGTGGAAGCAATCCCCATGCTCAGAAACCCTAATTTGGGGTAAAGTGCAATTTACCCAAATTGAGGGGTCCAACTTGTAATTTTCACCATCTAGAACATCTTCTATGACTCTTGTCATCATTTAGAGTAGAAATGATGAAGGAGATACATCATTCACTAATCAGATGAGAAAAATGATCTTTGTGATAGAAATCACCTAAAATGGGTACAAAACCCTTTCATGTATGTACCCTAGTTGAAGGTTGGATTCCTTTACCCTTAGATCTTGAGTTTTCTTGAGATTTGCATAAGGTTAGATGGGCTTGGACGTGCCCTTGAACAAGGAGGGACCTAGATGTGAATTTTGAATTTGAAAGGTCCTTGTAGTAGAAAATAGGCTAAAGCTATAAAAGCTTTTTCCTTTGCAACGAGCAAACGACCTTGCTCCTGTTTCATTCACTCCCTCTCATTCTCAAACCGACTAAGGAGAGCTCTGGAGCTCAGGAGGACGAACAAGGGAGTGCAAGGTAGGTTTGGATCCTTCCTTTTTGCTCAATTCTTGGATGAAACTCGGATTTAAGGTCAAATTCATGGCTAGCTCACTTAGCTCCATCTTTCTAGCCATCTCTTCTCAACCTTCCTTGGAGGATTCACCTTGGCCGACCTGTGGAGCTTCTAGGACGCCATTAAAGGCTTGGAACTCGAAAGCTTGGAGCTCAAGGAGCAAGCTTTAGGCGGGTTTTATAACTCTAAACTTTATGCTTTGATTATACATCTTTTCTATGCATATAGTTGATAGATCTTCTTCTTCCCTATCTTCCCTTGCATCCTTGCAAGCAAAAACGTGAAGAACTGCTACTGTTCTTAAGGTGGAAGATAAGGGCGTTAATTCCTATGCTTATCCACAGATTTTCACTTTATCAAACGACCTCCACCTATTGCTCAAAACGGTTTCAAACCGTTTGGTGGGCAAACGGTTTCAGGGTCGTTTGAGGGCAAACGGTCTCAAGACCGTTTGGTCCCGTTGACCAAGCGAAGACCGTTTGGGAATCTTGTTCATAATTATGTAGGTTAATCACCCACGAAATTTGAGAGGTTAACTCCAAAGGAATCGTGAGATATGAGCAAATCTATTAGCAAAACGAATTGAATTAAATTCTGATTTGCAATCTGTTTAATTTGCCCTTTTTGGGCAAACGGTCTCAAGACCGTTTAAGATGGTTGACTAAACGCTGACCGTTTGGGATTACTGTTCATAATGATGTTAATTAACGACTCACCAAATTTTATGGATTAATTCCAAACGAGTCATGAGTTGAAGGATGATTAATAGGGCAAACCCTAATTGAAATTAGTGCTGAATCTCCTATGAGTTAAGTTGAGATTTTGGGTTGCTTAGCCCAAACGGTTTCAAGACCGTTTGGGAATCACCCAAACGGTCTCAAGACCGTTTGGGGGTCACCCCAAGACCGTTTAGAGGTCTGGGGTCAAGTATAGTTGATCAATTGAAGGTCCAAAGGCACCAAATCATATTGCAATTAAGTATTGATGTGATGATCAACTCAATAGATCAAACCTTGATGAATTTTCACTAAAGTCCAAAGGATGGATGAGCAAACGGTCTCAAGACCGTTTGGAACTCATCCAAACGGTCTCAAGACCGTTTGGTGTCAACCCAAGACCGTTTGGAGGTCTAGGGTTAAGGTAATTGACCAATTGAGGGCCCAATTACAGTGGGTTAGTGAAACAATCAAATTGCTGTTTTCTAAGTATAGATCTTGTTGAGTTTTGGGTTGAAGGACCCAAACGGTCTCAAGACCGTTTGGGGATTCCACCAAACGGTCCCAAGACCGTTTGGGCACAACCCAAGACCGTTTGAAGGTCTAGGGTTGAGTTAATCTAATGGTTTGAGGGTCCAATTGTAGGAAATTGATGCATTGTTGAAAATTGCTGATTTTGACCTAATTGGATTTCAACCTTAGTCAAAACGACTTGGATTTTGGTCAAACTTTGGGCAAACGGTCTCAAGACCGTTTGGATGATGTCCAAACGACCTCAAGACCGTTTGGGCCAAGTTTGAGCCCAATTGGAGGTCAATTGATAGGTTCAACCTTGAATTGATTCACATTGTTGAACATTGATGACCAATCCACTTGGAACCCTAATTGAGGACGATTGAACCCTAATTGGTTTTCAATTGAGTGTCAACTTGATGTCTAAGTGGTTAAGGCTAACCCTAATTGGCTCAATTTATAAGTGGTTAGCATAGCTTTAGCCAATTGAGGGCTTCAACATACATATCCTTGAACTTTGGTGACCTTTGAACCCCTTTGGAGGTCCAAACGGTTTGAGCCCATTTGGACCAAACGGTCTCAAGACCGTTTGGGTCCAAACGGTCTCAAGACCGTTTGAGACCAAACGGTCTCAAGACCGTTTGGGGCCAAACGGTCTCAAGACCGTTTGGGCTCAAACGACCTTAAGACCGTTTGGGCTCAAACGACCTCAAGGTCGATTGGTCCAAACGACCTCAACCCGATTGAAGCTCCAAACGGTTTGGAAGTCAACCCTTCCAAACGGTCTTCACCTCCAAATGGTCTCAAGACCGTTTGGATCCAAACGGTCTCAAGACCGTTTGAGGGCCAAACGGTCTCAAGACCGTTTGGGTGGTTGAAACCGTTTGAAGGTTGAAACCGTTTGGAGATTGGTGATGGTTTGTACTTAACCATTTGATGATGTAATCAGTTCAATGGTGATTCAATCTAAACCCTAATGGTAACCTAGGTCATTAAGGGACTATGTGATTAGTAAGTTAACCCATGATGGTGATCATGTGGCAAATTACCAAAATACCCTTGAGGGGTCTAAAAGGGTAAAACCTTGTTCTAAGCAAACCCTAATCACATGATGTTGATGTTTCGGCTTATGCTAGCCAATGGAAACTTATCTCAACCTGATTTAGAGTGGTGTTGTCACCATCTACTAGTGAGAGGAGAGAGGAAGTATTTCTAGAGAAAGAAAGTATCCTAGAGAGAGAAAGTACCCTTTTTAGGAGGAAACTCTAGTAAGATACTTCATATACATATGAATGTGCATGATTAGGGAATGACCCACCTATGTGAGGTCATGGAAACCCTAATTATGATATCTAATGGATCTTAATCCTAAGTAAGAGCCTTAATGATGATGTTTCTCTTCCATGATGATGTAATGAGTACAATTCACCATGGAGTGAATAGTAAACCCTAAGTTTAGGGTGAAGACATGAAAAATGAATAGTAATCCCTAATTCAATTGAATAAAACCCTAGTTAATGACCAGTTGAGGATTAACTAAGGGTCAAATCAGTTGAAGGTTGACCTATTTAACTCAATTGAAGTATGAGGGTAGGTCCAACTGATGAATGGTTCCATGAATTCAATGGTTGAAGGAACCAACATTGGAAACTCTAATTCATTTGAGTGCTTTATGTAAAGGAGGTCTAATGTGATTGAATATCTTGAGAATCAAGATGATAAATGATCCATCGACCCAGTGGTGAATAATAATGATAAACAAATAAGGTACAAAGGTTGGAACCCTAATAAGTATCTAAGGGACTAGTACCAATTAAGGAATGAATCCCTAATTGCTTACTGAACCAATGACCTGATACACTATGTTAAGATGAGTTGGATACTCTTGATTGAAGGGTTGATATGACCTAATCAATTTAAGATGATGTTAACATGAATTCATATTTGAATATAATTCATGTGGTGTTTAAGGGTATGATCCTTAGGAAGAGAGAGATCATGAAACCCTAGACATGTATATAAACCCCTATTGTCAGGACTTTTGGGTTTTTAACCCTAGTTGAGGGTGATTCCATGTAAATCCCTAGTTGAGGGTGATTCCTTGTAAATCCCTAGTTGAGAGTGAATCCATGTGAATCCCTAGTTGAGGGTGATTCCTTGCAAATCCCTAGTTGAGGGTAACTTCATGTGAAACCATAATTGAGAATGCATCCTTAATTGTTGAATTGTTTGCTATTATCTGTTGAATGAACCATGCAGGTTGTTATGAGATGATAGACATATCCAGGTAGGGAATGCCATGTCATACTAATGAACTTTGCATATTGTTATAAGATAATGGGCATATCCAGGTATGGAATGCCATGATATATTCATTGAAAGCATGTCTTAAGCTTTATGAATAGTAACCCTTGTTGATGCACTGTGAGTGACATCTTTTGTAATTATGGGCTGTAATAGCCATAAATGTTATCAAAGTCATGCTTGACAGATGACTTGAGATGAAATAACTGATGATTGTGAAAAGTTAGGCCTGCTACATTTTAAGTATTCTCATATATAGCTGTGTTATTGTAAGATGATAAGAATACTGAATGTACCTAACCGATTAAGAGAATTAGTGAGAGGAATTGATGTAGATTCGTGTAGTCCGTCATTCCTTCACTAAAAGAGAAATGGTGAGAGGAGTTGATGTAGATTCATGTAGTCCATCATTCCCCACCGCACAGTCGAAGAGGTGAGATGCATCCCTGCACTCCCTTAATAACATAATCAACAGCGTAGTATATCTGTTAGAGTTATCTACGAGTTATTTGATTGATGTTACTTTAAACATCATAGAGGTTCTCATATTTTGATATTGATTGAACTCTGCTTATCATTAAAACTGCTAGTGAATATCTTGAAGGCTATTATTGCTTTAGTTATTCCCCGCTTTGTTTATAAAGCTTCTAGTGGAGAGTTATAACTCTCGCTGGGGCAATTACGTATAATTGTCTCACCCCGTAGACTTCTATTTTTTTTAGGTGGTCGTCGAAGACGGAGGGACAAGAACTCAGGTGACCAATCCCAGCAGCATCAGGGGCAGTAGTTATCTCAGGTGGAGATCCAACCTGCTTCATGATGTAGTATAGAGTTTGTCCTATGTGTCCTCTGTATTCTCAGGTCCTGGAGTGTTTTGAGTATGAACTTTTGAGAAGTTTTGTATCATGTTGTATATAATCACTCAAGAAGTTTTTGTTAGTGATGTAAACAGTTAAATCCTTTTTATAGAAAAGGTTTGTGGTTTCAAGCTCTTGTCTCAAAAAGTTTTAATTTCTCGTGATTTTTGGTCTTCCGCTGTTTACCGAATGCTTCCGCACATGTTTAAATCGAGATTAATTCGTGGTTTGGAGATCGGAGCCCACAATTAAGTGGTATCAGAGCTCTAGGTTCGCCGAGTCTACAGAGGCATAGGACATAGGAAGTCGAGTCTATCTTTAGTATTCCTTCCTTATCTAATAGAGTCTTCTACTCCTCAGGAGAAGAAGATACTTAAGATGTCAATGCCACATGATGAATATGTGGGAGAAAGTAGTGTTAGTGCACCTCAAGGCGGTGCAAGAGTACCAGAGGTGGAACAGCCTGTACCAGGACAACTTAGAGAGCCGCCCCAGTTTGACCCAGCTGATATGGGTAATCCAGCAGTCCCGACTGTGTTTGGGCAGTTTATGACTGCCATAACACATATAACCGACAGGTTGCCTATGCCTGCACCTAGGGCACCTGTCCAACCAGAGAGCCAAGGTATCAGGAAGACGTTCGAGCGACTACGTCGCGTTGGAGCTACCGAGTACCATGGGACTGCTGACCCCGCAGATGCTGATCAGTGGATGACAGAGCTGGAAAAGGCTTTCAGGATCCTGAACATCCCTGAAGCTGAGAAGGTTAGACATGCTGTCTATCTTCTCAAAGGAAGTGCTGGTCACTGGTGGACCATGGAAGAGCAGAAGAGACCTGGAATAGAAATCTCATGGGAAGACTTTAGGTGGGAATTTTTCCAAAGATATTTCCCGAAGACCTTCCTAGATGAGAAAATATCTCAGTTTGAGAGACTGAGACAGGGTATGATGAACATTAGCGAGTATGAAGCTAAGTTCATGGAGCTGTTGCGGTTTTGTCCACACATGGCTGCCACAGAAGAAGAGAGAATCAGGAGATTCGAGAGGGGTTTGAATGCTGACATGTCTACCCCAGTGTCTGCCCTAGAGAACCGAGACAGATTCTCTACCTTCGTTGAATCAATCCGAAGGATAGAAAGATCTGTGGTTGAGAAGAGGCAAACCCAGAAAAGATATCCACAATTCCAGGGTTCTTTATCTATGGACTTTAAGAAGTCTAGATCCTCTACACCTAACCCTCCACCATCCAGAACTAGTTCTCAGACTGAGTGGTCTCCAAGTAGGGATGGGGATCTTAGTTATATTCCAAAGAAGGCCTCCATTATAGCATCAACATCGGTGTCTGGACCTCGCCGACCTTATGCTATATCTAGAATCTGTTATCAATGCAGACAACCGGGACATTTGGTAAAAGACTGTCCAGACGGGAATCCTATGATGACTCAACCTCAGGGGCAGAGTCAACAAGAATCACAAAGGAGGCAGTTTTCTAGTGACAATAGAAGACGTGGACAGACGTCCCGGGCAGGTCAGAGGAAATAAAGTCATTCTAATATTTCATTTTCATGTTTCTATGTGATTAAAAAACGTGAAAATAGTGTTTTTGAAATTATTTTGACTAGTTTTATAAGGACACAAGGGAGATGAGAACTTATATCTCACTCAATGTTCCTTAAAAAGTTTAATAATCTCTCTTATCGGTATGTCAAAAGATGAGATTTATAAATGATGCCTGGAGGAAATATAGAAATGGAAAATCTTGTGTGTATAAGGATATGAAAAGTGAGGAATAAGACAGTATATAAGTGCATACTACTTGATCTCAGTATTTGTAAACCCTGGCCAGGTATACAGATATTGATGATAAAGTGAGTATGGAAACTCCTAGATGGATATCGTTTTGATTGCCCTGATCAAGCAATCATTCTGATACAATCTAATGAGTATCATGAAATAAGAAATATGATTTAACAAAAAGGGAAGAGCTATGTGTCATTCCCAAACAATCAAAGGGAAGAGCTATGTGCCATTCCCAAAGGTAAGAGCTATGTGTCATTCCCAAAGGGAAGAGCTATGTGTCATTCCCAAACAAACAAAGAGGGAAGAGCTATGTGTCATTCCCAAACAATCAAAGGGAAGAGCTATGTGTCATTCCCAAAGGGAAGAGCTATGTGTCATTCCCAAAGGGAAGAGCTATGTGTCATTCCCAAACAAACAAAAAGGGAAGAGCTATGTGTCATTCCCAAATAACCAAAGGGAAGAGCTATGTGTCATTCCCAAAGGGAAGAGCTATGTGTCATTCCCAATCATAGAGGGAAAAGCTATGTGGCATTTCCAATTAATAAGAAAAACTGTGTGAACTATCCCAATTACATAAAGTTGTAAAGGATTACTGAGTAAATTATCCTTGTATGATATATATGTTGTTCCTTTTGATAAATATTCTTGGGTAATGATAGAAGTATGTTCTTTTATGCTTCTTCTTCCCAATAATATGGACATCATATGTTAGGGGTTTATGCTCTGCATAAACATTGGTAAGGGTGAATTAGTGAAAAGAGCCTTGTGTGGAATGGCAGAATTCATAATACCTCCATAATATTAAGATAATATGTGGAGACTTGAGGGCATGATTAATGAATACTCTGTTCCTCCTTTTGTCTGAGATTTCGGGGACGAAATCCTTGTTAGGGGTTTATGATTTGTAACACCCCTGACCTGGGTTATGAGCTAACCCTAGAAGTTTCGCCTAAATAGGTAATTATTATACTTGTGAACACTCCCTGGCATGAAATTAAGTTCCTCAGGAACATTTACTTTCGATTTTGCTCCTTTTTGTATAAAGATGTAGCATTGTGTTGTATGCAGGGACCTATGTGCAAATTACCCAGTTTAAGGGTTGAACTTGCAAATTTCACAAGATAAGATGTTCTTTTGATGTTAAGACATCATGAAGATGTCTATGATAAAGTTTGAGGGATTTCCCAAGCTTGAGCACCAAGGTGCAGCTGTGGAAGCAATCCCCATGCTCAGAAACCCTAATTTGGGGTAAAGTGCAATTTACCCAAATTGAGGGGTCCAACTTGTAATTTTCACAATCTAGAACATCTTCTATGACTCTTGTCATCATTTAGAGTAGAAATGATGAAGGAGATACATCATTCACTAATCAGATGAGAAAAATGATCTTTGTGATAGAAATCACCTAAAATGGGTACAAAACCCTTTCATGTATGTACCCTAGTTGAAGGTTGGATTCCTTTACCCTTAGATCTTGAGTTTTCTTGAGATTTGCATAAGGTTAGATGGGCTTGGACGTGCCCTTGAACAAGGAGGGACCTAGATGTGAATTTTGAATTTGAAAGGTCCTTGTAGTAGAAAATAGGCTAAAGCTATAAAAGCTTTTTCCTTTGCAACGAGAAAACGACCTTGCTCCTGTTTCATTCACTCCCTCTCATTCTCAAACCGACTAAGGAGAGCTCTGGAGCTCAGGAGGACGAACAAGGGAGTGCAAGGTAGGTTTGGATCCTTCCTTTTTGCTCAATTCTTGGATGAAACTCGGATTTAAGGTCAAATTCATGGCTAGCTCACTTAGCTCCATCTTTCTAGCCATCTCTTCTCAACCTTCCTTGGAGGATTCACCTTGGCCGACCTGTGGAGCTTCTAGGACGCCATTAAAGGCTTGGAACTCGAAAGCTTGGAGCTCAAGGAGCAAGCTTTAGGCGGGTTTTATAACTCTAAACTTTATGCTTTGATTATACATCTTTTCTATGCATATAGTTGATAGATCTTCTTCTTCCCTATCTTCCCTTGCATCCTTGCAAGCAAAAACGTGAAGAACTGCTACTGTTCTTAAGGTGGAAGATAAGGGCGTTAATTCCTATGCTTATCCACAGATTTTCACTTTATCAAACGACCTCCACCTATTGCTCAAAACGGTTTCAAACCGTTTGGTGGGCAAACGGTTTCAGGGTCGTTTGAGGGCAAACGGTCTCAAGACCGTTTGGTCCCGTTGACCAAGCGAAGACCGTTTGGGAATCTTGTTCATAATTATGTAGGTTAATCACCCACGAAATTTGAGAGGTTAACTCCAAAGGAATCGTGAGATATGAGCAAATCTATTAGCAAAACGAATTGAATTAAATTCTGATTTGCAATCTGTTTAATTTGCCCTTTTTGGGCAAACGGTCTCAAGACCGTTTAAGATGGTTGACTAAACGCTGACCGTTTGGGATTACTGTTCATAATGATGTTAATTAACGACTCACCAAATTTTATGGATTAATTCCAAACGAGTCATGAGTTGAAGGATGATTAATAGGGCAAACCCTAATTGAAATTAGTGCTGAATCTCCTATGAGTTAAGTTGAGATTTTGGGTTGCTTAGCCCAAACGGTTTCAAGACCGTTTGGGAATCACCCAAACGGTCTCAAGACCGTTTGGGGGTCACCCCAAGACCGTTTGGAGGTCTGGGGTCAAGTATAGTTGATCAATTGAAGGTCCAAAGGCACCAAATCATATTGCAATTAAGTATTGATGTGATGATCAACTCAATAGATCAAACCTTGATGAATTTTCACTAAAGTCCAAAGGATGGATGAGCAAACGGTCTCAAGACCGTTTGGAACTCATCCAAACGGTCTCAAGACCGTTTGGTGTCAACCCAAGACCGTTTGGAGGTCTAGGGTTAAGGTAATTGACCAATTGAGGGCCCAATTACAGTGGGTTAGTGAAACAATCAAATTGCTGTTTTCTAAGTATAGATCTTGTTGAGTTTTGGGTTGAAGGACCCAAACGGTCTCACGACCGTTTGGGGATTCCACCAAACGGTCCCAAGACCGTTTGGGCACAACCCAAGACCGTTTGAAGGTCTAGGGTTGAGTTAATCTAATGGTTTGAGGGTCCAATTGTAGGAAATTGATGCATTGTTGAAAATTGCTGATTTTGACCTAATTGGATTTCAACCTTAGTCAAAACGACTTGGATTTTGGTCAAACTTTGGGCAAACGGTCTCAAGACCGTTTGGATGATGTCCAAACGACCTCAAGACCGTTTGGGCCAAGTTTGAGCCCAATTGGAGGTCAATTGATAGGTTCAACCTTGAATTGATTCACATTGTTGAACATTGATGACCAATCCACTTGGAACCCTAATTGAGGACGATTGAACCCTAATTGGTTTTCAATTGAGTGTCAACTTGATGTCTAAGTGGTTAAGGCTAACCCTAATTGGCTCAATTTATAAGTGGTTAGCATAGCTTTAGCCAATTGAGGGCTTCAACATACATATCCTTGAACTTTGGTGACCTTTGAACCCCTTTGGAGGTCCAAACGGTTTGAGCCCATTTGGACCAAATGGTCTCAAGACCGTTTGGGTCCAAACGGTCTCAAGACCGTTTGAGACCAAACGGTCTCAAGACCATTTGGGGCCAAACGGTCTCAAGACCGTTTGGGCTCAAACGACCTTAAGACCGTTTGGGCTCAAACGACCTCAAGGTCGATTGGTCCAAACGACCTCAACCCGATTGAAGCTCCAAACGGTTTGGAAGTCAACCCTTCCAAACGGTCTTCACCTCCAAATGGTCTCAAGACCGTTTGGATCCAAACGGTCTCAAGACCGTTTGAGGGCCAAACGGTCTCAAGACCGTTTGGGTGGTTGAAACCGTTTGAAGGTTGAAACCGTTTGGAGATTGGTGATGGTTTGTACTTAACCATTTGATGATGTAATCAGTTCAATGGTGATTCAATCTAAACCCTAATGGTAACCTAGGTCATTAAGGGACTATGTGATTAGTAAGTTAACCCATGATGGTGATCATGTGGCAAATTACCAAAATACCCTTGAGGGGTCTAAAAGGGTAAAACCTTGTTCTAAGCAAACCCTAATCACATGATGTTGATGTTTCGGCTTATGCTAGCCAATGGAAACTTATCTCAACCTGATTTAGAGTGGTGTTGTCACCATCTACTAGTGAGAGGAGAGAGGAAGTATTTCTAGAGAAAGAAAGTATCCTAGAGAGAGAAAGTACCCTTTTTAGGAGGAAACTCTAGTAAGATACTTCATATACATATGAATGTGCATGATTAGGGAATGACCCACCTATGTGAGGTCATGGAAACCCTAATTATGATATCTAATGGATCTTAATCCTAAGTAAGAGCCTTAATGATGATGTTTCTCTTCCATGATGATGTAATGAGTACAATTCACCATGGAGTGAATAGTAAACCCTAAGTTTAGGGTGAAGACATGAAAAATGAATAGTAATCCCTAATTCAATTGAATAAAACCCTAGTTAATGACCAGTTGAGGATTAACTAAGGGTCAAATCAGTTGAAGGTTGACCTATTTAACTCAATTGAAGTATGAGGGTAGGTCCAACTGATGAATGGTTCCATGAATTCAATGGTTGAAGGAACCAACATTGGAAACTCTAATTCATTTGAGTGCTTTATGTAAAGGAGGTCTAATGTGATTGAATATCTTGAGAATCAAGATGATAAATGATCCATCGACCCAGTGGTGAATAATAATGATAAACAAATAAGGTACAAAGGTTGGAACCCTAATAAGTATCTAAGGGACTAGTACCAATTAAGGAATGAATCCCTAATTGCTTACTGAACCAATGACCTGATACACTATGTTAAGATGAGTTGGATACTCTTGATTGAAGGGTTGATATGACCTAATCAATTTAAGATGATGTTAACATGAATTCATATTTGAATATAATTCATGTGGTGTTTAAGGGTATGATCCTTAGGAAGAGAGAGATCATGAAACCCTAGACATGTATATAAACCCCTATTGTCAGGACTTTTGGGTTTTTAACCCTAGTTGAGGGTGATTCCATGTAAATCCCTAGTTGAGGGTGATTCCTTGTGAATCCCTAGTTGAGAGTGAATCCATGTGAATCCCTAGTTGAGGGTGATTCCTTGCAAATCCCTAGTTGAGGGTAACTTCATGTGAAACCATAATTGAGAATGCATCCTTAATTGTTGAATTGTTTGCTATTATCTGTTGAATGAACCATGCAGGTTGTTATGAGATGATAGACATATCCAGGTAGGGAATGCCATGTCATACTAATGAACTTTGCATATTGTTATAAGATAATGGGCATATCCAGGTATGGAATGCCATGATATATTCATTGAAAGCATGTCTTAAGCTTTATGAATAGTAACCCTTGTTGATGCACTGTGAGTGACATCTTTTGTAATTATGGGCTGTAATAGCCATAAATGTTATCAAAGTCATGCTTGACAGATGACTTGAGATGAAATAACTGATGATTGTGAAAAGTTAGGCCTGCTACATTTTAAGTATTCTCATATATAGCTGTGTTATTGTAAGATGATAAGAATACTGAATGTACCTAACCGATTAAGAGAATTAGTGAGAGGAATTGATGTAGATTCGTGTAGTCCGTCATTCCTTCACTAAAAGAGAAATGGTGAGAGGAGTTGATGTAGATTCATGTAGTCCATCATTCCCCACCGCACAGTCGAAGAGGTGAGATGCATCCCTGCACTCCCTTAATAACATAATCAACATCGTAGTATATCTGTTAGAGTTATCTACGAGTTATTTGATTGATGTTACTTTAAACATCATAGAGGTTCTCATATTTTGATATTGATTGAACTCTGCTTATCATTAAAACTGCTAGTGAATATCTTGAAGGCTATTATTGCTTTAGTTATTCCCCGCTTTGTTTATAAAGCTTCTAGTGGAGAGTTATAACTCTCGCTGGGGCAATTACGTATAATTGTCTCACCCCGTAGACTTCTATTTTTTTTAGGTGGTCGTCGAAGACGGAGGGACAAGAACTCAGGTGACCAATCCCAGCAGCATCAGGGGCAGTAGTTATCTCAGGTGGAGATCCAACCTGCTTCATGATGTAGTATAGAGTTTGTCCTATGTGTCCTCTGTATTCTCAGGTCCTGGAGTGTTTTGAGTATGAACTTTTGAGAAGTTTTGTATCATGTTGTATATAATCACTCAAGAAGTTTTTGTTAGTGATGTAAACAGTTAAATCCTTTTTATAGAAAAGGTTTGTGGTTTCAAGCTCTTGTCTCAAAAAGTTTTAATTTCTCGTGATTTTTGGTCTTCCGCTGTTTACCGAATGCTTCCGCACATGTTTAAATCGAGATTAATTCGTGGTTTGGAGATCGGAGCCCACAATTAAGTGGTATCAGAGCTCTAGGTTCGCCGAGTCTACAGAGGCATAGGACATAGGAAGTCGAGTCTATCTTTAGTATTCCTTCCTTATCTAATAGAGTCTTCTACTCCTCAGGAGAAGAAGATACTTAAGATGTCAATGCCACATGATGAATATGTGGGAGAAAGTAGTGTTAGTGCACCTCAAGGCGGTGCAAGAGTACCAGAGGTGGAACAGCCTGTACCAGGACAACTTAGAGAGCCGCCCCAGTTTGACCCAGCTGATATGGGTAATCCAGCAGTCCCGACTGTGTTTGGGCAGTTTATGACTGCCATAACACATATAACCGACAGGTTGCCTATGCCTGCACCTAGGGCACCTGTCCAACCAGAGAGCCAAGGTATCAGGAAGACGTTCGAGCGACTACGTCGCGTTGGAGCTACCGAGTACCATGGGACTGCTGACCCCGCAGATGCTGATCAGTGGATGACAGAGCTGGAAAAGGCTTTCAGGATCCTGAACATCCCTGAAGCTGAGAAGGTTAGACATGCTGTCTATCTTCTCAAAGGAAGTGCTGGTCACTGGTGGACCATGGAAGAGCAGAAGAGACCTGGAATAGAAATCTCATGGGAAGACTTTAGGTGGGAATTTTTCCAAAGATATTTCCCGAAGACCTTCCTAGATGAGAAAATATCTCAGTTTGAGAGACTGAGACAGGGTATGATGAACATTAGCGAGTATGAAGCTAAGTTCATGGAGCTGTTGCGGTTTTGTCCACACATGGCTGCCACAGAAGAAGAGAGAATCAGGAGATTCGAGAGGGGTTTGAATGCTGACATGTCTACCCCAGTGTCTGCCCTAGAGAACCGAGACAGATTCTCTACCTTCGTTGAATCAGTCCGAAGGATAGAAAGATCTGTGGTTGAGAAGAGGCAAACCCAGAAAAGATATCCACAATTCCAGGGTTCTTTATCTATGGACTTTAAGAAGTCTAGATCCTCTACACCTAACCCTCCACCATCCAGAACTAGTTCTCAGACTGAGTGGTCTCCAAGTAGGGATGGGGATCTTAGTTATATTCCAAAGAAGGCCTCCATTATAGCATCAACATCGGTGTCTGGACCTCGCCGACCTTATGCTATATCTAGAATCTGTTATCAATGCAGACAACCGGGACATTTGGTAAAAGACTGTCCAGACGGGAATCCTATGATGACTCAACCTCAGGGGCAGAGTCAACAAGAATCACAAAGGAGGCAGTTTTCTAGTGACAATAGAAGACGTGGACAGACGTCCCGGGCAGGTCAGAGGAAATAAAGTCATTCTAATATTTCATTTTCATGTTTCTATGTGATTAAAAAACGTGAAAATAGTGTTTTTGAAATTATTTTGACTAGTTTTATAAGGACACAAGGGAGATGAGAACTTATATCTCACTCAATGTTCCTTAAAAAGTTTAATAATCTCTCTTATCGGTATGTCAAAAGATGAGATTTATAAATGATGCCTGGAGGAAATATAGAAATGGAAAATCTTGTGTGTATAAGGATATGAAAAGTGAGGAATAAGACAGTATATAAGTGCATACTACTTGATCTCAGTATTTGTAAACCCTGGCCAGGTATACAGATATTGATGATAAAGTGAGTATGGAAACTCCTAGATGGATATCGTTTTGATTGCCCTGATCAAGCAATCATTCTGATACAATCTAATGAGTATCATGAAATAAGAAATATGATTTAACAAAAAGGGAAGAGCTATGTGTCATTCCCAAACAATCAAAGGGAAGAGCTATGTGCCATTCCCAAAGGTAAGAGCTATGTGTCATTCCCAAAGGGAAGAGCTATGTGGCATTCCCAAACAAACAAAGAGGGAAGAGCTATGTGTCATTCCCAAACAATCAAAGGGAAGAGCTATGTGTCATTCCCAAAGGGAAGAGCTATGTGTCATTCCCAAAGGGAAGAGCTATGTGTCATTCCCAAACAAACAAAAAGGGAAGAGCTATGTGTCATTCCCAAATAACCAAAGGGAAGAGCTATGTGTCATTCCCAAAGGGAAGAGCTATGTGTCATTCCCAATCATAGAGGGAAAAGCTATGTGGCATTTCCAATTAATAAGAAAAACTGTGTGAACTATCCCAATTACATAAAGTTGTAAAGGATTACTGAGTAAATTATCCTTGTATGATATATATGTTGTTCCTTTTGATAAATATTCTTGGGTAATGATAGAAGTATGTTCTTTTATGCTTCTTCTTCCCAATAATATGGACATCATATGTTAGGGGTTTATGCTCTGCATAAACATTGGTAAGGGTGAATTAGTGAAAAGAGCCTTGTGTGGAATGGCAGAATTCATAATACCTCCATAATATTAAGATAATATGTGGAGACTTGAGGGCATGATTAATGAATACTCTGTTCCTCCTTTTGTCTGAGATTTCGGGGACGAAATCCTTGTTAGGGGTTTATGATTTGTAACACCCCTGACCTGGGTTATGAGCTAACCCTAGAAGTTTCGCCTAAATAGGTAATTATTATACTTGTGAACACTCCCTGGCATGAAATTAAGTTCCTCAGGAACATTTACTTTCGATTTTGCTCCTTTTTGTATAAAGATGTAGCATTGTGTTGTATGCAGGGACCTATGTGCAAATTACCCAGTTTAAGGGTTGAACTTGCAAATTTCACAAGATAAGATGTTCTTTTGATGTTAAGACATCATGAAGATGTCTATGATAAAGTTTGAGGGATTTCCCAAGCTTGAGCACCAAGGTGCAGCTGTGGAAGCAATCCCCATGCTCAGAAACCCTAATTTGGGGTAAAGTGCAATTTACCCAAATTGAGGGGTCCAACTTGTAATTTTCACCATCTAGAACATCTTCTATGACTCTTGTCATCATTTAGAGTAGAAATGATGAAGGAGATACATCATTCACTAATCAGATGAGAAAAATGATCTTTGTGATAGAAATCACCTAAAATGGGTACAAAACCCTTTCATGTATGTACCCTAGTTGAAGGTTGGATTCCTTTACCCTTAGATCTTGAGTTTTCTTGAGATTTGCATAAGGTTAGATGGGCTTGGACGTGCCCTTGAACAAGGAGGGACCTAGATGTGAATTTTGAATTTGAAAGGTCCTTGTAGTAGAAAATAGGCTAAAGCTATAAAAGCTTTTTCCTTTGCAACGAGCAAACGACCTTGCTCCTGTTTCATTCACTCCCTCTCATTCTCAAACCGACTAAGGAGAGCTCTGGAGCTCAGGAGGACGAACAAGGGAGTGCAAGGTAGGTTTGGATCCTTCCTTTTTGCTCAATTCTTGGATGAAACTCGGATTTAAGGTCAAATTCATGGCTAGCTCACTTAGCTCCATCTTTCTAGCCATCTCTTCTCAACCTTCCTTGGAGGATTCACCTTGGCCGACCTGTGGAGCTTCTAGGACGCCATTAAAGGCTTGGAACTCGAAAGCTTGGAGCTCAAGGAGCAAGCTTTAGGCGGGTTTTATAACTCTAAACTTTATGCTTTGATTATACATCTTTTCTATGCATATAGTTGATAGATCTTCTTCTTCCCTATCTTCCCTTGCATCCTTGCAAGCAAAAACGTGAAGAACTGCTACTGTTCTTAAGGTGGAAGATAAGGGCGTTAATTCCTATGCTTATCCACAGATTTTCACTTTATCAAACGACCTCCACCTATTGCTCAAAACGGTTTCAAACCGTTTGGTGGGCAAACGGTTTCAGGGTCGTTTGAGGGCAAACGGTCTCAAGACCGTTTGGTCCCGTTGACCAAGCGAAGACCGTTTGGGAATCTTGTTCATAATTATGTAGGTTAATCACCCACGAAATTTGAGAGGTTAACTCCAAAGGAATCGTGAGATATGAGCAAATCTATTAGCAAAACGAATTGAATTAAATTCTGATTTGCAATCTGTTTAATTTGCCCTTTTTGGGCAAACGGTCTCAAGACCGTTTAAGATGGTTGACTAAACGCTGACCGTTTGGGATTACTGTTCATAATGATGTTAATTAACGACTCACCAAATTTTATGGATTAATTCCAAACGAGTCATGAGTTGAAGGATGATTAATAGGGCAAACCCTAATTGAAATTAGTGCTGAATCTCCTATGAGTTAAGTTGAGATTTTGGGTTGCTTAGCCCAAACGGTTTCAAGACCGTTTGGGAATCACCCAAACGGTCTCAAGACCGTTTGGGGGTCACCCCAAGACCGTTTGGAGGTCTGGGGTCAAGTATAGTTGATCAATTGAAGGTCCAAAGGCACCAAATCATATTGCAATTAAGTATTGATGTGATGATCAACTCAATAGATCAAACCTTGATGAATTTTCACTAAAGTCCAAAGGATGGATGAGCAAACGGTCTCAAGACCGTTTGGAACTCATCCAAACGGTCTCAAGACCGTTTGGTGTCAACCCAAGACCGTTTGGAGGTCTAGGGTTAAGGTAATTGACCAATTGAGGGCCCAATTACAGTGGGTTAGTGAAACAATCAAATTGCTGTTTTCTAAGTATAGATCTTGTTGAGTTTTGGGTTGAAGGACCCAAACGGTCTCACGACCGTTTGGGGATTCCACCAAACGGTCCCAAGACCGTTTGGGCACAACCCAAGACCGTTTGAAGGTCTAGGGTTGAGTTAATCTAATGGTTTGAGGGTCCAATTGTAGGAAATTGATGCATTGTTGAAAATTGCTGATTTTGACCTAATTGGATTTCAACCTTAGTCAAAACGACTTGGATTTTGGTCAAACTTTGGGCAAACGGTCTCAAGACCGTTTGGATGATGTCCAAACGACCTCAAGACCGTTTGGGCCAAGTTTGAGCCCAATTGGAGGTCAATTGATAGGTTCAACCTTGAATTGATTCACATTGTTGAACATTGATGACCAATCCACTTGGAACCCTAATTGAGGACGATTGAACCCTAATTGGTTTTCAATTGAGTGTCAACTTGATGTCTAAGTGGTTAAGGCTAACCCTAATTGGCTCAATTTATAAGTGGTTAGCATAGCTTTAGCCAATTGAGGGCTTCAACATACATATCCTTGAACTTTGGTGACCTTTGAACCCCTTTGGAGGTCCAAACGGTTTGAGCCCATTTGGACCAAACGGTCTCAAGACCGTTTGGGTCCAAACGGTCTCAAGACCGTTTGAGACCAAACGGTCTCAAGACCATTTGGGGCCAAACGGTCTCAAGACCGTTTGGGCTCAAACGACCTTAAGACCGTTTGGGCTCAAACGACCTCAAGGTCGATTGGTCCAAACGACCTCAACCCGATTGAAGCTCCAAACGGTTTGGAAGTCAACCCTTCCAAACGGTCTTCACCTCCAAATGGTCTCAAGACCGTTTGGATCCAAACGGTCTCAAGACCGTTTGAGGGCCAAACGGTCTCAAGACCGTTTGGGTGGTTGAAACCGTTTGAAGGTTGAAACCGTTTGGAGATTGGTGATGGTTTGTACTTAACCATTTGATGATGTAATCAGTTCAATGGTGATTCAATCTAAACCCTAATGGTAACCTAGGTCATTAAGGGACTATGTGATTAGTAAGTTAACCCATGATGGTGATCATGTGGCAAATTACCAAAATACCCTTGAGGGGTCTAAAAGGGTAAAACCTTGTTCTAAGCAAACCCTAATCACATGATGTTGATGTTTCGGCTTATGCTAGCCAATGGAAACTTATCTCAACCTGATTTAGAGTGGTGTTGTCACCATCTACTAGTGAGAGGAGAGAGGAAGTATTTCTAGAGAAAGAAAGTATCCTAGAGAGAGAAAGTACCCTTTTTAGGAGGAAACTCTAGTAAGATACTTCATATACATATGAATGTGCATGATTAGGGAATGACCCACCTATGTGAGGTCATGGAAACCCTAATTATGATATCTAATGGATCTTAATCCTAAGTAAGAGCCTTAATGATGATGTTTCTCTTCCATGATGATGTAATGAGTACAATTCACCATGGAGTGAATAGTAAACCCTAAGTTTAGGGTGAAGACATGAAAAATGAATAGTAATCCCTAATTCAATTGAATAAAACCCTAGTTAATGACCAGTTGAGGATTAACTAAGGGTCAAATCAGTTGAAGGTTGACCTATTTAACTCAATTGAAGTATGAGGGTAGGTCCAACTGATGAATGGTTCCATGAATTCAATGGTTGAAGGAACCAACATTGGAAACTCTAATTCATTTGAGTGCTTTATGTAAAGGAGGTCTAATGTGATTGAATATCTTGAGAATCAAGATGATAAATGATCCATCGACCCAGTGGTGAATAATAATGATAAACAAATAAGGTACAAAGGTTGGAACCCTAATAAGTATCTAAGGGACTAGTACCAATTAAGGAATGAATCCCTAATTGCTTACTGAACCAATGACCTGATACACTATGTTAAGATGAGTTGGATACTCTTGATTGAAGGGTTGATATGACCTAATCAATTTAAGATGATGTTAACATGAATTCATATTTGAATATAATTCATGTGGTGTTTAAGGGTATGATCCTTAGGAAGAGAGAGATCATGAAACCCTAGACATGTATATAAACCCCTATTGTCAGGACTTTTGGGTTTTTAACCCTAGTTGAGGGTGATTCCATGTAAATCCCTAGTTGAGGGTGATTCCTTGTGAATCCCTAGTTGAGAGTGAATCCATGTGAATCCCTAGTTGAGGGTGATTCCTTGCAAATCCCTAGTTGAGGGTAACTTCATGTGAAACCATAATTGAGAATGCATCCTTAATTGTTGAATTGTTTGCTATTATCTGTTGAATGAACCATGCAGGTTGTTATGAGATGATAGACATATCCAGGTAGGGAATGCCATGTCATACTAATGAACTTTGCATATTGTTATAAGATAATGGGCATATCCAGGTATGGAATGCCATGATATATTCATTGAAAGCATGTCTTAAGCTTTATGAATAGTAACCCTTGTTGATGCACTGTGAGTGACATCTTTTGTAATTATGGGCTGTAATAGCCATAAATGTTATCAAAGTCATGCTTGACAGATGACTTGAGATGAAATAACTAATGATTGTGAAAAGTTAGGCCTGCTACATTTTAAGTATTCTCATATATAGCTGTGTTATTGTAAGATGATAAGAATACTGAATGTACCTAACCGATTAAGAGAATTAGTGAGAGGAATTGATGTAGATTTGTGTAGTCCGTCATTCCTTCACTAAAAGAGAAATGGTGAGAGGAGTTGATGTAGATTCATGTAGTATATCATTCCCCACCGCACAGTCGAAGAGGTGAGATGCATCCCTGCACTCCCTTAATAACATAATCAACAGCGTAGTATATCTGTTAGAGTTATCTACGAGTTATTTGATTGATGTTACTTTAAACATCATAGAGGTTCTCATATTTTGATATTGATTGAACTCTGCTTATCATTAAAACTGCTAGTAAATATCTTGAAGGCTATTATTGCTTTAGTTATTCCCCGCTTTGTTTATAAAGCTTCTAGTGGAGAGTTATAACTCTCGCTGGGGCAATTACGTATAATTGTCTCACCCCGTAGACTTCTATTTTTTTTTAGGTGGTCGTCGAAGACGGAGGGACAAGAACTCAGGTGACCAATCCCAGCAGCATCAGGGGCAGTAGTTATCTCAGGTGGAGATCCAACCTGCTTCATGATGTAGTATAGAGTTTGTCCTATGTGTCCTCTGTATTCTCAGGTCCTGGAGTGTTTTGAGTATGAACTTTTGAGAAGTTTTGTATCATGTTGTATATAATCACTCAAGAAGTTTTTGTTAGTGATGTAAACAGTTAAATCCTTTTTATAGAAAAGGTTTGTGGTTTCAAGCTCTTGTCTCAAAAAGTTTTAATTTCTCATGATTTTTGGTCTTCCGCTGTTTACCGAATGCTTCCGCACATGTTTAAATCGAGATTAATTCGTGGTTTGGAGATCGGAGCCCACAGTAGTATGGCCACACGGAGTGACAATTCTTCATTCAAGAAGAAGTCAATATTTTGGGATCTTCCTTATTGGAGTTCTTTGACAGTCAGGCATTGTATCGATGTAATGCACGTTGAGAAAAATGTCTGTGATAGCATCATTGGTACTCTGTTAAATATACCAGGTAAGACTAAAGATGGGATAAAATCCAGACTGGACCTACTTGAAATGGGAATAAGGTCAGAATTAACAGAATTACATGAAATGGGTAATAAAAGAACATACTTACCTCCCGCTTGTTACACGTTGTCTAGAAAGGAGAAGAAAACTTTTTGTGAATGCTTGGTAAATGTTAAGGTGCCACGGTTACTCATCCAACATCCGTAGATTGGTATCAATGAAAGATCTGAAGTTGATAGGTCTTAAATCTCATGATTGTCACACTCTAATGCAACAAATATTTCCCGTGGCAATTCGATCTATATTGCCGAAGCATGTAAGGTTTGCAATTACCAGACTTTGTTTCTTTTTCAACAGTCTATGCAGCAAAGTTATTGACCCTGATACTCTCGATAATTTGCAAAGAGAAGTGGTTGTTACCCTATGTCAGCTTGAGATGTATTTCCCTCCTTCGTTCTTTGATATCATGGTACATCTTGTTGTCCACTTGACTAGGGAAGTGAAAATATTGGGACCAGTTTTCTTGCATTGGATGTATCCCTTTGAACGATACATGAGCGTTTTTAAAGGTGATGTTCGAAACCGTTATCGGCCTGAAGGGAGTATTATTAAAGGTTATGTGGCGAGAGAGGTTATGGATTTTTGCAATGACTTTCTCAGTGGTAATGACACTCCTGATAATGACAAGAATATTGACGAGGGCAAAGGAATTTTGGGATCACGGGTGAAAGTAATCAGCTATGAGCAGTTGGAACAAGCTCACTTGTATATTTTACACAATATGGATGAAGTGAGTGTTTATATCGAGGAACATACCAATTTCATAAAGAGACAACATCCTCGAGCAAGTTCAATGTGGCTTGCTAGAGAGCATAATAAGACTTTTACTAAGTGGTTTGAAGATAAAGTCTTACATCAACTATCTCAAACACCAAATGATATTACAGAAACTATCAAATGCCTCGCCTTTAAACCAAAACTGAATGTTATGTCTTATAAAGGGTTTGACATTAATGGATTCACATATTACACAAAGCGCCAAGATGATAAGAGTGTCGTCCAAAATAGTGGGGTCACTCTTCAAGCGTCGACTATGTACTTTGCAAGTGCAAAGGATAAGAGTCCACGTGAAGCTAAAATGTCATATTACGGTGTCATTGAAGACATTTGGGAGTTTGACTACATAGATTTCAAAATTCCGCTCTTTAAATGTAATTGGGTTGATAACACCAAAGGAGTTATAGTGGATGAATTGGGTTTCACTTTGGTGAACTTTGAAAAGATTGGCGAGAAGGGTGAACCATTCATATTGGCATCACAAGCGAAACAAATATTCTATATCGATGATCCTGCAAATGATAAATGGTCGGTTGTTCTTCATGGTAAAAGACAGTTCATTGAAGATCCTATAGATGAAGAAGAGTACTATGATAAGTATGATGACTCCAGTCCATTCTCAGTTGGGTTGCCAACTCCACAAAATATTGAAGCTAATGATGACTTATATGTGCGCGGAGATCACAATGAAAGATTGTTAATTGATAAAAGATCACAATTTTAGAGACATGTATGTTTATACAAATGCTATATGTTTGCCTTTTTCTAGTTTATACAAATGCTAAATGTTTGCCTTTTTCTAGTTAATACAAATGCTAAATGTTTGCCTTTTTAATGACATTTTCAGATGGCTGACCATGATGAGCATGATGTCCATGATGAGCATGAAGTCCATGATGAGTATGCTGTCCATGACGAGCATGGCGAGGATACCAATGTAAGTTCTAAAAACATATCTTGTATTTCTATAAAATTTATTATCTTCTAGTTATGTCATATATCCTATATTTCTATATTGGGCTAATTCAGTGTGTTTATTTTTGTCAAATTTTAGGTTGATGATGCACATGTACCCACTGAAGCACTGGAGCAACTTGATGCGCAACACCAAACACTTAACAAGAAAAGGGGCATCACTCTGTTGAAGAAGTTAATAGCGCTAAGTGGCAGTGGATCCAAATTGGTTGTGGAGTTTGATAATGGAGGAAATGCAATTGGAGTGAACCACAATAATTTTGTAAACTATCTTGGGTGTACCACTCGGAGCCATTGTGGTGTTAAGTATGATAATTGGCATAAAGTTCCTCAGGGGAAAAAAGACTTGATATGGAAGGATTTATGCGTGAGTTATTATTATTTGCAATTCTATTTTGTAGATTACAAATTCTATTATTTGCAATTCTATTTTGGATACTAGTTAATAACATTTCTATTTTACAGAATTTGTTTACATTGGATGAGAAGTTGCATCGTAAAAGTGTGATGCAACGCGCTGGAAAGATGCTTAGGAATTATAGGACAAATCTGAACAGAGAATACATAAAAGAGGGTGATAAGAAGAAGAAGTCAGCCCTTGAACAATGGAACTTCTTGGACAAAGAAGATTGGGACAATTTTGTTGCTTCAAGAAAATCTGAAGAATTCAAGGTATTAGGCGTCACTCCCAATTTAATTAATGTACATTGTATTCACCTATTCAAGATTAACATTTAGTGCTACTAACCAAATCATTAATGTGCATACTAACTAGGCCCTCAGTGACGCACAAAAAGTAAGGCGTGCACTGAATGTGCATGACCACACTATGGGTCCAAAAGGCTATGCAAGCGTTCACCAAAGACTACAGGCAGAGTCTGCGGCTACTCAGGAGTCTACTCCTACTCAGGAGTCTGCCACACCCATGCCTCGCCATGATATCTGGATAGCTGGGAAGCAAAACAAGAAGGGTGAAATAAAGAAGCCCGTAACTGCTGAGGCGGCTGCGAAAATGGTAAAATACAACTCTTAGAGCAATCGTTTGAATATTGATTATTTGTGGTGTTAACTTACCAATTTCTGTTGATGGTGATTAGCGGGAGCTGCACGAGCAGAGGAAACAAGGCACGTTCATCCCTCAGGGCACAAGGGATGAATTGACAGTTGCTCTGGGTAACCCAGAGCATCCTGGACGTGTTAGGGGTGCAGGCGCTGGTGTGGGCATCAAAGCATTCTTTGGGCCATCCCAGCGCAAACCTAGAGCGGGACTTTCTCAAGAAGAGGTAACCTATTCTTTTTTTAGAATGTTACTCCAAAAGGAAATTCAATAATAAGAAGCTAATGTTTCTTTTATCCATGTATAGGAGAATAAGAGAGTCGAGGATATAGTTGCTAAGAAGGTCAACGATGTAGTTGCTGAGAAGGTCAAGGAAGAATTGTTGCGGTGGCAGGCATCTCAGGCTTCCAATCAGCCTATGGCGACCCACTCTTCTCCTGATGCACAGACTACGAGTAATCCTGGAGACCCATCGCCTAACACGTCTGCTGTAAGTATTGTTTATGACATTGTAGCTAGTCTTTTCAAAATGATATGTTTTCAAGATGATATGTATATATGTATAACATTCTTTACGTAAATTTCTAGGCATTGAAGTCATGCCGCTTAAGAATACAAGACTATGTTGTTGCAGAGGCGCAGGCTTACCCGTCCCTTCCTGGGGAAAGGTTTCACGGAACTCCAATGCCACAGGGCTACGTTCGTGTGGGCCCATTACGTGTGTTACCCGATTGGAGGGAAGCTACATTGCCATATCCCCACCCGGATATTGATACACTTGATGAGGCAGAAGGCGGGGTCATATTGTGGAACAAAGCAGATGTCGTCTACACTACTGAAATTGTAAGATAAATTTACATTGATTTAGACTGTTAATGTGTATATATGATGTCAACTGATCTGAAATTATATATACAGGTTAAAAAGAAGACACCAGGAGCACATAGGCCTCCACCTCCACTTCCCGCATTACCAACTTGGGTTCCAACTGACCTAACATACCCGTTAGGTCCTGCTTGTAGGGGAATGGCATGTTGGCTATGGGCACATAATTTACATTGCCCGATAATTGTTTCTTTAGATGCAGATTATGCAGGTCAATCATACGATAGTTCTTTATTTATATAAGATATTATTGAGTTGTTTATGTATGATTGGCTGAATACATCAATGATAGAGACATGGATAAGGTGAGATCTTGTTTATACATCCATATACCTTGTGTAAGATCCGGTGATCTGGTTTCTTATATATTAATGCATACGTAATACATGTTTTGCAGCTACTTAGTCGAAGATCATTGCAAACAATTTGCATTTGATCATGTGGGATTTTTGATTCCATCATTGATTAGTATGGTAGCTAAAGACCCTGATAGTGTTCAACAATACTGTATAGATTCTTTTAAAATATTCGGTCAGCAAAACAAGAAGATAATAATAGCTCCATTCAATGTCAAGTAAGTTTACTTTATTTATAATTTGGACTTAAGAAAATTCCATTTTTATTGTGCATTTTGAGTTATTAATTGTTAACTTTTTACCTCTAGCGGTAGACATTGGGAGTTACTAGTTATTGTCCCCGGGACGTTCACTGTTTATTATCTAGATCCCGCGAGAAGTACATTAAACACTAAAATTGGACACGTAATGAGAATGCCATTATTCTGGTGAGAAATATTTCATTTTTGTATCTGTTAACATATGTTATTACATTACTATTTACTTATGTAATTTACTGTGTTATATTAACATGTAGGGGTTTAGATGCATTCAAAAAGGCTGGAGGAACGGTCCCAAGGAAAAAGAACCAGCCAATAAATTGGCAGAACGTACAAGTAACTTCCCGACTCCAATGTATATATTATTGATGTGAATTGTGCTTAGTTGTATTATTTTGTATGTTTCAATTTATAGTGCGCTACATAAGACAATGGCTGGGCATGCGCATACTATGTGATGCGATTTATGCAGATGATTATCAAACATGCCGCATTGGACATCGATACCATACATGAGGTATTATATATAGTCTCATTAGTTAGTATGAAATATATCAATCTTATTTTTATATTATTACTTATATATATACATCATTCTCTTTGCAGGTGTTTAAAACTGACAACACTATAGGTAAACGCTTAAAAAATATACATGCTCCATATACGATGGAAGCATTAAATGAAATAAGAGAAGAATGGGCAAAAGCCATACAAGCATTGGCAACTGTAAGATATAATTGGGATGTTGATAGCGATAATGAATGATGCTTTGTAAATGAATATTTCTTAATGTTAATACATGTATTTGAATGTTTCTATATGTGTGAATGTGAGAATTGAATTGATGTCTGAATGTATCTACTTGTGTAAAATTTTCCTTGGGACTTTTGTAGGTTTGTGGCCTGTTTGTAGGCTGATATCAATGGATGTCGTAAACCTGCAGTTCAGAAAACTGAACTGTAGGTTCTCATCCTGCTGACCAGCCACAGCAGGCCTGCAAACTGATATGACAAAAAGATATAGGCGTCGGTTATTTATAGAAAACCGTCAGCAAAGACCTACAACGTCGGTTATTGGATAAAAATCGACGCCTAATATTACAAACAACCCGACCGTGCAGGAAAGCACGGCCGTGGTGGAAAAGGTGTCGCTTATTTATATAAAACTGACGCCTATAGTACTAAACACGGCCGTGCAGGGAAGCATGGCCGTGTCGTCTTGAAGTATGGCGTCGGTTGTTTAGTTGATCACCGACGCCAAACGAGTTCGCGCCACAGAAAACAGCGTCATCTAGGACACTTTTTGCGTCGGTTACCAATTAAACACCGACGCAGAATGTGTCCTAGATGACGTCATTTTCTGTGGCGTGAACCCTTTTGGCGTCGGTTTTCTATAAACAACCGATGCCTCTAAGTTAAAAAGGTGTCGGCTAAAAAACCGACGCCGAAGTGTTAGACCTTTAGCGGGGCCCACATAGGCGTCGCTCGGAAACTGACGCCAAAGCGGGTTAAACAACCGACGCTAAAAGGCATTTCTGTAGTAGTGTGTCTCTTAATATAATATATAATTAAAAATTAAAGACAAAAGTGTGGTGTACATACAGGGACCAATTTGACCAACAAATAATGTCGTCATTAGGTAGGGGTGTTTTCGTACGCATCCCCAATTATAAATTACAAAACAAAATTTAGAAAAATGATAAGAAAACTTATATCTTGCTTGCCTTGAAGGTAGTTTGTAGTGTCTTGCAGTTTTGTTCGCGTCAAAAAATAATGATTCAGGAAACCATTCTATTTTCAATCTTTACTAGGCATAAACTCGTACTATGCACGGGTGCCTTAGTAGACTACAATCAATAATTTATAGATTTAACTTATAAAGATAAAAATATATATGTAGAATACATATATTAATAGGACTTCTCATACACACATGGACCAATATGTAATTTCAAAAAATAATAGAGAACATTACATGCAACCCCCTTTATGGGCTTTTCTATATAGTGTAGATGTGTCTCCTAATATAATATATAATTTAAAAATTAAAGACAAAAGTGTGGTGTACACACATGGACTAATATGTAATTTCAAAAAATAATAGAGAAAATTGTATGCAGCCCCTCCACGGGCTTTCCTATATAGTATAGATGTGTCTCCTAATATATACCAATATGTAATTTCAAAAAATAATGGAGAAAATTACAAGCAGCCCCCTCCACGGGCTTTCCTATATATAGATGTGTCTCCTAATATAATATATAATTTATAAAATTAGAGACAAAAGTGTGGTGTACACACAGGGACCAAAATAGCAGAGGTGTCTTAGTAGACTACAATCAATCATTTATAGATTTAACTTAAAAAGATAAAAAAAATATGTACAATACATAGATACACACAGGGACCAATATATAATTTCAAAAAATAATAGAGAAAATTACATGCAGCCCCCTTTACAGGCTTTTCTATATAGTATAGATGTGTCTCCTAATATAATATATAATTTAAAATTAAAGATAAAAGTGTGGTGTACATACATGCACCAATATGACCAACAAATAATGTCATCATTAGGTAGGGGTGTTTTCGTACGCATCCCCAATTATAAATTACAAAACGAAAATTTGAAAAATGATAAGAAAACTTGTATCTTGCTTGCCTTGGAGGTAGTTTGTAGAGTCTTGCAGTTTTGTTCACGTCAAAAAATAATGATTCGGGAAACCATTCTATTTCCAACCCTTACTAGGCATAAACTCGTGCTATGTACGGGTGCCTTAGTAGACTACAATCAATAATTTATAGATTTAACTTAAAAAGATAAAAATACATATGTACAATACATATATTAATAAGACTTCTCATACACACATGGACTAATATGTAATTTCAAAAAATAATAGAGAAAATTACATGCAACCCCCTTTATGGGCTTTTCTATATAGTATAGATGTGTCTCCTACTATAATATATAATTTAAAATTAAAGACAAAAGTGTGGTGTACATACATGGACTAATATGTAATTTCAAAAAATAATATAGAAAATTGTATGCAGCCCCTCCACAAGCTTTCCTATATAGTATAAATGTGTCTCCTAATATAGACCAATATGTAATTTCAAAAAATAATGGAGAAAATTGCATGTATCCCCCTCCACGGGCTTTCCTATATGGTATAGATGTGTCTCCTAATATAATATATAATTTAAAAAATTAGAGACAAAAGTGTGGTGTACACATAGGGACCAAAATAGCACGGGTGCCTTAGTAGAGTACAATCAATAATTTATAGGTTTGACTTAAAAAGATAAAAAAAATATGTACAATACATATATTAATAGGACTTATCATACACACAGGGACCAATATATAATTTCAAAAAATAATAGAGAAAATTGCATGCAGCCCCTTTACGGGCTTTTCTATATAGTATAGATGTGTCTCCTAATATAATATATAATTTAAAAAATTAAATACAAAAGTGTGGTGTACATGCATGGACCAATATGTAATTTCAAAAAATAATAAAGAAAATTGCATGCATCCCCCTCCACAGGCTTTCCTATATAGTATAGATGTGTCTCCTAATATAATATATAATTTAAGAAATTAGAGACAAAAGTGTGGTGTACACACAGGGACCAATATATAATTTCAAAAAATAATAGAGAAAATTACATGCACCCTCCTCCACGGGTTTTCCTATATGGTATAGATGTGTCTCCTAATATAATATATAATTTAAAAAAATTAAAGACAAAAGTAGTGTACACACAAGGACCAAAATATAATTTTGAAAAATAATGGAGAAAATTGCATGAATTCCCTCCACGGGCTTTCCTATATACTGTAGATGTGTGGCGCAGCTATATGGTTTGTTGGCGTGTGTTTTTTAACACGTGTTTCTAATTGAAACGACATCAGTCTGTCACCATAACAACTTAGCCCATGTTTGGTTTGAGATCAAGATCACAAAGTCTGGATCGAATTAGTCGATAGATCTAGATTAGTTTATCGGGATTCGATCTTATTTTTATTTGACAACCCAATCCCATTGCAATCACTCATTAAACTAAATTGGCCTTGTAACTTGTGTTTTCCAGTCTGGCATATAAAACAAAATAATATAAATTACAGAACTAAATCCAGACAGGGATCCTGAAATCCTGCTGCTAGCAGGACTGACTTGGTCTAGATTAGAGGATTACGAAATAAAAAATGGATCATGTTTAGTTTTTGTCAAATAAAACAAGACTGGATTCTGACTGCATTAGTCGGGATTAGTGCATACATGGCACAAAAAGGCAACACCTAGTCTAGATTGGATCCCGAACCAAACAGGGGCTTAGCTACCAGGCATCTGTCGGCCAATGCCAATGCTTCAAACATTTGATGTCAGCCGTATCTTAGCTTTGGATATGAGCAGTGTTCATTGATTGGACTAATTGCCGATGGAGGACATTTCAAGACAAGCAGCTGCTGGTAACTACATCTAATTCTACACGGATCGACAAGCGAGAGAAAACCATGATTAAAATTCAATGAGAAATCAAGAGGCGAGTTTAAAGAAAACTACATTTAATTTTATACTGATCGACAAACCTACCCCGATGAGAAAAGTTGATCTGAAAGGAAGAAACATAGGCCTTATAATAAAGGCATTAAATTGATGGTCGCACATGGATGTTCCATAATTGAGAAGAGTTGTTGAATCTTAATTCATGATCGGAACTCGGTATATAGCCGCATGTGTTGCATGGTCCTGCTTTTGTTCTACCGCATGGTCTTACTGAAAGAGTAAGGCTGTTTAATTTTATACACCTCCACAGTTTAATCAAATTTGCATCACGAAAACAAAAGAAAGGGAGACTTGTATTTCGCTACGCTTTTGCTGACCAGTGAGGAAGGCAGGGACAGTGCCGCGCAATTTTGTTGAAAGAAGAGGACGTCGGACTTCAAATAATGCAGTGCAGCTAGGGCTGCTACGCCGTTTATCCATTAGCGCACACGCTCCTCATCTGCTTTACCAACTGCATTTTCAAAGACCTTATCTTTCTGACACATGACAATTAGATCTGTCCATATCTGCATTTACATACAATTCCACTCATGTAGCTGATATTGGTTAAGAACACTAGCTAGTGCTACATATGACCTTATTAGAATATACACCACAACATATTATTACTAAACATAAATATAAAAGTCTATTTTACAAGCACAATAACTGATTCATAATTCAAAATTTTAACTGAAAAACTGCATTTACTCCTCTCACAAACTTTTTTCTATAGTATAAAAGATGTGCATGCATTGTTTTTTACTAAAGACATTTTCAATTTCGTTGTCTACTTAAACTGTTGGTTTCAAGACAATGAGGAGGAGCCCAATTTGACAGTTGTATAGCTGAAGGGTTGCAAAAGATAATTATGTAAATAGTGAAGCTTCTCGGAATTTCAGGTAAGAGTTGACATTACAGAAAGAAAGAAAAAAAACACAGGATGCTGCTTTGACGTAAGGTACTAAACACACGCAGTCGTCGCCTCGCAGCCTACCTCAACTGCTGCCCGACGACGGTGACCGCTTCCTTGTCCTACACCACCGGAGTCGATGAAGCATTGCCAATCAATTACGGGGTACATGCTGCATTTGTTTGTCGTCATTAATAAGCATTGCCAATCAATTACGACTAGTCAGACCAATTAGACAAATTATTGGATAGGCGATTTAGATATTCGTCATTTGAAATGAAAAAGAATGCTGACGTATCCTCTCAAACTTGCCTATATAAACGGGACGAGACCCTGCTTATCCCTCCACCAAATCACTTCCACCTCACCAATCACAACCAACATCTCTTACCTATCCTTCCTCAGCAGTCGAGACTGCAGAGCCGGCAGGGTGTCGCGGCAGGCAAACATGGCGGCCAAGATGGCCGGCATGGCCTGGCTACTAGCGGCGGTGCTTTGCATCTCCGCCGTGTCTGTCATGGCCGAGGACTACAGCCACTCTCCGCCTTACAAGTACAGCTCTCCACCCCCGCCACCATACAAGTACGAGTCTCCACCGCCGCCGCCTTACAAGTATGAATCCCCGCCGCCGCCACCATATAAGTACAAGTCTCCGCCACCTCCACCATACAAATACGAGTCGCCGCCTCCCCCACCCTACAAATATGAATCTCCTCCACCGCCGCCATACAAGTACAAGTCCCCACCACCGCCGCCGTACAAGTACGAGTCTCCTCCTCCCCCGCCTTACAAATACGAATCTCCTCCGCCACCACCATACAAGTACAAGTCCCCGCCTCCTCCTCCATACAAGTACGAGTCACCACCACCACCTCCATACAAGTATGAATCCCCACCTCCGCCACCGTACAAATACAAGTCCCCACCACCGCCACCATACAAGTACGAGTCTCCCCCTCCTCCGCCGTATAAGTATGAGTCTCCTCCTCCCCCGCCTTACAAGTACAAGTCACCACCGCCTCCGCCATACAAATACGAGTCTCCACCACCACCTCCATACAAGTACGAATCCCCACCTCCCCCACCGTACAAGTACAAGTCCCCTCCACCACCTCCATACAAGTATGAATCTCCACCTCCGCCACCATACAAGTATGAATCTCCACCTCCGCCGCCGTACAAATACAAGTCCCCGCCACCACCACCTTACGTCTACAAGTCTCCTCCTCCTCCTCCCTACAAGTACGAATCTCCACCACCTCCTCCTTACGTCTACAAGTCTCCCCCTCCTCCTCCATACAAGTATGAATCTCCCCCACCTCCGCCATACGTCTACAAATCCCCACCTCCTCCTCCTTACGTCTACAAATCACCTCCTCCTCCACCCTACAAGTATGAATCCCCACCACCTCCGCCATACGTCTATAAATCTCCCCCGCCTCCACCTTACAAGTACGAGTCTCCACCTCCTCCCGCATACGTCTACAAATCCCCACCACCTCCAGCGTACGTCTACAAGTCCCCACCACCGCCGGCATACGTCTACAAATCCCCACCACCGCCCGCATACGTGTACAAGTCCCCACCACCACCGGCATACAAGTACACTTCCCCGCCTCCACCTACATACTACTACACCTCCCCGCCGCCGCCCAACACCTACTGGAAGAGCTACCCTTCCCCACCGACTGAGTACTGGCACAAGTACCCTTCTCCTCCTACTGAGTACTGGCACAAGTACCCGTCGCCACCGACCACCTACTGGAAATCGCCCGCCCCAACATACTACTACAACTCACCGCCGCCGCCGGTGTACTACAAGTGATGAGTTGTGCGAGCCAAGTTTATTACTCTCGTGACGAGCCACGATATGGTTTGCTGATAAGATCCCTTCAGCTGACACCTGCTTTGCTATCGTGAATTTCTTTCTGTGTCTGTATTTTTCCCTTCTCCCATACATTCCTCGTTTCAATCTGTATACATTTCCATATTCATACTTCGTATAACTAAAAAATAATTGTTGTTTGCAATAAAAGAATGACTATTTATTTGCGCACACAACTCCAGATCTTAGATGATTTTTATATGTAGATGCTTGATAAATATAAAAGGTTGTTGATTCCATACACAAACAACCGCCACAAATTGAAACGTGGCCTAGAACTGGTGTTTGACAACATCTACGACGAAATGTGCGTATGAACAGATCGCATCAAATGGCCTTGACACTTGTTATTTGTCGTATATGAACATGGAACTTGTGAACATAATCCACCATTCCTTTTACAAAAAGAAGCAAATATCAAAATATCATTAGAGGTAGCATTTAAAGCTGCTAAGAAGAAACTCTTACTCCAGTACGATCCATGGAAACACCCAATGAGAAAAACTGCAAGTAAAATTTTGTCCAGGTCTAGATAAGAGAACCAGTTCTATCTAATGACAAAAATGCTAATCTAGTATAATCTTATAGTTCAATCTTAGATGTCACTCATTTACCGCTTGGTTCCTACTACTATTCTAACATATCCACCTAATGCTAATGTTTTTTACCCTAAAATACAATTCTTAAGTACAACTACTTCTTCATTTGGTTGGTTGTAAGTACGTTTACATCATCTAGTTGGGTATATTTTATAGGCCTGATATTTTTATACAGACACAAAATATAAACGAATTCAGCCATTTACCTGGTCACATGAAGCAATCTACAAACCCAAAACACTTCCAAACATACTTATTAATGTTTTTTAGCATTATTTTTTTAGCAAGAGAGCTACCCCTCGATTGAGCAAGCTAGAAGCAGTATAGTGGCCTACATGAATTGAAATTGTAACAAAAGATAGACTTAATAAACCATGGGATACTACTATCAAGAATAACAAGGTATTATCGTTGCTTAAGTATTTACATGGCCATTGCATTAGAGCAGTTGTTAATATTGTGTCCTAAAATCATGTCTAGATGTCCTTAAATTAATCTTGCAAGAGAACAACTACTTCTATCTCCTAGTACTTCCTAATAATGGACAATTTGATGTTAAGGATGTCATATCCAATTTGCAAATCCCATTGAATCATGTCCTTCTAGTGGTTTCTAGACATACTATATCGATACCCTACCCATGTTTCTCATATGTCACACTTCAATGTGTTTTTCGTAAGAAAATGTGAAAATACTCTTGTGTGATTACAAGACATTATGCATACCACTACTTTACACACATTGAGCTTCACAAAAACACCCACAACTATTTGGCTCATCAAATAGGTGATAGACTCCAACCATCGGTTCTCTTTTTTATTTACTTGAGGGTTATACATTGTCCATGTTTTGATGATGACTTCACTATTCATGTGTATCTAATATTTCCTTTGAGACAATTTTAGATCATTAGATACAATAGAAGAATTGAAATTCACAAACCCTAGTTTGTGAAATCACAAGTTAAAGTAGCTCACAATCAAAGTTCGAAGAATAATTAGAATTTCGCTTACATTTTTGTTTTAAATTATTTGTAGTAACTATATTACTTATAAGAAAGCTTAAATGATGATTATATTATTTTTTTCAATGATTAATGCACTTTTACACATGATGGTTAGTTGCATTACATCGCTTGACATCGACCAAGAATGTTCTAGTTACATCTTTGTCGATGAGCTATTTGCTTGATCATCCATGACCATCGATCGAGATATGTACTGATAAGTATCTCAGAAAATGACATTAAAAGACTTGTCTATAGTGTCATCGACCGAGATGCCCTCCCTACATCTCAATCAATGAAGTAGTAGGTGTAAAGTGTAAACTAGGCATTAGAGAGTGATATAAAGTGATATATATATACATATACATATACATACATATATATATATATATATATATATATATTGTGAAAGTTAACAACCTATCTGAAATGGCTAAAATTTGAACCTGAATAGTCTACTGGCTAGTGGGAACCCTCAACTATAAATATAGACCTCTAGACAATTTTCTAAGATTGCTTTTCATGCATATATGCTATGACTGAGTGAAAAGCCCGTAGAGCCACCTAAATTGTTCTCAAGTTTGATTACATCTCATTTATAACTTTGAGTGATCTAGGATTTCTACAAGAGATCTATCTTGTCAAGATTTTAAGGATTTCTAGAAGAGATCTATCTTGTCAATCTCTCAACTATCTTTCCCAATTTATCTCTCAAAGGTGGTGAACCGAAGATTACCTCCTTGAAGAAGGAAGTGAAGGATATAAGATAGTAGATCTTCTTCTAGTGTGGGCAATACCTTATTGAACAATGAAAACTCTTGGTAGGTAGATATGTAAGTCCTTGTAATGGTTATTGGTTCCATTGTCCTGAAAGGGAATCTAGTTTAGCCCTTGATCCACAAAAGTATGGTTATATGGTGTGCCTCTTATAGTGGAATATAAGGAGTGACACATAATTAAAATACTAAGATTTACCCCTCTAGGCATTGGACTGACATTTCATAGTATGGAGCTTGGAACGACAATATTTCTTATGTTCTTTGGTGGTTGCTCAATTTCTCTCCCTTGCTTTTTATGTTTGCAATGTTATCTTAGAAAATTTCTTGAAGGTCTCATGAATTTTGTTTCAGTGGTTTTAGCTCTATTCAACCCCCCTATATAGCCCATTAATCCAACAAGTGGTATCAGATCAATGTCTTATTCAACACATTATTCCCATGAATAAGAGAGGGTTTGTGAAAATTTACTTGGTTCTCTCAACATAGAGGGTGGTTCTCCATGCATCCTTCTATATTTGATTTTATAAATTCCCTCGATTGGATAAGAAGGATGCAATTCTATATTCAATGTATGATATTTGACATGTGGAAGGTGGTTGGTCTCCCCTACACATCACTAAAAGGAGAGATGAGAAAACTGGATGATGAAAGAATGAAGAAGGAACAACTCAATTCTAGAGCAATTAGCATCTTCTACTCTTCACTCACTCCAACTGAGTTCAACTGGATCTCCTCTTAGGACAATGCTTATGAAATTTGGAAGAACATATGTGTTACCTATGAAGGGACAAAAGCAAGTAATAGAAAGTAAGGTGTACAAGCTCACCCAACTCTTTGAAGTCTTCAAGATGGGAAAGGAAGGAGGTGTGGACGAAATGTATGCAAGGCTCAACGCACTTGTAAATGGGATTGTGCCCTTGGGTCATGTCTGGTGTGTTTCCAAAATGCAACCAAGAAAGCTCAGAAAAGACAGTTCTTTAGGGAAGAGTCACATCACAACTACTAGGAAGCTATGGAACTTTATATCTCCAGCAATGACACTTGAAAGTTTGTTGTGCAGTTTCCTAAGGGTACACCCAATGAAGTTTAATTGTATGTGCCCAAAGAACACAATGTGGATCTTTCAAAATTTATAAATCCCTAAAAGGGTCATTCACATAGACTAACACACTTCAGTCGCAAGTGCACGAGATCATGTTTGTAGTATATGAACATGACAAGATAGGGGTTGATCCTCAGAGAGAGAGGACACTAGAGCTAAGTTAGTTTGACTATGTTTCTACCATAAAGTCTAGATTTTATGGATTTGATCTTGGTTTGGTTTGATTACACCAAGGGGTCAAACAAGAAAATAAAGGCCAAGCAAGAGGCAAAACCTAAATTAGCCCTCAACAATTCCATTCTAGTTAACAAGAAAAGCAACTAAGTAAGAAGTGAGCAATTTAGACTAAGAAGAGCAAACCAAGAGCAAACAATACACTAAAATAACTAAGAAAGAAACTAAAGTAGACTAGAAAGAGACTAAGACTAACACTAACTAGTTAACATTAACACAATAAAACACTAGGAGACACTACCTACACTACCAAGACCTAACTATCAAGAGAAAAATAACTAGCTAAGAAGGCAATCAATGCAAGTCACTATGCGAGCATGAACTAGAAAGAAAGAAAATTGGGATTAAAAGCAAGTTAATGAGGTGTGGACCATTTGGGGAAATGTAACTAGAATCCATGTCGGGGAGTCATAACATGCAAATTCTATCCATTCATGCTAGGCTGTTAAACCAAACAACAAGATAAATACTATATAATTACCTAAGCTACTAGTTTGGCATGGGTGGTATAAGGTGTATTATGAGGAAATACACCCCTACACACCCTGTCCAACCTTACAATGCTCAATTGGACTAGGGCTTAGGTGAAATTCTAACAGAATCTAGCAAGTCTAGTTTTCTAGAGTATGTGTCTTTAAGGAAATTCAGAAGGGTAGAAGAAGAGAGTGGAAATAAGTATTTTAGTTGGTATGTTTGCCCAAGGAGTCAATCATATGATGATTGTAATGGCATATATTGTAAATGATTTGATTAATGGTAAAGGAAATCTTCCAATTTATTCTATTTTACTCAATTATGAGATAATGATGTAACATAATAAATGTGTAAAGAATAATATTACTCAATGACGTATGTCTTGGGGTTGATAACTTGAACAATGATATCATTTAGATGCAAGAGTATATACATTCTTGTTATGTACTCAGTTGGTTGTTATTGTGGAAGGTTTATAGATAACAATAACACATAAGACTAGAGTGTGTGTTGGTTGATGACAAAATCTCATTAAACCAAGATATGTGATACCAAACCAAACACATAGATACTTGTTAGAGAATAATGTATCAGATAGCCCCACCTTAAGAGTGATGCATGGAAACCATGATTGGTAGTTAGAATCATATCTTATAGTGTTTATGGTGATTGTGGTTCTTAAACTTGAAATAATTACAATCATCACATGTTGTTTAGTGAACTTAGACATCTTCCACTGTAACTCTGAATAAGAGTCTCCATAAAGGTGATGCTCGGGTGCATTTTGACACATGGAGATGATTGTGAATGATGTAGATGGGATTTGTCTATCGTAAATGAGTATGATGTCCTAGCCACTTCATAAGCGAGATTGAGAAATGCTAGGCCACACTCATATGGGTCAATATATGATATTTATCTTACATATATCTCAGACAATCTGCTCTAGTTAAAGAAACATGGATTTAACGTTGAAGAGGATGATGATTCCATGCCTTGAGTTTAATCTGGATATCAGTGAAAAAGAAACTATAAAAACATTATAACACCAATGTTGTAACTATAAAAAGTACTAAGTACTAGCACAAGTACCCGTCGTCGTCGAACACCTACTAGAAATCACCAACCCCGAAATAAGTGTACTACAAGTAATGAATCGTGCAAACCAAATTTATTAGCCACAATATAATTTGGTGATGAGGTCCCTTCAGCCAATCATCTACTTTTTTGTCATGAATTTCTCTCTGTCCATATTGTTCCCTTCTCCTATATATTCCTCATTTCAATATGTATACCTTTACATATTCATACTTCATTTATACAAAATAAAGGTTTGTTTGCACTAAAGGAAATACATTTTATTTGGCCACAACACTCCAACATTCTATAGATCTGGAATGCTATTTGTATTCAAATGTTGATTCTTGATAGTTGATTGCAAACACAAACCTACAGACGACAAATGGCTTGATAACTCATATTGCCTCAAACATGCTAACAACTTTTATTGATATGCAAATTACTCATATTATTGAGGTTGGGACCCAAACATAATTCTAGGGTATATCCACAGCCTCATCCATCACATGATATTATCACTTAGTGATGACATTTTCAATTGTAGTTTAAATTTTACTTGATGTTCACCTTTTCACCTAGCTTTCTAAACTATCATTTGTTTATTTTCACGTAAGGGTGAGATAACACCTCAAAAATCTAAATTATGCCACAAAATTTTCCACTTAGGGTATTTATTCTCATATGTCAATTTTATACATAAGATGTGTCTACCCATCTCTCTCACTCATGGTGAGATGGAATAAACCTTTTCATGTTGTCAAAATAAAACATTTACCATATTCCATGTGCAGAGATGGTGTACCAACACATTATCCTTACATTCAAAATTTGATTTAATCATGCTAAATAATGACTCTAAACCACAAGTACATTTTAATTGCATATTTTTTTATTAAATGTCATGCACTCATAGGGAAAGTGATTTTATCATAAATCTTGAGTTTATGCACAACTCACTTTAAAATTTCATCAAATATTTTTACATGACTTATTGTATTCTATACATTTACATATCAAGTACCATTACCCTTAGCCATTCCCTTAAGGTCTCTAGGGGTATAGGTACCTTTAGAGTTTTACATAGATATCATAACTTAATTTCATTAAACATTTTTCTTTAGTTTTTTCTACTAATATTCGAGCACTTGGTTTTGTTTGTAATTTGTTTGACCCGAATTTCCTCCATCGCTTAGGTTGCACATCATTTACTTTATGTCCCTACATTGGGATCCTGGAGAATTTTCCTTCTCAGCTTGGCCTTCATGGGGACCTTCCCTCATGGGCTTTGTCTTCATGGTGACCTTCCCTTAAGGTCTTGGTCTTCATGGAGACCATCTCTCATGGGGTTGGTCTTCATACCTTCCCTCATGGGCTTGATCTTTCTGGTAAACTTCCCTCCTTGGGATTAGTCTTGACTTTCCTTCCTTAAGCTTTGTCTTGACCTTCCCTCCTTTTTCTTGGTCTTAGCCTTCCCTCCTTTAGATTGGTCAAATAATGTGAATCACTTCCTCGGTGACTTCTTCTCTAATTAATGGGAGTATTACCTCCTTCATCAATCTCTTAGAGATGACAAAATTTGGTTCATATGATTATACTCAAAATATGTGGTTCCATGCTTCATGTACACAATCCTAAAAATCATAGGTGAAATTCAAGGTTACCTTAGCTCTTAATTGGATTGGTTAACTCACCATTCTATGAAGCTTTTAACCTAGGGCACCTTCTTGACTCACATGATGAGGTTAGACTTTGTAGATACAACTTGAACCCATAGGTTTAGGGTTATGCCTCCCGCAGAGGTCATTTCCCCATCATAGGGTTGACCCACCCCAGGTTGGGCCACCATCCCTAAATGTGAGTTGAGGGTCTTAGGTCCATTATTATTTAACCGTTGGTTGCATGTGGTTCATATGTATATACACAATACTTCACATGAATCATGCATGCATTACTCTAGATACATGCATGCATGGGTAATTAGGTCACCCAACTCATTTGCATTTCCTATTTCCTCTTACTCCAATTAGGGTTTATATGGGTAGGGTTACTATTTGACCAACAATAATCTAATTACCCATGATTTGGGTTTAGAATTAGGGTTAGAAATAACACCTTGCACCTTAGGCTTTTAGATATCCCTTATCCCAATTAGGGTTTTCCTAACCAACCCTAGATCCATATAGAATTTACCCTTATAGGGAATAACCCATAAAACATTTGTTAACTATATCATTATTTTAGTCATTAAATGTACATTAATTGGAGGAGGATGCCTTAATCCTACATATCTTAAATCCCTAAATTGAGATGAGGAGGGGCGTGCCCTTTAGGGTCTATTAACAAAAGAGATGAGAAGTTGATGATATTACATATGAGAAGACTTGGTTGAAATACTATGTAAGGAGTGGACCCGAGAGGGGATCCACTACCTACTAAATTAATAAAAAGGAACATCACATATGCCAAACAACACTATTTTTTTGTAAAAGGATGATAACCAATTTATTTGAATTATGATTCAAGGTACCAAATATAGTAGTGGAATATAAAATATCGAACTATTACAATACTTGATATTAACAATAGCCTTCACCACGTGGGGCGATACATATGAAAACTAAACTAAACATAGGATCAAAAAATGGTCATATAATCACCTCGAATCTATCTCCCAATAAAGTTCAACTACTCTTGATGTTGTCTAGTTCCACCTTGGTTAACTCCTCCTTGACCTACACCTATGGTTGGAAGTGTACCCCGAAATAGAAGTGAAACATATAAATTATCAGTACACATGCCACTATGAACATATTAACTAGGGATTGTGCAATATAAGGAAACAAAGGATGTCAAATAAACAAGGATTCTCATAGAATAGGAAAGTATACCCAATCAGGTATCAAAAGAATATGAATTTCAAAAGATGATAAACAAAAAGAATACTTCAATTATACAAATATAAAAGTTGTGCCTACAAAAGAACAAATAAATTTTGGGCACAAAACCCTTCACAATAATATCAACCTTCATGCATGTGAGATAATCATGGTACTAAAATAGTATAAATAACAATGGAGGACAAGGCTCACAACCTTGAAACCTGATAGAGAATGATGTACTGCCAAACTCCCTATATATAAAAAAGTGGGCACACAACCCAGGTATGGGGCACACAACCTCCATCCCAAAAATATTACATGGGCATACAACCCAAAAGAATTATACCTATGATACTCTAGGTCTACTAAATCACAGAGCGTGTTTAATGTAGAGGCAAGTATAAAGTTTAGTATTTTATAGAATAAATAAGATTGCCATCACAAAAAGGGACATATAAAACATCCACCACAAAAGTGGGAAAAATTAGGGTTCCATCTCACAACTAGAGTTTCTTTTTTTGTTGGTTGGTAAAAAAACTCTATTACTATGGTGTTGCCAAAAACTTTGGGTACAAAGACTTGTGCCCCATATTACAACTTGGGTGAAAACATATCACCAACAAAAAGAGACTGAAAAGAAAGAACATGTGCTCCGATTGAGCCAACTATCTGGACCTAAGAAAAGGAAGGGAACGGAGCCTGCCAGTCAACTGGTAGTCCAGAGAACTTAAGGAAATAGACCTAAACTAACCAAAACATCAATAGCATTAACCACATCCTACTGAAATTATGATGCCTTAGGTAGCATATTTATATCTTAAGTATCTAAAGATGATAGCACAACCAGTAGGTCCAAAACCAAATACTATCCAGAATCCAGATCAAACGCATCCAGCTAGCAAGATCTCAAAATGCCAAGATTTCACACCCTGAAAACATAGGACCAGAACCAAGGCCTGTAGCTGATCATTGAAGCACTTGCAATAAACCTCATGCTCTGAATGTGTATCGAACAACCAGCTGAGGAACTTCATTTTGACCCATGAAACAGGATTAATCCCCTGATGAACTGACAGGTTGCAACCTAGAAGCCATCCAACTAGGAAAATGTCCCAAGAGTGGCTAACCACCCTCACTTTTTTCCATGATATTTTCCTTTTTCTCTTAGACCATGATTCCTCATACTCTAGAGCTTCATCTCTCAAGTGATCTGAATCAACATCGGAGTTGGAATCTCCAAAGGATTCTTCGTCTTCCTTGAATAACTTTACTTTGCTCTGCTGGTATTCAGACGATAATCTGCAGCTTTCCCAAATCTTGTTAATTTTCCAAGAATCGAAACAGCTTCTATTGAACTCAAGCTCCCAATCCAAGTTAATGCTACTCATATTGCAAACCAGTGAGAACCCAAACATGTATGGCTCAACCAGTGAGATGAGAGGTTGATTTAACTGGATTGGGGGAACTGAGTCGTTGCCTTTAAGAACCATTTCGTCAACCTACTATTTGATGGCCTTTAGTAGGTTATCATCTTCAGCAGATTGGGGAGTGGTATCTCTTGTTTTGTTATGATCGGTCTTCTCCTGGCCAGAGTTAATGCTACTCACAAGTAGAGTTTCAACATGAAGAAAAGTATAATTTAAAATTCCAACATAGATCAACAGTTCAAAGCCAACAAGATTAGACCCAATTAGGTAATCAATTCAAGAAAGAAGATATTTATCACCAAAATACCTCAAAGAGGCTCAAGAGACAGAGTAAAGAAAATAATTTCTCAACATCACTCTAGGGATACAACATGGATTAAAATTGGATAAAAATAGGTCAATTGCTCAAAATAGATGTAAGGGGATGCATCATACCTCGAGGTCTTTTTCAACTTGTTCAAATTCAAATATTAGATCCAACTCATGGTTCTAAGGTTTGAAACACGGATGGTTGAGGAGGGATCACCATATGAATTTTTATGAGATTACAAGGAACTTGAATAGGAGATAAGGTAGAAGGTTAAGAGTCATGTACTATTGGTCAAGTGATTACTATGTGTTTAAAGGACATGAGTAGGGAACTATACATATAGGACTAGGCTTGGTATCAAGAAACATATCTATTTTAATTTACTAAGGAAAATATGCAACATATATTGTAAAAGGAGAGAAGTTAAGAATTCTTTAACAAATGATAGGAAAGAATAATATAACAAAGTCATTTCCCTTTCATTTATTTATGTATATGTTTTACATATATTTCCCCTTTTTAACAACTTGATCACATAAATGTTGACTATTATATTTACAGTAAAGAGACTTATAAATCTCATTGTGTAATTATTTATTCAATGTAAAGATGTATAAGAATTTCATGTACAATTGTGTAGGATATACTTACTGAATTCCTTTTTTTTATTATTCTATTTATCAACATCTCATTACAATTATTAATTTTATTATGAAATGACTTTCTCACAATGTTTCTCTTCTCACTTTAGACCCATTAAAACATATATAATAATTTTATTTTAAATAAACAACATCTATTTAATTGATATTAAGTTAGATTCAAAATTCCAAATTTGAGGCAACCATATAATTGCTTAATTTTACATTAACTATTTCCAGAGGAGATAGGTTCCAATAAATTTATATATATCCAAACCTAGTTATTACAAATGCATGAATTTCAAATCCAATGGGTAAAAACAATATCAATGAACCATTTCCATTCTTTCCGTTGTTAACAATTTTAGGAGGTTAATAGGGAGGTTTACTAAGGAATTCATTTAGTCAAGATAATTATTATTATTGACTTGGATTAAGTAACTAATTATACAAAATTGGTAATGTTTATTTGTTTCTGATCAAGTATATAATTGAATTAAACTATTTATTTCCTTCATGATATGTTAATGTGATTATTTTCATTTATTTATTTTTTAAAATATTAAGTATAGAGACTTTAGTTGTTTAAAACTTGTTCTAATTAATTAAAATACCTCACATTTTGTACGTTGTTACAATTAGCTCAGACACATTGTATTTGGAAAGTAAATACATTTTCAGATTTTCCACCATGATAAATTTTCTATAGAATAGAACATGCATGTACAACATATTTCTCTTTATGTTACACCACAATTTTATTTATTAAATCTTCAAATAATTTATGAACGTATAATCCATACAAGTAGGTTTACATTATTCATTTCATATATTAGATGTTTCCTTTTTTAATAATAAATTTAATATGTCTGGTCTTATCTTTTAATTTCTTTTCTTAATGAATATGAGGTATATAGGAACCTAAAAATATTGAAAACTTAGTCTACAAAAAAACTAAAATGTGATGAGTCCGATGTCGTCATTTTTCATGTTGGAAATGTGTACTATTTTATTTATGATTTTGGACTTTAAGTTGTATTCTCTCTCCTAAATAAAACTATGATAAATAAGTTTAACCAAATAATGTAAAAATTGACATATATACTAATTTGGTATGTAGAATTATAATTTGGAGTTTATTTCCATTTTTAAAGACATTTAGTCATTTATTTAACACTTTTAGATTTTTCTCCTTTTTCTTCTCTAATTAATATTAGAGTAATATTATTGTTCAAATAATGTGAAACTTGGCACCCAATCTAATTGGGACCCAAATAAGAAGGTTTTCACATTAAATTTAAATTTTAAAATTTATTTTTATGAGTTATAGTACCATTAGGACTTTTGGCTCATTACCACTATATTATCAAAATAATATATGTCTATTATCAACACTCAATTAATTAAGTCCTATTAATTTGGCATTGCTACAAAAAGGGTTATATATTATAATTATGTAAAAATTACACATTATAGTCATTTAACATATTTAGTCATCTTTAAGTTAGATGATTATACATGAAAATTACAATGTTTATTTAGCACATTACTCCTCATATTTAACCATTATGTGAATATTAGTTAGAAAAGGAATTACATGTAGCATATTTTGTGAAATTACGTAAATGTTAGCAAATATTTAAGTTATTATGTAAATATGTGATGTTCGTCATAGAACCTATTGCCTCATAATATGTTATATGTATTAACATTATTGTTAAGGTATAATTTTATCCTTATTTGTTCATGTCTAGGGAACCAATATCACAAGCTTTCTAATTGTAAAATAGGGTAAGTTTCTAAGTTTTGGTTCATTAGAACACTCCATCCCTTAAAATGATTTCATCCTAGAAATCTAAACATCCATATACTATCATCCAATTACTCTCCACTCATTAGAAGGTTTAACCTAATAAGACAATTGTTATAGATACTATGATTGCTTATACATCTTTTCATTTTGAACATTTTTGTTGTTGTTGTTGTTGTTCATGCATCCAACTAACATGTCATATATACCAAGGGTTGAATTTTAGGTCCTTGTCATTTTAACCTAGCAACTCTAAGGTTCACATCTCAAACTTAAAGATTCACCTACTTCAGCTTCGCACATATTAAAGGAGTAAGGAGGGTAGGTCCACTATTTTTTTTTGTACATGCCCTATCTTCCTAAGGTAAACATACCAAGGGAGATGAGATTGGAATATTTAGCTGAATCGGCCCCTAATTGCTTTGATTAAATACTATAAGGAGTGGGGCCTGAGAGGGGATCCACTCCCTACTAAATTAAATAAAAAGGAACATCCATTATGCCAAACACCAATATTTTTGTTTACAAAAGGGATGATGGTCAATTTATTCAAAATATGATTAAAGATACCAAATTTAGAAACAAAATACAAAACATCTAACTATTACAATGCTTGATATTATCACTATCCTTCACCATGTAGGATGATACATATGAAAACTAAACTAAACATAGGATCAAAAGAGAGTCATCTAACCACCTCAATTTTATCTCCCAATAAGGTTCAACTACTCTTGATGTTATCCAGGTCCACCTTGGTTAACTCCTTCTTTACCTACAACTAGGGTTGGAAGTGTACCACAAAATGGAAGATAAAACTAGTAATTATCAACAAACATGTCGGTATGATCATATAAATTAGGGATTGAGCAATATAAGTAATAAAGGATGTCAAATAAACAAGGCTTCCCTTAGAAGAGGAAAATACCACCCAAGCTGGTATTAAAAGAAAATGGATTTCAAAAGGTGACAAACAAAAATAATACTTCATATTAAACAAACATAAAAGTTATGCCACAGAAGAACATATAAAAATTAGGCACAAAATCCATCACAATAACATCAATCTACATGCTCTGAGATAAGCATAGCACTAGAATAATACACATAACAATGGCAGCCAAGGATTACAACCTTTAAACCCTATAGAGAATGAGATATTGCCAAACTCCCCATATATATAAAAGTGGGCACACAACCTCCATCCAAAAAATATAACATGAGCACATAACCTAAAAACCAATGTACCTACACTACTCTAGGGCTACTGAATCACAAAGCATGGTTAATGTAGAGGCAACTATAAAGTTTAGTCTTTTATAGAATAAATAAGAGTGCCATCATAAAAATGGGACATTAAAAACATCCACCACAAAAGTGGGAAAATTAGGGTTCCATCTCACAATAAGGGTTTTAACATGAAGCAAAGTATAATTTAAATGTCCAGAATAGATCAAGAGTTCAAAGTCATCGACATTAGACCGAAATAGGTAATCAAGTTAAGAAAAATATATTTATCACAAATATACCTCTAAGAGGCTCAAGAGAGAGACTAAAGGAAATAATTGATCAATATGACTCATGGGGGTGCAATATAGATTAAAAGAGAATAAAATTTGGTGAATTACTCAATGTATATGTAAGGGGATGCATCTACATCAAGGTGTTTGTCAATTTTGTTAAAATCCAAATCTTAGATCCAAGGTAGGGTTCTAAGGTTTGAAACACAAATGGTTGATAAGGGATCACCATTTGATTTTTGTATGATATTACAAGGAACTTGAATAGGATCATAAGGGAGAAGGTTAGGAGTCATTTCCTATTGGTAAAATGATTACTATGTGTGTGAAGGACATGGAGAAGTTTCTATATATACATGACTAGGCTTGGGAATCAAGAAAGTTATCTATTTTTATTTAATAAGGAAAATATGTAACATATATTGTAAAAGGAGAAAATTTAAGTATTCTTTAACAAATGATAGGAAAGAATAACATAAAAATTCCATTTCGCCTCCATTTATTTATGTATATCTTTTACCATATATTTCCCCTTTTTTAACAAATTGATCACATAAATATTGACTATATGTTTATAGTATGGAGACTTCTAAATACCTAATTGTGTAATTATTTATCCAAGAAAACATGTATAATATATAATGTACATTTGTGTAGGATATACTTATTGAATTCCTTTTTTATAATTCCATTTATCAACATATAAATACACTTATTAGTTTTATTATGAAATGTTTTTCTCATAATGTTTCTCTTGTCAAGTAGAGTCATTAAAATAATGCATACCAATTTTATTTTAAATAAAAGGCATCTATTTAATTAATATTAAGTTAGATCCAAAATTTCAAATGTGAGGCAACCATATAATTGCATATATAATTTACATTAATTATTTGTAGAGGAGATAGCTGCTAATAAATTTATATATATCCAAAACTAGTTATTACATACACATGAATTGCAAATCAAAAGGGTGAAAACATTATCTATGAACCATTTTCCTTCTTTTCCTTTTTTTAACAATTTTAGGAGGTAATAGGGGGATTTAATATGGAATTTATTTAGTCAAGATAATTATTATTTTTTATTGGATTAAGTAATTGATTATAAAATTGGTAATGTTTATTTGTTTCTAAATATATATATAATTGAGTTAAAATAATTGTTTCCTTTATGATATGTTAAAGTAATTGTTTTCATTTATTTATTGCTTTCAAATTTTAAGTGAAGAGACATTAGTTCTTTAAAGTTTGTTCTAACTTATTAAAATATATCACACATTCCACATTATTGCAATTACCTCAATTAAATTGTATTTGGAAAGTAAATAGATTTTTAGATTTTCCACCATTAAAAAAATTCCATAGAATTGAACATGCATGTATGACATTATTTCCTTTTATGATACACCACCAATTTTATTAATTTCAACTTCACATGGATTATATACACATACTCCATATAAGTTTGTTTACATAATTCATTAAATATATTCGATGCTTTCTTTTTAATAATAAATTTAATATTTTTGGCCTTATGTTTTGTTTTCCTTTTTTTAATGAATATGAGGAATATAAGAATACTCAGAAGATGTAAAACCTAGCCTACAAGCAAACTGAAATGTGAGGACTCTAATTTAGTCATTAATTTTCAATGTTGAGAGTGTTTACTATTTTATTTAATATTTTGGACATTAAGTTATATTCTCTCTCCTAAATAAAACTAGGATAAATAAGTTTGTAAAAATAATGTGAAAATGGACAAATAGAGTAATTTTGGTATCTAGAATTAGAATTTGGCGTTTACTTCCACTATTAAAGACATTAGTAATTTATTTAAGACTTTTAGATTTTTCTTCTATTTTCTTCTCTAAATAAGTTTTGGGTAATTATTATTGTTCAAATAATGTGAAACTTGGCATCCAAGCTAAATGGGACCCAAGGAACATGGTTTTCACCTTATATTTGAATTTTAAGATATCTTATTATGAGTTATAGTATCATTAGGACTTTGAATCATTACCACTATATTTATCAAAATAATACATAATTGTTACCAACAATCACTTAATTTTGTCCCATTAATTTTACATTGTTACAAAAAGGGTTATATATTATTATTATGCATTCAAATTTACTCATTTAACATATTTAGTACACTTTAAGTTACATGATTGCACATAACAATTCTGATTGTTATTTTAATACATGTATTAAGCACAATATTCCTCTTATTTATTCATTACGTGTATATTAGTTAGGAAAGGAATTACATGTGACATGTTTCATGAACTTACCTAAATGTTAGCACATATATAAGTTATTATGTAAATATGTTATGTTTATTGTAGAACCTATTTCCTCATAATATGTTATATGTATTAAACTTTTTAGTTAAGGTATAATTTTATCCTTATTTGGTCAAGTCTAGGAAATTGAACTCACAAGCTCTTCAATTATGGAACATAGTCAGTTTCTAGGTTTTAGCTTGTTACAATACTCCAACCTTTAAAAGGATTTCGTCCTCAAAATGTAAACATTCATATATTATTATCCAATTACTCTCCATCCCTTAAAGTGTATAACTTTATAAGATAACTCTTACAGATATTATGGTTACTTGTACATATGTTAATTATAAAGATTTTTTTCTTCTTATTATTGTTCATTCATCCAACTAACATGTCATATATTCCTAGGGTTGAATTTTAGGTCCTTGTAATTCTAAACTAAAAACCCTAAGGTTCGCATCTAAAAATTAAAGATTCACCTAGTACAACTTCCCACATATTAGAGGAGTAAGGAGGGTAGGTGCACTAAAATTTTGTTTGTACATGCCATATCTTCCTATGATAAACATACTAAGGGAGACAAGTTGGAATAGTTAGATTAACTGACTGTTAATGATATGATACCAAACTGTAAGGCGTGGGACCTGAGAAGGGATTCGCTCTATACTAAATTAAATAAAAAGGAACATCCCATATGCCAAACATCACTTTTTTTACAAAAGAGATGATAACCAATTTATTCAAAGTATGACTTAAGAAACCAAATATAGCAGCAGAATATAAAATATCTAACTATTATAATGCTTGATATTATCATTATCCTTCACCACGCATGGTGATACATATGAAGCCTAAACTAAACATAGGATCAACAAAGGGTCGTATAACCACCTCGAATCAATCCCCTAATAATGTTCTACTTCTCTTGATGTTGTCCAGGTCCACTTTGTTAACTCCTCCTTGACCTACACCTAGGGTTGGAAGTATACCATGAAATAGAAGAGAAAAGTAGAAATTATCAACACACATGTCACTATGAGCATATCAAGTGGGGATTGAGAAATATAAGGATTAAAGGTTGTCAAATAAACAAGGCTTCCCATAGAAGGGGAAAGTACCACGCAAGAGGTTATCAATAGAATATAAATTTCAAAATATGATAAACATAAAATTTCTTCCACAAAAGTACATTAAATTTTAGGCACAAAACTCATCACAATAATATCAATTTGCATGCATGTGAAATAAGCATTATACTACAATAATATAAATAACAATGTGAGAACCTGTTACACTAAACAAGATTACTCAAAACATAAAGCACAATCAATCACTAATTAATCACATACCCAAAAATATGGGTAAATTAAAACCAAATTTAACATCAGCACCTACTCAAAAACAATTGCATAAGAGCCCAACATCTTTCTTTTATCCATACTATGACAATAATTTGATTTGAATTGTTCTATCACCTGAGCTACAACATATATACATAGTATAACAATATTTGTATATGCCACACAAACAAGCATTAACATGCTAACAAAATTTCGATTCGTTTGAAACACCATATGCAAACTTTTCCTGCCCGGACCTGAGAGTACAGGAACAACTCTAGGACACACTAGACATATAATCAACTTTCTCAAAGATTCATTAATATAGCTCCTCTTTGCGGCCACATTTTTGTTTTTGTAACTTCCGATTACCTAAAACAAAAGTGGCGAACCACAAGGGTGAGACCCATGTCCCAGCAAGAGATATAACCTCCAACAATGCTTATTGATTACAACATTTTTAAGTAATTAAACAGTTAAGTAGTTTAATCAGATATAACAAATAAGCTCAGTAACACTGATGATTAACAAAATGCACAAGCGAGCAAATAATAACTATCATCATTAGCCAGACTATCATCCTTTATCTTGTTGATAATATAAGCAATTCAGTAGCATATGCATATCTAGAATCATGAGCAATTCTAGTAACATAACATAGATAACAACATGAGCATGTCTAATTGGTTGAACATATCAACATTATAAGAAGATCTAACCACATAAGCACAACTATCTGGATAAGCATGATCAGCAGTATATGCATCTCTAGTTACAAAGGCATGGCTAGCATGCTAAACATAACTAACAACATGAGATAGCTAGTATCATGATTATAATCAGAAGTAGTAGTATAGTTATCAACACAATCATGGCTATTATATGTATGCATCTACAATCTCAAGCATATCAACAACATAAGTATATCTACTATCTCTTAATTGCACTAAGCATCATCTTTATGTAAAGATAACAAACAAGGGTTATCATCCAATGTGAAACGTCATGTATAACCCTAAACAAATATGCTACATGGCTATATTACATCTTTTATTAAGCCCTAAGGAAATTGAGGATACCACTCAAAATCCAACTGACCACTACTAAGTCGAAATCAGTTCCATACAAGATCTAGGAAGAGTTGGACTCCTAAGATCTTCTCCGCCCCCCGTCAGTACGGGTCTTCCACAGTGACACATAAGGTCAAGCCGCTAACAGCCTAGTCTGTCCTTGGTACAGGCCACGGAACTAGTTAAAGGAGGTGGGTACGCATATTCTACCATTTGAGGTACAACCGTAGTTGTCCTCCAATATCATCACATATATATAATCACTGAGACACGACCGCAGCCGTTCTCAAACTGAGGGCTAGGTATGACCACAGTCATCCTCCCTAAACATTGAATTCAGGATGACAAGCACCCTGCATACTCATCAGTATGTGCTCTGAGTTTCCCTTAGGAATACTCATTTCTCCATCTGGCAAGTTCTGACTCTCAGATGGATCTATGGCATAGGGCACTATATGATTAGAGTTTCACTTTATTATTTATGTCAATTGGGCGAATTAAGGCTCATCAAACAAGTGGACATACAAACCCTAATTCACTTCTAACAAGCATATAAATATCACAACTTCAAAAGATATAAAATGTGTGAAACATAATTTCTCATCTCATCATCACATGGTACTATTCACTTGCCATTCATGAGACCACACTAGTCATCATACTATCACAAGATATAAATCCTTTCCACAATATCACAGGGTATCAAACCTTATAAACACAAGAGGATTACACCACATTCAGGGCTCAACCATGCCCATAGGTCATTAAGGCCATCATATTATTCCTTGCAAGATTATCATTATCTTTCTGTGCCTTATAACAAGGCTCAAAAACATCAATTACATATAATACACCAGATCAACACAACATTGCATTAATGAGCTAGGAGATATTCATAAAAAATCATAGCAGGGTTATATTAACATGAAGAACATTCCTTTATTACATCAACATGTAAGGAATCTATATATGATTAACACTCATCATATTCATAATGCACATGTTTTGCATAAGAAAGTATCAACCATGTGGCTATGATAACCACTAATGAATACATTAAGGTTATGATCATGTTAAGGAGGTTATTCTGCCATCATTCCATCATATAAGAATGTTAAACATGAATACTCATATTTATGTATTTGCATTAGAGTTAGGTTCAACATGATAAATTATAACAATGTTACTAATAAGTACTCATACCCAAACCCTAACTCACGACATCCCCATTGGATCATGGATGCATAAGGTGAAGCATCACCATCACATTCCATACTTTTCTCAAGTATGAACCCACACATAAATCAAGGTGTAACCATTGGGTTATATCATACTAGGGTTTCAACAATAGTAACATAGTACTCCATGATAGTATTAGTCATTCAAGGACTATTCATACCCAATTATCATCATTTAGTTATATTAAAGCTAGGTATAACACGCTATACCTCATTAGGGTTACATATCAACACAATAAGGTTAGCATCCCTTCTATTCATATGAGTGAATAGGTAATACTACTTATTAAGGGTATACCTCCATTTGTTCCATCATCATTCAACCCATATCACCATACCACAATGTCACCCAGAACCATTGGATGTTTAAAAGGTAAGACCTTTGGTTGTTTACATAAGTAAACACCTTGGATAAACCACCTATGAAGTCCTTGATTTGTGCTCTAGAAATAGTCACCATTTAACCCTAGACATCCCTTGGTTAACAACACAAAAAGTTCCATTGAGAGTAGGGTAAAACCCACAATCGATTGTTCATTTAAAACAAGCCATATATTGTCAACAAGTAAGCTCCTTAAGTTGATCATATAAAGGAAACCATATAAATCACATTATTAGGACCAACATATTACATTATCCATCATTTCACTTTATTGGAGGAATAAACAGTAGATCTTGACCATTGGGTCAAGTTCATATGTTAAAACCATCAATTACAGTATAGGTCCAACCATTGCATCAAGTGACCCAAGAAACCATTGGTCTAAGGCTGAATTGATGCTACAACTACAATGCTTAACTCAACATAGGTTGTAGAAACCTGATTCACCATCATTGGTGACCATTAAGTCACCATAGGTTGTTAGATCAACACTGTATTCATTAATCAACATCAAATATTAAGCTAATGCCATCATTGATTGATAACATTATAAGGGTACTTAATGGTTGATCATTAAACATCTAATTGATCCAAAACCTGACCTAAAGGGTGACCATAGGTTGTCACCATCATATGACATATTTGATCTCGACCATCAGTTGTCATGAAGACAACATCATAGGGTTGTTGCAATGGTACCATCATCGGGTCATGGGTTTATAGAAGAAATCAACTTTAAACCCTAAAATTGACCATTGGTTGATAGGTGCTTAGCACCATAGGTTGTCAAACCAACCTGATCCAAGTCATATTATACCTTAGGAATAACATACACATGATCACAGGTTAATCTAGAACTGAAATCAGAATAGGGAACATTATAAAAATTGAAATCCAAGTCAAGCATAGCTTTTTAGTGCATGAATCATCATTTTCAAGTAAGAACATGAGCTAGCAAGCTTATGGTAATCAATAAACGTGGAGCAAGTTATAAAACTTGCCTCTAATGAGAATATGAAACCCCACACAGAAGAAAACTCGAGCAGGTAGGGTAGAAAATCCAAGAATAAGCTATGAATTCGTCCATCTAGCACATTTCTTCATCAAATGAGCAAACCCTAAGCATAAGGAGCAAGAAAGGTGGGGTTTTAGAGATTTAGAGAAATTTCTACCATGAAACAGCAAGGTTCCAACCTAGAGAAAGTTAGGAGGAAGGATAAAAAAGAAATAGACGGTGGAAAGAAGGGAATTCTTACTCTTTTAGGTCAAGATCACTAGAAGGAAGCTTTTTCAACCCTAAAATGAAGTCAATTGCAACCCTAGATCCTTTTTCCAAGAAGATCCCCACTTTTTTCTTCCTTGGATAGAAAAATTCGCATCATAACAAAGGGAGAAAATTTTTGGGTGAAGGAGGGAAGTGGTGGAGAGAAAATGGCTCGTTTTGGTGCTTGGGGATAAGTATATGAAATTTTAAGATAAAGAAAAAGAAAAGGTTGAAGTTCTAGTATCTATCCAAGTGTCTATGGCCTTAATTTATTAATAATATACAAGCACACACACAAGTAGCTCCCTTACCATTTTTATAGACCTACTTAACTTTCCTTTGTCGAATTTCCCAGCCAATCAAATAATTCATTAGTTGATAGCTACTAAAGGTAGCTCATCCGTGAAGGCCCCTTGGAGAAAACACCTTCAAAATAAGGTTTAAATAGGCGCCCCATGGCTCAAAAAGCTCAAGAATAATGATAGAATATCCAAGGAACATAATTCAAGTGATAAATTGCAAAGTAAACCTCTCAATTGGGTAAATTGTAGAAAAGTCCAAAATATGCATAAAATTACATAACTTGCTCAAACAGTGTCCAAATTGGACCAAATTTGAAACTTAAGATTGTATTATGATTTCAAAGTATATCACAAGGTTATATTATGGTTATAAGAATTCAATTATGATAATTAAGCTTGTTTAACTCATTAAGCAAGTTTAGGGGCCTTACAAACAATGGCATCCAACGCTCACAACCTTGAACTCTGATAGAGAATGATGTATTACAAACTCCCAATATATATATAAGTGGGGACACAAACCATCTATGGGGCACACAACCTCCATCCAAAAAATATAACATGGGCACACAACACAAAAACCAATGTACCTACACTACTCTAGCGCTACGGATGTTTCATTTGGCAAAGTGGTGGAAATTTCTTGGTCAATGATGGATAACCACATGTAGCGGGTCAATGTTTACTAATCATGTTACCAAACACACAATCGCCCACTACTCTGAATTTACATTGTGTTTTCTGTCTAAAGTGTTTGGCAAACTCTACTACCCGCTCATTTCTCACCATGATTAATTATTGTGGTGAGTCATCTGTGATGGGCCATCAGTGATGAATGTAATCTTGGTGCCAAATGTTGCATTGATCAAAAAGCATGCATAATGTAGAGGCAAGTATAGAGTTCAGTGTTTTATAGAATAAATATGATTTCCATCACAAAAATGAGAGAAAATTAGGGTTCCATTTCATAAATGGGGTTTCAACGTGAAGCATCATATAATTTACAAATCCAACACAAACCAGGATTTCAAAGTCCTCAAGATTAGACCCAAATAGTTCATCAAGTCAAGAATGAAGGCATTTATCACCTAAATGTCTCAAAGAGGCTAGAGAGAGAGAGAGAGAGTAAAGAAAATAATTGCTCAATATGACTCATGGGGTATGCAACATAGATTAAAACTGGATAAAAATAGGTAAATTGCTCAATATAGATGTAAGGGGATGCATCACACCTCAGTGTGTTTGTCAACTTGTTAAAATCCAAATCTTAGATCCAAGTGGTGTTCCAAGGTTTTAAACACCGATAGTTGAGAAGGGATCAACATATGAATTTCTTATGAGATTACAAGGAACTTGAATAGGAGGATAAAAGAGAAGGTTAGGATTCATGTCCTATTGGTCAAGTAATTACTATGTTTGTGAAGCCCATGGAGATAGGTCTATATTTATAGAACTAGGCTTGGGTATCATGAAATTTATCTATTTTGGTTTACTAAGGAAAATATGCAAGATATGTTGTAAAAGGAGAAAACTTAAGCATTGTTTAATAGATGATAGGAAATAATAACATAAAAATGTCATTTTTCTTCCATTTATTTATGTATATGTTTTACCATATATTTCCCATTTTCTAACAAATTGATTACATTAATATTGACTATTATGTTTAAAGCAAAGAGACTTCTAAATACCTCATGGTGTAATTATTTACTCAACAAAACATGTATAATAATTTAATGTACAATTGTATAGGATATACTTATTGAATTATTATTCCATTTATCAACCTCTAAATACACTTATTAATTTCATGATTAAATGACTTTCTCATAGTGTTTCTCTTATCATGTAGAGTCATTAAAAAAAAGTAAAAAATTTTATTTTAAATAGAAGACATCTATCTAATTAACATTAAGTTAGATCCAAAATTACAAATTTGAAGAAACCATATAATTTCTTATATTTTTACATTAATTATTTGTGGAGGGTGTAGCTACTAATAAATGTATCTATATTTATCCAAAACTAATTATTACAAACACTCGAATTCAATAAAAGGGTGAAATAATTATCTGTGAACCATTTTCCCTCTTTTCATTGATAAAAATTTTAGGAGGTAATAGAGAGGTTTCATAAAGAATTCATTTAGTCCAGATAATAATTCTTTTACTTGGATTAAGTAATTGACTATATAAAATTGGTAAGTTTATTTTTTTCCAAAAATATATAATTGAGTTAAACTATTTGTTTCCTTTATGATGAGTTAACATGATTGTTCTCATTTATTTATTTCTTTAAAACATTAATTAGAGAGACTTTTGTTCTTTATATTTAGTTATAATTTATTAAAATATCTATTACATTCCACATTGTTACAATCAAACACATTGTATTTGGAAAGTAAATAATTTTTTAGATTTTCATGCTAAATTTTCCATAGAATTGGACACAGATGTACAACATTATCTCCCTTTATGTTATACCACAAATTTATCTATTACAACTTTGGATAAATTATGTATGTATAATCCATACAAGTTGGTTTACATTATTCATTTAATATATTGGATTCTTTCTTTTTAGTATACATTTAATATTTTGGGCCTTATCTTTCATTCTCTTTTCTTAATAAATACGAGGCATAAAGTAACACAAAAAAGATGTCAAACTTGGCCTACAAGAAAACTAAAATGTGACTGATCCAGATTTATCATTAATTTTCCATTTTTGTAGTTTACTATTTTATTTAATCATTTGGACTTTAAGTTAGATTCTCTCTCCTAAATAAAACTAGGATAAATAAGTTTCTCCAAATAATGTCAAAATTGATACATGGACTAATTTTGGAATGTATAATTATATTTGGAGTTTATTTCCACTTTTAAAGACATTTCGTAATTTATTTAACACTTTTATATTTTTCTCCTATCTTCTTCTCTGAATAATATTAGGGTTATTATTATTTTTCAAATAATGAAAAATTGGTAGCCAAGCTAATTGGGACTCAAGGAATACCATTTACACATCAGCTTTGGATTTTGATATTTCTTTTTATGATATATAGTACCATTAGGACTTTTTTCTCATTACCATTATATTTATAAAATAATATAATTTATTATCAACACTCACTTAATTTAATCTTGTTACTTTCATTTTATGACAAAAAAGGGTTATATAATATTATTATCATGAAATTCCATATTTTACTCATTTAACATATTTAGTCCACTTTAAGTTAGATGGTTGTACATGAAAATTCCATTTGTTATTTTAATACATGTATTAATCATATTATTCCTCTTATATAACCATTGTGTGAATATTAGTTAGAAAAAGAATTACACGTAAAATATTTCATGAACTTACCTAAATGTTAATACATATTTAAGTTATTATGTAAACATGTGATGTTGATTATCGAACCTATTGCCTCATAATATGTTATATATATTGACATTATTAGTTAATGTATAATTTTATCCTTATTTGGTCAATTTCAGGGAACCAATACCACAAGCTTTCCAATTATGGAACATGGTCAATTTTTAGGTTTTGCTTCGTTACATATTGTTTCGAGCAAACCCAAGGTTCTGGCCAAGCAGGTGTCACCTTGTCTAAGGGAATCCTGGTATACCAACTTATTGGTGAGGAGGAAAATATTACTAGCTCCCAAAGCCTAGATCCTTTCAAGACATGATTATCTTAAGGTAATGTCATCATAATTCTCATTATATTTTTATGGATTATTTGAAATTATCAACTATTACATATTATTTATAAAATATGGGGATTTGATACCAAATGTAACAACCTGCTTTTTTTAGTGTCCCCAAATAAGGAAGTACATTAAAGTCTAGAGCCATTACGTAAACTTCGAGGATTCGGATTCAACAAATAACAAATAATAGCAAATAACTTCCATCAATTCCACAATTTTTTTGTAAGATGTATAATATTGATTCTCTAAGGATTCACATGAAATTTTCATGAGATACTAATTCATATTATAAGAATCATCTAAATAATCCACCTTAAACTTATATTTTGTGTTTGAAATTATTATTTCTGCCTCACTATGTCTCGATATCTTCATATATGGTAGTTTACCTAAATGTTGACAATCCAAAATGCGGTTAGAATATTTCTTTAGTGTGGACATGGTGCAACCAAAATGTATGAAAGTAATATACTAACATATAATGCATCCATAAAATAAATTCATATAGGAACTAGTATTTTCAATATGTATTCTAACCCATTTTTTATATGTTATATTGGGTATAATCATTGTCCCTCCTAGGTCTCCTGTACATCACCTGCTTGATTCATGTCATCTTAGGGTTCAAAATATGATAAATTACTTTATGTGGTACTCATAGTGGCATTATAGTTGAACAAAATGTTAATAAATATCCAATAGTTTATTTCATCAATCTTCAAAAAAATCCTCGACCAACATCGTTAGTCAATAATGGAGTATTCATAATGGTAACCACATACCTTGCTCATGCATAATCCATGCAATAATGCTTCAAGTACTTTAATAATATATTATCAAATCAGACAAGCACAGATTAAAGCAACATTCAATCTACATATGTGTATATGCTAAAGTGTCACTAATCAAATTCAAGACATACCAATCAAACAATGTCCTAACCTAGGGTTTAGAGTTGTCCCGGGTTTAGATAAAGAATAAGGATACCAAACCCTAACTCCATCACAATATGATTTCTTTGAGTTATAAGCCCTAATTACATGTTAGGTGAAACCTTTATTATCATATCTATTGTACCCTTCAATTATGAACACACTAAATAGATTATGTGCATGAAGATCCTTACAAGTTTTAACATTTGTTTCCTAACCTTAATTTATCAAATGTGTATTTATTTATCTAAAAACCCTATACTTGGTTTAATCTCAAAAAAAGGAATTCAATATATTCAACATGTTAATTGTCAAATCTAGGGTTTTGATGTACTAATTACCCTACATTCATGAATAAAGTGTATTTTCTGAATATGAAACATAACCATGTTCTTAAACTATTTTATTTAGATGGTACTCATTTTCCTTATCAATTTGATATATAGTTTTTCTTTGTTCAGATAGTCCTACCAATTTCTACAATTTTTGGAAGATATACTATATAAAATGGAATTTTGGAATAAATACCTCATATGTGGGTGATGTGGCATGCTCTCATTGGGCCACACCACTCAGGAGTCACGGTCAGGCAGGATTTGTGGTTGAGTCATGGTCTACATGCTGGTCTAGAAATGAGTCAGTCGATCCACAGTCAACTCAGCTCCAGGGCCATCTCGCACCCTTATTCTCACATGAGGGTGCCTACTTGCAGATGCAAACGCACAGTTCTACAGTTAGCATCACTCTGGATCCCATCCTAGTGTGATTGAGGCACCAATTATTTTCTTTCTATTGTATTGCATTATGTTCTCTCTCTCCCTATCTCTTCCTTTCTCTCATGTTGAAAGAACATGGTTGCATTCTCTCCCCCAATTCCCTCTCCCTATCTGTGTACATATCTCTCTGTGCATGGGACCTCTAGTGAGGGGTCGACTACCCAACTCTCTCTCTCTCTTACTGTGTGCAAGTAAACTAGGCTTCATCAACCATAATCATACCAACCGACTCCAAGGGTTTCTCAGCCATGTTTCACAACTTCTTCATATGTCAGATCCTTGATGCTAGTACTTCTACCTTGGTTCCTCTTGTGGAGGCCCCTTCCCATTGATACTCAGAAGGAAAAGGATGATGGATGAAGTACATTGAAAGCAACTGGACTCCCTTGCATTGTAGTGGCAAGAATCATGTCATGATATACATCCAAACCACTAGGGATGAGGAGAAGCTTTGCCATGATGAGGGAAGAGAGGTTTTCTACTGAATTATTGTGGAAGGATGCACATCAAGGAAAGTCAGAATTGGGGTAGTCCATCTTCTCTTTGTACCACCTCTTATGTAGGATAAGTACTAAAGATCGATGGGTCTAGTTTCTATAAAAGGATCCTTATACAATCGAGAAGGCATTATGCTAGGAAAGAATTAAATATATCTATCCTACATTACTTTATGTAAAATTTCTTAAATTTTAATTTTATAAACCAAATTTCACGGAAAGGAAACCTCCACTTTCTCATTAAAACTTAAATTTGGCAAACTTTGATGTGAAAGGGAACTCAATTAATAACTTTCCCAACTTCTACTATATATTTGGGATTTATTGGGATAACTCCCATAGATGAAATCTTCTCACAAAGGATTTATTTAAATGAATTACCCACATCACATTGAAAGAAATTTTATTCTCAAGTTCTAGAATTATGTTAGTTTCCTTACTATTTATAAGTGATACAAAAATTATATCAAATATCTCCTTATTTGGTGCACAAAACTTGTATTGTAAGTCAAGGATAGACAATTACTCCATTAATTATTGAAGTCACATATTAACTTAGATTTTTTGGAAACATACATATTATATTTTAATTATCTAACACTTCACAATTCTGTTATCATTTATTTATGCACAAAATCTCTTATTTCTTAAACTTGTGGTGCAAGGATCTATTTGCAAAGAAAATAGTCTTATGCGCCTCATTTGGGCCATGAGTTGAACCCATGCCCAAAGTAAATTCAAGGTAACCTTATTGTTCTATGAATCATGAAATTAGAAAATTTACTTATCAACTCCAGCCTTAAATTCATAGGATTCAAATTTACCAAATTTTAGGATCTTACACTGGTATTTTATCACACGTTCATAACTTAGAGCTGAGTAGAAAAGATGGATAATTAGGGTTTGGAGAAGCTCATTTATTCATGAAAGGTGTTATCCTCTTGGTCTGAATGAATGATATGAAATAGTTCTCTATTTCTTGATTAATTTAATATTTTTATATAATTTGATTTTCTTTGAAAGACCCTTGTCTTGGTTCTAGAACAACTTTGTTATTTGTTTTTCCATGATAGGCTTATCACCAACCCTGAATCTATGGAAAAGTAATTCTTCACCTTGTACCTTCTCTAATTTTCTTTTTCTAGCTTTGGACCATTTGGGTTACATAGGTGTTTTTTGTTTAATGTATTGGTTTTTTTTATCCTTGGATAGTTGGATTTGTACCATGGGAAGGTCCTACAGTTTTTGGTGAGTGGAAGTTACTATAGATTATAATTCAATACATATACATTATTATTTTTCTAAACTACATGTTTAAGGGCTAATGAATTAAAGTAGATAATTAATTCTAATTCATATATAGATCACTTAATAAATATGATTTTCCTTATACTAAACATTAGTATATGAACATTATACTATTTATTTTTTTATGAGTGATGTTCCTAGTATGAACGAATTAAAGTAGATAATTACTAGTAATTCATATGTAACCATGGTTTTAAATACAATTTTTATGATAATTTATAGCCAAATAAAGTATCTTCGGTAGTTACAAGTATACACTATGCTTGAGTGATAAGGAAAAAGGTTGATGAAATTCACTATTTATTATACTTACATTGACATCAAGCTGAAGAAACACCTTCTACTCATTGGGGTGCCTAATTACCACTGTTAATGTCAATTGGTACCCTCACACAAAAAGTTGTACCAAGATAATTATTTAACTTATTGACATTCTACCTTATGGATATATGTTTCTCATTAATTTTAGGAATATTTTCTTAATTCTTCTTTAATTAATCTAAATTGAAAAACTCATGCATCAGGGTTGGGCCTCGTGTTTGTGTTTTTTAGTCTCTCTATTCTTATGACTTGTCTTCCGATGGCCGCATTGTATTCCCTTCCAATGGACGTATTGCATTCCACTTACTATGGTTCCACTACACTTGCCTACCGATGCTTGTCTTCTGATTGTCGACCGAACTCCACCTTCTGATGGACATCCTACACCGATCAACCAAAGGAAATCCCATAGGCTTTCAATGGAAATTATTCTTGCTTTTTGATAAGTCATATGCCTCACCATTCTATGGTTGTTCTACAACCATTCTCCTACCAATGGGTCCATTAAATGTCATAAGACTCTTCTCCTAGTAATGGCATTATTGTAGATTACAAACCCTTTATCTTGCTCGCCTTGTTGCTTAATCTTCTTTTCCATGGAGGTCAATACTTCACTCCATGGTAGTTGGGAGGGTTACAAACCCTATCCTATGCCTATAAATAGAAGATCAAGACCTATAAAAGGCATCCACTATTTTCTATCACCGGGCTGCTACTACATACAATCACCTTCAACCTCCAGAATCATATGTCCATCTCAATCGATTGACGAGCCTCATCCGAAGGCCCTTCCACCTCCACCAAGGTTGGTAGCTTCTAACCTCAAAGGATATTATTAAGAATGACAAATTCATTCCATCGATTCATAATCTTCTCCTTTTACAGCTTGTTGCTCCTTCATCATAGTGATAAGATCACACCTTGAACAAGGAAGGACATTGCTCCATGTCTATTTCTAATGAAGGTTCAGGGTAGATCTACTGTTGTGTTTGTTGGTATGTATGCCCTGAGAGTCAATCATATGATGATTGAGATGGCATATAATATAAAAGATTTGATTAATGACAAATGTAAGCTTGCAATTTATTTTGTTTCAATGAGTTATGAGACAATGATGAAACATAATACATGTATAAAGAATGACATTTACTCAATGACACATGTATTTGGGTTGATGACATGAACAATGAGATAATATAGATGCTAAAAGTATCTACATTCTTGTTATGTACCTAGTCGTATGTCATTGTGGAAGGCTGATAGACAACAATGACACTTAAGACTAGAGTGTGGATTGGTTGATGACAAAATCTCACCAATCATGATATATGTGATATCAAACCAAACACATAGGAACTTATTAGAGAACAGTGTATTGGACATACCCACCTTGAGAGTGACACATAAAAACCATAATTGGTGGTCATAATCATCTCCCATAGTGAAGGTGGTGATTGTGGTTCTTAGACATAAAATCACTACACTCGTCACATGTTGTTTAGTGCACTTTGACATCATGCACCGTGACCTTGAATAAGGGTTTCCATGAAGGTGATGATTGTTTTCACTTTGACACATGGGGATGAGTGTGAGTGATGTAGATGGGATTTTTCCCTCCTACTAGAGTTTGATATCTATCCCACTTGATAAGAATGATTGAGAAAGGCATGCACATACACCTATGAATCAATATATGTTATTAATGTCATTATATCTCTGACAGTCTTCTCTAGATCAAGAAATATGAATTGAACATTGAGAGGATGAAGATTTTATTCCTTGATTTCAATTCATATATCAATAACAAAGGAATTAGACAATCATTGTAACACCAATCACAGATTGTAGGTTGAAGTTATTCTCCAATTTACCATTTACTTGGGCATCAATGATGTGTTGCTAGACGTTGTTCTTGGCTTGTGATGTCATAAATCAGTTATGTCATAAATCACTGCCAACATAACTTGGAACCTATAAGGTTTCACACATAGGTTACGCTTGGAAAAGGAGTTCATTCAAGTATTTGGTTAAAACATGATTACTAAAGAGTTAGGTATTCAATTTAAACAATATTTGTTGAATATTAAATGATTGAACTATGAACCTACTAGTTCAAGTGTTGAATTGATCATTTCATTGTTTATGGTCAATTGAACCAACTTTGACAGTTCTAAACCATGAACTGACCAATTCAGGAAGTGAATTGATCAGCTCAGGTAGATGAACCGACCGTCTCCAGTTGTGAACCGAGTGGTTGATGTATCAATTCAATTCATTAAAGGATTCATGTTGACGTTATGTTGTGCATAAATTAGACTATAATTATGAATACAATTGTGATTGGAAACATGATGAAATTTCCAGTTCAAGGGTTGAACCAATCATCTCACATGCCAACCAATAGATTCACATGTGGACTGATTGTTTCTCCACTCATAGGTTGCAAAAACTCTTGAAATTTCGGTCCCTTTTGCTCTCACTCAGACTGAGAACCCTGAACCTAACCCTTCTTTAAATAGATGGGTACTGGGGGCTTCTCAGACACAAATCAATTTCCTCTAACAATTATTTGTCTTCTATGGTTTTGGTCACTGAGAGATTCGTGCAAGTCCTACCCGATAAAGGGAGGGATAGAAAGGGAGAATAATAGTGGGAGAGTAAGTTGGTGCTAGTACACCAACGGAGAGGGACAACTCCTTCCTATCAGTACTACTAGAATGATAGGAGTTCGTAGTTGTCTGTATGGACTACCATAGAGGCATGGAGCTTTTACCACTAGGAGGACAACATCAAGCTATTGTTTGTGAGGAGTTTTTTTTGACGTCGGTCGAGTGTGACTTGAAGAAAGGCACATAGTGAAACAAAGAATAGTCGATGGACTTTCTCTGAAACCAGGTATGACCTCATAAACCATCCTTCCCATTATATAGTTTTTGACTTGATCATCTGTAAAGGGGAATATGGCTAATAATTTTTTTGTTTTTGCTACATGTCTGATGCCATATTTCCCTACAATGGTATCAGACCTGCATCAATCTACTATGCTTTGGGATTTAATCAATATGTTGAGATTTTTGTTTTTGCCCTTTATTTATCGAAACAATGTGAATATTTGAAATGATTCATGTGCATATCTGATTAAAGACCACATATGATCCCAAACTGATATATATATATATATATATATATATATATATATATATATATATATATATATATATATATATATATATATATAGTCAGGATAGTGTACACTCGAGTGTATCGGAGGCACCGTACACCTCAGTCATTTTTAAATATGCAATAACTTTTTGAAAAATCTAAACCGTTGATATTCTTAAATATCTTAAGAACATAATATATAATAAATTTTAGCTCATTTGGACACTTATAGGTCGTGCATCTAAAGGAGGCAAAAATCAGGCATTTCAAATTAGTTTTGTGCATTAATTTTTTTGCCCTTGGATGAGTGATTTACACTCATCCAAATGAGCTAAAATTTTATATGTTCCTATTATTATTGTAACCATTAAGATAAATGGATTAGATTTTCAAAAAACATTGCTAGATAGGCAAACACCATTGGAGTGTACTATACACTTGAGTGTATTCTAGCCTGACTCTCTCTCTCTCTCTCTCTCTCTCTCTCTATATATATATATATATATATATATATATATATATATATATATATATATATATATATATATATATATATATATATATATATATATATATATATATATATATATATATATATATGCAATTTACACATGTCGCCTTAAAATAGGTTTTGATGGTGGCTGTGTAGCATGGTTATGGTCAATAACCTATTATCTGTGTGTGGTTTAATGGTTTGTTTATTCCTATTTTATCTTGGTTTGCATGTCGTACCTCTACCTTTTTATTCCCATATGTAAAATTATTCTTTCCTTCTTATGATCCGCTTGAATGTAACTAGAGGTTTCTCAAATACCATATAATAAATTCAATAGCATTGGGATAGTTTATTTTCTTGTTACGAAGAAGATGGTGTTGAATTGACTGTCTCAAAGATGAGTCAATCGATGGGAGGGTTGAGGAGGATCGACTGTAGGAGACGAACTGATCAACTGGTGACCCAACTGACTATTTGGATATGTCCAGACATCCATGGATAGGAGACCTGATGATCATTCTGAAAAACCAACCAACTAACTAAGAGGTGGGCCCACCAGTTCTAGGGTTGAACCAATCAACTCAGATTGGTTCAAGAACAGTTCTACACCAACAACAGGTTCATGCATGTAATGTAAACCTAGGCCATAGTAATTCCTTATGGATCCTAGGAATTATAATAGAGTGGCCATAACAATCATTAATGTTTATGTTGTGGGATATAACATGTATATGATACATACTATAGTATGTGGTGATTGGATATTTATATGTATATATATTATGATATATAAAAAATCTCATAATAAAATATATTAAGTCTAAGATGCTTTCCATTACCAATACACATGAAAATCTCAATAGATTATGCATAGGCACGCCAAGCGTGGTGCGCTATCCATCTTGTGGAAGTGTGATGGTAGTTATGTGGGCCTACCAAGTTGGGTACATTTCTATCGTGTTGGCTTTTGGGTCGAGCTTAACTATGTGTCCTTCATGGAATTAAGCACCTAAAAGTATGCAAATGACTATGACAAGGATTTACACATACCATCTATCCAAGAATTGCATAAGATGCAATTGGAAAATGTTGCCTACCTTAATAATTTATCATGGACGTCGGTGTTAGTTGGGTAATAACTCAATTGTTTTAGATCTTGTCTCATTAGAAGTTTGTGTACTGCAATCTTCCAAATTGATAATTGATGGTTATCAATTTAAAAAAAAATAATGATAGTGATATTTAATTCGAAGGCCTAATTGAACATCATCAAATTTAACACAAATCAAATCAAATAAAATAAAAAATGGATTTTTGATAAAATTACAAATTTCTCTTATAGAATCAAATGGCAACACACAACAACATTTTTTCTCTGCGATCAGTCCTTGAGAAGGATAAGTTAAATGGGAATAAGTTACTCAACTAGTTTAAGATGGTGAGAATCATTCTCACATAGTATCACAAGCTCTATGTCCCGAAGGAACTAGATCTCGATGAACCTCTTCCCAAAGCACCTAAGGCTGATAGGCATGCTTACAAGAGGCACATTGAAGATGTAGTTGATGTCAAATGCCTAACGATGTGCTCCATGAACTATGATTTGTAAATACGACATGAGAGCATGGACATTATTGAGATGGTCACACATCTTAAGAACATATTCCAAGATCAGTCAAGATAGGAGAAATATGATGTCCCCAAGGCACTGTTCAAATGTAACATGGCAGAAGGAGATCCAATAGGTCCTCATGTGCTCAAACTCATTGGGTATGTGGAGAACCTTTCTATTCTGGGATTCCCCTTGGGTCAAGATTTGGCCAATGATGTGATTCTACAGTCTCTTCCAGAGTCATATAGTTAGTATGTCATGAACTACAACATGAATGACTTTGACAAGCCGTAAAAAGGGTTACTTGACATCTTGAGAACAGCTGAGGTACAAATGAGAAAAGACAATCCCAAGTGGGTGATGATGATAAAAAAACTTAAGAATAAGACTAAAGGCAAAGGCATAGCAAATAAGGGTTCTAAAGATGGATAGAAGTCCAAGACTTTAGAACTCAAAGTAAGGGAGGAGTAAATAAGGGAGGTAGTTGTTACCACTGTCACCATCCCAGACACTGGAAGAGGGATTTCCCTCTCTACATGGAGGAATAAAATAAGAAGGAGGGGATAGAGATCTCCACTTCAGGTAGATACATTATAAAATAAGTTTTAAGTACTTCTTCATCTTGGGTATATGATGCTTGATGTAGATCTGACATATGTTTGGATATGCATGATCTGATAGGAAGTAAGCCTTTATGAAAGGGCAAGGTTGGACTGAGTATCACCATGAAGCAAGAGTTGTTGTGACTTTAGTCAATATTTAGAATTTATTTTAGCCCAGATGGCATGTAATAGAGTTAGATGAACTTCTATTTCATTATGCCTACAGTAGAAACATTTTATTTTTTGCATCTTGTATGGACAAGGATAATTATGAAAAAATAGTTAGTGTTATATTTCAAAGATTTGATCTTATATAAATATGTCCCAAAATGTCTTTTGGTCTTTGTAGGATCTAAATATAATTTTTTATAACATAAATAGAAAAAGGAGTACAATTTTGATAATTAAAACAAACAATATCTATAGGATTGTCATATATGAGAAATGCATTTATAGAATCCATAATTATGTTTGTCTAGACTATTTTGATTATTGAACTAAGAAGAGACATGCAAGTCTTATTTATGCGCAACATGAAAAACATCTCTCACTAGTTGTAGTAGGAGAATAAGAATTCTATTATGACTTGTACATAATGATGTACATAGACTTCTAGAATAAATGCTAGAGGCACTTAATTGTACTTCACAATCTCAATAGATATGGTGATTTGTATTCACTGAAATACAAACATAAGTCTCTTGAAGTGTTCCTCAACAGTTTGAGGACCTTCTAGATCAAAAGTGATAGTGTATCACAGAGAACTCTCCCTTAAACATGATGATGTATCAGAAAGAAGGAACTACATCCTGATGAGTCAAGATGTGATTATCATTTAATCTAATCTTCTAATTTCCTTTTAGATACATGCTTTACACTAAAACAATGTACTATAAAAAATGGTTTAAAAGGAACCATATGAGATAAGGTATAGGAATGTCCCAATAAGGATTGAAACTTGTACAAAAAAAGAGTTTCTTGAAAATATTTATCTACAAGACCATATACATGTTAATACTACCTTTAATTCCCTATCTGATAACAAAATGTTTGTTACTAGGATAGTCGAGTTACAAAATAATCATTGTGAGTGAAAGTATAACTCGAAAGGTTTGACGTTAAGAAGGAGGTACAACGGGACAAGGAGAATCACAAATTGTTCTATAATCACAATGGGACAGGGAAAATTTGGTTGGAAAGGTTTTGAAACCAGTTCAAGGTGTTGCACATGATGAAATCCCTTAACCAATTATCATGCGTACTATTACATCTCATCAAGACTATGAAATTTGGCATATGAAGATTAAAGCCACATTCCTTTATAAGAATAATTGAGAGAATGTGTACATGTGTGTATGTGACACATACTAAATGTTTATAACTTCATAAGTGCAAATAAAGTCTATAAGATACAATGTTCAATCTTGGGATCGAGATAAGCATCTCAGAGATGGGATCTTTATTTTGACAAGGTATTCAAAGAGTATAACTTTAGTCAAGATAAAAGATGAAATTAGTGACTACAAAAGATTTAGTGGGAGCATATATGTATATTTTTACATTTTGATGGGGAATAGCATCCCAATATTGTAAGTGTTACACCCCGATCTCACAATTACCATTAATCATGAGATTAGGGAATAAATTGAGGATTTAAGGTAATACAAAGATCACCCTTAACTTTTTATTCTTTTTCAAACTCTTTGTTTTCTCGCATTGAACCACATAAACTAACTTTACAAGGGAATCTAAACATTGATTTCTCTAATCTGATTTCAAGAGTAAAAATGCATTTATGAATATTCATTATGTTTCTCATACTTTTAAGCACATAAGACTTGCTGATTCGCATATATTGCTAAAAGAGGAATAATATTATACATCATCATTTACAACTCTCTATTATTTCTCTGCAAGGACCTAGAGTGACAAGAACTGACTGAACTTAACTATACTCAGACTTAACTCTTGTGGTAGATCTACTCTGATGCAATGATATCTTCAATCCCCACGGTTTCCCAAAAAAAAAAAATTGAGTAGAGGGGTGAGCCTACTCGCTTAGTGAATGAGTACTTCAAAGAAACAGTCTAAAGCACTGATACAATTACAGATATACTTTTGAGCAACTGATATCAATTATAACAACATTAAGCTTTAAAGAGATTGATCATTGACAATCATAAATATGGAAGGATACTCTAGATATCAACAAGAGCAAATCAATATATGAGCATGCTTGATTAATTTCAAAGAGAACTAATAATTCATAAACATATAAAGAATAATTGCTGGGAAACTTTACTCAAATCTTTCTTAGCCTTTCTTACTTATAAGAAACTCTTTAAACCTATATGAACATGTTTTAGCTTATGCCCTGATCATATGCAGTGTACTCAACATATGAAGACTCGTAGCGAACTATGATCTCACCATATAAGACTTAACTAACACACCCAGGAATGTTAAGCCTAACTACGTCGTTGGTCTACAACAGGAAAATGGCTCTCTGGCCTCGGCACACCTATTATATCGTAAAAATTGGACTCCTACTCTAACATGAGCACACAGGCAGAGAGTCAAGCCACCTATTGGCTTTTCTATAGTCTAGTGCCACTAGGACCTCTAGTTGATGTTGGACACTACATGTTGTATATTAAGGAGACTTCCACTAGGGCTTCGTCCCCCATACCACATGTTAGTATGTTCTGACCCCCGTATACTAGACACTACCATGGTTAGGTCATTTCATCCCTACGGTGTAGACCTCTCATAGGGAATCTACAGTGTTTGGGGCTCTTAAGTCTATTATTTTATTATTATTGGAAAGCTCTTAATATATTGTATCTTTTCCCTTACTTATACCTAACTCTGGTATCTCTATGGTACTGTGTCTATTTATTTGAAGTTTATAACACAATATGTATATAATTCTAAACTTGGTAGAGCAATATACTCAAAACACTATAATATACTGAGAAATCAACATTTTATACCTACAGGCAGACTAAAATTCTTAAATAATAGAATACATGTCCACTTGATACTTTATACACTAGAATCATGCAATTGAACTTCTTAATACACTGATAATAGTTAATTACTTGACATACGAGTAATTATCATTTGCACCTGTAAATTATTTGTACTTTCTTGGAAAATGTGCACCTCAACCCAAATCTAGACTTGTGCATCACCACATCTCATACTGAGAACATTAATATCAAAATACTTGATTCATTGAACACCCTATCCTTAGTGTTTCATTTACCTCATTCACTTATCACGTGGCTCTCATAAGGATTTCATGCGACATAAACATTTGCTGAATAAAGACTACTATCAACAAATCATGTAAAATAAATATATGTATGAAACATTGGAACTGAGCTGAATTTGGGTTTCCATGTCATTCACTGAGATAACATGCATCAATAATAAAATTGAATAAATAAAGTCTATCATGTCAATAAAATCCGTTCAAATGGATTTCACGATATCTATTCGCAAATATCCAACTTTCCTCGCATCTAGGGTTTCACCCTCTTTACTGAGATATCAAACAAATACTATTCACATTAAATGAAATCCAAGATAGTATCTGACATATATGTACTATGAATTTAGATAAACAATCATTCATAACCAAGGGAATCCAGATAAACAAATTTCTCTATTTAATTATACAACAAATTTCAGTCATAGACAAATTCACTCTATTTTCAGTTTACTCTTATAACCTCTGTGAATACTTAGGGAATTCTCATTAGGATATATTTTATACATTTATAATATGATTTTATCATCTGAAATTCATCCAAACAGAGGAAGAATTTGTTTCAGATCATTTTGCAACAACTTAGATCAAACATAGAATTCAGGGTTTGTAGTCGCATACTAAGCAATTAAAGATTATGGATGATTTAACCAATTTTCATGCAATATACTATTTAAAGGAAATTCCCACTCACCCTAAGGTGTGAAAACACCTTAAAAACATAGCTCATCCATGAAAATCTCGATCTCATATCATATACCTAGCAATTCACCTGATTCTTCTTCCTTTCAACTCAAAAACCCTAAAAATGAGGGATTATGAAGAAAGAGTGAGAAAAGGGGATGTTTTGCCACCATTTCAGGTCTAATCAGAGAAGGGACGCAATCTTGACATGTGAGAGAATATTCACCATTAAAGTCTATGCAAAGAAGCTAAACTTACATGATTTCATCATTCCTCATACCGCAAAACCCTAAGTCAGGAATTCCACCACTTCCTCCACTCAAACCCTAACTCTCCCTCTCTCTCTAGGATTTTTTTTTCTTTGGAATGAATCACGAATTATGAGAGCTCCTTGTGTCTTAGGTTGACCATATATAGAAATTGAGCTGCTTGGGTCAATTGCACATTGACCCCTCACTATACTTTTTCTTATTTCAACTGAATTTTATGTCACAAACATATTACTGTAATTCGTCTACTGATAAGGTATAACCACATCCAAAAATTATGAAAATTTTACAAGATGTTTATAATTGTGTTTCGGATTTGCAATTAAAATTTTAGATCATTTGGAGTTACCAATAAATAAATAAAAATAAAACACTACACTATTAAAAAGCACTCTGTCAGCATTTTGGTCAAAGTATAGTTCGACTGAGAACCACATTCAAAGAACACTCAAATATTCTGAAATTTTTCTAAAATATGCATGATTGAGTTATCCATATCATATTCAAAATTCATTTAAATACAAAATTTGTAGAAAATATGAAAAATCATTTACCACACTGCTATCCTGATCAAATTCCATATTCATGTACTATCAAAACCCTATTTTTTTCCGATTAGGGTTTACATTTATCAAACTCTAATTCTTCAAACTAAAATCATAGTTAAAGTTTCTTATTAGGTTTGCAACATTACAATTGATCTACTATCATTAATCAAGTCTAAACAATGTTCAATCTAATCAAGCATGTAATCATTCAGGTAAACCCTTGTTTACCAATTAAGCACAAATATGGTCATTACAATTATCACCCCCTTAAATAGTTTCATCTCTAAAACATAAATACACAAGTAAAGTACATTCAGGGTTCATTTTAAGCTTCTCAAATCTTATATGTCATTATATTCTTGTATTTGATACTTGAATGCAGTTTTCAACATCAAGTCCTTCATTTCTTTTCTAATCACAACATGTTTGAAATAGTTCTCAATGACAACAACAAATTCTCTATGCCACAATCAATCATAGCAGAGAGAGAGAAACAACCATTTCAATATTTTTTATACTCTTGAGGTGTTACCTCAACATTTATAATCTGATCCAACTATCTCAATTCATATGGCTCAATATGTACTATTGTTATGTATTACCTCTAAGTCACAAAAGAGAGTTCACCATGTTCTTTTGAATTTTACTATTGTGCTACTCAAATAGCAAAACATTCTTGAGTTGGAAGACTAGATTCAACAACAATTATACAATACTACTCACGACGTCCCCATTGCATCATGGATGCATAAGGTGAAGCATTACCATCACATTCCATATTATTCTCAAGTATGAACCCACATATAATTTAAGGTGTAACCATCGGGTTATAGCATACTAGGGTTTCAACAATAGTAACAAAGTACTCCATGATTGTATTAGTCATTCAAGGGCTATTCATACCCAATTGCCATCACTTAGTTATATTAAAGCAAGATATAACTAGCTATACCTCATTAGGGTTACATATCAATACAAGATGGTTATCATCCCTTCTATTCATATGAGTGAATAAGTAAGACTACCTTATTCAAGGTAACCCTCCATTTGTTTTATCATCATTCAACCCATATCACCATACCACAATTGTACAATACTAAGATGGATTGCTGGTATGAATGACTACAACTATCAAACACCTTTAATTAACATATTGCTTGCACATATACACTGAAATCATAAGTAGAACCAATTTACATCCCTTAATATGCCTTCAACAAATTATACTTCTAAAAACAAATTCACATATTACTAATAGTCATTGTTTTCTCTTATCTCTCTCCTCATTCACTACTACTTACTTTTTACTACTTATCCTTTTCATTTTAATCATGTAGATTAAACATTCCTAAAATTGAAACATACAAGGTACAAATAGATTATTCATCATTCTTGCTATCACTGCAAGAATTTATCTCATATCACACTTCATTCATATTGTATTTCTCCTTTTGTTCAAAACACACTTGTTACATTTCAAATTTATATCTACTCTTTATTCTAAATCATTTCCATATTGTTTATCTACCTTTCATATTAGCTATCTTTAAACCCTGGATTACTATCAATGCTAGTATACTTCTCATAGTGCAAATCTCATGATCTTGTTTTATAGAGATGCTAGTATTCAAGGTCAAATCACTAGTGACATCCCTTGAACTACTACAACTCTAAACATTCTAGGGTTTGGTCCTTATCAGTAGCATGACATTATTGTGATGTGACTTTTCTCCCTTAATTTGAAATTCAAACTTTGGATCTCACAAGTTTTACTAAAGTCTTCTTTATCTTATTGATTGAATTTCCTTTCTCTTACTTGGTCATTAGATAGATTACATTCTCAATTACCCTGCTAGGCTTTCATCATCATATTGTGTGTCATTATTACATTCACTAGATGTCTCTACCATGGTGGTTATGCATCATATATGATTCATTTTCTTATCATTTCATTCCCACATTGCTCTCATTAACGAAGATATGAAAGAGAAGATGATTTTGAGACTTAGAATTCTTATCTTCAAACATTCAATAATACATTTCTCATATGTAGGTTTAATTAATTATCAACATGGATACCTGACTAATTAGCACTTTCTTGAATCTCACAACCTATTTCTTTTATAATCTATATTACTCCATTATGTTTCAAATCCTTCTTTACTTTCCATAATCCCCTTACCATATACTACTATTCCACATGTCATCATTAACTTCTAGTTTTCACTTATGATCATGTTGCTTCTTTTATGTGTATGATCATGTATACCATGTTGCATATATTTCCTTTTATCCTTCCACTAATGTGAAGTTGAAATTCTAAATCAATAATCTCTCTACTAGTATCACCTCATGTTGAACACATTACATATCATTCATTTTAAATCAAACGGCTCATGCATGGGTGAAACATAGTTTCTCTTTCAATTAAGTTTTTCCTTCTTGAATATAGTCTACCTTTGCATGACTTATTCATTTATTTAGCTACACTTTTGTTCGTCTTTTAGAAACTAGTTTGTTGTTCTATAGAGACTTAGAATCCAAAGGAAGTAAGAATGAATGTATTAAACTTATTAATAAATATACATTCCATGTTGTCAATATATCATAACCCTCATTCCTTAATCAAGCTCATTATTTCCAACATTTCTCTTTGTTTCAACGAAGTTTCTTATCCTAGTTTTATGATTTACATTCTCATCTAGTTCTCTTAACTTTAACTCTTCTAAAGACTCTTAACTTCTATGTACTTATTGTATACTTAGCTCTTTTCTTCTATTTTCCATGTGCATTGGAGTACATAAAAACATTGTACTCAGCTATATAATCCATTCCTCATGATTGATTCTTACTATCTTGGCCCCTTACATACTTTTCTCATATCTTTTCCATATTTCATATTTAGAGTTCATATAATACTAATAATTAGACTTAATCTGAACCTTATGTCATGTTCCTTTATTCCCAATTAAGGGTTTCTCATATGAGGCCCCAAAGTTGGATCTTAGATATCAGTTCCAACTGATTCTTAGTTATCCCAATCCTTCCCTTATACTTCAAAATCTTAGAGTATATACATTCGTACTAGAATTTAGATCTAATATATCTAGAATTTACTTTTTTTATGTTACTAATAGGATTCATTAGATCCCAATAATGCATCCTTCCAGTCGGACTAGGCCGAACCTGCAGTCCTGAAGCCAAGAGCTACTCAGGATTACTCAACTCCTATTCATCTCAAATGTATGGAAGAAAATGTATCCACTTAGGAAAGCTCATTCAAATATCATTTCTAGTCTACTTGATACAAAGATGTAATCAATAAATGCTACAACTGCATAGTGTACAACAAATCTTAAAGACCCATATATATTTCAAAATACTGAATATCTGAATTCAAACATATAAGGGCTTTTCTATTCATCTCCAATAAAACAACAATATGAAATGAAAGTTCTATCTCATTTTATATTTATACTCTTAATTCATGTTACTTATCTTGTTTCTAACCCTAATATTTCTAGAGTTCCTCTCTAGACCATCCTTCCACTATATACCTGGCCAGGGTATACATGAAAGAATAGATAGAGTAGCTTGATACTGGCTGATCCAAGTACTCAGATATCGGGCCAGGATATCCAAATACTCAAATCCCCAGAGCTAACATCATAACATCTCCTATCTGCCACACATATGACTCTAATTTACTAACTTAATGGTCCCTAACAACTCTGCCTAAGCTCTGATGCCAAGTTGTTACACCTCGATCTCACAATTACCATTAATCATGAGATTAGAGCATAAATTGAGGATTTAACGTAATATAAAGATCACCCTTAACTTTTTCTTCTTTTTCAAACTCTTTGTTTTCTCGCATTGAACCACATAAAAAAACTTTACAAGGTAATCTAAACATTGATTTCTCTAATCTGATTTCAACAGTAAAAATGCATGTATGAACATTCATTATGTTTCTCATACTTTTAAGCACATAAGACTTGTTGATTCGCATATATTGCTAAAAGAGGAATAATGTTATACATCATCATTTTCAACTCTCTCTTATTTCTCTACAAGGACCTAGAGTGACAAGGACCGACTGAACTTAACTATACTTAGACTTAACTCTTATGGCAGATCTACTTTGATGCAATGATATCTTCAATCTCCACAGTTTCCCAAATTTGTTTTGAGTAGAGGGGTGAGCCTACTCGCTCAGTGAATGAGTACTTCAAAGAAATAGTCTAAAGCACTAATATAATTATATATATACTTTTGAGTAACTGATATCAATTATAACATGAGTAAGCTTTAAAGAGATTGATCATTGACAATCATAAATATGGTAGGATACTCTAGTTATCAACAAGAGCAAATCAATATATGAGCATGCTTGATTAATTTCAAAGAGAACTAATAATTTAGAAACATACAAAGAATAATTGTTGGGAAACTGTACTCGAATCTTTCTTAGCCTTTCTTACTTATAAGAAACTCTTTAAACCTATATGAACATGTTTTAGCTTATGCCCTGATCATATGCAGTGTACTCTACATATGAAGACTCGTAGCGAACTACGATCTCACCATACAAGACTTAGTTGACACACCCAGGAATGCTAAGCTTGACTATGTCACTGGTCTGTAACAGGAAAATGGCTCTCTGGCCTCGGCACACCTATTATGCCGTAAAAATTGGACTCCTCCTCTAACCTGAGCACACAGGCGCTGAGTCAAGCCACCAATTGGCTTTTCTATACTCTAGTGCCACCAGGACCTCTAGTTGATGTTGGACACTACATGTTGTATATTAAGGAGACTTCTACTAGGGCTTCATCCCCCATACCACCTGTTAGTACGTTTCGACCCCCGTATATTGGACACTACCAGGGTTAGGTCGTTTCATCCCTACGGCACAAACCTCTCATAGGGAATCTACAGTGTTCAGGGCTCTTAAGTCTATTATTTTATTATTCTTGGAAAGCTCTTACTATATTGTATTTTTTCCCTTACTTATACTTGACTCTGGTATCTCTATTGTACCGTGCCTATTTATTTGAAGTTTATAACACAACATGTATATCATTCTAAACTTGGCAGAGTAATATACTCAAAACACTATAATATACTGAGAAATCAACATTGTATACCTGCAAGCACACTAAAATTCTTAAATAACAGAATACATGCCCACTTGATACTTTATACACTAGAATCATGCAATTGAACTTCTTAATACACTGATAAGAGTTAATTACTTGACATACGAGTATTCGTCATTTGCACCTATAAATTATTTGTACTTTCTTGGAAAATGTGCACCTCAACCCAAATCTTGAGTTGTGCATCACCACATCTCATACTGAGAACATTGATATCAAAATACTTGATTCATTGAACACCCTATCCTTAGGGTTTCATTTACCGCATTCACTTATCACATGACTCTCATAAGGATTTCATGCGACATAAACATTCACTGAATAAGGACTACTATCAACAAATCATATAAAATCAATATATGTATGAAACCTTAGAACTGAGCTGAATTTGGGTTTCCATGCCATTCACTGAGATAACATGCATCAATAATAAAATTGAATAAATAAAGTCTATCATGTCAAGAAAATCCGTTCAAATGGATTTCACGATATCTATTCGCAAATATCCAACTTTCCTCACATCTAGGGTTTCACCCTCTTTACTGAGATATCAAACAAACACTATTTAGCTTAAATGAAATCCAAGATAGTATCTGACAAATATGTACTATGAATTCAGATAAACAATCATTCATAACCAAGGGAATCCAGATAAACAAATTTCTCCATTTAATTATATAGCAAATTTAAGTCATAGACAAATTCTCTATATTTCAGTTTACTCTTATAACCTCTGTGAATACTTTGGGAATTTTCATTAGGATGTATTGTATACATTTCTAATATGATTTTATCATCTAAAATTCATCCAAACAGAGGAAGAATATGTTTCATATCATTTTGCAACAACTTAGGTCAAACACAGAATTCAGGGTTTGTAGTCGCATACTAATCAATTAAATATTATGGATGATTTAACCAATTTTTGTGCAATATACTGTCTAAAGGAAGTTCCCACTCATCCTAAGGTGTGAAAACACCTTAAAAAGTCAGCTCATCCCTGAAAATCTCAATCTCATATCAAATCCATAGCAATTCACCTGATTCTTCTTCCTTTCAACTCGGAAACCCTAAAAATGAGGGATTATGAAGAAAGAGTGAGAAAAGGGGACGTTTTGACACCATTTCAGATCAAATCAGAGGAGGGACAGAATCTTTGTTGGATAAATTGGACAATATGATAAATCCCTTTGTTTTGATGATGACAAACATTTCATTCTTGTTGATCTAACGTGCTACTTGAGTGTACAGGATTAAGGTGGATGACAAAGTAACTAGGGAAAATCCAAAGAGCTTACATATTTATATTTCCATGCAATGTAATCACTGTTGTAAAAACTTGTACAAATATATAATGTACAAGTACTTAGATTGCATGTAAATCAAGCGATGGATCTTCCTAGCTAATCACCACACTCAGATAGGTCATCCCCTTCAAATAGGATCACATATGTACACTCATACACATGCTTAGTGGTTAATTAAAAGATTGAAAACAGAGTCAATCTCGGTCGACCACACTCCTCGACCGAGACACTCTCGGTCGACAAACTCCTCGACCGAGAATGACCCAAGTAGTCGTTAGACACAGCTGACAAAGTAGTTGGCAGTTGCAAATGAACGTTGATCCAGAGAGCCTGTCGGTCGACAAAACTTCGACCGAGTAGGTGTCTCGGTCGACCATTTGTCGACCGAGATGGTCTCTGACAGCAACTGCAGAATAAAGTAACTAGCAGTTACTAATGCACTTAACTTATATCTAACGGCTAGTTAAGCACTTAGAAGCCCCTAGAAGTTGTCTAGAACGTCCTTAAGCATACTTAGGCCATTCCTATAAATAGGACAAGCCATAGGACACTAGAATTCACTTGTTACACTTGAGAATACACTTGAGCATACTTCAGCAATCTTTTGCAAGCAATTTGAGCACTGTGATCATTGGCCTACATTCTCCTTAGCTCAATCTCGTATCCTATAGGCTAGATTCTCCTACCCACAGCAATCAGAAGTTCACATACTTGGCTAGGAGATCTTACGCTTGATCTAGGCATATCAAGCCTCGGGCTTAAAGGATAAGTTGTAATTTCCTTTTCCTTTCTTGTTCCTGTTTATCTTTTGTACTCTCCTTGCTACTCCTAGGGTTGGAGGCTGCGGATTGGAGAGGGTTGACTTCTCAGGTGGAGAAGGGGACTTCAAGCTACTTCAAGAAGGCTATCGCAAGGGAAGCTACTTCAGAAGGCTGGTGCAACGGGAGTTGGTGCATCTACTTCAAGGGAAGGCTGCTTCAAGGTTGGCGATTACTTCTAGGTGAAGGCTGCTTGAAGGGTTTAGGAAAAGAGATTGTATTTTATGTAAATTCCTTGAAGAGGTAATAAAATAAATTTCTTTTCAAATCCCGGTTGGGTAAGCAACCGGGTAGTGGATTGACGGCTATAGTATTTGCTATAGTTGGAACCACTCTAAACCTTGTGTCTCTTTGTCCAATATTTTCATTGTGGTTGTTTGAGTTCAATAATTGTTAAATTATCTAGAAAACTCTATTCACCCCCCCTCTAGTAGTTTTCAATTGGTATCAGAGCAGGCTTCAAGGAACCCTAACCAGGTCTTGAAGAATGAAGGGTGGAGGTGACTACGACCGCAGACAAAGGAGCAACTTGGACCAACTTTCAACAAGCTGTAATTGGTGTTTAGGAACAAACCATACAACAATCGGCTGTCCATGGAAAGAAAAGAAGAAAGAGGTCCATAAGAATTGTTTCATTGCTACAACCAATGAGGAAGAAGAAGAAGAGGTAAGCCTTCTTGATTTATCAAAAGAAGAGCTAATTTCTAGTCTTGAAGAAACTCACAATAAGTATATTGAGTGCAAGAAGAAATTAAAGAAATCTAGTAAAACAAACGATGAGTTAAATGCTAGACTTCTTGCTCTTACATCTGAAAATGACGATTTATATGCTAAATTGAATACTCTTGGTTTTGAAAAAGATGACATTGTTTCTGAAAATCGTACTTTGAAATCATCTCTAAGTAGTAGTGAAGTGAAGATTTTTACTCTAGAAACAAATTATGATCTTCTATATCAAGAAAAGGTTGAATTACTTGCAAAGTTAAATGACTTTCAAAAACAACCTATTTTGTGTACACATCTAGATTATGATAGTATAGTGAAAGAAAGGAATTCTTTATCATCTAATCTAGATCAAGCAAAACTAGATATTAAGAAAAAAATGGATGAGATCGTAAAGTTACAACAAGAAGTTAGTAGGTTAAGCAACAATGGAATCCTTGATAGAATATTGGATAATTCCTATCATCAAATAGGGAGAAGAGGACTAGGTTATAAGCCCAAAGGGAAAACTCATCAACAACCTAGTTGAAGAAAGACTTGAGGTTGATTCTATATGTTGCCATTACTGCTCACGTCTTGGACATTACTCTTTTTCATGCCCATACAAGAAAAAGAATGTTGAGTTAGTATGGGTTCCAAAATCCCCAAATTGATTCGATTAGACTAAGTTGAGATATGACTAAAGCCTTTAATTTGCATATCTTTATGTCTATCTCAACTTAACATGTAGGGATAATAAATCGAAACTTAAAAGATTTGATTTAAAGGTTATCTTGATCTAAATTAAACTAAACTTTCAAATTGCATAATTAAATTAAAATAAATTTTACTTGAAAACTATTACTGAAACACATTTCAGAAACAATACAGAAACTTTCTCGGTCGAGAAACTGTTCGACCGAGAACACTTTCGGTCAAGCAATAGTCGACCGAGCAGATTACTGTTTTCAAGTTCTGCTGTATCTATTGTTTTTAGTGTTGCTATCAATTTGTTATAAATGTTTGATCAAGATTAAATTGCAGGAAATATTTTGAATCAAATCATATTGATCTCTCTACATCATGAATATAAAATCTTTAAACATATTGCAAAAATGATATATGAAGACTGACTTTTGAACAAACTTTACTCCTTGGTTAAGAAAGTTTATTAAGCATGTTCATAGTTTGTCTTAAAACTGAAAACTCATGAAACATGAATAAGATTCATTTGGACTATCATCAAATTGATTTGAAAATGAATCATGGAAATTACTGGTTCACATGGATTATCCTAAGTATTTCTTGATCCATGTATGCAAACCATGAATAGTCATTGTGATTCAGTTCATATGAAGATATCATTCTGCACAAATGATAAAACTAAATGGCACAAATGCATTTCACATATAAGTACTCAAATTGGAAATCTACAGTAAAATTACTGAATAATCTTTTGACGGATCTATGTGCCATCTATTTGTTGTTTATGACTATTTTACATGCAAAACTAGTTGAAGATCTTTTTGATATCATCATGTTTAGAATTAACTATTTCACATGATTTTCTAAAAGTATCTCCTGGTCTATCTATATAGAAATCATGTGTTATGACATGAGTACAATTACTGTATCTCATGAAATAATTATGGTTCTATCATTGCATCATGGGTATGCTTTCACTACTTTATCATTCAACTCATAAAAAATGATGCTATGCTACATAGAACAAATGGAAAATGATTATTGTATACATGACTTCTTGATGATTTATAGCAAGCAAATGTGTTATTGGTGATTTATTGCTTAGACATAGAACTTTAATGTTTGAAATAAAATGAAGAATTTCTCAATAGGTATCTATAAGAAATTGAGATATTAATCATGCCTTCATTGTTAAGAAGATGTTTTCATATTAAGTATCACTTAACATGCTTCATTATGCTTTGATTCATATATATATCATAAAAGCATCTTAACATAATAGAAAATAATTGTGGACACAGCTTGTGATGATGATGGTTCCATGACAAGCCAAAACGGTACCTCTTAGAACAAAATATTAATGTTTTTTTATCTATTTGCTTGTTCTAAGAAATTAAAAGCAAAAATCTTGACTTTAAGATATTAATCTTGCTTTCAAAATATATGTTTCTAAAAGAATCTTATGATAAGGGTATAATAAGAAATGGGAATTGATACTTATATACCCATCGCAAAGCATATGAAATATCATGAAAAACATGCATTCTAGAAAAATTAAGGTCAAAGACTTCACTATGATGCTCATATTATTGAGTATATCTTAAATATGCTTCAAATTGATATTTATAGCTGTCTGCAGAAATGAATGTCTATCTTGGAAATCTGCAGAATTTGCCTCTTGGTTAAAAATTGACCAAGGGGCACTATGGTCGTAGTCAAGGGCGACCTAAAATAAGCTTTGACAAAATGCTTATTTGGACATCAATTTATTGAACTTAATCTTAGTATACTTTTGATAAAGGTCAAAATCAAAAATTTATCACTTGTGACCTTAAAAGCCTTAAATTGCTTAAATTGTAAGATTAAGGGGGAGATATATTATAAAAACAAATTTGATTATATGATTATGAAGCTTACATTGTTAACATCATTTGGAGTTTGTTATGACCTTCAGATTCTTAAAAGTAATTTGTATGAAAAAGAATTTCATCAAAATGATATATCTTGCTCTTAAAGGAACTCTCATTTAGGGCTTAACATCCCTTGATAGATGAGAAATAAATATACATTCATCATAAGCTTAAGGGAATCTCATATCATTTCAAGGCTTAACATCCTTTGCAAATGATTGAGAAACAAATTGTGGATAAATTAGACATAAATCCATGTTCCTAATAGGATATCTATTTAAGGGGGAGCTTAATATAAAATTAAGGGGGAGAAGAAATAAAATGTTTAAACCTGGATATCTTTTTGAAATGACAAAGGGGGAGAAAGAATATAAAATCAAAAATATAAATATAAATGAGTTTCATCTTGATGGCCAGCACTCACTTGTAAAACAAGAATGGCTACAAAAGGTAATCTTCAGGTATGAAACTCACATGCTTTATATTTTCTTATTTCATATTTTAGGAAATGTTTGTCATCTTCAAAAAGGGGGAGATTGTTGGATAAATTGGACATTATGATAAATCCCTTTGTTTCGATGATGACAAACATTTCATTCTTGTTGATCTAACGTGCTACTTGAGTGTGCAGGATTAAGGTGGATGACAAAGTAACTAGGGAAAATCCAAAGAGCTTACATATTTATATTTCCATGCAATGTAATCACTGTTGTAAAAACTTGTACAAATATATAATGTACAAGTACTTAGATTGCATGTAAATCAAGCGATGGATCTTCCTAGCTAATCACCACACTCAGATAGGTCATCCCCTTCAAATAGGATCACATATGTACACTCATACACATGCTTAGTGGTTAATTAAAAGATTGAAAACAGAGTCAATCTCGGTCGACCACACTCCTCGACCGAGACACTCTCGGTCGACAAACTCCTCGACCGAGAATGACCCAAGTAGTCGTTAGACACAGCTGAAAAAGTAGTTGGCAGTTGCAAATGAACGTTGATCCAGAGAGCCTGTCGGTTGACAAAACTTTGACCGAGTAGGTGTCTCGGTCGACCATTTGTCGACCGAGATGGTCTCTGACAGCAACTGCAGAATAAAGTAACTAGCCGTTACTAATGCACTTAACTTATATCTAACGGCTAGTTAAGCACTTAGAAGCCCCTAGAAGTTGTCTAGAACGTCCTTAAGCATACTTAGGCCATTCCTATAAATAGGACAAGCCATAGGACACTAGAATTCACTTGTTACACTTGAGAATACACTTGAGCATACTTGAGCAATCTTTTGCAAGCAATTTGAGCACTGTGATCATTGGCCTACATTCTCCTTAGCTCAATCTCGTGTCCTATAGGCTAGATTCTCCTACCCACAGCAATCACAAGTTCACATACTTGGCTAGGAGATCTTACGCTTGATCTAGGCATATCAAGCCTCGGGCTTAAAGGATAAGTTGTAATTTCCTTTTCCTTTCTTGTTCCTGTTTATCTTTTGTACTCTCCTTGCTACTCCTAGGGTTGGAGGCTGCGGATTGGAGAGGGTTGACTTCTCAGGTGGAGAAGGGGACTTCAAGCTACTTCAAGAAGGCTATCGCAAGGGAAGCTACTTCAGAAGGCTGGTGCAACGGGAGTTGGTGCATCTACTTCAAGGGAAGGCTGCTTCAAGGTTGGCGATTACTTCTAGGTGAAGGCTGCTTGAAGGGTTTAGGAAAAGAGATTGTATTTTATGTAAATTCCTTGAAGAGGTAATAAAATAAATTTCTTTTCAAATCCCGGTTGGGTAAGCAACCGGGTAGTGGATTGACGGCTATAGTATTTGCTATAGTTGGAACCACTCTAAACCTTGTGTCTCTTTGTCCAATATTTTCATTGTGGTTGTTTGAGTTCAATAATTGTTAAATTATCTAGAAAACTCTATTCACCCCCCCTCTAGTAGTTTTCAATCTTGACATGTGAGAGAATATTCGCCATTAAAGTCTATGCAAAGAATCTAAACTTACATGATTTCATCATTCCTTGGACCCCAAAAACCTAGGTCAGCAATTCTACCACTTCCTCCTCTCAAACCCTAACTCTCCCTCTCTCTATAGGATTTCGTTTCTCTATAATGAATCACACATTATGAGAGCTCCTTGTGTGTTAGGTTGACCATATAGAGCAATTGAGATGCTTGGGTCAATTGCACATTGACCTCTCACTATACTTTTTCTTATTTCAGCTAAATTTTCTGTCATAAAAATATTACTATAATTCATCTACTGATAAGGTCTATATGCATCCAAAAATTATGAAAATTTTACATATTGTTTATGATTGTATTTTAGATTTCCATGTAAAATTTCATATCATTTGGAGTTATTAATAAATAATTGAAAATAAAACACTACACTGCTAAAAAGCACTCTGTCAGCATTTTGGTCGAAGTATATTTTGAACAAGAACCACATTCAAAGAACACTCAAATATTCTGAAATTTTTATCCAATATGCATGATTGCGTTATCCATATCATATCCAAAATTCAGTTAAATACAAAATTTTTATAAAATATGAAAAATCTTTTACCACACTGCTATCCTGATCAAATTCAATATTCATGTACTATCAAAACCCTAATTTTTTGCCGATTAGGGTTTACATTTCTCAAACCCTAATTCTTCAAACTAAAATCATAGTTAGGGTTTCTTCTTAGGTTTGAAACATCACAATTGATCTACTATCATTTATCAAGTCTAAACAATGTTCAGTCTAATCAAGCATGTAATCATTCAGGTAAACCCTAGTTTACCAATTAAGCACAAATGTGGTCATTACAGTAAGTATTGAAACCGACCATGGAAAACAACTTCAGTAAGAAGGATTAGGTGAAACATTCTATGTGATAGGAATTGAGATCTATAGAGATAGTTTTCAAAAGTTTCATGACCTATATATGAGTACATATATTAGCTGATGTTGAATGGTTTTAGCATGAAGGATTCAATGAGAGAGAATCCATCAATAGTATGTGGGATTAGTCTCTCAAGAATCTTATATTTCAATTGTTATGGAGAATGGAAAGACATGAGTAAGATGCCATATGTACTAGTAGTTGGATGTATCATGTATGATATATACTCATGCCATTATCTTGTATTTATTAGATATGACAAACATGATACCAGTCGAATTCCAACGATAGTCTTTAAAATGTCATTAAGAATATCCATTAGTACTTGAGAAGAACTAAAAGATAAGTTTCTATATAATGGCAATAAGGAAGAGTTGGGTGTAAGGGGTAACACTGATGCAAGCTTCCAAAATGACAAAAAGTAATCGCATTATAAAAATTTTGTTTAATCTTAAAAGAAGAGTTGAAATTTGGAAAGTTTTGAAATGATGACCATTATTTAAATTCTACATAGAAACTGAGTATCATGGGGTTTTGAACAAAAAGGTTGATACTGTATGGATCTCCAAGTACATATGGATGAACTTACAGATGTCCATCCATTGTTGACACAGTAGAAATAGTATGACAACAATGGAGCTACTGGTTAGGCAAGGAATATCTAATAGCATACTACAGCAATTCCATCTTATACGAGATGTCATAAAATGAAGAGATGAGAAATATGAAATATACCGACTAAGAGAAAAATGTTGCTATCCCACTGGATTAGAAGTAGCGCAACAAAAACATGATGCAAATGTTTAGATCACTAAGAATGAGATTTGTGGGTGATTTGCTCTAAATTCAATTGGGAGTCTGTTAGTATGTATGCCCTGTGAGATAATCATACGATGATTGAGATGTCATATAATATAGATGATTTTATTAATAATAACGACAAGCTTCCAATTTATTCTATTTCAATCAATTATGAAATAATGATAAAACATAATAAATGTCTAAAAATGACATTTAATCAATGACATATGTCTTCGGGTTGATGACCCGAACAATGAGATTGTACATATGCTAAAATTATGTACATTCTTTTTATGTCTCTATTCGAATGCCATTGTGGAAGGTTGATAGACATCAATGACACTTAAAACTAGAGTGGGGGTTGGTTGATGATAAAATCTCATCAGTCTAATACAAACTCATAGATACTTGTTGGAGAATAGTGTATGGGACAAACCCACCATGACAGTGACACATGGAAACCATAATTGGTGGTCATAATCATCTCTCATAGTAAAGATGGTGATTGTGGTTGTTAGACTTGAAATCACTACACTCATGACATGTTGTTCAATGCACATTGACATCATCCACCTTGACCATGAGCAAGGATTTCCATAAAGGTGATGATCAGATGCAGTATAAAACATGGGTATGACTGTGAGCGATGTAGATGGGATTTGTCTGCTCTACTAGAGTTTGATATCCAAGACACTTGATAAGAAAGACTGAGAAATTCATGAGCATGTACATGTGAATCAATATACAATATAGAAGTCACATATATCACAGATACTATGTTGTTTGATCCACAAGTATGGATTGAACAATGAGATGATGACGATTCCATGCCTCGAGTTCATTCAAGATATCAGAGACAAAGAAATTATACAATCACTATAACACCTTACATAGATTGTAGGTTGAAGTATTTCTCTAACTTTCTTATATATTTAGGTAGCAACGATGTGTGACTAGGCACCACTCTTTACTTGTGATGTCATAAATCAGTTATGGACATTCACTATCAACATAACTTGGAACCTATGGTGTCACACACATAGGAATTCACCTAGAATAGGAGTTTAATCACGAATGATAATTGTGTTGATTACCTAAGTGTTTTGGTTCTCAATTTGAGCATAAATCAACTAATTGGACTCCCAATTGATCGACTCATGTGATCAAATGACCGGTTGGAGTGTCAGGTTGATTAGAAATTGAATTGGCCGAGTTCTGCATGAATAGGGGCACCAGCCACCTAGTTCACCTAGTGAACCAATGGGTCGGGGTCGTGAGACGATCAGTGCGTAGGGAAAGATGTCTGGTTTATGGAGAAATTCGATTGCATGAAGGATTAGTGCTGACATCATGTTGTGAATTAATTGGATTCATATTACCAATTCATATGTGTTTGGGAAACATGACAAAATGACCAGTTCATTGAGCGGACTAGTAGGCTCGCATGTCAATGGACCGGTTCGCTTGGAGAACTGTCTGGTTCATAGCTCATAGGTTGCAAATTTTGTGAAATTTAGGTTCCTTTCACTTCCACATAGACTGAGAACCTTGACCCTAACCCCTACTATAAATAGAGGGGTATTGGGTGCTTCTCAGACAAAAAAACTCATTTGCTTCTAACTATTGTTGTCCTTTCTAGTTGTGGTAACACATATAGAGCCTGAGCAAATCCTACGCGATATAAGGGAGGGACAACAAGGGAGAACAATTATAGGAGAGAAAGTTGGTGACTAGTACACCAACGGGAGGGACAACTCCTTCATGTCTGTTCTAGTAGAATAAGAGGAGTTCTTGGTGGTCTGTGTGGACTACCGTAGAGGAAAGGTGCCTGTTAGTTGTAGATAGGAGGACAACGTTAGCCTATAGTTCATGGTGGATCTATTGTAGATATTGTCCGAGTTTGTTGTCCGTAGTGGAGACTAGGAGCTACTGCAAATGAGTCCCAATGCAACTAGGAGTGAACGACTACTGCTATGAGTTATAGTTGATGGACTTACTCCAGTTATAGATATGAACTCGTTAACCCATCCTTCCCATTACATAGTTGTTGATGTGATCTTGTTGTTATGGGAAATAAGGATAGAAAACTTTTGTTTTCACTACCTACTTTGTGCCAGTATTTCCCTATACTGGTATCAGATCCACATCAATTTACTACATTTTAGGATAATCCATATGATCAAATTTTTGGTTTTCATCGTTTATTTATTGTATATGATGCAAATATTAAACTGCTTAATGTGCAAATCCAATCAAAAGCCACATATAATCCCAAACTTGTATATATATATATATATATATTGTGTGCAATTTACATGTGTTGCCCTATAAGCAAGTTTTGATGGTGGATGTGCAAAATTGTTATGGCCAATAATCTTAATTATATGTGCATGGTGTTTGTGTGTTTATTTCCTATTTCATCTCAATTTGCTTACCAAACCTCTACCTTCTTCTTCCCAATGTAAACGTATTATTATTTCATACCATTGCTTCCCTCGAATGTAACTCGAGGTTTCTCTATAACCATGTAATAGTAGGATAGTTTATTTTATTATTACTATGAAGAAGACGAGCCAAAAAAGATGGAGGACCAAGAAGGACTAAGTGACTGGAGACCCAGTCTATTAAATGGAGGACCCAAAAGATGGTGGATCGGAGTCCAGACAATCGGGAGGCGAGCCAATCAGTTCAATGGTTGAATCGATCAATCCATATTGGCAAACACATATGTTCATGAACAATAGGTTTTTGGATCCTAGGTAGTAGTAATTCCTTGTGGCTCTAAGAAATTACATTAGAATGGCAATAACCATCACTTTCTATTTTGTATATGTTATAACCTCGATTTTGCTTGTATTATTATACAATTATTAAATCAAAAGGGGCTTGTTTGGAAATTTGTGTTTTGTTTTATAAAATGGATTCCTTTGCAAATTCCCCTTGAATGATAGATTTTTTGGTTTCTTACTATGTTTTTGATCCAATAATGAAACATGGAAAAAAATAAATAGAAGAAAATTCGATAATAAGAAAAAGGCAAAAGATAATTGATAACAAGTAATGTAATTAAGAGAATTGTGTAGAATTCTCTAGAAAGTGGTATGGATGACCATAAGGGTTATATTTCGGTTTCACATAGTTTCTAATAAGAAGGGTTAGCAAATAAATGATATATAAAAGATAAGAAAGAGAAAAGGATTGAATTAATGTTTAAAATATACATTATAAGAGGAAGACTTGGATATTAAGAAAAGTTCATTTTCCTTTCGAGTTTTAGTCTCAAACTCTATTCACAGTTACATAAAGTCATTATAGACTTTCCTTTAAAATTTGGGAGATAAAGGAGTCTCCATGTGGTGTGAGTAATTAATTAAAGGTTTTGGTAAAAGAGCAAGATTTGACTAATTAAGTTATTCCAATGACAACCAAAAATTAGATGAACGTTAAGAAAGTTAATAATGACTTATCCTCCAAATTTGGGATAAAAAAGGCTTTCCTAGTGGTCTAGAGAAATTCGTGAAGATAGAGTGATATGTTTGAAATTAATGAATTGTGTTCCTTTTGGGAGAGAGAGGAAAAGAGGCATCTAGAAGTATCTTTTTAACACCAAATCTTGTCCACACCAAAATTTAATAATTAAAAGCCATCGTTCAAAATTTGAGAGAAAACGGATAAATAGAGAGAGAGAGATATGATTTTAACAAGTTTTCCTAAAGTGGGAGCATTAATTGATTACACATTTAAATGTCGCCATTTGGAAAAGAACTAGGGACCCGACCCCTTTATTCATACGAGATTTGTGGACCATTTATTAGGGATCTGATGACTCCCAAGTCGTCTCCCACCTCGGGCTAGAAAAGGAAACTGGCTACAGTACCTCTCTCACCCTCTCCTACTTTCCTTCCTCTCTTATCCACGAAACCATCTGAAATGAGTCCTATTGAATTCAAGAGACCAAATCGGATCTACGTACCCATGGTTTTCCCAATTTTTGTGCGGGATTGGGGTTTCCCCAAATCCTTGCTGGGGTTGGAAACTCCATTAAAGCTCTAGATCACCCGCCGTTAACCATATCTATATAAGGGCCTCCCTTGGATGCCCGAGGGAGGGACAACATAGATGAACGCCGCTGCTGTTTTGGCCTTGTGCTGCCCAAGTGCTAGATATTTGACTCCCTTCTTCACGCCACCCCTCTTCCTGGATTTATCACCGTCGGTGTCCTTAGGAGAAGATTGGAGGGAGATCCTAATCTCCCCTTTCCCGAATCTGGACCATATGTGGTCCCTTGGAGCGATGAAGAAGAGGGAGGCCTCTGAGGGCGACGCTGTGGTAGACGAGATGTGCGGGAGGGGCGACCAAAGGAACAGCTACGTGCCACACTCTGTTTCTCCGTGAAAACAGAGTTGCGCGAGCGCGACTCCGAGAGGGAGGAGAAGTGGAGCGACTGGCGGTCTGGCCGGGTCAGCAGCCAATGAACTGCGGTCCAGCACGGCTCGACCAAACTCTGGACACGCGGGGCCCGCTCACCCAATGCGGTAGTGAGCTGGATGCGCCTGGACCAATAAGGAGGCGCCAGTTCACGCCCTATTTAAGGTTGGTATATTTATCTTTCAAAAATCATAGAAATTAGTAGGATAATCGGATAAAGGCTTATAATATATGATTTTTACTCAGAAAAATACGAGAAATCCAATAAAAATATATTCAGAGTCTATATTTGCTTATAGTTTGAGAAGTATCTAAAGTTGACACTTTTAATGTATTATTTGAATCAAAACCCTAATTTCTAAGGGTTGCTGAATCTAATGAACCCAACTGGTGTTGACACTAAAAGATGGACCTTTTATGAACAAAAGAACACCTTGGACCCATATGAACTCAATAATCCAAGATTTGATGAGTTAGAGTTTCATTGTGACTGAAAGCACTTTTAATGATGAGATTAGAATTTGTCAACCCATAGAACATAAAAGTGTCAAATGCATATTCCTTAATGTTGTCCACCTCAAAATGACTTAAAAAAAACAAAAGTTGTGACTTTTGTATAAGAAGACATCTTTTGGAAAGAAATCATGCACATGACATCAAAACTAGGGTTTTGTTGACCAAAAGAGCATTAAAGATGATAATTGGGTTTATGAAGGTTTGAACTTAATGAAGCACTAAGATGGTCATAAAAACCTAACTTGGAAGCCAAGTCAGTTCTAATAGTAGATTTTGGAATTATATGGTGACAGATGGATGTTATGCCTTAACTTTCAGGTTAAGATGTTTGGTTGCTTGTGTGGTTATTCTTGTTTGGACGTCAAGTACTTCTGAGACAGGTATGTGGTTACGTCTAAGAATATTCATTGTAGTTTCACGTGATTTCTCGGAGATTTCTTCGCACGGGTTGAAGATATATGTTTTCTTGTTTATTTCATTCCATGCAAACTTTAAAGTGACTATGACTATCACATTATATATGAACATGACTAGACCAAAACTAGGCCACCTATGGATCTATGGAAAGGCCATATGCCTGGATAGGGGAAGGCATATTTTGGTACCGGCCTGGATAGGGGGTACATGAGAAGTCACCCGCCTGGATAGGGAGAGACATGATGAAGTCGTCAACTTGAATAGGGGAAGACAATGAATACTACAGTATGAGGCCCTGAGGGTTATGACAGAGGGTGAAGAAACCTAGATTGAGTAGTCATGATGAAAATGTTAAAGTTGTTTTGTTAAAATAATTGCTTAATTATGTTGTTACCATTACTTGTGAGATTTTGTTTCCCCCAGATACTAGTATGACATGTCATACTGACAGACGTTTTGATTATCGACATTTTTAGGATAATCTTGCTGGAAATTGGAGATTCAAAGAAAGAAGACATTGAAAGCAAATAAATGAAGTAAGGTCTAGGGGATATAGATAAATGATTTATTTCTAGGTAAATTCTAGAACCCATATCTTGCAAACTTTGGAAAAAGAGTTTCTTTTTATCCTGTACCAAGTTTAGTTAGTTTAGTAAAATTTGTTAATTATTTTTTATTATGTGCAAAACCATTTGATCCTATTTTTTGGATAATGGCTCTAGTTTCTTGGCCTTCCTTGCAGTGGCGGATGCACATAGAGGCCCCCTGAGGCCATGGCCTCACCGGCGTCCATCAACATCTTCTAATTAAAAGGGGATGGTGTCTCCTGGCCTCACCCGTTTTTCGATTCCGGTTTCCTAGTTTGGCCGCTTGACTAGGCAGAACCAGTGCACTGTTCTGTGATTAATGGCAACGTTGATTAAAAACAGCTGCTATGCCGCAACGTGTTTAAATGTACATGAAGAAAAGTTGCATGATTAAAGAGGAGAGAGAGAGTATGAACGGAAAGGAGAAATTCAGGGGACAATGTGGGAAAGTCGAAGAGATGGTATAAAGATAGAGAACTAAAAGCAAGTGATGGGTGGAGAAAGACCGCTGGAAACGAGATCAGAGATAAGGGCCTTGAGGAAAGAAATTTAATAGGAAAGTTGTTAGTTAGTCCCTCATCCTAATAAAGTGTGATAATAATACATTAATTGTGGATGTAAAATAAGGGTAACTTTTTAACTTGTTTGTTTGATCGAAAGTTGTTCATATATTATGATGAATTTCATCTACTTGAAAATAGAACAAACATATAAATAAGAACACAAATTTCAAGGTATATTCTATATTATTCTCTAGTATATCATCCTATTTACAACGTGCAAGACAATATCACATTATATACAAAAAAATTTGCTAAAATTCTTTGTAACTAAACTACTTCAACATTCTATATTGTCCAGATCAAGAGAAGCAACAAGAGATGCATACACAACAGATGAATTCACCCACTTCTTGTGGAAAAGGTAATTCTAAACATAAATTCTCAAATGCCGGAAATATTTTTTGCTCAATGTAAAATTAAATTCATAATAATGTGAGTTATATAAATTATAAATAAGTCCCTTTAAAATTCATACTAATTTTAAACCATCTATTAGGCATTTAATTTTCTCAAAATGGATTACATAAATTCATTTTTTCTTTCGAAATTTTATCATAGTTAGATCATATATTAATAGTCTATTTTTTAAATATGAGATAGTAGATAAGTAAAATAATTAAGGTGTCATGGCTTCACCCACTTTAAATTCCTGGGTCCACCACTGCTTCCTTGATTGGGGGTTGCTGGGGAATGGGGTCGTTACACTATCTCATGTTTACATTGTGGCATATATCATGTATATGATACTTAATATATATATATATATATGTGGTGATTTGATAAAGTATATGTATTTATATATATACAAACTCCCTCAAGTAAAATATTAAGTCTATGATGCTTTCCATAAATAGTACACATGAAAAGCCTGATCGACCAAGCACATGTTACTCCCAAGAATGGTGCACCATCCATCTCATGGAAGTGCGATGATAGATATGTATGTTCTTTCCAAGTAGGGTGCATATCTATCATGTTAGCTTTTGGATCGAGATTAGCTTAGTAACCTTAATGAGTTAAGAACCAGAAGCATGCAAATGACTATGGAAAAGATTTGTGCATATCATCTATCCAAGAATTGCATAAGATGCAATTGACAAACACCATCTACTTTAATATTTGACTATGGACATTGGCGTTGGTAGGGTAATAGTTGAATTATTTTAGATCTTCGCTCACTAGATGATTGTACGTTGCAATCATCTGAATTGATATGTGATGATATCAATTTGAGTAAAATCTTGAGATCTATAGTTAATTAAAGACTTAATTAATATTGTCAATTTTAATCAAATAAAAAATGAGTTTTGAAAAAATTGTAAATTCTTTTGTAGAATCAAATGGCAACACACAACAACAACTTTTTTCTATTATCATTCCTTGAGATGGACAAGTTAAATGGGAATAACTTCTATGACTAGTTCAGGATGTTGAGAATCATTCTCACATAGGAGCACAAGCTCTATCTCCTGGAGACACCAGATCTAGATGAACCCCTTCCCAATGCACATAAGGCTGACAAGGATGCTTACAAGAAGTATACTGAAGACGTCATTTATGTCAACTATCTAATGTTACCCTCCATGAATGATCACACTTCTTAAGAATATGTTCTAAGATCAGGAAAAATAGGAGAGATTTGATGTCTCTAAGAAGTTGTTCAAATATAGCATGGAAGAAGGAGATCTAGTAAGTCCTCATGTGCTCAAGATCATTGGGTATGTGGAGAACCTTGCTAGACTGGGATTCCCTTTGGGTAAAGAGTTTTCCACTGATGTAATTCTATGGTCTCTGCCAGAATCATATAATCAGTTTGTCATGAATTAGAATATGAATGACTTTGACAAGTCATTAATAGAGTAATTAGGCATGTTGAGAAGGGATGAGGCAGAAGAAATACAGGCACAAGTCTGTGATGATGATCAACAAGGCAAAGGGAAAGTCTAAAGGCAAAGTTAGGAAGAGTTCTAAAGCTGGCCAGAAGCTTAAGTTTTTAGATCTCAAGGCAAAGGGAGGAGTAAAAAAGGGAGGCAATTATTACCACTGTCACCAGCCTAGATGTTGGAAAAGGAATTGCCCTCTCTTCCTGGAGAAATTAAAGAAGAAGAAGGAAGTGGCAGAGATAACTAGTTCATGTATAAACATTATAAGATAAATTTGATTACTTCTTCATCTTGGTATGTGATACCGAATGTAGATCTGACATACGTTGATGTGCATGATCTGATAAGAAGTAAAGCCTTTATGAAAGGGCAAGAATTGATTGTGTGGAGTAAGAGTTTCTGCAGCTTTAGTTTACATTTAGAATTTATCTTATCCCATTGGGCATGTAATAGAATTAGTTGAACTACTATTTCATTATTACAAAATAGAAACATTTTACTTTATGCATATTGTATAGAAAAGATGATAAATCAATAAAGAGTTGTTAATGCTTCTATTTCAAAGATGTGATCTTGTACGAAAATGCCCCAACCATGTAGTGATCTATAAATAAAAGGATCTAAAGATGAATGTTAATAATATAAATATCAAAAGGATTATAATTGATAACTCAAAACAATTTGGGGCATTGTCATGTAGAGCACATATATGAGAAATGCATTACTAGAATCGATACTGATGTTTATCTAGACTCTTTTAGTTGTTGAACCAACAAGAGATATGTGAATCACATTTGTGAGCTACATGAAAAACCAACTCTTACTAGGTGTAGTGGAGAGAACAATCTTTTCTATCAGTGCTAATACATATTGATGTATAAAGATCTTTTAGAATAAATGATACAACTAGTAATTTGTACTTCATTATATTCATTGATGATATCAGCTGATATGAGATTTGTATTTGGTGATATACAAACATGAAACTCTTGAAGTTTTCAAGGAGATTATAAATGAAGTATAATTTTGATAGAAGTATTAATAAATTTTGATATGATCAAATGTTGTAGTACTTTAATACAATAGTTTGAGGACCTTATGGAAGGAATGTGATAGTGTATCACAAGTCAAATCCACATGAAATGTGATGATGTATTAGAAAGAAGGAATTACATCCCGATGAATCATGATGTGATTATCATTTTGTAACATCCTCAAAATCTTAAACTCTAACTTGCAAATTAATGATTTCATCTATCAAATAGAATATAACGTGACCTATAAATCCAAAATATAATGAATTAGTCCCTTAACTTCGAATTTTGGGTTAACCAAGTCACTAAGGAAAGGGTAACTCTGTTAATATCACATTTTAATAATATATGCATTAAGATAATGACTCATATGAGTTTGATGAATAAAAGTTAAATGAAACCTAAATCTAATTGGATGGTAAGATTTTAGACTTCTTAGTCTACCGATGGTTCAAATTATAAGTCATTAGGACTTCGTATGACCCCTAACCTAATTAGATAATAACCTATAAACTTTTTTATTGAAAATCTAGGCTTTTCGTTTACAAATTTGGGCTTCCCATTTTTATCAATGTTTTATCATGATTTGTTTTCTCGGCCCTGATCAGGCAGTTGTGGAAGAGTCCCATTTCAGACTGGATCATCTGACACTACACACACATCTCTCCCGGCTAGATCCCTATCCCAATGGGACTCACAGTATGCAAGTGTTTCCCAAACTTTGTCTCCATTCTTCAGTAATCCCCTGGGTAAACCGATATTTCCCTCACCACTATTGCATTCTCCCGAGTTGATAGACCCCTTGTGCGATAGGGTTTTGTTCCCTAGAGTCTCCAACCCACTAGAGTTCCTTGAAGGTTCCCCTATTTTACTTTCCATAGGAGACCCAACCTCCCCGGGGCCAACACTAATAAAGGTACACCCTTGGAAACGTTCACGAGATCATCAATGACAATTTCCACATACCAAAAACCACTCGGGATCCATGCGACACTTTCCCCTAACTTGATCTTCCTTCTCAAGCAAACTTGACTTCGGCTATGCGCTCCCTACTACCTCAACCACTTGAGTTGATGTAAGAATCCCCTGAGGGCCCTTGTGGAGCTTTTCCCATCATCGATTCATCTAGACCAAAGGTACTTTGGTTTCCCCTCTTTTCTTCTTGTTTTGGATCTCATCATCAATACTGGACCCCCTATTTATCTTGTTGCCTCATTACGGTGTGCCTACATCCACAAAGGTATCACAAGGCTGATCACAACCTTCATTTTCATTGTGTTCCACCCTTTTGCTAATCTCCGACCTCAACACCCCATCTGGTCATGGTGAGGGGTGGTTCTAGGTGTCCCTAGCCAATCCTTATCTAGTTCTTGGGCTTGCCGAGATCAGCCCACGATGACAAAGGTGGGTAGCACCTTGGATTCCAACATAAAGGCTAGATTTCGAGTTTTGGGGTTCCGATCTTCTCGTTGTGTACATGTCAGGTTGTAGATTGTAGAAGAAGAAAATAGGTGGGCTTTTTACCATTTCGCCCGACTTTCATCTCGTCTTGTCACGTGTCCATAAGGGCAAAGTTGGGATTTAACCCTCCTTTTTATTTGACCGCATGTCTAGATTTGGGTGAGCCTGGACAACTCTAATTGGGTCAGGTAGGCAGGGCCCACCAACACTAATGGATGAACTGATGTCGACGTGGATTTTTCTAGATTTTTGATTGGTCATTTCTTTTGAAATTCATGGTAAATCAAGGGCTCATCAGAAAATTATGGGAAAATAGTCATTGGATTGGTTTTTTAAAGAGGAGCCTAGTTTTCTAGTTTTCAAACCCTAATTTCATCGTCACTGACATGTTTTCCTTAGAAGACCCAAATTAGGGTTTGGGATGGTGTTGAAGGTGATTATTAATACAAATCATTGTAATTTCAGGAAACTTAGGACTGACTAGAGATTAGAGGAACTAAGTTAGGATATACCTTTCTCTAGGTAAGAGGGTCATGCCACTATGCTTATGTATTTTTGATGAATTTCATGCTATGTCTGATTTAGGATTATGCTTTAAATTTCCAAGTCAATGCAATTAAATGTGTTGATGACTCATATTTTATCATTGCGTGTTGTTTGCTATACTCATAACATCCTATGCTTATCACTTATGATAATTAATTTAATGGTTGATCAAGTAATGATTAAGACATTGAAGAAAGAGTCATGTAACTCATGTAATGTTAATTTAAAAATTAAGAGGGAGAAACCACATGATGATTAATATAATACACATAAGTTGTGAATTGTTCCTATTTATGTTATTTTGTCTTTATGGCATTAATGAGCATTTTGGTGCAACTAAGATGAGCCTTAATCGGCCTGATGAGCACTTTGGTGCAATTATTGGTTCAGGACAATTTACATTGAGGGCAAGATAAGAACAATGATGTTAATGTTTAAGATAAGAGAATTAAGTAACTTATTATATGTTTCTCACAATAATTGACCTTTATGGTCGTTATGGGCTTCCTAGCAATGATGGGCTTTTTGAGAATAATGTGCCCCACGTGGGCAGTGATGGAGAGAACACATATAGTAATGTTTCTTAATTCATTGATGTAATGAAAGATAAAGTGTAATGATAATTCTTAATGTTAAGTCAAGTTTATCCAATTCAAGTATATATGCTTATTCTTTAGCTCTTATAAAATGCTTAGTGTCACTTATCCATTTACTTATGTTGTTGCTTTGTTTTGCATGGCTATGGGATGATATTTCCCTAGATCAAGGAGTAAGAGGGAATTGAAGTCAGCCCTTCAAGTGTAGCTGACATCAAGGAGACCTTAGCTTGGTGGGGTGTCATCTACCACTCAGTAGATTCTTTAGTCAAGTTTATCTTTCCATGTTTTAGATTTTCTTAGTCTACATGTATTAGGTTTGAGATCAAGATGGGACAATTTTTGTTTTCCCCTTTCCAAAGAACAATGTATGAATCTATATTTTGAGTTAATGCATGGTGTTTTATTTATCTCTTTGTTATTGAATATCATTTTTGTAATGTTCTTCCAAACCAAGTGACCCATGTTATGGACAACATAGGGTTTGCTTCTGCTGCCATGTATGTGCTTGGAGGAGCATTACACATTTAATATAACCTTCTAATTTCCTCATGGATATATACTTTACACTAAAATAATGTACATATAAAAAGGTTTAAAAGACACCATATGAGATATGACATGGGAATGTCCTGAGATGTCTTAAGGATTGAAGCTTTAATAAAGAAAGAGGATTCTTAAAAGGTTAATCCATAAACCATGATTGTTGAAACCCTAGTCTGACAACAAAATGTTTGTTACAAAGATAACTAAGTTCCAAAAGAATCAGTGGGAGTAAAAGTAGAACTCAAAAGGTTCAAGGTCAATAAGAAGGTACAATGAGAACAATTGGTAATCACAAATTGTTGTGAAATCTCAAGTTCTTCATGTAACACAGAACCTCATAAGTTCTAGTAGAACATGTATGAGTTCGAAAGATTGTGAATTCAACAACTCAAATAGGTAGGTCATAAGATGATTAGCCAACAAATAAACTAGAAGATATTGAGATCCAGATGTTGAGAAATGTCTTAAAGCCATTATGGAGTCCATGTTCACTAATAAGGTATGACCTTGGTAGTACCACCTAAAGGGGTACAACTCAAAGGGTAAAGTTGGGTTTTCATTGCAAAGACCAACATACATAACCTAAAAGGACAGATTGGATGAAAAGGTTTTCAAATTAGTTCAAATTGTTGAACATGAAGAAATTCCTTCACCAATTGTCATGCTTATTGTTGAAGCTTGTATAGACTATGAGATTTGGCATATGAAGTTTAAAATTGCATTCCTTAAAAGGAGTATATGAAAGGATGTGTACGTGACATAGCCTAATGGTTTTATACCTTTGTGAATGCAAATAAAGTATATAAGCTACAAAGTTCAATCTAAGAGATTGAAACAAACATATCAAAGATTGGATCTTTTGACTTGACAAGATAGTCAAAGAGTTTGACTTGAACCAAGATAAAAGATGAAATCTTTGATTACAAAAGATTTAGTGGAAGAATATATAAATATTCCACATATTCATGGGTAATAACATCTCAATACTATAAACATTGATATGCGACATGGAAAGCATGTTCAACAATGAAAGATTAGGTGAAACATCCTATGTGATAGGAATTGAGATCTATAGAGATAGTTCTTGAAATGAAAATGAGAACATACAATAGCAAGATGGTGAAAGAGTTCAATAGGAAGGATACTTGAGAGAGAATCTGTCCATTTTATATGGGATTAGTCTCTCATGAACTCTATGTTTTGATTCTTATGAAGAATATAAAGACATGAGGAAGATGCCATATGCACCAACAATTGGATCTATCATGTATGCAATATAAATGCACTGATCCCAAAGTCTTGTATGCACTGGACATGAAAAGATGGTATTAGATGCCAATGAGGGTCATTGGAATGTCATTAAAAGACATCCATTAATACACGAGAAGCACTAAAGGATAAGTTGCTAGATTATAGCAACAAGAAAGAGTTGGGTGTAAAGGGTTGCACTGATGCAAGCTTTTGAAATGACAAAAAGTGATCACAATATAAAATATGTTTAATTTTAAGAAAAGAGATATAAGTTGGAAGGGTTCTGAATTACAGACCTTTAATTCAATTCTACGATAGAAGTTGAGTATCTTAGTATTTTGAACACATGAGTGGGTACTATATAGATCTAGAAGTTCATATTGATGAACTTAAAGATGTTCAAATCATTGATGACACAGTAGAAATATTGTGATAATGATGGACCTACTAGTTATGAAAGGAATATCAGATAATATATTATGACAATTTCATCTCACAACAAAGAGACGAGAAACATGAAATATACAAACTAAAAGCAAAGTGTTGCTTACCTGCTGGATTAGCACTTGCACAGTAGAAACATGATGGATATGTTTAGATCACTAATAGTATGATTCATGGGTGATTGTCTCTATAACATCCTAGGATTTGAGACCTTAGATATAATGATCTTAAAAGTAATAATTGGACTACCCATATCACCAAGGTGCACTTCCTTTTCTGAAAGCCCATCACTAAGGATCTCCATAGTTAAACATGCTCAGCTTGGGGTAGTACTAGGATGGGTGACCAGTCGAGAAGTTGACTATGACTTGCGCGCGAGTGAGGAAAAAGCATGCAATTAAGGTTAGTGGTGGTCTGTAGGGGCAGTTGTTATTCCTAAAACTCTACTAGAGCCTAGGGCAGTGGGCCCCGATTATTACAGATGGTATCAGAGCCAAAACCCCTCTAGTAGGTGGGGTACACATGGGCTAGTGACATGCCAGCCTTTGAGCCATGCAGTCTAGGCATGTTGGAAAGGTCTATCTGGAGTGATGGAGCCACCCTTGTGCTGGTAGTCACAGTCGAGAGTTGGGTGTACATGGCCATGTTGGGTCTGCACTTAAATGGGGAAATGTTATGAGGCCACATAGTTGAGCCTTGATGAGGACGTCAAGAGTTTAAGTGGGAGAGATTGTAACATCCTAGCTTTGAGGCCTCAGATATAACGATCTTAAAAGGAATGATTGGACTACCCATATCACCCAAGGTGAACCTCCTATTCTGGGAGCGCATCGCTAAAGAACTCCATAGTTAAACATGCTCGGCTTGGAGTAGTACTAGGATGGGTGACCAATCAGGAAGTTGACCCCGACTTGTGCACGAGTGAGGAAAAGGCATGCACTTAAGGCTAGTGGTGGTCAGTGGGGCCAATCATTATTCTTGAAACTCTACTTGAGCTGAGGGCAGTGGGCTCCAGTCGTTATAGATATTACTCAATGATGTATGTCTTCAGGTTGAGGACCATTAGATCACACAAATATTAAGAGTATATACATTCTCAATATGTCCCTGATTGATTGTTATTGTGGAAGGAAGATAGACAATAATAACACATAAGATCAGAGTGTGATTTGGTTGATGACAAAGTCTCATTAGTCATGATATGGCAATATCAAACCAAGTACACAGATACATATTAGGGAATAGCGTATCTGACAGACTCACTGTGAGACTGACATATGGAAGCCATCATCATGGAAGTCACAGTCACCTCTCACAGTGATGGTGGTGTTTGTGGTTCTTAGACCTGAAATCACTACACTCATCACATGTCGTTGGGTATGCTTTGACATCGTCAAACATAGTGCTAAAACATGGTTTTTTATAAAGGTGATGATTGGGCGACTTTAACACATGGGGACTCATTGTGAGTGATAGAGATGGGATTTGTCCCTCCTATAGGAGTGTGATATCCAAGTCCTCTTGATTAGCAAGACTGAGAAAAGTATGGTCATACATATGTGAGTTAATATATGATATGATCTTACATATATCTCATGCAGTCTGCTCTGGCTCAAGAAATAAGATTAAGTAGTAATGAGGATGATTTTTCCATACCTCTAGTTCAATTTGGATATCAGTGACAAAGGAACTATACAAACATTCTAATACCATACAAAGTTGTAGGTTGAAGTTGTTCTCCAACTTTCCATTCACTTCGGTAGCAATGATGTGTACTAGGAATCCTCATTTCTTGTGATGTCATAAGCTAGTTATGGACATTCACTGCCAACATGATATGGGACCTATGGGGTCACACACAAAGGAACTCATCTAGAAGCAGAGCTGAATCTTGAATGAAAATTGGATTGATTACTAAAGTGTTTCAGTACTCAATTCACACAACAGATCAATGGATTGGCTAACTGAACTGCCAAACGACCATCTCACTAGGTGAGATGGCCGTTTGGGCAGCCAGAGGAGCATCATAAGTGTTGAGACGACTTTTTGGGTTGGTAGGCAGATCAGAGATCGAATTGTCTTAGTTCTGCCCTATGCATTAGCTCGACTCATACTCAGCAGACGACTATCTGGGTGAGTGAGACGGGTGTCTGGCCTATATGAGACAACCCAGTTGGAACCGAACGAAGGTTCTAGAGTTTTTTTGAACTTGTTTCAATTGCACATACTTGGGGTGTAAGTAAATTAATGTATGATATTAATTGGGAAACAAATTTTCCAATTTGATATCTAATTGAGAAACTACTAGATGGTAGTATAGTAGTGCGAGAAGATCATCTCACACACTAGAATATCATATGGGCGTGCCAGATGACCGTCTCACACACCATAAGACCTTCTGGGTGTTCCAGACGACCGTTTGGCATCTTGTAGGATGTGAAAATTTAAGATCTTCTGATCCCTTCCACTCCTTCATACATAGGGAACCTTGACCATATCCTGTACTATAAATAAAGGGGTACTGGGGGCTACCCAGAGTACAACCCAAACAATTGAGAATTAGTTGTTCTGACAATGGATGTCCTCTCTGATTATGGTAACCAAGAGAACCCAAGAAATTCCAACCTGACTAGGGAGAGATAGAACAAGAAAGAACTAAATGAGGATCATTGTTGTGGGAAAGCAAGTTGGTGACTAGTACACCAACGGGAGGGACAAATCATTCCCATCCCTTCTAGCAGGACGGTAGGAATTCTAGTTGGTCTGTATGGACTACTCGAGAGGCATGAGTCTTTTGGTTGGTGCTAGGAGGACAACATCAACTCATAGTCTGTAGCGAGATCTAAGGAGCCACTACAATAGTTTTTCAAGTTTGTCATTCGTGGAGTAGCAGTTAAATGAGTCCAAGTGCAACCAAGAGCTGACAAACACCATCCAAGATAGAGTGTGCATCTACTTCGACGAGGATTTTCACTGGACTTACTACAGGACCAGGTATATCTTCCTGAAACCATCCTTCCCATTGTATAGTTATTGACACAATCTGTTGGTAATGGGAAATATGTCAGTAAAATTTTTGTTTTCACTACCTATCTGATGTCATATTTCCCAACATTACCTTCTTAATATATCCCTCAAATATGAAATAATTGTTTTCATAATGTTATATTCAAAAAATGTGTTTTCATGCTTCATATACCTATCTTTCAAATTCTAGTTGACGTTCAAGATTACCTCAATTATTAAACGGATTGGTTAACTCACCCTCCTATGGAAGGTCATAATCTAGGGTTCCTTCTTGACTCACAAGAGGAGGTTAGGCTTTCTAACTACAACCTGAGCCCACAAGTTTAGGGTTATGCTTCCCCCATAGGTCATTTTCCCATTATAGGGTTGACCCACCCTAGGCTGGGCCATCATCTCTAAATGTGAGTTGAGGGTCTTCGGCTCATTATTATGTAACCACTAGTTTCCTATGGTTCATATGTATATACAAAACCCTTCACATGATTCATGCATGCATTACCCCACATACATGCATGCATGGGTAACTGGGTCACCCAACTCATTTGTATTTCCTATTTTCTCTTAACCTAATTAGGTTTTGTGTGGGTAGGGTTACTATTTGACCTACACTACTCGAATTGCCCTGATTTGGGTTTAGAGTTAGGATTTAGGGACTACGTCCTAAACTTTAGGGTTTTAGATATCCCTTGTCTCATGTAGGATTTTTCTAAACAAACCCTAGTCCCATATAGGCTTTACCCTTACGTGAAAACCCATAAAACATTTTTAACTATATCATCATTTTAATCAGTAAATATACATTAATTGGAGGAGGATGCCTTAATCCTACTTCTTCAGAAAACCCTAAATTGAGATGAAGAGGGACGTGCCTTTTAGGGTTTATTAAGAAAAGATATGAGAAGTGGACGAAATTAGAGATGATAAGACTTAGATGAAATATTATTTCAAGCAAACCCTAGGTTTTGGCCAGGCATGTGTCACCTTGGTTAAGGGAGACCCAGTATACCGACTTAATAGTGAGTAGTAAAATATTATCAAACTTCAAATGTAATGACCCAATACCTTAAATTCTAGAGTCATTACGTAAACTTTTAGGATCCAGATTCAATAAATAAAAAATAGTGAATAATTTCCATTAAATTCACACTTACTTTTTGGAAGATGTATAATATTGTTTCTCTAAGGATTCACATGAACTTTACATGTAATACTACTTCATATGATAAGAATCATCTAATTCCAACTTAACCTTAGATTTCGTGTCTTCAAATGATTTCCTCTGCTTCACTATGTCTTGATATCTTCATATATGGCAGTTTACCTAAAATGCCAACAATCCAAAATGCAGTCAGGATATTTCTATAGTGTGTGCATGATTCAACCAAAATGTGGGCAAGTAAGATACTAACATATAATGCATGCATAAAATACTTGCAATTAGGAACCAATATTTTCATTGTATATTCCAACCCATGTTTGATATGCTATCTCGAGTGTAATTATTGTCCCTCCTTGGGCTCATGTGCATCACTAGATTGATTCATGTCATCCTAGGATTCAAAATATGATAACTTATTTTATGTGATACCCATCGTGGCATTATAGTTGACCTAAATGTAAATAAACATCTAACAATTTATTTCATCAATATTCAAGAAATCCTTGGCAAACAACGACGGCCGATAATGGAGTATTCATAATGGTAACCACGTACCTTGCTCATGCATAATCCATGCAATAATACTTCAAGTATTTTAAGTATATATTATCTAATCAGACAAGCACATATCCAAGAAACATTCAATCTGCATATCTATATATGCTAAAGTGTCACCAATCATATTCAAGACACACCAATCAAACTATGTCCTAACTAGGGTTTAGGGTTGCCTCGAGTTTAGATAAGGAATAAGGATACCAAACCCTAATTCAACCACATCATGATTTATTTGAATTATAATCCTTCATTAGACATTAGGTGAAACCATGATTGTCATATCTATTGTATCCTTTCATTATAAACACATAGATTAGATTATGTGCATTAAGATCCTTACAAGTTATAACATTTGTTTCCTGGCCCTAATTCATCATATGAATGATTATTGATATAACAACCCTAAATATATATCATTATCATCATCATCATATGGTCTCCTGGTATCCAACAATATTTGGTTACATCTCAAATAAAGGGATTCAATATATTCAATATGTTAATTATCAGATCTAGGATTTTCATGTATGAATTACCTTGCATTCATGAATTAGCCCTAGTTTTGGCATAGGAAACATAATCATGTTCTCAAACTATTTTATTTATAATATACTTATTTTACTTATCAATTTGATAAATATATGTTCTATATTTAGGTAATCCTACCAATTTCTACAGTTTTTGGAAGGTATACTATATAAAATGCAATTTTGGAATAATATACCTTGTATGTGGGTGATGTGGCATGCTCTAATTGGGCCATGCCACCTGAGAGCTGTGGTCAGGTTGGATATGTGGTTGAGGCATGACCCACATGTTGGTCTGGACCTGAGTCAGCCAGTCCAAAGTCGACTTGGCTTCAGGCTCATGTTGTGTCCTCATTCTCGCATGAGGGTGCCTACGCACGGATGAAAATGCATAGTGCTACAGTCAACCTCACTCCAACTCCCATCATGCAACGACTGAGGCACCAATGTCTCTCTTTCCACTATAGTTCCCCATGGCTTACCTCCATCCCTCTCTCTAATGTACTCTCTCTGCCCTGCTCTCATGCTAACAAACAACAGTTCCATATTCTCTACCATTTTTCTCTCCCTATCTACACACATCTCTTTATACGAATGGCACCTATAGTGAGGGTTCAACTACCCAACTATCTCTCTCTCACCATGAAAAAGTACTTCAGGCTTCATTGGCCATCATCCTACCCACTGACTCCTATGATTTCTAGGCCATGTTGCACATCTTCTTCAGATGCCAGATCCATGATGTTGGTGGCACTGCCCCAACTTTTCTTGTGGAGGCCCCTTTCAAAGATACCTAGAAGGAAAAGGATCAAGGATGAATTACATTAAAAGAGCTTGGACTCCCATGCACTGCATTGGAAAGTATCATGTCACGAGTTGCATCCAAACCACCATGGATGAGGAGGATCACTAACATGATGAGGGAAGAGAGGTTAGCTACTAAACTGTTGAGGAAGGACACACATCAAGGAAGGAGGGGATTAGGGTAGTCCATATTATGTTCATACCACCTTTTATATAGCACAAGGATTAAAGATTGATGGGTCTAGTTTCCATAAAAGTTTCCTTATGAAGTCGACAAGCCATCATACTAGGAAAGAATTAAATATATTTATCCTACATCCCTTTATATAAAAGCTCTTAAGTTTTTATTCTATAAACCAAATGTTACAAAAAGTAAACCTCCACTTTCTCATTAAAACTTGGATTTGGAAAACTTTGATGTGAAAAGGAACTCAATCAATACCTTTACCAACATATATTATAGATTTGGGATTTATTGGGATAACACCCATAGATGAAACCTTCCCATTTTAATTTTATTTAAATAAGTTACCCACATCATATTGAAATCCATTTTCTTCTCAAGTTCTATAACTATGCTAGTTTCCTCATTATCTTTAAGTAATCCATAAATTACATCAAATATCTCCTTATTTGGTGCCCAAAATTTATATTTCATGTCATCACAAGATAATTACTTCATTAATTATCAAAGTCACAAATTATCTTAGAATATTTTGGAAACTTTCATATTATCCCATATTTTAATTATGTAATAATTCACAAAGTCATTATCATTTATTTATTCATGAAATCTATTATTTCTTAAACTTGTGCTTCAAGGATCTATTTGCAAACCAAATAGTCTCATGGGCCTCATTTGGGCCATGAGTTGAACCCATGCCTCAAAGTAGATACAAGATAACCTTATTATTTGATTAGTTATGAAATTAGTGAATTTTCTTATCAACTCAATCCTTATATTCATAGGATTTAAATTTACAAAATTTGAGGATCTTACAATTGTGTTTTCCCACTCATTCATAACTTAGATTTGAGTAGAAAAGAGTAAGAATTAGGGTTTACAGAAGTTAATTTATTCTTGTAAGGTGTTATCCTCATGATATCAATGAATGATTTGATATAGTTCTGGATTTCATGATTTATTTAATATTTTTCTATGATTTGATTTTCCATGAAAAAAGCCCTTGTCTTGGTTCTAGAACAACTTTGTTTTTTGATTTTTCTTGATAGGATTATATCCTAAAACTATGGAAACTAATCCTTCACCTTGTACCTTCTCTAATTTTCATTTTCTAATTTGGGACCCTTTGGGAGTTTGATGTGTTGGTGTGTTGATCTGTGGATTGTTGAAGTTGGACATTGAAGGTCCTATAGTTTCTATGGAGTGGAAGATACTCTAGATTTTAATTCAAGACATATACATTATTATTTTCCTAAACAACATGTTTAAGGGATAATGAAATAAAGTGGCTAATTAATTGTAATTCATATATAGATCACTTACTAAATATGCTTTTCTTTGTATATAACATTAATATTTGAACATTACAATTTTTTATTTTTATGAACTATGCTCCTAGTATTAAGGAATTAAAGTAGATAATTACTAGTAATTCATATATACTCATGGTTTTAAATATAATTTTTATGTAAATTTATTGATAAATAAAGTATCTTATATAGTTAGAAGTATATACTAAGCTTGAGTGACAAGGGAACAATTTGTTGTAATTTAATGTTGATTATACTTACATTGACATCAAGCTAAAGAAGATCCTTCTATTCATTTGGGTGCCTAATTACCAGTGTTAATGTCAATTTCTACCCTGGCACAAAAAGCTGTACCAAAATAATTATTTAACTTATCGACATTCTACCCTATGATATATGTTTCTCATTAATTTTGGGAATGTTTTTATAACTATCCTTTAATTAATTAAACTTCAAGATATCATGCATCAGAGTTGGGCCTCTTGTTTGTGTTTGTAAGAGCCTCACTATTCTTACTACCTATCTTCCGATGGAAGCACTGCATTCTCCTTCCAATCGACACATTGCATTCCACTTCCTATGGTTCCACTGCACTTGCCTATTGATGCTTGTCTTCTGATGGTCAGCCGGACTCCACCTTCTGATGGACATCCTACACCTATCAACCAAAGGAAATCCACATGCCTTTCAATGACAATTATGCTTTCTTCCAAATGGGTCATCTTCTTCTCCTCCATCCGATGGTTGTTTTGTGACCATTCACCTACCAATGGATCCAATGAACATTGTTTCACCTACCAATGGAATTATTATAGATAAAAAACCCTTTGTCTTCCTCGTGCCATCACAAACTCTTCACTTCCATGGCAGTCAATAATTCACTCCATGGTGGCTGGGAGGGTTCCTAACCCTACCCTGCCTCTATAAATAGAAGATCAAGACTTGCAAAAGGCATTCACCATTTAATGCCACTAGGATGTTGTTACATACACTCTCTTTCAACCTCCAACAACCTTCGACCATCTACACCAATTTACGAATCTCAATCAAAGGTCCCTCCATCTCCACCAAGACTGGTAGCTTCTGACCTCAAAGGAGATTCTTAAGAATGATGCAATCATTCCATCAGTTGACAACCTTATACTTTGACAGCTTTCTTCTCCTTCATCATAGTGATAAGATCCAACCTTGAAGAAGGAAGGACACTGCTCCAAGTCTATTTCTAATGAACATTTAGGGTAGATCTGATGTTAGGTTGTCCACCATCGATCTGTAGCATGAAGACAAATGTAACATCCTTGACCTAGGTTATTGACCGGCCTAAATCGTGCGTCCTAAAATTGGAGGTGGATTTGAGGTAGTCGAGCTTTTACATTTATAACCTGAATCCTTCTAGGCCCCCACAACTTTGTTTACGGGGTCGAAGTAGATATACGGGGTCGAACACAGGGACAAGGGTGGTAGTGTTGAGAACTCATAATCGACACGCTACACTCTGATAGGTACAAAGAGATATTAAATTCCCCAAGGGGGAACAACAAGATGTCACAAGCAAAACGAAGAAAACTATCTCCAACTGTAGTTACAAGAAGGATTTAAGGTTTTAGTCATTTAGCAGTTTTTAGGGGTTTTCATGCAACAGAAATAGAAAGATAAAACTAGAGCTAAAGCGAGGTGCGAAGGATAAACTTTGGTAAAACAAGCAGCAGCAGGAACATCCTGTACCCCTCCTCTCAGAGCGGATACCTCTCACCAAGCATCAACACCCCTCTCGAGGTTGTTGGACTACTAGTTAGAGTGAAATGTTACTGAAGCACTCCAATTCTGGGCACTTTCGTACTCCAGGATTAGCCCAAACACCAGAGCCACAACACATCTCTCGAAGTTGTTGTGACGGGAAAACACGATTCAGTAGCTAAGTGAAACACAATCCAAACATGCAAGCTAGAGTTCAGATATTAAACATAGCAGCCATCCAACAATTGCACCAAACATATAGCAACAAGTAATTAAGCTTTTCCATTTCCATAAACAATAAAGGTCTTAGTTACAGTGCATAAGTAAAGAATTAAATAACAGAAATAAAGATAGAGGTCGCCTTCTTGATGTAGAAGGACGACAGACTATAGCGGCTCTCCAGCCCGATATCGGTCACGAGCCTAGCCCGATACATCAGTGTCGGGTGGCACACCGTGAGGACCGATTGTATCGTTCAAGGACCCTGGCCGGTACGTTCAAGTCGGGCGGCACCCTCTCGGGCGGCAGGCCATGATGGGCGAAGCGTATCAGGTTCGATATCGTGTCGGGCTAGTAGTGTCACATCTAATGTCGGGCACTTGTGTCGCTCATCCACGTCGGCCGATATCGGCCTGCAGTGTCGCCGGGACGGTCCTAAGTGAACCATCCCCTCCCTCTCGGGACGGGGAAGAGCTCACCTAGAGTTGCCCACCACGAATACTCAGACGCGATACTTCTTCTCTCGTAGCTTCCTCTGAATATTTGCTCAGGGTTCCGACATGTTCCCCCCTTCCGACCTGTCTTTTCGGCTTCCTGTAGCTGCTATTTATAGGCAGCGGTTGGGGGAAGTTATGGTGCTCGAAGCGCCACGTGTCTTCCCTATACGCGGGTCGGTGGGTGGCTGATACTGGTATCACCCGGCACAGGGTGTCGGCTGTTGGTCACGTGACGGGCGGCGCTCGCCGGTGGGTGGCCTGTGCTGCGTGACAAGCTTGAGTTGTCGTGGTGATCTCGGCTCCCTATCGAGTAAAAGACGTGTCGCCCATCAGTTTCTTTTTGCGCGCCATCCCCATGTCGCACGTCGTTGTGTCGTGCTACCCTATCGGGCGACGATCGTATCTGGTATCTGGAAGGCCGATGCAGGTGGAGCTTATTCGTGGACCGGGATGGCCTTATTGATGACAAAATGGGTCAAAATTGTAGGAAAACTCTGCAAAAGTTGGAAATATTGGATTAAGAGCGTCGTTTGGCCAATTATTGCGAAAGTACATATAAAAGAGAGTAAAACAGTTAAAAAGGGCAGTTTTGATAACAGAAAAACAATCTAAAACATCACAAAATTTGGTGTTATCAACTCCCCCAAACTTAGCGTTTTGATTGTCCTCAATCAATATTTAAACTTTATTTAGTGATGCTACTTCTTGCTCGATGTAGCTTTCAGGCCAAGAGGTAAAACAAGTATCGTAATGCCTTTAGAGATAATGCTGCCTCACTATGAACAAAAGACCTTGTGTTTCCTGCCTTATTATTTCAGTAAAATTTTTCTCTACAGCTTCAGTGAGACTTTGGTGCATGATTCCAAAGTTAGCTTCCACACCAAATAGCTTTATTTTTGGGGTAGAAAGTTGTGTATTGGGTAGGATAAGGCTTTTTGGGGTTTTTCTTGTCTCCATCAGTCCATCCAGGTAAGGGTCCGTTAGCGGGCAAGTGGTCCCTGCAGTCCAAGCCAGTTGGCTTTAGAGCAGTGATTTCACATCCTACGTACCACTGCCCCAGATCTACCATGCCTAAAGATGGGTACTTTTGGAAGACAAGTATGTATATATTTTTTCTTTTCTTTTATCGGGCACAACTCTCATGGTTTTATTCACCCTCATAAGGCTGCTTTCTCTTTTTGGGATTTTTGTTGGGTAAGGGGAAATAAGAGGGATTTCTACTGTTTGGGCAGCTTTTTCCTTCTCCATACTCGTCTCTTAGCTGTTTGCAAGATATATATTATTTTTTCGAAATTTTTGGCACGGAAAAACGTAATCTTTTGTTTGTTTGAGGCAGCATTTTCAGAAAGATATAACAGAACTTGCATCTCGTTAAGCACATAGAAAACAAACTTGGCAAGGAGTTGCATCAAGTTTTTACTAATATAGCGACTTTGTAAATATGTAAGGGAACAAAATAAGAAATTTTTTAAAAAATTTTATATGAGCATGGCATATGTATATGTACACATGATATAGAAAAGAACAAAAGAATAAAGAATTTCAGTCAGAAAAATCAAAAAAATTTCAAGAATTTTGTACCTCCCTCGCCGGTACATGGTACCCCCCCAAACTTACTCCACACTCTGTCTCAGAGTTGTGAGGTAGATAAGGTGAGGTAATGTTACTCCAATGAGGTTAGCTGACGAGCGTGCCTGTGTCAGATAAAAGCTCCCACACATATTCTCCTCTTTTGCTGTGATAATCGATGTGGTGGAGCTGGTTGGGTGTTGCTTTATTTGCTATCCATTCCAGGACAAAGATGCCGCAGTCGTTAGATAGGGGAAGCTGCTGCGGACTACAGTGGAAGAATTAGAGTTCATGCCATTTGCTTGCTTGCGTGTCCAGGAATGGTTGGATCATCTTTGACACCTCGTCGTAGAATTTTCGAGATAAGCGTTCGGCAGATGTTAACGGTTCTGATGTACACGACACTGGATGGTTTTTGTTGCTGTCCGAGCTGTTGTAAAAGATTCCTGCTCGTTGCCGAGTGTACATTGTCAGGAGTGTCCAATGATTATTGCAGGATGGGCTAAAAAAATTTGGCTAGGGACCCCGCTTTTCAACTCTGCCAAAAAATGCTGCTTTGCTCCTATTTCATCAGTGAGGTAGACATTCTTGAACACCATAAGATGAGCTATGTATGTGTGTTCGAACCTTGGTTGTAATATTTGGATGCAAGCCGCTGCCACAGATACAGCTAAGCATCCTCCTTCTTTTACCATGTCCCTTAGATCATCTACCGGGACTACGACATCGCCTGCCTTGTAAATGACATATGCCGGGGTAGAGTCTGTTAACTTTAGAAGGATTTCATTTACCTGCTCCTGTGTGAGCGTAGCACACGAGAAGTGGTCGAAATTTTTGATCAGCCCTTCTGTAGTTTCAGGCGAAGCAGTGTTTTCCATCCCATGCACTTTCCGTAGGGTCTCCAACTGCTTGCCTGCCCCATAGGTGTCAGCTTCTATCTCCGCTTCTCTCTCTGGGGAGCTGTTGGATCGTGAAGATTCGTCTTCTTGTTCACTGTCCAGCAGCCTATCAGGTACCCCTGCGTCTCGGAAATAGCATCCGTCTTTAATCAACAACATGGCGTATGTGCCCCTGCAGCGATAGAAACATGTGCCCCTAAGGGCCCCCAAGTTTCCAATCGTATTGAGCACCTCTATGGCACTTAAGACGACGAGGGCGCTGTTTCCGCTTCCCTCTTCAACTTGGACGGGGAAGTCATAGATAGAATAGAAGTTCCAAATGCCGTTGAGACATTTGGCCCCTTGCTTGATAGCTCATAGAAGACGCACCGGTAGAAGCATCAGATTTTTGTCCTCCGGGCGGCTGAAAACATTCCCGGAGCGCGGCACCTCATTATTGCTGCAGTTCAGCAGCCTGACATCATGGTTCCTTAGGTCTGCCACACAGAGGAACCATACGTTGCGGTGCTTGTACGGTGACAATGCAAGGTTTGGGTTATGCTCGTTAATGTGCTGCAGCATGTTGGCCACCGCAGTGGAGTCTGGTCTCCCCACATCAGTCTTCTTACCAAGGTCGGGGTGGCGTTGTATATTGTCTTCCGACCTGTCCTGCTGTCAATATTTTCTATTATCGTATTTTCAAGGACCTGAAATAGTCTTTTGCCGACGATGGTAGGCGAGCGAAACATCTTGCGGAGCGCTCCCCATTGTACAGAGAAGTAGTCGTCGCTCCATACGACGTATTCTTCATCTGCCTGCGATCTTAAGACCTTGTTTAGTAGTTTCTAGTATCTGATCGTCAGGAAGCCGATGGCCCTTCTGTCGAAGTTGGCCATTTCAAAGGAGGGTATCTCAGATGGCTCACGGAACCTATCCGCCATCGAGCGTCTTCCTCGGGGGAGGTGTCTTTCATTAGCTGCATAGACGTCCCCCTTTTCTCCCTATGATTCATCAGAAGAGTCCGCCCCGATGCTGATATCTCTGTTATCATCTTCAATTTCATCCAGGGGGTCTGAGGGATTTTCTTCTTCCGAGCCTAGGGAGCTCTCCTATCCTGCTAGAGCTCCTTCGGCTGACCTTTGTTGCGTCCCTTCCCCAGGTGTTGAGGATCGCCCGCTGGAGGAGGAGGAGGGCGCTGTTCCCGAGGGGGAAGTTGACAAAGAAGGAGGAGAGCCACGACTAGGGGGTGACGGGGAACTTCTCGGCTGCCTTCGACGCGGATGGTCGTCACTCCTTTCCAGCCTCTCCTCGATCCTATCGAGGCGTTGGAGAACTTGCTGAAGCGTCGAATTCAAGGCTTCTAGTCTATCGGGAAGGCAAGCCAAAGTCAGCAGCTCTCGTTCTTGGCTATTCAGCCTATTTTGGAAAGATGCAAACTTGCGGGTTAGGGAAATACAGATAGCTGAGTTGATATCTGTTACCTCCCGCAAGTAGTTGAACTCATGCCCGAGCATCTTTTCGAGTGACGGAGGAGTTCCGGTGGGTCTCCCTTCCATCCTCGCGACATCTTGCTCGCGCGATGGTCCACCAGGTGAGGTAGAGTCTATCTGAATCATTCACAATGCAGATGCCGCCAGGCGAGGTGACGACACTCTTTCAGTTGCCACCGCCTTGCCTTCTCTTTAGGGTGGAGAGGGCCAATGTGTCGGCAGACTCTACTCCACCTCTGCACTATCAGCGATCTCCTAAACCACTACAGGAGGGGATTTCGGTGGCGGTGTCGACGTCCACTGTGTTCTTTCGAGCTCCATTCTCAGGATCTCGTCAAACACCCCATCGCTGACGTCCTGCTGGAGTGCTTTTTCTGCCTCTACAGGCCTTAAATCAAAGACGGGGGCTGCAGCCGCCTCTTCCACGGCAACTCCCTTAGTTTATGTCTCGGTGACCTCGACGATCACCGGGTCTTCTTCAGCTGCCACGGTCGTTGTTATGGTGGTGGCTGATATAGAGGGAGCGACGACATCTCTATTAGCGACTGCCGTCGGTAGCTTTGGGGTTGCCCGTTCCTGGGCTCTGGTGGCGGTGGTGTAGGCTGTGTCTTTTGCTACAACTTCGATCTCTGCGGCGGTGAAGACCAATTTTTCGGCGTCGTAGGAGGCGTAGCGAGGGAGCGGGAGTAGTATGTTCATTCTTGAAAATTTGTAGAAGTAGTCCCTTCCCTCCTTCTTTATGATGCTGGTCCTCATTAGGTACTTGATGTCGATCAGCTCATCGCCTTGCATCCTTGAAAGGTTGCGCGACTCTTTTGGGTACCTGAGCCCTGCCGCAATCAAGTTGATGATGCCACCCATACAATATTCCTTGGTGGCGTCTTTCATCGGGTGCAGTCTGTTCAGCAAGAACTGCCCGAGGTTGATCACCCAGCCCTCCATCATATGTCACATGACATGGAGTTCTTCTGTGTAGATGTTGCTGGACTCATTCTTGCTGAACAGCAAGCATGCCACCAATTTGTGCACTATTCTCCAAAAACAGGAGTGCACTACTACCACCTTTCTTCCCGGCTTGAATGATGTTTTGCCGGTTAGCTTGTTCCAGAGCTCCACGGGATTGAACCCGTCTCTCTCGGTGATTCTCTCACCGTTATCCATTAGATTCTTCTCCTCCTTGCTGGAAGAGAAGATCTTGTTCAGTAGCTTCTCGGAGATGGCGTATTCCGAGTTGTAAAGGTGGGCCTGGAGTTTATCTGCTCCGCCGTATTCTTTCCTTTCTACAGCAAAATTCTTCACCCGGTGGAGAGAAGACATGAACTCCTTCGTGAGCCCAGTATAGGAGGAAGATCAGCTAAAGCATATCTTTCTCAGCCCTACCGCAGCGAGGAAGCCTTCCAGCCTCTCAAGGATTCCCAACTCAGCAAATGAAGCTTCGTGGCAGAACCTGCTCAGCCTGTACACCTTGGTTGCTATCTCATCATAATGGCGAGCATGCTCGTCATCTCTTGGTACGAACCTCCCAGGCGAGTATAGAGGTTTTTCCGCTACTGTCGGTGTTGGAGTTGGAGTTGGAGCCACCACTTCTCCAACCCTAGCCCTCTTTTCTGCTGTTGATGCCCCGGATGCTCCCGGATTCGGGCGTTTAGGCCTTGCAGTATGTCCTTCAGCTGCAGTCTCGGGGTAGATCCTCCTGCCTTGTGTGTCAACCGGGACATCAGTTTGCTTGATGCGTGCCATTCTGTTAATTAACAAAAAGAATCCTTGGTCAATTTGATGTGTCGATGTTTTAAAGAAGTTAAACTGAATGCTCGATAAGGTAAGTCTTGATATAGAAATGATCCACACCCCGTATCGGGCGATACGAGGTTTTCAGCTCGAGCCCGACACGAGATGTGGGCATCGCTCGGCACGTTAGAAGATCAAACATGCAATAAGAACAAGGCGATATTGCGATAAACACGCGTCAGGTTAGTCGTTCGGTACGCGTGTGTCAGGCGACACGGTGACGACAAGATAAGATACCCGATAAGGTTTTCTTGAAAGGAAAGTAGTGAATCGCCAGACAACAAAACAGGCAAGGCGGTGCAAAGATGGGTACCACGGCTATCGCCCGACGTGGCGTATCGGGCAATCGTGAATAAAAGGTACGTTGTGCGACATCCGTGTCGGGCGATACAAAGCTTCTCAGCTCACGAACCGTAAGACCGACAAGTTACTCATTTATCGTGTCAGGCGAAACGGTCTGTCGGGCGATAAGGTCTGATGGGCTATACCTTGCTGTGTTCTCAACTTCCACACGATACGGGAGCAGGGAGGTCTTGCATGATACAGGAGCAAATGCACAAGATCCTAGCACGATATGGGAGAGTAAAAATAGTAAGGCAAGTAGCCCGATACGGTAAAACTCGACCCTTTATATAGCAATCTCATCTGGGGGTGAAACTTGGTAAATCCGGAGCGCGCGTCGGCCATTGGGGTAACTCATTCCAACTGATCGATACAAGTGCACACCGCCCAGGTATGCTAACCGACATGACCCTTGCGATCCCCGAGATTCTACTCCCCGATACAACTTGAAAACATAGCGGTAAAAAGCGGATGATGAGTAAAACATCATTGGCCTAAGACTAAGATCCTGGCCTCATATGGTATTACCCATCCCGGTCAATAAAACTAAAGCGGTGACCCATAAAACAGAGGAGTCAACGCATGTGGCACACACACTGACTCGGGCCTTATTACAGTCCATAATGTTTGTAGTGTTTTTCATGTAGAAAAGTAAAAGCGTCCTATTCTAGGAATTTAAAAGGCAGCTCGGGTTGCCTCCCGAGAAGCGCTGTGTTTTCCATCTTCAGCTAGACGCATTCAGCTTCTTCTTCTTGCATCTTCATCTTTGCCTCTGCGGTCACAGACCTGCCTTCTTGGCAGTCTCAGTATTCGATGGTATCTTCCCTGACGGGTTCTTCACGATCTCAGCCAACTGAGTTAGCTGCTGGTCAATTTGGCGTTGGTGCGTCTGCATGTCCTCCAATTGTACCTGCAAAGAGTTCAACACGCCGGAATTTTATAGCACACTTTGTGCCAGTTGATTATTGATCGTATTCTGCTTCTTAACAAAATCAAATAACTGGCCAATCATGTATGCTTGGCCCGTGCCCTTGTCTTGTTCTCGGTTCGACCCTTGATACTTTCCCTGCACTTGGAAGTTTCCTTTCGTTGACTGGAACTGGTTGTTCTTGGCGTATTGACCAGGCCCCCCTCTCTTCTCAAAAGCTTGTGTCGGCTTGGACGAGATATGCAGCTGATGAGAGTTTTCAGCTGCATCTTTGTTGTCATAGTTAAATTCGGGGTGATCTGGCCATTTGTAGTTCACGAAAGAGACATTTTCAGTCCTTTCGTCTTCCGAGTCAGAATCACTATCCATGTCCGGTCGGGTGTAGACGCAATTGTCTACCCCATGTCCTCCTTCACCGTAGGTTACACATTTCATCACTTTCTCAACTGGCTTCTTGCCTTTCCCGCCAGCTTCTCACAATTGCTTAACATCAGTGGCGATTCTTTGTATCTGCGAGGTAATGGACTCCAACGCTTTGGACTCAAGCGAGGGCCCCTCACTGACCTTATTGACCTGTCCTCTGTCGGATCTATCGTAATCAGTGCCGGCTAGCAGCTCGGCCTTGTTTTTGATGATCTTTTCGGACTTGCTTGGTTTCTTCCCAAGGAAGTCACTGCCTGCTGCCACATTTAGTGACACCCTTTCATCGGGGGTCAGGCCATTATAAAAGGTGGTGATGAGGAAGCCTTTCTTATAATTATGATGTGGGCAATCCCTCTGGTATTCCTGGAATCGCTCCTAGGCGTCATGGAGGCTTTCATTCGGCTTTTGCATAAAAGAGGTTATCTTCTGCCTGTTTCTGACAGTTCTTTCAGTGGGGTAGAATTTGTTCACGAATGCGTCAGCCAGTGCTCCCCATCCATTTAGAGATTGGTGAGGTAACCCAAGATACCATGACAGAGCTTTGTCCTCCAGGGAGAAAATAAAGCCCTTGCAGTATATGACCTCTTGGAGGACCCCCTCATCTTTATGGTATTGCATATATTTTTGAAAGCACCCAGATGGTGGTACGGGTTGTCATTCTTAGAACTTCCCCTAAAGCTCTTATTCTGGATCATTGAGATAACTGACGGCTTGAGCTCAAAATTTGCCGCGTTGAAACGTGGGACAATGACGGGGCATTGGGAGTTGTTGGGCTTCGTGGACACTAACTCCCTCACCGTTTTCTCTTCTTCCTTCGAGTCGTCGCTGTTGCTGGCGTTATGTCGTCGTTCCTGATTGTTGTGATTCCTTCTGTGTCTCCGGTGGCGATGACGTCTATCGCGGTGATGGCCTTCCTCGAAATGCTTCATTTCTGGATCTTCGAGGTTATCATCGCCGTCATAGCGATTGTTGAATTCTGGTGGAGGCGAATGAGGCCGAGCTCGCCCTGGGCATTCTTCTTCAGACTGGGGTGGCTCGACGCGGGGCGGCATGGTGTCAGCGGTCGGTAGAACAGGCCACTGTTCTTCGAGGTTCCTGAAATGAAATGAGAAATCAAGTTTAGAAAATAGAATTATTTATTTTGTGTAAAGAGTAATGATAATAATGATAATAATAATAATAGAAAAGAGTGCTATCAAGATCATTTCAAAGCTTGAGGCACGAGAGTGTAGTTAGTGGATTCAGATTCATAAACAGTGCCATTTTGCCTTGTCCCCGACAACAGCGCCAAAAAGTTGACCGGCCTAAATCGTGCGTCCTAAAATTGGAGGCGGATTTGAGGTAGTCGAGCTTTTACATTTATAACCCGAATCCTTCTAGGCCCCCGCAACTTTGTTTATGAGGTCGAAGTAGATATACGGGGTTGAACACAGGGATAAGGGTGGTAGTGTTGAGAACTCAGAATCGACATGCTACACTCCGACAGGTACAAAGACATATTAAATTCCCCAAGGGGGAACAACAAGATGTCACAAGCAAAATGAAGAAAACTATCTCCAACTGGAGTTACAAGAAGGATTTAAGGTTTTAGTCATTTAGCAGTTTTCATGCAACAGAAACAGAAAGATAAAACTAGAACTAAAGCGAGGTGCGAAGGATAAACTTTGGTAAAACAAACAGTAGCAGGAACATCCTGTACCCCTCCTCTCGGAGCGGATACCTCTCACCAAGCATCAACACCCCTCTCGAGGTTGCTGGACTATTAGTTAGAGTGAAATGTTACTGAAGCACTCCGATTTTGGGCACTTTCGTACTCCAGGATCAGACCAAACACCAGAGCCACAACACATCTCTCGAAGTTGTTGCGACGGGAAAACACGATTCGGTAGCTAAGCGAAACGTGATCCAAACATGCAAGCTAGAGTTCAGATATTAAACATAGCATCCATCCAACAATTGCACCAAACATATAGCAACAAGTAATTCAGCTTTTCCATTTCCATAAACAATAAAGGTCTTAGTTACAACGCATAAGTAAAGAATTAAATAACAGAAATAAAGATAGAGGTCGCCTTCTTGATGTAGAAGGACAACAGACTATAGCGGCTCTCCAACCCGATATCGGTCAGGAGCCTAGCCCGATACATCAGTGTCGGGCGGCACACCCTCTCGGGCGGCACACCGTGACGGCCGATTGTATCGTTCAAGGACCCTGACCGATACGCTCAAGTCGGGCGGCACCCTCTCGGGCGGTAGGCCATGACGGGCGAAGCGTATCGGGTTCGATATCGTGTCTGGCTAGTAGTGTCGCATCTAATGTCGGGCACTTGTGTCGCTCATCCACGTCGGCCGATATCGGCCTGCGGTGTCGCCCGGGATGGTCCTAAGTGAACCATCACCTCCCTCTCAGGACGGGGAAGAGCTCACCTAGAGTTTCCCGACATGAACACTCAGGCGCGATACTTCTGCTCTCGCAGCTTCCTCCAAAGATTTGCTCAGGGTTCTGACCTGTTCCCCCCTTCCGACCTGTCTTTTTGGCTTCCTGTAGCTGCTATTTATAGGCAGCGGTTGGGGGAAGTTATGGTGCTCGAAGTGCCATGTGTCTTCCCTATACGCGGGTCGGTGGATGGCTGATACTGGTATCGCCCGACACAGGGTGTCGGCTGTCGGTCACATGATGGGCGGCGCCCTCCGGTGGGTGGACTGTGCCGCGCGACAAGCTTTAGTTGTCGTGGCGATCTCGTCTCCCTATCGGGTAAAAGACATGTTTGCCGTCAGTTTCTTTTTGTGCACCGTCCCCATGTCGCACGTCGTTGTGTCGTGCTACCCTGTCGGGCGACGATCGTATCTGGCATCTGGAAGGCCGATGTAGGTGGAGCTTATTCGTGGGCCGAGATGGCCTTATTGATGATAAAATGGGTCAAAATTGTAGGAAAACTCTGCAAAAGTTGGAAATATTGGATTAAGAGCGTCGTTTGGCCAATTATTGCGAAAGTACATATAAAAGAGAGGAAAACAGTTAAAAAGGGCAGTTTTGATAACAGAAAAACAGTCTAAAACATCACAAAATTTGGTGTTATCAGTTATGTACTAACTCTAGGTGTTTTGTCTAATAAAGTTGATTAGATGCTTGCTTTTATCTCTTGAAAAGTAATTAAGGCTCTTGAGGAACTTATATTTCAATTTCAGTCCCTTTTGAATAATGTTGAAACATTGTTTTGTTAATTTTGGACTAAAGTGCAAATTACCCAAGTTGAGGGGTTAACTTGCAAATACCAAATGATAAGATGTTCCTATAATGTTTATACATCAAAAGAATGAATATGATGTAGTTGTATGGTTTCCACAAGCTTGGGCATCAAGATAAAGCTTGTAAAGCAAACCTTGTGCATTAAAACCTAGTTTTGGTGTAATGTGCAAATTACCCAAAATCTAGGGTTCAATATGAAATATATCACCTATAGAGGGTCTCTCATATTTAGTGGCATCAAGTAGAGCAAATAAAATGAGAGGGTGCCTCATTTGAGTTATCTTGGAGGAGAGAGAATCTTGACATTAAAATAATCAAGATTTAAGCATATATGGAATTTTAATTTAATTTAATGCAAAAAAGAAATAAATTAATTAAGGAGACCTTCAACCAAAATTTGAAGGATGTGTTTGAAATATAGTTGGACGAGCTTGTGCCTTTCTATGGCACAAAAAGATCTTGGTTGAGTGGAAGCCACTCACATTAAGATAATAAAAAGTAATATCTACTAAAAGGTTGGATATTAATATAAAATTCTTTAAGGTGCTTAATTCCTTTTCCATTAATTCTTGGATAATGAAGAGGTTTTGCAAGAACATGAAGGTGGCTTCGTGGACAAGAAATGGAGAGGGATTTGATGGAAATTATTTTGGAATTTAAAGAAAATAACCCATTTTCCCTTTACTTGAAAATCCCTTGTACATGTTCTTTTTCCAATACACATAAGGATCGTTTCCTTAGTTTCCTCTTCTCATCTTTCTTTGGCCGACCAAGGAAGAGATCAGGAGCAGGAGAAAGAAGAACACAACCTGTTGGTAAGATTTTAATCATCTTCTACCTCGGATTCATGGTGAAAACCCTAAAGCAATGCTTGATTATTGGTTTTCTTCACCCGATTTCCAATCCTAGCCATTTTTTCATCCAAAAGATCAAGGATGGAGCTTGTAAAGTTGCTGGAACTCCATCCACCATTAGAGCTGTGGAGCTTAGATCTTGAGATCAGTTCTAGAGGTGGGTTTTATAACTCAAACCCTTAATCATTGCTATTGCATCCATTCCTATAATAATCGTTGGTTATACTTTTCTATTTGATCTCTTTTGGTTCATAGCTGAAATTCCCATGAAAAACGGTTTCTGTTCTTGGTTGTTCTAAGGAGAAAGATGATGATATCATCTTAGATGTTTATCCAAATAAAAATCCCAGGTCAAACGGTCTCCTTAGTTGCTCAAACGGTTTCCCAAACCGTTTGGGAGTAAATGGTTTCAAACCGTTTGGAATGAAACGGTTTCACCCAAACCACATGGAAGCAAACGATTTAAGACCGTTTGGTGAAGTTGACCAGGTTTGACTGTTTGGGGATTTGTTCATAATGATATAGGTTAATGACCCATCAATTATAATTGATTAACTCTAATTGGTTCATGAGTTGAAGGTCCACCAATCACCAAAACCCTAATAGGCTAAGTGCTGATTTTGTAAGTGATTGAGATGATGTTTTGGGTTGATTGACCCAAACGGTTTCAAAACCGTTTGGGGATCACCCAAACGGTCTCATGACCGTGTGGGGGTCACCCAAGACCGTTTGGAGGTCTAGGGTTGAGTATGGTTAAGTGTTTGAAGATCAAAAGATATGGTATGAACCCTAATCGGCTAAGTGCTGATTTTGCAAGTGATTGAGATGATGTTTTGGGTTGATTGACCTAAACGGTTTAAAAACCGTTTGGGGATCACCCAAATAGTCTCAAGATCGTTTGGGGGTCACCCAAGACCGTTTGGAGGTCTAGGGTTGAGTATGGTTAGGTGTTTGAAGATCTAAAGATACCAAGTTGATTTGCAATCAAATGCTGATTTGGTGATCAATCTAGTGATCCAAACCTTAATGGAATGACATGGTTAATGATGATGTGTTGGGAAAACGGTCTCAAGACCGTTTGGAGGTCATCCAAACGATCCCAAGACCATTTGGGGGTCACCCAAGACCGTTTGGAGGTCTAGGGTTGACTATTGTTAGGTGTTTGAAGATCTAAAGATACTAAGTTGAAGTGCAATCAAATGCTGATTTGGTGATCAATCCAACGAACCAAACCCTAATTGGTTGACTTGGATTTTTATGTTGACATGGGAAAACGGTCTGAAGACCATTTGGAGGTCATCCAAATGACCTCAAGACCGTTTGGGGTCAGGTCATGTCCAATTTGGATGATGGTTCAATGGTTTCAAAGTAACAAATCTCACATTGATTATGTTGAAGGATCAATGTTTCTAAACCCTAATCCAATTGATTCAAACCCTAATTGATGACCAATTGAGGGTCAATTGTGGGTCAAATCAGTTGAATGTTGACCTAATTAAACTCATTTGAAGCATGAAGATAGGTCCAATTGATGATTGGTTACATGAATTCAATGATTGAAGGAATCAACATTGGAAACCCTAATTTAATTGGAATGGTTGAGACCCTTTTTGGTCCTTGCTGTTTTGAGGAGGTTTGGACCAAACGGTCTTAAGCCCGTTTGAGTCCAAACAGTCTCAACACCATTTGGGACCAAACGGTCTCAAGACCGTTTGGGACCAAACGATCCCAGACCATTTGAGTTCATGCGTTTTCAAATGTTACTTTAGCAAACGGTCTCAAAAGTCAACTTTGGGCAAACGGTCTTCACCACCTACTTTACTAAACGGTTTCAAGTATGCAACCAAGACCGTTTGAGGTCTGATTTGGTCAAGACCATTTGGGGTCTAAGTGACCAAGACCGTTTGGTGGACAATTAACCAAAACCGCATGGGTACTTAAAGTGGTTAAAGGACAAGTTGATCAATTGATTAATACATGATGTAATCAAAGATGATTATAGTATTTGTACCCTAATGAGGTAGGGTGATTAGTTCCCTTTAAATAGTTAAGATTTAATAATCATAGTGATAATGATATGACCCATGATGTCAATCCTTCTTCAAGATTGAGTTGACTTAGCCTTATTAAGGCTAAAGTAAATATCATCCTATAGAGGATGAGAGAGAGAAAAGACTTCCTACATGAATGATAATTAAGTATTGGACTTCCAATATGTATGAATGTCTAATTAGGGTATGATCCATCATAGTGAGATCATGAAACCCTAATTATGAAGGTTAATGAATCATAACCCTAATTGAGGGCATTGATAGGTAAAATCCTAATATATGATGATGGTATGATCTTAATTCATAATGATGATATGATAAACCCTAATTTAGGGTACTTTGATGATCAATCCTACTTGAAATGAATAGTAAACCCTAATTTAGGGTGATGCAATGTGAATAGTAAACCCTAATCTAGGGTGATATGATGTGAATAGTAAACCCTAATCTAGGATGATGCAATGTGAATAGTAAACCCTAATCTAGGGTGATATGATGTGAATAGTAAACCCTAATCTAGGGTGATGTGAAGTGAATAGTAAACCCTAATATAGGGTGATGTGATGTGAATAGTAAACCCTAATTTCAAGTAAGGTAAATAAGAATGTGTAACCCTAATTCTGGGCTATACTTTATAGCACTACAGGAAAAAGATGATTTAGCTACAATTGCTTCGGTTACATTTAATCTATGTGTAGCGAGAGATATTTTTAGTTATAAAATCAATTTGTGTAACTTAAATAATTGTAGCTAGCTCTAGAATTAAGATATAGCTACAATTTTTCTCTCCTTTTAATTGTATCTAAATAAATGTAGCTAGATTCCTTAATTAAAAGCAAAAAAACACCCAAATTTTCTCATTACCCGCGGGCTTCCGTGTTTTGGTTTTTGAATTCCCGTCCCCAACCCCACGCATGAGGCTCCGGTCGTGCGATCCTCTGGAAGGTTTCCGCCCGATGACTCCCTGTTCGAACGCTTCTTTCCACTGGAGTTCCCTATGCGACGCCTCTTTTTGGCATCTCCCTCCCCATGTGTCGCCCTATCCCTCCCCCAGCGCCCTCCCTCTCCCTCCAAAGTCCACTGCCGGCACCTCCCTCCTGCTCTGACCTCTCCCTCCGAAGTCTACTGCCAGCACCTCCCCCTAGTGCCGCCCTCACCGCCGGAGCGATCTCCCTCCGAAGTCCTCTACTTTCCGGCCGGCACCTCCCCCCTTATGCTACCCTCAATGCGGACGTCCTCAGTCACTGCTCCGACGCAACACCGATCGCTCACCGGCACCCTCAGTCATTGCTCTAACGCCTCAGTTACTGTTCTGAGTTCCCCATAGTTTCAGTGTGCGCCACTAATCCTAGGTCACCACGTCTCTGATTTCACCGTCGTCACTGGACCTGACCGACATCCTCACCGGATTCTTGCTCTCTGCGAAGTGTCCTCTCAACAGCAGTCTCGTGCAGCGCCGAAGTCACATCACTGATCTCCCTGTTCAACACGACGCCTGAAGTCTGGTCGACTCCTGCCGCCCTCACCAAACCCTTATCTGATGCCCTTGTAAGGCTGTTCTTCTCGATGCCATTATGGATGTTGATGATCACCTGTCTTCCTTGATTTTTCATACACATTTATCATTGATGATTATTGTTGTTTTCCTATCTTATTAATTCCACTTTCATGAATTTAATATTGCATAGACAATGGTCATTTAATCATAATATTGATTAAATCACATGTTTAGATTACTAAGTATTGGTCGCATCCTGTTAAGTAAAGGTTGTATTGTGTGTGTTTTTCATTACTCTTTTGTTTGTATTAAAATCCATTTAGATATGTTGGTTATATTTAATTTTTCTAGAAGTAGTATCCTAGATTACCCATTTCTTTATACTCTTCCTCTTCTTTATATCAACTTCTGCTTTATGGCTAAGTTTGTTTCTTTGTATTTTCCTCTGGATCTAATTTTAATCCCCTAAAATATGACATCATATCTTTGGTTGGGCAACAACCGACCGAAAGAAAAATCTGGGTGGTTCCCTAGTCTATAGCATATTTAAAGTTGGCAGTGAGGTAGATTTTTCCAAATAGCACTCAAAATGTTTGTGGTTGTGAAAGATTGTATTATGATCCTTTCTTAAGTTGTTAACTTATACATGATAGAACGACATATATATAGGCAATGTCTCAGACATTTATGGATGATCAACCACATATGTGCATGGAAGTTGGTATGTTTTACTATAACAAATTATCAACAATTGCAGGGTCCAAGGTATGGACGTTGCACATCCTGTAATTAAGTAGATGGATGGTACCTTTTAGGGATGGGAATTAGATACAAAGGAGAGGCATAAACCCAATAAAGGATCAAGTTATGTGAATTGATAAATCTTATAATCATCAATACTTTCATGCATATGCAATCTAAAACATCAATGCTCATGTTTCCATTTTCTGGTTTTTTTGTAGATGTCAATTTCTTTTTGTTTTCAATCTACAAGATGCTGATGTTGCCCATTTAATGTTGTTTGCAAATACAAACCCTTTGATTGCACTATTAACAGGCTATCTGCCATAGGCCAAGAGACATGTGATGCTTGTTTGCTTACTCACACGCAAGGAGAATAGTCTAAAATGATCTTTGATGTGGAAGAAAGGTAAGCCACTAACAACATGGTCATCATTTTTATTGTTTAAAGCTAGTTTAACATACAAAAACTCAACATTTGCAATCAGAGAAGACATATACACAAACACCAGGAGTTCCATAGGCCAAGATGCCAAGGAAGTAATTACTTGACAGTTGTAGTTATAATAACTAGAAGACTTATCACAAACATAATCAGAGTGAGCCCAAACGCTGATGTTTGTTAGATCCGCATTAGATTTCTCCAATTCCAGATTTTGGGATCTACTTTTAAAGTCAAGTTTTTGGTTTTCAAAATTTTATCATCTTTCAAAATATGCCAAATTCCTCTTCATTAGCTTTGCACGCGCCATGCCTTCATAAGCCTCTGCTTCTCTGTCAAAAGTCTTTTTTTCAGCATATACATTGGATTGTGCAATGGTTGTCATACACATGGTGGTCAGCAAAACTCTAACTTCTACTTCATGTCGAGGAAGGAAGTTTTCAGTATCCTATATTCCTCTGATTTCATCACTATGAAAGGTTGATTTCTCTCTTGATTAGGGTTGTCATTTGTAATACTTTGACTTTATTGTGAGCCAGACAGCTTGATTGTTTCTGGTTTTCAAAATGTTTTCCAAGCATGCTCCTCCAGTTTTCTTTTTTGTGGATGCAAGGAAGGCTGATGCCCTAGGCAGGTATGCTAATTTGGGGTCTTCATTTTTTGTGGTCCTACTCACTTAGCTATAGATCTCATCCGCATGTTTTTTATATACTTCTTTAATTTCTTCATTAAATTCTCTCCCTTATCTAGGGTCAATAAGTGTGGATGTCTTGGACACCATAGGAAATGTTTCATCATTGCAAACAGGTGGATGACATGGGCATTGTTTCAACACTACCAAAACTGATTCGCATGGCCTATCTTAACACGTTTACCACAGCTCATGGCACATACATAAGTCAACCAGAACTGTGACCCATTTGATCTAATTCAGAGGTATGAAACACTATTATGTCTACAACTTTATTGTGCTCTAATCCCTTAATTGTAAGGTTTCCTTGATTTTTGTGTTGTCTATCTCCCATGAGGCCAGGTGCAAGGACATGACACAATCCAACATTATCTCCATTTAGCTATGTTATATTTTCTCTGAAACATAGCTAGAGTTTATGGTATACCTCTTTCAAAGATCTATGTAAGATATTTATTTGCTTGTGGATAGATTACTAAATGTTTTGTATTGATGTTCTTAAGCTTATGATGCTTATGGGTATAGTTTGTTCTCTTTATAATTATAATGTTAAGTAAAACATCTATTGTTTATGAAAATGAAGATATATTGATCTTTTGTCGATTTGTTTCAGTTTGGTTTCTGGAAAGTTCAGATCTCGGATGTCTATTTCGGGAGCTCTTTATCATTCATTTCATGTTGGTCATGATCTACCAACTTCAATGACAGAGGTTCATCAGATCGAAGGTATAGAAATATGAAAATTATAGATCTTACTTCTGTCTAAAAATTATGATCTACTAACTTCAATGAAAGGGGTTCATCAGACTGAAGGTATAACAATCTGATCCCCATCTTGTTGGTTATGATCTACCAACTTCAATGAAGGTTGATTGTTTCTTCTTTCACATTGCCCAATTTTCACACTCGTCCATTCTAGGGTATATGTCATTGAACATGGGTAGATTCATCACTTTGTTAGGTCTCTTAATCTAAAATGTGAAAGAAATCATATTAAAACATGATAACAAACACCGGAAGGACTAAACATCTGTGGAGAAACTTTAAATTCCTACTTTTATAATAACATTTTTACTGACTATGCATGCATCTATGGAAGATTTCTAAACATTTAGTATCTCATATAACCTTTTTCTTGTAATCCGCTGCATCTCTTTCAGTCCATCATGATTTGATTTTTTTTCTACAACATGTCTCTCGGATAGTAAATCTATTTTTTTGCAATATGTCTCTCGGACAATATTTCCTATTAAACTTGATTTTCTACTCTACATCTAAAGTGTAACCATAGTTAAATTACATAATTTATAGCCATTGGATCATGTATTTAAAATGTCATCAATCGAATGGGAGATCTCTACAGTAGGTGATCACTTAACAACAAACCAAGAAGATTGTGGTAGTCACCTTGCATTATTGATGCTATTAATTTTTTTTGTCACTAGTTTCTCTTAATTACAAATGTGAAAAGTACGTTAGTTTTTGTCTGATATCATATTTCGAAGGTATTTGTGAAGCACATTCTAGAAAATGATCAACTTTCGTAGTCTACTTATGCAGTAATTCTACTATAAATTATGTAAACAACCAAGCGTTCCATATACCAAGTTAGTTGCATTTGCCTTTTTTCACTTGAGATTGACAAAATTACGTTTGACCAATTAACTAAAGATACTACGTGATGCTTGTTTCAGATTTTAATTTTTTGGAATTGTGAATGACAGCATTTCGTTTGACCTATTAAATGAAGATAATGTCTGAAAAATTGTTTTAGCTTTTTGTTAGTGTGCCTTTATTTGCTCTTTTCATTATTCTGGCCACTGTAGCCATTTGGAGAATGGGCGTCCATGTTTGGTCCGCTTGTAAATATTTTTTCCATTTACAGTATAAGACCAATGTTATGCCCAAAAATGTCATTTCTGACAGTGTGGCTACTGTAGAATAATTTAATACATTAGTTATATGTTGTTACAAGATCTAGTAGTTTTGTTTTGTTGTTTTTGTAGCTACTTTCAGCAGCACATGCTTCATTATGCGTGTTAAATATGCATCACGTGGCCCTTCCATTTAGTAATTGTAATGGTTTAAATCTCATGTATAATTATATATCGTTACAAGTATGCTAACAGCACATGTGCATTATCCTAACCTTTGACTTCAAATTCTATGGGATCTTTTATCTTTGAGTAAAAGCATCAAGGCTTTTCACTGACTGTAATGGCTCTTATATGCATGTGCTCACTCAACACTTGCTTTATGCTTGCTTGGCGACCTTCTTGGTTGTCTTGTGGCTTCTTAGTGTTTGAGACAAGATGCAATGTTGTGTAATTAATGAGTTGAGCGTAGTACCTCTGACAGTATCTCTATTGTTCTAACAATGATCCTTACAAGGTGGCCTCACTCTGTTTCAATGGTAGGTAACTGTATTCATCTCCTAGTGAACATGCCTAAAATTTCAAGTGTATCTACTATCTCCAAGATAAAGAGAAATATGGTCCTGGATGGTTGTGAATGCTCAACGTTCCTTATTCATTATCTAAGCTATGTAGGTAGTTATAACAGAGCTGATTACTGATATCAAATATCAATATGCTTTTGGAGTGATAGTTGTCTAATCAGACCATGACAAGCTGTGTAGCTGTTGGATGCACGTGAAGTTGTTCCCACGCAACATCACACATTTATTGGTAGGCATACCAAACCAATGAACTCATGTATCAAGCATTTTTCAGAGATTCTTACAAGTACAATCATAGAAGTGAGGGTCCAATGAAGCACTTTCGTGGAACAAAAATTCACAGCTCTGCTCAGGATGCATGTGGCACATTAACTCAATTCAATGAAGGGTTATGATATATATTAATAAAGTTATATGATCTTATGTATGCTACTGATGAGAGGTTTTCTATGTATGCTGACTACTGCTACTGCTACTGTGGGTTTGTGATGACCCGATATTTTACTCAATGCTTCAAGGTAACATCTTACTTTGTGAAAGTATACAAGTGTTATCAACAATAATGAAACATTATGTCTCTTCTCTAATTTTATTGCAGCTCGTACCACGTACCCATGGATTTGAACATAGTATTACATTCCACACCTTTTACTAAAACCAATTCTCTTAGAATGCCAAATATCTCATAAGATTCTTACTATTTGCAGCCACTCCATCAATCTACAGAAATGAAGAGGTCATGAGGTGGAGTTGAAACAAGCAACAAAGGGGAAGAAATAGCTAGTTGAAGGTTTTACCCATGGGACAATAGTTGGAAAATGAAACCTAAGAGCTGCCATTGTTCTCCAATGTCATTCACCTTCTACTCTGGGCATAATCCATGGCCCTCTACTTCGGCCTGAATATACTTTGTAATTTACCCCTTCTTTTCATTCTAGTAGAGAACCATCTAATCTTGTATTGTTCAGCATTGTAGCAATGTGGGAGATGATTTTTGCACTGGCAGTGAAGCATGACTAGAGAGCCAAGAATACTAGAAAGAAGTTACTAGTGCTTGTTCATGTGAAGAAATAAGAGACTTGGTTCTGTTGTGGTTGCCAAGAGGAAAGTATTTGACATGCAGGTTTGGAGGGACATCAATACCACTAAAGCTTATTGTACCTATTGCTAACAACATCATGGAAGATGGGGAGTCATGAGAGACAGAATCAAAAGGCTACTTGATGAAATATATGGATCATGGTGAGTTTCTTGCTACCTTATTCCTTCTCTATTGTTTTCAACGAATTTATATTTCTACTGGAAAAGCTACAGCTATGGGATGAGACAGGATGAACTATATGTTTTCAACTTATGTATGTTAGTTCCTCCTACTACCACTGATGACTGTAAATCTGAAGGTCAAACAAAAACTGACGATTGGGAGCTGCAGATGATGATACATAACCATACAACTGCTCAGAGCCTAATTAACAATCTTCGTATAAGCCTTCTAAATATTTTTCCTTTCTCTATGGTTTTCTTGTGATGAAGCCTAGTTCCTTCTATTTTTTTGTCCATGAATCATACACTATATGTGCCATGCCATCAGTCAATCGGCACTGCTATTGCCAGATGGAACTGACAACCCATGACATTACTGAAAATAAGACCAATCATTGATGGACTAGTGAGGTACTGACCTATTGGAGCTGCTTTACAAAATGTGGGTCAACACAAAGAATGTTGAATCTTGTACCCTGAAGTTGTATGGGCTAGTATGACAACAGGTATGTAGATATCAGTTGTCTTGTTGTTCAAATTGGTATAAATCAAGTTGTTAACATTACATGACATTTCAGTCATGTTCTTTTTGCTTGATGTTTTAATGTGGAAGTCCATATTAAATTATAAGATACCTACATGCATTATATTACTTCACTTTAGAGGTACTATACATTATAATTTATCTATTTTTTATTGTGTTAATGTATCACCCATATTCTCTGTTTTCTTATTGTTTATTAAACTTTGTAACAAAGTACATGCTAATTGGACTAGAACATACTCGTTTTTTGAGTGATTGTAATAGAGTATGTGATCTTGTGGAGCTTTTCTTTGATGATCTGAAATCACATGCAAAGGGCTGCTATCTATTGTTGGTTAAAGCCTTGCCACCTTATGCTTATTCATGATGTGGCTTTCCATTTAGGGGAATGTTCTGATGGTTGTTGCAAGTCCACCATCTTTGTGATGCTAGATGGAGAGTGGATGACTCCAGCAACGAGTAAGTGTTAGATACACTACTTTTTAGCTCAAAAGAAAGTTCAGTTAAAATTAATTACATAAATCTCAAGCACCACTCTTTTGCAATCTTTTTATCATCTCGAGAAGTAAGATTTGCAGCAGTTGCTACAGCTGCATGTATCAGATTATTCTCAAGTTATGTTATGTACCTTAAGTTAGATTCAAAACCATTCATTGATATACACTACAGTGGAACTAAAACAAGTTTAGTATCAAGTCATACCTGTATTGTAATGTAAGACATAGTTCTTCAACAATTATTAGTTCATATTCATCGTTCTCCAGTTGCCTTTGACTAGGACAAAACTAGAGCCTGTTGGAGTTAAATTCTCTAGAATCATTGGGTAAGTTCGTTTGATGAAATAGTAAAGGGTGTGAGGTTGTATTGCCAAGATCCTTTGTTTCTACCTTTCCCAATGTAGTAATGCTTTTAACAAATTTGAAATTGCTAATGTCCTTGAGGCTATGAAGGAACATTTATTTTATTCTAATAGTATTATGAAATTTACATGTTTAATTACTCAATGATCTATCAAAGGCAGGAACATAGGTGAATACTGAAAAAACATGGAAACGACCATGTTTTTTCAGTATTCACACATACAAACTGAACCTATCAAAAATTTGAAACTTAGAAGGGATTACATGGGACTCCTTGTAAAAGATATTGAGGAGCTTCATTTGTATTCTATTTCTTTACTCTAGGCTTTATTACAGAACTTTAAATTCAAAAATTCCCTTTACAAAGGAAATAGAAACAAGACAAACGTGTATTAGTATAGTCTACAACCAGATATTATTAGATCCAGTTGGAGTTTTCCAACTGCATCCTAACCATTGGATTAGTAGATAGTTGTTTGTACCACGCCAAATTTATTAAAAAAGATCCCAACATGAACCTTTTTTTGTTCAGATTTCGTTCTATTTAAAGCCAACATTTTGATTATCAAACCAATAGGAGTAAATCAGCTCTAGGACAAATGCCAAGTCTGAATATTTGTAGGGGTAAATCCCAGTCCAACTCATATAGGAGTTAGTTACCTTCTCAAGTACTAGTTGCAAATTGGAATAGAGTCATTAGAACTTCTTTACTTCATAAGCATGAAGAATCAGGACTGAGAAACATGAGCACGTAGAAATTAAACAGTCTTCATACACATTAATGTTCAGCCGGTAGGAATTAAAATATAGTAGTTTAACTAAACAACCTTGTACAATATAGTAGTAATAGTACTTAAGCCAGTTAGAAGGAACATTGTATTTTAGGAAATACAAAAGCAGAGCAGCTCACATGAGTTTGCAGAAATAGACAAATTGGTGTAGTTGTTTGTTTTACTGTTTAGGCTTGAGAGTATAATTATACAACATTTTCTCTGTAGACCATCAAATCGAAATGAGTAGATGCAGGGGAACTAATTTATAATATCTATAAGTGCATGGTTTCAACATGGTGAGTTCAGGGGGGAATGGTGAAAAAAAAAATAGAAGGTAGGTTTCTTTACAGTTTGAATTATTACCATAAACATGAAGGATGCAACTGTATTAGAAACTAAATGTTGATTGCAAAAATCGTGACACCTAGGCATCAGGTTCTTGTTTCATAGAATAAAAGGGGGACCACAACATAAATATCAACAGATCCAAAAGACTTGTATAATTATACTATTTAGCCAAAATAAAGATTGTCCGATAGATTTAAAAGGACCGAATGAAAGGAAAGAGGCCCCTCTATCTCCTTGCTCTCTAAAGAGAAAATATAATATTGTATCAAGTAGCAACCAATAGAAATCTTTAAAAATTTCAGCATGAAACAAATATGAATAAGAAATTAATTTACCATTTCTTACACCAATCGCAGCCATGTAGATCTCGGGTCAAATAGGAATATCAATAGTTTACTGGAGTGTTTTTTATATGGATGTATATCTCGATCCAAAATGTATAATATTTGATGCACGCGTGTTGAAATTTTGTAATTCAATGGCTAATATATATTTGTTAATGTATGTCCTTGAATATTTCTTTGATCCGCTGATATCACTCATACCTTTTCTTCTTTTCTATATACCTTTATATTAGTAATTTTCATTCTTGAGTTGAATCCATGTTCTTGAACCACCAAATTCGATTCTACAGTTTATACGTAAAATTATGCATATCAGGTCAGAATATATACTTCTGAATACTTACAAGAAGAGTTAGAAGAAGTATAGACAAATGACATTTGTGCCTCAGTTGGACTGAGAAAAAGTTGGAAGCTTCGCATTTAAATATGGTCCATAGATTTTCTCAAGGTTATAGATCATCCCAACTTAGTTTATTAGATATCTCAGTTCCTTCTAACAGAAATAGCAACTTTTGTCGAGCAATGTTTGTCTGAAAGAAGAGGTGATATGCAACATTTATGTGTAAGTTTCTCCTGCATGATTGAGATTTAAATCTTATTAAATATTATTTATGTCACGGGCTAAATGATGCATTAACATATCTAATTAATGATTATACATTCTGTTCTCATAGACATCCCATCTTATATCTCCCATCTCTGATCTCTAAAGCGGGATTACTGGAATAGGCATTTGCTTTTCTTGAATGTGCTTAAGCTACTGCAAAAAAAAGCCTATTTGTATTTAAGTGTCTAACCATAATATCAACTCACTGCATCATTTTCTGTATTCTATTTTCTCATTTCATATAATGCATCCAGTATTACAGCATCTGACAATCTCCTTTTAGGTTGTTGCAGAGAAAAACATCTACTCTGATATTCCAAATTTTAGCAAGCAGGTTATCAAAATATAAGAATGAGCAAGCTTAGAATATAAGAATATACTTTATGGACCATTAGGTATGCTATCACAAGCATGAAATCTTGTTAAGACCCCCCACTATTCTGATATTTATCTTCTTTGTACTTCAACACAGATCTTAGACCTTGACGTATGTGCTGATACTATGGTTGGTGATGCAATGATAAGAGGGATCTCGGGTGGACAGAAGAAACGTGTGACAACAGGTAGAATTGAGATATTCAGTATGTGTGCTTATCTGAACTTTTGATTTATATGGTTTAATATTATTAAAAAACATAATTGTGATAGATGAATTCTAAGTTTGTCCATTTCCTTTTGTAGGTGAAATGATGGTTGGACCGGCCAAGGCACTTTTCACGGATGAAATATCCACTAGTCTTGATAGCTCTACCACATTTCAAATTATCAATTCCCTACGGTAGTCAGTTCACATACTTGGTGGCACAGCCCTAATTGCTTTGTTGCAACCATCCCCAGAGACATATGATCTTTTTGATGATATTCTGCTTCTCTCGGATGGGCAAATTGTCTACCAAGGTCCACGAGAAAATGTGCTTGAATTCTTTGAAATCATGGGTTTTAGGTGTCCCATATTGTACAGAGTTTGCAGTGGACAGATGTAGTCAGAAGAACATATTGTATACATGTGTCTTTTTCCCATGCATATTGTAAAATAGGGGCCAGGTTAATGTCCTCCCCATGTGTACTCATTGTTCAAATATAAATAAAAGTATCATTGTTGACATTGTAAGCATAACTCGATCTTGATTAACATTCATCTGTTTTCTTATTGAAAACCCCTCTATATTGGCAAGCGACTGACTGGATACATAATGTCTCTCACTACATATGTATGTATAGTACATGGTGTCTTTCACTACACACTAGCTATAATTACATGTGTAGCAAGTGCTAATTTTTGCTATACATGAACTACAAATACAATTGTAACCAATGCCATCTCTCCCTATATATTATAGGTACAAATTGAATTGTAGTCATACATTTGGCTACAATGGAAACTACATTTTTATGTGTAAGGACATTTTTACCTACAATTAGGGTTACATATGAATTTGTAGCCAGAGGCATAACTAACTACAAGTTTGAAAAATGTAGCCTAAACAATTAGCTACACGGGTATTAGCTATATATTATAAATGTAAGGATAATTGTAGCCAAAGCTTTTGGCTACAAATTTTTGGGTTTTCGCTACAATTTTTTTTTGTAGTTAAAGACCATATTTTTCGTAGTGTAGCATGAAACTCTAAGGTTGGATAATGAAATGATGAGTCATTTATCCTAATTGAGCTAAGGGGATGATTAACCCTAATCGAAATGAAAAAGGGAAACCCTAACCCTAGCAAGGGTATAGTGGTGTAACCCTTGAATAATGATGTCATAATTGTTTTGCAATATCCTGATATGAAATTGATGTATCTGTTATCATCTGTACTAATCATGCATGTTTTATGAGGTATTAAATATAGCCAGGTATGAGCTATGATGCTTTGTTTATTGAAAGTATTTTAAGAGCTTTGTAAGCAATGATATGCTATGTTGCCTAGTGAAAGGTAACAAAAGAGATTGATAGGCTGTAAGAGCCATGTGAAGTACCTGCATTGCAATTATCATGTTTACATTAACAGATGACTTGATAGCAATAAGTTACCTGTCAAAGTTGTAACAAGTATTTTGATGATCTCAGGGTTTGAATACCCATATTCTAGAATCATGATGAAGAGATGATAATGGATTAAGTTCCCAATGTTGTTAAAGCTATGAAATGAACTTGATAGAATAGTACTCATTCTTTATAGTAATTGTTATAAAGGTTTATGTCTGAAAACATTCCTGATGCTAAAAGAATGCTGTAATATACTTAAATAATCAAGTGAAATGATATCATGTCGAGCCCTGACCATAAGATCCATCATCGTCAGCAGTTAGGTGATGGTGAAACATGTTTTCTTAAGGGAACTCCTGGAGAGCATACTTTTGAGTATGTGAGGGTTATGGACGTGAATATCCTTACGTCCTAATGGAGGAATTGATGTGAGATAAACATTAAATCTCTCAATACTTCATTATATGTGTATGTCGGGATGATGTATCACTAATCTCCCGATGATAATGTTAATGGCGCATCGATGTGAGATAAACAAGAAATCACTCGATTGCGAAGAGAGTATAGCATGCCACTGTAACTCTAATAGCGAAGTTGCCAGAATATCCTAGAAAGCTATTTTAGCAGACACACGAGATGTCCTGCATGTTGTTTCTCACACTGACTGAGGAAGATGAGGTCATAGAAATCCAACTCTTCTGATGACCTATGTATGGTACCGATTTCAATTTCGCAATGGTCGGTTGGAGTATGAGTGGTATACCTCATCTCCTCAGGGCATAAGTATGATTGTAAAACGTAATCAGCCGTGTAGCATATTTGCTTAGGGTTGAATTACGAGAATCAATGGTTAATGATACATGGTCTATTATGTCATAGTTGAATAAATGATATACATGTTCTTCATATTCCTTATTGAATAAATGACTTGCTGCTTTATCAAGTTATAACTAGAATGAACTGTATAGAGAATACTGCTCTACTTAGCTTAATCAATGACTTACCTACTGTTGAATATTTATAATTCTATTGCTTAGTGTTATTCTATTATCAGAAATAACAATGTTTGTGGAGGAGAGTTATATCTCTCGCTGGGACAATTTTCAATTGTCTCACCCCCGTGGAATTCAACTTTTTAGGTAGACGTCGAGGAAGAAGAAACCCTCCAGTGGGTGAGCAGCAACAACAACCACAACAGCAGAAACAACAACAACAAGGACAACAGTGATCCTCAGGTGGAGACATTATTTGTCAAGTCTTGTATATATAGAGAGTCCTATGTGTCGTCTCTGTACTCTCAGGTCCTAGGAGTCAGTAGATGGTTTGATATAGATCTGAGATTTTTGGCTTGATGCCTCGAGATTTTTGTATACTCCTTATGTACAGTTTAACTAGGAAGTCAATGTTATGACTCTTGAAATGAGATGATACAAAGATGTACTGATGAATCAAAATGTAAATAACTTACTTTGGTTCTTTATGATAGAGTTTTACAGTTTGTGGATTTCTTTGCAAAATGTTTTAAATTTTTAGTGATTTTCAGTAATTCCGCTGCTAATAATTCGCTTCCGCATTAGTTAATCCTATTTTCACAAGTTGGATGCCACAACAAACATCCATGCAACTTGGATTTGTTTTTATCTCCTTTTGTGACCATGTCTTTCTTTCTCTCTTCCTCTCTTGTTTCTCTTATTACTACTTTTATTAGTGAGTAGACTTCTCTCTAGGGTGTGGGGAGTAGCACACTATGCGATTCTGCTCTTGTATCTACATCTATTTTGTATGAACCATTGCATGTTTAGAATCAATTGTTTTATGCTTGTATGCTTGTCTGATTACCAGGTAAACATGTTTCTCATGTTCTTGGATGTAGTGAACTTCGAAACCAAGATCTAGGATATTGATTGATTCTAGTTAAACCCTTGATGGGAACTTTAGATAGGTGTTCTTTGAGGTGATACATGTATGATCTCTAGGTAATGTGAAGATGAGCTTAGAGGGATATCTATCTAGACATTAATCCTAACACCTAAAGGTGAATTTTCTTGGCCTTAACATATATGTGTTCCTACTTCATATGACACAGTGAGAGAGTGAATGATTGATATTGGTGGTAAACTCATTTTACCCTAGTATCCCCATCTATTTATTCATCAATCCTTTAATTCAGCCTTTACTATTTGAAACTTTAGTTAATAACTAAATACAAATCTAGTGTTAAATATTAATTTTAGTGTGGTTACTTTGATTAATTACTTCTTAAATATGTTATCCTTTGGGTTTGATCCTGAACTATTGTTACAACCCCAATTTTTGGGTTCTTTTGGTGAGAAATGTAATTTCTCCTATTAAAGATATTTGATCAAATAATGATATAATTTGTTTTGAATAAAAGGATTTCATTTATAATAGCCTTGTTGGTTGTTTGGTGGGCTTTATTGGTTATTGGGCCCAATAACAAGGAAAAGACAAAATAAACTCCATTATTAGAGAAATGGAGAAAAGAAAGATGTAGAAACCTCTAGAAGGCAAAGGAATGTAATCCACAGGTGGATTTCGTGCCTCTTGGGTTCCTTGGGTTCCAAGGAGTCCAAAGTTGTAAAGATAATGCAACAAGAAAAGATCAATTAAATGTTTCTTTATTAAGAAAGAAATTGAAAACAATGATAAATGGGAAATTAGTGGAAAGAGGTATAATTGAGTTATCTTTGATGGATTTTTGTATCCATGAGGTTTCTAATATTAAAAGGAATTCCAATAAGGAAAATAAAAAGAGAGATAAAGAGAAATCCTCAAAAAGAGATATTTTGATAAAAAGGACAAGGAGAATATGTGAAATAGACATAAATAAAAGATAAAGGCAAATAGGTATTTCCCAATATGGTAATCCGTGCCTTTAGGATTTCTTGAGGTCCAAGGGACCCAAAATAACAAGATAATGGCAAAGGGAAAAGAAATACTAATTAAAATCGCATTAATTGAAGGATAACTTGGGAGGGAAGGAAGCCTTCCCATACATTGGAATTTGTTTCCAAAACTTCATAAATAACTAGATAATGTCAAGATGAACTTTCCATTAAAATTTGAGATAAAAATGAGCTATGGTTTAGGAGATATGAATTTCTCAAGTTATCTCCCAAAAATGGAATTATTGTAAAAATAGGAAAAGGATTTTCGTTTTGGATGATCACGCGAAATAGGAACTGTTGGATCTTGATCCAATGTTGATTGCCCATGGACCAGTTCCACGAGGACTGGGACTTTTCCATGTATAGCGGGATTTTCCCTATTGGATTTCTTGCGATCCAGAGAGTGTGCAAACCAGTTGTTGATTCCTTTGGACTTAGGAGAGGAAACCGCAAAGGTTCATCCCTACTTTGTCGAGGTTTGGCCGCCTATTGGGGAAGTTCCCAATTCTCGCACATTTGTCTCTACCCTATATATAGGGGAGGGTGCATGAGGGCACCAACATGACAAATTTCTACCCCAACCTGTGTGACAGAGCTCAAGGATTGTCCTCGTGCTTTCAATTGCCCCTTTCACCATGACCTGCATCCTTGTCACCTCAGCGAACCTCACTGGAGTTCAGTGAGTAGGGGGAGGTCTTGGCGAGTTCTTGTCATGAAATTGAGCCCACAGGCGAGTTCAATGGAGGAAGACGAAGCCTCCTGACCCCTTGGCACGCTCACAGGTCGGCTGGATCAAGAAGTCAACCACAAGGTTGACCCTCGCAACAACTGCAACGTCGTGAGGTTGAAGAAGGGGAGATCCCGCAAAATTACCCGGCTGCCCCTCCGTGTCTTCAGTCCAGGTAAGGAAAATCTTGTCCTTCACAACTTAAAAAAAAGATAGGTGCGTGTGTCCCTGGTCATTGGATCCTGAGTGGACCAGCGGACCATAGATCTAATGATCCTTATTTTTCTGGAATTTTCTAATAAATCAATAAAAAGGATTTTCTTTGCTAAAATTATATCTTGTTCTAGAAAACTCGGATGAGAAAAGTTTATACATGTAAATTGATCAGAAAAATACGAGAAATACGTTAAAAATGGTTTGGAAGCCTAAATCCGTATATTTTTGTAAAAGTGTATAATTTTGATGGAAAAAGTATTAATTTGTGGTTAGAAACCCTAATTGTTGATAAAGGATAGATTTAATCTTGTGAATAAGTTAATTCGATCATTATTAACTTATTTAATGATAAATATGAATCTTGATCTATTTTGAAGATAAAATTGCAAGAATTAGGATTTTAAACCTAACATGATGATTAATATGCTTAGAAATCCTAAATAGGAGAAAAAGGAAGGAAAAATAATTATAATATGAAAACAGGGTTTCATGTTGCTAAATATGATCTTAGGATCTTTTATGAAAGAAAGATGAAATAATTAGGGTTTGTAAGTAATTTTATAAATTAGGGTTTAAAGTAATAAAAATGAAGTGGAACACTAAATTGTGATCAGAACCCTAAAAAGGACTAATAACCCTAGGAAACAACTAGGATTAATAGGTCATGATGACATGATTAATGATAGAAAATTGGATTCCTATTTTAGGATCAACTTGTGTGTGATTGCTTTATTTCTTAATTGGTTGAATTATTTCTGCATTCAAGACAACTTGACAGGTATGTGGTTAATTATGGTTAAACACATGAGTTTCCCGAATGATTCATCGCATTGAGTGCAACTTATCAGTTTGGATGTTCATACTTGCAAATCATAAAGTCACTATGATTATCACAATAAAAATAGAAGTGTGTATTCTCTCACCTACATGCCACCCTGATTGATGATGCCAAAGGTCAGGCCCAGGAGGGTAGACCAATGGGCACCATGAGTGGTGACCCCAGACACCAAACTCGGGATTGAGAAGGTGGTCTTTACAGAATGACTAATGGGCACTATGAAGGGTGACCCCAGGCACCAAGCTCGAGATTGAGAAGGTGGCCTTAACTCATTGGCAAAAGAAACCCTAAGGTGGGTATGCCAGGGTTAGGGCAAAAGCGGTGGAAAATTTCATACTGAAAAGTGTAAATTGGCTTGTTAATTAACTTGATTGTGATAATTAGATTGTTAGCCATATTTGTGAAATTTTGGTTGTCCCCACATACCAGCATATTCCTATATGCTGACCGACATTTTGTTTGTCGGTGTTTTAGGTACAAAAATCGGAAGAACAAACAGTAAAGTGACACATTGTGGAAATAAGAAATCAAGTGCAAGGAGGATTAGATAGAATAAATCCAGGCTGTGGATAGAGTAGTTTACAAAAGTTTTAAAAAGGGATGCAAAGTTTTATTTTATACCAGAATTCAGTTTAGTTAGTAGAATTTCATAATTATTGTTGATTAATTGTCGAACCTTTGATCCTGTTAAATGGGATAATGGCTCTGACCTTCGGGTCTCCCTTAATTGGGGGTTACTAGAAGGTGGGGTCATTACAACTATACTACAATAAGATCTGTCCGCTTATAGGTGGTGATTATTGTACTTGTTTAGGTAAAATCTAGGGATTATACCCCTAGTGAATTTGTCATTGCAATACCACACATGTATCTTATACATATTGATATTGTCATGAGGCATTGAATACTTCAATTAATATGCCACTTCCAACACTATATCCCTCCAACCTCCATCCTCTAAAACACAAATCCTACCATGGAAACAAAAAGGATCATCGTATATCTCATTGAATCCTTCAAACTTCAAATCATATGATAAAATTTAGTAAAGTCAATCTTTAATAACCTTCAACCATATCTTCTACCTCTGTTCAACTCCTTTTGCATAAATATATACTTGAGTCTCTTGTGATTTGTGAAGAGATGCATATTCTCTCCATAAACTTAGTGCCTTCAGACCTTCAAATAATGAACTACAACTTCTAAATATAGATTATGTACTGGACAGTTGTTTACATTATTCTTGAGTTGGCATGTAGAATATGATATCAAATTCTTATCCTACATCAATAAAAATTTATGCCTCTTCTGCAATCATAAAGGAAGATTATATCGCCTTTCTATCTCTATAAAAGGACTAGCACATGTGTTGAGGTCAACTTCTTCTCCAATAAGGAAAAAACTTTGACACCCCTCATCCCACAGAAAGACACTACTCTAGTCATCCTAAATCACATATGATGAGCTTCACATACAAATTTTGTTTCCTCAACAACTATAATGTGATACAAGGATGATCCTCATATTTATATGTATCCATAAAGTAGATTAAGATGGCATATATAAACACCATTAGGAATTAATCTAGTACTACTTGAAGAGCTAATTCACTAGGTTCATGAAAACTAAAAGCACATTGGTTAGTCCGTATGACACAACCACAAACTCATAGTGTCCATATGTCATCTTAATGGCTGTCTTGCATATGTCATCAGCCTTGATCATTGATTGATTGATGGTGTACCAAACTTATATTTAACATGAACAATATTGTGATAGACTTTAATTGGTTAATAAGATCATCCATCCTCAAAAAAGGGTACTTGATCTTCATTGTCGCTGTGCTTAATTGTTATTATTCAATGTACAACTTCACAGGCCCTTACTTATTCTTCTCAAATAGAATTGGTGTACCCCATGGAAATGTACTCAACTGTATGAACCGTTTTTTCATAAATCTTTAATATGTGTCTTCAATTCACTTATATATATTGTAGACATCTATCATGATACCTTTTATCTGCCAATTCCAATTTCATTGTCTTGCAGGAAATATTAAAGTGATTTGTGTGCATGTATCTAAGAGACTTAGATCCTACATACATGATATACAATTAAGAAATTTTATATCACTTTCATTAATGATGAACCATAAGTTTTTACAACTAATGCCAAAATGCAACTTGGAACGAAAGATGTATCAATGAAACTAAAATAATACATCCTCTTGTTTTATTAAAAAACCCCTCATGAAGTTATTTTTGGTGAATCTGATTCAACCTTCAATTAAGTAGCATATTCATAAAGTAGTACAAAAGCATATATGTGGAAGGTATTTGTCAATTATCATTCATTTACATAATACATTTAAATTGAGACATCATTTCAAATATAATGGGTTGTTGGAAATATACTATACAATATGAAATCTTTGAAGTAAAATAATAATAATGAGAAAAGTTTTAATCAACATTATCTTTTATACATCTACTACATATTTTTTGAGATATACTTCAATTATACAATTGTTTCCATTACTCTTTCACTGACATACAGGTTCTGGGATTCTCTCTCTATGCGTTAGACCCTTGTTATGCTTAGAGTTGTGGATCCTTTTACACGCATTTTCTATGTGCTGGACCCTTTTTTCACCCCATGTATGTGTCCTTTTGCATTTATTTTATATGCATTATATCCTATCTACACCAAAATATATGGATCATTTTACATGAATATATTTTCTATCAAAGTATAATGGATTTACTGTATTATGTACAAGGTTTTATGACATATAATATGTATTAAAATAAAAAAAGGGTTTCATCAATGATCACTTAGTTTAAGAAAAATATTACATGCCAAGTTTGGGACTCATGCATACATAATACAACCAGCAATACTTTCAACGTGGAAAATACGATGATCAAGAGAATGAGTAGGTCTTAGAGATATTTGGAGTCAATATTCAAGTGAAAGGTCCTGGCATAAAACTTTAGGATCACTGGTTCATAGTATGAAATATTAGACATAGTGGGTCAAAAAGAAAAAAGGTTAGGGTTATGAATTCCTATATTGACCATAGGTCTGGCTACACATCCTGTGTCAACATTATCAACAATTCAAGATTTGAGACAATATCATTTTCATCATCATGATCAATAAAAATGGAAAGTCCCACGCCTAGTACATATTAGGACTAACCATACGTTCATCATCAAAAAGTCAACTTTATCATCATCAAGTGGCTTCAAGATCAAGGTATGATTTTTGATCTTTGATAGTATATTTAATGATGCAAAAAAGATCTAGATTAGGTAAACCACAAGATTAGATCAAATTTTGATTATTCGTCTTGAGGTTTCATGTCATCCTTTACCAACATTTGTATTATCATAATAAAAAATGGTTAGCTCTAGGGACACAAATATTCATCAAAGTCATCGATATGGTCAAGATATATGTTTTTTAATAATCATATTAGATTGTTAATAAATTATCGAATTTATATATTACTAGAATATGGAATAGATTTATCGTTTGCAAGAATATTTTTAATTGGATTTATTTGACTTTATACAATATTTATATCTATTATTTGGACAATTGAATCGTGTCATATGCTTTTCTATAATCATGACATTATTTTGGTTTTCAAGTCGAATGAATTGAATATACCTAATTGGAGAAAAGGGAACCCATTGATCAAGTATTTGATTGACAAGGAATAAGATTGAAGGGTCAAGGAGTGTCACCTCCACAATGTAAGAAGGCACAAGAGGGAGCATTTATCACACATCATGACCCTATAAATATTGGTCAACTCAATCTAGATCTAGATTAGATGACAGATGCATGTTTCTCCCACTCATACCTTATACATGAGAAGGCCATAGAGGCACATATCGTCAATTGTTGAGAAAGGTAAGAAAGTAAGAGGATGGAGAGGAGGGATAGATAAAAACGTAGCTACAAGAATTGAGGGATAAGTTGTGTAATTATGGAGTTTATAAGGTGAATAGAGTAGTTTATAGGGTTTAGGTTATTGGGTATCATTAGAGATAGAGAGAGAAAGGCAACAAAATTCTTTCTCTACAAAGGGTCCACCAAAACAACTCTTTCCACCCATAACCTTGAAAAGTAAGGGTCACACACAAACCTTAATTACCTCTTTATAAAGTATACTTAGAGAAACATGCATATTTCACCTCATACCTATAGGCCATACTTTATGGTGACGCTACACCTAGAGGTCATACTTTCATTTGATGTGTGCACTCCCAACACCTCAGAGATACACTCATGTCACTAATATTGCATATGTGAAAAGCTTCATATTGGGATACACTCAAAGGCCTACATGGTAATCTCAATAAATTTTTGACGGGTTATGACCAACATACCAGTTAGGTCAGTGGCTGAAAGTTCTCAGTTAATAGGACATCATAGCTCCTATCTACAATCCCACATATACCACCATCACCAAAGCTAACATGCTCCAACAGTTCCATCCCCCTAGACAGATATTTATATACAAGCACCTCCTCTCATCCAACCAAACTTCCAAAGGAACATTCAATACTGTAACTCTCCAAAATTCAAAGATGAAGGAAAAATTTTGGAACAAAATTGACCGACAAAGAGGTTAAATCATGTTCTAAAATAAAACAATTAAAGGAAATAACCAAGATTAAAGGACTTAAGATTATACCTAATCCCCTACTCCACGTCCTCAGGAATGAAAGTTCATCGACAATGGAATCATACCATGACAAATTCCTCAGGACGGAGAATGTCTCCATAAATATTTTTTGCACCTTCTCTGCGACTGGTCAGAGAAAACAATGATCATAATTTTCTAGTCTACTAAAAATACAATCAATCAATCAAAATTCAAGGCTCACTTGGGATAAGTTCACCCCCACACCTTCATAAGGAAACTCCTAAGGATTATCCTATGGGGCATCCAATTGGTCCTATTTGTGCCAATCTCTCACCATATGTGATCAAAGTGTGAAAGTCACATTAAAATCAACTTTTCAAAGTAAGTTGAATTAGCATAATAGGTGTGGACTTCTTTGAATGTGTGGATGATCTGAAAAGTGTGGTGGACAGATGGTGTGGACTGAATATCTCGATGGCTGTGCGTACGGTTCTCATAAAAGCTATCTTAAATGCTAAAATTAACTACTGGTGCAGACAGACTGAGTTGCCGACTTTCATACTGGATAAGTTCATAAGCATCATAGCGGGTTTTCTTTGGGGTGGAGGTGTGAATGCTATTAGCTGGAAAAAGGTGGCTCAACCTTTATATGCGGGTGGGCTGGGTCTTGTTTGCCCCCATGATGTGGCGTGGGAGGCTACTTCCAGGAGAGTGGACCATCTATTGAACATTCCAGAGTCCCCGTGGACTGGCTGGATGAAAGAGAGGTATGGAGAGATGGGAGGGGAGATGAAGCAAGGGGAGTCAACTATTTGGATGAGGATGAGAAAGGTCTTCCATGACCTGGGCTCATTTTATAAAATGCAGGAGCAGCTGGATGCCAGTAGCAAACCTTGGAATATGAAGAAGCAAATGCCGTAGGTCAGTTGGTATGATATCTATTGGACCAAACCCAGATGTCAGAAATGGAGATTTGGAGCGTATAGGGGTATTATGAGAAGATTGCCTACCAGAGATAGAATTATCAAATGGGGGCTGTCCTGTGATCCGATCTGCCTTCTCTGTAATAAAGCGCTGGAATCTCATGACCATGTTTTTTTGAATGTGAGTTCTCAGCCTACATCTGGAGACGTGGTTGCCTTAAATGCGGTTGGGGTGGGCTCGCCCCTTTGGGAATGGATGATGCTTTACAGTGGATGATGGATATAAAAAAGTCCAAGTCTAAATATAGATTTCTGGGAGGGATTTTTGTAACGTCTCTCTTTTTCCATATATGGAGAGAACGTAATAGTGGACTTCATGGTAAGAGACCTAGAGATAATACTACCATCTTTGATGTAATTAGTAACAGCATGTTGGGGCTCTTCAAAGCTAACCCGAAGAGCATGGTTGGGTTGGATACCATGTCTCTTAGAATGTGGGGTCTCTTGTAATGTCTGTATAGTATATGGGGTTTTTGTTGTGTCCCCTATACTTGGTTTTTGTTTTAGTAATATTTTACCTTATCCAAAAAAAAGAATTGGCATAATAGGGTGCCAAACACCTAAAAAATATGAAAGTAGAAAAAAGCACATTGCAAGTCAAATGCAAGCTCACTCATTTTCATCCTCTTGACTGCAAATATTATCGACAAGTAGAAAAGCATATACTTCCCTAAAGAGCCAAAAATGATATATTAAAGACTAAAAGCTGAAGCATATACCTCCTTTGAATGAATCGATGTGTGAAAAGTTCCATATTTGCCTTTGAAAATGTTGAATCGGCCATTTCTTCTCCACCAAAAAACCTAATTGCACCCTGATAGAGCTTGGTTGTTTAACTTCACCTTCTTATGTTCCTCTTCACCGTAGAACATAGCATTCCATGAGTTTGGTACACTCTTTTCTTCCACACTTTTGATCAATCGAGCTCGAGCTACTTTGCACTGCCACCACTTCAAACTATAAGGAAGTGACGGTGATGTCTGTCATCCCCTCATTCTCCCTTTTTACACTACTCTTTGGAGGAAAAAATATAAATAGATCCTTAAATTTTCAACTAAATTTCTTACAACCTCTTAAAAATCATAAAGATAATAGGAATATTATGAAAATGCAAATAAGAAAATGGAAATTTTGTAAAATTTTGAAGATCACAAATATTTCCTAAAATGTTCAAAAATATACTAGTATAATAAGTTTAAAATCTTTGATCGTCCCTAAGCCCAAATCACTTTTTGGATCCATTATCATGGGCATGGTCCATGCTACTCAATTTTAAAGTTTTCTTAAGTTCAAATCTAACCCTAAGTCATCTGCAATGCAAAAATGCTATTACCAAGAGGGCTATAATTTTTTATGTCATGGAATAAGACCATCAAATAGACCACCTTTAGAGACTATCTCATGAAACGCTTCTGGTCATGAACTATGATATTAAATAGACCATCCTCAATGAAAAACCTTTTGGGTTCCTAAACCAAAATCTTAAACTAGACTACACACACTTCATATTTAAGACCTATCTTGAATAGGCACCTTGACTTCTCAAAGGCCCTACATAAGTTAGTAGACTTCATTTGGGCATTGGGTCATGACTTTAACAGACCACCTCCATGTGTAAAGTCCTAATTGAAGTAGGCATTTTTTTACTTTAGCATTTACCCTTAAGCTAAGTAGGCAACCCCCACATTTGAACACATGGTTTAAGCCCTATGTTAAGTAGGAATTATCATTGGTCCTTTATGCATCAAACCCTATCTTGAGTAGGCAATGTTTTTACATTTGTATGCAAGACCTATGCTAAACTGGAAAATCATATTCATTCAAATCATCTTCTAGATGAATTCCTATCTTGAGTAGGCATCTCAGAATTTTTTATTTCATTCCAAAAATTGCATTTAGTAGTCACCTCATTTTCATTTTAATCCCTACATCTAAGAAGTATCCTATACTTTAAGATCTATCTTTAATAGGGACCTTCACACTTTATAAAGCCCTATCTGACATAAGTGTCTCCCCACATTCACCATTTTAGGGAAAGACCCATCTCTTATTTGGTCCATACACAAGGTATTCATGTTTGACTAATTCACTCATACATCTAATTATGTAGAGGGATGGTTATCTTTCAAAATCAAGAACTATCAAAGATAATTCATGATTATAGATTCCTGATTCAACATAACATCCCTTAACGAATCTCAATCTTTTTGACCCTTAAAGAAAGCATCTAAGTTTTCTTTTCTGACCTTCTTCTACTAATTGAGAAATAAATCAATGAGGGAACTAGTCACAAATTTGTTAAGGCTAATGTGATATTTGTCCCTAATGAGATTAGGAGGACTCTAGAAAATATCAAGCATTCTGCCATTTGTTTCCTACCTCGAGACACCCAATAGAATCCAACATTGTTCCAAGATTCCACATGGAGAAATCAAGTGTTCTTCCATTTGAAGAAACCCATAGAGCGAAGTGTTATTCTAAGCTTATTCCACATGGCACACAATATTGTATTTTTTTCTTTCTATTATTGACCTGACGAGATCATTCTTGAAACTTCTTTCTAAGACACTAAAACTTTGTATCCGTACTATAACTATAAATCTTTTCCATCATATCACATCCACCCTTAAACTCTCCACAATATAGAGAGTGAATACCTCCTCCTTGTGCAGAACTCTACTGCCTAGTGTCTAGAAGAATTTACTCCTACCACAATCACTCTTATACGCCAAAACTACAAGATCAATAAGACACTGGCATGTTATTCATTTATTACATGTTCCTAAACTTCTCTAACTATTTCATTAACTATACACTTATTCCTAATTTCTTATATTGCAACAAATACCATGATAAACTGAAGTAAACATTGTCTTACTAATCTAATCATCATGTACTTGAAAATTGCTTAACTAGATTCTTGATAATGTAGTTCTAGTTTTATTTTATGATCTTACACTCAATCACATGCCCCAAAATAGTATATCGTACTCATATTGGTCCCTATTTAATAGTTCCTCTCAGCATCTTCTCCCATTGCAACCTAATCACCCAGATAGGTTTCCACTATGTGAGATCCAGGGGCGATTGTGATCCCATTATAAAAAATAGAGTTTTGAAGATGATGAAAAAAGACTATGGCCATATTATGTCCCTAAGTATTTCATACTTTATTTATTTTTTTCTCTATATTATTTCACCTTTTTTTTCTTTAACCATATCCAAATTGTTGCTTCTTAAGAGCATGAAACTTTTTAAATGAAATATTGACTTTTTCGACAGTACGAGTGCCTGAAACCTTTCCCTGTCATTATAAGATCACAATCCAAGTTTCATAGCCACATTTTTCACATTTTATATATCGTCTGGTGGAGTCAAGTTTTAGTCTTTTTTTCATTTTTTAGATATATAAATTCACATCAACAATTTCATATGTTTTTCACATAGAACATAGTGTCAAATCCATATTGTTATCTTTTTTAAGTTCTTATGATATCTAAATTACCTCTGAGATTACATGTTCATAGATTTTCTCATGGGTAGAACATCTCCTCAGATAGGCAGTTAGTTTTGTCTAAACAATATAATGAGAAAGACATTGAGGACATCCTCCCATGTTTTTAATATATTTGTGGGAAGGTTTCCTGTAAATGGACTATGTCACGTAGAGTAAACTAAAATAGATGAATTCCAAGTGATGTGATTAGGAGTCCATTGATCTTATTGGTGTCACTTAGGTTGATGAAGAGTTGTATACACACATTGAATCTTCATTGGTAATACCAATAACTGGTTTCATGGAATGATGTGGGTGATTACATCTTTATTTTAAAGTTGATGTAATCAATTTTTGGCTTGATGGCCCTTGTCATGAGGGTAAGGATGTCACAATTATGTGGGAATTTTATTCCACATCAAATTCCATATGGATGAATCTCTATGTTTACCAACTCGAATGTATGAAAATCCCACCCTCAAGAAGATAGATCTTATCACAATATAATTTAGCATCAACTCCAAAGGATAACATATTTAAGAAATATTCGATAAGATAACTGATAAAGAACTAGTACTTATGATAAAACTTGGATTTGATTTTGTTAAATAAATTTGCAATAATTAAAAGGCTAGATTAAAGTTTTAGATAAATTAAATGATGGAAAAACTAGGGTGAATGGGTTTCACCATTGTACTCTCCCTCACTGGGTTGCAACAAACATGAACAAGTTACATTGTGGCCACATAATTTTTTCCTTTCCAAATTTAGACTAAAACTACACATATGTTACTCTATGATCTTTGTCTTGTTACCTAGAGATCATGTGGCAAATTGATGCCACATGAGCAAGATAATTCAAAACAAAGCATATGATTATCCACTAACCATCCACATTACTAAAAGAATGGGTAAATTATGATTGATTTTTTATTACCATCAAAACAAGAAGCATACTACCACAAGGTCCACAACTTGTAACATATCACATACCATACCAGGTATTAACATTTCTATAGTGGCCATCTGCCACACACCTATTACAAAAGATATGTTCACATGTACAAGAGCCACATATACAAGCCATATGTACAACCAAGGTATATTTCCAAAACCACATATTGAGGTACATATCATATACAAAACACATTCCTCCCAGACCTAAGAGTACATGGACAACACATAGGACTCTACTACAAGACTAGCAACTATTCAACCTTCTTCAACTATTGATCTCCAAGCTACACTTCCTCAACAGCACGATCCGACCCACGCTGATGATGAACATCTAAAAAGATGTGGCAAACCATGAGGGTGAGACCCATGTCCCAGCGAGAGATATAACTCTCAACCAACATTTTCTAAAACATAGTAGGATATAAAATTATGTAATAGGATGAGAAGATTTAGCTAAATGAAATATATTAAACCAATTACACAAGTTAAGTAGCTTCAACGGATCTAGCAAATAGGCATATCATCATATTCATTTAAAATGAATATGAAGAACTTGTATACCAATTGATTTCTCTTACCACATTAGATAACAACTATGCAGTAAAAACAAGGAAAGGGTAAACATCCAATGTGAATTTTGTTTATCCCTAAGAAGATATACCACACAGCTATATTACATCTTTTATTATTCCCTAAGGATTTGAGTTGTACCATCCAAATCCAACTGACCACTGCTAAGTCAAAATTAGTTCCATACAAGATCTAGGAAGAGCCAGACTCCAAGATCTTATCCACACTACTCGGTCAGTCCGAGTCTACATTGTAGTGACATATCAGTCAACAGCCATCAACGACATATAGTCAAGCTGAAAACACCAAGCCCACCTTGGTACATGTCATGATGCTAGAAACTAGGGTATATAGATCCAATCACTGAGGCACAATTGTAGTTTTCCTCCAATCACATCACATATATAATCACTGAGACTCGACCACTACCATTCTCAAACACCTAGGGATATGGATGACAAGGAGATACTCTCCAAGCTCCATGCATATTCAATAGTATGCACTCCGAGTTTCCCTTAAGAATAACCATTTCACCATCCAACAAGTTCTGACACTATAATGGATCTATGGCCAGGGAAACTACATGATTAGGGTTCCACTTGATTAGTTAAATCCAATTAGGTATGTTTAATTGAATCAATCAAGTTACAAGAAAACCCTAAAAAGATTCCATAAAAGATAAGGTAGAGTGCAACTTCAGAAAATATAAAACGTGTAAAGCATAAAGCTGATCACATCACCACATGCTATTGGTTCATTGTCATACACAAGGCCATCATCATTATCACCTTACCATGGGAAATCAATCCCTTATCACATCAATTGAGGATATCACCTCAATTAGGCACAAAGCCTCTATAACATACTCAACTTTGGTACTAAAGTTATCTTGAGCTTTTATTATACACCCTCCTAATTTGAGCTTATTTGAGATGTCATCTTTCATGCCAAGCCTAATGAGCTATTTTGATTATCATACTCACATATTACTCTCTAATTTGATCAACTTTGTCTAAATGTATCAATTATCCTCACTTGATTTGAACTTATTTGAGATGTCATCTTTCATGCCAAGCCTAATGAGATATTTTGATGATCATACTCACATATTACTCTCTAATTTGATCCACTTTGTCTAAATGTATCAATTATCCTCACTTGAGAAATATTAAATTAGTTCCTCAACTTGGCTATGTGAATCATTTCAATATCATAAGTACAATTTAAATCATTTGTACCTTGACATATTGTTTAGACCTCCATTCATAAAGCCTCTTGAAATTTCACTTGATAGCCTTGGAATCATTATATATAGTTCACCAGTTTAAAATAATCTAATATTCAGATGTATTATGATGGAAATTTAGTTAACAAGGCCAAATATGTAGATACAACTATTAATGTTTTCAAAACATTAGTTAAATAGAGATCAAACCCATACTCCAAATTTTAGGATAATTTGGTTTATATCTTGGGAGTTTATATATTTAGAATCTAGTTTAAAGCCATTTACGGTTGTGGTACAAATTTTAGAGTATACAGACCTATAACATAGGAGATATAAAATTTTGAAGTTAATAGAAATAACACCTAGAAAATGAATTAAATGTAGTCTATGTTTCGGTCAAACAAGGGTTGACCAAGATGATTGTTTCCTCACATTAAACTAGTGATGCGGCTGCCATTTTCGGAGGATAATCGGTGAATCAGTTCTCCCTCAATTCTCCATTGTTTCAACCTATTTAAAGTGCATTACATTCGTCTTTCAGTCACCCAACCCATCGACTAGGTATCCATGCACCCAAAATGCCAGAAAGTGAACCACCATTAAAGCTCCTTGAGCTCAGTAGTAACGGATAAGTAGGAATTAATGTAAGACCTACAAGGTGATGACCCAACGATTATGTGGGGTTCAGTCCCAGATAGGAGGCGATGCCACTTCTAATCCTATTCATATTCTATACCCTACGAATACTGTAGGGTCCACCCCTGGCGTCGTGACCAATCTCTTCCAACTGAGAAACAATTGTGCCGTCTACTATAGACCACCGAGATGCCAACCTTCCCATCACCCAAGAGGAATGCCATCTTACAAACCCTAGAACCTCCCCCCTTGCTATACAAGCCCCAACCTGGGGAACGACAACCTACAACAATCAACCATCCTCGGCAACCCAACATCATCTTCAACCCCTTATGAGCTACAATGGAACTAAGCCACCTACAGTCACCATGATGCCCTGCCATCTCCTCATAGCAGCCTAAAAAACACCACCGATAAGCTTTAGACCTTGCACAATCGTCACCCTTGCAAGCCTTCTTCTTCCTCCTTTGCACATGTGCACCAACCTGCGCTGGCCTACTGGTCGGAACTCACAGCCTCCATTCCCCTACGCTGCCCGACCAACACCGAGCCTAGCCGCCACCACCAAGGTGCCGTTCACCTACTACAACATCGACCAACATCCCTGCAAACTTTTGCAATCTCTAACCCATAGCCTCCATCTCTAACCACAACTCCGGCAGCTGCAACCTGCTGTTCAGCAGCACCATGATGTCACTGGATCACAACCCCAAATTCGGCAACCCTACTCAACAACAACACCATAGGAAGGTAGCGGCTACGACCAACATCAGAAGGTTCGTCGCACCACCGCCCCACCTCAAGTCGAGGATGGTGCAACCAATGAAGAGTCTGCCCACTCTCCAGTGAGCAGGGACCAGGCTTCACAAGTGATTTCGTCCCTGCCTCCTCCCTATTACGAGTTACACTTCTGGTAGGAGCAAGTAGCAACCGAAAGCTGACGGCCCCATGACCCACGACACCACCACCACCTCACTGTTGTTGGGCTGCGTCAACCCACCCATGAGGAGCCAAAGCCAAACCATCGAGGTACTTTCCCTCACCTGATTCCTATTCCATACAAATCATGATCAAATAGCATCATGCCAACTAATAATGATAAAGGGATAGAGAGATTGGTCGAGATCTAATAGGGTCGGTTGGTAAACCATACATGTATCACTACGTACACACCCAATCTCATGCATGTAGATAACTTTTTGAAGTCAAGCAAGTCAATAGATATGACTATGGTTAGTACGATGCAAACCACTATGCATACTATGTTCTCGATATATTATAGTCTTATTAGTACAAATATGTACGCAATGAACTAGATAAGTTACATAGATAAATGGATCACTACAAGGAAGTATAGAAGATCAAATAGTTAATTATCTTTATCAACGAATCATACAATATATATTTTGCAACCTAACAAGGGAGGATAGAGATAATGATAAGGATGTTAAGAATCATATTTATGGAGAAATTAAATGATGAAAACTCTAACCTTGATCACCCAAAGTTTTCTATGAATCATATAAACTCTTTTGTTCTTTAACTATATGTAGAAACGTGGACTTAAGTAGTATTATGTAATATGTAAATTTGATCTACTATGAATAAATGAGTATGTAACAATGACTATATATAACAAGGTGGAAACCTAGAAATGACATTGAGGGGAAAATATGTCATAGAAACCTAGAAGGAAAAATCTAATCATAAATAAGACAAATTGAGCAACATTGATTCTAAGTCAAATGGTGACAATATTATTATTCTTTGTAGCTACCTCTTCATAAATTCTTGGAGACATGTTTTAATTATGCAATCCTTGGAGCCCTAAATAATTCAGGTACTAAATCTTCTATTTTATTGTTGAACTATTTTCCCTCTTGATGGACACACATATATCTTGATTTGTGGTGAATTCCATATAGTTTTGAAACCTCTACTTATTCTTGAAAGTTCACCACTCTCATTTTGTAATTGATAAATTATTGTTGATAATTATTTTGGCACTAGACTTGATCTATTTGGAGTTTTGACTCCCTGTGGACTTTGGTCCCTTGGGCTTTGGCCCTATAGAGCTTTGGCTCACTTGAGTGGGCCAAGTACCCCACAACCCTGCGTAGTGGATAGGGATTAGTTGTCCCCCAGTTAACTGGAATAGCTAATAAGGCACTAGTGTCATTCTGTCCTAGAGTGTGAGAACACAAGGCACTTAGCCCTAGAAAAGATATGATAGGAAGGTGCCAAAGCTTGTTAAATTGAATATCTAGAAATTGATATACTTTGTGAATAGCTTGGATAAATTTTGCCTACTTGAATTATTGAATCTTGCTTAATGATATTCTTGTGAAAGATTTGATATCTTGAAGTTGATATTGGAATTTCTTATTTGTTAGCCTTTAGTCCACCAAATAGTCCTTTCCTAACTTTTATTATACATCTAAACCTATTTCGTACATAGTTTAATGATTGGATTGAGTAACAGCTTTGCTGACCCTTTATTTTCCCTTCAATGGGGTCCATGTGTCGCTTTGTTCCCTCTGGGAACTCATGGATAGGTGGAATGAAGATGATGTAGAAAAGACATGCAGGAGATGTCCTCTGTTGACTGAAGACTAGATAGGACTTATGTTTTTATTTTGTAGTCCTATGTATATTTTAGCTTCCGCCACTCTGATGTACAAGCATGATTGTAATAAAGATTGTTTATATTTTTGATACATTTTGTAAATATTTGATCGTAATGATCGGGTCTTTACAACATGGTATCAGAGCCATAAACAGTCGACACTCATGCATGTCTCAGAAAAGTAGGATTAGTGAGGATACAAATAGAGTAGTTAGAACTTAAAAAAAAGGGGTTAGACAATGAACCCCAGTATCATTTTCTCAATTATTAGTATATAGATAGACTACAAGTAGGAGACATCAAGAACCTAGGATGTAGGGTATGTACCTTAGTAGAAATTCAAGAAACATACTTAGCTCATTTACTAGATTTTAGACTCCCCTAGTAATAGATTGCTATGGAGATATTCTTGAGGAAGAAATGTCTAGGTAGACTTATAAAGAGATCCTTGGAGCATTGAAATAAACAATACAATTGGTTTCTCTTTAGTTGAAAAACCCATAAGTAATGAAAACCAAAATATATAATATAGTATAAACCATATGATTATTTGATTCACAAAAATCTAGTCACATTCCATAACTTCTATTTTAATATTAAAAATAACATGTGAGCACGCTTAGACTTAGACAAAAACAAGTTTATTATAAATCTATATAATAAATAAAATAATGGGAAATAACATCACCATGTGAGTGGAATGAGCTGAGGTGTCTAAGGAAGGATGCTTTGTGGGGTTCTGGCATAATTACTCCCGATCCATTGAGTTGGTGGTGGGGTTTCCTCACTATACATACCGACCTAGCCAAAGTGAATTTCATTACTTGGGGAAAACCCTAATGTTGAATAAAGACACTAACCAAAAAAAAATCTAACTCAAAAGGAAGAAAGAAAAATATAAATATGTTTACTTAAAAGAATGTGAATGTTTACTTGACCATACATTTGACTTGTATGCCCTCGTTATAAATACTCAATTGAATGAAAAATGTTGATAATAAAAAATATGAAACATATATTTCCCTTCAAATATGCGATCACATCTATTGAGAAAAGAAATGACTAGGAAAGCTATAGAAATGGAAATTAAAATAACAATATACTCATATAAGTAGAAAATTGAGAAAAAGAAACAATTGGATAAGACATAGTGAATATTATGTGAAATTAAGATAAAATGATGAACTCATTTATTTTTGTGAACTTCTAATAAATATGTACATAATAATAGATAATTAATACAATATAGACATCTTTGAGAAATAAAACCCTAGCTTGAAATTTAAAAATAGAAGTATGTCAAAACTCTTGACCCATAGATCATCACACAAATGTATGTGACAAAAATAAAAATGAAATGAATTGATCAATTGTGATAAACCAAATTTCCTTTAATCAATCTATAGTTATGACCTTGGAAATTTTGATAACTAGAGATAAAAATGTCACGAATACAATATTAGATACAAAAAAAAATTTAGATATATATAGGAAATAAGTCACAAATGTTTCATTCCAATCAGGGTTAAATTGTAATTAATAATTATTAAAAAATGATATGATGAAAAATAAAATTATTATTAATCTACTTAGATATAATTGACCAATTATTTTGTGGTAAAAAAAACACTTTTTTTGATAAGAAACGTTGATGCCTAAATCGTATACCTTAATATCAAAACATGATGCCTTACATGGACACATCACCACTAAGTACTCACTTCGATAGAAGGCACACCGTTTGAGTGTAAGTTGACCCTGAACCAATTTAGTGATACCATTATATATTAGTGATATTGTTGGATCATCATAAATAAGACCTAAGAGAATGGAAGGGGAAATAAGGATTACATTTAGTTTAAGTTGACACATCAATAGGGAAAAGTATTTTGGTGGAATATTTTGTGGATAAAGCTATAGTAGGAATATCACTATTAAGAAATAGTTGATTTCGGGGATGAAATCCCTTTTAAGGGTGGTAATGTTGTAACATACTCAACTTTGGTACTAAAGTTATCTTGAGCTTTTATTCATACACCCTCCTAATTTGAGCTTATTTGAGATGTCATCTTTCATGCCAAGCCTAATGAGCTATTTTGATTATCATACTCACATATTACTCTCTAATTTGATCAAATTTGTCTAAATGTATCAATTATCCTCACTTGATTTGAGCTTATTTGAGATGTCATCTTTCATGCCAAGCCTAATGAGCTATTTTGATTATCATACTCACATATTACTCTCTAATTTGATTAACTTTGTCTAAATGTATCAATTATCCTCCTTGAGAAATATTAAATTAGTTCCTCAACTTGGCTATGTGAATCATTTCAATATCATAAGTACAATTTAAATCATTTGTACCTTGACATATTGATTAGACCTCCATTCATAAAGCCTCTTGAAATTTCACTTGATAGCCTTGGAATCATTATATATAGTTCACCAGTTTAAAATAATCTAATATTCAGATGTATTATGATGGAAGTTTAGTTAACAAGGCCAAATATGTAGATACAACTATTAATGTTTTCAAAACATTAGTTAAATAGAGATCAAATCCATACTCCAAATTTTAGGATAATTTGGTTTATATCTTGGGAGTTTATATATTTAGAATCTAGCTTAAAGCCATTTACGGATGTGGTACAAATTTTAGAGTATACGGACCTATACCATAGGAGATATAAAATTTTGAAGTTAATAGAAATAACACCTAGAAAATGAATTAAATGTAGCATATGTTTCGGTCAAACAAGGGTTGACCAAGATGATTGTTTCCTCGTGCTAAACTGGTGTTGTGGCTGCCGTTTTCAGAGAATAATCGGTGAATCAATTCTCCCTCAATTCTCCATTGTTTCAACCTATTTAAAGTGCATTACATTCGTCTTCCAGTCACCCAACCCATCGACTAGGTATCCATGCACCCAAAACGCCAGAAAGTGAACCACCATTAAAGCTCCTTGAGCTCAGTAGTAACAGACAAGTAGGCATTAATGTAAGACCTACAAGGTGATGACCCAACGATTATGTGGGGTTCAGTCCCAGATAGGAGGCGATGCCACTTCTAATCCTATTCGTATTCTCTACCCTGCAAATACTGCTGGGGCCACCCCTGGCGTCGCGACTAGGCTCTTCCAACCGGGAAACGGTTGTGCTGTCTACTACAGACCACCGAGACGGCAACCTTCCCCTCACCCAAGAGGAATGCCATCTTACAAAACCTAGAACCTCCCCGCTTGCTATATAAGCCCCAACCTGGGGAACGACAACCTACAACAATCAACCATCCTCGACAACCCAACATCATGTTCAACCCCTTCCGAGCTACAATGGAACTAAGCCAGCTGCAGTCACCATGACGCCCTACCATCTCCTCATAGCAGCCTAGAAAACACCACGGATAAGCTTTAGACCTTGCACAATCGTCACCCTTGCAAGCCTTCTTCTTCCTCCTTTGCACATGTGCACCAACCTGCGTTGGGCTACTAGTCGGAACTCGTGGCCTCCATTCCCCTATGCCGCCCGACCAACACCGTGCCTAGCCGCCACCACCAAGGCGCCGCTCACCTACTACAGCATCGACCGACATCCCTACAAACTTTTGCAATCTCTAACCCATAGCCTCCATCTCTAACCACAACTCCGACAGCTGCAACCTGCTGTTCAGCAGCACTACGACGTCACTGGATCACAGCCCCAAATCCGGCAACCCTACTCCACAACAGCACCGTAGGCAGGTAGCGACTATGACCAACAGCAGAAGGTTCGTCGCACCACCGCCCCACCTCGAGTCGAGGCTGGTGCAACCGAAGAAGAGTCTGCCCACTCTCCGGTGAGCAGGGACCAGGCTTCACAAGTGATTTCGTCCCTGCCTCCTCCTCCCTATTACGAGTTACACTGCCGGTAGGAGCAAGCAACAACTGACTACCGACGGCCCCATGACCCACGACACCACCACCACCTCGCTGTTGCTGGGCTGCGTCAACCCACCCATGAGGAGCCACAGCCAAACCATCGAGGTACTTTCCCTCACATGATTCCTATTCCATACAAATCATGATAAAATAACATCATGCCAACTAATAATGATAAAGGGATAGAGAGATTGGTCGAGATCTAATAGGGTCGGTTGGTAAACCATACATGTATCACTACGTACACACCCAATCTCATGCATGTAGATAACTTTTTGAAGTCAAGCAAGTCAATAGATATGACTATGGTTAGTACGATGCAGACCACTACGCATACTATGTTCTCGATATATTGTAGTCTTATTAGTACATATATGTACACAGTGACCTAGATAAGTTACATAGATAAATGGATCACTACGAGGAAGTATAGAAGATCAAATATTTAATTATCTTTATCAACGAATCATACAATATAGATTTTGCAACCTAATAAGGGAGGATAGAGATAATGATAAGGATGTTAAGAATCATATTTATGGAGAAATTAAATGATGAAAACTCTAACCTTGATCACCCAAAGTTTTCTATCAATCATATAAACTCTTTTGTTCTTTAACTATATGTAGAAACGTGGACTTAAGTAGTATTATGTAATATGTAAATTTGATCTACTATGAATAAATGAGTATGTAACAATGACTATATATAACAAGGTGGAAACCTAGAAATGGCATTGAGGGGAAAATATGTCATAAAACCTAGAAGGAAAAATCTAATCATAAATAAGACAAATTGAGAAACATTGATTCTAATTCAAATGGTGACAACATTATTATTCTTTGTAGCTACCTCTTCATAAATTCTTGGAGACATGTTTTGATTATGCAATCCTTGGAGCCCTAAATAATTCAGGTACTAAATCTTCTATTTTATTGTTGAACTATTTTCCCTCTTGATGGACACACATATATCTTGATTCGTGGTGAATTCCATATAGTTTTGAAACCTCTACTTATTCTTGAAAGTTCACCACTCTCATTTTGTAATTGAGAAATTATTGTTGATAAATATTTTGGCACTAGACTTGATCTATTTGGAGTTTTGACTCCCTGTGGACTTTGGTCCCTTGGGCTTTGGCCCTATAGAGATTTGGCTCACTTGAGTGGGCCAAGTACCCCACAACCTTGCGCTGTGGATATGGATTAGTTGTCCCCCAGTTAACTAGAATAGCTAATAAGGCACTAGTGTCGTTCTCTCCTAGAGTGTGAGAACACAAGGCACTTAGCTCGAGAAAAGATATGATAGGAAGGTGCCAAAGCTTGTTAAATTGAATATCTAGAAATTGATATACTTTGTGAATAACTTGGATAAATTTTGCCTACTTGAATTATTGAATCTTGCTTAATGATATTCTTGTGAAAGATTTGATATCTTGAAGTTGATATTGGAATTTCTTATTTGTTAGCCTTTAGTCCACCAAATAGTCCTTTCCGAACTTTTATTATACATCTAAACCTATTTCGTACATAGTTTAATGATTGGATTGAGTAACAGCTTTGCTGACCCTTTATTTTCCCTTCAATGGGGTCCATGTGTCGCTTTGTTCCCTCTGGGAACTCATGGATAGGTGGAATGAAGATGATGTAGAAAAGACATGCAGGAGATGTCCTCTGTTGACTGAAGACTAGATAGGACTTATGTTTTTATTTTGTAGTCCTATGTATATTTTAGCTTCCGCCACTCTGATGTACAAGCATGATTGTAATAAAGATTGTTTATATTTTTGATACATTTTGTAAATATTTGATCGTAAAGATCAGGTCTTTACAGCCTCCACCAAGGTCATAAGACCATTCACATTATTCCCTACAAAAACATCACTATCTCTCTATGCCTGATCAAGGCTTATAATACCACATATGTGTCACATAAGTGATACTTCAATCAAACATTAGCTTATGATGTTCATTCAACATCCCTTGAAGGTTACAACATTAGGAAAGAGAAACTACTATATCATTATGCTAATTACATAAGAAAAATAGGCAACATAATATTGTACTTGCAATTAGGGTCAGGTATGAACTTAGATAACCGAGTTAGGGTTTCAAATCAGCACTAATATTAAATCCAAATTATTATGATTTCCAAATTTCTTGGAAGTAAAAGAATCAACCACTATCATCACAAGGTCAACCACATAAGGAAACCATATGTCCAAAAATTCTCATCGGCCAAATAGAAATAAGTCGCATCATATTCATCGTATAAAGAGGTGGACCACCTCATCGACCATCATAGTTAGCACACCATCAAGTGAAGGGAAGAAAGATCACACATCTAACAGACCAAAGAAGAAAACATACTTCTTCATCAACCGAAGGGACTTGGAACCCTTGGCAACTGAAGAAACAAAGAGGAATATCATCGACCGAAGAACATTGGTCATACCTATGAACACTCAATAAATCCTTCCTTAGCAACTCGAAACTCAACGACTGCATAGGTCACAACTTGAAATCATTAGGAGAGAGAACACCTCAAACACATGATCTACAAGTTGTTCATGATCATGAAACTAAAACTAACAAGGAGTAACTACATGAAGGAAAACAACACCAAAACCCTAAATCTGATCCCCAACATAATAAAAACTAAACCATGATGCCAGAGAGAGAAAACCAACATTTATCCATCACATATGTATCCAAGACCTTCATTAATTAAACCATGATAATGAGAAGAAAATCTATGTTTAGCATGTGCATGTAAGAACCAACACCTCCACCATCAACAAGTTCTCAGGTACAAGAATTAGGGCTTAGGAAAAGAAGTTTATATACTCAAGGTCATCACATAACCACAAACCATAGCTCAAGATATCATCATCATACTATTAGGAACCACATTTTCGAGGTAGATTAAATGCATGCAAGACTAACTTCAACAATAATCGAGGAGAAAGTTATATAACTCACCTTGATTGTGAAGAACAATTCCAAAAGCATGATGATCCTAGGAAAGAGAGGAAAACCCAAGCTTCATCAACACATCACGACCAATCTAGCATCACCTCAAATAAAGAAGAAGAACCCTAGGTTAAAGGATCAAAAGAAAGAGGGTAAAACCCTAGGCCAAAAAGATAAGGAAGAGAGGAGATCTTCAACTCAACTTAGGCACTTCCATGGAGAACCTTAGATTTGGCCAAGAAGAGGGAAGTTCCTAAATAAGCACCACCATCAGTAACCATAGGTTTATCCAAGATAAAGAATAGAGGTAGAGTTTCAAGAAAACAAAAATCAAGCAAGAGAGATCACTTACCAAGATCAAGGAACACCAAAGAAGAGCTGCTCCAAGCCCTAGCCCCACATGTAAGGGATCAACCACCTTGGTCCAAGGTAGATCTCTTCTCCATCACAAAGAACACAAGGGATGAGATCCACACAAGAAGAGAGAGGGGAGAGGGTGCAAAAGGATCACTTTCTTGCAAAGAGAGGGGTATATACACCTAAGGGTAGGAGAGAGATAAGGGAGGTTAGGTGTCATACCACATGTGCCACTTGTCCATTATATAACATCCATGAAAGCACTAATATCATGCATTTAACAAAGGTCATTAAAACCAAGATAAAACATCGGCCTTGCTTGGTTTATAAGACCATCAGTAGAAGAGAATTCTTTAGAACCAAAACACTTCAAAACCCATCAATCACATAGGTCAAAAACCATGCTATTAGTGACCAAAGAAAGGGGTCAAGAGATCATCAACCAAAGAGAACAAAAGGAACAAACCAAAAATCATAAACCAAAGACATTATGGTCAAAAAATTTCAAGGTGGTTATTGAAACTAAAACTCAACGGTCAACATCAAACTAGGGCATTCAATCAAACCCTAGAAACATCAACACTCATGATGTCACTACATCCCTCCTCATCAAACCAAGATGAAACAAAGCACCCTAAGGCACAAATCTCTCCAAAATGATGCAAAACATGTTAGGAACAACAAGCATGTGAAAAATTGCAAAATAAACCTTAAACATGGGTAAACTGCAATTAGGCCCAAAATAAGCACATATATGTGTAACTAGCTCAAACATCATCAAAATTGGACCAAACTAAAAACATAAGTGTGTCACATGTTATTAAGGAAAGAACAAGATAAAATTAAGATTTTATGCATCTTATTATGTTAAGTATAAATCTAGGTTAGGGGTCTTATAGATCATGTATCCATCATCTTGAGAAACACCTATATGAAATTATCATCAAGGATTAAATAAGAATCTAATCGATATACTTGATATTAGGTTCAAATTCGTTACACCACTATCTATATAAACATGCATTTATGTCGGCCCAAACACATAAACAAGAAAATTATGATAGATTCAAAATGTAATTGAGTTAATAAGAGGTTAGATTGAAATAACAATAAAAAGATAGGTAGTCAGGATACTCGCATAAACTAGTGAGAGGACTACTCATTCCTCGTGGGAGTAACATGATAAACAATCATTAGAAAACAAATTTCCATAGTCACAAAAGCAAATAGATGAACATACATGATGTGGAGATGCTTGTATTCTTTCTTAAGAGTGTCTTGGGAGGAGCACAACAACACAACCATCAACTGGATGGTGTATTTGTTGGTAATATGACACCAAATAAGATAGTGGAAACAAAAAAAATTGCTTATCATATTCCCCAAACTCGGTAGATTGCATCAACAACTATGTAACTGAAAAGAGGATTGCAAGGTTTATACATGGTCCTGGAGCAAGTCTAGCAACAATCTCTCGTAGTAGTGTGCACATCTGATCAAGTTACACCTGGATGGATATCAGCACCAGCCACCTAGTTGAACACCACAGATGGTAGTTGACCTCATCCTCCTAGAGGGTGGAAACAACCTCCTTGCCTCTGTATTAGTCCACACAAAACACCAGGAACTCCTATAGTTATAGATGAATGAATAAGAAGGAGTTGTCTCTCCTAGTTAGTGTGCTAGCACCAACCTGGTCTCCCAGCTGTCTCTCCCTTGTTGTCCCTCCATCTAACAAGTAGAACTTGCTCAGGTTCTCACATTACCACAACTATGAGAAGACAACAATTGTTAGAATTTATTGTTGTGTCTTAATAAGGCCCCTAGTACCACTCTATTTATAGGAGGGTCAGGGCCAACACTTCCAGCTTGAGCGGGAGTTATAGATGGAATTTCATGAATTATGGAACCTATGAACGTAGAACTGGTCAGTTCACATGTGAGATGATCGTTTCAACCCTTGAACCAGTCGTGGTCACTATGTTCCCTAATCACAATTGTATTGGAAATTAATATTCGATTAATGGACAACATGTCGTCAACAAAAATCCTTGATCCAATCAAATTAATCAACCAAACGGTCAGTTCACAAACTGAATTGGTGGGTTCACTGACCTGAGCCAATTGGTTCATTTCTGAATAGGTTGTCTCATGGTTTTCATTGCCAATGTTGGTTCACTTGACCTAACACTTGATTCAATCGGTTCAACACTTCAATCAGTCAGTTCACAATCTAGAAAAGTCAACTTTTAACCATTGTTTTTTAAATTGAATACTAACACTTTAGTAATCATTTAAAAACTAAATTTGTGAATAAACTCCTATTCCAAGTGTATCCTATGTGTGTGAACCTATATGTTCCAAGCTATGTTGGTAGTGAATGTCCATAACTGATTTATGACATTACAAGCAATGAGTGGTATCTAGCAAGACATCATTGCTACCCAAGTAACTAAAAAGTTGGAGAACAACTTCAACCTACGACCCGTAATCAGTGTTATAGTGATTGTAAAGTTTTTTTATCAGTTATATCCAGATTGGACTTGAGGCATGGAATCATCATCCTCTTCAACATCCAATCCATGTTCCTTAAACTAGAGTAGATTGTCTAAGATATGTGTAAGATCAATATTGCATATTGACTCACAGTAGCATGTCCATGCATTTCTTAGTCTCTCTTATCATGTGTCCAGGATATCATACTCCTACAGAAGGGACAAAATCATCTGCATCACTCAAAGTCATCCCCATGTGTCACAATGCACCTAAGCACCACCTTTTTGGCAACCCTCATTCAAGGTCCTAGTATATGATGTCAAAGTTCATCAAATGACATGTGATTAGTGTAGTGATTCAAGTCTAAGAACCACCGTCACCACCACTACTATGAGAGATGACTCTAAAAACCAATCATGGTTTTCATGTGTCACTCTGAGGATGGGTCTATCCGATACACTATGCCCCAAAAAAAATCTATATGTTTGATTTGATATCACATATCATGGCTAATGAGATTATGTCATCAAGAAACACACACTCTAGTCTTAAGTGTTATTGATGTCTATCAACCTTCCATAATAACATCCGACTAGGTACATAATAAGAATGTATATATACTCTTAAAATCCGTATTATCACAATGTTCAGGTCCTCAACCCAAAGACATATGTCATTGAGTAATATCATTCTCTAGATATTTATTACATTACATATTATCTCATAACTAAAGTAAAACTGAATAAAGTGGAAGATTTCCATTATTAGTAATCAAAATTTTTTACAAGATATACCATTACAATCATCATATGATTGGCTCTCTAAGAACACATACCAAAAGACTACCACATGCACTTAGATCCAATCACCCATGAACTTAATAACAAGTGATCTAACATGATGTTCATGCTTCTTTTGCAAAACTACTTTTTTTCAATAGGTCATCAACATTTTTCTCAGTTGGTACTCTACAAATATTCACATCTACTCATTGTATGATTTTTCATATGAGATGGAACCTCCTTTGTATATGCTTGGAACACTAATGTAGTATAACTTCCTTGTCTTGTACAATAGCTACATTAATTTCACAATATATCTCAATTGGATCCCTGATGCTTGGAACCACCCCAAGTTCTAAGACAACCTTATTGATCCAAACAACCTCCTTTGCTACATTGGATCAAACAATATACTCAACCTCTATTGTAGAATAGGTAACTGTCTCTTGCTTGGAACTCTTACAACTCATAGATCCTTTATTGAGGAAAAACAAAAATCCAGATTATGATCTATAGTCATGTGTATTAGTTTGGAATCTTGCATCACTATAATCCTTTACCACAAACTCTTCCTCACCATTGTCCTTAGTTCTTCTCATCTACTTAGGTTTGTTTTTCATGGTAGTCTAGTGAGCTTCACTGAGATTTAATTGATATCTGGTCTTCATGCACAAGGCATACAAGACATTTGGATGAGTACATAACAATGTATACACGATAGATACAATTGTAGAAAAATATGGAATCTTACTCATACACTCCCTTTATTCACAAGAATTGGGACATTCATATCTAGAGACACTAATGCTATTAGACATGGGCATATTTCCTCTCTTCAAGTTCTTCATGATGAACCTCGTCAACACTTTGTCAATGTATGTGCTATGACTTAATCCAAGAAGCCTTCTAGATCTATGTCTATATATTTTCATTCCTAGAATGTAGGATGCTTATCCTAAGTTTTTCATAGAAAATGTATTTCCTAGCCAATTATTTACCATATATAAATAAGGGATGTCATCCCCCATCAATGGTATGCCATCTGTATACAATATTAGAAATATAATCATTCTCCCACTAACCTTCTATAAACACATGGTTCATGTGTTCATTTTGACTAAAGGAAAATTCTTTGATAGTTTCATCAAATTGAAGATTCCATCTCTTAGATGCTTGCTTCAATCCATAAATTGACCTTTGTATCTTATAGACTTATTTGCACCCTTTGGAGTTATAAACCCTCAAGTTGTGTTATGTACACATCCTCAAGAAGATTCCCATTAAGGAATGTGGTTTTAACATCCATCTACCAAATCTCATAGTCATAGTAAGTTTCAATGGAAATCATGATCCTAATGAACTTAACCATGGCAACTGGTGAAAATTTTTCATTATAGTCAACAATTTGAACTTCTTTGAATCCTTTTACAACCAATCGACCTTTCTAAGTTCATACATTACCATCCATGTCAATTTTCTTCTTGAAGACCCAATTGCACCCTATGGGTTTACCCCTTCAGGTGGATCCCCAAGGTCCATACCTTGTTGTTATATGTGGATTCCATCTCAGATCTCATGGCCTCAAGCCATTTCTCAGACTCTGGTCCCTTAAAAACTTCTAAGTAGGTAGTTGGTTCATCATCAATGATTGATTCATTGCCTACTTGAGTCAATAGATAACCAAATCTATCTAAATCAATGCCTGTCCATCTAGATCTGTGAGGTTCCTATGTCACATGAGGAATATGAGATAGCACAATAGTTTGTGACTCTCTATGTTCCTCTTGTACCTATATAGGTTCAATGCTTTCTTATTAGTCATAAACCTATTCAAGTTCTACTTCCTCCCACTAATTCCTTTGGAAATGAATTTTTCTAGGAATACAACATCTCTGGAAACAAACACTTTTTTGTCAGGTAGAGTATAAATCCTTTGGTTTCCTTAGGATATCCAAAAAAATAACATTTATCAGATTTGGGTCCAAGCTTTTTGTGAAACTTCTTTCTCACATAATCCTTACAATCCAAAATCTTCATAAAAGACATATTGGGACGCGTCCCATACCATATCTCATATGGTGTCTTTTAAACTAATTTAGATGGTACACAGTTTAGTGTAAACACAATGGTTTCTAGAGCATAACCCTAGATGGAATTTTGAAGATCAAATAAACTCATCATTGATTGAACCATATCTAGCAATGTATGATTTCTTCTTTCTGATACACCAGTATGTTCTGGTGTTCCAGGTGAAGTTTGTTGTGATAGAATACCATGGTCCGACACAAGGTCCTTAAACTCTTGGGTTAAGTATTTTTTACCTCAATCAAAATGAAGTTCCTTAATACTTTTACCAAGTTGGTTTTGTACTTCATTCATGAAATCCTTGAACTTTTCAAGAGTTTCTAACTAATGTTTCATTAATTAAACATTACCATACCTACTAAAGTCATCAGTAAAGGTAATGAAGGATTGATAATCACCTCTAACATTTGTTCTAAAAGGGCCATATACATAAGTTTGTATGGGTCCTAATAGATCACTATCCCTCTCAATGTTACCAATGAAAGGAGTCTTGATCATATTAACCAATAAACAAGATTCACATGTCTCTATTGATTCAAAATAAAAAAAGTCCACATAACCATCATTATGGAGTCTATAGATGTGATTCTCATTGATGTTCCCTAGATGAAAATGCCAGAGATATGTTTAGTTTGAGTTATCGAGGTTTAGTCTTTTGGTATTAATGTTATAAACACTTGTCTTTATATCCAATAAAAAAAGACCATACGACATCGGGGCACTACCATAAAAGATCTTATCTATTAAAATATATCATTGACCATTCTTTCCATGAAATTCATATCCATCATTGTCCATACAAAATACATAATTAATGTTTCTATTTATGACAGGTACAAAATAGAAGTTCTTTATCTCTATTACAATCCGCCTGGGTAGAGATAAATTATAGGTTCCAACCATAGTGGCAACAACTCTTAGTCTATTTGCAACGTGCAATTTGACCTCGCTCTTCTGTAATGGTTACTTCTTTTTAGATCTTGCATATTATCTAGTACCCAAGATAAAGTAAACAAATTTATCTCAATAACCTATATACCTAAAGTGGAGATCTCTATCTCCTCCTTCCTCTTCCTCAATTCCTCCTATAGAGATAGAAATTCCTCTACCAATGTCTAGGCTGGTGATAGTGGTGATGTATCACACCAGCATGCTAAAAGAGATTACTTAAAACCCAAAACTCAATCAATCACTAATTAACCATATAGAAAGAAAAGGGGATAATTAAAACTGAATAATGATGTCCAGGAACATATACATATAGTTCCAACATTCTACATATAAGCACATCCCACAACATGTATTCAAAAGCTTTATCCACATTTACATTCCATATACAATGTCAAAAAACTTCTAGAAACTCGAGTCGATATACATTTCATCTATAAAACATCCCCTTCCTGGACCTAAGAGTACATGGAAGACTCTAGGATACACTACACACTAGACATCCTTCTACTCCTACTAATATCCAAGCCACTCTTACTCAGTTCCACAAGCCTGATGACGGTATTGACGATCACCTAAAAAGGTTTGGTGACCCACGAGGTGAGACCCATGTCCCAACAAGAGATATAACTCTCAACAACATTTATTACTAGAAACAAATTATGTAACTATGAAAATAAGGAAGATAATATTACAACAAGAAATGAGTAACATAATATTTAGAGGAGCATGTAAAGCTAACACATTTTAAAGTAGTTGATTTCTCTTATCACATTATGCATCAACTAAACATTACAAAAAACAAAGTAAGGGTTATAAACCAATGTGAATCATTGTTTCACCCTAGCATATATGCTACATGGTTGGATTACATCTTTTATTAAGCCTTGGGGATTTTGAGGTATACCACTCAAACTTCTAACTGACCATTGGAAAGTTGTGATCAGTTCCATACAAGATGTAGGAGAGCCAAAATCCTAAGATCTCTTCCCCTTTATTAGTACGAGTCTGCCACACTGACATATCAGTTAAGTTGCAATCAGCCTAATCTACCCTCAGTATATAGGTCATGACACTAGAAACCAGAGTATACAACCCTATCATTCGAGGTATGACCGTAGGTATCCTCAATCACATCACATATGCATAATACGACCTCCACCATTCTCCATAACCTTGGGATCAGGATGGCATAGATATACCCTCCTTGCACCCGAACATATTTGAGTCCTTTCTAGAATGCTCATTTTACTATCCAGCAAGTCTTGACACTAGAATATCTCTACAACACATGACACTACAATATTAGTGTTTCACTTGTTTAATTATTTCCAATTGGGTGAGTTTAAGCCACATCAATCAAGTGACATATACACTCTAAGAGATTTTCACAAAAACATTGGTGTATAACAACTCCAGAAGATATAAAGTGTATGGGATATATTCCTTATCACATCATCATGGGGTACAAATCCTTTGTCACATATGAAGAGGATTTCACCTCTACTAGCATTCAGATCATGCCCAAAGGCCATTAAGGCTATTCACAATACTTTCCTACAAGACATCAATATCATATGAGATATACAGAGGGTTCAACATGTTAAAAGCAAACATGATTTACTCAGATTTAGTGAAGGGTTTTATCATTAATAGAGATATAACTTCTTCAAAAGTAACAATTATAATGTGTCTATATAATCCTTCAACATCAACTATAAGGGATGTGGCATTCTCAAGAGAAACATAGTAGGGTTACCATGAGCAACATAAATTGTATCCATACATCATTTCAATAATAGAAGGAGATATGTATATCAAACCATAATCACTTAATCATTATCTAAATATTCAACAATGTGGATTGGATTGATGTCACAAATCAACACACATGGTCAACCATCGGCTTGTTAACACACCTAGCAATACCATCAGTGCATTAGCACACTAGGGTAAACACTTATGCAAACCATCACTTCATTTTCATCCTTAGATGGACCATCATTTCTTTTGGTACTTATCCAAGAACATTAAACTTATACCTAGCAAACCCATTGGTTCATTATTGTACTTGACTAAAAACAAAGCCACATGATTATTGAAGCACTTCACTAAAATCATAACCATCAGATCATTGATGGATTTAACCAAAAATAAGACCATCGTATCTTCAAGATACTTAAAGAAAACAAGACATTGGATATTTAGAGGATAGAAAAACCATCAGATCATGTTTTAGGTAAATCACCATTTTACACTACTATAGAAATGCCTTTTAGCGTCGGTTGTTTAACCCCCTTTGGCGTCAGTTTCCGAGCGACGCCTATGTGAGCGCCGCTAAAGGTCGAACACCTCGGCGTCGGTTTTTTAACCGACACCTATTTAACGTACATGCGTCGGTTGTTTATAGAAAACCGACGCCAAAAGGGTTCGCGCCACAGAAAATGGCGTCATCTAGGACACATTCTGCGTCGGTTATCTACTAAAAGACCGACGCCTATATGGAATATAGCATCGGTGTTTAATTGGTAACCGACGCAGAAAGTGTCCTAGATGACGCTGTTTTCTGTGGCGCGACACATTTGGCGTCAGTGATCAACTAAACAACCGGCTCTATATGTATTATAGGCGTCAGTTTTACACTAACAGCCGACGCCATTTCCAGTATGGCCGTGGCCACATTAGGCGTAGGTTTTGTTCAAAAAACCGACGCTGTAGGTCTTTGCTGACGATTTTCTGTAAATAACCGACGCCTATATCTATTTTTTTTTTCATATCAGTTTGTAGGCCTGCTGTGGCTGGTCAGCAGGATGAGAACCTGTAGTTCAGTTTTCTGAACTGCAGGTTTATGACATCCATTGATATCAGCCTACAAACAGGCCACAAACCTACAAAATTAACAAAAAAAATTTCACACAAGTAGATACATTCAGACATCAATTCAATTCTCACATTCACACATATAGAAACATTCAAATACATGTATTCACATTCTGAAATATTCATTTACAAAGTATCATTCAGTATCACTATCAACATCCCAATTATATCTTACAATTGCCACTGCTTGTATGGCTTTTGCCCATTCTTCTCTTATTTCATTTAATGCTTCCATTGTATATGGAGTATGTATATTTTTTAAGCGTTTACCTATAGTGTGGTCAGTTTTAAACCCCTGCAAAGAGAATGATGTATATATATAAGTAATAATATAAAAATAAGATTGATATATTTCATACTAACTAATGAGACTATATATAATACCTCATGTATGGTATCGATGTCCAATGCGACATGTTTGATAATCATCTGCATAAATCACATCACATAGTATGCGCATGCCCAACCATTATCTTGTGTAGTGCACTATAAATTGAAACATACAAAATAATACAACTAAGCACAATTCACATCAATAATATATACATTGGAGTCGGGAACTTACTTGTACGTTCTGCCAATTTATTGGCTGGTTCTTTTTCCTTGGGACCGTTCCTCCAGCCTTTTTGAATGCATCTAAACCCCTACATGTTAATATAACACAGTAAATTTCATAAGTAAATAGTAATGTAATAACATATGTTAACAGATACAAAAATGAAATATTTCTCACCAGAATAATGGCATTCTCATTACGTGTCCAATTTTAGTATTTAATGTACTTCCCGCGGGATCTAGATAATAAACAGTGAACGTCCTGGGGACAATAACTAGTAACTCCCAATGTCTACCGCTAGAGGTAAAAAGTTAACAATTAATAACTCAAAATGCACAATAAAAATGGAATTTTCTTAAGTCCAAATTATAAATAAAGTAAACTTACTAGACATTGAATGGAGCTATTATTATCATCTTCTTTTGCTGACTAAAAATTATAAAAGCATCTATACAGTATTGTTGAACACTATCAGGGTCTTTAGCTACCATACTAATCAATGATGGAATCAAAAATCCCACATGATCAAATGCAAATTGTTTGCAATGATCTTCGACTAAGTAGCTGCAAAACATGTATTACGTATGCATTAATATATAAGAAACCAGATCACCGGATCTTACACAAGGTATATGGATGTATAAACAAGATCTCACCTTATCCATGTCTCTATCATTGATGTATTCAGCCAAGCATACATAAAAAGCTCAATAATATCTTGTATAAATAAAGAGCTATCGTATGATTGACCTGCATAATCTGCATCTAAAGAAACAATTATAGGGCAATGTATATTATGTGCCCGTAGCCAACATGCCATTCCCCTACAAGCAGGACCTAACGGGTATGTTAGGTCAGTTGGAACCCAACTTGGTAATGCGGGAAGTGGAGGTGGAGGCCTAGGTGCTCTTGGTGTCTTCTTTTTAACCTGTATATATAATTTTAGATCAGTTGACCTCATATATACACATTAACAATCTAAAGTAATGTAAATTTATCTTACAATTTCAGTAGTGTAGATGACATTTGCTTTGGGCCACAATATCACCCTGCCTTCTGCCTCACCAAGTGTATCAATATCTGGGTGGGCATATGGCAATGCAGCTTCCCTCCAATCGGGTAATACACATATCGGGCCCACACGAACGTAGCCCTGCGACATTGGAGTCCCATGAAACGTTGCCCCTGGAAGGGACTGGTAAGCCTGCGCCTCTGCAACAACATAGTCTTGCATTCTTAAGCAGCATGGCTTCAATGCCTACAAATTTACGTAAAGAATGTTATACATATATACATATCATCTTGAAAACATATCATCTTGAAAAGACTAGCTACAATGTCATAAACAATACTTACAGCAGACGTGTTAGGCGATGGGTCTCCAGGATTACTCGCAGTCTGTGCATTAGGAGAAGAGTGGGTCACCGTAGGCTGATTGGAAGCTTGAGATGCCTGCCACCGCAACAATTCTTCCTTGACCTTCTCAGCAACTACATCGTTGATCTTCTTAGCAACTATATCCTCGACTCTCTTGTTCTCCTATACATGGATAAAAGAAACATTAGCTTCTTATTATTGAATTTCCTTTTGCAGTAACATTCTAAAAAAAGTATAGGTTACCTCTTCTTGTGAAAGTCCTACTCTGGGTTTGCACTGGGATGGCCCAAAGAATGCTTTGATGCCCACACCAGCGCCTGCACCCCTAACACGTCCAGGATGCTCTGGGTTACCCAGAGCAACTTTCAATTCATCCCTTGTGCCCTGAGGGATGAACGTGCCTTGTTTCTTCTGCTCGTGCAGCCCCTGCTAATCACCATCAACAGAAATTGGTAAGTTAACACCACAAATAATCAATATTCAAACGATTGCTCTAAGAGTTGTATTTTACCATTTTCGCAGCCGCCTCAGCAGTTACGGGCTTCTTTATTTCACCCTTCTTATTTTGCCTCCCAGCTATCCAGATATCATGGCGAGGCATGGGTGTGGCAGACTCCTGAGTAGCCACAGACTCCGCCTGTAGTCTTTGGCGAACGCTTGCATAGCCTTTTGGACCCATAGTGTGGTCATGCACATTCAGTGCACGCCTTGCTTTTTGTGCGTCACTGAGGGCCTAGTTAGTATGCACATTAATGATTTGGTTAGTAGCACTAAATGTTAATCTTGAATAGGTGAATACAATGTATATTAATTAAATTGGGAGTGACGCCTAATACCTTGAATTCTTCAGATTTTCTTGAAGCAACAAAATTGTCCCAATCTTCTTTGTCCAAGAAGTTCCATTGTTCAAGGGCTGACTTCTTCTTCTTATCACCCTCTTTTATGTATTCTCTGTTCAGATTTGTCCTATAATTCCTAAGCATCTTTCTAGCGCGTTGCATCACACTTTTACGATGCAACTTCTCATCCAATGCAAACAAATTCTGTAAAATAGAAATGTTATTAACTAGTATCCAAAATAGAATTGCAAATAATAGAATTTGTAATCTACAAAATAGAATTGCAAATAATAATAACTCACGCATAAATCCTTCCATATCAAGTCTTTTTTCCCCTGAGGAACTTTATGCCAATTATCATACTTAACACCACAATGGCTCCGAGTGGTACACCCAAGATAGTTTACAAACTTATTGCGGTTCACTCCAATTGCATTTCCTCCATTATCAAACTCCACAACCAATTTGGATCCACTGCCACTTAGCGCTATTAACTTCTTCAACAGAGTGATGCCCCTTTTCTTGTTAAGTGCTTGGTGCTGCACATCAAGTTGCTCCAGTGCTTTAGTGGGTACATGTGCATCATCAACCTAAAATTTGACAAATATAAACACACTGAATTAGCCCAATATAGAAATATAGGATATATGACATAACTAGAAGATAATGAATTTTATAGAAATACAGGATATGTTTTTAGAACTTACATTGGTATCCTCGCCATGCTCGTCATGGACATCATGCTCATCATGGACTTCATGCTCATCATGGACATCATGCTCATCATGGTCAGCCATCTGAAAATGTCATTAAAAAGGCAAACATTTAGCATTTGTATTAACTAGAAAAAGGCAAACATTTAGCATTTGTATAAACATACATGTCTCTAAAATTGTGATCTTTTATCAATTAACAATCCTTCATTGTGATCTCCGTGCACATATAAGTCATCATTAGCTTCAATATTTTGTGGAGTTGGCAACCCAACTGAGAATGGACTGGAGTCATCATACTTATCATAGTACTCTTCTTCATCTATAGGATCTTCAATGAACTGTCTTTTACCATGATGAACAACCGACCATTTATCATTTGTAGGATCATCGATATAGAATATGTGTTTCACCTGTGATGCCAATATGAATGGTTCACCCTTCTCGCCAATCTTTTCAAAGTTCACCAAAGTGAAACCCAATTCATCCACTATAACTCCTTTGGTGTTATCAACCCAATTACATTTAAAGAGCGGAATTTTGAAATCTATGTAATCAAACTCCCAAATGTCTTCAATGACACCGTAATATGACATTTTAGCTTCACGTGGACTCTTATCCTTTGCACTTGCAAAGTACATAGTCGACGCTTGAAGAGTGACCCCACTATTTTGGACGACACTCTTATCATCTTGGCGCTTTGTGTAATATGTGAATCCATTAATGTCAAACCCTTCATAAGACATAACATTCGGTTTTGGTTTAAAGGCGAGGCATTTGATAGTTTCTGTAATATCATTTGGTGTTTGAGATAGTTGATGTAAGACTTTATCATCTAACCACTTAGTAAAAGTCTTATTATGCTCTCTAGCAAGCCACATTGAACTTGCTCGAGGATGTTGTCTCCTTATGAAATTGGTATGTTCCTCGATATAAACACTCACTTCGTCCATATTGTGTAAAATATACAAGTGAGCTTGTTCCAACTGCTCACGGCTGATTACTTTCACCCGTGATCCCAAAATTCCTTTTCCCTCCACAATATTCTTGTCATTATCAGGAGTGTCATTACCACTGAGAAAGTCATTGCAAAAATCCATAACCTCTCTCGCCACATAACCTTCAATAATACTCCCTTCAGGCTGATAACGGTTTCGAACATCACCTTTAAAAATGCTCATGTATCGTTCAAAGGGATGCATCCAATGCAAGAAAACTGGTCCCAACATTTTCACTTCCCTAGTCAAGTGGACAACAAGATGTACCATGATATCAAAGAACGAAGGAGGGAAATACATCTCAAGCTGACATAGGGTAACAACCACTTCTCTTTGCAAATTATCGAGAGTATCAAGGTCAATAACTTTGTTGCATAGACTGTTGAAAAAGAAACCAAGTCTGGTAATTGCAAACCTTACATGCTTCGGCAATATAGATCGAATTGCCACGGGCAATATTTGTTGCATTAGAGTGTGACAATCATGAGATTTAAGACCTATCAACTTCAGATCTTTCATTGATACCAATCTACGGATGTTGGATGAGTAACCATGTGACATCTTAACATTTACCAAGCATTCACAAAAAGTTTTCTTCTCCTTTCTAGACAACGTGTAACAAGCGGGAGGTAAGTATGTTCTTTTATTACCCATTTCACGTAATTCTGTTAATTCTGACCTTATTCCCATTTCACGTAGGTCCAGTCTGGATTTTATCCCATCTTTAGTCTTACCTGGTATATTTAACAGAGTACCAATGATGCTATCACATACATTTTTCTCAACGTGCATTACATCGATACAATGCCTGACTGTCAAAGAACTCCAATAAGGAAGATCCCAAAATATTGACTTCTTCTTGAATGAAGAATTGTCACTCCGTGTGGCCATACTACATTGTGATTTCTTACCAAATTCATTGACAATGTCTTTTACTCTTTCATTAACAACATCCCCTGGTATAGGTTTAGGTGCACTCCGTTCATCATTCCATCCATTGAATGCTTTGTGCTTCCTACGATACGAATGGAATTTTGAAAGAAACCTTCGATGACCAAGATATACAGTCTTGCCGCCATGTTTTAGTCTTATTGAATCAGTGTTTTCTTCACATATAGGACATACTTTAGCTCCTTTGACACTATATCCAGACAAATTCCCATATGCTGGAAAGTCATTAATAGTGAAAAACAACATAGCGTGCAAATGAAATGTCTCTCTTGCTGAAGCATCATAGGTCATCACACCTTCATCCCAAAGTTTCTTTAAGTCATCAATCAAAGGTTCAAGATAAACATCTATATCATTTCCGGGTTGTTTAGGGCCCGATATCAACAACGACAACATAACGTACTTATTTTTCATACACATCCAGGGAGTAAGATTGTATATAACAAGCATGACTGGCCAAGTGCTATGTTGGCTTCTCAATGTCCCGTACGGATTCATCCCATCTATACAAAGCCCAAGTCTTATATTCCTATCTTCTTCACCAAATTTGGGGTACAATAGATCAATCTTCTTCCACTGTGGGGAATCAGACACATGTCGTAGGATCCCATCATTATTTTTCTTAACATCTGCATGCCACCTCAAATTTTTCGCATCTTTCGGATTTGCAAACAAGCGTTGAAACCGTGATATTATAGGTAGATACCACAACACCTTGGCAGGAGAACCAGTTTTGGACTCCCCTGAAGTCGTCAATTTATACCGTGACGCACCACATTTTGGACAATCTTTCAAATCTACATAGTCCTTTTGAAATAATACACAATCATTTAGGCATGCGTGTATCTTCTTGGCCTCCATTCCCATTGGGCACAACATTTTCTTTATCGGGTATGTTGAGATTGGCAGCTCGTTTCCTTCAAGAAGCATTTCTTTCAACAAAGTCAACAATGAAGTGAAGCTTTTGTCGCTCCATCTATTGTTAGCTTTCAACTTATACAATCTCAACACAGCGCTAAGCTTTGTAAACTTAGCACAACATGTGTATAACGGTATCTCAGCATCATGCACAATGTTTCTAAAGATAGGAGGTGGATCAGTGTGCTCTACCCTACAATTATCCAGCATCGCATCAACGATGTCTGCTGGAACTGGTTCGTTCACATTTATGTCATCGGAGGCAATTTCTTCTTCCACCCAAGCACTGCTATCGACATCTACTGGTTTCGATTTTGAAATCTCTCCATGCCAGTGCCATTCTGTATAGCCTTGTACAATCCCGTTGCACATGACATGACTTTTGATTTCCTCACCAGTGTTGACTTTCAAGTTGTTACTGCAATGCCTACATGGACAGTAGAACCTATCTGTAGGTTTTTTCCTATGTTCCTCGGCAAATCTAATAAACTGATCAAGACCAGATATAAACTCTGGGGTGCAACGATTACGAATGGACATCCATGATCTATCCATTCTATGATCAAAGAGAAAACAAGTATATATTAGGAAACAAGTATATATTAGGAAAAGATTAGGGTATACACTTACATCCTAAGTGTATAATGTGATGTCATTCTTATATATAATAAATGTGTACCACCTATCCTAAGTGAGATTAGGTGTTCAAGAATAGTCCCAAACCGGGGACTATCTAAGATTTACTCCTAATGAGTCAATCTTGGACGGGTTTCTAGGCCAACAAACACATTTGATGTCATTCTTATATATAATAAATGTGTACCACCTATCCCATCCTTGAACACCTAATCTCACTAGTAAGTGTATAATGTGTATTGGGTTTTCGAGAAAATTTCGGCAACATTTCCCCACTGTTCTCTAAGTACATATGTACTTAGAGAACAAACGGGGAAATGCTATCGAAATTTTCTCGAAAACCCAATACACATTATAAACTTACATCCTAAGTGAGATTAGGTGTTCAAGAACAGTCCCAAACCGGGGACTATCCAAGATTTACTCCTAATGAGTCAATCTTGGATGGGTTTCTAGGCCAACAAACACAGTTGATGTCATTCTTATATATAATAAATGTGTACCACCTATCCCATCCTTGAACACCTAATCTCACTAGTAAGTGTATAATGTGTATTGGGTTTTCAAGAAAATTTCAGCAACATTTCCCCGCTATTCTCTAAGTACATATGTACTTAGAGAACAAACGGGGAAATGCTACCAAAATTTTCTCAAAAACCCAATACACATTACACACTTACATCCTAAGTGAGATTAGGTGTTCAAGAACAATCCCAAACCGGGGACTATCCAAGATTTACCCCTAATGAGTAAATCTTAGACGGGTTTCTAGGCCAACAAATACATGTATGTTGTCATTCTTTACAAATAATTTTAAATTTCAATAAAATACATAGTTACATATATGCATGTTCATACAATCATTATAATATAATTAGATTTGGGACAAAAACTTATTAGAATTTATACATAATTCCAACTCTAATCAAATACATATAATGCATTTTTATCACAAGAATATAATCGATGAAAAAAAGTAGAGAAGGACCAACCTTGTCAAAGGGAAGAAGGAAGAGGCTCCGGTGGCTCTGGCTGGAGGAGTAGCTAGCAGCGACGTCGGTGGAGGAGCAGCTAGCAGCGAGGCTGGAGAAGATGGTTGCGGTGGCGCGACGGTGGTGGAGGAGCACCTAATCTCAGGCGTGGCGGTGCTGGAGCACCTAATCTCAGGCGCTAGAGCAGCAGTGGCGGCGGAGAAGGGGGCGCGGCAAAGAAGGGGGCGCGGAGAAGGGGAAGAAGGCAGCCGCAGTGGCGGTGGAGAAGGGGGCACGACGGCGACGCGGCGGCGCTGTCATGGAGGAAGAAGGAGCTTTCGTGGAGGAGAAATAGGCGGCGTGGTCGGGCGACAGCAGAGAAGAAAAGGGAAATTGGCTCGCAATGAAATAGAAGAAAGGGGAAGAGTCGGGCGATCGTGAGATATTAAGTTCCCAAATAGCGTCGGTTGTTTGAAACAACCGACGCCTAAATATCTTTAGCGTCGGTTGTTTGAAATGACCGACGTCCAATTGGACAATATTTACACGAAATTGTTTGGCGGGAACCACTTTCAACGTCGGTTATCAAAGGATAACCGACACTGAAAGTGTCACTTTTCACGCAAATTTTCATCACACATAGGCGTCGGTTTCTATCTACATAACTGACGCTGAAAGTGACACTTTTTTTGCGTAAAAATTGGATTTCGTGGGCGACTTTAGGCGTCGGTTTGTTATTAACAACCGACGCTGTATTCAAAGCGGTACCCGTGTCTGGCTGGTCTTCGAATATAGATGTCGGTTTGCCTAAATAACCGACGTCTAATATTTTAGGCGTCGGTTTTCCTAAAGAACAGACGCCCAGAAAAGCGACACTGAATGATGTTTCTGTAGTAGTGTTAGTCACCAAGTATATCGATCGGTTTCTATACTTCGTGAAACCATCAACTAAAATCATCAACCAAGAACTAAGTAAGGCCATCCATTAAAAGACCAAGGTAGTTTCTTTGATTTACACACTAAGTAAATCCATAATCTTCCTACTCTTAACATTGTTACAAGGCCAATAAAAGCCATCGGTTTATATATTAAGAATCACCATCAAAATCAGCACCAAGCAAAACAAACGATTTCTACACTAAGTGAAGACTACTTTTTATGCTTAGCAGACTTTGATTCAAGCCACCAAAATAAAGGTAGTCCATGTCCATAGAATAAGGAACATTAACATGATCTAAGAGTATCTTAACAACATACAAATATCATGCATGTAATTAAAGTAGTGAACATAAGGTTATCTATCCCCCTAAAACCAAGTTTTAGGGTATGATCTATATAGAACAAGTAAAAGGCAAGAAACAAACAAGTTGAAGGTTCTATAAATTGCCTCAAGGATGAAGTTGAACGTACAAACAACAAGTTGTGTCAAGGAGAGAAGATGAAACCTTAGATTGCACGTACAAAGCTCCAAAAAAGCTCCTCTCCTTAAGAACAAGGTGAATCTAGGGCAAAAGAGAGAAGAAAAGAAGTTCTTCAACCATATGCATGAATTTTCCACTAAGAACACTAAAGTTCCACCCATCGAGGAAGAGAGAAGAAGGATAAAAGAAAAAAAAACTAGGTTAGAGAAGGAGATCTTACTTGAGAAAAGAAAGAAAACTAGGTTAGAGAAGGAGATCTTACTTGAAGAAGACAGGAAACTAGGTTCGGAAGCTCCAAGCAACCCTAGATAAGCTTGATGAAAACCCTATAGCAACATGCATCCAACTTCACCCAAGATTTGACCTCCAAGGTTCTCTTTCTCCACAAAAAAATGGTTAGGGTCTCTATAGAAACAAAAGTAAGAGGGAGAAGGAAAAGGTTCATTTGTGGGAATGTTAAAGAGTATATATATCCAAGGAGAGAAAGGAAGGTGGCCAAAAGGTTGAAAACATGCTTTCCATGTGTCCAAAAGCCAAATTCCATCCTTTCCATGAAATTTAGAACTTCCATTGGATATTTTTCATGGTAATCCATGGTTTCTTGGCTTACAAACACTTCCAACATGTACTATTAGAGTACTCATTGGATTATGCATATGTACCTTCAGATAACCCATCAGATCATCTCCACACTTAGTCATTTTGCCAACTCTAACCATCCATCACATTGTGTACTTGAACTAGGGTAATCATCAGCTTTTAGGACTTCAAGGGAAGGCCATCAGATCTTCTATCACAAGGGAAACCATCAAATCATTCACCTAGTAGGTGATAACATCAGATTCCTAGTTTACTTAGAAAAACCATCACTTAGGTGAGAAACCCTAAGTTCTCAACCTTAGAGGAATAGATCAAACAATCCAATGATTTATAATATCAAACATTATGAAGAGTATTATGAATCAAAATACACATGTGTGAAAATTATAGATAAAACCCTTGACATGGGAAAATTTCATAAAGGTCTATATAAGCACATAATTGCAAAACTTAATCAAACAATGTCCAAATTGAACCAAACTTGAAACATAGATTTGTTACATGATATCAAAGCACACATTTAGGTTTGATTAAGTTTTTAGGAACCCAATAAAGATAAACAAGAATGTTTAACCATAAATCCAGGTCAAGTGTCATACATGTGACAATTGTCTCCCTTGTTTACCCCTCCCTTTACTTTGAGTGCAGAAGACTTGTGCTTCTGGGTAGCTTTAGAACTCTTCTCATCTTTGACTTCCCTTTTCTACTGATAATCATCATAGACTTGGTCTTGTCTTTCTTCATTTACTCTATAGTTGTTCTCAACATGCCAAGTAATTCTAACAACGACTTGTCAAAATCATTCATGTTATAGTTCATGACAAGCTCTCTATATGACTCTAGCAGTGACTACATAATCATGTTAGCTGCATCCAAGGGAAATCCTAGTCTGTCAAGGTTCTCCACATACCCAATAAGCTTGAGGACATGGGGACCTACTAGATCACCTTCTACCATGTTGCACTTGAAAAAAGCCTTGGAGACATCATATCTCTCTTATCTTGCCTAATCTTGGTACATGTTCTTAAGATGTGTTACCATCTCAATCACATCCATATTCTCATGCTATCTCTGCAAATCATTGTTCATTGAGCACAACATCAGGAATTTGACATCTATGACCCACTCAGAGAGCTTCTTATAAGCATCTTTGTTAGCCTATGGCATAGTGGGAGTGGATTTACCTGGCGCTGGTGTCTCCAGGACATATAGATGAAGCTCATATGTGAGAAAAATTCTCAACATCCTAAACCAACCATGCAAATTGTTCCCATTAAAATTGTCCTTCTCAATGACTGATCACAAGGGAAATGTGTTTTAATTTCCATTTAATTGTACAAGAAAAAATTGCAATTTTTCAAAACATCTTTGATTTGATTTGATTAAAATAAAATTTGATGATGTTTAATTAGGACTTTAATTAATTATTGCTTTGACTACTTTGTTCAAATTGACATCCCTCATTTATCAATAGGGAATATTACATCATACAATATTCTAGTGAACCAAGATCCATAATTCATCAAATCATGAGTCACCATTGTCTTGTTGCCCACAAATTGACTGTTTAGCTAGGAGATTTTTTCCAATTGCATCTAAATGAAACTCTTGGATAAATAATGTGCACAACACTTTATCACAATCCATCATCATGCTTCTAGGTACTTAATCTCATTAAGATTACCTAGTTAAGCCTGATCCGAAAGCCAACACGATATAATATGCACCCTACTTTGGCAAATCTACATATTAACCGTCACACTTTCACGACATGGACAGTGCAGCATGCTTTGGCATATCCTACGCTTAGTTGGTCAAGTTTTTTATGTAAGTTGCTTATGGAAAGAATCTAAGACTTAATATGTTTGACTGAGAAATTTTATATTTATATACATATACATCTCAAATTACCATAGACTTGTTGTACATATCATATACATGCTATATCCCACAAATGAAAAACATGTAATTATAAAACATGAGCGATGGTTATGGCGATATTTATTGTAATTCCTTGGAATCACAAGGAACTACTACCTCCTAAGGTCTAAATCATATGCATCAACTTGTTGTTGATGAAGATTTGTGCTTAAACCCATCTAGGTCAATCAGCTCAACTCTTGAACCAGTTGGCTCGCCTCTTGATCAGTTGGTAGTCGATTGGTTCAGCTCCTCCTATCATCTGGCCTCCTCAGTCCTCCAACCAATCAGTTCATCTTTCTAAACAAGTGGTTTTTCTGGTGCTGACTGTCTTCTTTGACATAACAATAACTAAAACTATCCTAATCATATTACATGGAAGTAATCAAACCTTGAGTTTCATTCGAGGGGAACATAGGTAGGAAAGAATTATTACTTTTACATATGCAAGAGAAGATAGAGGATCGATATGCAAACTGAGATATGAAATAGGAATAACAACCAACCATGCACAAAGATCTAGGGCTATTGGCCATAATCATGCTAAACATCCACCATCAAAACCAATTTTAGGGAAATCCATGTAAATTGCATATATATACATATATATACATATATATATATATTTATATATATACATACATACATACATACGTATATATATATATATATATATATATATATATATATATATATATATATAGTTGGTATGTGGTATTTAATTGGATATTCACATTAATCATTTTAATTATTCACATCGTATGCGATAAATAAATAAAAAAATCTGATGATATCAATTAAATCCCAAAACATTGTAAATTGATGTGGCTTGATAAAACTATTGGGTAATATGGCATCAGATAAGACAACGAAAACAAAGAATTTTACTTTCCATATTCCCCTAACATAATAGATTGTATTGACAACTATGTAATGGGAAAGAGGGTTTCCAAGGTTTATACCTATTCCTAGATTAAGTCCTGTGACAATCCCTTGCACCAGTGTGCACATTTCTTCAAGTTGCACCTGAAAGGATATAACCAGATGCCTTTTGGTTAATCAGCATGGACAACAGTTGATTCATCCTCCTAACGGGTGGCAACAAAGTCCTCTCCTCTATAGTAGTCCACAAGAACCATTGAGAACCCCTGCCATTCTAGTTGAACAGACAAGAAGGAGTTGTCTCTCCTACTTAGTGTGCTAGCGCCAACTTTCTCTCTCAATTGTCTCTCCCTTGTTGTTCCTTCCTTTGATGGGTAGAACTTGCTCGGGTTCTCACATTACCACCATTGTGAGAAGACAACAATTGTTAGAGCCTATTGTTGTGTCTCTAGAAGGTACCCAATATCCCTCTATTCATAGGAGGGCTAGGGTCAGGGCTTCCAGTATGAGTGAGAGTTAAATATATGTAGTTTTATGAATTTTCCAAAACATGGGAATGTTAAAGTAGTCGGTTCACTACTGAATCAGTCAGTTGATACGAGCTGATCGGTTAAACCCTTGAACTAGTCATTTTGCCATGTTTTCCAATCACAATTATATTGGTAATTAAAATTAAATTGATACACAACATGATGTCAACATGGATTCTTGTTCCAATCAAATTGATTAACCAAATTGTTGGTTTACAAACTGACCGGTTGGTTCACTAAACTGAGCTGATCAATTCACTTAACAAGTCATCTCATGGTTTTTATTGCAAATGTTGGTTCAATTGACCTGACACTTGAGTCAATTGGTTTGACACTTGAATTGGTCTGTCACAGTCTAGTATGACAACTTTTAACCATTGTTGTTTAAATTGAATACTTACTCTTTTGTAATCAAGTTTAAACTACATTCATGAATAAGAAACTATTCCAAGTGTATCCTATGTGTGTGACCCTATAGGTTCCAAGATACATTAGTATTGAATTTCCATAACTTATTTATGACATCACTAGCAATGTGTGGTATCTACTAATAAATCATTGCTACGCAAGTAATCAAAAAGATGGAGAACAACTTCAACCTACAATATGTGATTGGTTTTATAGTGATCATATATTTCCTTTGTCTCTGATATCTAGGTTGGACTCGAGGCATAGAATTTTCATCCTCTTAAACATTGAACCTTGAACTAGAGAAGACTATCTGAGATGTGTAAGCTCAAGATCATATATTGACTCACACTAGCATGGACATGGATTTCTTGGTATCGCTTATCAAGTGGCCATGATATCATACTCCTATAGGAGGGACAAATTCCATCTACATTACCAGAGTCATGCCCATGTGTCACAACACACCTAGGCATGTGAAAGTACATTGAATGACATGTGATGAATGTCAAAGAACAACATTCCTATCATCATGGACCAACTTCAACCTTGACAATGTCAGATGACTGAACTCTTGATGTTGTCGACGTGTTGCTTTCTTGAATACATCAAACAGATGAACTCCTGCCCATCTAGGAATCACCCATCAATATTACACCACCAATTGCATAACATTTAAGTACTGGTGGAATGTCAGACATCTCCTCATATGCTGGTAGCTGTGTGCATGCTACAACATATTCACAAACCAAGATGCGGTTCTTTTCGATGTTGTCTTCTACAGTTTCATGACCATGATCAATTTGTTGCTTCTCAACATTGCCAGACATTTTTCCCACCAGACGTCAACAACGTGAAGTAGTTCCATTCCTCAATTTTGTGCTCTAGTGTCACTAGTTTACTTTGTTTATAGATGATGAAAGGAGATAGTTGGACTCAAGTTATATAATGGACTAACTTATCCAACAACCCTATTTCATTTGTACCTTGTGCCCTTACCTTGAGAATTCAGGAAGGTACCAAACTTATATAATAGATTTGTCTATATTATGTTCAAGGTTTGTCAACATACTATAATCAACAAGAAAGTAGTATTCATAGGAAATAGTAGATCAAGAAAGTAATTATCTAGCCAAGATTCATATGACCATACATAGAAACAAGGCAATATCATAGTAGGGTCAAGAGATTAAGCATACATTACGAGTAGAGAACAAGCTATAAATCATGAGCAAGATTCCTAAAGAAGGACCAAGCCAACATGGACCTCAGATGTAACGAGATACACCACAAAGTCTTACATCACTAGGTTTGATTAAGATAAACATGATATAAGTCATATGGATGTTACCCTAGAACAAGGTTTCCAATAGATCAACTTAGGCCCAAAGTTCATATGTGTATGAAACTATTCAACATAGTTCAAAAGTCACATCAACACCCGCTAGTACATAAACCCCATCCAACGTCAGTTAAAATGACCCTATAATGTCAATTTCATAATGACACCTAAGTGGGAGACACTATAGTTACATGTATACATCGTTAGTTATTAGCATATGACAAAATTGACGACAAAAAGCTGGCCTCATTTGCTATGATAAAAGAAAATGACATCGACAGGAGTCATAGTCACCGATTTTTAGAAAAAATGACACTAATTTAAAATTTTAGTCATCGGTTATGTGGAGTGGAATCCACAACACGACAGTTTTGGCGGTCAATTTTTTTCCTGTGATGGTCCTTTAATGTCACTTACTCCTACTACAATTGATGACTAGCTCCATATCCAAACAAAAAAAATGACCTTAGGTTCGGGTCATAGTTTTTAGTTCCTTGAGCAAACCGATGATACAGTTAGAACATAGTCATCAATTATGTTTAAATAACCAATGACTAACTTCTTATCTAAACAAAAAAAATTGGTCTAGGGTTAGGGACATAGTCATCAGTTTTGATCCTAAAAATGACAAGGTAGACCTACGATGATGGTTTTTTTAATAACCGATGACTATGTGTAGTATTTTTAAATACCAAGATGCTAGTCTATTGTACGGTTGGTCAAAAGGATGTAGAACCTATGGTTCAGTTCTGAACTACATGTTAACAACATCAAGTGAGTTCAACTTAACAATAGGCCACCAAACCTACAATAAAAAATGTAATATGCACATAATTCTATTCATTCTCCAATTCCATTTCATCACATCTACAGTCATAATTCATTCATCTTCACATTCATTCACACACATGTTACTTCATTTACATATATAGTAATTCCATTCTCATGACATGTAGAAACATTTATTCATTCGTTCATCTTCACATTCACAACATGTATATAGATCATAATTCACATATGCATGCATCAAAATTTAGAGTTGCAAGAAGTCATAAGCACCTCATGTATAATAGGATTTATGACATCAAACTTTAGAAAAATCAATCTTTTTTATCCCAATAAAAATTAAAGTTGACATCCTTTTCAAAGGATTCTTCCCATTGTTCGCATGTCTCATCTAGTTGGCCTATCATATAGGGCGTGTATACATCTATTAGCTTTTCTAGCATGTCAAAATCTTTCATTTGAAATACTTGTAAAGATAATGATGTTTATAATTAATAAGTTTTATATGTTTGTATTATCTAATGAGACTATATAGTTATGATGATCAAGACTGCATATATGGATCACATTATGTATCTCGTCGATATCTACTTCCGCATATATATCAATCATGTTCATATACCACCTCACTTAGTATGTGCATGCCCAACTGTTGTGTTGTACAGAACATTATAAATTTCAACAAATAGAACGTTAATAAATAAAGTAAGCATAGTTGGCATAAATATGTATTGGAGTCTGAAAACTACCTCAACATTCTCCCAAACTATCACTTTCTTTTTTGTGTCCACCTTTCCCATAAGTTTTTTGAATTATTTTATAGACCTATATGTTAATGTAATACATTGAATTGACATTAGTAAATAGTCTTTTAATACATATGTTAACGGATATAAATTTACAAATTTACTCACATAAATAATGCCTTTTTCAAACCATATCCCCCATCATGTATTTTGTCACTTTTTCTTAGTTTGTTATCATCTAATATTAAATTATTGAAATAAGTGATCTTTGTTAGGTTCTTGTACTTAGTGGACTAAGAATTCAAGCTAAAGAAGCCCATGTTTGATTCATGATACCTCAAGTACATGTTTTGTGCTTAAAAATGATTTAGTTGAGCTAGTTTACTTCAATATGATGAAATGTGACTTATATGAAATTCCCTTGCTCTTCCTAGTTCAACCAGTAGATTTATCATACTTGAAGTACTACATCCTAACTTGATCTACTTAGTACTTTTATGACTAGGGAATATGATCCTATTGCTTGAAATGGATCTTATATCATTAACCATGATCTTGTGTGTTGAAATATGATAGTCATCTAAAACTTATGTTTCCCCTTTTCCAAATCAGAGTTTATACTTATTTGTATTACTCATTATTTGAATATATCACCTAGACTTAAGGCCTTTATGTGACTTTTGAACTATTTCGAATAGTTGCATACTTTGGACCTAAGTTGATAAATTTGAAACCCAGATCTAGGGGAACATCCACATGAGTTATACCGTGTTTATCTTAATCAAACCTAGTTATTTAAGACTTCATGTTGCATCTCTTTACATCTTAAGTCCATGTTGGATTTATCCTTCTCTAGGAATCTTGCTCATGATTTATAACTTGTTCTCTACTCGAACAATATTCTTAATCTCTTAACCCGACTATGATATTGGATTGTTTGTATGCATGCTCGTATGAATGCTTGGCTAGATAATTACTTATTTAGAAATTGTTTCCTATGAATACTACTTTCATTTTGACTATATTATGTTGATAAACCTTGAACATAATATAGAGAAATCCATTATATAACCTTGTGTGTCTGCATAAATTCATGGTGTAAGGGAACAAGGCACACATGAAATGGGGTTAGCTCATTTACTTTTGGTCTTGAGGTTCCTTGTGTAGAAATAGGACGAATATAGGTTTTGAGCCTCAAATGCCCCTCACAAACCCTTACTTGAGAAGCGGTCAAAGGCCTATGTTTATATAATGGATAAAGAAACCTTAAACATGCTTTGTATAAAACAATGTTGTTATGTGTTCTTTCCTTTTTTCTACTTCTTCCTCACTATGATGTTTCTAGCCAAGAAACTTTTATGATACTCTTAAAATGTGGTTACATATTTTTCATAGCATACCCGATGCACTCACATTGATATATTTTGTTTATTGAATGTATAGTTGCCAAATGAAGATCTACTGCAGTCAAGACTCTAAGCTCTGAAAAGAATCACCAATGAGTATACTTGAATATAGAAATGGATAAATATCTCTTGTCTCCATGTTTAGTATCATGTTATCTCTTCAATTTTTTTATTGACTTTTCATATATATTACTTGTGTGAAACTATGTTCCATTCTAGGAATGGACACCGAAGTCCACTCACCTTTGTCTATGCAGCCATTAAGAGTATTGACTTAGGGTAATAATGATTTCGTGACAAATTGTAACATCTTTGACCTGGGTTATGTGTTAACCCTAGATGTTTTTCTTAAATGAGGTTGATTATATGCTTGCTCTTATCTTTTGAAAAGTAATTAAGGCTCAAGAGGAACTTATATTTCAATTTTAGTCCTTTTTGAATAATGTTGAAACAATGTTTTACTTGTTTTGGACTAAAATGCAAATTACCCAAGTTGAGGGGTTAAATTGCAAATGTTACATGATAAAATGTTCCTTATGTGTTGAAGCATCATGAAAATGAGTATTATGCAGTGGTATGACTTTTACAAGCCTGAATATCAAGAAAGAGCTGATTAAGCAATGTTTGTGCATTAAAACCTAGTTTTGGTGTAATGTGCAATTTGCCCAAAACCCAGGGTTCAATATGCAAATTACCACTTCAAGAGAGTCCCTAATGTTTCTTGGCATCATGTAGAGCAAATAAAATGAGAGGGACATCTCATTTATATCATTTTGAAGGAGAGAGAATCTTGATATTAAAATAACCAAGATTTAAGCATAATTGAAACCCTAATTCAATTTAATGCAAAAATAAATATAATAATTGAAGTACCTTCAACCAAAAACCAAATGGTTGAATTTTCATAAGTGTGAACGTCCTTGTGCCTTTCAAAGGTACGAAAATATCTCAAGTGAGTGGAGAGCCCACTCACATTAGTTAACTAAAAAGTAATATCCACTAAATATGGGATATTACTATTATAAGGGTTAAGGTGCTTAATTTTCTTTTCCTTTAATTCAAGGATAATGAAGAGGAATATAAGGCAAAGGGAGGTGCCTTCATATACAAGGGAGAGAGGAGAGTATGTGGCACTTTTTGAGGAGTTGAAGAATTTCTTTTCAACTTTCTCTCTCCTTGAAATTCCTTTATAAAAACTTCATTTTCCACTCAACCAAAGACCTTTTTTCGGAATTTCTTTCTTCCTTGCTTTGTACAAGCACAAGAGAACTTAGGAGAAACAGGGGAACAACCTCCAACCTGTAGGTAAGCTCCTTAATCATCTTCAACCTTGAATTCATGGTGAAAATCACAAATCAATGCTTGATTTCTTCTTTTCTTCAATCAATCTTCAATTCTAGCCAATCCTTTTCACTCAAAATCTTGAGGAACGAACCTTGTGGAGTTAGAAAGATTCAACCACCATTAGGAACGTGAATATTGAAGCTTGGATTCCACTTTGAAGGCGGGTTATATAACTTAAACCCTTGAACATTGTTATTGATTTCATATCTTTATCAATTGTTGATTTCTTCTTTATTTTTGAAATTTTTAATTTGGTTGATTGATGAAATCACCATAGAAATCACAGAACGTTTCGTGGGTTTGTAGCTTGAAGATGATGATGTCATCTAAAGCACACACCTCAATCAATATCCTATGCAAACAATGTCAAAAATTGGGACCAATCGGTTTCAATTGAATTGGTCAAATAGTTTCATCAAACCGTTTGAAACCAAACGGTTTCAAACTGTTTGGAGTGATTGACCATAGTTGACCATTTGGAGTTATAAGATTATGTAATTGGATGATTGATCCAATGGTTTCTTTTGGTTTGATCTCATTGGTTTCAAATATAATTGAATCATCAATTGAAAACCCTAATCAATTGGTTGATTGAGAACCTAATTGGTCCATTCAGTTTCAAGGACATTTGGACCAAACGGTCTTGAGACCGTTTGAGTCCAAACGGTCTTGAAACCATTTGGCATAAAACGGTCTCAAACCATTTGGAGTTCCAATCGGTTTTTAAGTTGAGTCAACCAATCGATTTCAAAAGTGGATAGGTCCATTCGATTTCAAGTATAATTGCTCAAATGATTTTAAGGACTAAGTGCCCAAACAGTGTCAAACCATTTGGAGGGTTGAAGAGTCAAATCAATTGAAGGATGAATGGGTTCATGAATGAATAAAGAATTAATGGTTACAAATGAATGATCAAATTGATGGATAGTTCAATGTTGAAACCCTGAGTCTATTTGATTGAAGAGAACCCTAACTAATCCTTTTGGTTTTCAAGATGATTTGGACCAAACGGTCTGGAAACCGTTTGGAATCAAACGGTTTCAAAACCATTTGATGGTTTAAGGGGTCAAACTGATTGAAGATTTCAAAGGTCAAAAATCGATTGGAGTTCAATATACCCTAAATCGGTTGGAGATTTGAGGTGAAGATAAATCAATTGATTTCTTGATTGATGATGATAATTATCAAACATATGTACAATGGTTGTATTCCTAAGGTACTTAATGAGTAAGAATATTTAAATGGGTTAACCTTTGGTACTTATGGAAACAATGACTCAATATACAATGCTAACCCTATATGTATGAATTTGAATACAGGATTGACTCAATCTGATCAAGATCAGAGTAATGAATGTCCTAGAGAGGATAAGAGATAGAATTACATACATGTATAGTGATCATGTAGTAATTAATCCCTAACACATTCAAAATGAATGAGATACCTAATTAGGGTATGATCCTTGATAAAGAGATCATAAAATCCTAATTGAGGTGATTGATGAATCCAAACCCTAATTGGGATGAATAGTAAACCCTAATTAATGAGGAATCCTAATTGAGATGAATTTGGGATATCCCAACCCTAATAAGGGACTAGTGATGCTACCCTTGTATTGCATGGTGCTGAATTATATAATTGCTATCATGTGTACTAACCATGCAGGTTTCATGAAATGATAAGCATAGTCAGGTATGAGCTATGATATTTCATTTATTGCTTTATGGGCCTTGTGAGCCATGTGAGATACTTATTATACAAGTATCATGTTTACCTTGTTCAGATGACCTGAAGGTATTAGTTGCCTGATAAGTGGTAACAACGGTTTTATGTTGAACTAAGGGTTGGAATACCCATTTTCTATAATCATGGTAATGAGTTTGTGAAAGATTGAGAATGCTCCTGATGAGATGAGGGACTGAGATCCCAATATGTTCTTAAAGTTGAACAAAACCTGATGAAAGTATTACACTCTTTTTACAACATCTATTATAATAATTGTTGTTTGAAAACATGATTGATGCTAAAATAATATGATAATGAACTTAATTAATCAAGTGATATCATATAATGTAGTTTCCCTGACCACAGATCCATCAGCGTCAGAATCTGCTGAATGGTGAAATGAGTTTAACTCGGCGTGCATATTTTTGAATATGTGGGGGTAATTGGGCAATTATATCCTTATGCCCCATAGGAATGGCTGTGGGCTATCTTCTATGTATGGGATTGGTTTTGAACCATACCCCAATAAGAGTATGGCTATGGGCCATGACTCCATGATATGATACCGGGAATTGGCTACGGGCCATAACCCTGAAGAGAGTATATGTTGTGGGCTATAACTCTATAGAGAAGATGCCATTATACCTGACAAGCTATTTTGTAGTTTGACATGTGATGTCTCTGCTAGATAATCTCATACTGACCGAGAAGGATGAGGTCTTGGATTCCGGCTCTTGCATTGACCTAGTGTGGTACCGATGCTTTACGTAATCGTGGTCGGTTAGAGTATGAATGGTATACTTCGTCTCCTCAGGGCATTAATTCAGAATGTTTGTAAAACATAATCATCTGTGTAGTATATTTGCTTAAGGTTGAAATACGAGAGTCATTAGTTGATGTTACCTTGCTTAGCATGTTCTAGATGAATAAAGGTTATGTATGTTCTTCAAATCCTTATTGGATAAGTGACATGATACTTTATCAAGTTATAACTGATATGATTTGAATAATAATGTTGCTCTAAATCTATTTAGACATTGAATTATCTGCTGCTAAAAATATATATAATTTCTCTGTTCAGTTTTATTCTAATTAAACAACAATAATAATGTTTTTTGGCGGAGAGTTATATCTCTCGCTGGGACATGGGTCTCATTCCGATGGTCACCAACATTTTTAGGTGGACACATATGAGGAGGCAGAAACCCTTCAGTAGGTGAAGGATAGTAGCAACATCAGCAGTAGAGAATAGCAGTGATTCCTCAGGTGGAGACACTGACTGTAATGTTTGTGTATGCGTAAATAGAGTCCTATGTGTCGTCTATGTACTCTCAGGTCCTCAGAGTAGTAGTTAGTAATTTAATGAATCGATATGAGATTTTGGCTTGATGCCTCGAGGTTTTTGTACTGCCTGTATATAGTTTAAACATGGCAATTGATGCTTGTAACCCTCGAGAAGGGATGATACAGAGTATGTACTTTTGAATCAGAATGTGAATGTAATACTTTGGTTCTTGATGAAAGAGTTTTCCTGTATGTGGATCTCTTTGTAAAATGGTTTTAATTTTTTAGTGATTTTTAGTAATCCGCTGTTAACGATCGCTTCAACCTTAGTTGATTTGGTTAATTACGATTTGTATGCCACACAAATGGTATTAGAGCCATACACATAGGCCTCTCTATATATGTTTAGGACAAAACACATCTTAAGAAACTAGGGAGGATTAAAATCATTTCCTTAAAGCTTAGAGAGTCTTCTATCATCTCATTTCTTCTTTAAGGATCACCTAAGCCACCCAAGTAGATGATTATTATTTAGTTTTCTTGTTTCATCATGTGATTCTTCTCTCGTGACTATTAATCACATGACATCTCGATTATGGGTAGCTTATGAATGGGAAAAGTAAAACTTATTTGAAAATTGTGAAAGTTTATTAAGACAATAATTCCATGATCTGACATTAGTGTACTCAAGATTACCAAAATGGATATAAGTCTTTCTATGTTTCATGTAAATTCTTGATATGGTGAAATAAGGTGGAACTCATGTAATACACCTCATATTTGATGAGGTCCCTATTGATTAATCATATATTACCCTATTATTGATTAGACCTCAAACATAGTCAAGCAAACTTACCCCCACATTATATGTACCATGATCATGACACAAAATGACCATGTCTTTGGAGCCCAAGATCATGATTTGAAGACTTGTTACAAGAGGAAAATCTCCTATTGACTATTATTCCTCTTTGTAGAAATTTAAATAATATGATGGACCTAGATCTCAATCTCTCCCTATTATGCTCAAACTTTGGGTTCTCAATTTGACTTCTCTATTTCCAAAATATACCCTTACCTCAATCTTAAAATAAAGAGGATGAAATTATGACTTTAATCTCATAAAAGCTTGAAATATGGTTGCCCTATTAATGATCTTGACGTTTGACTCATGATCTCATGAAATAAAATTTGATAATTGATACTCACTCTATTTGGATATGCTCGATGACTCATTATTAATATGGACTAATGTACTATATTAGGCTTAGTTGACTAAAGGCTCCCCTAATCTAGGTCATCTCTCTATTACGACTACATCTAAATTTTATTTTGTTGATTTATTTAGAGTTTGTAAAGGTAACCCCTTTCATACTATTCTGATTTCTTGACTTAAGTCTCTAATAGGCCAAATCCATGACAATATTCATACTCAATCTTAATCATTATTTCATGAAGATCTTGGAATATGATGTTGTTGACTATAGTTAGAGGTTAAGTTCATAGAAAGACCTAGGCCTAGATCATTCAACAACCTTGAATACCATGAAAATGAACTCGACATTAATGCCATGAAACATTAAATAATGCTCAATTGTTGCTCGATTGTTGTATACAGTTGAATGATCACCCCTAAGGTCTGAATAGAAATCTAAACCCTAGCCTTGAAATGTTTGAATTTATGACTTTAATGTCCAAACTTGACTATCGATATTTGATATTGAAATCTGGACTCATAATTAATAATCTTGACATTTATTTGACTCCTATGATCAATTCTATTTGGATCTCGAGATCACCCTCGCTACATGACTGATGACTTTCATGCTCTAAATCTAAAAAAATTGAAATGGCCATTACATTGACTCACTCGATTTATGACTAATGGATAAGCTTTAATGACTAGGGTGGGACATTCCAGTGATATTGAACACAGAATCATGATATTGAAATATAATGTTTGTCTCAAATTGTTGAAATACAAAAAGTAGATCATGGAAGAATAACCCAACTAGGCCAATGAAAAACTAGTACCTAAGTATTCAAAATGAATGTCAAGTCTTACTCTTTAAGTCTATATGATCGACTTGAAATGTGATCTCTCCAAATTTGGTGATATATAGGACAATCTCTCCAATTGTTGACTCATGTAATGATACTTCTAATTTGATGATCTATGTGACTATGTGTTGATTTTGATGCTTGACTTTGCAGTGAGATTGATATTGGAAGTTATGATGATACCTTATTGGAATTTTATGATAATTGTTATATGGAATGTGAACTCTCAATCCCAAATCGAGAATTATGTTAATTTTAGGGACAAATTTTCTTTCAAGAAGGGGAGAATATGATAACCTAGTTTTCACCCACTCCTCAAAAATATCTTCCATCTATTTCATTCTTTTACTAGTCCCTCAATCTAGCTCTCAATTTCATTATTGAATGTGTTTTGACACTCGATTGAATGATCTTTTGTACTTGTGTCTTGTGGTGACACTCTTTTTAATATAAAAACTAGTTTTAAAATATATTACACATCATCATCTTCACTCCTATTTTTTATCTCATTATTTTACACATCCTACCTTAATTGTTTTCTCTTGGTATAGATGATGCTCTCATTTTTCCAATGCATATTTTGTTATTCAAATCAGAGCTGGTATGGATATTCTATGCCTATTTGAAAAACCTAGCTTCACTAGCTTTTTGGGTGGTTTTCTCCCCCTTTTTCCCAGTCATGGGCCAAACTTTATGTTCCAAACCCGCGAGGCTTAGCCACATCTTGTGCCCATCAGTTTCAATCCCATGGTCTCAACCCTAACCAATCATGACCCACTAGGTTACTACTGGTCTCGTCTTGGCCCTCCATGCCTTGGGCCACGAATCTGGCCTTAATCTGATGATTGACATACTATAACATCCATGGCTCTGGGACACACCCACCCATTTTCCCGCCACTTTATAACATTTTACTACTGCTTTTTCCTATAAAACACATTCACCATCTCATTTTCTCTCTTTTCTTGACCCTTCTTGAAACCTAGTGCCCCCACCTCCTTTTTCTCCTCACTTTGGCGGTGCCACTGTTGAAGCCCAAAAGGGGTGTCTCCACCTTATCCTCCTGATATAGCTGGTGAGGATGGATATGAGTCTGTGGGGTCTATCTGCACTCAACTGGAGGGTTCCAAAGGATATCCGACCCTGATCTCTGACAAACTAAGTGTAGTTGTGGATCATTGGTCATGCCTAGAACAGTGCTACTTGAAGCAACAATTGGTAGTGGTCGTTCACATTCATCTCATGGAAACAACAGGACGTGGGGGGATTTCCCACGTTCGATGACCGAGGCATGCAAAAACTAACGCAACCATCGAGACGGATCACGAGCTCCAACTATGAATGGGGGATGGGTCTTCCCAATAGGCCTAGGCATGAAGAATGGCCAGTCCCCATGCAACCCTTTCTCAACCCACCATAGGTATAATCCCCCAACAAAAAAACCCCTAACCAATGGATAATCTTTAAAACCTTGTATATCAGATGTTTCTCAACCAATAAAATGATGTAATTATGGTTTCTATCATAAAAATGCCACTTTGAAGTGTAACTATCATCTACTACTAATTATGCTCAAATCTCCCATGTTTTATTTGAAAGTTTTTTATGATTATCTAAATTATGATGACTCTCAATCATGATTTAACATGTATCATTCAAGAAGCATAACTACTCTAATCCCCTAAATCAGTAATATATAGTTCACCTTTGGTGTTCTTGACATCTCAGGCTACCTAATTGCACCCTAATGATAATCTTGACCCTGTATGGCTATCCTTGCCCTAAAATGATCTATTTATGTGTATACATGATATAAATTGATCAAGCGTTGGACTTTGGATTAGTTTATATCATCTAATATTTAATTACTAAAATCTATCATGTTTTCTAGGTCCTTCTATTTAATGGACTAAGAATTTGGGAAAAAGTAACCCATGTTCTATTCTTGATACCTCAAGTACATGGTTTGTTCTTTAAAATGATTAAGTTGACCTAGTTTACTTCCATATGATAACGTGTGACTTACATGAAGTTCCCTTTTTCTACCTACTTCAAACCGGTAGATTTATCATGCTTGAAGTGTTGTAAAATATGGGCATAGAGAAGGTAGAAGAAACAAAAATTTTATCTATACATATTGCCATAACAGCAAGATCACGTCAATAAGTATAAATAGGAAAGATGGTTCAAAAAGTTTATACCTGGTCCTGGAGCAAGTCCAATGTCTATAACTAGTTGTAGTGCAACTATCTTCTAGTTCCTCTTGGACGGTGTATGTGCATCTCTTGGTTTTCACCACATACAACAGACTCAAACATCGTCTGCAGCGGTTCCTACGGTCTCACCACATACTACTAGTTGATGTTACCCTCCTAGTGATGGGAAAAGGCCTCCTCGCCTCTAGAGAAGTTCACATAGAACAACTAGAACTCTTGTTGTTATAGTAGAACATATAGTAAGGAGTTTCCCAATGTAATTTCCTCATTTTTTTTGGTAAATTTGAATTATAATAACAATAAAGAAAAGAAAGATAATTATAGAAATTTGTGAGAAAATAAATATCCCCTGAGATAATGACATTGTTATAATAGGATGTCTAGAAAAGCAAGGTTTGTTTATCTCAGGTTACAAGATATAGCATTGAAAAGGCATACATAACTTTTTGTAAAATAAAGATAATGCTTTGGGTGAGTTTTTCAAAGGGAGATATAATTCCCTTTAAGACTTTTTGCCAAATCCAAATTAGGAAGGAGTGGTTGCCCTTTTGGTGACTTTATATTAAGAATCGAGAATATAAGGTAGAGAGGAAGTCGGTGATTAATAAAACACTTTTCATAATAGGAAACGTGGTGTGCCTTGGGCTCCATCCTGCATATGTTTGGGAGAGGGAAGACTCATGCTTCCTCTTTAGACGGATAGCTATTCCTCCCCACTTTCCTTTCTTGGTAGTACACTTTAGGGTTCCTACTAAACATGTATATGAAGATGTATATAAAGAGGACCCTAGAACTGTCATCCACCATCTACTATCTACGAGATGCCTTGAAAAGGCAAGAACCAGAAAAGAGTTACAGACCACCAGTTCGGTTTCCCACGAGGAACCCTTCACTGATCTGGAAACCTAGCATGTCTTTCCCCTTCCTGGCCTAGGATCTGTAGCTCTGTGATGATCAATCAATGGCATTCTATACGTGAGCAAGACAGCGAGGCTGCTCCTCCTACCATCATGTAATGTTGCCTCAACAACAGATGACCTGGGACTACACCCGATTCCTACTTTGCTTCGATGAGTAGGGAGTAGGGGAGAGGGAGCATCGACTAGTCAGGATGCCACCCTAGGTCTACAGGCGTAGGCTGAGAGGAAAAGCCACCTGACGTCGTTGGCGACCAGAGCAATACCACACTCACGAGCAAGGGCGCGGTGGCGGGCATTGGCTCTTTGGACGTTGGTAGGTTGGGCGCCAGATGGGGTGCTGCAGGCCGATGATGCTACTAATAGCAGCATGTGACCACGAGGATGATCCCACGCGATTGTGCGTTGTCGATGTAGGGCAGAGCGTGGGGGGGGGGGTTGGCCATGAACCGTCGGTGGTATCCGAACTTGCAGGTGTCGGTTCCACCTTAGAACAAGAACTCCTCACACCATTAAGGAGGAACTTTATCACCACGACTGGGGGTGGGGGTCTGAAGTTGGCCGTCATCAGTAGGGGTGGTCGCAGTGGTGCGAAATGACCAAGGACCCAAGAAGCCTGGTCGTCGCTCAGAGCTGCACACGGAAGGTCGAAGCCCTTCGGCCATGCACTTCCAACATGCTCTGTGGTGATGGACATGATGGATGAAGCAAGGTCGCTCCACCTTCAGACACTGTGGCTAGGCGCCTGCGAGTTGCGTCGGCGTGCCAATGACAGGTTTGCGTGAAAGGAACCTCACCAGGATACAAAGGTTAGAGTCAGGGAAAGAAATAGGAAGCCGAGTCATCCACTGAACTGGGCGGCTTAGGGCCGGCCCAAGACCAGATCTGCACCCAGGAAGGTGCTAAGTTGGGGTTACACTGCCCAACGAAAATCTGACATGTGGCAACACATTAAGGTAAATTCACTGATTTTTGTGTAATTCTTAATAAATGCTAGGATAGTCTAAAAATATCAAAATTACATATCAAAATGATCGGAAAAAGGAAAGGAATCCAAAGAGAATGTGATTTAGATCTAATTATGCTTGATATTCTAAAAGTATAGGCTATACATGTTCTAATGTGTTAAATGTAAAGGAAACCCTAGTTTTGGCTAATATGATGCTTAATTGAATATATTGGTTCATATTAGGCTAACACATGATCTTGCAATGTATAATGAGTAAAACCTTGATAATGTTGAATAATGGATGATTCTAGATTAGTAATCTTATTCACGCCTTTTAGGGTTTTAAAACTAATGTGGACATCTTACTATGATCTTAATGCTAGTAATGTGATTTAGGTATCATGAGTAGTCTTATATGTTTAAGATGATGATTAGGGTTTCACCTAATATGCATAATTGAGTTTGTAATCTTAGAAACCATAATACAATCAGATTAGGGTTTTTAATCCTAACTTATAGTCCAAACACAAGATAACCCTAAACCCTAGTTTAGGAGCGCATCTAGATCTGATTAAGGTAATGTGAATATATGGTGACACATATGTAGTATGTATATTTCAGATTGAATGCCATGTTTCTTGGATGTTTGGATACACTCTTAAAGTACATGTTAGATCTGCATGGTTTATGCGATGGCATAAGGTACGTGGTTACGCTTATGAATATACATGTATCGAATTCCGAGATTGCCGATGTTTCTCGATGAGATTGAATGATAAATAAACTGCTTGCTTGTTTATTTAGTTCTTGCAAACTATAAAGTGCATATGAGTATCATGTAAAGTAAATAATGGTATTCTGAACCCTAGGTTAGACTGATCTTAAGGGTAATGCACACGAGCCCCGGATGGACAGTGATTACACCTGAGGTAGTTGACCAAATATGGGTTAGAATATGAAAACAAGTTTTTTTGCTTATATGAAAGATAAAAATGTTTGCTTATATCTGTACTTGTGATTATTGTTTGAACCCACGTACCAGTATAGCAATATATTGACTGCGTATTTGTTTGTCGGCATTTTAGGTATAAGATATACTTGATTCGTGGACATGAGGGTACATATAAAGATGTTAAAGACACTACAGTAATCATGAAGGTTTAGTCTTAATAGTTTATCTTCACACATGTAAAAGTTAATTCTGTTTAAAAGTTATGTAACTCCTTACAGGAGCTTTTCATGTAAACATGTAAATATTTGTTCATTAATGGAAATTGTTTACTATTCTGTATTATTTCTTGAATCTGATCATGTAGTATATGATTAACGATCTATGACTTTAAGGTCTTTTAGACACTCAAAAGTGTGGGTCGTTACATTTGGTATCAGAGCATATATTCATCAACTAATACTTAATGGTTTATAATTTTCAAGAAAAATTAATAAAACATAAAGTATCTTTTAGGTTTCTCATCTCACATTTTCGTCTACTTCTCATCTCTTGCTTAAAAGTTTTAAAAAGGATGTTAATAAGAGAAGTAAAATGTGAAAAGATGTAACCTTTTGAGTAGGTCCCTCTAGAGAGGTTAGACACTAGAATGATACAAGTATGGGTAAGCCCTTTCTTAGAGGAAGGACTTGGTTTAGGGTATGGAAATCCTAGAGAGTCTAGGGATGTGGAAACTCTAAGAGATAGAGTGTAGTCCCTAACCATAACCCTAAAACCTTAATCCTAATTAAGGAACATGGTGTGGTGGTATGGGACACTACCCATGTGAAACTTAAAATTGGTAATCAACATGGTGTGGTGGTATGGGACACTACCCATGTGAAACTTAAAATTGGTAATGAACATGGTGTGGTGGTATGGGACACTTCCCATGTGAAACTTGAAATCATGAATAAGAAAGATAAGGGATGGTCTAGGTAACCCAATCTCCTATGCATGTGGGCATGAGGAGCATAAAACTTATGTGATAAGTCTTAAGAAATATAAAAACCCAATAGATGTATATATAACAAAATGAAAAGTTTGAATATAACTTTCTCAAACTCCTCATGTTGTCTCTAGAAGTTTAGTGATGGTGGCCAAGCCCCTGGAGGGGAAGGCCGAGGTAGCACCAAGCCCTGGAGGGAAGGTGACCCAAGTTCATTGAATGAACAGAGACCATGAGAGAGTATTCTAGAGATTGAGCAAACATGAGTTGATATGTTATAATGATAAAAGTTATATTCAATGAAAACAAAGAGATATCTATAAAACCTTTAGGGTTAGTAAGACAACCTGGGGTGGGTCAACCCGAGAGTGGGAAGATGACCTATGAGGGAGGTAAAACCTAGATCTTGGGATCAGGTTGTGGCTTGAGAGCTTAACCCCCTCAGATGAGCCAAGAAGGCACCCTAGGCTAGGACTTTCCCTTAAAAAGGTAAGTGAATAAATGTATTTAAGTATTGAGATAACCTTAATCCTCACCTAGAGGAGTGAAGAGTTAAAGATATATAAAAAAAGAACTTATATTCTTTGAACCCAAGGATGCCAACTCTGAGTGACACAACTGGTCAAGCCCAAGAGGGAAGACCAATAAGGCACCAAGCCCAGGAGGGAAGGTGGCCTAAGTGGACGACCAAGCCCAGGAGGGAAGGTCATGAAATGGTCAAGCCCAGGAGGGAAGACCAGGTAGGCACCAAGCCCAGGAGGGAAGGTGGCCTAAGTCCACAATGTAGTTGTTTAGGATCAAGCCCCTGGAGGGGAAGATCACAGAGGTCAAGCCCATGAGGGAAGACTGACATGGCACCAAGCCCTGGAGGGAAGGTGGCCCGAGCCCAATGATGGTACGACACTGCATTATGTGTACTCAAAAGAGAGAGATGAAGGCAATCCGGGTTAAAGAACTAAATAAGAGAATAATGTGCTTAAAAGATGTGACATCTCAAGAGAAACCCTTAGGGAGGGTAGAGTCCTAATGTAATCCTAGGGTCAAGTAGGGTGTATTAGAGGTACATAGGACCGATGGGTTGGGAGTTGATTGTGCCCTGAATGCACACGACCATGTGGTCAGGAGGTAACAACTGAGTTTGCCCAAGGTCCATGTGTCTCAGGAGATTAGCTACCTCCATGAGGATCATGTAGCCTAATGGGTGAATGTGAAAGGCACTCTCTTGATGCATAAGGATGAGATCACTCCAAAAGTACCTATACCCCTAGAGACCTCGAGGATTTGTCTAAGGTTCATAATGATACATGAGATGTAAATACAAAAGATATAATGAAGTCATGAAAACTTACGAGGAGTTGTGACCTAACTTAAGAGTAAGAAAAGGGACACTTGACTTCATGGAACATAAGAATGCTATCAACTCAAGAACAAGTATGTTTTGAGTCATAACTAGTATGATTCAACTTAATATGTGAAATTGAAAGGTAATGTGTGGATGAACAATCTCCGCTCGTGGAATGGATTGAACTTTGTGTTTGGACTGCAGCCAAATGCTTATTTCATTTCATTATAAGGGAGGGAGATTGGATAGACACATGTTATGCTTAAAATTGAGATATGGGGATAAATGTCTTAAGTTGAGGTTAATGACATGAGCAAGGGTTAGAGGTGTCACCTCACCCTTGTGTGAAAATAATAAATCATAGGTTGGAAACCTAGGTGAAAGGAGAAATCACCAAGTAATAATGAAATCACCAGTAAGAATGGAATCGTCAAAAGATGATAAGATGTGACTACTAGAGATGTGGATATACTTGAATTTCAATTCAAGTGCCAATCTTAGTAATAAAATGAAAATTGATTAAGTAGGGTCTTAACCCTAAGTTTTGAAAATAAAATGATTTATCATTCACCTAGGCTTAGTAGGCCTGAATTTTGAGGACAAAATTCCTTTTAAGGAGGGGTGAATGTAATATCCTCATTTTTTGGGTAAATTTGAATTATAATAACAATAAAGAAAAGAAAGATAATTATAGAAATTTGTGAGAAAATAAATATCCCCTGAGATAATGTCATTGTTACAATGGGATGTCTAGAAAAGCAAGGTTTGTTTATCTCAGGTTACAAGATATAGCTTGGAAAAGGCATACATAACTTTCCGTAAAATAAAGATAATGCTTTGGGTGAGTTTTTCAAAGGGAGATATAATTCCCTTTAAGACTTTTTGCCAAATCCAAATTAGGAAGGAGTGGTTGCCCTTTTGGTGACTTTATATTAAGAATCGAGAATATAAGGTAGAGAGGAAGTCAGTGATTAATAAAACACTTTTCATAATAGGAAACATGGTGTGCCTTGGGCTCCATCCTGCATATGTTTGGGAGAGGGAAGACTCATGCTTCCTCTTTAGATGGATAGCTATTCCTCCCCACTTTCCTTTCCTGGTAGTACACTTTAGGGTTCCTCCTGAACATGTATATGAAGAGGTATATAAAGAGGACCCTAGAACCATCATCCTCCATCTACTGTCTACGAGATGCCTTGAAAAGGCAAGAACCAGAAAAGAGTTACAGACCACCAGTTCGGTTTCCCACGAGGAACCCTTCACCGATGTGGAAACCTAGCATGTCTTTCCCCTTCCTGGCCTAGGATCTGCAGCTGTGTGATGATCAATCAATGGTGTTCTAGATGTGAGCAAGACAGCGAGGCTGCTCCTCCTACCATCACGTAACGTTGCCTCAACAACAGATGACCTGGGACTACACCCAATTCTTGCTTTGCTTCGACGAGTAGGGAGCAGGGGAGAGGGAGCATCGACTAGTCAGGATGCCACCCTGGGTCTGCGGGCGTAGGATGAGAGGAAAAGCCACCTGACGGCATTGGCGACCAGAGAAATACCACACTCACGAGCAAGGGCATGGTGGCAGGCATTGGCTCTTTGGACATTGGTAGGTTGGGCGCCAGATGGGGTGCTGCAGGCCGATGATGCTACTAATAGCAACCTGCGACCATGAGGATGATCCCACGTGGTTGTGCATTGTCGATGTAGGGAAGAGCGTGGGGGGGGGGTTGGCCATGAACCGTCGGTGGTAGCCGAACTTGCAGGTGTCGGTTCCACCTTAGAACAAGGACTCCTCACCCCATGAAGGAGGAACTGCATCACCACGACCGAGGGTGGGGGTCTGAAGTTGGCCGCCATCAATAGGTGTGGTCACAGTGGTGCAAAACGACCAGGGACCCAAGAAGCCTGGTCGTCACTCTGAGCTGCACAAGGAAGGTTGAAGCCCTTAGCCATGCACTTCCAACAGGATTTGTGGTGATGGACACGATGGATGAAGCAAGGTCGCTCCACCTTCAGACACCGTGGCTAGGTGCATGCGAGTTGCGTCGGCGTGCCAGCGACATGTTTGCGTGAAAGGAACCTCGCCAGGATACAAAGGTTAGAGTCAGGGAAAGAAATAGGAAGCCGAGTCATCCACTGAACTGGGCGGCTTAGGGCCGGCCCAAGACCAGATCTGCACCCAGTAAGGTGCTGAGTTGGGGTTACACTGCCCAACGAAAATTTGACATGTGGCAACACATTAAGGTAAATTCACTGATTTTTGTGTAATTCTTAATAAATGCTAGGATAGTCCAAAAATATCGAAATTACATATCAAAATGATCGGAAAAAGGAAAGGAATCCAAAGAGAATGTGATTTAGATCTAATTATGCTTGCTATTCTAAAAGTATATGCTATACATGTTCTAATGTGTTAAATGTAAAGGAAACCCTAGTTTTAGCTAATATGATGCTTAATTGAATATATTCATTCATATTAGTCTAACACATGATCTTGCCATGTATAATGAGTAAAACATTGATAATGTTGAATAATGGATGATTCTAGATTAGTAATCTTATTCATGCTTTTTAGGGTTTTAAAACTAATGTGGATATCTTACTATGATATTAATGCTAGTAATGTGATTTAGGTGTCATGAGTAGTCTTATATGTTTAATATGATGATTAGGGTTTCACCTAATATGCATAATTGAGTTTGTAATCTTAGAAACCATAATACGATCAGATTAGGGTTTTTAATCCTAACTTATAGTCCAAACACAAGATAACCCTAAACCCTAGTTTAGGAGCGCATCTAGATCTGATTAAGGTAATGTGAATATATGGTGACACATATGTAGAATGTGTATTTCAGATTGAATGCCATGTTGCTTGGATGTTTGGATACAATCTTAAAGTACATGTTAGATCTGCATGGTTTATGCGATGGCATAAGGTACGTGGTTACGCTTATGAATAGACATGTATCGAATTTTGAGATTGTCGATGTTTCTCGATGAGATTGAATGATAAATAAACTTCTTGCTTGTTTATTTAGTTCTTGCAAACTATAAAGTGCATATGAGTATCATGTAAAGTAAATAATGGTATTCTGAACCCTGGGTTAGACTGATCTTAATGGCATGTTTGGTTCAAAGGATCCTATCAAGGATAGGACTCTGAGTCCCATTGATAACCGAATCTCATATTTGGATGCACAAATACAAAGTTAGGATGGGAGTTGGGCCGGACCCGAGTCCTAGACAAGTGGGACTTTCCAGTTCGGGGTCCCCCCTGGTATTAAGCGGGATATAACCCCCGACCCTTCAATCAAGTTCCCAAAACTGTCGACACCGTCACGCACAAACAGAGCTGTGGTCCTCCGTTTTCCTCATCCACAACAGTTCCCTCCATCATAAAGACCTCCATCCTCTAGCCGCGCCTCAATCATGCACGAACTCTCTGCCGTGGCCGTGTCCTCCGACTACTTCACCTACAACGGCCTTCTCTGTAATCGCCGGTTCTTCATGCACAGAAACCTTCATCTTCACGGCACAGATGTTGCCCTTGATTTCCTCACATATGGCACTGTCCTCTTCGTTGCCAACCTCTTCGTCAGCCAGCTAGGCTCACTACCCCTCTCGCAACGGCAACATCCTCCTCGTCATCAACCCTTAGGCCGCTATCCATTGCCCATTGACAAAAAGAGTCGTTCCCGTCGACAAGATTCACAACCAGCAAATCCCATCCTAATTCACACCCAAACATGAGATTGGATATCCAATGTTCCATACTCCACCTATACCTGCCTATGCTATCCATCTTCTCAACCCGTTCAAATCCATTCCCTTGAACCAAACATGCCCTAAGGGTAATGTACACGAGCCCCGGAGGGACAGTTATTACACCTGAGGTAGTTGACCAGATATGGGTTAGAATATGAAAACAAGTTTATTTTCTTATATGAAAGATAAAAATGTTTGCTTATATCTGTACTTGTGATTATTGTTTGAACCCACGTACCAGTATAGCAATATACTGACCGCATATTTGTTTGTCGGAATTTTAGGTATCAGATATACTTGATTCGTGGACATGAGGGTACAGATAAAGATGTTAAAGACACTACAGTAATCATGAAGGTTTAGTCTTAATAGTTTATCTTCACACATGTAAAAGTTAATTCTATTTAAAAGTTATGTAACTCCTTACAAGAGCTTTTCATGTAAACATGTAAATATTTGTTCATTAATGGAAATTGTTTACTATTCTGTATTATTTCTTGAATCTGATCCTGGAGTATATGATTAACGATCTGCGACTTTAAGGTCTTTTAGACACTCAAAAGTGTGGGTCGTTACACTCTCGTTGCTGTTCTAATCACCAACTTGCGCTCCCACAATTGTTTCTCCCTTGCTATTCCTCCCTTTAGCGGGTAGGAATTGCTTAGGCTCTCTATTGGTTACCACGTCCAGAGAGGACAAGAATTGTCAGAGGCAATTTACTTGTGTTTTGGGAAGCATCCAATACCCCTATATTTATAGGAGGTGTTAGGGTCTTATTTCCCAATCTGTGTAGAAGTGGAAGGGACTGAAAGATCATGAATTTTCACAGCTTGGGAGTGCTGAACCGGTCAGTTGCCAACCAAATTGGTCGGTTCACATGCGAGCTAATTAATTTGCAGCCCAAACTGGTCATTTTGTTATGTTTTCCAATTGAATTTGAATTAGCAATTTTGTCTCCAATCAATGCACAACATTCATTCTTGTGCCAATCAAATCAAACAAGTGAAACAATTAACTTTAATAAATTCGAGAAAGTCAACTGAGCCGATCGGTTCAGTAGGTGAACCAGTCGACTCATCCAACCTGAGTCGATCGGTTTACTCAACGAGTCAGTCGGTTGGTGTCCCAATTCATGTAGAACTCATCCAATATAATTCTAATCAAACTAACACTCCAAACGGTCGTCTCAACACTTGAGCCGATCGACTGGCAGTCCAGTCAGCTGATTTGTATTTTGAATTGAATAGATAAACACTTTAGTAATTAATACAATCATCGTTCATGATTAAACTCCTCTTCTAGATGAATTCCTATGTGTGTGACCCTATATGTAAAGAGTATGACCCGATCATGGACCCACTCAATGGTACACACAAATCCATGAAATATTTAAGCAGTGGAAAATATAACTATTTACAATTTTACAAAATGATTCCATGTACATAACTTTCTCACCCTAAGGGTGGTACATCAAATGAAAAAAATTACATCTACATGCATGTAAACCCATATGAAGAGGGTAACAAAGCTATCTCAATTTGTCCTTGAATTCACCAATGAGCTCACGATCATCCTGATTCTCTACCTTAAAAAACACTTACACATGGGTGAAGGGAACACCCAGAAAAATAGGAAACAAAAGAGTATGAGTCAGTAAAAGTTCAATATGTACATCTAACATTATTTTGGGCATTTAAAAGGGTAGAAAGAGAAAAAGAGATGTTCCCATAAAAAGGAGGGTCATCAAAATTAGTAAGATCCAAAAACAGATATATCATGAAAATGAATTCCAAAAAAATGAGGCATATAAGTTAACAAATAATTGAGATAACACATCTTGCCAATAACCATTCACAATATCACAACAATCATAATCATTTGCATGCAGATATATATTGACTAAAGATAACTATGGTAGGCCCAAGACACCACTGAGCCATTGGCCTATATATAAATTTGGGTAGAAATAACACACCCATAGGCAGAATTAACACACTTCTGTATATATAAGGGTAGAAGTAGTGTACCACTGGTAGAAGTAGCACACCCTAATGGTTACGCATAAGCATCTAAGATAGTTAGCTAGTCAATTTACATAGAGTGGCAAGAAATTTTGCATTCACCCTTCATATTTCCAAGTATGACAACCAAGCAGGTGGGATCATAGACCCAAGGCAACAAAGTATTAATCAAGCAAAGTGAAATCAGATGATTCAATATCATGGAATAAAGAATTTGCAACATAGATGAAAAAAAGGAGATAATGTTCAAAAGATGCCTCATATAGGAAGACTTAAGTCAAATTATGCCCAAAATTAAATAGGGAGGAGTACATACCTTATCTTCAGGGTTATCCCTATCTCTAGGGTGAACTTCACAGTTCGTCCTTCATGACCTAAAAGTATTTTTTATATACATTTGACCACAGTTACTCATTTCATTATTGTAAGTATATCTAAACCTAATTTGGTCACCAAATGTCCAGATAGGGTTTAGGAACACCCACATATATCTGTCATTATTACATAAGGTTATATATATTGATGAAACAAGTTATACTTTGTTAGTATTTATAATCAAGGTCCCTTTCCCAATAAGTATTCTTATCACAATCGATCTCAACATTATCTCCTCAGACACAAATTATAGTACTTGAAGGAAAATATTTATTTTATCTATAAATGAAACATTCTTATATGTATCTTTTCACATTTTCCATTTTATTTGAAAAAGACCAATATGCATAGACATACTTTTAGATGCATTTGTTTTTGCAAGATTAATGAAGTCTATGTTCATATCTATGGTTTCTAATACAAGACTGGAGAAACATTGGTATATAGAATATGTGTAATGTTAATCACTAAACGTTATATTCTAATTATCATGTAAGAATAAATCACTATCTTGTATCTCCTTATATTGATTATGTATTTCATCGTTTACTAATATTAGTATAGTGACGTGCACATAGGTATGGGTGTATGAATACACTAACGTAATACAAGTGGGTGGTAGATGAGTTTACTATTCTATAATTCAACCAAGTTTTAGGTTGTTAAGTTCATCTTCTAATATACTACTTTTAGTCATCTTATTAATCATGTACAAGGTCATGCTTGTAGTGAGATAACACGATCCATATAGGTTCAAAGTTGTTTTCCTTCTTTGTCAAAACACCAGGGTTGGCTTAAGGACTGATCTGAGATCATTTATATTCAACCTTGGTGGTGGCTCTCTTCAAATGAAACCAGATCACGTAAAGCAAGGTTTCTCCCCTGCCATGAGCATCTGCATGACTTACATGAAGCAGGTGGAGTCGATGAGATGAAAATTGCATATCCGTTGGAGGGGTGAGTAGGTAGGCATCGTAGTTCATTCACGCGAGTCAATAGCTGGAAGCGGTAGTGATAATGGGTTCCTGGTGGCGCCTGCATCACAGGTAGTAGGTGTGGTTTGTGTCTAGGAAACAGAGGCGGTCGAGGCGTAGGCGTTGCTGGCAAGTTTGAAGGGGTGCAAGGTGGCACATAGGCGGCCAGTTCTATGAGTTGACATGGTTGGGGTGGGAGTACAGATGAATAGGAGACGTAGATGGTGGTGCCTTGACACCCACGATCCTTCTGATCTGTGGATCTGAAACATCAGTGCCGGCAGTCAAGCCTGGTGGTGGTTTATCCCTGCCGCCTTCAGGGCATAAAGAGGAGGAGAAGGGCAGCGGCACTGAGTGTAGGATGAAGGAAGACGGGACCGTCGGGATTTTAGGTCCTAGGTGTAGGTTCAGCTTGGATCTGCAGAGCCCATCATCACAGCGGCTGTAGGGGCATATGGATCGACTGGAGATCTCAGAGGTCGAAGACAGAGGGAGGATTTCTGAAGATTTGATCTGCTGCAAGTCGGCTGGCTTCGAAGCTGTTTGCTGGCGAGGTGATTAGATTCAATCATAGAGGCAGATCTACAGGACGCACTGAGCAGTGGACATCGTCCGCGATGGTGGGGGTTGCTGACGGCGACCTAATTTGTAGGACCCACTGGTTGGAAGCTGGGGCACCGGGTACCATAGTGGCGGCAGCCGCTAGGGTTTTGTTGTTCACAGGAAGGGAGAGCGGAAGGAGGGGAGGGAAGGAAGAAGAGGAGGAGAAGAAGTGGTACGTGGCCCTATAGCGGCTGCCAGAGCCGGCCGACGTGTATGCATCCAAGTTGACGACACCGGGGTAGATCTCTGGGGGACTAGGGCGAGCGTGGGGCTGAGAAAGACGAGCGGAAGGGAAGGAATAAGAAGGAGAGGAAGACGAGAGACTGAAGGGAGAGAAGAAGAAACGGATGAGGAAAAGGAAGAGGCGAGAAAGAACGGGAGGTGAGGCTGCGGACGGCAGCCATTTCACTCGTTGCGGCTGATCTGCCCTGCGGGAGAGACGCGAGGGTGAATGGGGAGAAGTAACGCTCTACTTTACATTGTTGGTTGAATTAAATTAGTTAAGGACCAAATTTTACAATAAATTGAATTCGTTGGGGCTAGGATAACAACCATCTAAATGTATGGTCAAATGGAGTTCAATTGACACAAAAATACACATTTTAGCTAATTAAGGTCGATGAACTCAATTTTAACATCATCCTTGTTGTTAAAAAATGTTTACTATTTTATATCATTACTTGTGAGTTTAATAATAAATGCAATTAAAGCCTTGTTTAATTCTAATGATACATTTTTGTTTTTGTATTCCTTTGTTTCCTTGCATCAAATTGACTCAAATGATCCCATCCTAGTGTCAAATCAATTAATTGGTGACTTGGTATATTTAACTCTCAATTGAACACTTAATTAATTCATTTCTCTTAAATTCTTATGTAAAAGAATGTTGATTAAAACATTGTAATTTTGACTTCAAATTCCTTTATTTAGTTTAATCCCAGCAATATAATGTAATACTAACATAATTAAAATGTGTCTTGGAATAGTGAGAGTTGAGGTAAATACCTAGATTTGGGTATGTTACACTATAGGTCACATATTATAACACATGGGCCCACTGCCCAACGCTCTAGTAGAGTTTTAGGAATGACGAATGGCCCCACAGACCACCACTAGCCTTAACAAGGCGCTTTGTCCACACTCACGCACAAGCTAGGATCAACTTCTCGATTGGTCACCCATCCTAGTACTACTCCAAGCTAAGCACGCTTAACTATGGAGTTCTTAGCGATGGGCTTCCTAAAAGGAGGTACACCTTGATGATATGCTTAGTCCAATCATTCCTTTTAAGATCATGTTATCTGAAGCCTCAAATCATGAGATGTTACAATCTCCCCCACTTAGACTCTTGACGTCCTCGTCAAGGCTCAACTATATGGCCTCATAATCTTACCCCATTTCAGTGCAGACCCACAATGGCCCATGGACACCCAGCTCCTGATCACGGAATACCAATGCAGGGGTGGCTACGTCAATCATGGACAACCCTTTCCTACCTGCCTGGATTGCACGACTCAAGACTGGCATGCCACATGCCCATGTGGGCCCCACCTACTGGAGGAGTTATGGCTCTGATACCATTTATAACACCCGGGCCCACTGCCCAAGGCTCTAGTAGAGTTTTAGGAATGACGAATGGCCCCACAAACCACCACTAGATTTAACAAGGTGCTTTATCCACACTCACGCGTAAGCCAGGATCAACTTCCCGACTGGTCACCCATCCTAGTACTACTCCAAGCTAAGCACACTAAACTATAGAGTTCTTAGTGATGGGCTTCCTGAAAAGGAGGCACACCTTGGTGATATGGGTACTCCAATCATTCTTTTTAAGATCATGTTATCTGAGGCCTCAAATCATGGAATGTTACACATATCACATAGGCAGTGAATGTCCATAACTAGCTTATGACATCACAAGCAAAGAGTGGGGCCTAGTCATACATCAGTGTTACGAAGTGAATGAGAACAACTTCAAAGTAAGATATTTGTAAGGTGTTATAGTGATTGTATAATTCCTTTATTTCTGATACCCAGAATGAACTCGATGCATTGAATCAACATCCTCTCAATGTTCAACCCATGATCCTTGAACCAAGAGAAGACTGACTGAGTATAAGTGACCTCAATATCATATATTGATTCATATGTGTATCTGCATGTGTTTCTCAGTCTCTCTTATCAAGTGGCAAGATATCAAACTCCAGTATGAGGGACAAATCTATGTACATCAGTCACAGTCAGTCCCCATGTGTCACAACTACCCAATCATCACCTTTATGACAATCCTTATTTAGGTTTACATTTGATGATGTCAAGGTATTCTGAACGACATGTGGTGGGTGTAGTGACATTAGGTCTAAGAATTACAATAACCACCTTCACTATGAGAGATGACCATGACCACATAATCATGATTTCCATGTGTCACTCTCAAGGTGGGTATGTCTGATACATTGTTCTCTAACAAGTTTCTGTGTGCTTCGTTTGATATCACATATCATGACTAATGAGATTCTATCATCAACCACCCCACACTCTAGTCTTTAAGTGTTATTGGTGTCTATCTACCTTCCATAGTAACAACTAACTAGAGACATAATAAGAATATACATATTTTTGACATCCTTATGATCTCATTGTTGAAGTCACGTACTTGCAGACATATGTCATCAAGTATTGTCATCCTTTAGACATTCATAATTTTCCTCATTATCTCATAACTAACTGAAACAAAATGAATTGGAAGCTTTCCTTTATTCTTATTAATCAAATCCTTTATGTTATATGCCATGTCAATAATAATATGATTGGCTCTCTTGGCATACCATACCAACATGAAGTACTACATCCTAACTTGATATATTTAGTGCTTCTATGACTTGGAAATATGATCCTATTTATTGAAATGAATCTTATATGATTAATCATGATATTTTATGTTGAAACATGGTAGTAATCCAAATATTATGTTTCCCCTTTTTTTAAATTAGAGTTTATCCATATCTAGTATTACTCATAATGTGAATGTATCACCAAGACCTAAGGTCACTAGTATATATCTAATGTTTAATGTCATTTTTGCTAACTCCTATTCCTAAGAAAAATTGACACCAATCTCTCAACAACATCAGTTCTTCATGAAAACCATCACCATATGTAATGACCTACGATTTAAAAAAGAAACTGATACCACTTTCACTATAACTACAGTTTTTGTTCATAGAAACTGACGTCTTAACTTGCCGGTGAAATAAAAAAATTTCGGGAAAAATATTTGCCTCTAAATTTTTTAGTCCAACGTTAGTTTTGTATGTAATCGACAAAAAAGTATTTGCTCTATGTCTCTGTGGAAAAAATTACCCACCCCAATTACTTATTAGTTTTTGGGTCTACTAAGTAACTGACGACTAAGTCCAATTGGTGAGATTCAATTTTTTTATTGTAAATTGTTCTATGTCGTTGGTTTTGTTGAGGAAGCCGGTGACTCGGGTATTTTCTTGCCATGTCCCCACAGAAATATTTTTCCTCTAAATTACTTCTCCGTCGTCGGTTTTTCTTGATAAACTGACAAATATACCTCTAACTCGAGGTCAAGTTTTTTTTTTTGGATATGTAGTTAGTCGTAAGTTTTACCAAATGTAACCGATGACTATTTCTAAACTGTTTCATTGGGTTTTTTACCAACCGACGACTATGGACCTAAATCTTGGTCAATATATTTTTTTTAATATCGATTATTCGTCGGTCTTGTCAACCATAAGCAATGACTATCTCCAAACTTTATCTCCAATCTCTCTTTGAACCGACGACTATAGCCCTAAACCAGGGTCTATTTTTTGTTTAGATAAGGAGTTAATTGTCAGTTTTGTATGATTAACTGATGACTACGTGCTCAATTTTTGGCTTTTCTAAACAACTGATGACTATAAGTAACTTAATAGAAATCACGCGAAACAAATTTTCTCCCAGTTTTTGTTTGATTGCGATTTCCACCTAGGTCTTGATTATTACATTGTTGTTGCTCCATCTGCCTCCGCCACTGTTGTTGCTCTTCCTCTAGTCGATGCTGCTCCATACTTTCTTTATTGCTCACCACCGCTCTTCCTCCAACCGTCGCCTCTCTCGCTTTGCCCGCCTGAGGAGATGCTCACCGCCAGGAGCTTGGGCTTAAGGATGTTGGAGGAGCTTTTATTCTCACCACCTGAGGAGTTGTTGTGCTCATTGCCACTGAAACTTGGGCCTGAGGTTGTTAGAGCTTCTGCTACCCCTACTGCTAGGTAGGTTACATATCCCCCAAACAACCCCCTACCCTCATCACTTTTTAAAATACTAATTTCCCTCCTTGTAGCTGGTGTTAATCTAGACTTTTTTTTATATTATTGTAGTTACCTTGTTGATAGTGAATCATTTTTATGGTTATTACTTATTGCTCTTGCATTGATTAGTGTTAACTAGGATCACTATATCTTAGTTAGTGTATTTTGCCTTCTTTCCTTAGTTTGTTAACCTTAATTTCTAGTTTACGTTAAGTCATGTCTCCTCCCTAGGTCATGAATAATTTATGTTTAATGATTATCTTGACAATGAAAATGCATGTACATTGAAGATGTTGAAATCAATGCTATATAATATGGTACCTAGACTAGGGTGTGATTAAGATCACAAGATGTTGCTATTGTAAATCAATGCATACATTATTTGTAATCTTAGCACCTCTTTGAGGGACACTTTTCAAAGATCTAGTCAATAATCTCAAATCAAGGTGTCTAAACTAGTTGTCTTAATTAATCTTAATGTTTGCTTTCACTCTTGATTAACTCATCCAAATGGAACAATGAATTGTATTAAATTGTTTTACAAAAAACCTAGGATATGAATGATGAAAATAGGATTGTAGCTATAGGGATGACAACATACATGTATTTTTTTGGCCTAGAAACCCATTTGAAATTTACTCATTAGGAGTAAATCTTGGATAGTCTTCAGTTTGGGACTGCTCTTGAACACTTAATCTCACTTAGGATGTAAGTGTATAATGTATATTCATTTTTAAAAATGTTTCATCATCACTTCCCCATTTTTTTTTTATCTAAGTACATATTTTGGTGGACATTTGGCCATCTACATCGGTGTACTTGGAGAACTATGGGAAAATGTTTCCAAAAATTTCTTTAAAACTGAATACACATTATACACTTGCTAGTGAGATTAGGTGTAGGATATCGACACACACATTCATTATTGAACCCTAAACCCTAATATATAAACCATAAACCCTAAACCCTAAACCCTAATCTATAAACCCTTATCCTGAAATATAAAACAATAAATCCTAATCTATCGGTAAATCCTTAACCTAATATGTAAACCCTAAATCTAATACTTGTTTTCTCTTTGATCATAGAATTGATAGATCATGGGTGTCCATAATAAATTGTTGCACCCTTGAGTTTATTTTTGGTCTTGATCAGTTAATAAGATTTGTGGTGGAATATAGGAAACAACCTGGAGATAGGTTCTATTGTTTATGTAGGCATTGTGGTAACAACTTGGAAGTCAACATTGGTGATGAAATCAAAAGTTTTGTCATGTGAAATGGGATTGTATAGGGTTATACATAATGGTAATGTCATGGAGAAATTCCAAACTTGAGATCAGTAGATGTCGATAGCAGTAATTGTGTTGAAGAAGAAATTGCCTCCGATGATGTAGATGTGAAAGAACTGATTTTGATAGACATGGTTGATGAGATGCAAGATAGTTGTGGGGTAGAGCACACTGATCTGCCTTCCTTATTTAGGAACATTGTGCATGATGTTGAGAAACCATTATACATAGTTTGTACTAAGCTTTTGAAGCTAAACATTGTGTTCATATTGTATAATCTGAAGACTAACAATACATGGAGTGAAAAAAGCTTCACGTCATTGTTGTCATTATTGAAAGAAATTCTTCCTAAAGGCAACAAGCTTCTAGTCTCAACGTACAAATTAAAGAAATGTTATTCCCAATGGGAATGAAGGCTAAGAAGATACATATATGCCCAAATCATTGTATGTTATTTCAAAAGGACTATGTTGATTTGAAAGATTGTCCAAAATGTGGGCATAAAGGCATAAAATGACGACTTCAAGGAAGTTCATAACTAGATCTCCTACCAAGGTGATGTGGTATCTACCTATAATACCACAATTTCAATGCTTTTTTTCCAATCAGACAGATGCATAAAATTTAATGTGGCATGTAGAGGTTAAGAACAATAATGATTGGATCTTACGACATGCGTCTGATTCCCCATAGTGAAAGAAGATTGATTTATTGTATCCTTAATTTGGTGAAGAAGTCTGGATTCTAAGACTTGGGCTTTTTACCGATGGGATGAATCCATACGACACATTGAGTAGTGAACATAGCACTTGGCATGTTATGCCTATTATATACAATCTTCCTCCCTGATTGTGTATGAAGAAATAAGTATGTTATGTTGTCGTTGTTGATATCGAACCCTAAACAATGTGGAAATGATATCAACATTAATCTTGAACCTCTGATTGATGAAATAAAGAAACTCTAGGGTGAAGGTGTGATGACCTATGATGCTTTGATGTCATACATGTTGAGAAAAATATTTGTCATAGCATCATTGGTACTCTGTTGAATATATCAGGTAAGACTGAAGATAGCATCAAATCCAGAATAGACCTACGTGAAATTGGAATAAGGAAAAAAATAACATAAGTAGTTAGGAGTGATCAAAAAATTTATTTACCTCATGCTTGTTACATGTTGTCTAGAAAGGAGAAGAAAACTTTTTACAATTCTTGCTTAATGTTAAGGTACCACATGGATACTCTTCCAATATTCGTAGACTGGTATTGATAGGTCTCAAATCTCATGATTGTCACACTCTAATGCAATAAATATTGCCCATAGAAATTCAATCTATCCTGCCAAAGCATGTAAGGATTACAATCACCAGACTTTGTTTATTCTTCAACACTCTATGCTGTAAAGGTATTGATCCTAAGAATCTCGATAAGTTATAAAGAGAAGTGATTTTTATTCTATGCCAGCTTGAGATGTATTTTTCTCCTTCATTCTTTAATATCGTGGTACATCTTGTTGTCCATTTGACTAGGGAAGTGAAAATGTTGGGACCAGTTTTTTTGCATTGGATGTATCCTTTTGAATAGTACATGAGTGTTTTCAAAGGTGGTGTTTGAAATTGTTATCGGCCTGAAGGGAGAATTATTGAGGGTTATGTGGCGAGGGAGGTTATGGACTTTTGCAATGACTTTCTTAGTGGTAATGAAGCTCCTATAAATGACAAGAATATGACTATCATGAAAAAGGGACTTTAGGAGCACAACATAAAGTAATCAGTCATGAGTTGTGGGAACAAGCTCACTTGTATATTTTACAAAACATCGCTGAAGTGAGTGTTTATATCACTGAACATATCAATTACATCAAGACAAAATATCCAAAAGACAATTCAATGTGGCTTGCTAGAGAGCATAACAAGACATTTATTAGGTGGTTTGAAGACAAAGTCTTATGTCCACTATCTCAAACACCAGATAATGTTGTTGAAAAAATCAAATGCCACACCTTTAAACCAAAAATAAATATTATGTCTTATGAAGGGTTTGACATAAATGGGTTCTCATATTACACAAAGAGTCAAGATGATAAGAGCATCATCCAAAATAGTGGGGTCACCCTTCAAGTGTCTTCATTGTTTTTTTCTAGTGTGAAGGATAAGAGTCCATGTGAAGCTAAAATTTCATATTATGGTGTCATTGGAGACATATGTGAGTTTGACTACGTAGATTTCAAGATTCTGATCTTTAAGAGCAATTGGGTTGATAACACCAAAGGAGTTGTAGTTGATGAATTGGGTTTCACATCAATGAATTTTGAAAAGATTTGTGAGAAGGGTGAACCATTTCATAATGGCATCATAGGAGAAGCTAGTATTTTATAGAGATGGCCATGCAAATGAAAAATGGTTGGTTATGCTTCATGGTAAAAGACAATTCATTGAAGATCCTATACATGAAGAAGCGTACTATGACAAGTATGATGACTCTAGTCTTTCTTAGTGGCTTGCCAACACCAAATATGGAAATTGACACTAACTTACATGTCCATAGAAATCACACTAAGAGAATGTTAATTGATAAAAGCGCTCAATATTAGAGGCATGCTTTTATTTTTTTTAATGTTATATGTGCATTTTACAACCTTATATTTCATTGTTTGACTATTTTTGTATGAATTTTTTTTCAGATGGAATCAGACCATGAATAAGATGACTAAGATGATGATTACTGTGAGGATGACTAGTATCATGTTATTCACCTTGACACTGGACACTGGTGTAAGTTGTACATTTTACAATATGTCTATCTTGTTATATTATTTTATCGCATTTATAAGTTATATCTATTTATGACATGTATGTGTTTTTTTTTGTCAATTTTAGGTTGAGCATGTACATCCTGAGGATCTTGCTCATCTTGATGAGCAATATAAAAAAAATAAAAAATAAGGGGCATCACTATGATGAAGAAGTTGATACAACAAAGGGGTAACAAAATGAAGTTGTTCGCTGACTTTGATAATGTAGGAAATCCTTTAGGAAAGAATCGTAACTAATTTGTTTCATATCTAGGGGTTCTTACACATATCTATTGTAGTATAGTAGTAGAATCTTGGCATAAAATTGATAAAATCAAGAAAGAATTCATATGGAAAGAACTATTTATGAAATATTATCATTTGCAATTTTGTTTTTAAAACTATTTACAATTCTCACTACTACAGAAACAACATTCAGTGTCGCTTTTATGGGCGTCGGTTATTTAGGAAAACCGACGCCTATAACATTCAACGTCGGTCATCTAGGTCATCCGACGTCTGTATCCAAGACACGGGTACCGCTTGTATTAAGCGTCGGTTTTTTTGGTAAAAAACCGACGCCTAAAACTGCCCGCCAAAACCAATTTTCGAGCAAAAAAATATGTCACATACGGCATCGGTTATTTACCTCAAACCCGACGCCTATTTAAGATGAAAATTTGCGCGAAAATTTATAGCTTAGGTGTCGGTTATCCTTAGATAACCGACGCCGATAGTGGTTCCCGCCAATTTATTTAGGGCAAATTTTTTCTAATTGGACGTCGGTTTGTTATTAGGAACCGACGCTGAAGACCTTAGGCGTCGGCGTTTTAGATAACCGACGCCCTTTGTGCACTTATTAGCCGCACGATCGATCGACTTTAGGTCCCCTTTCCTGTTTCATTGTCTTCTCCGCCGACTTCCTGCCCCTGCTCACCGACGACGCCGACGACGCCGCTGCTCACCGACGACGCCGCTGCTCACCGACGACGCCGCTGCTCACCGACGACGCCGCTGCTCACCGACGACGACGCTGCCCGACCCTCCGCTGTGCGCCGCCGCCGCTTCCTCTCCTGGTCCTTCTCCGCCTGCCTGCTTCCTGCTCCTTCTCCGCCTGCTTCCTGCTCCTTCTCCTTCTGCCGCCGCCGCTTCCTGTTCCTTCTCCGCCGCCTTCCTGCCCGCCGCCTCCTGCCGCTCCCTGCTGCTCACCGGCCATTGCTGCTCACCGGCCACTGCTGGGAGCTCGCCTGGAGCTTGCCGGTCACTGCCACCACTGCTGCCCTGCCGCCTGGAGCTTGCCGGTCACTGCCACCACTGCTGGGAGCTCGCCTACTGGTTAGTATTACTTTAGTGATTACTTTAATTCAACAATTCGTAGTTTGTTATTTACAATTACTCATCTGCTTGCCGATTTTAATGATTAGAGATACTGATTAATAGTAGGTATTGATGAATACTTAGTTAATTACTGATTTGTTGATTAGTGTTGAAATGAATGTATTGATTAGTGTTGAAATGAATGTGTTGATTAGTGTTGATTAATAGTAGGTATTGATGAATACTTAGTTAATTACTGATTAATAGTAGGTATTGATGGACCCTAATGATACAAATTTTTTATGTTGTAAATGAATGTATGTTTCAAGTGTTGAACCTAATGTTGGACAATGAACAATGAATTTATGTCCCATATAATCCACATTGTTCTTTATATTACTTGTACATTGGTATAAATTAGAATGAACAATCACTAAATTATATATTGTTTGTATGGAGTATGGCTTCATTGTAGATATCTATTATTGTATTTGTTGGCCTAGAAACCCGTCCAAGATTGACTCATTAGGAGTAAATCTTGGATAGTCCCCGGTTTGGGACTGTTCTTGAACACCTAATCTCACTTAGGATGTAAGTGTATAATGTGTATTGGGTTTTCGAGAAAATTTTGGTAGCATTTCCCCGTTTGTTCTCTAAGTACATATGTACTTAGAGAACAGCGGGGAAATGCTGCCGAAATTTTCTTGAAAACCCAATGCACATTATACACTTACTAGTGAGATTAGGTGTTCAAGGATGGGATAGGTGATACACATTTATTATATATAAGAATGACATCAAATGTGTTTGTTGGCCTAGAAACCCGTCCAAGATTGATTCATTAGGAGTAAATCTTGGATAGTCCCCGGTTTGGGACTGTTCTTGAACACCTAATCTCACTTAGGATGTAAGTGTATAATGTGTTTTGGGTTTTCGAGAAAATTTTGGTAGCATTTCCCCGTTTGTTCTCTAAGTACATATGTACTTAGAGAACAGCGGGGAAATGCTGCCGAAATTTTCTTGAAAACCCAATACCCATTATACACTTACTAGTGAGATTAGGTGTTCAAGGATGGGATAGGTGGTACACATTTATTATATATAAGAATGACATCAAATGTGTTTGTTGGCCTAGAAACCCGTCCAAGATTGACTCATTAGGAGTAAATCTTGGATAGTCCCCGGTTTGGGACTGTTCTTGAACACCTAATCTCACTTAGGATGTAAGTGTATAATGTGTTTTGGGTTTTCGAGAAAATTTTGGTAGCATTTCCCCGTTTGTTCTCTAAGTACATATGTACTTAGAGAACAGCGGGGAAATGCTGCCGAAATTTTCTTGAAAACCCAATACCCATTATACACTTACTAGTGAGATTAGGTGTTCAAGGATGGGATAGGTGGTACACATTTATTATATATAAGAATGACATCAAATGTGTTTGTTGGCCTAGAAACCCGTCCAAGATTGACTCATTAGGAGTAAATCTTGGATAGTCCCCGGTTTGGGACTGTTCTTGAACACCTAATCTCACTTAGGATGTAAGTGTATAATGTGTTTTGGGTTTTCGAGAAAATTTTGGTAGCATTTCCCCGTTTGTTCTCTAAGTACATATGTACTTAGAGAACAGCGGGGAAATGCTGCCGAAATTTTCTTGAAAACCCAATACCCATTATACACTTACTAGTGAGATTAGGTGTTCAAGGATGGGATAGGTGGTACACATTTATTATATATAAGAATGACATCAAATGTGTTTGTTGGCCTAGAAACCCGTCCAAGATTGACTCATTAGGAGTAAATCTTGGATAGTCCCCGGTTTGGGACTGTTCTTGAACACCTAATCTCACTTAGGATGTAAGTGTATAATGTGTTTTGGGTTTTCGAGAAAATTTTGGTAGCATTTCCCCGTTTGTTCTCTAAGTACATATGTACTTAGAGAACAGCGGGGAAATGCTGCCGAAATTTTCTTGAAAACCCAATACCCATTATACACTTACTAGTGAGATTAGTTTTCTTGCATTGGATGTATCCCTTTGAACGATACATGAGCGTTTTTAAAGGTGATGTTCGAAACCGTTATCGGCCTGAAGGGAGTATTATTGAAGGTTATGTGGCGAGAGAGGTTATGGATTTTTGCAATGACTTTCTCAGTGGTAATGACACTCCTAATAATGACAAGAATATTGACGAGGGCAAAGGAATTTTGGGATCACGGGTGAAAGTAATCAGCCGTGAGCAGTTGGAACAAGCTCACTTGTATATTTTACACAATATGGAAGAAGTGAGTGTTTATATCGAGGAACATACCAATTTCATAAAGAGACAACATCCTCGAGCAAGTTCAATGTGGCTTGCTAGAGAGCATAATAAGACTTTTACTAAGTGGTTTGAAGATAAAGTCTTACATCAACTATCTCAAACACCAAATGATATTACAGAAACTATCAAATGCCTCGCCTTTAAACCAAAACCGAATGTTATGTCTTATGAAGGGTTTGACATTAATGGATTCACATATTACACAAAGCGCCAAGATGATAAGAGTGTCGTCCAAAATAGTGGGGTCACTCTTCAAGCGTCGACTATGTACTTTGCAAGTGCAAAGGATAAGAGTCCACGTGAAGCTAAAATGTCATATTACGGTGTCATTGAGGACATTTGGGAGTTTGACTACATAGATTTCAAAATTCCGCTATTTAAATGTAATTGGGTTGATAACACCAAAGGAGTTATAGTGGATGAATTGGGTTTCACTTTGGTGAACTTTGAAAAGATCGGCAAGAAGGGTGAACCATTCATATTGGCATCACAGGCGAAACAAATATTCTATATCGATGATCCTGCAAATGATAAATGGTCGGTTGTTCTTCATGGTAAAAGACAGTTCATTGAAGATCCTATAGATGAAGAAGAGTACTATGATAAGTATGATGACTCCAGTCCATTCTCAGTTGGGTTGCCAACTTCACAAAATATTGAAGCTAATGATGACTTATATGTGCGCGGAGATCACAATGAAGGATTGTTAATTGATAAAAGATCACAATTTTAGAGACATGTATGTTTATACAAATGCTAAATGTTTGCCTTTTTCTAGTTAATACAAATGCTAAATGTTTGCCTTTTTCTAGTTAATACAAATGCTAAATGTTTGCCTTTTTCTAGTTAATACAAATGCTAAATGTTTGCCTTTTTAATGACATTTTCAGATGGCTGACCATGATGAGCATGATGTCCATGATGAGCATGAAGTCCATGATGAGCATGGCGAGGATACTAATGTAAGTTCTAAAAACATATCCTGTATTTCTATAAAATTCATTATCTTCTAGTTATGTCATATATCCTATATTTCTATATTGGGCTAAATTAGTGTGTTTTATTTTTGTCAAATTTTAGGTTGATGCACCTGTACCCACTGAAGCACTGGAGCAACTTGATGCGCAACACCAGACACTTAACAAGAAAAGGGGCATCACTCTGTTGAAGAAGTTATTAGCGCTAAGTGGTAGTGGATCTAAATTGGCGGTGGAGTTTGATAATGGAGGAAATCCAATTGGAGTGAACCGCAATAATTTTGTGAACTATCTTGGGTGTACCACTCGGAGCCATTGTGGTGTTAAGTATGACAATTGGCATAAAGTTCCTCAAGCGAAAAAAGACTCGATATGGAAGGATTTATGCGTGAGTTATTATTATTTGCAATTCTATTTTGTAGATTACAAATTCTATTATTTGCAATTCTATTTTGGATACTAGTTAATAACATTTCTATTTTACAGAATCTGTTTGCATTGGATGAGAAGTTGCATCGTAAAAATGTGATGCAACGCGCTGGAAAGATGCTTAGGAATTATAGGACAAATCTGAATAGAGAATACATAAAAGAGGGTGATAAGAAGAAGAAGTCAGCCCTTGAACAATGGAACTTCTTGGACAAAGAAGATTGGGACAATTTTGTTGCTTCAAGAAAATCTGAAGAATTCAAGGTATTAGGCGTCACTCCTAATTTAATTAATATACATTGTATTCACCTATTCAAGATTAGCATTTAGTGCTACTAACCAAATCATTAATGTGCATACTAACTAGGCCCTCAGTGACGCACAAAAAGCAAGGCGTGCACTGAATGTGCATGACCACACTATGGGTCCAAAAGGCTATGCAAGCGTTCGCCAAAGACTACAGGCGGAGTCTGCGGCTACTCAGGAGTCTGCTCCTACTCAGGAGTCTACCACACCCATTCCTCGCCATGATATCTGGATAGCTGGCAGGCAAAACAAGAAGGGTGAAATAAAGAAGCCTGTAACTGCTGAGGCGGCTGAAAAAATGGTAAAATACAACTCTTACAGAAATCGTTTGAATATTGATTATTTGTGGTGTTAACTTACCAATTTCTGTTTATGGTGATTAGCGGGAGCTGCACGAGCAGAGGAAACAAGGCACGTTCATCCCTCAGGGCACAAGGGATGAATTGACAGTTGCTCTGGGTAACCCAGAGCATCCTGGACGTGTTAGAGGTGCCGGCGCTGGTGTTGGCATCAAAGCATTCTTTGGGCCATCCCAGCGCAAACCCAGAGCGGGACTTTCTCAAGAAGAGGTAACCTATTCTTTTTTTAGAATGTTACTGCAAAAGGAAATTCATTAATAAGAATCTAATGTTTCTTTTATCCATGTATAGGAGAATAAGAGAGTTGAGGATTTAGTTGCTAAGAAGGTCAACGATGTAGTTGCTGAGAAGGTCAAGGAAGAATTGATGCGGTGGCAGGCATCTCAGGCTTCCAATACGCCTATGGCGACCCACTCTTCTCCTGATGCACACACTGCGAGTAATCCTGGAGACCCATCGCCTAGCACGTCTGCTGTAAGTATTGTTTATGACATTGTAGTTAGTCTTTTCAAGTTGTTATGTTTTCAAGATGATATGTATATATGTATAATATTCTTTACGTAAATTTGTAGGCATTGAAGCCATGCCGCTTAAGAATGCAAAACTACGTTGTCGCAGAGGCGCAGGCTTACCCGTCCCTTCCTGGGGCAATGTTTCACGGGACTCCAATGCCACAGGGCTACGTTCGTGTGAGCCCGATACGTGTGTTACCCGATTGGAGAGAAGCTACATTGCCATATGCCCACCCGGATATTGATACACTTGGTGAGGCAGAAGGCGGGGTCATATTGTGGCCCAAAGCAGATGTCATCTACACGACTGAAATTGTAAGATAAATTTACATTGATTTAGACTGTTAATGTGTATATATGATGTCAACTGATCTGAAATTATATGTACAGGTTAAAAAGAAGACACCAGGAGCACCTAGGCCTCCACTTCCAGTTCCCACATTACCCGATTGGGTTCCAACTGACCTAACATACCCGTTAGGTCCTGCTTGTAGGGGAATGGCATGTTGGCTACGGGCACATAATGTACATTGCCCTATAATTATTTCTTTAGATGCAGATTATGCAGGTCAATCATACGATAGCTCTTTATTGATAGAAGATATTATTGAGCTGTTTAAGTATGATTGGCTGAATACATCAATGATAGAGACATGGATAAGGTGAGATCTTGTTTATACATCCATATACCTTGTGTAAGCTCCGGTGATCTGGTTTCTTATATATTAATGCATACGCCTATATGTTTTGCAGCTACCTAGTCGAAGATCATTGCAAACAATTTGCATTTGATCATGTGGGATTTTTGATTCCATCATTGATTAGTTTGGTAGCTAAAGACCCTGATAATGTTCAACAATACTGTATAGATGCTTTTACAATTTTTGGTCAGCAAAAGAAGAAGATAATAATAGCTCCATTCAATGTCAAGTATGTTTACTTTATTTATAATTTGGACTTTAGAAAATTCCATTTTTATTTTGCATTTTGAGTTATTAATTGTTAACTTCTACTTGTAGCGGTAGACATTGGGAGTTACTAGTTATTGCCCCCGAGACATTCACTGTTTATTATCTAGATCCTGCGGGGAGTACATTGAACACTAAAATTGGACACGTAATGAGAATGCCACTATTCTGGTGAGAAATATTTCATTTTTATATCCGTTAACATCTTTTATTACATTACTATTTACTTATGCAATTTATTGTGTTATATTAACATGTAGGGGTTTAGATGCATTCAAAAAGGCTGGAGGAACGGTCCCAACGAAAAAGAACCAGCCAATAAATTGGCAGAACGTAAAAGTAAGTTCCCGACTCGAATATATATATTATTGATGTGAATTGTGCTTAGTTGTATTATTTTGTATGTTTCAATTTATAGTGTGCTACACAAGACAATGGCTGGGCATGCGCATACTATGTGATGCGATTTATGCATATGATTATCAAATATGCCGCATTGGACATCGATACCATACATGAGGTATTATATATAGTCTCATTAGTTAGTATGCAATATATCAATCTTATATTATTTTTATATTATTACTTATATATATACATCATTCTCTTTGCAGGTGTTTAAAACTGACCACACTACAGGTAAACGTTTAAAAAAAATAAATGCTCCATATACGATGGAAGCATTAAATGAAGTAAGAGAAGAATGGGCAATAGCTGTACAAACAGTGGCAACTGTAAGATATAATTGGGATGCTGATAGTGATAATGAATGATACTTTGTAAATGAATGTTTGTAAATGAATGTTTGTGAATGTTAATGCATGTATTTGAATGTTTCTATATGTGTGAATGTGAGAATTGAATTGATGTCTGAATGAATGTACTTGTGTAGAATTTTGCTTGTGACTTTTGCAGGTTTGCGGCCTGTTTGTAGGCTGATATCAATGGATGTCGTAAACCTGCAGTTCAGAAAACTGAACTGCAGGTTCTCATCCTGCTGACCAGCCACAGCAGGCCTGCAAACTGATATGAAAAAAAAAAATATATAAATAGGCGTCGGTTATTTATCGAAAACCGTCAGCAAAGACCTACAGCGTCGGTTTTTTAATATAACCGACGCCTTATGTGGCCAAAGCAGTCCTGGAATTGGCGTCGGATATTCATATCAAACCGACGCCTATTTAAACTGTAGGCGTCGGTCGTTTAGTAGATAGCCGACGCCAAACAGGGTCCGCGCCACAGAAAATGGCGTCAGCTAGGGCACTTTCTGCGTCGGTTTTGAGATGAATAACCGACGCAGAAAGTGCCCTAGCTGACGCCATTTTCTGTGGCGCGGACCCTGTTTGGCGTCGGATATCTACTAAACGACCGACGCCTATAGGCTAAATAGGCGTCGGTTAAAAAACCGACGCCGAAGTGTTCGACCTTTAGCGGCGCCCACATAGGCGTCGGTTGGAAACCGACGCCAAATGGGGTTAAACGACCGACGCCAAAGGCCGTTTCTGTAGTAGTGTCTATTTTTTAAGAATATTCCTTCAAGTATATGAACTTTTGTAGAACATTTATGACCTAGATGAAAACCTACATTAAAGAAAGGTGATGTAACGTTGTGGAAGGGTATTGAGGAATTATAGGATAAATCTGACAAGACAACACATATGGGAAGTTGATAAGAGGAAGAAGTCAGCCACTGAGCAATGGAGTTATCTTGACCCAGAGACATGGGAGATGTTTTTTGCTATGAAAAAAACTAATGAATTCAAGGTATTAAGCCTCACACCCCATTTTTAATACATAATTTACCTTGACCTTGATTGTTATGTTCTACTTACCAATTACTATTGATGTTTGTCACTAACCAGGATTCAAGTGATGCTCAAAGAGAAAGGTGTCCAAAGGATATGCACAACCACATGATGGGTCTAGGTGGCTATGCAAATCTTTTCCAAAATCTAATACATGCATCTTCTTCTCAGCAGACTCCATGGACTACTGAGTCTTCTACTATTACTACTGAACCTCTACTTTGCCATTATATATGGATAGCTGGGAGGCAATCCAAATCTAGAGATATAACCAACCCTGCAACTGCTAAGGTGGCTGCAAAAATTGTAAAATTCAACTCTCAGAGCAAATAGTTTTGATGATTGTTATTTTTACTTACCAGTTATTATTAATGATTAGAGGGAGCTCCATGATCAAAGGAAAAAAGACAAGTTTATCCCTACGGGCACAAGGGATGAATTGACAGTTGTTCTAGGTATCCCATAACATCATGGAAGTGTTAGGGATACATGCACTAGTGTGGGTATAAGAGCATTCTTTAGGCCATCGGAGTGCAAATCTGTCTAGAAAGGGTGATTATCAAAAGAGGAGGTAAAAGAATTAATTGCAAAAGGAATTTAGGAAGCAATCAGCCAGTGGGAGGCTTCTCAGTCAGCTACTCAGATGGTACCACCTGTATTGCCCCTCTCTTCATATGAGGTGGACCCCCTACAACAGAGTTGGTTGGGAGTAATCATGTGGACCCAACACCTAGCACACCCACTGTAAGTATTTTTATGACATAGTAGTCTTTTCAAGATTATATATTTAGGTATATATATATAACACTCTATGCAAATTTGTAGGGGTTGAGGACATGCCCCTTAAAATTACAAGAATTGTGGGTGTGTATTACCCACCCCTTGCAGGTGTCATGCTCCATGGTGCTCCATTACCCTGTCAATGTGGTTCATGTGTTCCCGAGGCTTGTCTACGAAGTGTGAAAGAACTATCCACTACCGTATGACCACCTTGACACTGAAACAATAGGTGAAGTAGAAGGTGGCATGGTCGCGTGGCCCATAGAGGGATTTCTCTATACTGATCATGATGTATGGTAAAAATACATTATGTTTGTATCTGTATATACATGATAATCAATATGAAATTATATATATATGCAGGACATAGGGCCTAAGAAACGTCTTAAATCTCATCCTCCAACACCTCCTCCTCAATTACCAAGTTGGCTTGCATATGACCTATTTGATGTGATAGGTCTTCATTTCAGGGGTACGACAGTATGGATAGGTGAACATGAAGAATATTCACCTATGATGGTTTCTATTAAGGAGGGCATTGCAGATCAACTTTATGATACTAGTATATTTCTACAAGTTGTTTTGTAGTTGTTTCATTATGCTTGGTTGAATACATATGTGATAAAACTTTGGATATCGTGAGATCTTATATATCTATATACCTAATTTTATATATGGTTATTTGTTTTCTTATATATTAATGCATACATGATATATGTTGTGCAGTCACATACATAGGGCATGTACAAAGTTTTCAATGACCCATGTGGGATTTCTAGTTCCATCCTTGATTAGTCATGTAAGTAAAGATCTTACATTTGTTACCATATACTACTCTATCACATTTAAAGGTAAAAAGAAAAAGAGCATGATATAGACATGATCAAGTTATATCATGTATGCACATAAATGGACCATTTTAGGGCAAAGATAGCTATAGATCAGGGTCAATATTATCATTCGGGTTCAATTAGGTGGCCCAATACGTCAAGAACAGTGAATGTGAACTATAGATTACTGATTTAGGGGATTAGAGTAGTTATGGTTCATGAATAATACAAGATAAAGCATGACTGAGTGTTATCAATATCTAAAAGATCATAAAGAAGCACTTTTAAATAAACCATGGGATATTCGAGCATAGTTGGCAGTAGGTGATAGTTCCACTGCAAAGGTGGCATTTTTGATTGATACAATATATTACATCATTGTATTTGGTTGAGAAACCTCTGAGATACAAGGTTTTGAAGATTACTCATGGTTTAGGGTTTTTTGTTGGGGGATTATACCTCTATAGGGTTGAGAAAGGGCCGCGTGGGGGCTATCCATTCTCCATGCCTAGGTCTACTGGGATGACTTGTTTCCCACTCGTAGGTAGGGCTCTTGATCTAGCCTGATGGTTGCCTCTAGTTGTTGCATGGCTTAGTCATCCAACATGGGCAACGACCCCCTAAGTAGTTGGTAGCATGAGACGAACATGAACAATCACTGTCAACTTTTACTTCAATTAGCACTGGTCTGGGCATGACCAATGATCTAGAATGACACTTCAACTCACCGTAGATTAGTCCAAAGGGGGAAGAAGGGTCCAATCACCCTTGCAACCCATCGGTCGTGTGCGGCCAAACACCGCAGACTCAGATCCGTCCTCTCGAATTATGTTAGGAGGATAAGTGGAGACACCCCTTTTTGGGCTTCGGAGGTGGCTCCGTCAAAGTGAGGAGAAGAATAAGGAGGTAGGGGGTACTATGGTTCAATAAGGGTCAAGAAAAGAGAGGAAACGAGTTGGTGAATGTGTTTTATAGGAAAAAGGAATAGTAAAATGTGCTAAAGTGGATGGAAAATGGGGCAGGTGTGTCATGATTCCATGGACTCTGGACATTGCGTACGAAGGTTGAAGATAATATGTCATCCATCAGATTGAGGTCAGATCTGTGGCCCAAGGCATGGATGGTCGAGATGAGTCCAACAGAAACCTGGTGGGTTATGATTGATCAAGGTTGAGAGCATGGGAAAGCCAGTGATGGGCACAAAATGCGACTGGGCCTCATGGGTATGGCCCCCAAAGGCTGGCCCAAGACTGGGGAAAAGGGGGAGAAAACCCCCCAAAAAGGTATTGAATCTAGGTTTTTCAAATAGGCATATAATCTCCATACCAGCTCTGATTTGAGTAACAAAAAATACATTGGAAACGTGAGAGCATCATCTACACCAAGAGAAAAATATTACGGTAGGGTCTGTACAAAAATGAAATAAAAAATAGGATTGAAGATGATGATGTGTAATGTATCCCAAAAGTAGGTTTTATATTAAAAAAGAGCATCACCACAAGGCACTAGTACAAAAGGTCATTCAATTGAGTGTAAAAACACATTGAATCATGCAATTGAGGGCTAGATTGAGGGACTAGTAAAAGAATGAAGTTGATGAGGATGAGATTGTGAATCATAAATTATAAAAATATAAGAATAAATATATTGCACAATCTTGACATCTTAGCAAGAGAAAGGTGTGAATGTAGTACTTTAAGGTGAATTTCATTGAGATTAAGGAAGTTGTATTTCAAATTTTGTCAGACTATCTATGATAAACAATTTGAAAAATATATTATTCAAATAATAATATCATTTAAAATCGACAAAGAAGCAACATTACTAATCAAATCCATTAAAGAATGAGTTATATTTAAGGTTTAGAAGTTCCACGAACTATCTAGTACATCAACTGGAGGTCATGTGACTCTATGTTGTGTATTTTATGATCTTTTTATCATTGGGATGATTATAAACTTAATCTTATCATTTTTGGAGGTTTCGAGAACCCAAGAGTTGTATCATTGTAGATCGGTTCCCATTTTTTCATCTCTCATCTTGATTTATTAATTATTAAACCAAGATCACATAAATAAGGTGAATATGTATATAACATATAGAAGCAAAATAAAACTAAGAAATTTATAAAACATTCATGAGCTAATATGCTGGCTTGAAGGTGATTGACTACGTAAAATAGGCAAACTTGGAATATATCATTAGTATATCTAAGTTTTGTTATGAAAGACCAGTACATATGTTGAGCTAGTAACCCAAGGACGATGGACCAATCACTCTTGAAGCTAAGTCCTACATAGATATTGGATTTATATGTGAATCATCCCAGATTTGTTATAAATAGAAAAAATGGGAATCTTGAAGGAGAAATAATTTAATTGTGAATGGAATGGATAACAAATGTTTGGAGGTTGTTTTAGTTGTATATATGATCGAATAGGCACTATGTAATATTTTGGTATGGAACCACCTATTTAAAGAGGTTCATGTCTGTTACAAGCACAACTTCACTCCTAAATGTTGAAAATACATTTTTACAATACTTTTACAATAAGGTATCTTTGGGTGTCTAACCCCTTAATGTATTTATTAGAGCATCATATTCAAAATCTTATTGTTTAGCCACTATTTTCCATTTTATGATTTTAAACAATGATTCTCCCCATGACGTGAGTAGAATGTAGACAATAATTTACTTTCCAATGGGTATCACGTTTTACTTTTTAATATAATTTTTAAATATACCACATGTGGTGGATTTTAGTTGAAATGTCAAATGCTTGTGTTGAGATTTTGGGAGGTTGTTTCTCCTACAAATGTCATCTTGTTTTAGTGTATTTAAGAGAAGGCTTTCATTCACAAACACCATCTAACTTGAGCCATATCAACAAACACACTTACACCACCGTTCCCCAAACTCCACATAGAACCGACACCTATAACTTTTGAGTTTTATCATGTCAGAAAATGAGATCAAGGACACTTTACCTATAACTTTTGAGTTTTATCTTGTCAGAAAATGAGATCACGGACAATTTCTTTGTGTTCTGTCGTATTAATAGATGGGCAAATGTACCTCCAATCTAGAGGAGACGAGGTAAGTGTGAAACACAAGAATACACTAATTGACTAGGAATCTAAATACTAATGGGCCAAATAGACTTGAGCCTATATACAAAATAAACAAAACACATAAACATTCTAACAGTTCAAACAATTCAACCATCTCGTGCACCAACTAGAAACTAATCGTACATGACTGTGATGTTCACTCACTGACAGTATCTTTTCCCAAAGGATACTCACGGTTATCATATAGGTGTACACAGTATCGCATATTTAATTGTTGTGGACTACTCGAGATGCATTTTGCTGATACCAACTTCCGCGGTGACTTTCTAGCCGTGTTTGCTTGAAAAGTGCATGATTAACGTCATCACTTTTACAAGACCGGGTGTTGGGTGGGTAAATTCGACAAACAGAACTTGTTCATACATTCAACCGAGTAGCTAGGGTGACGAAATTGAAAGTGAACTCCCACCGCACCCCACATCCCCACATTGCATCAGATGAGACGACTATTTGTCAGCACAAACGCCATATATAAACTAGATACGGACAATTAAACAATGAAGTCAGACTGCATAAGTTTAGTTTCAGCCAAGTAGAATGGTTGACAGATCAGATTCACATGGACACAACTAGTTCACTTGCTTAGATCTACGCCGATAAGAAAATGTGCATCACATTTCAGAGCTAGACGGTAGCTAATTGGTTTTAAAGCTGAGAAGTAAGATTGAAACGATACGGAAAGGACATTACTACGATTTGACACTGATAGCCAAAACCGTCCCTTGAGAAAAGAATTCCAAACGAAAGAGACTTTCTACATGAGGACAAGCTAAACTACAAGTTAAGGGTGTTTTATTGATGGACGCGGAAGGAAGTATACATTTTTAAAGAGCTCCCTAATCTTTTTGTCGATTGGGCTTTGTACACGCGTTTTCATAGAAAGCTTTTGAAAAACAACGTAGTGGTCAAGTAGGGGTGTTTTCGTACACACCCACACTAATAAACTACAACATGATACAAAAAAAAGAAGGAAACTTATATCTTGCTGGTCTGGGAGTTGGTAGAGCCTTGTAGTTTTGTTGATCCGAGAAACCATTCCATTTCAATGCATCAAACACTAGAAGCATTTCACATAAATTAAGCATTTCAAACTAGAAGCATTTCACTGATTCACCAACACCGTCTCTTCCAACTCACTAACGCTGCCATTTTTCCAACAAATATTGACAACTGATTGCAACATTCCGTTGCTCAAGTGATGATGTGATATCGGTAACTTTCCAATTTTCTATACAGTGTTACTCCTTGAGAGACATTTTGTTGGAATTGACTTCCAAAATCGCTTGTTGGTACTGGACTGTCTCTAACGTTATCAACTGTACTTGGTCGAGTGATATATGGGTAAACCAGGACCACCGAGTCTCTGGGCAAATTTGAGAGTCGGGCAAATCTGGTTCAGTTGTTTCGGTGCTGGAAAATCTATAGTTTGAAGTGACGAACCGAAAAAGACTCCTCCCAGTAAAAATCCATCAGACGCTGACGGTAACTAGTTGGCGTTTATGGTCATATACAAAAAGTTCCTTACAGCAACTACATCTAATTTAACACGAATAGAACAAGCCAGAGAAGTCCATGAAAATTCAATGAGAAATCGATAAGTGAGGTTAAAGAAAACTACATCTAATTTGACACTGATGGACAAATTGACCCCCATGAGAACAGTTGATCTGAAAGGAAGAAACATAGGCCTTATATTGAAGGCATTAAATCGATGGACGCACATGGATTCCATAATTGAGAAGAGTAGTTGAATCTTAATTCATGATCTGAACTGGGTGTGTAGACGCATGTGTCTTACTGAAATAGAAATCCGTCCAAAATGAAAGTAAAGGGTTTGGTAGGGGCGCCATTTTAATATATACACCTCCACAGTTAATCAAATTTGCATCATGAAAAATTAAAGAAAGGTAGACTTGTGCTCCGCTACGCTTTGCTGACCGGTGAGGAAGGCAGGGCCATGCAATTTTGTTGAAAGACGAGGACGTCTGATTCAAACTTCATGCTGGGCAGCTAGGGCTGCTACGTCGTTTATCCATTAAAGCGCACACGCTCCTCATCAGCGTTACCAACTACTTCTGTCTTCTTGTGCATTTTGAACGACCTGATCTTTCAACACATGACAAATAGATCTGTCCTTCTTAGACTAGGAACAAAACTGTACGCACCCAGGGATATCTTATCAGAATAAAATGACAAATTCCTAATTCGAAACAAAAAGTTATATACAGATTCCTCTCATAAACATGTAGTTGACTGAAAATACAGATTAAAGTCTATTTTACAAGCACAATAACTAATTCATAATTCAAAATTTTAACTGAAAAACTGCATTTACTCATCTCACGAACTTTTTTCGATAGTACAAAAGATGTGCGTGCATTGTTCTTTATTAAAGACATTTTCAATTTTGTTGTCTACTTAAACTGTTGGTTTCAAGACAATGAGGAGGAGCCCAATTTGACAGTTGTATGGTTGAAGGGTTGCATAAGATAATTATGTAAATAGTGAAGCTTCTCGGAATTTCAGGTAAGAATTGACATTACAGAAAAAAAAACACAGGATGCTGCTTGGACGTAAGGTACTAAACACACGCAGTCGTTGCCTCGCAGCCTACCTCAACTGCTGGCTGCTGCCCGACGACCGCTTCCTTGGCCTACACCGCCGGAGTCTATACTGGAGCGTTGCCAATCAATTAGTAGTTACATGCTTGATCTGTGTTGGTCGTCAGACAAATCATTGGATAGGGGATTAAGATATTATGGTATTGCTCATTTGATAGAAAACTAATACTGACGTATGCCCTCTAACATGCCTATATAAAGGGGACGAGAGCCTACTTATCACTCCACGAAATCACTTCCACCTCACCAATCACCACCAACATCTCTTACATATTCTTCCTCAGCAGTCAAGACTGCCGGCCGGCAGGGTGTCGCGGCAGGCAAACATGGCGGCCAAGATGGCCGGCATGGCCTGGGCAATAGCGGCGGTGCTTTGCATCTCCGTCGTGTCTGTCATGGCCGAGGACTACAGCTACTCTCCCCCTTACAAGTATAGCTCCCCACCCCCACCGCCATACAAGTACGAGTCTCCCCCGCCACCGCCTTACAAGTATGAGTCCCCGCCGCCTCCGCCTTACAAGTACAAGTCTCCCCCGCCACCGCCATACAAATACGAGTCGCCGCCTCCCCCGCCGTACAAGTACGAGTCCCCTCCTCCCCCGCCCTACAAGTACAAGTCCCCGCCACCGCCGCCATACAAGTACGAGTCGCCCCCTCCTCCACCATACAAATACGAATCTCCTCCTCCACCACCATACAAGTATAAGTCCCCGCCGCCTCCTCCATACAAGTATGAGTCACCACCTCCACCTCCATACAAGTATGAATCCCCACCTCCGCCGCCGTACAAGTACAAGTCTCCTCCACCACCACCTTATGTTTACAAGTCTCCCCCACCACCTCCATACAAGTACGAATCTCCTCCTCCACCGCCATACAAGTACGAATCTCCTCCACCGCCGCCATACAAGTACAAGTCCCCACCACCACCACCTTACGTCTATAAGTCTCCACCTCCTCCCCCCTACAAGTATGAATCTCCACCACCACCTCCATACAAGTATGAATCTCCTCCACCTCCACCATACAAGTACAAGTCGCCTCCTCCTCCTCCTTACGTCTACAAGTCTCCCCCTCCTCCTCCATACAAGTATGAGTTTCCCCCACCTCCGCCATACGTCTACAAATCCCCACCTCCTCCTCCTTACGTCTACAAATCTCCTCCTCCTCCACCCTACAAGTATGAATCCCCACCACCTCCGCCATACGTCTATAAATCTCCCCCACCTCCACCTTACAAGTACGAGTCTCCACCTCCTCCGGCATACGTCTACAAATCCCCACCACCTCCGGCGTACGTCTACAAGTCCCCACCACCGCCGGCATACGTCTACAAATCCCCACCACCCCCGGCATACGTCTACAAGTCACCACCACCACCGGCATACAAGTACACTTCCCCGCCTCCGCCTACATACTACTACACCTCCCCGCCGCCGCCCAACACCTACTGGAAGAGCTACCCTTCCCCACCCACTGAGTACTGGCATAAGTACCCTTCTCCTCCTACTGAGTACTGGCACAAGTACCCGTCCCCGCCGACCACCTACTGGAAATCGCCCGCCCCAACATACTATTACAACTCACCGCCGCCGCCGGTGTACTACAAGTGATGATTTGTGCTAAACTTACGACGAGCCACGAAATAATTTGCTGATAAGATCCCTTCAACCGTTCACCTGTTTGCTGCCGTGAATTTCTTTCTGTCTCCGTATTTTTCCCCTTCTCTCCTATACATTCCTCGTTTCAACCTGTATACCTTTACATATTCATACTTCGTGTATACAAAATATAGGTTTGTTTGCAATAAAAGAAGGACTATTTATATATTTGCGCACAACACTCCAACCTTCTACAGATCTGGGATGTTGTATGTACTCAAATGTTGATTCCTGACTGGTTGCAAACACAAAACTACGGACGACAAATTGAAACGTGATTTAGGACAGCTGTTTGGCAAACATCAACGGCAAAAATGTTTATAGGATTAGATCCCATCAAATGGGCTTGCCACTTGTTACTTGTCGTACATGAACACGGAATAAATGAACATAATCCACTATCTCCTTTTATAAAAAAAGCAAATTATCCAAATATCGCTTCAGGTGGAATCTAAAGCTTTAAGAAGCAACTCTTACGGCAGTACGCTTCGTTGAAGCTGTTATCCTATTTTGGGTCTTGTCTTGGTTTGAGTCCAACCCATGTTCCTACTTGGATTTAGATTAGTATTCCTATTTGGAGTTGTAGATGGCTCTATCTTCATGCAACTTGGACTCATGTTGTGTACTAGACTCCTATTAGGATTGTTTATTCCTAGTTGAAGCCTTATGGCATGGAGCCTATAAATAGGACCTTAGGGGCATGAGATTTTCTTGTACTGAGAAGTGCCAACATACAGCGTTGTACTGAAGAGAGTTCTCTCTTCTTTGAGAGTATCTCTCCTTTGTAATCTTTTCTCTGATATAGTGGAAATCTCGCCCCCTCCCGTGGACGTAGGTCATCTCGACCGAACCACATAAATCCTGTGTTTTGGTTGTGTGATTGCTTCTCATTTCTTGTTCTTCCGCTGCGAAATCGTCATATTCTCACGTTCAACTCTTAACAAAGTGGTATCAGAGCCGCGTGTTCAAGATCCGAACGATGACGAGTCTGTACAAGATCGAGAAGTTTGATCGTAAAATCAATTTCGGACTATGGCAGATCATGATGCGTGGTTTGCTCGTTCAACAGGGAGTCTCCGAGGCTCTGGAAGGGATCGAGAAGATGCCAGCCACTATGACACCGCAAGAAAAGAAAGTGATGGACCAAAAGGCTCTCACCGCCATCCAGTTATCCTCGGACTACAAGGTTTTGGCCGAAGTTGCCAAAGAAACTACTGCTGCCGGTATTTGGAAGAAACTCGAAGATCTCTACATGACGAAGTCTCTCCAAACAAAATTATATCACAAGCAGTGTCTCTACTTACTAGCATGGTGGAAAGTACATCTGTCCGTGATCACATTGACGAGTTTACATCTATTATTATGGATCTGGAAAATATAGATATTAAACTCGAAGATGAAGATAAAGCCCTTATTCTTCTGTGCTCTTTACCCCCTTCATACAAGCAATTTCGGGAAACTATTCTGTACGGAAAATCTTTAATCACGGTGGAGGATGTTATATCTTCATTGCTGTCAAAGACCATGGTTGATAAAGACCTAATTGCTTTTTCTAGCGGGAGTCAGTCAGAGGCTCTTATGGTGAGAGGTCGTACAAAAGAAAAGGGAAACAACAAGAAGGAAACACACAAATCTAAGTCTAAATCAAAGAAGGCCTGTAAATACTGCAAGAAGTCTGGACACATTGTCGATGAATGCTACAAGTTACAGAACAAGAAGAAGAGGGAGAACGAAAAACAAGAACAACCTACAAATGCTAATGTAGCACGTGAAGATCCATAATGTGTTCTTATGGCTTTATCTTCCTCATCCATCAATTTTCAAACTTCTTGGATTCTGGATTCAGGCTGTTCACACCACATGTGCCCACACAGAGATTGGTTTTCTTCTTATGAGCACTTTGATGGAGGTGCTGTAAACATGGCGAACGATTCTACCTGCAAGACAATTGGCATTGGGTCAATCCGCATAAAGATGTTCGATGGTGTTATCCGAACTGTCTCCAATGTTCGTCATGTTCAAGGTCTGAAGAAAAATCTCATCTCTATTGGCTTACTTAAAGCCAACGGTTTTCCATACAAGGCTGTAGATGGAATCCTGTCTATTACCAAAGGAGATGATGTTCTGATAAAGGGAGTACGTATTCCTGGAAACCTTTATAAATTAATTGGTGAAACTGTGACTGACGAAGCTGCTGTTGTTTCTTCCTCACCCACTCCAAAACTGGATGCCACTAAATTGTGGCATATGTGACTGGGACACATGAGCCAGAAAGGCCTAGAATTATTATGCAGGAGAGGAATTCTAGGTGATATCAGTACTGAAAAGTTAGATTTCTGTGAGCACTGTGTTATGGGAAATCAGAAAAAGGTCAGTTTTTCTACTGCAAATCATACTACAAAATGTACTGTTGATTACATTCATTCAGACATCTGGGGTCCTTCTCAAGTACCGTCCAAGGGAGGTGCTAGATACATGCTTACTTTCATAGATGATTTCTCAAGGAAATTCTGGGTGTATTTTCTGAAGCATAAATATGAGGCTTTTGATCAGTTTAAGAAGTGGAAGATGCTTATTGAAAAACAAACAGGAAGGAGCATCAAGACAGTGAGGACAGATAATGGCATGGAGTTTTGTTCTTCTGAATTCAATGAGTTCTGCCAGTCTGAGGGTATTGCAAGACATCACACAGTTAGACATACACCCCAGTAGAACGGTGTTGCAGAACACATGAACATAACTCTTCTAGAGCGTGAACGTTGCATGCTGATCAGTGCAGGACTTAGCAAAGATTTTTGGGCTGAAGCCATCTCTACTGCAGCCTATCTTATCAACCGTTCACCATCTACTCCACTTGGTTTCAAAACTCCTGAAGAGGTATGGTCTGGTCATCCTGCAAAATATTCAAATCTGCGTATTTTTGGTTGTCCTGTATATGTCTATTCAAATGAAGGAAAGCTCAAGCCTAGAGCGAAGAAGTGTATTTTTCTGGGTTATGCTGATGGTGTGAAGGGATACAGATTCTGGTGTACTGAGCCAAACTCATCAAAATTCTTGATTGAAAGAAATGTTACTTTTGATGAGTCTACCATGTTTTCTGCAAAACAAGATGGCGTCCATTCACAAGCTACAGGTTCTCAGAGTTCCACGGAACAGGTGGAGCTTGAAGTTAGTGCACACAGCCCGACACCTCCTGTTGTTACACAGGAAAATCCAGATGATGTTGAAGATGACACTCATGAAGAACATACATATATCATTGCTACTGGGAGACCAAGAAGACAGATCAGACCACCTGCAAGGCATTCAGATTATGTTGTTGCATATGCCCTTGCTACAGCTGAATTGCCGCAATCTGAAGAGGATGAAAACTACATGTCTCGTGTTCCCTATTCCAGTGCAGTTGGTAGCATCATGTATGCTATGATTTGCACGCGTCCAGACATTGCACAAGCAGTTAGCATGGTGAGCAGATACATGTCCAATCCAGGAAAGCTACATTGGCAAGCAGTCAAGCACATTCTTAGGTACCTTAAGGGTACATCTTCTACATGCCTTGGATTTGGTAAGAGCACAGAGACGCTTGTTGGTTATGTTGATTCTGACTTTGCAAATGACCGTGACAAAAGGCGTTCTCTTACGGGTTATCTGTTTACTATTGGTGGTTGTGTTCTGAGTTGGAAAGCTACATTACAACCCACTGTTGCATTGTCTACTACGGAAGCTGAGTACATGGCATTGACAGAAGCCATCAAAGAAGCCACCTGGCTGAGAGGACTGTGTGCTGAGTTTTATATTCTTGACAAGACGATGACCATCTATTGTGACAGTCAGAGTGCAATTCACCTTAAAAAAGATCAGATGTTTCATGAAAGGACAAAGCACATCGACGTCAAGTATCACTTCATCAGAGAGGTGATAGCGTAGGGGAAGATTGTGGTGAAGAAGATTGTAAGTAAAGAAAATCCTGCAGACATGATGACAAATCCGTTTCCAGTTTCCAAGTTCAGACATTATCTGGACTTGGTTAGTCTACACAGCACGCAGTGACGCCCTTAGGGGCTGGAGGGGGAGAGAGATCTACTATTATTCTTTTTCAGAGAGACAGAGACTTCAAGTCAAGGTGGAGATTGTTATGTGACTTGAAGACTCCTAATCCTAATCCTACATGGTGTGGCAGTCCTATTTTGGGTCTTGTCTTGGTTTGAGTCCAACCCATGTTCCTACTTGGATTTAGATTAGTAATCCTATTTGGAGTTGTAGATGGCTCTATCTTCATGCAACTTGGACTCCTATTGTGTACTAGACTCCTATTAGGATTGTTTATTCCTAGTTGAAGCCTTATGGCATGGAGCCTATAAATAGGACCTTAGGGGCATGAGATTTTCTTGTACTGAGAAGTGCCATCGTACAGTGTTGTACTGAAGAGAGTTCTCTCTTCTTTGAGAGTATCTCTCCTTTGTAATCTTTTCTCTGATATAGTGGAAATCTCGCCCCCTCCCGTGGACGTAGGTCATCTCGACCGAACCACGTAAATCCTGTGTTTTGGTTGTCTGATTGCTTCTCATTTCTTGTTCTTCCGCTGCGAAATCGTCATATTCTCACGTTCAACTCTTAACATAAGCACCCAGCGACCAAAAATTGCACGTAAAATTTTGCGTAGTTCTGGAAAAGAGTATCAGCCTATTTCATGACATAATAAATGCTAATCTAGTATAGCAGGCCCCAAGCTTATAGTTCAATCTAGATGTCACTACTTGAATCCTACTACTAGTTTATCATATCCGTTTCAATGCTAATCTTTTTGAACCTCAAATACAATTATTAAGTATAACTACTCCATTTTGTTGGTTGTAAGTACATTTACTTCATATGGTTTAGTGTATTTCATAGCTAGTGATATATTTATATAGTCTCAAAAGAAAAATGGATCCAACCATTTATTTAGTCACATGAAGCAGTTCAAAAACTGAAAACACTTCCAAACATATTTCATTTTTTTACTTTATTGGGATTCTTTTTTTTTTAACAAGAGAATTACTTGAGATTTCATATTCACCCTGTGATTTAACAAAGTAGAAGAGGTATTGTAATATCATATTTAACGACCTGCGTGAATTGAAAATACAATAAAAGATAGACCTAGTAAACCTAGGAATACAACTATCGAGAATAACAAATTTTGATCCTTGCTTAGACGTGAATGGCCATTGTATCAAGATGTTGTTAGTTCTATTTTCTATAGTCGCACATAGATGTTACATGATCGATAGTTTAGCAATTAACAAAGAATAATTATTAAATTTCACTAATTGAAAAAGAGTTAGTAACATGATGACAAAAAAACTCTCCACTAAGGAGTTACATGAAAGGAAAAACGAAAGTTTATAAAATGAAATAAACTCTATCTATCTAAATTCTCTAGGTAGCTTTAAGCATCTTTTCTTTTGGGGTCATCTTCTCTAGAAGTCAATTTTAGCATTTTAATAACAGATTCACCTAAAATTCCGTGAAACGAAAACACAGACAATATACTAAGTTATACTAGTATGTGGGAGAAATAAAATACTTACACATATATGTAACAATTTAATCAACTAAGAGCAACAATTATGGTTACAAAATTGAACATACATTTTTTTCTAACTTGTCAACTTAATCTTTGTGGTACACTCCCACTTTGGAGTACTCATTGTGGGGTTCCCTCTCTCTAGGGTTTAGTCCCTGTAGTGGACTTCCCATAACCTCCTACTCATGGGCTTAGTTTATTCTGTCCTTCCTTTCTTGGCTAAGCCTCACAATGGCCATCTTATCCTGACTTGGCCTCGTAATGACCATCCTATTCTGACTTGGTCACCCGTCATCATAATGACATTTCATATATCTCACATGTATTTCTTAAATCCACCAGAGATAGTTGAGTGAGCTATACTTATATATTGTGATACTCATGGAGGGTTTAAAGAATACAAGAATTAAATAAACAACCAACAATCTATTTGTAATCAATATGAGAAACCTCAAAAAACCACAAAAGTCGTTTGTCAAGTAGTCATAGGCGTAACCACATACCCTTCTCAGAAGAGATCAAAAGTCTAATATATGAGCAATTGAGAATAAGCAAGCAATCACCCTTAAAGTAGTGCATAACACACAAGTATTACTATTTTATTCAAAATCTATTATTAAGACTAACTTGGGTTTCAAGTTAGGGTTTTGAGGTCAACTTAGGGTTTCATTAGAATTTTGTCTTTCCAAATCCTAATTATTACTTTTAATGTCTTATTAACTCATAAATCCTAAATTTTATGTAATATTCATTAGTAACGTCAAATTAAGTCCAAGATATCCTTTTTATCCAAAAAGACTAAATTATCAATAGAGTCATTTAAACATATTTTGATGAATATAGTTAAGAAATTAGGCTTTTATACTTTAAATACATTAAAGTTAACAACCTGAGACACTTTTTGAATTCGGTACAGATCTAGGCCTTGAAACTATTTTTAGTGAAATTCTTGTATTGTTTTATCAATTTTCATACATAATATGTTGCTATTAGATATTCCTATTAATTACTATGAGTTTACTAAAAATTAAAAGATTTCTAGCCAATGAAAGCTCGCCACCTAGGCGATGAGCCTGGGCCCCAACCTTGCAAACTCGGTTGGGCTGAGCCAATGACCTTAAGCTAACTCGCCCATCTGCGCTTGTATGGATTTCACTTAGACAGGGCGTAAAGAAGGGAAAAGGACCAACGAGTCCTTTCCTGTACTGAAATGAAGATGGGGGCAAAGGGGTAAAATCCATAGAGGTTATATTCAACCTTTTCTCCTTCTCTAGTGTGAGAAGGTAGTCAACTTTCTGCTTGAACTCAAGATCCAATTTGTCTTAGTGATCAAGTAGACTAGAAAGACCTTTACCACTCTTCCACGATCTCATTTATGGTTCCATTTGTTCTGGTGTGGGTTGGTGTGAGAGCTCGTTACTGTAAAGACCAAGTCTCTACTATTAAACATGATAAACAAATACACCAATGGTGTGACAGCAAAAGAAATAAACTTGACTATATTCAAAATGTATAAAGAGTACATTACAAATTTTCCCCAAAAGGGGTACATCTTTATACAAGGAACTAGGATCTAGGTAGAGGAAGACTTAGACTAATACAACATTGTCTCCACACAAAACAACTTATAACATAAAAGCAACTATGATCATGCAAGCTATATATTCCTTTTCTTCTTGTCCTATCCTTAGCCTTAGGTTCACCAAGCTTCCATGCATACTCTGATCCTAACCTGGATGGTTGGGGTCATCCAACAAGAGAGAGATAAAAAAGTATGTGTTAATAAAAGGATAAAGGCAATCATAAAGCTAAGCAAAAAGATTCCACTAAGGAATTTCAAGGAGTGAGAAGCAATTGAGTAAATAAGATTTTAGAAAACTGCCACATTTAAATATCAACAAATATCACATTTGCATGAATATAAATTATGACTCAACATCCTCTCAATGTAGGGTGAGGCACCTACCGGACCTCACCAATGGAAGGGGGACTAAAATCCCAGTGCCTAAAAAGTGGCAGGGGGACTAAAACCCCAGTGCCTAATATATAAAATGGCAGGGGGACTAAAACCCCAGTTCCCGGCAAGGGGACTAAAACCTCAATGCCCTGTGGGTGGTTTGTACTCATGTACACTACATTGTCAATTGGCCAATAACTATATCATGCATAAACATTCACTTGGCAGTAGAGTGAAAAGTATAACAATATTGCAACATAGCATTGAGAATAAAACCCAAGAAATAAATAGGCCATCATAGGCAACAACAATATACAATGTTTCCAAGTATTTCAAAAGATGAGCCAACATAGGCAATAGCAATATTTAAGCATTTCCAAGTAAATGAGACAATGTATGTAGTAGCAAGATTCACATAATTCAAATGAATGAGCCACAATGGCATTAGAAGCATAAAATAAGTAAAGAGCCAATAAATGCAATTAGAAGGATAGCAAGGCTAGCACAATAATGATTGTGGGGTTGAAAAAGACCCAACTGAGAGATTAGGATTGTTTACACAATAATCATTCACATTCATCCATAGAGATCTCATATATGAATAGGGTCCACATACCTGTTTTAATTAATTACCATCACATTCACCAAACTGATTGCATCACCTTCCATATTCCCTAGTTATAACCATTACATATGTATTAGTATATATAAAGGCGTAAGGCATAGGAAAAACCCTAATTTTCTACCTTCAAAACCAAAACTCGATTTGTGACTCAAAACCTTGACCAAACGATTACTCATATTCTCCTAATTAATAAAACATATTTTATTTTCCAATTTGGAGTTAAAATGAATTAATTAGGTATTTTAGAACATTTGATATACTTAAAAGGCATTCAAAGCAAACTTTGAAAAAGGAATCAGATTCATGACTCAAAAACTCCAAAATCGAATTCTACATTAAAAATCCTTGCCATTGACTATTTATTTGTATTTTTCGGACATGGGAATGATTTATTATGAATTAATTCATCTCAGCCAATCAGAATGCAAGAAAAATCCACGTGGGCTAAAAGCTTGCGCCAACGGCGATTGAGTGGGGGGCGAAATTACCAAAATACCCTTGTGGGTTAAATAAGTCTATCATAGTAGTAGGGGCACTCTATCCATTTGTGTGTGCCAAACTCGCAGGCAAGAAAACTGAACCTAAATTGAAAAGACAAAATTGCCCCTACAAAGCCAATCGATAAAACAAGGGCACAGGGGCTCCATGGTCATTGCCTGACCATGAATGTTCCCCTAGCCATGGCGACGAAGCCACAACCTGGAGCTCGGCTCCATGTCTCTAGTTCGCCACAAAGAGCACAAGACTGGACTGAACCAGGAAGCAGACTCCCCAAAAACTCCCAAACACAGAGATCAGCTTCTCCCGTACTCGCGTGCTCAGGAGCAGAAGAAGTCACTCCAGACTTGACCGGAATAGGGGAAGGGGAAAGTGAACGAGTACCCAAAGAAAACAAAGAAGAAGCTACCTTCTGAGGCTGTCAACGCACTCACGAAGTTAAGACGAGCCTAATCCAGGTCTTTCCGCGGTGGAGGAGCACCAAAGGGGAAGAAATGATAGGCGCCGACGAGGAGGTGAACCCGGTCTATAGGAATCGAAACCTGGGGGCATTTCGGGTCAAGAGGATGACAGAGAAGTGAAGAGTCAGGGCCACAGATGCTCACCGGGATGGCTATTGAGCCCAGGTGGTAGGAGGTACAAGCCGCTAGACAAGATTGCTAGAAAAGCAAGTGGAGTAGGGAGGGGTGATAGGGGGTAGCTAGAGTCCAATTGGGCAAGGATAAGAAATGTTCCGGGGCTAGGCGTGCTTTAACCGCCCTTATAAAGGAGTGAGGTAGGGTCTAGAGCCTACTGTAAGAGCACGGAGGAGAGGAGGAGACAGCCCAGGTTGGGCGTTTTGTATATTGTCCAAGAGAGCGGCTGATCTAGGGATCGCTCGAACTGTCGTGATGAGAGGAATCTAACAAGACAAGATTCGCACAAAATGGTTCAGAGGAGAGGAAGAACGGATCGAAGGAGCTAGAGCGGCCCGTCTGTTCAGATGACCGGAGGAAGAAGACGACGGGAGGGCCGTTGGATCATGGGTCAATCTAATCAGAACCGTCGGATGGCGCTGAAGGTGAAAGGGGTGCGTGACATATGCATTGAAGCCAAATCATAGCATTATAGAATCATTTAAATGAAATCGATTAAATGCACTATTGTAAAAGCTTATAAAATCAATTTGAGGGCTCAAATGAACTCCAAAAGCCACCAAATTTTAACCACATGTTCACATTAAAGTGTAGCATCATGATATATAATTATATTTCGTATTTAAGCTCACGAAGGCTCATAACTCATATGTTGTCCATTATTACATGTATTAATATATTAAAAGAGGTAAAATAATATGGAAAACTAATTAATTGAAATATGGGAGTAATATTTCGAGGCAATCATCTCCTAATTATTTCAAGAGAAATAACTCACCATATTATCCCCTTTTCACACATTTTATCCACTTAAGAGGAGAGAGAAAATAAAGGGGTTAATATACTCACAATTAATTCAAATGCACATTGTTACTAATATATTTATCCAAAAGCTCCAAATTAATATTATCTACTTATATCCATCCTTAATGACCAAATTACATTATTAACCTTCACTTATCTCCTTAATTGGGTTATTTGTGCAAACACCCCTTCATTAACATAAATGAGGGAAAAAGATAATTTTAAACATTGAATTGTGCTCAAATTGCACAAGGGGTCCAAAAAGAATATAAAACAAGGGAAATTTATGAAAAAGGTCCAAATGGACTAGAAGGCCAAGAAAAGTTCAAAAGTGGGTAAATTGTAGGGAAGACCCTAAATTTCAGTATGTTATAGTTACACTAAATGAGATTACTCAAAACATAAAGCACAATCGATCACTATAATCACATACCCAAAAATATGGATAAATTAAAACCAATTTCAACGTCAGCACCTGCTTAGAAACATTTGCATAAGAGCACAACATCTTTCTTATATCCATACTATCCCAAGAATTTGATACAAATTATTCTATCATCTTAGCCACAATTTATATACATTGGAGAACAATATTCATATATGCCACACAAATAAGCATTAATATGCTAACAAAAGTCGGATTCATTTGAAACACCATATACAAATGTTTTCTCTCCTGGACCTGAGTGTACAGGAACGACCCTAGGACACACTAGACATCTATTCAACTTTCTCAAAGATTCATTACTATAGCTCCTCTTTGATGTCACATATTTGTTTTTGTCACTTCAGATTACCTAAACAATGTGGCGAACCAAAAGGGTGAGACCCATGTCCCAACAAGAGATATAACCTCCAACAACACTTATTGATTATAACATTTTAAATAGTAGATAACTAAGTAGTTGGAGTATTTAATAATCAATTGAACAGATTGAACAGTTCAAGTATACTAAACAGATTAAGAAAATCATCTTAGCAACAATTATGATCATCAATGCATATATAGATAACAAAGAAATCCATTTCTTTGGATAGATATCTACTCAAATGTCATCAAATTGCATCTAATAACAATCATTATCATTAATATGACTATCATTATATTCCTTGCTAATAGTACAAGCAATCTAGTAGCATAAGCATCCCTGCCATCATGAATATGTCTAGTAACATAACATGGCAATCAAGATTGGCATCTCAAATAAAGGGAATAGATCTATATCATAAGTAGAACTAACATATAACACAATGAACTACATAGGCATGATTAGCAATTTAAGCATTTCTAATTACATAGGCATGGCTAGCAATATTAAACATAGCTAGCAACAACATCTTAACCATCAGTGTTAGTATATTTGACAACATAAGTATGTTTACAACATGATCATAACTACAACATAAGCATATCTATTATCTCTTATTGTACTATACATGATCTCAGTGAAAAGAAAGCAAATAAGGGTTTTCATCCAATATGAAGGGTTGTGTATAACCCTAAATAGATATGCTACACAACTATTTTATATCTTTTATTATTCCCCGAGGAAATTGAGGGTACCACTCAAAATCCAACTGACCACTACTAAGTCTAAATTAGTGCCATACAAGATCTAAAAAGAGTCAGACTCCTAAGATCTTCTCCGCCCTCAGTCAGTACGGGTTTGCCATAGTGACACATAAGGTCAAGATGCTAACAACCTAGTCCATCCTTGGTATAGGTCACGTCACTAGTAAAAGTAGGTGGGTACGCATACCCTAACATCCGAGGTACAACTGTAGTTGTCATCCAATCTTGTCACATATATAATCACCGAGACATGACTGCAGCCATCCTCAATCACATTAGATGTATGAGGCATGACCATAGCCATCCTCTACAAGTTGCATTGTAGATGACAAGGATATATCCTCAACTTTCCACCCCCACATACTCAAAAGTATGCGCTCACAGTTTCCCTTAGGAATACTTGTTTCACCATCTGGCAAGTTCTGACACTCAGATGGACCTATGGCACATGGCACTACATGATTAGAGTTTCACTTGATTAGTTATGCCAATTGGGTGAATTAAGGCTGCATCAAACAAGTGGACATACAAACCCTAATTCACTTCTAGCAAGCATATAAATTTCACAACTTTTAAAAGATATAAAATGTGTGGAACATAATTTCTCATATCACCATCACATGGTACTATTCACTTTCCATTCATGAGACCACACTAGTCATCATACTATCACAAGATATAAATCCTTTTTACAATATCACAAGGTATCAACCCTTATCAACACAAGAGGATTACACCTCATTCAAGGCTCAACTATGCCCAAAAGGTCATTAAGACCATCATACTATCACATGATATAAATCCTTTTCACAATATCATAGGGTATCAACCCTTATCAACATAAGAGGATTACACCTCATTCAAGGCTCAACCATGCCCAAAGGTCATTAGGACCATCATACTATTCCCTACAAGATCATCATTATCTTTTCATGCCTTATAACAAGGCTCAACAACATCACTTACATATAATATACCATATCAACACATATTGCATTAATGACTTGGGAGATATTAATAAACAATCATGACAGGGTTATATTAACGTTAAGAACATTACTTTATTAGGTCAACATGCAAGGAATCTAGATATGATTAACCATCATCATATTCATAACGCACATGTTTAGCATAAGAAAGTATCAACCATGTGGCTATGATAACCACCAATTAACATATTAAGGTTATGATCATATTAAGGAGCACTAATACAGAACATGCCTTTGGTGTCGGTTGTTAACCCCTTTTAGTGACGGTTTTCAAGTGACGCCTATGTGGGTGCCGCTAAAGGTCGAACTCTTCGGCGTCAGTTTTATAACCGACGCCTATATGATTAATAGGCGTAAGTTAGATATAGTCGGCCGACGTCTATAGGGTTTGCGCCACAAAAAGGGCAGCACCTAGGACACTTTTTGCGTCGGTTAACAACTGAACAACCGACACCATAATCCCAGACGACACGGCTGTGCTTCACTGCACGGCCGTGTTTATTACTATAGGAGTCGGTTATATATGAATAAGCGATGCCATTTCCACCACGGCCGTGGTTTCCTGCACAGTCGGATTGTTTGTCACATTAGGCGGAGGTTTTATCCAATAACAGACGCTGTAGGCCTTTGATGACGGTGTTCTATAAATAACCGACGCCTATAATTTAATTATTTTTTTATCAGTTTGCAGGCCTGCTGTGGCGGGTCAGCAGGATGAGAACCTACAGTTCAGTTTTCTGAACTGCAGGTTTACGACATCCATTGATATCAGCCTACAAACAGTCCACAAACCTGCAAAATCAACAAATATTTTTTCACACAAGTAGATACATTCAGACATCAATTCAATTCTCACATTCACACATGTAGAAACATTCAAATACATGTAGAAACATTCATACATGTATAAACATTCAGAAATATTCATTTTCAAAATATCATTCAGCATCGCTATCAGCATCCCAATTCTATCTTACAATCGCCACTGCTTGTATGGAATTTGCCCATTCTTCTCTTACTTCATTTAATGCTTCCATCGTATATGGATTATGTACATTTTTTAAGCGTTTACCTATAGTGTGGTCAATTTTAAACACCTGCAAAGAGAATGATGTATATATATACGTAATAATATAAAAATAAGATTGATATATTTCATACTAACTAATGAGACTATATATAATACCTCATGTATGGTATTAATATCCAATGCGGCATGTCGGATAATCGTATGCATAAATCGCATCACATAGTATGCACATGCCTATCCGTTGTCTTGTGTAGCGCACTATAAATTGAAACATACAAAGTATTAAAAAATACAACTAAGCACAGTTCTCATAAATAATATATACATTGGAGTCGGGAACTTACTTTTACGTTCTCCCAAATTATTGGCTGGTTCTTTCTCCTTGGGACATTTCCTCCAGCATTTTTGAATGCATCTAAACCCCTACATGTTAATGTAACACAGTAAATTGCATAATTAAATAGTAATGTAATAACATATGTTAACAGATATAAAAATGAAATATTTCTCACCAGAATAATGGCATTCTCATTACGTGTCCAATCTTAGTGTTCAATGTACTTCCCACAGGATCTAGATAATAAACAGTGAACGTCCCAGGGACAATAACTAGTAACTCCCAATGTCTATCGCTAGAGGTAAAAAAGTTAAAAATTAATAACTCAAAATGCACAATAAAAATGGAATTTTCTTAAGTCCAAATTATAAATAAAGTAAACTTACTTAACATTGAATGGAGCTATTATTATCGTCTTCTTTTGCTGACCGAAAAATTGTAAAAGCATCTATACAGTATTGTTGAACACTATCAGGGTCTTTAGCTACCATACTAATCAATGATGGAATAAAAAATCCCACATGATCAAATGCAAATTGTTTGCATTGATCTTCGACTAAGTAGCTGCAAAACATGTATTACATATGCATTAATATATAAGAAACCAGATCACCAGATCTTACATAAGGTATATGGATGTATAAAAAAGATCTCACCTTATCCATGTCTCTATCATTGATGTATTCAACCAATCATACATAAATAGCTCAATAATATCTTATATAAATAAAGAGCTATCGTATGATTGACCTGCATAATCTGCTTCTAAAGAAACAATTATAGGGCAATGTATATTATGTGCCCGTAGCCAACATGCCATTCCCCTACAAGTAGGACCTAACGGGTATTTTAGGTCAGTTGGAACCTAACTTGGTAATGTAGGAAGTGGATGTGGAGGCCTAGGTGCTCCGGGTGTCTTCTTTTTAACCTGTATATATAATTTCAGACCAGTTGACCTCATATATACACATTAACAATCTAAAGTAATGTAAATTTATCTTACAATTTTAGTAGTGTAGACGACATCTACTTTGGGCCAAAATATCACCCCTCCTTCTACATCAGCAAGTGTATCAATATCCGGGTGGGGATATGGCAATGTAGCTTCCCTGTAATCGGGTAACACACATATCGAGCTCACACGAACGTAGCCCTGTGGCATTGGAGTCCCGTGAAACATTGCCCCAGGAAGGGACGGGTAAGCCTGCGCCTCTGCAACAACATAGTCTTGCATTCTTAAGTGGCATGGCTTCAATGCCTACAAATTTACGTAAAGAATATTATACATATCATCTTGAAAACATATCATCTTGAAAAGACTAGCTACAATGTCATAAACAATACTTACAGCAGACGTGTTAGGCGGTGGGTCTACATGATTACTTGTAGTCTATACATCAGGAGAAGAGTGGGTCACCATAGGCTAATTGGAAGCCTGAGATGCCTGCCACCGCAACAATACTTCCTTGACCTTCTCAGCAACTATATCATTGACCTTCTTGGCAACTATATCCTCGACTCTCTTATTCTCCTATACATGGATAAAAGAAACATTATCTTCTTATTATTGAATTCCCTTTGGCAGTAACATTATAAAAAAAGAATAGGTTACCTTCTTGGCAACTATATCCTCTCTCACCACATAACCTTCAATAATACTCCCTTCAGGCCGATAACGGTTTCAAACATCACCTTTAAAAATGCTCATGTATCGTTCAAAGGGATACATCCAATGCAAGAAAACTAGTCCCAACATTTTCCCTTCCCTAGTCAAGTGGACAACAAGATGTACCATGATATCAAAGAACGAAGGAGGGAAATACATCTCAAGCTGACATAGGGTAACAACCACTTCTCTTTGCAAATTATCGAGAGTATCAGGGTCAATAACTTTGCTGCATAGACTGTTGAAAAAGAAACAAAGTCTGGTGATTGCAAACCTTACATGCTTCGACAATATAGATCGAATTGCCATGGGCAATATTTGTTGCATTAGAGTGTAACAATCATGAGATTTAAGACCTATCAACTTCAGATCTTTCATTGATACCAATCTACGGATGTTGGATGAGTAACCACGTGGCACCTTAACATTTACCAAGCATTCACAAAAAGATTTCTTCTCCTTTGTAGAGAACATGTAATAAGCGGGAGGTAAGTATGTTCTTTTATTACCCATTTCACGTAATTCTGTTAATTCTGACCTTATTCCCATTACACGTAGGTCCAGTCTGGATTTTATCCCATCTTTAGTCTTACCTGGTATATTTAACAGAGTACCAATGATGCTATCACATACATTTTTCTCAACGTGCATTACATCGATACAATGCCTGACTGTCAAAGATCCCAAAATATTGACTTCTTCTTGAATGAAGAATTGTCACTCCGTGTGGCCATACTACATTGTGATTTCTTACCAAATTCATTGACAATGTCTTTTACTCTTTCATAAACAACATCCCCTGGTATAGGTTTAGGTGCACTCCGTTCATCATTTCTCCATGATTGTATTAGTCATTCAAGGACTATTCATACCCAATTACCATCATTTAGTTATATTAAAGCTAGGTATAGCAAGGTATACCTCATTAGGGTTACATATCAACACAATATGGCTATCAACCCTACTATTCATATGAGTGAATAGGTAAGACTACCTTATTAAGGGTAACCCTCCATTTGTTCCATCATCATTCAACCCATATCACCATACTACAATGTCACCCAGAACCATTGGATGTTTAAAAGGTAAGACCATTGGTTTTTTACATAAGTAAATACCTTAGATAAACCACCTATGAAGTCCTTGATTTGTGCTCTAGAAAGAGTCACCATCTAACCTTATACATCCCTTTATTAACAACACAAAAAGTTCCATTGAGAGTAGGGTAAAACTCAAAATCGACTGTTCATTTAAAACAAGCCATCCATTGTCAACAAGTAAGATCCTTAAGTTGATCATACAAAGGAAACCCTCTAAATCACATTATTAGTACCAACATATTACATTAGCCATCATTCCACTTTATTGGAGGAATAAACATTAGATCTTAACAATTGGGTCAAGTTTATGTGTTTAAACCATCAATTACAATATAGGTCCGACCATTGCATCAAGTGACCCAAGAAACCATTGATCTAAGGATTAATTGATGATACAACTATATTATTAACTCACCATAGATTTTGGAGACATTACCCACCATCATTAGTGACCATTAAGTCACCATAGGTTGTTAGATCAACACTATATTCATTAATCAACATCAAATATCAAACTAATATCACCATTGATTGATAGCATCATTAGGGTACATAGTTGTTAATCACTAGGCTTATAATTAGGCCAATATCTAACCTAAGTGGTGAACGTAAGCTGACACCCTTGGTCATCACTATTAGTTGTCATGAAGACAACACCATTGATTGTTGCAATGGTACCACCACCAAGTCATGGGTTTATAGAAGAAATCAGCTTAAAACCCTAAAATTAACCATTGGTTAATAGGTTCTTAGCACCATAGGTTGTCAAAAAAACCTAATCCAAGTCATATTATACCTTAGTTATAATGTAAAGATGATCACAGGTTCATCTAGAACTGAAATCAGAACAGGGAACATTATAAAAAATGAAATCCAAATCAAGCATAGCTTTTTAGTGCATGGATCATCATTTAAAAGCAAGAACATGAGATAGCAAGCTTATGGTAAGCAATAAACGTGGAGCCAGTTATAAAACTTGCCTCTAATTAGAATATGAAACCCCAAACAGATGAAAATTCGAGTAGGTAGGGTAGAGAATCCATTCATAAGCTATGAACTCGTCCATCTAGCACCTTTCTTCATCAAATGAGCAAACCCTGAGCATAAGGAGAAAAAAAGGTAGTGTTTTAGAGCATTAGAGAAATTTCTACCATGGAAAAACAAGGTTATGACCTGGAAAAAGGTAGGAGGAAGGATAACAAAGAAATAAACTGAGGAAATAAGGGGATGCTTACTCTTTTAGGTCAAGATCACTAGAAGGAAGCTTTTCAAACCCTAAAAGGAAGCCAATTGCAACCCTAGATTCTTTTTCAAAGAAGATCCCCTCTTTCTTCTTCCTTGGATAGGAAATTTGTAGAAGCATAGAGGGAGAATGAAGTTCATAGAGGAGGGAGTGGTGGAGAGAAAATGGCTCATTTTGGTGCTTAGGGATAAATATATGAAACTTTAAGTTAAAGAAAAAGAAAAAGTTGAAGTTCTAGTATCTTTCCAAGTGTCCATGGCCTTAAACTATTAAGAATATACAATCACACACACAAGCAGCTCCCACACCATACATAGAGACATTATTATCCCTCGTTTCTTGAATTCCAAGAAAAACAAATAATTCATTAGTTGATAGCTACTAAAGGTAACTCATCCATGAAGGGGTAAACCCTAAAATACCCATAAGGAAGACACCTTCAAACAATGGTTTAAATAGGCACCCCATGGCTCAAAAAGCTCAATAATGATGATAGAATATCCAAGTAACATAATGCAAGTGATAAATTGCAAAGAAAACCACTCAATGGGGTACATTTGTAGAAAAGTCCAAAATGTGCATAAAATTGCATAACTTGCTCAAACAATGTCCAAATTGGACCAAAATTGAAACTTAATCTTGTCTTATGATTTAAAATAATATAAAAGGTTACATTAGGGTTATAAGAATTAAATTATGATAATTAAGCTTATTCAACTCATTAAGTAAGTTTAGGGGCCTTACAGCTGGAGTTGGTGGAATGACAAGAAGGGGTCTCTAGCGATGCTTCAGAGGGGGATAAAAGTGAAGGGGTTGTTAGAATATAAAGTGAACCTAGGGAAACGAGTCTAAGATCTCACATAGCCTTGCAAGTGCATTGGTGATTTCACATTGGATACACAAACCCTTATACAACCTTGGGGTCAAGGGGCGGTTCTCATTATGTTGGTGATTTGAGAAATTCTTCTAGCATTCTCCAAGTTACAAAAAACATGAGGTAGGTAGGTTTGCATTGATCTCACAAATCTAATGGAAATTATTTCCTGATTTGATTTTGCATTGAATTGTGAGGAAAATGATCAGGAAAGTATGCCTTTACTACTTTGACTTTCGTTGTTTGTCACGAGCTAGAAGATGATTCCTCCCTCATCAGATTCTATTCAAATGGCTGAGAGTCCTGTGACAAGCGCATGGGCTGGGCCCAAGTTACCTTATCCAATTAAATTCATTACATTTGATTAATATATTCCTAATCGTCTACACTTTATGAAATCTAATAAAATCCATATCTCTTTCTCCATTTATTTTTTTTAATCCCAAATTTTAAAGGGGAGTTTTAATTACCTTTCTCTAGATGTGAGTAAGATTTGAGATCAAAATACTTAACTCAAAGGTATTTTTTTTAGTATCCAAATCTCTTTTTCATTCCATGCATTCTAAGGCAACAAATCAAATCTTTTCTCTTTCCTACTTTCTAATATTTCTTATTTTGATAACTTTTCTTATTAAAAACAAAGTGGAAATGAAATCAATACCTTTTTTGCCTTTGACACCTCTTTACTAGAGAATTCTACACAAATCCATATTAATTACTCATTACCTTTTGTAATTTATTTATTTTGGGATTTTCTCACTGTCTTTTCCACGTGTCCATTATTAGATTATTGAAAACAATATAACCACGAAAATCATGGAAAAGGGAAATTGTAACTCAAATCTAAACTTTTACAACCTACCACATCAATTTTATAATATATCCATATTATACAAATATTTTCATTTCAAATATGTGACTATATGTGAAAAACCATGTTATAACATCCTTCCTTCTTATAGAAATCTTGTCCTCAAAACTCAACTAATCATACAAACAAATAAGAAGGAGACTTTTCCATGTCGGTTTTTAGCTCCCATGTGTCTTCATCCCCTTCATGGTGCTCCTAAAAAACCTTTACCATCTCTATCTTTTTAATTCATGATCTCTTTCACCTTGGTATCTGATATTCACACCGGTGACTTAGGGTATGCCACTATTCCTTAGAGTTTAGTAGGTTCAATGTTCAACACATGGTTGGGAGCCTTCACATAGCGCTTCATATTGGATACAAGGAACACATCGTGCATCATAATATATTGTGGTGGTAAAACTAGACAATAAGGATCTTGTCAATCCGTTCTAAAATCTCAAACAGACCCACATACCGGGGACTCAATTTTCCTCTAGTCTTAGCTATAACGCGGAGGGGTTCAGATTTTCATAAACACATGGTAACCTACAGTAAAGTGCAAATCTATCCGCTTTGCATCAATATGACTTCTCTCGATCATGGTCTCTCTTCAAGCTCTGTTTGATCAAAGTGACTTTATCATCATACAATTGTAGTATCTCTAACCTCAAAAAGATTCTTTCATTGAAATCATCCTAATGAAGTGATGACCAACATGGCCTCCCATAAAGAGCTTCATATGGAGGCATCCCGATATTGCCTTGATAATTGTTATTATAGGGAAACACAGCTAAGGGCATCTATTCCTCCCACGATCCATCCCAATCAAGCACACATGCTCTCAATAGGTCTTCTAAAGTTCAAATTATCTTTTCTGACTGTCCATCAGTCTCGGGGTGATAAGTTGTACTGAATTTCAACCTCGTACTAAGTTCTTCTTAAACTTGTTTCCATAACTTTGAAGTGAACTTGGGGGGTCACATTTAGAAATTATGGAACTCAGAAAACCACATAAGTGAAATATGTCTATAATGTAAAGCTTAGCTAAGTCTAACACCTTGGCAGTGACTTTTAGGGCAAGGAACTGTACTGACTTCGTTAGAGGCTCCACCTCAACCCATATCGTATCATGCCTTTTTCTTGACCTGGGAAGACCCATCACAAAATCCATGGTGATTTGGTCTCGTTTCCACCCACAAATCATAATTGATAGTAGTAACCCGCTAGGTCATTGGTGCTCAACCTTCACCATTGGGCACATGAGACAACTGGCCACAAAAGAAGCTATATCTCTCTTCATTTCTGATCACCAGAGGTATCATTGCAGCATCTTAGTGGTGTTTGGGCATCTAGTATACTTTGATCCATGCACTTCTTGAAAGATATGAGTCTTTAAGGGTGAATACTCTAGAACCCAAATGCAACACTTGTATACAATTCCACCATCGACAACCATCGAGAGGTGTTTTTGAGGCTTTTTCATCAAACCCTTCATCTTATCTAACACTGGGCTAGTTAAATGGGTTGCTACAAACTCATACAACAGATCAGGATTGATCCAAATATTAGCAAGATGAATTCCATTCGCAAAAGGCTATGTAGCCCATCGAGCAAAGTTTTCCAGTGTCTTCCATTGGAAAACCAAACCAGCTGCACAACTGATACATTTTCTACTGATGGCATCGACAACCACATTGGCTTTGTAGGGATGGTAAGCTATGGTGAAATATTTTAGGTATTCCATCCAACGTCTTTTTCACAAGTTCAGGTCCTTCTATGTCAATAGGTATTTTAGGCTTTTATGGTTGTGGCGATGTCAAAGGTATCCCCATACAAGTAGTGTCACCAAATCTTGAAGGCACCAAAAACAGCTACAAGTACTAGATTGTGTGTTGGATAATTCAACTCATTGGGCTTGACTTGTCTAGAAGCAAAGGAGACCACATTCTTATTCAACTCTAACATGACTCCTAAGCCCATATGAGATGCATTAATGAAGATGATAAAACCTTTATTACCCAAAGGTATGGTCAGAGTTGGGGGCCCAGGTAAGCTTCTCCTTCAACTCCTAGAATCGTGCTTCACACAATTAAGACCAAATGAACTTCTCATCCTTCCGAGTGAACTTGGTCAAGGGAAAAGTAGTCTTTGAGAAATCCTTGATGAATCACCAATAATACCCGGCCAATCCCAAGATGATGCAAATGTAGGATGTGTTCTTTAAGGGTGGCCATTCCTAAGCCACTGCTACCTTGGTAGGGTTCACCAAAATGGTTCCTCTAGATATAATGTGTCTGAGGAACATAACTCAATTTATCCAAAATTCACACTTCAAATATTTCCCATAAAACTTCTACTTTTTGAGGATATCAAGGACCTTAGATAGTTGTTCACAATGTTGTTCTAAGTCATCAGAGTAAACCATGATGTCATCTATGAATACTATGACAAAGGTGTCAAGGAAAGGATGGAATGCACTATTGATTAGGTTCATGAACACACTTGAAGCATTAGATAACCTAAAAGTCATAATGAGAAACTCTTAGTGGCGATAGAGGGTTCAAAAAGTGGTTGATATCCTCACTCTTAACTTGCAACTAGTGGTAACTAGATCTTAGGTCAATCTTTAAAAAGACTCAAGCGGTTTGGGGCTGGCCAAATAGGTCATCTATGCGGGTAGATGATACTTATTCTTAATGGTGGTCTAATTTATTATTATGTATTATATGCACATGTAGAGTGATCCATCCTTTTTCTTGAAAAAGAGGATTGGTGCCCACCATAAGGAAGTACTAGGTCAGATGAAACCCTTTTCTAATAGTTCCTACAGTTGCTTCTTCAACTCAAGCAACTCGGCGGGGGCCATCTTATAAGGTGTCCTAAAAATTGAGTTTGTCTTGAGATCTAGCTCTATCGATAAGTCCACTTGTCTCTCTAGAGGTATACCTGATAAATCATTCGGGAACACATCAACATAGTCCCTAACTACCTCTAACTAAATTAAGAGTCACACATTCAACTCTGATTTGGTAAGTACAACTAGGAATACTAGACAACCTTTGGCTACCATCCATTCCACATTCACAGATGACACATACATGCTAGTGGTAGCATCCTTCCTACCTCTAATGGTAATGGGTGCATGACCTGGTCTCTCCATTCTTATTTTCTTTACCCTACAGTCTATTTTTCGATATGTTTATAAAGACAATAAATTCCTATAATGACATTGAAATCATTGACATCAAGTAAGATAAAAATCAGTAGGGGGTTCATTGTTCATATATTTTATAGGTATGATGAGTGTCTTTGAAAGGGATGACAAGATCCGACCACAAGGAGTAGTGACTTCTAAGACATATCCTAAGTCCTTAAAGTCCAAACAAACCATAGTTGCAATATTTCTTGAGATGAAAGTATTGGTAAAACCCGAGTCAAACAAAGATTTAACATTATGGCCAATTATATAAAAATTCCTACATTGCATATATATAACAGTCAAACTATGCACATCATGGTAAGGATAGGAAATGGTATTATAGGGATGGTTACCTTCTATAATTCAGTTGGCATTAGCCTGACCTTCTTCATTATTAATGGTGAAGACTCAAGCATGTCTCCACTCTCCTGCTAGTGGTGCTTCTCCCTGGGCTGTTGTAGTCACTAGTCAGGCTGCTAGTGGTTGTAGACCTCAGGGGTCAGGGAGAGGACAATTGGCTATGAGATGTCCCCCTGCTAATAGTGAAAACACACTCACTTCTTGAATCAACACTTGCCAGGGTGCTTCCTCCCACATGCGTGATAGATGCGATTATGGTCCTCATGATGGGGCTTTCCCTTCCATCCATTCCTTTCCTTACGATTGTTATGACCTTGGCCACTTATGTTGTCATTCCTTAGGGAAAAAGTTCCTTCAATGAACCCTAAATACCCCTTGTGCAAATTCTATGCAGGCATGACTATCTTTTCCATGTCTAGGGAAAAATTGAGGGCCTCAGTGAAGTTTGTGGGCTTAGTCACCATTACATGAGGTTGTATCATAGGATGAGTCATTCCACAAAATGTTCCATTCAATGCGCTTCAGTCACCATATATCCAAAATGTTTCAGGAGGTAGAACTTCTGAGCAAAGTCAACTACTGACATGTTTCCTTGGTAGAGGAAGATAAATTGCTTTTCCTTCTCTTTATTAGTGGAGTTGGGTATGAATCTTTCAAAGAATATAGTACGCCAGTCTTCCCAGGCTGTTGGTTCCTCATTCAGATCTTTTCCCATGATATGATTTTCCCACCAAATATTTACTACTCCTTCAAGAAGGCGAGCAAGGAAGAATACCCTTTTGTTCGGTTGAACCCCTAGAATGTGAAAGCCATTTTACAATACCAGAAGCCAGGCATCCACCTTGTCAACCAACTCAGTCTTGTTTTCACCCCAGAATTTTATGTATTCTTCTTGACAAAATCTTAAATGGTGGCTCCAAGATGAGGGCGGAAAGCTAGAGATTCACCACTCTCATCTCTAGCTACTTCTTTGAGTGCAAGGGAACTGATAGACTTTATGAGCTTCTTCTATTGCTCCAACCAGAGTGCATTAGGGGTGTGAAGAACTACTTCCCCAACTATCGATCTAGAGTCGACAACATGTTCAGGGTCAACCTTGGGCTTATCTTCTATCATATGTTCAATATTGGGTTCTGCACCATTTTTAGGGTTTGGCATGTCAAAGGGGACTTCCTCATGTTTAGGACCTTTTTCTCTAGAGGCCTCACATTCCCTTTTCCACTTCTTGGAGGAATCACCCTCCATGAATATCCTCTTCTTCTTTGAGAATAGTCTCTTCTTGTGGGAGGGCCTCCCCTCGAGGGTACTTCCTAGGTGTGTCATCGAGGATGGCAGTGTTCTTGACTCGGACCATGTAAGTTCACATAAACATATTAATCTCAATTCCATATTTAGGGTGTTTAAAGCATTATGAAATTATATCAATGACATCTTGTTTACATGCATTTTATTATTTGGTGGTGGTTTCCCTAATCCATAATATACTTAACCCTAATCCTTTATAACCCTAAACTTAAAAGGGTAGAGGAAGTAGTTATCAAGCCCCTAGCATTTTAGTGAGTGAAACACTACTACAAAAATGGCTTATGAAGTCACTTTCCAGGCGTTAGTTATTAACTAAGTACCGACGCCTAAAACCTACAGCGTCGGTTTAAAACAGAAACCGACATATATCAGATAGGAGTGGCCAGACATGGGTATCACTTTCTATTTAGCGTCGGTTCAAGAATAAACAACCGACGCCTAAAAACACCCGCCAAATCCAATTTATCCAACGAAAAAAAATTAGGTCCAAAATTTAACTAACATCGTCGGTTATTAAATACATAACCGATGACGAAAACCTTTTCACGCGGGACATTTTTATCGTCGGTTATATTCCCAAAACCGACGCCGATTTGTTTACCCACGCTGTCTGTGCCAAAATTTTTACACCCCTATGGCGTCGGTTTTTTCTTAGTGACCGACGCTGTTATGTTTTAGCGTCGGTTTGTTAAAGAACCGGCACTTAAGGTTAACTTAACTGCACCCGCGCGAGGGACTCTTCCCCTTTCTCTGTTTCATTCCTGATTCTTCAGTTCGCGTAACTAGGTCCGGTGATTTCTTCTTTGCTGGTGCCGCCGCTGCTCGATTGCTTCTCTGCTGGTGCCACCGTCGCTCGCTGCTCGTCTCCTCTCCTCTCCTCACTGCCACCCCCACTGGTGGCTGCTTTGGTCGCCCGTCTACTCCTCTCCTCTCCTACTAGGTCTCTGATCCTGGTCGCCCGCTCACCGCCGCTGCCCGTTTGTTGCTTGCTGCTCCGGAAACCCACCCTCTCACTTGCTGCTCCGGAAACCCACCCTCTCACTTGCTACCGTCACCGCCCTCTTTCCTGCTCGCTGCTCCTATAGGTATATCCTTTTCCTCCTCTTCTCCGCCATGTTGTGAAATCGCAGGTCGGCACGACTGTGCTGGGCAGCATGGCCGTGTTGGTAGCACGGCCGTGGTGGCTGATTTTATGCTATATTGCTCAATTATGTGTGTATATTTGTGTATTTACTATTTTGTGCTATTTTGTGCTTGCATATATTTGTGTTTAGGGTTTAGGGTCACATGTGGGTCTTCAATTTCTAAATTGATTATGTGACCCTAATTAATACATTATAACAAAATTGAATCGTGTATTTGTGTTGTTGTAGGTGTTGTTGACTTACTGTTCAAATCTTTGATATATGGAATCATGGTTTATTTACTGTTTATTATTTAATGACAAGCATGATTAAATGATGTTACACAAAACTTAGGATATGAATGATGAAACTAGGATTGTAGGTATAAGAATGACAACACATGTATTTGTTGGCCTAGAAACCCGTCCAAGATTTACTCATTAGGAGTAAATCTTGGATAGTCTCCGGTTTGGGACTGTTCTTGAACACCTAATCTCACTTAGGATGTAAGTGTATAATGTGTATTGGGTTTCTGAGAAAATTTTGGTAGCATTTCCCCGTTTGTTCTCTAAGTACATATGTACTTAGAGAACAACAGGGAAATGCTACCGAAATTTTCTCGAAAACCCAATACACATTATTTACTTACTAGTGAGATTAGGTGTTCAAGAATGGGATAGGTGGTACACATTTATTATATATAAGAATGACAACACATGTATTTGTTGGCCTAGAAACCCGTCCAAAATATACTCATTAGGAGTAAATCTTGGATAGTCCCGGTTTGGGACTATTCTTGAACACCTAATCTCACTTAGGATGTAAGTGTATAATGTGTATTTGGTTTTCAAGAAAATTTCGACAACATTTCCCCGTTTGTTCTCTAAGTACATATGTACTTAGAGAACAGCGGGGAAATGCTGCCGAAGTTTTCTTGAAAACCCAATACACATTATATACTTACTAGTGAGATTAGGTGTTCAAGAATGGGATAGGTGGTACACATTTATTATATATAAGAATGACAACACATGTATTTGTTGGCCTAAAGTTTTAACCATGCAAAAACTCTAATCTGTTAACACTAGACCCTAATCTTGTTGTAATGTATATTTGATTTCTCTTTGATCATAGAATGGATAGATCATGGATGTCCATTCACAATCGCTGCACCCCAGAGTTTATTTCTGGTCTTGACTAGTTTATTAGATTTGCCGAGGAACATAGGAAAAAACCTGGAGATAGGTTCTACTGTCCATGTAGGCATTGCAACTTGAAAGTCAGCACTGGAGACAAAATCAAAAGCCATGTCATGTGCAACACGATTATACAAGGCTATACAGAATGGCACTAGCATGGAGAGATTTCAAACCCGAAACCAGTGGATGTCGATAGCAGTGCTTGTGTGGAAGAAGAAATTGCCTACGATGATGTAGATGTGAATGAACCAGTTCCAGTAGACATCGTTGATGCGATGCTGGATAGTTGTGGGGTAGAGCACACTGATCCACCTCCAATTTTTAGAAACATTGTGCATGATGATGAGATATCGTTATACACAGGTTGTACTAAGTTTATGAAGCTTAGCGCTGTATTGAGATTGTATAAGTTGAAAGCTAACAATAGATGGAGTGACAAAAGCTTCACTTCATTGTTGACTTTGTTGAAAGAAATGCTTCCTGAAGGAAACGAGCTGCCAATCTCAACATACTCGGTAAAGAAATTGTTGTGCCCAATGGGAATGGATGCCAAGAAGATACATGCATGCCCAAATGATTGTGTATTATTTCAAAAGGACTATGTGGATTTGAAAGATTGTCCAAAATGTGGTGCGTCACAGTATAAATTGATGACTTCGGGGGAGTCCAAAACTGGTTCTCCTGCCAAGGTGATGTGGTATATACCTATAATATCATGGTTTCAACGCTTGTTTGCCAATCCGATAGATGCGAAGAATTTGAGGTGGCATGCATATGTTAAGAAAAATAATGATGGGATCCTACGACATGCGTCTGATTCCCCACAGTGGAAGAAGATTGATCTATTGTACCCTGAATTTGGTGAAGACGTCAGGAATCTAAGACTTGGGCTTTGTACAGATGGGATGAATCCATACGGGACATTGAGCAGCCAACATAGCACTTGGCCAGTCATGCTTGTTATATACAATCTTCCTCCCTGGCTGTGTATGAAACATAAGTACGTAATGATGTCGTTGTTGATATCGGGCCCTAAACAACCTAGAAATGACATCGATGTTTATCTTGAACCTCTGATTGATGACTTAAAGAAACTCTGGGGTGAAGGTGTGATGACCTATGATGCTTCACGAAGACAGACATTTCGTTTGCATGCTATGTAGTTTTGCACTATTAATGACTTTCCATCATATGGGAATTTGTCTGGATATAGTGTCAAAGGAGCTAAAGTGTGTCCTATATGTGAAGAGAACACTGATTCAACAAGACTAAAACATGGCGGTAAGACTGTATATCTCGTTCATCGAAGGTTTCTTACAAAATTTCATCCATATCATAGGAAGCGCAAAGCATTCAATGGATTGAATGAGGAACGGAGTGCACCTAAACCTATACTAGGGGAGGTTGCTTATGAAAGAGTAAAAGACTTTGTCAATGAATTTGGTAAGAGATCACAATGTACTATGGCCACACGGAGTGACAAATCTTTATTAAAAAAGAAGTCAATATTTTGGGATCTTCCTTATTGGAGTTCTTTGACAGTCAGGTATTGTATCGATGTCATGCGCGTTGAGAAAAATGTCTGTGATAGTGTCATTGGTACTTTGTTCAATATACCACATAAGACTAAAGATGGGATAAAATCCAAACTGGACCTACATGAAATGGGAATAAGGTCAGAATTAACAGAATTTCGTGAAATGGGAAATCAGAGAACATACTTACCTCCCGCTTGTTACACATTGTCTAGAAAGGAGAAGAAAGCTTTTTGTGAATGTTTGGTAAATGTTAAGGTGCCACATGGTTACTCATCCAACATCCGTAGATTGGTATCAATGAAAGATCTGAAGTTGATAGGTCTTAAATCTCATGATTGTCACACTCTAATGCAACAAATATTGCCTGTGGCAATTAGATCTATATTGCCAAAGCATGTAAGGTTTGCAATCACCAGACTTTGTTTCTTTTTCAACAGTCTGTGCAGCAAAGTTATTGACCCTGATACTCTCGATAAATTGCAAAGAGAAGTGGTTGTTACCCTATGTCAGCTTGAGATGTATTTTCCTCCGTCGTTCTTTGATATCATGGTACATCTTGTTGTCCACTTGACTAGGGAAGTGAAAATATTGGGACCAGTTTTCTTGCATTGGATGTATCCCTTTGAACGATACATGAGCGTTTTTAAAAGTGATGTTCGAAACCGTTATCGGCCTGAAGGGAGTATTATCGAGGGTTATGTGGCAAGAGAGGTTATGGATTTTTGGAATGACTTTCTCAGTGGTAATGACACTCCTGATAATGACAAGAATATTGACGAGCAATTTGGCAAAGGAATTTTGGGATCACGTGTGAAAGTAATCAGCCGTGAGCAGTTGGAACAAGGTCACTTGTATATTTTACACAACATGGACGAAGTGAACATTTATATCGAGGAACATACCAATTTCATGAAGAGACAATATCCTCAAGCCAATACAATGTGGCTTGCTAGAGAGCATAACAAGACATTTATTATGTGGTTTGAAAATAAAGTCTTACATCAACTATCTCAAACACCAGATGATATTACTGAAACTATCAAATGCCTCACCTTTAAACCAAAATTGACTGTTATGTCTTATGAAGGGTATGACATTAATGGATTCACATATTACACAAAGTGCTAAGATGATAAGAGTGGCGTCCAAAACAGTGGGGTCACCCTTCAAGCATCGACTATGTTTTTTGCAAGTGCAAAGCATAAGAGTCCACATGAAGCTAAAATGTCATATTACGGTGTCATTTAAGACATATGGGAGTTTGACTACATAGATTTCAGAATTCCTCTCTTCAAATGTAATTGGGTTGATAACACCAAAGGAGTTATAGTGGATGAATTGGGTTTCACTTTTGTGAAATTTGAAAAGATTGGTGAGAAGGATGAACCATTCATATTGGCATCACATGCGAAACAAGTATTTTATATCGATGATCCTACAAATGATAAATGGTCGGTTGTTCTTCATGGTAAAAGACAGTTCATTGAAGATCCTATAGATGAAGAAAAATACTATGATAAGTATGATGACTCCAGTCCATTCTCAGTTGGGTTGCCAACACCAGCAAATATTGAAGCTAATGACGACTTGTATGTGCGCGGAGATCACAATGAAGGATTGTTAATTGATAAAAAATCGCAATATTAGAGGCATGTTTATATTTTTTTATATGTTTTATTTTTCTGAATGTGAACTTTACAATGTGAATGTGAACTTCACAATGTGAATTTTACAATGTGAATTACTTTATAATGTGAACTTTACAATGTGAATTACTTTACAATATGAATGTGAACTTTACAATGTGAGCTTTACAATTTGAATTACTTTACAATGTGAACTTTACAATGTGAATGTGAATATTCAGATGGCTGAGCATTCTCCTGATGACCGTGCTGATGATTACCATGAGGGTGAGGACATCAATGCGCCGCCTCACAATGTAAGTTTTAAAAATATATCATATATTTATATCTATATGTCCATTTATAGTTATATCTTGTAAATGTGTTTATTTTGTCAAATTTTAGGTTGATGATGCACATGTACCATCTGAAGTACTTGAGGCACTTGATCAGCAACACCAAAAAGTTGACAAGAGAAGGGGCATCACTATGATGAAGAAGTTAATAGTACAAAAGGGCAATGGACCCAAACTTGTTGTGGATTTTGATAATGCAGGAAATGCATCTGGTGTGAATCGCAATTCATTTGTTTCATATCTTGGGTATGTTACTCGTAGCCATTGTGGTTGTAAGATAGATTCTTGGCATAAAGTTTCTAAGTAGAAGAAAGACGTAATATGGAAGGATTTATGCGTGAGTTATTATTAATTTTCAATTCTATTTTGTAGATTACTAATTTTTTGGATACTAGTTAATAACAATTCTAATTTGCAGAGTATATTTGAATTGATGAAAAGTTGCATCGTAAATGCATGATGCAACGCTGTGGGAGAGTCCTAAGGAACTATAGGACAAATATCACCCGAGAATACATAAAAGAAGCTGACAAGAGGAAGAAGACAGCCATTGAACAGTGGAACTTCTTGGACAAAGAAGAATGGGACGCGTTTGTTGCTTCAAGACAAATTGATGAATTCAAGGTATTAGGCGTCAGTCCCAATCTCATTAATATCTGTTGTATTCACCTATTCAAGATTAACATTTACTGTTACCAACCAAATCATTAATGTGCATACTAACTAGGCCCTCAGTGAGGCACAAAGATCAAAACGTGCACTGAATGTGCATGACCACACAATGGGTCCAAAGGGGTATGCAGGCATTCGCCAAAGACTATAGTCTGAGGCTACTGCTCAGTCTGTTGCTACTCAGGAGTCCTCCACTATAGGTAGCACACCTCTGCCTCACCATGATGTATGGATAGCTGGGAGGCAAAATAAGAAGGGAGAAATAAGGAAGCCTGCAACTACTGAGGTGGCTGCAAAAATGGTAAAATACAACTCTTACAACAATCATTCGAATATTGATTATTTGTGGTGTTTACTTAATTACAAAATTTTGTTTTGGCGATTAGCGGGAGCTGCACGAGCTGAGGAAACAAGGCAAGTTCATCCCTGAGGGCACAAGGGATGAATTGACAGTTGCTCTGGGTAACCCAAAGCATCCTGGACGTGTTAGGGCTGCAGGCGCTGGTGTGGGCATCAAAGCTTTTTTTGGGCCATCCCAGCGCAAACATGTCCCAAAAGTGGGACTTTCAAAAGAAGAGGTAACATATTTTTCCTTGTAGATGTTACTGTAAAAGAGAATTCAATAATTAGAATTTGGCGTTTCTTTTATCCATGTATAGGTAGATAAGCTATTTGATAGGAAACTCGAAGAAGCAATGAAAAAGTGGCAGGCATCTCAGACTGCCACTTACTAGATAGTACCTATGGTGTCTCCTACTGCAGGCTCTACTCCTACTGCAGAGGTTGGGAGTAATCCTGTAGACCCACCACCTAGCAAATCCACTATAAGTATTTTTATGACATAGTAACTATTTTTTTAATTCAAGATGATATGTTTTCAAGATGATATGTATATATGAAATTGTAGTCGTTTTAAAAAAAGATGATATGTATATATGTATATAACATTCTTTACACAAATTATTTGTAGGGGTTGAAGCCATGCCGTCTAAAAGTTAATGAATATGTCATTGCAGAGGCGTCGGCTTACCCATCCCTACCAGGGGAAATGTTTCACGGGTCTCCATTACCAGTTGGTTGGATTCGTGTTAGCCCAGTACATGTATTCCCCAAGTGGATGGATCTTCCATTGCCATATGCCCACCCAGATTGTGAAACGCTTGGTGAGGCAGAAGGCGGAGTGATATTGTGGCTAAAAGTGGATGTCATCTTTACCGAAATTGTATGGTAAATTTACATTACGTTAAATTGTTAGTGTGTGTATATGATGTCAGTTGATCTGAAATTATTATATATATATACAGGTTAAAAAGAAGACACCCACAACATCTAGGCCTCCACTTCCACCTCCTACATTACCCAGTTGGGTTCCATAGGACCTACCTGTCCCGTTAGGTCCTAACTGTAGGGGTATGGCAATATGGTTAGGCGAACATGATATAAATTTCCCTATAACTATTTCTATAGATTCAGATGTTGCAGGTCAATCATACGAAAGCAAACTATTTATACAAGATATTTTGGAGTTGTTTCAATATGATTGGTTAAATACATATGTGATAGAGCTATGGATAAGGTGAGATCTTCTTTATACATCCATATACCTTGTGTAGGATCTGGTGATCTGGTTTCTTATTTATTAATACATGCGTAATTAATACATATTTTGTAGCTACTTAGATAAGATATGTGCAGATTTTGCATTCGAACATGTAGGATTTTTGATTCCATCTTTGATTAGTCTAGTAGCTAAAGACCCTCCGTCAGTTCAACAATAATGCTGCGAGGCTTTTACAATTTTTGCTCAAAATAAGAAGATGATGATAATGTCTCCATTCAATGTAGAGTAAGTTTACTTTGCTTATTATAATTTGGACTTAAGAAAATTACATTTTTATTGTGGATTTTGAGTTATTAATTTTTAACTTTTTTACCTCTAGTGGTATGCATTGGGAGTTACTAGTTATTGTCCCCGAGACGTTCACTGTCTATTATCTAGATCCTAAGGGGAGTAAATTGAATACAAAATATGGACACATAATGAAAATGGCATTATTCCGGTGAGAAATATTTCATTTTCATATCCGTTAACATATGTTATTACATTACTATTTAATTATGCAATGTACTGTGTTACATTAACATGTAGGGGTTTTGATGAGTTCAAAAAGGCTGGAGGAAAGGTCCCCATGAAAAGAACCAGCCAATAATTTGGAAGAACGTGAAAGTAAGTTCCTGACTGCAATATATGTATATATTATTTATGTGAACAGTGGTTAATTAGTTATATTTTTTAATATTTTGTATGTTTGAATTTATTGTGTGCTACACAAGACAACAGATGGGTATGTGGATACTATGTGATGCGATTTATGCACATGATTATCAAATATGCCGCAATGGACATCGATTGTATTGTTGAGGTATTATATAGTCTCATTAGATATATAATATGAAATATATCAATCTTATTTATAGCTCATTAATTATATATATACATCATTCTCTTTACAGGTGTTTAAAACTGACCACACTACAGGAACAACCTTACCAGATGTACATGCTCCCTATACGACAGGAGAATTAAATGAAGTAAGAGAAGAATGGGCAACAACCATACAAGTAGTGGGGGATTTAAGATATAATTGGGATGTTGATAGCGAATAATGGCTAAAGAATGATATTTTGTAAATGAATTTTTGAATTATAATATATGTGTGAATGTTTCTACATGTCTGGATGTTTCTACATGTGTCTGAGTGAAAATGAATGAAACTGTTGGTTGCTATATGAATGTTTCTATGTCTGTGAATGTGAAAATGAATGGAACTACAGATTGCTAGCTACATGAATATTTCTAAATGTGTGAAAATCAAATGGAACTGCAGGTTGCATTGCTAAATGTGTGAATATTTTTGTTGTTAATTTTGTAGGTTTGTGGCATGTTGTTGGCTGATATCAATGGATGTCATAAAACTGCAGTTCATAACTGAACTGCATGTTTCTCATCCTGCGACCAGCCATACAACAGGTCTGCAGACTAACAGAAAAAAAACAAAAAATAGTCGTCAGTTATTTGTATAAAACTGATGCCACATCATTACAGTGTCGGTTTCTAATAGTAACGGACGTCTATTTCCTTAACACCACGGTCGTGCTGGCCAGCACGACCGTGGTAGCGGACCAGACACTACAGCCGTGTTGGCCAGTACGACCGTGTTGAGAGTGCACGGTCGTGGCAGCGGACCAGACACCACGGCCGTGCTGGCCAGCACGGCCGTGTTGGGGTTTATATGACATCGGTTTTTATCTAATAATCGACGCTGATAGTGCCCAAGATGGCGCCCTTCTATGGCACAAAGGTATATGGCGTCAGTTTATTATCTAATAACTGACACCTATAGTGCCCTGCTGGCACGTTTTTAGTGGCGTGTGAAGGGTTTTGGCGTCGGTTTTTGAACCGATGCGTAACGGCTGGGCTTTTAGCGTCGCCTACATAGGTGTCGCTTAGAAACCGACACTAAAGGCCTTAAATAACCAACACTAAAGGTCAGTTATGTACTAGTGGGAGAAAGGGGGTTGAGAAGGAATGCAATTAGATGAGTTGAAATCCTAGAGGTGTTTTGTTTTGAGTAAAATACTTCTTCTTTGGCCAGGCAGGATGTAAAATACGGGTCCCAGAGTCACCATAAGCTGACTACCAGTGCAGAGGAATGCTTTGCTAGCCACTGGATTGTGATCCCTTCTAGACACCATCGTCCTTAGATAATACTCTAATAATTCCCTTGAACTATATAGGACTTAAAATTTAATATTTATTAAAGGTTAAATAGTAAACCAAGCTATGATACCAAATGTAACGACCCCCTTTTCCTATTATTTCCAATAAAGGTGGACCGAGAGGGCAAGAGACATTACCATATTACATGATCGATGCTTTAGCAATTAACCATGAATAATTATTACATTTCACTAATTGGAAAAGAGTTGATTACATGATTATAGATAAACTCTCCACTAAGGAGTTACATGAAAGAGAAAAGTAAAGTTTGCAACATGAAAAAAACTCTATCTATATAAATCCTCCAGGTAGTTTCAAGCATATTTTTTTTTGGTGTCATCTTCTCTGGAAGTCCATTTTTGTAGATTAACAACAAATTAACCCAAAATGTTGTGAAACAAAAACACAGTCGGTATAACAAGTTATAATGGTATGTGGGGAAAACAAAATATTTGCATGTAGGTGTAACAATATAGTATGCCATGGCAACAATTATGGTTATAAAATTGAACACCACTACACCAAAATTGCCCATTAGTGGCATTTATTCAAGTGGCTTTTATAAAAAAAAGCCACTATCTTTCTAACATACAGACATTTTTAATAAAAATTCCTCTAAACCACTTATTATAGAGTTTCTGAAAAGGACATAACATTAAAGGCATTTTTATTTTTAATTAGTGGCAATCCTAAATTGCCATACCAAATTAGAAAGTAATTTCTAACGCAATTTACTTCCCGCGTGCTCCAAATTTTCCCCTTCGCGCTCCAATAGATCACGACGATCAATCTCTCCGCTCTCTCCCTAATTCAGTGTGACGATCGATCTCTCTACTCTCTCCCTAATTCCTCACTCACGAACTAGACCAGCGCGCGAAGGAGATACCGATCGTCGCCCTAGCTAGGTGTTGGTGGAATGCGTCTGACTGGGAGACTGGTGGTGGCATGCTGTGTGCCAGTTGCCGGCTGCGGAGTGCCAACTTGCCGTCCGTGGAGTGCCAAGTTGCTGGCTCTGGAGTGACACATTGCTGGTAAGTCCCAACCGAAGCCTACTTAGGCATCGTTCAATCTTCCTCCTCCTCCATTTTGGATCGAGCCCAGCCGAAGCACCACCACAGACTCAATCTGCCCCTCTGGTGTCATCGAGCTTGAGTGAGGGACTCCGATCAATCCTCTTCAGGTAACCATCGCCGCACTCTTTTCTACAACTCCCTTATCTCCTTAGGGTGTTCGATCCACCCCATCTATCTACCCACAAACAGGTTCATGCCAGGGAAGCTAGACTTCCGGCCAAGGTTCTCGGCCACAGTTAGACCACGGAAACCAATCCCAGAGCTTCAGTAGACAGTCTAGAAGAGGTGACCAATCTTCATTTGCACACTTCACCCCTCCTTTAGTGAAACCAATTTTCAAGCTTACCTACTCTGTTCCAGCCATTTCATTAAAAAACTATTCTGAAACACCAAAAATGATTTTACAGACCTGCAATTTTGCTATGACCATCTTCAATTATAGGTTAATCATTAGTTTGAAGCCATGAATCAAAAGATTATAAAGCCTTTAATTACATAAACTATGTAAGCTTTAGTCAATTAGGCTTCTTAAGTATATTTTGATCATCCATGTTCCTTGTTAATGTTAGCATCCCTCTTTAGAACAACATCTACAAAAGTATTGTTGCTTATTTATATGTGAAGGTGTTTAATCTGCTTGTGATAGACATGATAGCCTTGGTTTTCTTTGATCTGGAACACAAGATATGCATATTGGATGACCGAATGACTATCTTCATGTGTCATGCTTTGAGGATTACCTCCATATGTTATGTAATTCTATGATTGTATAAGTTTCTAGGAATGGAGCATATTAGGGCTTCTTTAGAGGAGTGGTCTTGTAGTCACATGTCTGCTGGAAAAAGTACATGTCACTAATTATATGTAAGTCTCAGGATTAACAAGCCTAAATAAGATGTTGAAAATAAATATGTACCTTTGAAAAGGGGATTTGAAATAGAGTGCCCAATTTTCGCAATAAATAAAGAATGCAATGATAGGGAAATGAATAAACCAAGACATGGTACATAAAAATCCCACTCTGTGGCAAGGGTCTTCATACTATCATTCAAGACTCATTCTCAGGTTCGTTTTGTGGGGTGTTATGGGTAATGTATAAACTTTCCTCTTATGCATAAAGGGGAAAGTAGAGATTATAAAGGTTCATCAAGTGGTCTTGATTTGACTTGGTTATGAGTGGGATATTCTACCTATGAAAATTAAGATAATTTCCTTTATGGTTTTCCCTATGAGAGTTATAACATCCGCCATGAATCCTTGCATGGATATAGCAGTGTGGGTCCATCTTGTCATGGCTCAATATCTATGTGGTTTGATTTGTTCAGTTGTTATATGTTGAGGACTTAATCAGCGACTGAGGTTCCCTATTGAGAAACTTAGTCCACTCTACTACCATTCATCCTCTTAGATGGTAGGTGTAGGTCTAGATATTTCCTCATTCTCCATGGGCCTCAAATGGGTGTGATGATAGGCCAAAATCAAGATCCTCAAATATTCCTCATCATGGATTATGTAGGGAGGAAAATAGTTGTCTTTCACATTTGTTACCGTGAGAGCTAGTCAAGATATGTTTCCTATCTTATCTTTTGTATAAACTCAGTGATTATTAATTATTATACCTTTATATATGGATTTTGTATTACATTCTGATATTAATTATGCCAACGTATTGTTGGAAATCTAGGTATATCCTGCCTAACAATCTTGAGGATCCTGTAGCCTGTCTTGGCAGTTCTAAGAATTTTGTAGTTTTGAATCTTCCACGGAAAATATATCTACATAAAGATTATGGAATTCAATAGAATTCAACCATCTATAGCTGGGTTCAAGAAAAAGGTTTTACAGGATCAAGCATAATTAGGCTTGATGTGGATGAATTTCTTTGTAGAAAGTTTGATCAAGTTGTCAATAGAGGTTTGACATCACCAAATGCACCTTTGACTACCTGAACATATGATATATGTATTTTCAAAGTTTCCTGGTAGGTTGGGTTGTTGAGAAATCAGTGGGAATTGTAAATAGTTGTTGCTCACACCTATGTAAGGCCAAGATCAAATATTCCCATGTTAGTATCAACCATGAAGAATTGACCTACAACAACTACATTTGGGGAGAGCAACACATACATATTAGTTAGATTTTTGCTCTCTAAGTGTTGAACATCCAATCTCAGTTAATTGAAACATGAAAAAATGGAATAATATGTCATTTTGTATTAGTGTTCTTATATGTAAAGCTGCATCTAGTAGCTGCTTCCAGTAGAAATTCAAATTAGATAATAAGCTAGGCGATAGCAAAGAACAGACTAAGAAAAATCCATTATATTTATAGTAAAAATAGAAATGTTGCTTCAGATATTTTTTTGTAGTTTGCAAGCAAATACTTGACTCAAAAATGAAAATCAGTAGTAATACTAGGTGCATTACATGTGATCATTCAGGTTCAAACAGAATTTTGATGAAAAGATGCTCAACATGCATCACTTTTGGAAGGACCACAAAATTAAAACCATCAAGCTGAATTTTTTCATGGCTGAAACATAAAAGGTTCAGTAGAAATTGATTTCTTAAGGCTATGCTAAACTTTAGTTGTGAAACATATATAAGGCACACATTTGATATTGCATTATTGATTGATAAGTAAGAGAAATCTTCAAGATTATGATATTTAATGACAAAAAATATGTACCATATATGTTATAAGTTCAGCTAGACTTTTCATTGTGAGGAGGAGGCACTATGATCTCTGGTGGGATACTTTGGCTCATTGTGTAGATGAGGTAGGCAAAGTGAACTTTGTGAGTTCCTAGAAATCTCTTTGTACAACATTATATTTTGGATTTGATGGCTCAAGTTGAGAGAAGTACATTTCAGACTAATGGAGTGCAACATTAGCCAAAGGATAAATATGTTTATTTTAGGGTAATAACACTTGTAACCTATCTAGAAGATGAAATAACTTAAAAAGGTGATCTTTGCAACTATTAGATGTGGTTTGGTAGCTATTTAGTCTAAGTTGTGCACAAAGTTGTAGTGTACAACCAATTTATCTATGCACAAAGTTGTAGTGCACAGAGTCGGACTAGGCATTGATGGGCTTCTCTCCTTTGTGCTCAAAATACAATTTATCTAAATTTGCAGTTGCACATTGTGTTCTCCCCCTAAGTATAGTGACACCTGACTACCTTTCAAAGTTATTTTGTAGTAACAACATCCTCCATCAGACATTTGGGAATTTCTAGACTCTGATATGTGTTAATAAATCAATGCCACAAATGAATGGCTTCATGCCTCTCTTCGTATAGATTTTACAGAAGACATGAGAATGGGGTTGATTTCCATAGACTGATGGTCGAATACTTTGATTGAACCCTCGACCTTGAGATGTGAATCCATGCTTAGGTCTATTATCTAGAATTCCCAGTACATTGGATCAAGGGTTAAAAGAAAACTGAGATGGATGATACCGAGGAGGAGAGCATTTAGGTGATGGACTCCCATATCCTCAGCCAGATGTTCTATTATTGTATTTAAACTTCTGTCCAACGAAGGTTAGATTAACATTCTTGACTTGTTATCACATTGTTGGGGGGGGGCATATAAAATATATGTTCCCCCTTGTGAATATGAAAAGGTTTCATCAAATAGTCATGTTTGACTTTGTGAGTAGCTTGATATGCTTCCTGATGATTTATACATATAATTTACTTATCAGTTCCTCAAGGGAACTTTAGCATATGATTATATATGTTTGTAGAGAATAGTAGGGTTTATTCATCCTCTCATGGGTGGATATCAATATGGCTTAATTAAGTGAGTCCTCATATGGGTGTGACTTAATGAAGAGGGGGTGAAGTTTACTTCTAAGGGATCATGTATTCAGCTATTTCCTAATTCTAATGGGGCCTCAAAGGAGGGTAATTATAGGTTAAAATGAGGATTTTAGAATCTTCCACAACATAGATTATGACAACAAAAATGTTATTTTTGTTTATATATTTTGTATTCGTGATTTTCTTAAGAAAATCATAATCTCTTATTCTTCATAACAAGTCTTATTGTGTATCCTAGCCCTGTAGTCAAATTTTGTTTGAAATTTTGATATCATACGCATTGGTATATTATTGGGATTCTAGGTAGGTATGTGTTCCTCAATGATCGTAGGGATCATGCTAATTCATATTTGGATTTGAAGTTTCAAATTTATTGATGGAATCATCATGGAGTCAATAGTTTCTTAGCATTTTTATTCTCTTTGTTGTTTTCTTATAAACGTTTACCGATATCTATGCCTCATATGGGTACAATGTAACTTGGAAAAGGATTATCAAAAGGTCAAATTTGGTAGCATTCGATAGTTTTCTAGATTTTGAAAAAAGAGGGTTTTTACCCAAAAAAATAGTTTGACAATATTTTGACTCTAATTGTGTTTTCAAAAGGGTCAAAATTTTAGAAGGGTTTTATCGTTGTCTTGGGTTCCCAAAAGGGGGTATTATTCTCTTTGTATCTGCCTCATAAAATAAGTGTATCCCTTCATTTTCATAAAAATATCTTCAACATATCCAAAAATGTACCTCTAGTAGGTGAAATGGATGTTCTTAGCTTTAGTATGGTTACAATTTACTTCGTGACTACTTAGGTCTTGGGCTTTACTAGGATATGACAATGCCCTTGATATACCTATTAATCATGGTGACCTCCACTGATTTCTAGTATGAGGGGGTTGGGCATGTTCATGGATAAAGATTATCCTACTTGCCCCTGTTACAATCATTAGTGATGTTCTGACATCTTTAGGGTTATGCATCATGTGAGTAATGTGGTTATATACATGTCTACATAAGAAGAGGAGACTATCAAGTCATGTGTTGAACCATCTATAATGATAACTAAATATATACAACACATTAAAACTAATTATGTCACACTTATTTGAAATTTCCATAGCTATGTAAACAACTCAATTTTCACCAATAGTTTTGTTGTTTGTTTTGGACCAATTAAAGTTAAAAAACATATTGAGAAATATATACTAAACCAAAACCAAACAATGAAATCAAAGGACGTCTACATACATGATCGCCAACTAAACTAAGGATATGTGGTCCACCATTATAATATGGGGAACACTAATGTGTTCAAATTTTAACTTTCAAAAAAATGAATGATGAAATATAATCATACCAATTTGGAAAATTTTGATGACTTAATACCAGCGATAAATAAAAAAGACCCAATAAAACCTATATTTTGTTGTTTATCTAATTAAACTAATATTGGTGCCTTTTGGACCATGTCATGTAATGACCAATTAGTTTAGGGTAGACCACAATTTGTATGCCTACTTTAGTTTTAGCCAAACTATTTGCCAAATAGTGCTTGTGAGCCAGATTTAGACTTATCCCTAATAGGGTTTGCTTTCCACTTGGGCCAATACAAGTGAACATGTCTCTCTTTCATGTGCCAAGCAAGCTGCATGATAGACTTTGTAGTCATTGATACGTGCAGTCATTGATACTTTATGACTGTATATGTTCTAAAGGTTTGTAGAAGGTGAGCTTGTAGAAGATGAGGTTGTAGGTTTGGAAACCATGTTGGTGGTTTTGAGGTTTACGAATTCTCCTTTGATACTAGCGGATATGACCCATGCTCATGTTCATTTTTTGATTCAGTTCAAAATGATTAAAATGTGTTTGGGTCCTTATTATAAGTATGTTCTTTTATCCTTATAAAAAGTATTTCAAACATAGTGTCATGTACTCATAAAACTAAAGAGGCGGGAATCTATCCCATTTACATATAGGTCAGAGAATAATAACCTCACATAACTCATTTAGAAAATTTACAATTTTTAGATGAATCCTTCTTGTCATAAACTTTGTAGTTCTATCAAAATAATAAGATGATAAGATATCTTGTAGTAGTATTTTGATAAACACATAAGTACAAGACTATAGTAAAAATTTGGAAAGACACCAATAACCTCTTTATATAGGTCTCACACCTGCTATAGTAGTGCATGGATACTCCAAATTAAATAGGTCTCACACCTGTACAAAATAAGCCAGACACCAGTAACCTCTTTGATAATCTAAAATATGAGTGTTGATTCAACAAATAGTTCATAAGTGTCACATCATTGTATGAAATACCTAGATACATCAAATTATAGAAAATACTAGTTACTTTCTTGAAATTCTCAAAGAAGGATTAGTGAACATTGGGCCAATTGCAAAGACATAGGACATGATCTGGTCTCTTAGATTTCTTTTCAAGATATTATGTCCACCACAATAAAGTTGGTTATGACAAGCAAAAAAAGGTTAACTGATGTTATACTACTTTTTCTAAAAATATATAACATCATTATATGTACTTACAATTGTTAGTACTAATATTTTGCAATCTCTGTCCACCCACAACAGTCACTATGAACTGGGCCTCTATGCCAATGTTATTGTTCCTTGATAAAGAACAATTGAACATCATCCTAGATGATCATTGTTTAAACCAACTAACCATACCTGAACATTGGCGTTTTCTAAACGGAAGACACTACAGGCCTGGTGAAGTGACCCTAAATTTTGACAATTCTTCACATGTTATCGAGGTTGAGTATGATTTTGCGGGAAATCTTGTATCAAAATCCAGTTGGTGTGATTGGATTAGAAATATTCTTGTGGGCCATAGCGACAAGCTTTTTCTCTGTCCAGTTGACCATAATACCATCAAAGTTTGGATAACCAACGTCAACAATGAGACCCCCGATCATCTACGGTGGTATGAGCGCACGATGGAGCAAACCATCTTGGATGAATCTGATGATGAGGCCCCTATCAGTTTAGATTTGTCTAAATATAGTGAGGAGCTCAACTACACAACACAATCATCAAAAAGACCATGGTAGTTCCAATTAACAAATATAATTGTCTTGTCTTGTTTTGTGTTTACACTTTTTGTCTTAAAGTAATCAATCCTCATAGCTACTTTCTTTTATGAACTTTAGGAGAAGATCGTCACAATGAAAAGGCCTTGAAGTTGCTGATGCGAGACCATGTTGGTGTAGTATTTAGTTGTCTATCTATATAGACTTTTCTGTATTAATAGTTATTTTAATTATGCGCATGTTTAGAGGTACACCAAACCCTTTGTTTAGTTACTATTTAGGGGTACACCCCTGTGTGTGGATATAAAAAGAGATTAATGAATGGAACTAGTATTTTCTCATATTGTATAGTCTTTTTAATATGACATACTTACTCATATATGTTTTATGTTTTACTATTTTTATAGAATGGATAAGTCTTAGATAGAAGAAGATGACCGGACGAGCAATAAATACTTATGTGGAGTATCAAAATTTTTGGATTTTTCTTTTGAGCATTCATCGATTGGAGTCAAGATTGTATGCCCATGTAGAAAGTGTGCTAATGTATACCAGGTCACCAGAAAGACTACATTGAGCCATCTATTGTGGCATGGCTTCTTACCAAGCTATATTTCTTGGGCTTTTCATGGTGAAGATGTCGATGTTCAAATGGATACTCCTATTGATCAGGGAGATTTCCTGAATGCTAAAAATTTACAAGATATATTGCATGATACTTTTCTGAGTTTCAGTGAAGATGGAAATACGGAAGGAGTGGAGTCATCTAGTGATCAACATTTCAATGCTGACAAATTTTATATCTTGTTAAAGGATTCTAAGACATAATTTTATCTAGGGTGTAAGAAATATAGCAAACTTGCTTGCATCCTATAATTCTATCACCTGGTTTGACTTAATGGCTTGAGTAAGAAAGCATGATCTATATTTCTTATGTTCTTTAAGAAGATGCTACCAGAAGGAGAACAGTTACCTAATTCATTTTATGAGCTAAAAAAGACGATTACGGGGTTGGGCTTAGATTATGTGAAGATTCATGTTTGTCCAAATGGTTGCATGTTGTTTTGGAAGGATTCTGCTGATAAAGACGTCTGTGATACATGTGGAGCATCAAGATGGAAAATAATTACAATCCCAGATGATGATGATGAGCTTGCAAAAAAACCCAAGAGAATACCTGTCAAAGTTATCAGACACTTTCCACTTATACCACACCTAATGCAGTTGTTCATGTCATCAAAAACCTCTTCCTTAATGAGGTGGCATGTAGAAGAATATGAAAAAGATGACAAGTTAAGACACCTAGTAGATTCACCTGCATGGAAAACATTTGATGTGATGCATCCAAAATTTGCTACAAATGCTAGAAACATTCGATTGGGACTTGCAACTGACGGATTTAATCATTTTGGGACAATGAGTACTTCTTACAGTACATGGCCTATTGGGATTATTCCATATAATTTACCTCCTTGGTTGTGCATGAAGCAACCATATTTTATGTTGTCCCTACTCATTCCTGGACCAACTTCACTCGAAAATATATATGTGTACTTGCGTCCATTGATTGATGAGTTGAAAGAACTATGGGATACTAGTGTACATACATATGACGTTGGAACAAAGGAATTATTTCTGATGCATGCCTCTTTATTATGGACTATTAGTGATTTTCTAAGATACGCACATCTATCTGGTTGGAGTACTAAAGGCTACAAAGCATGTCCTTATTGTAATAAAGATATTGTCTCACATTGGTTGCCACATAGCCGTAAAGTTTTCTATAAAGGACACCATATGTTTTTTCCAACTAGCCATAGATTCTGAAAAGAAGCAAAGGCATTTGACGGTGAGCAAGAATTTAGGTGTCCACCTAAACCTCCTTTTGGAGCCTAAATCTTGTCACAATTGGAGGACGGAAGAATTGTAATTGGTAAGAAAATGCCAAGAGGTAAAGATTCAACACACAATTGGGATAGGAATAGATACATGCTTAGGTCGTATGACACAAGTTGTCATTGCCCTCAGGAGAGACCTGAGGATAGACCTCCTTGGTAGGAGGATGTGTAGAGAGAGTAGTCTTGGAGGTAGAGACCTCCATTAGAAGTAGAGACCTAGCACATCCTTTGAGGATGATGTTAACCCTAACCCTAAGGGAAGGTTAGAGAGAGAGGATGAGTCTGCTGGTACCTCCATGCCTATGGTATAGGTGTTTACCTCCTAAGTTAGGGAGAAGAGTTTCTTAGAATTGGAGAGGTATAGTAGCAGGACGTGAGGCCTTGTACCTTGTTGGTTGTCCTTAAGGAGGACCCAACTCTAAGTGTTGCTTGAGTTGAAGGATGACAAGAAGTGCATATCATACCTTGGACATGCTTAAGAGGTTGAGCATGTAGTTGGATTTCCAAAGGTGAACCTAGGGTTCCTGTCCAAAGAGGGGAAGTGGTGTACCTAACGCTCATGATGAGATTTGAGTCTCTATAGTTTCGAGCATGGTACTCCTCATGTATAGAGGAGAAGGGTAACCCCTTAAGTTAAGGGTATGTTTGATGAACCTCTCACAACTAAGTTGGTTTATTGTTGAGGATGAGAATAAGCATGACCTAGCATGGTTTGGTAAGTGTATTCTTGTGCCTTAGTAGCTTGCTAGGATTAAGCATGATCATGTGAATGTAAACCCTAGGGACGCTTGTGACCTTTGTTATCAAGGTGTAGTTTCCTCCCATCCTGGGAGAGGGGCTCTCTGGTAGGGGGTTTACCAGTTTGGTTGGCTTTGAGGTAACCTAAGAAGGTTTCATAGGATCTTGAGAAGCTAAGTGAAGAGTACATGGCATGAGAGTGAACCTATAGATCCATAGATAACCATCTCTATGTGCATGTGGTTGTGTTACCATGGAAGTAACCAATATGGGGCTTGACCAAGGTAGACAGGTTGCCCTGATCCCTATGAAAGGATGAAAGTCAACACATGAATACAGAAAGAGAGATGATGAATGTTTGGGTAAGGTTCTATGTTGGACATGTACTATGATATAATCCTAAGTATATCCTAGGGTCAGGTAGGAATAAGACCGATGAAAGAAGGAGTTGTCTAATTCCCTAGTTGCACATGACCATAGGGTCGGGAGGTAATAGCTATCATTGTCTGAGGGCCATGGGTTAGGAGATTGATCACCTTCGTGAACTCATGGGACCCAAAGGGCAGATGAGTAGGGCACTCTCTTGATGCATGAGGGAAGAAGAATGACCCCAAAAGTACCGGCACCCTATAGACCCAAAGGAGATGACCAAGGATTGTGTAGTAACCCAAGTAGGTTCGAGACCATTTTCCCATGGAAGTAACTTGGATATCAAGATGATTGTAATATAGAAGCTTAAACAACACATTTCAACTTAGATTTAAAGGTGTACTGGCAAGGTGGTATGTACCATCTCTACACTTGGAACAGGAGGAACTCTGTATTTGGACTGCAGCCAAATGCTTATTTCCTCTTGTTATGGGAGTGAGAGATAAGACATTACGCATGCCATACACCAAGGATAAGAGATGGTGTAGGTTGGAACATTGTCACAAGGAATGGGGATATAGAAGATGACCTACCCTGGTAAAGTGAATGATACATGGATGGTTTGCAAACACTAAGAGGAATGAGGTAGTCACCTTATAAGGATGTTTTTATCATGAGCTATACCGGGATGAGTTTGATCACCATGATGATGAAATCATAGCGTGTTCTTAATGGAATTAGACATAGAATTTGAGGTGAAATTATAAGTGAAATACATGGAAGTGTATGTCTTCAATGTTATCTAATACCTAAGAATGTGAGGTGGTAATGGATGCACTGGTTGAGATACATCTGACTTGAAGCTAGAAGAGGTTGTTTGGCTAACCCTAAGTTTGGAAAGGAGAGGTGATTGGACAACACTCAGATGTAACAAGATATGTTGAAAAGTTAAGGGTTGTTTGGTTAGTCAGTCTAGTCCTAGATACGATGAAAGGATGGTGGTAGAACCTCAAGTATACTTCTTAGGAAAAGAAAGTGATGAAACCCCGATAAAATGGTTTAGGGTTTTTGAGGTTTTGATCTTAAAGAATAATGACATACATGAGATCATGATCACCATACACCGTGGTACTACCAAGATAATGAGTGATAGTAGTACTTTAGATGCCTAAGATGAGGTTACACGTGGTATGTTGCCATGCATTATAAGAGGTGAAGGATGAACACCGGTAACCCAGTACATTGATATAAAGGATAAAGAGTCCCAAAAAGGGAAGGGGAGTTCATCTCTACAGACGTTGTAAGTATCCTCAGGACCAAGGAAGGTCGAGATGCAATATGGGTTATGGTAGGTCGTCTTACCTAGATAACATGAGAAAGAAAGAGTTCTGTTAAGGGACAGATCTAGTTGAACCACCCAAGAGAGGGATGGTTCAACTACACCATGAAGCGAGTTCAAAGGTTCTTGAGTTTGACCTAAAGGTTTCATTCCAAAAGATGGAAGTAGGTGCATGAAGAACTCAATGTTGGTATAGTTTATCACCCCTCACTATGGTTAGTATGATCCAGACTAAAGGGTCTGATGAGGGCATGTATGCTCGTTCAGGGTGATATCTAGAGACAATTCTCATCCTATGAAAGATGTGACAATGACCACCATAGCCAGTATCGGGTTTTATATGAAGCTTTGTAAGGGAGGTTGTGTCGGTCACCACTTCAGTAAGGTGATGTTGGTGAAAGGGGCCACGTGATAGTTAGAAAAGGACCACAGTGTGTGTAGATGAAGTCACTTTGATCATGTAATGGCTGAAAGGAGCCTAGAAATGATAAGAGTCGTGAGCTGATGCAAAGTAGACTGACATGCAGTTCACTATGGAAGAATATGTGACATGAAAATCCGACCCCTCTAAGTTATAGCTAAGAGAGCCGAGTCCCCGATACATGAGTCCATTTGAGATGGATTGGTGGAGAAAGTTATGGATAACCTTACCCCTCAGGATAAAGTAATGTGTGATGACTTCCAGGTGTCCAATTTAGAGCACTATGTGAGGTACCCGACCATGTGCTGAGCAATGAACCTGGTGAGCCCCAAGGGAGGCTGAAATGACCTGAGTCACCTGTGAAGTTTATAGACGCCAGGATTAAAGAACTTAGAGGAAAGAATATGTGATGATAAAGGTTCATTGGAAGTGCCATGAGTAAGGTAAAGCCACATAGGGGCCGTGGATGGACATGGAAGAGTCTTATCTTGATTGTTTGTTTGCTTGTTTGAATTTTGAGGACAAAATTCCTATAAGAGGGGAAGGATGTTACAACCCCAATTTTTGGGTTCATTTGGTGAGAAATGCAATTTCTCAATTTAAAGATAATTGAACAAAGAATGGTATAATTTGTTTTGAATACATGGATTTCATTTACAATAGCCTTGATGACTGTTTTGTGGGCTTTATTGACTATTGGGCCCAAATAACAACAAAAATTCAATTAGTAAATGAATAATTGAATATTTGAGAAAAAGAAAAAGGTAGAAACTCTAGAAGGCAAAGAGATATAATCCAAGGATGGATTTCGTGCCTCTTGGATTCCATGGGTTCCAAGGAGTCTAAAGTTGCAAGGAAAAGCAATAAGAAAAGAAAAGATTAATAAAGTATTTCTCTCTTAAGAAAGAAATTGAAAATATTGATGAAATGTGGAAAATAAATGAAAAGTGGTATAATTGAGTAATCCTTGGTGGAATTTCGTATCCCAAGGATTCCTAATGTTGAAAGGAATACCAATAAGGAAAATAAAAGAGAAATAAAGAAAGATTCTCAAAAAGAGTTATTTTAATGAGAAATAAGCAAGATAATGTGAAATAATGCATAAAGATGCATCTAGAAGAATAATAAATATCCAATAAAAAGAATTTCGAAATATTTGAGTTTCTTGGGGTCCAAGGATCCCCAATAAAGAGGAAAGAAAGTGAAAATACCAAAATTGTAAAATAAGAGGATAATGTGATGCATTATTAATGAATTTTGTGATTTTGATAAAAATGAGGTATTTGTTAATAAAGGAAAATAGGATTTCAAGGCCAATGAGTTAAAAGGCATAAACAAAGAGAATAAAAGAGAGAACTTTCGTATTTCTAATTATCCATGCGACAAAGAATATTAAAAAGATTAAAGAGGAGAGAGAAGATTTCTTCTTCATGAAGGAATAGGATTCCAAGTAGAAGAAGTCTTGTTTTCTTTGTGGGAAAGCGATCTGGGGTGTGGATACCCCCCTATATAAAGAATAGACCCTCTAGTCCGGGTCCAGGAAGGATCCCACACATCCCATGCTTTCTTCTTCTTGTTCATTGCATACAAACCCTAAGGTAGAAGTGTAGCAAACCGGGGGCGGGGAGCAAGGACTTCTGGGTCCATCCCGATCGATGAGAGAGGTCCCACGATGCCAAAGGGATGCTCTTCCATCATCACCGAGCTTGAGATCATGTCGGGCAGCAGCAGCATGGCTGCAAGGTCTGTTGCTGGTCGCAGACGCACGCAACTCCAACCAGGGGTCCTAGCCGCGGGTCGAGGGCTCCAGGAGGTACATGGAGATGCGGCGGGGCTAGGGGAGCCAGCTCCGGTGGCCCGGCGAAGCCAGGGAGGGCGGCACATCCTCACTGACACATTACCTTCCGCAAGCCGGGCTAGGGCGCGCGTGAGGTAGAAGACAACAGACTCTGGACCGTTTTGCCCCTCCTGGGCGTGGAAAAATAGCAACTTACGCGGGGGGCAAGATCGTAATTCTGTTATAAAATCAAATCCGGCCGTGTTGCATGCATGAGATGACGTGGCGTCTCCTGATTGGTCCAGGTAAAGTTTTATTGCAAAATTCGTAATTAAATATTGGTAACTCCGATTAGGACAAGTAATATATGAATTTTGATCAGGAGAACGAGTGGAATCCAATAAAAATGGTATTAAAGATACATTCCGTTCATAATTGCAAAAGTACTATAAATGAATGAAAAGTGCATTAAAATTAAGTTAAAAAACCCTATTTGTGATTAAAGGTTGAATCTAGAATGTTTTATGGGTTAATTGAAGTGTTAATAACATGTTGAATGATAATGTTAGATTCAAACCTGATCTAGATGTAGAATTGCATGGTTTAGGGTTTTTTTCCCATGTGAGAATGATTAAATAATTTAGAAACCCTAATTTAGGGTAAAAGAAGATAAGATCATATTTATTTAGATAAATGTGAAAATATGATTGTTAAATGTTGGTTCTAAGTTATTTGTATATGAAAGTCCTTAATTCTGATAAATACCCTAAATGTAGTAATTAGGGTCTTTTCATGAATAAAAGGTAGAATTGATGGCAAAATGAGTTCATATATTAATTGGACCATAATGGACTTTGAATTAATGACAAATGTGTATAATGAAATTGTCAAGAGATAAAAATAGTAGTTTTAATGAAAAAGAAGATTAATTGATGATTAATGTGTCTTTAATATGGAAATAGGGTTATATGTTGTTAAGATAACCTTAATATTGAAGAGTAGATTAGATAATTAGGGTTTATTATGGTAAAAGATGAAGGGAAACCCTAATTGAAAAACGAAACCCTAATTCCCAAGGAAACCCTAAAATTGGAATAGAAATCCTAAGGATGATGATGATATTGAGTAAAATATTAATAAAAGGAAATTGGTATATTTGTTTCAGGATTCTGTGCATGATTAGTTGCTTGATTGGAATTTCTATGTTCTGGTTAATTCTATATCTGAATCTGCAATACAGGTATGTGGTTAATTATGAATAACCGATTTAGTTTCCCGATGGATTCCCGAATGTTTAATCGCATTGAATGCAACTAAACTGTTTGGATGTTCATACTACCATTATAAAGTGACTATGACTATTACATAATGTAGATGCCTTCTAGCTCAGATCCTGGTCCCCTCTGTCATAATGGCTGACCTGGTATATGGCTACCTAGAGGGTAGGTCCATCAGGTCATGAATGACTTAGTAAATGGCTGCCTAGAGGGTAGGTCCATCAAGTCACCTTTATAGAGGTACCATATAAGTCCTTACAGGGACAACACAGAGTTGTGGATAGGTATGGATTGAGTAGTTTGGCTTAAAACATAATCTTGATTGTTAAATGATTAATTGAGTGATTATATTGTTAACATAGTTGAACATTATTTGTTTCCCCCACATACCAGCTTCGGCTGACCGACATTTTGTTTGTCGGCGTTTTAGGTACAATGAAAAGAACAAATATTAAATTGACATATGCGGTACTAAATGAGAATTAAAGTGCTAAGGAGGATTAGATAGACTAGCATCTGTGTGGATAGAAGTTTAGAGATCCAAGTTTTCAAAGAGGCATGCAAATTTTTATTTTCTTACAGCTTTCAGTATAGTATGTTAAAATTTGATAATTATTCTTGGTTAATTGCCGAACCTTTGATCCGGAAGTCATGGGTGCGACTTCGACCTCTCAGTCTCCCTTAATTGGGGGTTATCGGGAGGTGGGGTCGTAACATTTGGTATCAGAGCATATGTTCCCCAATTAATCTTTAATAATTATTAAATTTTACAAATTATGTAGAACCCAAGGGAGTTATTAGAGGATTATCCGAAAGATTGAGGTGTCTAGAAAAGGATCACGTCTGGGGGCTGGAAATATTTTCCTCCGCACCGCTAGTCGGAATACAAGGACTCTCGGATCTGTGTGACTACCTAGCCAAAGTCTTAGGGTATGAATCGAAATAAGATACCTTTAGGACTCTCTTATCTTATTCATCCCCTCTCAACTCCAATTCTGTTAAAGACCTTAAGGATTAGGGTTTCCTCTCTCTTCTCCTCACCCTCTTGAGGTACGGTTAAGGTTGATAAGGATTAAGGAATCCTCCACCAAATTAATAAAAAGCATGTAAATAAGATGTCATGGATATAAGCTTAATAGAGTAAGCGTAAAGGAATAGATAAATGCTTAGGTCGTATGACACAAGTTGTCATTGCCCTCAGGAGAGACCTGAGGATAGACCTCCTTGGTAGGAGGATGTTTAGAGAGAGTAGTCTTGGAGGTAGAGACCTCCATTAGAAGTAGAGACTTAGCATATCCTTTGAGGATGATGTTAACCCTAACCCTAAGGGAAGGTTAGAGAGAGAGGATGAGTCTGTTGGTACCTCCATGCCTATGGTATAGGTGTTTACCTCCTAAGTTAGGGAGAATAGTTTCTTAGAATTGGAGAGGTATAGTAGCAGGATGTGAGGCCTTGTACCTTGTTGGTTGTCCTTAAGGAGGACCCAACTCTAAGTGTTGCTTGAGTTGAAGGATGACAAGAAGTGCATATCATACCTTGGACATTCTTAAGAAGTTGAGCATGTAGTTGGATATCCAAAGGTGAACCTAGGGTTCCTGTCTGAAGAGGGGAAGTGGTGTACCTAATGCTCATGATGAGATTTGAGTCTCTATAGTTTCGAGCATGGTACTCCTCATGTATAGAGGAGAAGGGTAACCCCTTAAGTTAAGGGTATGTTTGATGAACCTCTCACAACTAAGTTGGTTTAATGTTGAGGATGAGAATAAGCATGACCTAGCATGGTTTTCTAAGTGTATTCTTGTGCCTTAGTAGCTTGCTATGATTAAGCATGCTAATGTGAATGTGAACCCTAGGGACGCTTGTGACCTTTGTTATCAAGGTGTAGTTTCCTCCTATCCTGGGAGAGGGGCCCTCTGGTAGGGGGTTTACCAGTTTGGTTGGATTTGAGGTAACCTAAGAAGGTTTCATAGGATCTTGAGAAGCTAAGTGAAGAGTACATGGCATGAGAGTGAACCTATAGATCCATATATAACCATCTCTATGTGCATGTGGATGTGTTACCATGGAAGTAACCAATATGGGGCTTGACCAAGGTAGACAGGTTGCCATGATCCCTATGAAAGGATGAAAGTCAACCCATGAATATAGAAAGAGAGATGATGAATGTTTGGGTAAGGTTCTATGTTGGACATGTACTATGATATAATCCTAAATCTATCCTAGGGTCAGGTAGGGATAAGACCGATGAAAGAAGGAGTTGTCTAATTCCCTAGTTGCACATGACCATAGGGTCGGGAGGTAACAACTATGATTGTCTGAGGGCCATGGGTTAGGAGATTGATCACCTTTGTGAACTCATGGTACCCAAAGGGCAGATGAGTAGGGCACTCTCTTGATGCATGAGGGAAGAAGGATGACCCCAAAAGTGCCGGCACCTTATAGACCCAAAGGAGATGACCAAGGATTGTGTAGTAACCCAAGTAGGTTCGAGACCAGTTTCCCATGGAAGTAACTTGGATATAAAGATGATTTTAATATAGAAGCTTAAGCAACACGTTTCAACTTAGATTTAAAGGTGTACTGGCAAGGTGGGATGTACCATCTCTACTCTTGGAACAGGAGGAACTCTGTATTTGGACTACAGCCAAATGCTTATTTCCTCTTGTTATGGGAGTGAGAGATAGGACATTACGCCTCACATACACCAAGGAAAAGAGATGGTGTAGGTTGGAACATTGTCACAAGGAATGGGGATATAGAAGATAACCTACCCTGGTAGAGTGAATGATACATGGATGGTTTGCAAACACTAAGAGGAATGAGGTAGTCGCCTTATAAGGATTATTTTATCATGAGCTATACCAGGATGAGTTTGATCACCATGATGATGAAATCAGAGAGTGTTCTTAATGGAATTAGACATAGAATTTGAGGTGAAATGATAAGTGAAATACATGGAAGTGTATGTCTTCAATGTTATCTAATACCTAAGAAAGTGAGGTGGTAATGGATGCACCGGTTGAGATACATATGACTTGAAGCTAGAAGAGGTTGTTTGGCTAACCCTAAGTTTGGAAAGGAGAGGTGTTTGGACAACACTCAGATGTAACAAGATATGTTGAAAAGTTAAGGGTTGTTTGGTTAGTCAGTCTAGTCCTGGATACGATGAAAGGATGGTGGTAGAACCTCAAGTATACTTATTTGGAAAAGAAAGTGATGAAACCCCGATAAAATGGTTTAGGGTTTTTGAGGTTTTGATCTTAAAGAATAATGACATACATGAGATCATGATCACCATACACCGTGGTACTACCAAGATAATGAGTGACAGTAGTACTTTAGATGCCTAAGATGAGGTTACACGTGGTATGTTGCCATGCATGATAAGAGGTGAAGGATGAACACTGGTAACCCAGTGCATTGATATAAAGGATAAAGAGTCCCCAAAAGGGAAGGGGAGTTCATCTCTACGGACGTTGTAAGTATCCTCAGGACCAAGGAAGGTCGAGATGCAATATGGGTTATGGTAGGTCGTCTTACCTAGATAACATGACAAAGAAAGAGTTCTGTTAAGGGACAGATCTAGTTGAACCACCCATGAGAGAGATGGTTCAACTACACCATGAAGCGAGTTCAAAGGTTCTTGAGTTTGACCTAAAGGTTTCCTTCCAAAAGATGGAAGTAGGTGCATGAAGAACTCAATGTTAGTATAGTTTATCACCCCTCACTTTGGTTAGTATGATCCAGACTAAAGGGTCTGATGACGGCATGTATGCTCGTTCAGGGTGATATCTAGAGACAATTCTCGTCCTATGAAAGATGTGACAATGACCACCATAGCCAGTATCAGGTTTTATACGAAGCTCTGTAACGGAGGTTGTGTCGGTCACCACTTCAGTAAGGTGATGTTGGTGAAAGGGGCCACGTGATGGTTAGAAAAGGACCACAGTGTGTGTAGATGAAGTCACTTTGATCATGCAATAGATGAAAGGAGCCTAGAAACGATAAGAGTCGTGAGCAGATGCAAAGTAGACCGACATGCAGTTCACTGTGGAAGAATATGTGACATGAAAATCCGACCCCTCTAAGTTATAGCTAAGAGAGCCGAGTCCCCGATACATGAGTCCATTTGAGATGGATTGGTGGAGAAAGTTATGGATAACCTTACCCCTCAGGATAAAGTAATGTGTGATGAGTTCCAGGTGTCCAATTTAGAGCACTATGTGAGGTACCCGACCATGTGCTGAGAAATGAACCTGGTGAGCCCCAAGGGAGGCCGAAATGACCTGAGTCACCTGTGCAGTTTATAGACGTCAGGATGAAAGAACTTAGAGGAAAGAATATGTGATGATAAAGGTTCATTGGAAGTGCCATGAGTAAGGTAAAGCCACATAGGGGCCGCGGATGGACATGGAAGAGTCTTATCTTGATTGTTTGTTTGCTTGTTTGAATTTTGAGGACAAAATTCCTATAAGAGGGGAAGGATGTTACAACCCCAACTTTTGGGTTCATTTGGTGAGAAATGCAATTTCTCAATTTAAAGATAATTGAACAAAGAATGGTATAATTTTTTTTGAATACATGGATTTCGTTTACAATATCCTTGATGACTGTTTTGTGGGCTTTATTGACTATTGGGCCCAAATAACAAGAAAAATTCAATTACTAAATGAATAATTGAATATTTGAGAAAAAGAAAAAGGTAAAAACCTCTAGAAGGCAAAGAGATATAATCCAAATATGGATTTCGTGCCTCTTGGATTCCTTGGGTTCCAAGGAGTCTAAAGTGCAAGGAAAAGCAATAAGAAAAGAAAAGATTAATAAAGTATTTCTCTCTTAAGAAAGAAATTGAAAATATTGATGAAATGTGGAAAATAAATGAAAAGTGGTATAATTGAGTAATCCTTGGTGGAATTTCGTATCCCAAGGATTCCTAATGTTGAAAGGAATACCAATAAGGAAAATAAAAGAGAAATAAAGAAAGATTCTCAAAAAGAGTTATTTTAATGAGAAATAAGCAAGATAATGTGAAATAAGGCATAAAGATACATCTAGAAGGATAATAAATATCCAATAAAAAGAATTCCGAAATATTTGAGTTTCGTGGGGTCCAAGGATCCCCAATAAAGAGGAAAGAAAGAGAAAATACCAAAATTGTAAAATAAGAGGATAATGTGATGCATTATTAATGAATTTTGTGATTTTGATAAAAATGAGGTATTTGTTAATAAAGGAAAATAGGATTTCAAGGCCAATGAGTTAAAAGGCATAAACAAAGAGAATAAAAGAGAGAATTTTCGTATTTCTAATTATCCATGCAACAAAGAATATTAAAAAGATTAAAGAGGAGAGAGAAGATTTCTTCTTCATGAAGGAATAGGATTCCAAATTGAAGAAGTCTTGTTTTCTATGTGGGCAAGCGATCTGGGGTGTGGATACCCCCCTATTTAAAGAATAGACCCTCTGGTCGGGGTCCAGGAAGGATCCCGCACATCCCATGCTTTCTTCTTCTTGTTCATTGCATACAAACCCTAAGGTAGAAGTGTAGCAAACCGGGGGGAGGGGGGAAGCAGGGACTTCTGGGTCCATCCCGATCGATGAGAGAGGTCCCACGATGCCAAAGGGATGCTCTTCCATCATCACTGAGCTCGAGATCATGCCGGGCAGCAGCAACATGGCTGCAAGGTTTGCTGCTGGTCACAGACGCACACAACTCCAACCGGGGGGATGTACCATCTCTACTCTTGGAACAGGAGGAACTCTGTATTTGGACTACTGCCAAATGCTTATTTCCTCTTGTTATGGGAGTGAGAGATAGGACATTACGCCTCACATACACCAAGGAAAAGAGATGGTGTAGGTTGGAACATTGTCACAAGGAATGGGGATATAGAAGATAACCTACCCTGGTAGAGTGAATGATACATGGATGGTTTGCAAACACTAAGAGGAATGAGGTAGTCACCTTATAAGGATTATTTTATCATGAGCTATACCAGGATGAGTTTGATCACCATGATGATGAAATCAGAGAGTGTTCTTAATGGAATTAGACATAGAATTTGAGGTGAAATGATAAGTGAAATACATGGAAGTGTATGTCTTCAATGTTATCTAATACCTAAGAATGTGAGGTGGTAATGGATGGACCGGTTGAGATACATCTGACTTGAAGCTAGAAGAGGTTGTTTGGCTAACCCTAAGTTTGGAAAGGAGAGGTGTCTGTACAACACTCAGATGTAACAAGATATGTTGAAAAGTTAAGGGTTGTTTGGTTAGTCAGTCTAGTCCTGGATACGATGAAAGGATGGTGGTAGAACCTCAAGTATACTTCTTTGGAAAAGAAAGTGATGAAACCCCGATAAAATGGTTTAGGGTTTTTGAGGTTTTGATCTTAAAGAATAATGACATACATGAGATCATGATCACCATACACCGTGGTACTACCAAGATAATGAGTGACAGTAGTACTTTAGATGCCTAAGATGAGGTTACACGTGGTATGTTGCCATGCATGATAAGAAGTGAAGGATGAACACTGGTAACCCAGTGCATTGATATAAAGGATAAAGAGTCCCCAAAAGGGAAGGGGAGTTCATCTCTACGGACGTTGTAAGTATCCTCAGGACCAAGGAAGGTCGAGATGCAATATGGGTTATGGTAGGTCGTCTTACCTAGATAACATGACAGAGAAAGAGTTCTGTTAAGGGACAGATCTAGTTGAACCACCCATGAGAGAGATGGTTCAACTACACCATGAAGCGAGTTCAAAGGTTCTTGAGTTTGACCTAAATGTTTCCTTCCAAAAGATGGAAGTAGGTGCATGAAGAACTCAATCTTAGTATAGTTTATCACCCCTCACTTTGGTTAGTATGATCCAGACTAAAGGGTCTGATGAGGGCATGTATGCTCGTTCAGGGTGATATCTAGAGACAATTCTCGTCCTATGAAAGATGTGACAATGAACACCATAGCCAGTATCAGGTTTTATACGAAGCTCTGTAAGGGAGGTTGTGTCGGTCACCACTTCAGTAAGGTGATGTTGGTGAAAGGGGCCACGTGATGGTTAGAAAAGGACCACAGTGTGTGTAGATGAAGTCACTTTGATCATGCAATAGATGAAAGGAGCCTAGAAACGATAAGAGTCGTGAGCAGATGCAAAGTAGACTGACATGCAGTTCACTGTGGAAGAATATGTGACATGAAAATCCGACCCCTCTAAGTTATAGCTAAGAGAGCCGAGTCCCCGATACATGAGTCCATTTGAGATGGATTGGTGGAGAAAGTTATGGATAACCTTACCCCTCAGGATAAAGTAATGTGTGATGAGTTCCAGGTGTCCAATTTAGAGCACTATGTGAGGTACCCGACCATGTGTTGAGAAATGAACCTGGTGAGCCCCAAGGGAGGCCGAAATGACCTGAGTCACCTGTGCAGTTTATAGACGCCAGGATGAAAGAACTTAGAGGAAAGAATATGTGATGATAAAGGTTCATTGGAAGTGCCATGAGTAAGGTAAAGCCACATAGGGGTCGTGGATGGACATGGAAGAGTCTTATCTTGATTGTTTGTTTGCTTGTTTGAATTTTGAGGACAAAATTCCTATAAGAGGGGAAGGATGTTACAACCCCAATTTTTGGGTTCATTTGGTGAGAAATGCAATTTCTCAATTTAAAGATAATTGAACAAAGAATGGTATAATTTATTTTGAATACATGGATTTCGTTTACAATATCCTTGATGACTGTTTTGTGGGCTTTATTGACTATTGGGCCCAAATAACAAGAAAAATTCAATTAGTAAATGAATAATTGAATATTTGAGAAAAAGAAAAAGGTAGAAACCTCTAGAAGGCAAAGAGATATAACCCAAAGATGGATTTCGTGCCTCTTGGATTCCTTGGGTTCCAAGGAGTCTAAAGTTGCAAGGAAAAGCAATAAGCAAAGAAAAGATTAATAAAGTATTTCTCTCTTAAGAAAGAAATTGAAAATATTGATGAAATGTGGAAAATAAATGAAAAGTGGTATAATTGAGTAATCCTTGGTGGAATTTCGTATCCCAAGGATTCCTAATGTTGAAAGGAATACCAATAAGGAAAATAAAAGAGAAATAAAGAAAGATTCTCAAAAAGAGTTATTTTAATGAGAAATAAGCAAGATAATGTGAAATAAGGCATAAAGATACATCTAGAAGGATAATAAATATCCAATAAAAAGAATTCCGAAATATTTGAGTTTCTTGGGGTCCAAGGATCCCCAATAAAGAGGAAAGAAAGAGAAAATACCAAAATTGTAAAATAAGAGGATAATGTGATGCATTATTAATGAATTTTGTGATTTTGATAAAAATGAGGTATTTGTTAATAAAGGAAAATAGGATTTCAAGGCCAATGAGTTAAAAGGCATAAACAAAGAGAATAAAAGAGAGGATTTTCGTATTTCTAATTATCCATGCAACAAAGAATATTAAAAAGATTAAAGAGGAGAGAGAAGATTTCTTCTTCATGAAGGAATAGGATTCCAAATTGAAGAAGTCTTGTTTTCTATGTGGGCAAGCGATCTGGGGTGTGGATACCCCCCTATTTAAAGAATAGACCCTCTGGTCGGGGTCCAGGAAGGATCCCCCACATCCCATGCTTTCTTCTTCTTGTTCATTGCATACAAACCCTAAGGTAGAAGTGTAGCAAACCGGGGGGAGGGGGGAAGCAGGGACTTCTGGGTCCATCCCGATCGATGAGAGAGGTCCCACGATGCCAAAGGGATGCTCTTCCATCATCACTGAGCTCGAGATCATGCCGGGCAGCAGCAACATGGCTGCAAGGTTTGCTGCTGGTCACAGACGCACACAACTCCAACCGGGGGGATGTACCATCTCTACTCTTAGAACAGGAGGAACTCTGTATTTGGACTACTGCCAAATGCTTATTTCCTCTTGTTATGGGAGTGAGAGATAGGACATTACGCCTCACATACACCAAGGAAAAGAGATGGTGTAGGTTGGAACATTGTCACAAGGAATGGGGATATAGAAGATAACCTACCCTGGTAGAGTGAATGATACATGGATGGTTTGCAAACACTAAGAGGAATGAGGTAGTCGCCTTATAAGGATTATTTTATCATGAGCTATACCAGGATGAGTTTGATCACCATGATGATGAAATCAGAGAGTGTTCTTAATGGAATTAGACATAGAATTTGAGGTGAAATGATAAGTGAAATACATGGAAGTGTATGTCTTCAATGTTATCTAATACCTAAGAATGTGAGGTGGTAATGGATGCACCGGTTGAGATACATCTGACTTGAAGCTAGAAGAGGTTGTTTGGCTAACCCTAAGTTTGGAAAGGAGAGGTGTTTGTACAACACTCAGATGTAACAAGATATGTTGAAAAGTTAAGGGTTGTTTGGTTAGTCAGTCTAGTCCTGGATACGATGAAAGGATGGTGGTAGAACCTCAAGTATACTTCTTTGGAAAAGAAAGTGATGAAACCCCGATAAAATGGTTTAGGGTTTTTGAGGTTTTGATCTTAAAGAATAATGACATACATGAGATCATGATCACCATACACCGTGGTACTACCAAGATAATGAGTGATAGTAGTACTTTAGATGCCTAAGATGAGGTTACACGTGGTATGTTGCCATGCATGATAAGAGGTGAAGGATGAACACTGGTAACCCAGTGCATTGATATAAAGGATAAAGAGTCCCCAAAAGGGAAGGGGAGTTCATCTCTACGGACGTTGTAAGTATCCTCAGGACCAAGGAAGGTCGAGATGCAATATGGGTTATGGTAGGTCGTCTTACCTAGATAACATGACAGAGAAAGAGTTCTGTTAAGGGACAGATCTAGTTGAACCACCCATGAGAGAGATGGTTCAACTACACCATGAAGCGAGTTCAAAGGTTCTTGAGTTTGACCTAAATGTTTCCTTCCAAAAGATGGAAGTAGGTGCATGAAGAACTCAATGTTAGTATAGTTTATCACCCCTCACTTTGGTTAGTATGATCCAGACTAAAGGGTCTGATGAGGGCATGTATGCTCGTTCAGGGTGATATCTAGAGACAATTCTCGTCCTATGAAAGATGTGACAATGACCACCATAGCCAGTATCAGGTTTTATATGAAGCTCTGTAAGGGAGGTTGTGTCGGTCACCACTTCAGTAAGGTGATGTTGGTGAAAGGGGCCACGTGATGGTTAGAAAAGGACCACAGTGTGTGTAGATGAAGTCACTTTGATCATGCAATAGATGAAAGGAGCCTAGAAACGATAAGAGTCGTGAGCAGATGCAAAGTAGACTGACATGCAGTTCACTGTGGAAGAATATGTGACATGAAAATCCGACCCCTCTAAGTTATAGCTAAGAGAGCCGAGTCCCCGATACAGGAGTCCATTTGAGATGGATTGGTGGAGAAAGTTATGGATAACCTTACCCCTCAGGATAAAGTAATGTGTGATGAGTTCCAGGTGTCCAATTTAGAGCACTATGTGAGGTACCCGACCATGTGTTGAGAAATGAACCTGGTGAGCCCCAAGGGAGGCCGAAATGACCTGAGTCACCTGTGCAGTTTATAGACGCCAGGATGAAAGAACTTAGAGGAAAGAATATGTGATGATAAAGGTTCATTAGAAGTGCCATGAGTAAGGTAAAGCCACATAGGGTTCGTGGATGGACATGGAAGAGTCTTATCTTGATTGTTTGTTTGCTTGTTTGAATTTTGAGGACAAAATTCCTATAAGAGGGGAAGGATGTTACAACCCCAATTTTTGGGTTCATTTGGTGAGAAATGCAATTTCTCAATTTAACGATAATTGAACAAAGAATGGTATAATTTTTTTTGAATACATGGATTTCGTTTACAATATCCTTGATGACTGTTTTGTGGGCTTTATTGACTATTGGGCCCAAATAACAAGAAAAATTCAATTAGTAAATGAATAATTGAATATTTGAGAAAAAGAAAAAGGTAGAAACCTCTAGAAGGCAAAGAGATATAACCCAAAGATGGATTTCGTGCCTCTTGGATTCCTTGGGTTCCAAGGAGTCTAAAGTTGCAAGGAAAAGCAATAAGCAAAGAAAAGATTAATAAAGTATTTCTCTCTTAAGAAAGAAATTGAAAATATTGATGAAATGTGGAAAATAAATGAAAAGTGGTATAATTGAGTAATCCTTGGTGGAATTTCGTATCCCAAGGATTCCTAATGTTGAAAGGAATACCAATAAGGAAAATAAAAGAGAAATAAAGAAAGATTCTCAAAAAGAGTTATTTTAATGAGAAATAAGCAAGATAATGTGAAATAAGGCATAAAGATACATCTAGAAGGATAATAAATATCCAATAAAAAGAATTTCGAAATATTTGAGTTTCTTGGGGTCCAAGGATCCCCAATAAAGAGGAAAAAAAGAGAAAATACCAAAATTGTAAAATAAGAGGATAATGTGATGCATTATTAATGAATTTTGTGATTTTGATAAAAATGAGGTATTTGTTAATAAAGGAAAATAGGATTTCAAGGCCAATGAGTTAAAAGGCATAAACAAAGAGAATAAAAGAGAGAATTTTCGTATTTCTAATTATCCATGCAACAAAGAATATTAAAAAGATTAAAGAGGAGAGAGAAGATTTCTTCTTCATGAAGGAATAGGATTCCAAGTTGAAGAAGTCTTGTTTTCTTTGTGGGCAAGCGATCTGGGGCGTGGATACCCCCCTATATAAAGAATAGACCCTCTGGTCGGGGTCCAGGAAGGATCCCCCACATCCCATGTTTTCTTCTTCTTGTTCATTGCATACAAACCCTAAGGTAGAAGTGTAGCAAACCGGGGGGAGGGGGGAAGCAGGGACTTCTGGGTCCATCCTGATCGATGAGAGAGGTCCCACGATGCCAAAGGGATGCTCTTCCATCATCACCGAGCTCGAGATCATGCCGGACAGCAGCAACATGGCTGCAAGGTCTGCTGCTGGTCGCAGACGCACACAACTCCAACCGGGGGTTCTAGCCACAGGTCGAGGGCACCAGGAGGTACGTGGAGATGCGGCGGGGCTAGGGGAGCCAGCTCCGGTGGCCCGGCAAAGCCAGGGAGGGTGGCGCAGCCTCACCGACACGTTACCTGCCGCAAGCCGCGCTAGGGCGCTCGTGAGGTAGAAGATAGAGGACTCTGGACCGTTTTGCCCCTCCTGGGCGTGGAAAAATAGCAACTTACGCGGGGGGCAAGATCGTAATTCCATTATAAAATCAAATCCGGCCGTGTTGCATGCATGAGATGACGTGGCGTCTCCTGATTGGTCTAGGTAAAGTTTTATTGCAAAATTCGTAATTAAATATTGGTAACTCCAGTTAGGACAAGTAATATATGAATTTTGATTCGAAGAACGAGAGGAATCCAATAAAAATGGTATTAAAGATATATTCCGTTCATAATTGCAAAAGTACTATAAATGAATGAAAAGTGCATTAAAATTAAGTTAAAAACCCTATTTGTGATTAAAGGTTGAATCTAGAATGTTTTATCGGTTAATTGAAGTGTTAATAACCTGTTGAATGATAATGTTAGATTCAAACTTGATCTCGATGTAGAATTGCATGGTTTAGGGTTTTTGCCCCATGTGAGAATTATTAAATAATTTAGAAACCCTAATTTAGGGTAAAAGAAGATAAGATCATATTTATTTGGATAAATGTGAAAATATGATTGTTAAATGTTGGTTCTAAGTTATTTGTATATGAAAGTCCTTAATTTTGATAAATACCCTAAATGTAGTAATTAGGGTCTTTTCATGAATAAAAGGTAGAATTGATGGCAAAATGAGTTCATATATTAATTGGACCATAATGGACTTTGAATTAATGACAAATATGTATAATGAAATTGTCAAGAGATAAAAATAGTAGTTTTAATGAAAAAGAAGCTTAATTGATGATTAATGTGTCTTTAATATGGAAATAGGGTTATAGGTTGTTAAGATAACCTTAATATTGAAGAGTAGATGAGATAATTAGGGTTTAATATGGTAAAAGATGAAGGGAAATCCTAATTGAAAAACGAAACCCTAATTCCCAGGGAAACCCTAAAATTGGAATAGAAATCCTAAGGATGATGATGATATTGAGTAAAATATTAATAAAAGGAAATTGGTATATTTATTTCAGGATTTTGTGCATGATTGGTTGCTTGATTGGGATTTCTATGTTCTGGTTAATTCTGTATCTGAATCTGCAATACAGGTATGTGGTTAATTATGAATAACTGATTTAGTTTCCCGATGGATTCCTGAATGTTTAATCGCATTGAATGCAACTAAACTGTTTGGATGTTGATACTGCCATTATAAAGTGACTATGACTATTACATAATGTAGATGCCTTCTAGCTCAGATCGTGGTCCCCTCTGTGTTGTAATGGCTGACCTGGTATATGGCTACCTAGAGGGTAGGTCCATCAGGTCATGAATGACTTAGTAAATGGCTTCCTAGAGGGTAGGTCCACCAAGTCACCTTTATAGAGGTACCATATAAGTCCTTACAGGGACACCACAGAGTTGTGGATAGGTATGGATTGAGTAGTTTGGCTTAAAATGTAATCTTGATTGTTAAATGATTAATTGAGTGATTATATTTTTAACATAGTTGAACATTATTTGTTTCCCCCACATACCAGCTTCGGCTGACCGACGTTTTGTTTGTCGGCATTTTAGGTACAATGAAAAGAACAAATAGTAAAGTGGCATATGTGGTACTAAATGAGAATTAAAGTGCTAAGGAGGATTAGATAGATTAGCATCTGTGTGGATAGAAGTTTAGAGATCCAAGTTTTCAAAGAGGTATGCAAAATTTTATTTTCTTACAGCTTTCAATATAGTATGTTAAAATTTGATAATTATTCTTGGTTAATTGCCGAACCTTTGATCTAGATGTCATGGGTGTGGCTTCGACCTCTCGGTCTCTCTTAATTGGGGGTTATCGGGAGGTGGGGTCGTAACAGTTATGCACTAAATTCATAGATCCAAATGATTTTGCTGCATTGGAAAATGTAATAGATGGAGAAGATATTCCCTCCATGTTTTTTTTGACATAATGGTGCATCTATCAGTCAATCTCGCCTATGAAGCTAAGATAGCCGACCCTATTCAGTATCGCTGGATGTATCCAGTTGAAAGGTAACTTTTCATACGTCGTGATGACTTTACCTATTGGAATGTAAGTCGTCATAATATTTTCCTCAACTTTGTTATCAGGTATCTGATGACCCTAAAAGGATATGTTCGTAATAAAAGATATGCAGAAGGATCAATAGCAGAAGGATATATAAATGAAGAGTGTCTAACTTTCTATACAAGATACTTGGATGGAGTTGAAACAAAATCAAATCGATCAAATAGAAACAATATTGATGAAGCAAATTTGGAAAATGAGCGAATACATGACAGTGATGATTGGTCTATTTTCTCAAAAGTAGGTCATGGTGTTGGTAAAACGGTAACATGTGTCTTGGACGAACATACATTGTAACAAGCCCATAAGAATTTACTATTCAATTATGAAGCAATTAAACCCTACATTAAGTAAGTTAGTGACAATTATCTTCTATTAATAAAATGCTATAACATATTCCAATGACATATTGCACATATTTAGTATTTAGGAAGCACTATGATATCATTACACAAAAACATCCTCAGAAGTCCTTAAAGGAGGTTCAGAGAATACATAGTAACTCATTTGATGGATGGTTTAAGGAACATGTAAGTTTAGTTGTGGTAATTAAATTTGTTATGCTTAATGAATAAAGTCTAACAAACTTTTCTTTTGTTAGATTGAGACACTCCTAAGAACAGAGATGGTGGATGATAAAATCAAGTTTCTTTCTCAAGGTCTACATCAACTGGCCATTAAGTACAAGGGCTATGTTGTCAATGGTCACAGATTTCATACCAAGACAAAAGATGCAAATCAAACAACACAAAATAGTAGAGTCTTTCTGGTAGCTAAGACTGATTGTTATTCTAAAACCACTGACCGCAATCCAATTACTAGAGATGTTACCTACTATGGTGTTTTGAAGGATGTTATTGTGCTCAATTATTATGAACACTTTAAGGTGACATTATTTAAGTTTCATTGGGTGGACATCTACTCAAAGAGGGGAATCAAGCATGATGAACATGGGTTGACTCTTGTTAATTTGAGATGACTTCAAACTACAGGAGAACCATGTTTAGTGGCATCTCAAGTTGGACAAGTATTTTACGTAGAAGATATCACTGTAAAAGGGTGGCATTTTGCTATAAAGATTGCCACACGTGATATGTTCAACATCGAAGAACAATCTTGCATTGAGAATGTCAAAGCTTATGTGCAAGGTGAAATTAGAGATGGGCCATCAATGACATCAGAGGATGAAGATACTAACTGTGACATGGTTAGATTGGATATGGAAGGAATTATTGTTGATAGTTCAACAATTGAAAAAGACCAATCCCAAATTTAGTAGGATGATGAAAGTGTATCTCAAAGTGATGATGATGACAGTTTTGAATGAGAAGTTTACAAAATAGCAGCCAATGTTTCTTTTAGTTTGTCGTTATTATTGGACTTAAAAAAGCCGTTTTTGGCTCGATGTATCTCTTTAATTTCCTATCTCACATTGTGCTCTACCTAGGTGTATGCATTTTGCATGTTTGACATTCTTCTTAATCAAAAATATCATTGTCTCTTATGTTGTTTATAATTATATTTGATTAAATATATGTGTTTTGTTTTTAAATATTAATTATAAAATTGTTATTACGTTGTTCCATATTTTTTTAAATGTCTTCATTTTTATGTGACTTGGTATACTCAGGATGAGAACAGTACAGTGGTAGGCTCCATAACAAGACAACCACAAAGAATGATAAGAACAACAACAATGACTCTTGTACAATGACTCATTTACCTAGCATTACTCGATATGGTTGTTGGCAATCTTTGAAATTGTCATCCTCAAATTGCTCCAAAAATTTTTTAGCTTCCCTTCCAGCTGAAACTCAAAATGATAGAGCAAATAAATTCAATAAAATATTGCTAGCTTTGCAAAAAATACCTAATCAGCCACGTCTCCCCAAGACTCTAATATGGTTGGTGGTTCTAAATCCTCTCAAACATGCACAACTAAAAAGGACATGGGAACAAGGTTCCAAAATTAGCACAATAAAGAAAGTGGTGATAAAGTTACAAGATTAAGAAATTCGCAGCTATCACGTGTGCCTAATGTCAATGCTTCCGTGTCTATTCATTCTAGAAGTGTACAGAATAGAGCTGCCAATAACCAAAATAATAATGCATTTCATGATAACATGGACCAAAATGACATCTCTGATCACCATGATGAGTCATTGAATCTTACAAATACACCTTCTAATGGGCTAGGTAATCATTTTATTCATATCATTGCATTTATAGTGATACATTTTATTATATATAATTTTCCATATATAATTTTATCCTTTATGAATGAATGCTTAAGTAAAAAACATCGAGTACGTGGTCGAACATAATATTTGAAAGTCTGGAAAAGAAAGCCCGATGATCCAATTCCCACTGAGAAAAATCAATTTGGACAACCAGTAGGTGAAAACCAATGTCAATTATCAAGTTTTCTGACAACCATTGTAAGAGATCCCATTCTTTGTCCACTAAACTACGAGGACTGGAGACAATTTCCAACAAATAAAAAAGATTCTATATGGAATTTTGTGAAGGTATATTATTAAATTTTAGTTTTAAATGGTTCAATGAAGCTTCTAATTGATATCCTTTATGTCGGTAGAGTAAATTCACAATGGATTCAGATCTAAAGGAGTAGACAATGAAGCGACTAGGAAATAAATGGAAGGACCACAAGTGGGAGTTAAGGAGACTATACTTCCTAGAAGATAGTCCATATGAACAACAACTTGAACAAGTTGTTCCCCGCATGGACAAGTCTCATTGGAAATTTCTTGTGGATTGTTGGATGAGTAATAAAGGAAAGGTAATACTTTTTCTTCTATTTATTGATACTTAAATTACCTCAAAGATAGTTACTATGCACAATACTGCAATATTTTTCACAGAGGAAGTCTATAACTAACAAGACAAGCAAGAAATTTCAAAAGGTTAGCCACACAACAGGAACCAAGTCATTTGCATGTCTGAAATGTGATGTAAGTTAGTAATTTTTGTGATCCATTTAGACAATTTGATGACATCCATTTATTTTATGTTTACAATAACCTTGTTTGAATGATAAATATGGAGAAGGAAATAGGCAGAGAAGTGGATCCCATAATGTTTTTTGAGAAAACTCATCGTAAAAAAGATGGGAGCATAGTTGATGTTGAATCTGCCAAAATTTTGGTACAACACATCCTATCCTATAGTATTATGTTACATATACTAATTGGAAAGAGGTACATATTTGGTATAAAATTCATCTCCTATGAGTTGTTGTATGTAGGAAAATTGTTCTGAGGTAGGAGAAGAGCTGCGAAGAAAACAACCTGATGTTACTTCAGATGAAATTTATAGGCATGTTATGGGAGAAGAGAGACCATGATATGTTCGCTGTTATGGACTTGGACCAACACCTTCTGATATCTGGGGCAAGAACCATAAATCCTGAGAAGCTGAAGAAGCACAAAGGAAGCATTTCCAGGATAAGCTCGAAGAACAACGGTTGGAATTTGATGTAAAACTTCAAGAACAAAAGGATGAATTCAACCAAAAATTAGAGGAGTTACTTGCCTTAACTAGGGCAGGAAACAATCAAGCGCAACATGTTGGCACTGGCCAAGTATGAATATATTTTATACATGATGTGTGGTATCAATTATTTACCATGTTGACTTTTATGGACTTATGAAAAAAATCAAAATAATTGTGCAGACAAACTTATCATGCAAACTCCACTGCATATAATACATTCATCATTTAAGAAGAGACAAGTATGTTTGTATTTGTGTAAATTGCACATAATTTGACATTTATATAAATTTGTTATGTAAACCGTATTTTGTTTATAGGATGTGTATCTATTGAGTTTCATAGATCCAGATGCTAGAATTGCATTCGATCGAGTATCTAAGGTTGACCCCATGAAAAGGGTGGGAGGTGCAATTTTAGGCTCATCGTTTGTTGGTGTTTTTGTAGAGGTTGTGTTGTTGGACAATGATCCTCTAGTGAGACCTCATGATCAATGTCAATCTATTGATGATGTTGTTGGCAACATCATATCATGGTCGAAAACACAAATATTGCCAAGGTGAGCATAATGTATTGCTTATAATATTACATAATTGAAAACAAAAGTAGTATCTAAAGTTGTTTCCATTTGCTGCAGGACATGAAGTTTAAAGATAATTGCATTCTTGGATACTGTCTAGAGAGATGACATATATAGTTGTTTTTCTTTAATTCAACTTTTTATTAGTACATGACGATCCAAATAATGGTGTTTCATGTCCATTGTCGTAGACAATGTTAACAAATGACAATCCTATTTTGTTTTGACTAGCTTTTGATTTTGTTATGGAGAATCTTAGTATTATGGAAAATACATTCACTATGAATGGTTTGTGGTTATGATGTTCTTTTAGCTATTTGTTGTTCTCCATAATCCACCTATTCTATATGCTCCTTTCTCCGCTTACTCTCATCCTCATTTGCTAATTGAAGATGGTGTGTGTCAGCTAGTTGTGATCCATAAGATGCATGGTGATCTGTAGTGTATATGCTCATATGTAGTTTTCTATATTCTTGACTTTTTGTAACATATGATGGACTTTGTGGTATGTACTTCTCAGAGGAATGGATACATGTAAGATTTCACATGATATTGAGTTGTAACAGCAAGCTTGAGTTTCTCAGAGGAATGTTGTAGATTGACTAAACTCATAACATTGTACTACCAGCTTTCCATAGAATCCAATAGGCATTGGTCTTATATTGGTTTTAATATGAAATGTACTTTTAGTTGAGTCGTTGAATTTTTATCTACCATGAGATCTGCTTTAGATTCTTTATACCAGTTTTAGTTTTGCTAGACTCTTGTATGCCACCTTACAACTCAAACGACTAATGTAGGGATGATAGTGAACTATCCTTAATAGTGGTCTTATCCATGAAGTTTCTAATAAAATCTATTTGTATGCCTTCTTTCCTATGGATTTCTTCAGTTGAGTTTTGAAGTTACCCTGAGGGTTTTAGTTTTACCTTCTCTAGTGGCTTGTTAGCAAGTTTTGATGATCTTCAGGTTATTTCTTCAACTGAACCTTTTCTCTATAGAGCTTCAGGCTTCTCTGAGAATGTCTTGATTCCCATCTCTTTGAGCTCCTTCTTTAGAGAATCTGGTTACTTGGAAATGATGTTCTTATTATGTTATACTTTTCTTTTGGGTTCTTTTATGGTTCCTTTTTCTGCTCAGGCTTGAGTGGAGTAGGATTGGATATACGTGATGCTTGTATCACTGCTGATAGTGATGCTATACTATATGGAGCTACATGTGTAATAAAGTGCCTAAGACCCAACTCCAAAGTAAGTTTGACTGTGAGGATCAGATAGACTACTGTATTATAATGCTATAAATTTGAATAGAAATTTCCACATACGTTTCTTGTTGTACTTTGTATAGTGGTTATAGTTGTGTATATGACATGTCGTTGAGACTAGTTTAAAAATTTTGTGGAGACTAGCAGTAACTTTTCTAAGACAAGAAGTCCACATGATCAATACTTATATTCCCTAAATTAGGTGTCGAGGATAGTAGTTGAGGAGTAGGGGATGTGGAGCAGCAACGAGAAAGTTGGTATGGAAGTTATTATAGTGGTTTTGGTTTATTCTTTATCTTTTTTCAAGACACTAACATCAGTGATTTCAATTTGTTGTAGGTTGCCTCAACTAGCTGTACTTGTAGGCTACCTATTAGGAGTAAGTGGTGATGGAATCGATAAGTTGAAAATTGTGTTGTTGTAGAGATAACTATGAAAGCCAATGGAGGATTATTGTTGTCTAGTTATATGTAGGGCATGTCCTGTTGTAGCTGATTCATGAAACCATTTTTTAAAATCTGGTTGGGCATTCCCCCTTAGAGCAGTCTACACATTGCAAGGGATAGATTTCCCAATAGTGTTCTAGTTAGCTTGTTAGAAGAAAGTGTAAGTGTTGTCTGACCTTATTGCTTTACATGGTTGATATTTTCTTTAACACCCTGTGGATCTATAAGCTAGTTGGCATGTTCCTCAACCTCATGATATAATCTTCATTCACTTTTAGTGATTCAGTAAGTTTAGATGGGTCTGGTTGATGAATTATAATTTGGATCTTTCTTTAATGTTCTAGCTGTGTTGTGATATGATGAGCTTAATCTATTATTGATTCAATAGCTATTCATATTGAGTTTCTATTATACTTTACTTCATTGTAGACAACAATGATTAATAAGCTCCATCTTGTAAATGAAAATGCATATGTGAATGTATGTTGAATGTATGGCATTGGTTGTATATCTTTAACTCGCAGTAGCTCAGCTTACATAACAGAGTGTTTGTTACAACCCCAATTTTTGGGTTCATTTGGTGAGAAATGTAATTTCTCATATTAAAGATATTTAAACAAAGAATGATATAATTTTCTTCAAATAAATGGATTTCGTTTACAATAGCCTTGATGTTTGTATTGTGGGCTTTATTGGCTATTGGGCCCAATAACAAGGAAATAACAAGAAAATTCAATTAGTAATGAATAATTGAATATTTGAGAAAATAATAATGTGGAAACCTCTAGAAGGAAAATCCAAATAGGATTTCGTGCCTCTTGAGTTCCTTGGGCACCAAGAAGTCCAAAGTTGCAAAGAAAAGGCAATAAGAAAAGAAAAGTTTAATTAAGTATTTCTTTAATAAGAAAGAGATTGAAAATAATGTTAAAATGTTGGAAATAAGTGGGAAAAGGTGTAGTTAGGAGATCCTTTGTGGAATTTCGTGTTCCAAGGATTCCTAATGATAAAAGGAATACCAATGAGGAAAATAAAAGAGAAATAATGAGAAATCCTCAAAAGAGATAATTTAATGAGAAATAAACAAGATAATGGGAAATAATGCATAAAGATGCATCTAGAAGGATAATACGTATCCAATAAAATGAATTTCGAAATATTTGAGTTTCTTGGGATCCAAGGAGTCCCAATAAAGAGGAAAGAAAGAGAAAATACCAAGATTGCAAATAATAGCATAATGTGATATATTATTGATGAATTTTGTAATATGGATAAAAGGGAGTATTTTCTATTAAAAGAAAACATGATTTCATGATAAATAATTAAGAGGCAAGTAATAAGAAGATAAAGGAAGAGATTTTCGTAATACTAATATCCCAAGGAAAAGGAATATCAAAGGAATGAGAGAGAAAGAGAAGGTTTGCTTCTTTATTAAGGAAAATTGTTTCCTTTTAGGAAAGGGACTTGTTCCCTCTTCTATGAGTGCTTTGGGGCTTCATACTCTCCCCTATATAAGGGGTAGAGCCATGGTTCAGAGAAAATGAGAACCCCACGATCTGCTACTCTCTTCTTCAACCTCACTATAGAGTTACCCCTAAACGAGAAGATAGACTGACCCTGGAGCAAACAGGTGGCTTCTGAGTCATCGTGTTAGATGATGGAAGATCCCAGGACAACCCTGAGCGGAGAAGCTAGCGTCCCCAAGCTCACCCCTCCTCATGTTGGCTGCAACAGGACCTGCAGCATGGCCGCAGGTCACAGGCCCGGAACTCCTACATCCGGCCGCCCAGACAGTGATGGAGGCCTAGGCGGGCGCGGAGGAGAGTGGCAGACGCAATGGATACCTCCCTGAGGTCCGGCGAGGTCAGGAAGAAGGAGGGGAAGTCCCGCCCATGTCCCTTAGGGCGGCAACAGGTGGTTGTCACGAGGAAGAAGATGGAGATGCAGTCTGGACGATTTTTCCCTCCGGAGATCACAACGCTAAAAGAGCCGCGGTAGGGTATAAGTGTCATTTTGAAATGTTTTGCAACCCAGCGAGCAACATGCATGAAAGGGGTGACGTGGCATCTCCCAATTGGTCCAAAGTAGGTAATTTTGCAAAATTCATATCTCCTTATTCATAGCTCGGATGATAAAAGTTTCTATATGAATTTTGATCAGAAGAACACAAGGAATCCAATAAAAATTGTTTTATAGCCTGATTCTGATAATAGTTCGAAATGTAGTGCAAATTATCATCTTTAATGAATTAAAGGTTAAGATACCCTATTTTGATATGATTAATGTGTTTAATAGGGTTTAATGGATCATTAGAGTTGATGTTAACATGTTAAATGTAAAAAGGTACATTATGTTCAAAAAGGAATAACTTTGCACATGATTAGTATAATTTAGAGTTTATGTGCTTAAATATGCATGAAATTTGAAAAGGGCATAAAGTTATCATCTTTAGTATTTTAATTAAGGGAAAACCCTTAGATTTGATGGTAGATGGTCTTAATGACATTATTTGATAATTCAAGCTGATATTAACCTATTGTTAATAAAGGAGAAAATCGGATCTAAAAAGATGATCTTTTTATATATAATTGGATTAATTTAGGGCTTCGTGCATAATTATGCAGTAACGAGCTCGAAAACCCTAATTTCGATGAATATGTCTTTTAATTGTTTTAATGGTTCAAATCCATGAATAAATAGGGATATGAAAACCCTAAACCCTAAGTCAATGTGGGTATAAAAGACTATTAAAATGAATAGTTGAGCAATTAATGTTCATAAAAATGGAAAAGGATATTTTAGGGTTTGTTAACCTAAAAAGGGATAAAGTTTGAGAAATTGATCTAAGAGACCCTAATGAATATTAATGAAATCTTAATGTGGATTAGAAACCATAGAAAATGAATCCAAGATAATAAAGTAGGTTCTTGATAAAGTGTCTAATAAATAGAGTACATATTCTTTTCAGGAATTATGTGATTGTTGAATTACTTGGATTGCATGCTTGGTTGGATTTTCTTAATGCTTCTGAAACCATCAAATCAGGTATGTGGTTACGATTATGAATAACCGCTTTAGTTTCTTGATGGTTTCCCGGATGTTTAATCGCATTGAATGCAACTAAACTATTGGATGTTTATTTATTTCTTGCAACTATAAAGTGACTACGATTATCACATAAGATATGTGCCTACTAGCTCAGATCCTGGTCCCCTCTGTGTCGTAATGGCTGACCTAGTACATGGCTACCTAGAGGGTAGGTCCATCAGGTCATGAAAGACTTTGGCTGCCTAGAGGGTAGGTCCATCAAGTCACCTTTATAGAGGTACCATATAAGTCCTTACAGGGACAACACGGAGTTGTGGATAGTTATGGATTGAGTAGTTTGGATTAAAACGTAATCTTGATTGTTAAATGATTAATTGAGTGATTATATTGTTAACATAGTTGAACATTATTTGTTTCCCCCACATACCAACTTCGGCTGACCGACGTTTTGTTTTTCGGCGTTTTAGGTACAATGAAAAGAACAAATAGTAAAGTGGCACATGTGGTACTAAATGAGAATTAAAGTGCAAAGGAGGATTAGATAGATTAGTATCTGTGTGGATAGAAGTTTAGAGATCCAAGTTTTCAAAAAGGTATGCAAAAATTTATTTTCTTACAACTTTCAGTATAGTATGTTAAAATTTGATAATTATTCTTGGTTAATTGCCGAACCTTTGATCCGGAAGTCATGGGTGCGGCTTCAACCTCTCGGTCTCCCTTAATTGGGGGTTATCGGGAGGTGGGGTCGTAATAGTGTTGTAGTTGGGGATAATGACATCTCTTTTCTTTTCAGAATATCATGCTTCCTATTGCCATTGAGCTTTCTCCTGACCTGACTATCTTATCTTTAGGATTTGATGTTGCTAGAGGTGATCCTCTTGGTTGTTGTAATGTGACTTCTACAAGCTATGGACTGATGACATCATGTTATCTAGTCCGTGAGGTTGCAAATTTCTTGCCATACATGATATCTAGCCTGTAAGGTTGCAAACTTATCAGTATCTCTATTAGCATTGAACTTTCATCCCGTTGAGGTTGTTTCACACTGATTGTTGTAGGCTTATTGCTATCTAATGAATTAGCTTGGCTGGAAATTGGGTTCTTTGTTGCTGTGATTTGATTTTGGTTAAATATGAAGCCAAAGCTCGAGTCTGGTCTATGATGATCTAAAGCAAGCTACACCAAGTTGATAAACCCGTGTTCTGAATATATGTTCTTTTCTGAAACAAAAAGGTGATAAACTAGTGTTCCTTCTACTTAAAATTAGAGTTAAATGCTCTGTGTAGTTAACACTGATTTGAATTTTTGAAATCATTGCTTTTTTGTAATAAATGTAGATCTATTTTATTATACTAAACTTCTTATCAACGACCTGATGGGTGAAATATTTGCTAGTTGCTACAGCTACAACCATAGTGTTAATACAATCCAAAAACATCAATCATCTCCTACTCTATTGTGCTCATGGCATTCTATATGAAACATTCTAATGTATAATGTTCACTTTGCTACTAATTTCTATTATGTAGGAGCAGTGGAAGTTGTTCACTCATGAAAAGGTCATGAAATTGTCTATGATTTTTTATATTAGAGGTGAACATGAAGTTTGTAAAGAGTTCCTTCTGCAATTAAATTTTGTATTAGATTGCTAATTCAATATCCATACCAACATGCACAAGGTCTTGAAAATGAGTGTTGAGATAATAGATCGAGCTTGCAATGAGGAAATCCATTGAGATGGTGCCAATTTATATACAAGACTTGTTCCAATAAAAATATATTCATCCAATAACTGTAAGAAATTTCTCACATGTTCTTTAGTATAGTTATGATGGAAATGTATATGGGAGAAAATCAACTAATGGCCTTCTTACATGTTGAGTTGGTCTTATGGTATTCCAACAATTAGATGGCAACAATGGCATTGGGTTTTATGCATGCAAAATATTTATAATGGTTGGTAAGTACATTCCCATTTTCATTTTTATGTGTAACTCGTAAGAAACATCCTGATTTTCTACACATGGTGTACCAAGACTTCCCTCAACCAACCTTAGAACTCTCTTACCATGGATGTTGTTGCTCTGGTTCTCTTGTAGGTGCCTCTGCATTGTATAATAAAACAATGACAGAGTTGCTAGGTTCACTATTATGACAATGATAACCAATGACATCTTCTTTCTTTTTCAAATGTTAATAAAACTAAAGTCCTAAGATAAGGTATGGAAGTATCTATATCTCTTTCTAACCTGGATTGAGCCCAGATTTTACATAGGTACACATATAAAGCACATTTTATCCAGCAAAGTCACTATCATCATAACATAGAGGATCCACCTCATCACATCATGTGCATAAGTAGACAAGAACCATGTCACTATGGAGAAACCTCTTTGCAACAAGAGCATACACCTAAAAAACTATCCATAGTAGAATCACACCATATACAAACAAGCACCAATAATTTTGGAATGATCTAAACATGGTATCTTAATCTACTTTTTTATGCAGGTACAAAGATCGGTGCTCCAGTTTTCCAACTAGGAAATCAAAGGAATTATGAAGACAGTGAACATATCACAAATTGATGTTAGTCATATACCACTATATTATAACATGAATGATGGTCTACACATTCCTCATCACTTCTTACTACCAATGCTAACCTATTATCCTGAATGTCATGGTTTGTATTGTGTAGAGCATGCAAGATGATATGGTGGATTTTACGGATGACTGCTTAGAAATTCAATCAATATTAGGTTGAAACTACAACGTACCTCATGACATCGATGAGGATGACTATATGGGCAGTATGATCCCTCTAAACTCACTGGTGCTTCTTAATCTCAGAGAATGTATGTAAGCAGTTATCTAAGATCTTTTGTCTGATGCAGAACTAGAGGATTTGGAAACTGACATGGAAATAGAAGCTGATGATGTTCATTTTATCTTCTGCCTAAGCCTGAGCTAAATCTTCCTATGGCACAAACATCACAATTAGCACCATCTAGACATCATAATGCTCAAGTATGTCTTTCTTATTTATGTTGACAAAATCATAGTTAATATGAAGTACCTGGTTTATTCTATATGCTTCGACTGCTTCTTGACTACATATGCTAGTTTATGCTATATGCTTCAGTAGTACAAATAAAAGATAAGTCACTTTTTAATTATTTCCATATTTGATGCCAATGACGTGCATGATTATTTTCTTAGGCTACTTTCAATCCTTTCAATTACCACACCCACCCTGCTTCCCGCATCACTTTGACCAGAATCAGACGCCAATGGAACTACACTCCACTCAGCTGTCTTCTCTACAAGTTTCAGATGGGCCCAACCGAGTGGAAAGCAAAAGGTAGCTCCAAGTGCAGAACCAAGGAGCATATTCCGCACTGGCCATCTCAAGGAACCAGGCAATATGAGACCAGATATAGAAACCGTTGCTGAGCCAACTCCAACAATGTTGAAGACATCATGTATGCCACGTTGTTCAACAAGAAGATTTTGCAAACCATAAAATGTAGCAGTAAACATTGGTGTTGTATTCAATATAAGGGGCAAGGTAAAATGTCCTCCCCATGTAATTCAATATAAGGGGAAAGGTAAAATGTTGTATGAAAGTATATCATTGGTGTTGTATTCAATATTAGGGTCAAGGTAAAATGTCCTCCCCAAGTAATTCTCAATTGATTATAAATAAAAAATATTCACACTTTTAGAAACGTGAGTTTGTCTACAATTGACATTCATTTAGAAATAATGATAATGAATTGAAAACCGAATGACTAAAAGCCATGAAAATGTAGTAATACAGAACTAGTGGTCATTAATGGCTTTTTTTATGTGCCATTAAACTCAATAAGAACATTTTCATACAACAACATAATACAAAATAATGGCATTTGTATAAAAGCCAATTGAAGGATAGTGGCATTTTTATAATGCCAAATTATATTTTAGGGGATTTTATTGGAAGCCACTAAAGCCAAACATTTAGTGGCATTTACAATTTACACCACTATCTTTCTAGTGGCATTGGTACTAGAGGAATTTTTTTAAATGTCAAAAAATGTCACTAAACATGTTTAGTGGCGTTTATTTTTTTAGTGGCATTTCTAAAAGGCCAATGATGTGAATGTTTGCTGTAGTGCACACATTTCTTTCTAACTTCTTAACATAACCTATATGGTACACTCCCTCGATAGAGTACTTATTATGGGGTTCTCTCTCTCTAGGGTTTAGTTCCTATAGTGGACATTCCATAACCTCCCGTTCCTGGGCTCAGTTTGTTATGGCCTTCCTTTCCCGACTAATCCTCACAGTGGCCATCCTATCCCAGCTTGGCCTCATAATGACCATCCTATCTCGTCTTGGTCACCTATCATCATAATGACATTTCATACATCCTGCATGTATCACTTAAATCCACCAGATTAGTTGAGAAAGTTATACTTATATAAAAAGATACTCATATAGGCTTTAAAGATTGCAACAATTAAATAAAAAACCATCAATATATTTGCAATCAATACGGGAAACTCAGAAAACCATGAAAGTCATTTAAGTCAAGGCCATAGGTGTAACCACAAACCTTTCTCAGAAGATATTAGAAGTCCAAGCTATGAGTATTTGAGAATAAGCAAACAATCACCCTAAAATTAGTGCATAACAACCAAATATTACTATTTTATTCAAAATTTATCCTTAAGACTGAATTGGGTTTCAAGTTAGGGTTTTGAGTTCAACTTAGGATTTTGTTAGGGTTTTGGATTTCCCAACCCTAATTATTACTTTAATGTCTTCTTAACTCATAAACCCTAAATTTTATGATATATTCATTATTAACCTCAAATTAAGTCCAAGATATCTTTTTTATCCAAAAAGACTAAGCTTTATCAATTAAAGTCATTTAAGCATGTTTTGACCATTATAGTTAAGAAATTAGGGTTTTTATGCTTCAAATATATTAAAGTTAACAACTTAAGGAGCTTTTGGAATTCGGTACATATCTAGGTCTTGAAACTATTTTTAGTGAAATCCTTGGATTTTTTTGATCAATTTTCAAATAAAATATGTTGCCATTTGTTATTCCTATTAATTACTATGAGTTTAGCAAAAATCAAGTATTTCAAGTCAATAAAAACTTTCCACCTCATCGATGATCCCAGGCCCCAACCTTGCCAACTCGGCTGGGCCGAGCCATTGGGCTCACACAAACTCATCAGTCTGTGCTTGTGTGGATCTCACTTAGACAGGGTGAGAAGAAGGGAAAAGAACCAAAGACTCCTTTCCTATATTGATGAGAAGATAGGGGAAATGGGGTAAAATCCATAGAGGTCATATTCAACCTCTTCTCCTTCTCTCACACAAGCAGATGATCAACTCTCCCGTTGACTTTGATATCCAAGTCCCCTCAGCAATCAACTAGATTACCAAGATCAGTCCCCTCACTGATGGTTCCAATTGTTCTAGTGTTGGTCAGAGTTGAAGGAACGGCAAGAAGTGATCTCCAGTGATGCTCCATAGAGGGCTAGAAGTGAAGGGGGTGTTAGAGGAGAAATTGAAGTTAGGGAAATGAGTCTAAGATCACACAAAGCCTTGTGAGTGCACTGGTGATTTCACATTGAATGCATATACCCTTATATAGCCCTAGGGACAAGGGGCCAATTCTCATTATGTCGATGGTTTGGGCAATTCTTTTAGAGTTCTCCAAGTTAGGAAAAACCTAGGGTAGGTAGATTCACATTGATCTCAAGAATCTGATCGACTTATTTCTTGATCTGCTCATGCATTGAGTTGAAAGGAAATTGGTTAGGAAAGTATGCCTTTACTGCTCTGAATTTCCTTATTTGTTGCGATCTAGAAGGCGCTTTCTCCCTCATTGGACTTTGTTCAAATGACTGAGAGTCTATGTGACATGGGAATGGGTCGGACCCAAGTTTCCTAATTTGATTAAAATTGTTACATTTAATTCATATATTCCTTATCATCTACATTTATAAGGATGTCTTAATTTCCTTTCTCTAGATGTGGGCGATATTTGATACCAAAATACTTAACTTAATGGTGTTTTTCTTAGTCTCCAAGTCTCCCTTTATTCCATGTATTTTAAGGCATCAAATCAATTCTTTTCTCTTTCCTTCTTTCCCATATTTCTTATTTTGATTACTTTTCTTATTATTAACAATGTGGAAATGAAACCAATCCATTTGTTGCCTTTAACACCTTTTTTCTAGAGAATTCCACACAATCCATATTAATTACTCTCTACCTTCAGTAATTCATTTATTTTGGGATCATCTCACTTTCTTTTCCCCATGTCCATTATTGGATTATTAAAAATTGTAAAAACCATGAAAATCATGACGAAGGGAAATTTTAAACTCAAATCCAAACTTTTACAACATGGAACATCAAGTTTCTAAAATATTCCACACAACTACATATTAATTACTCATTTCCTTTAGTATTTTATTTATTTTGGGATTTTCTCACTTTTTCTTCCCCGTTTCCATTATTGGATTATAAAAAATAGCAAAAACCATGAAAATCATGGCAAAGGGAAATTTGCAACTCAAATCCAAACTTTTACAACATGGAACATCATGTTTCTAATATATACTTATTATGCAAATATTTGAATTTTGAATGTTTGACTATATGTGTAAAACCATGTTATAACACTAGTTACTTTTAATGACAAAAAATTTCATATCAAGGATGTCATACCCTCTTTGAAAAATGACATTCATGATAACCTACTAGTTTATCGACATATATATATCTCCCATTTCTATTTCTTCAATGTGTTACTCATAAGAAGGTATGACAACTCCCTTGGGTGGTTTCAATACACTATATGTACCACTACTTTGCACAGTTTGATCTTTTAAAAAACTCCAAATTAACTTTTGCCTATCTCATGGATGGTACTATCCAACCATGAGATCTCTTTTGGAAGATTTTTTCTCTTACATGGTTAAGGAGTGAAGTCATCTTTATGTATTCACACCCTCTTGAGAAAACTATTTTTCTAGTGTAGGATAGATTCCAATATTTAGTGGTGAGTTGGCCTCACGAATAAAAACAATTAACCAAATCATAATAATAAATGTGGTAATATAATTGGCATCTTCCTTCTTTGTAATGTATTTTCTCTTTACATGTATCACAGACACATATGATCGATATTTGTATCAAGTCATTCAATATGACTTTTTCTTATGTGCATGTATTACCACACACCAATAAAAATGGCCTTGGGGTCATTAATCTATCCTTTTTTTACCAATTGGCAATTTTTTTCATATTGTTAACCTGAGACCTCTTGGTAAAAAAACCAAGGAGCTTACCACAGGGGTGTCCCATATTGGACATATTTATTCCATAAGAAAATCCTTTCATTCCATTAATATATCTTAAACAAATTAAAATTTGTGAGACTTTCCACTTAATGTATCTTGAAAACATTAAAAATTGTGATACCTTCTATTGAGTTGAGACTCATACATTGACCATATTTTGATAATGACTTAACTATTCTATTAATATGTATCTAATATGTTTGTTTGAGATAAATTTTAGGTATTTGGTACATGAAAAGGATCAAATTCATCAAGCCCTCGCTTGTCGAAGTACAAGTCAAAAGCAATGCAAATGTGCAATTTGGGAACACTCCAAATCACCTTAGAATATTTTTGTAATCATTTGTATTGATGATATGACTTGTAACTAAGATGAGAAAAAATCAGGGACACTTAATTCCATCATTTGATCACTTAAAAATCATTTTGGAAAATTCATCACATCAACTTTATCTATTGAGTTTGATATGAAACTCGATCAATCCTTGATGGATTTTGGGAATGATCTAGATCGGTCGAGTTGCACACTCATAGAACTCAACCAACCAACTTTTTGTCCAAAGGTTATTTTAGTGAACCATTCGAGTTACCCTAGGGCAAAATTGACCGATCAATTAAAAAATGTCTTTGTTGGATAGTGGATCGGTCAAGTTACCTTTATTGAAATGCGACCAAATACAATGTACAAAAAATGCAGAAAAAGTTACCTTCTATGTTAGTTGCAAGTTGCAAAATGGCTACTTTTCTTTCTTAAGTGATCCCACACTGAAAGGAACACCCCCATCGATAAATAGGACCACTTGGAGTTCATTCCAAGGTTGCCCATTCTTTCTATTCTTAGTCCCTGCTATAGTTGAGTGTGCTAAACCCCTTTGATCCCCTTTCTCTCTCTCATTTACAAATCATTTCATGATTATGAGTGAGTTAGGCATATTGTAAGAGAGATATATCATTGTTACTTTGTAAAGCTCTCAATCTCTCTACTTCCCAATCCCCTTTATTCAAGAGCAAAGGTTGAAGTGATCTTCTCCAATTGAAGAATGAGTAGATGTTCTTCTTCAAGGCTGAAGAACGTGTACAGATCTTCTCCAAGTGAAGGAGAAGGACAAGGTGGAAGGTCGAAGAAGTTGAGTGGGTAAATCCTCAAGGTTGAAGCTTGTTGCAAGGAGGAGATGTCCTGGGAGAAGGAATTGAGATGCTTGCAAGAGTGGGTAAGACATGTGGTAAGGTAGAAGACTAGCTCTTGGATAGGTAAGCCCTTGGGTGTAAACTTGTCATCTTGTATCTCTTATAATGGAATATAAGTAAACATGGGTTTTAAAGTCCTAGAGGTTGACCTCTCTAGGCAGTGGACTAACGGTCTCCTAGTTTGGATATTGGAACCACTCTAAACTCCTTGTCTAAATGTTTGTTTCTATATCTCTCATCCTTGATATGCTTGTTTAGATAATACTTCAAATTCACTTTTACCATTTGGTTTCAATTGATATAATTTGAAGGTCTGACTATTCTTGTACAAGTTTTGATGCTCTATTCACCCCCCTCTAGATCCCTAAATCCAATAAGTGGTATGAGCAAGGATATTCTCCAACAACTTTCCTATGAAATGAGAACATGGGTGAGAACCTACTTGGTGCCCTCAACTAGGAGGGGGGCTTCTCCATGCACCCCCAGTCTTCGACGACACCAAGTTCCTCTATTAAAAGCATCAGATGCAATTTTACATTCAAAGAATGAATTTTGGCATGTGGAAAGTGATTATTACACCCTACAAGGATCTGTCTAGAGCTGTAGCTACTTGGGATGAAGCATCTCTAAAGGTGGCACGTCTCAATGCCAAAGCTACTACCATCCTCTATGCATCCCTCACTCCTTCCAAGTTCAACTGCATCTCCTCATGGGACACAACCCATGAGATATGGGACAAGTTGTACATCACTTATGAAGACACAAAGTAAGTGAAGGAGGCAAAGATCTACATGTTGAACAACCTCCTAGGGAACTTCAAGATGGGGAAGAAACAAGGACTGTCTAAAATGTATTCAAGGCTCAACATCATCATCAACGGCCTTGCTACATTGGTACATACTTTGGATAGAGGAGCAATCAACTCAAAGATTCTAAGGTCTCTTCCAAAGATTTGGGAGTCAATGGTGGCCTCCATAGAAGAAGTAATAAGTCTTGGTGGTCTTCCAACCGAGGATCTTATTAGTAATCTATAAGATCACGAGCCAAGACATGACAACCAATAAGAGGAGGCAAATCAAGAAAAAAACAATTAAGGACGATCAAAGACAGTGCCTTCAAAGATCAAGTGGAGTCTCTCATTCTTCAAAAACAACTTGGTTATCAGACCTCTCCCTCCTCCTCTAGTGAACATTATGGATGTAGTGAGCATGAACCCAACTTCTCTAAGGGAAAGAACTTCAAAGGGAATCCATCTTCCTCATCTACTCCAAGGTGCTACAAGTGTGGTAAAAAAGGACACTACAAGAATGAATGTCCTAAGGATAGAAAGTCACTCCACAAGAATAGCTCCAAGAAGGAGGAAGAGTACAAGAAAGATAGAAAATACAAGAGCAAGGACAAGAAGGAGAGTAGGAATAAGATGCAACTCATGCCGCATGGGAAGGATCATCCTCTAGTGGCTCAAGCTCTGATAAAGATGGAGAATGCCACCTTGCACTCGTGTCCTCCACAAGTGAAGAAATTGGTGAGGTAAGTGAGGTAAGTTTGCATGATTTAGCTAAAGAAACTCTTACTGACGTGCTTAATGCTACCCATTCTTCTTATTCTGAATGTAAATCTAAAAAGAAGAGATTGGGTAAAATTATTGATGATTTGTATGCTAAGTTTGATATTATTGAGCAAAATGAGAAAGTGAATCTTGAGAAAATTGATTCTTTGCAAGGCCAATTTCTTGATCTTGAGCTCCAATACAATGGGGCTGAAGTTGAGAATGGGATCTACCTTAAGAATATCACTAGTCTCAAGCAAGAGAACAAAAAGTGCCTTAATGAGCTTGAGTTTCTTATAACTGAAAATGCATAACTTAAGCTTATTTGTGATGCTCGTAAGGATGAGAGATATGTTTATCTCAAAGAAATTAAATTTATTAAAATTGAAAATGCTAGGTTGCTTTCTCAAGTAAATGATTTATCTTCTAGACCTATTTTTCCCAACAATGATGTTTCTTCTAGTACTCTTTAAAAAATTCATATTTGGCTAAAGCCCTCTATGTAGAGGTCAACCTTTTACATTCTCAAGATGATCGTGCTAGTTTGTCTTCTATTATTATCTCTCTTACTGATGGAAATCATAGACTTAGAGCCTCTCTACAAAAATTCCTCAAAGGGATGAACTCCCTAAATGAAATCCATGATCACTCTACCAAACAAAATGGTACTAGTGGTTTGGGATTTGTAGGGGGAGCTCCTAAGGGCAAGAGTAAGGCCAAAGGTAAGAAAAAGAGTATGTAAACTCCTTTCTTTTAGGTAGAGTCTTCTAGCTTAAAGAACCCTATGATTTGTTCTCATTGCAAGACTGATGATCACTATTCTACTTATTGTTCATACAAGCCTAAGGGGACCAACTCAAAGATGAAGTGGGTCCCCAAGAAAACACTGGATCCCAAAGTTTGAGTTGGGAACCGACATTCTCCTTTCTTGCATGAAAAAGGAAAATGTATTGTTGATAGTGGCTGCTCAGAGTACATGATAGGTGATATAAGCCATTTCAACAATTTCACAAAGACGAAAGGAGGATTAGTTACTTTCAGGGATAATAATAAAAGTAAACTAAAAGGTGAGGGTGATGTAGGTGAATCCTTGTGTGTTAAGAATTTTCTCTTTGTGGATGGCCTACATCACAATTTTATAAGTGTTAGTCTGTGATAATGGTTACCTTGTGATGTTTAGTTCTTTTGAATGCCTGCTCCTAGATTCCCTCACTTACAATGTCATATATAAGGAAACTAGGAATGGTGATCTTTATGTAATTGTGCTTGACTCTATTGAGCTTGTGGTTGATAGGTGCCTTGTAGTCAATTCGAATGATATTTCTCTTTGGCATCATCAGCTAGGTCATGTAAATATGCATCAATTGAAGAAGTTGAGCAAAAAGGACTTGGTAAAGGGACTTCCCAAATTGTATTTTAAAAAGGATGAGTAATTTCAACCTTGTATACTAGCAAAGAAAACCAAGTCCTCCTTCAGATCCAAAAAAGTCCTTATACCAAGAGTTCTCTTGAACTTCTCCATATTGATCAGGACCTGTGACAACTCAATCACTTCGTAGTTCCAAGTATTGTCTTGTTATTGTTGAAGATTTTTCTCAATATACTTAGACTTTATTTCATATTTCTAAGAGTGATACTCTTGATTTTTTCTTGAGCTTTTGTAAATGAAGCTTCTTGCTGAATTATTTCTATCTGTAGTGTTCATGGAGGAGAATTTGAAAATGATCTATTTGAACAATTTTGTGTAGTGTCCGAATATGCACATAACTTTTCTTCACCTCGAACACCTCAACAAAATGGGGTTGTATAGAGGAAGAATATGTCACTACATGAAATGTATAGGACCATGCTTGTAGAGTATGATACTCCAAGGAAGTTTTGGGTTGAAGCTTTTAGTGCTTCATGTTTTGTAAAAACTGAGTTTTCACCCATCCCTCTTTAAAGAAAACCCCTTATGAGATATGGCATGGTAGGAAGCCTTCCATCGAGTATTTTTCACATTTTTTGTGTCCTGGTTTTGTTTTGAACACAAACGATTATCTTGACAAGTTTGACCTGAAATAGTACAAGGTTTTCTTTCTTGGCTATAGGACTACTTGCAAGGCTTATAAAGTGTATAGTGTTGATCTATATAAAGTAGAAGAATCTATTAATGACAAACTTATTGAGACTAACCCCTCTATTTCCAAGAATGTTGCTAATGATAATGTTGCAGATGAAGTAATTCCTATGTTAAAAGAACTCAACATCACTCAAAAGGGAAAAGAGGTAGCCACTTAAGAAGAAGAGATAAATGAAGAAAAGAAGGATCTAAAGCCCCACTTTGTAAATAATCATTCTAAAGAGATCATCATAGGTGAGACCTTTGAAAGAGTGAAGATGAAGTCTTCCTACAACAAAGAACAAGCCAACCTCGCCTTCCTCTCTCAACTCGAGATAAAGATTGTCAAAGAATCTCTCAGAGATGATGAGTGGATCCTAACTATGCAGGAAGAATTAGAGTAAGTCGAAAAGAAAAAAAGTGTGGACTCTCATGCCAAGACCATGTGATAGAAAGATCATTGGAACCAAGTGGGTCTACCGCAACAAGCTGGATGAAAGCGGCAAGGTGGTAAGAAACAAAGCAAGGTTAGTGGCTCAAGGCTACAATCAATAGGAAGGTATATATTTTGATGGAACATATGCACATGTAGCTAGACTTGAGTCAATTAGGATGATTCTTGCTTTTTCTAGTCACAAGATATTTATCCTTTATCAAATGGATGTTAAAAGTGTGTTTTTGAAAGGTACAATTGAGGAAGGTGTATGCTGCACAACCCCCGAGTTTTGAACATGATAACTTGCCTAACCATGTTTATTTGTTGCAAAAAGTTCTCTATGGTATCCAACAAGCACCTCGAGCTTGGTATGAGAAACTAAAGAACTTTTTTTTAGATCATGGCTACATCATGGGCAAAGTAGATTCTACCTTGTTTCTAAAGCACACTTCTAACAATTTTCTTATTATTCAAATTTATGTTGATGATATCATTTTTTGTTGAAACAATCTTGATCTTTGTAAGGAGTTTAGTGATCTTATGAATAGTAAATTCAAGATGAGCATGATGGGGGAGCCTAATTTCTTCCTTGTCGTTCAAACCAAGCAAATAAAGAAAGGGAACTTCATCAACCAAGGAAAGTACACATGTTAGGTACTTAAGCTCTTTGTAATGGAGAGCACTAAGCCAATGGACACCCCCATGTCAAACACAACTAAGCTTGATATATATGACAGAATGTGAAAAGGTAGATGTGAAGATCTATAGAGGTATGATTGGAAGTTTACTTTATTTTACTACCTCTAGACCTGACATAATGTTTCATGTTGTCTTGTGTGCTTTCTTTCAATCAAGTCCTATGAAATCACATCTTATAGCTATTAAGAGGATATTGAGATACTTATCCAAAATCCAAAATTTTGGACTATGGTATCCCAAGTCGAGGGACTTTACTCTTACTACTTATAGTGATGTTGATTATGCAGGATGTTTAATTAATAGAAAGTGCACAAGTGTCACTTGCTTCCTCCTAGGACCATGCTTGGTGTCTTGGTTCTCCAAGAAATAGAGAATAGTGTCTCTATCAACCACTAAGGTTGAATACATTGCAGCTAGAAGTTGTTGTGCCCAAGTCCAATGGATGAAGCAAATGCTCCAAGACTTTAACATTTATTTTGATGCTTCTCCTATATTTTGTGATAATACTATTTCAATTAACCTATCATATAATACTATATTTCATAGTATAGATAAGAATATAGAGGTTGTCGTCATTTTTTTCATGATCACATTGCTAAGAAGGATATTTATATCACACATGTGGACATAGAAAATCAGTTTGCAGACATTTTTACTAAACCTCTAGCTAGAGAGAAATTTACTTTTATTAGATCTAAACTTCTCATATATACTTTGGATAATATTAATATGTCATCTATCTAGTTGTTATCTATCCCATATGCATTGCTCATGTATTGATCACTTTTTCTTATTAAAGTGCTCAAAGTTCATGTTCTTATGCATTGTTTTGCTTATTTTTGGGTATTTTTTGCAAATGCTTATTTTATCACAAGATAGTACCCTATGATGAGTGACATGTGCCTCCATATGTCCAATATGCAAAATGCACTCGAAAAATAAATTAAATCGGAACTCAAATGTCTAGAATCTAAAGTTTCTTATGTTGGGACAGGTTGACCATCGATCGAGTTGCCAACTTGACCGGTCCATGGCTGAGGGTTTATGTAAAAAGTCATTCGGTCAAGTTTCTCTTTCTTATAAACTGACCAATGGTTGGGTTGGACCACATCTTAAATAGGTTTTGGCCGACTATTCTCCCTCTCAACTAAAGAAAAGTCGACTAATTCTTTCTGCAGCTCCCATAAACCCTAAACTCTTGCCTCAACCTTCCATCTCCTAGCTCTAGTCAGCCTTTGTTTGACCTACCTTGCCTCTATCCTCTCTATTCTAGGTGGTTAGTCAATCCTTTGTGGTGTTTCTTCTCTTGGTCATCCACTCAATCTTCTCCATTTCACCTTCATGGCCTCAAATAAAAGAAAGAGGGCCACCCCTACTGGAGCTCCATCATCATCCTCCAACTCAAGCCTCATTCATTATGATGACACCTTCTTTGTTTCAACCGAAGATCTAACCATGTATAAGAAGCTCCTTCCTAGGAACCCTTTTCCATTCTGTTCCTTGTTTGAGCCTCGTCTGTGTAAACAAAAGGTCATAGATGAGATAGTTGAGTTTCTTTACCTAGCTGCCCTGAGCGTAGAACGTCGATGCTTCCATAATTTCATTACAAGTACCAAAATGGTCCATGAATTTTACACCAATCTTTCATGGAATTACAACTCTCTTGTACCCCCTCCTAATACTCAAGTTATTCTCACTTCTATGATTTCTGGTAAGAAATTCACTATCTCAGAAGATACCTTGAACATATTTCTCAATGGTACTATGGTCACCGATACATTGAGGAAATATTATCATGAGTATTTTGACTTTCTTGACACTAAGTCTCTCAACAAGCACTATGACATTACTCTCCCTGATATTCATAAGATCTAGAAGAAGCCTCAGGCACACTATTGGAAGAAGTCCACCATACCATCTTCTTCCTTAGATCTCAAAAACCACATACTCACTCTGGTTATTAACTACAATGTTCACCCCAAAAAGAATCAAAGTGACATTGCAGAGAATACTATAGTGTTTATGTATTGTCTTTTGAAAAACATAGGAGTAAGTGGTCTAGATACATTGTCCACCACACACCCTACTTTGACTCTAAGAAGAATACCTGAGGTACCCACCCACCCTACCCAGCCCTGATCTATGGTCTTTTCACCTTTACAACTGAGTATCTCTTTTTCATGATCTTCATTACAAACCCTCTAGAAAAGGAGTCTGTATCAGCAAGACCAAAATCAAGAAAAACTATTTGCCTACATCCTATTCAACCACACCTGGAGCCTCTACCTCCACCCAGGACCCTCCACCTCCACCACCATACTGACCTGCCTGTGCCTAGTTCCATGTATCCAATGAAGCCCTCATGAGTTACGCGATGCATTAGTAGGTGTATAACCTATAGCTTCAGGAGCACCTGGATCAGGACCTCTGCCAAATCATGTCCACCATGAACATGTCTTATAGCCACTCTTACCCCTCCTACTAGCACCCAGGCAGTGACTATGCTTCCTATGCATATAGTCACTTCTACCTGACCCCTCACCTACTTCTTCCGCTACCTCATCCTCTGTTGTTGGTGGACCTGCCCCTACACCTACCCGTGGAGTGCTTGCTCTGCCTTTTGTCCCCCTTGCTACCCTACTAGACAACAATGGCACTTTTTCTCCCTCTTTCCCTCAGGCCAAGGAGCTTCATGATCTCGACATGTCTTGGAATGAGCATAATGCCCTGTGGCCCAGTCGTGATTTCGGTCCTTCTACCGATGAGGAGATGTCTAATCTGGATGATGAGGAAGTTTATGATGATGAGGAGACCACTAAGGATGATGGCCCTGATAATGATTCATATGGCTTTTTTGGTGCCTCTAGTGATGAAGTTGTTGCAGTCTCTACTGCACACTCTGATGATGATGAGGACTATGAGCCTGAGGATGATGCAAATGATGACTTGTTAGACTTAGATACCTTATATGTCTAGAGTTTTTAGTTTTTAGTCTTTAGATGATGATCATATATATTTTTCTAGGCAATTTTGTACTAATGACATTTGGACACATTATTTGAGATGTACTATTTCTATCATCATGTTGCTTTCATCACTGGTTTGTACTTGTTTTTAGAACATGCTTTTGTGTTGTAATATTAATCCTATGTATCATAACTCTGTGTGTGCTCTATCATATGAGTTCTTGGTATGCTTTTCCATATTTTGATTATAACACATGTTGCTTGTTTTCTCTATTCTCCTCTCTGTTTGGGTTTGTGCTAGTTGTGGTTTCATGTTTTTGGTTGTTCTTGTAGAAGACCTATTTTTATTCTCTTCTACACCCCTTACTTTTTGATAATGCCAAAAGGGGGAGAAAAGTTTTATATGTTTTGAAGCTCAACCATATTGATTTCATTGCCTATATGATCCTTTTCTTGTCTAAGTATATATTTTATCATGTGGCTTGCTAAAGTACCATGTAGTATACATGTTATATAGCTTTGTGTAGAAAGACTAACTATTCAGGTAAGAGTGAGAATATATTGAGGGTGAGCAATTCACATTGTTCAAATTATGAATCCCATTGCGATTCACAAGGCTAAGGTATAACTTTACATATCCTTTTCAATATGTTGAGGAATGGTTTGTCATTGCCAAAAATGGGAGAATGTTGACTTGAGAGATATACATTGTCCATATTTTGATAATGACTTAAGAATTGCATTCATATGTATCTAATATGTTGTCTAAGATAAATTCTGATTATTTGGGGAGGATCCAATCCAACAAGCCCTAGCTTGTCGAAGTACAAGTCAAAAGTAATGCAAATGTGCAATTAGGGAAAACACTCCAAATCACTTTAGAATATTTTTTATAATCAATTGTATTGATGATATGACTTGTAACTAAGATGAGAAAAAATCAGGGACACTTAATCCCATCATTTTATCACTTAAAAATCATTTGAAAAATTCATCACAACAACTTTATCAGCCAAGTTTGAAAGTCGACCGATCCTTGATAGATTTCGGGAATGATATGGATGGGCTGAGTTGCACACTCACAAAACTTGATGAGCAATTTTCTATCCAAAGTTGATTTTGGTGAATCGGCCGAGCTACACTAGGACAAACTCGACCGATCATTTGAAAATTGGATTTGTCAGATAGTGTATCAATTGAGTTACCTTTATTGAAACTCGACTGAATACATTGTACGGAAAATGAAGAAAAGTTCCAACCATTGGAGAGTTATTAGAATTGAAAATATATCCATTTCTAGTTGCAAAATGGTTATTTTTGTTCTTAAGTGATCCCACACTCAAAGGAACACTCCCGATATAAATAGGACCACTTGGATTTCATTCCAAATTTTATCATTTTTCTTACACTCGGTCCTTACTATAGTTGAGTGTGTGAAACCCCTTTGAGCCCTTTTCCCTCTCTCATTTACAAAGCGTTTTGTGATTATGAGTGAGCTAGGGATGTTGTAAGAGAGCTACCTCATTTTATTTTGTAAAGCTCTCCATCTTTTACTTTGTAATCCCCTTTCTTCAAGAACAAAGGCTAAAGTGATCCACTCCAAGTGAAGGAGGAGTTGTTGTTCTTCTTCAAGGATGAAGAAGGTGTGAAGATCTTCTCAAAGTGAAGGAGAAGGACAAGGCACAAGATCCAAGGAGCTGAGTGGATAAATTCTCAAGGCCAAAGACTTGTTGCAAGGAGGAGATGTCCTAGGAGAAGGAATTGAGCTTCTTGCAAGAGTGGGTAAGACCTGTGGTGAGGTAGAAGACTAGCTCTTGGATAGATAAGACCTTGGGTGTGAACTGGTCATCTTGTATCTCTTATAATGGAATATAAGTAAACATGGGTTGCAAAGTCCTAGAGGTTGACCTCTCTAGGTAGTGGACTAACAATCACCTAATTTGGAGATTGGAACCAATCTAAACAGCTTGTCCAAGTGTTTGTTTCAATCTCTCACATCCTTTCTATGCTTGTTTAGATAAGACTTCAAATTCACTTTTAGCATTTGGTTTCAATTGATATAATTTGAGTTTTGCAGCTCTATTCACCCCCCTCTAGAGCCCTAGATCCAACGCCTTCCACTTTTCTTTTTTATTTACAATAAGAAAGTACATGTATTCCATAATAAGAAGAATATTTATATGTAGGAGACAGGTGGTACCTATCCCATCACATTCTCTATGCTTAAATAAATATAAATCCATCATTATTTTTTATCTCCCATTGATTGTCACTCTTTGGCATTGTTATAAATACAAAATAGAGCATACCCAACATTTAGATCCACAATGAGATATCTTAATAATGAAATCTAGGTTGGATGGCATGCCCTAAATGTTGGTAAACAATTTTCTTTTCGATACAGTTTCAAAATGTGGATAGTTACTTTTTGTGAGGCGCACTAGAAACATTTTCTACATGTAATAATCTACCAAATTAAATGAATAAGTAAGTTATTACATAAGTAGAATGATGTGTATTGAATACAAGATTGAAAAATAATGTATACAAGTAGTTTTTTATTATATTGTTTGTGAAAAAGTAATGAAAAGACCATGACATAACATTAAATATATTTAACTTTATAGAACTAGCAATTGGGGTAGGTCACTTAGCTTATGTTATGGGGAAGGGGTTGAATATTTTTGCATCATGTCATGATATTAAGTATGGAAATTGTAATAAGTTACAGTTGTCAGGTAGTGAAAGTTGAAATTGCAATATTGGAAAATGTTAAAGATACTACATGGAAACATGAAACCAATAAAAGAAAATGATTGTAACATACTCAATTATAGACATATAGGTTGATATCCCCCTCTTCAAAACCCCTTATGATTATGTTTTTATAAAGCACTTTCATCCCTAATATAAGGTATATTATGCTAACTGAAGTCAAACAACATAATATAGTGAAATATCCATTTCATGTGAGACATTATTATTTAAAGACCAAATTAAATTAATAATATAATTTGATGTATGAATACCTAATTCATATGCCTGACCCTAATTTGACCACATAAAATCATATATGGTTTAAATAAAAAAGAAATTGAATTATTAGAAAATATGGCACTGATATTGATTAGTTAGGAGTAAATTCATTTAATGAATGATTAATATAAAATTAATGACATCTAATATTAAACATTTTCATAATATAAAATTTATGCTAAAACTGGATTCCTCATATCCTATTTGGCCTACCTAGGAGTTTTCATGCTAGTCTGACTTGATTTACTCCCCCAGTTAAATTGGAAGGAGAAAGATGCAAAATACCATAAGTTCGGTTACCAAAACTATTATTACATTTATTGCCACCTGTTACTTCTCCCCCAGGTCAAGCAGAAGCTAACCCATTCCTTCTCCTTCCTAGATGCGTGTCTTGTGCTGGAATTAGGCTCAGCGTAATGGATGGTGACTATCCATTCTCTATGATGACCAAGTCAGGTTCTTCTCTCTCCCTTTGCACCATCTGCCCCTCTATCATTTCTATCACATGCACATCTATAGCACCTGATGCGGTAGGTACAATAGCCAGAATGGCCGCCACCAACCACTCCCTCTTCATTTCTTCTTCTTCCTCTTCACCCTCGTTGCCCTAGAAACCCTAGTTGTTTGCTCTTCATCCACTTGCGCACAAGGATGCCAAGTAACGCTGGGCAGGGAAGAACATCGCTAGGTGGCGTTAGGCATCGTTACGCGTCAGGCTATGTCAAGCCTCACCAAGAAACATAGTAACACCTATTCTCACTCCTCCCAGATCTGGTCACGCCAACAGGGCCCGACACCAGCACCATGACTCTCCATCAACCGGTAACACCACTGTCATCTTCCCCAACGCAGCCAACACCACCTGCAACCTACAAGACAGACACATCACCAACACACCACCATACACCCACCACCATAACAACTTGGCCACCTCCCTTCATGGAGGAGGCGCTGTCACCACCTCAGATTGAGATAGTCATGATTACCACTACCAACCTACTCTAATTGCACTCGACAGTGACAAGCAACGACAGGAAGCACCATCGCAGGGTAGCATCACTGAGTGATACTTCCCCTCCTCTTATTCTTCATTGAGCTTGTGCCAACCACTCGGGAGGCATGCCCTAGCTATCGCCCTACACATTATCTCCCAGCATCTCTCAACTTACTGCCAATGGCTGCTACAACTGACGATGACCACAAGCTGACCTGCAATACATTTGAATCCATCACCACCTAGCTAGCCAAGGTGTCCTACTCTTTAATTGCAGATGAGCGCACTATAGAAGGGATCATCTACCCCACAGACTTGAAACTCCAAAATCCTTGAAGAACACCATGAAAATAGGTCTAGAGATATACAAATTCAGTTCAACATGTTGTTTTCCTAGATCACCACACAATTTGTTGTTGGCGGAGGGCTACACATCTTCTACCATGTGAGAAAGAACCAAGTGACACGACCTTGGGGTAGTTCCCAGCACCCTGATGTGATTCATTAGATCCAATAGATATTAGTATATCTCCATAGTTTGTAGGTCAGTAAACTATCTCCAACACAGTGATGTTTAGACGCCAATAATGAGAAAATACATAATAACATATTAGAGATAATGGTGATCAATGCCTTCTTAAGATAATTATCAATTTGATTTATCCTAATACCATCATATGAATAAATGTGCACATATTAGTGTATAACTGTAAAGGAATTCCTTAAGTTATGAACTTATATACTAGATTAATATCAATGCCATGTTTCCTAACAACATTAATATATAGAACCATCAAACCTCTAAAAGGCAGCTTAAACATAATGTTGAACAATATGTTCTAATAATAAGAAAGTAAAGGAAATATATACACATAGACATTATACAACTCTAAATTCCAACTATAGCCCTAGGAATATATTATAGAGGCATCACGGAAATATCATTTGATTTAGCATAGTAATGTCGACATGTATCTTGAAAAAGATTTGATAATGGATAAAACATCATATATTAATCTTGACATAGTTATAATGATGATCTAACCTAGTTGGCCAACTATTTGAATATGAAACCCAAGAGAATCAAAGACCTATATATATACATATATATACATATATATACATATATACATATATATACATATATATATACATATATATATGCACATATATATATACATATATATATACATATATATATAAATACATTTATATATCACACCTATATAGTTGATGGTATACAAATTAGATTTAGAGAGTATCTTTATATGAATCGACCTATTCTAAGTGGCATTTTGGAATCGATTATACTCATCCCAATTATCCATATAGTACCAACTTGCAGCTAGAACATATTTGAGAATTTGATGATAAGACATCCACACATAATAATGAACATGGTAAACATAATGTTAGGAATAATATGTAATCTTATGGTTTAGAGAGAGAACATTAGGTTAATATTTAAGAGTCAAATTTTAGGGTTTAACATTGAATGTGATTGAACCCTAACCCAGATATGTATTGGTAATAGGTGTTTTAAACTCGAGAATGGACCTAGGGTTGTAACCAAGGACTTTGTAGACAAGGGTACAAGGTATGTACATCCTCAATTTTACTCTGGGAATTATTTAACTTAAACATACATTAATTTAATGAGGCATCTCTTGAATATCAATTCTACTTGAAACTCAATTGTTGGACTTCCATATTCCTGATTTGGATTCATATAAATTCATATGTTTGTTGAATCATTCTTTTATACTGGGTCTTTTGTCCCCTTCTACTATGATTGCCTTGTTATGTGGAATTGACTAAAATTCTAGTCTTTCTTCTCTATTTATGCATGCTACATGTTTGACTAGAATATCTAGAATATTGGTACTTATGTACAACCATACTTATAAAGGGTGTGTGTATTCTGCTCGGGGTGTGCATTTCCACCCTTATTTATTTTAGGCCATGATCCCAAGGTGATATGGCCATGTTTTATGTATATTTAGTCTACATTGTTATGCATGCAAAAGTTATTGTCTTATATTGAGATTTTGGATTAGTGTTATGGCATGAAATTTTTTATTCTTATACTTGCAATCTATTTTTAATATGCCTCATTCCTTGTGTTTTATTTCTTTTGAACTTACATAAATGCTTATAACATCCTTGCGGGAATATCTCTTTGTGCACTTTAACCCAATATAATGTCCAAACTATTTATTATATGTACATACTCAGCCTTTGCTGACCTATACTTTTTTCTTGTGTTTTGGGTGATGTTCCCTTCCACCCAGGTGTAGGTATATTAGAAGACTAGGATGCATGAATATTGTATACATGGTATTGAACCTTAGGATAGCTTGGAATGGTGTTTTTCCCTCTACAACATGTCTTGTGAATATATTTGTTAGATGTACACCTTTATACCTTGTTATACCACCTTCAATGGTGAGGAACAATTGTAAATGAATCATGATGTAACTTTGTAATAGTTTTGTTTCCACTACTTTATTATACATGGCTCTCATATTGTATCATTTGAGTGGATCCCCTTTTAGGTCTTCACTCTTTAAAATGATCCATTGAGAGGTCTTATCCTTATTTCTTTCCTTAATGCAAAAAATATACAAATAAAAGTTGTTAACCCATCTTTCTTTAGATCACTCTATTATGCAAAGTAGAGTAAAGAACCTCAAAAAACATGACGAACCAAAAGGAAATTTATTTTGGTGTAAAGAATATTTTGGGTCGGTTTAGGGTTCTAGGGATCATAAAGTAGGATATTAACTCTTTTATATAATGGAAATTAGGTTGTGATAATCCTTAATTTTTGGCAAACTTGAAATATATAAATATAAGACTCAAATTGATAAATAAATTTCATAATCATAATTAATGGGATAATAATGTTATCCACCTTGTGGCATTGATGCAACCCATGGCGCAAGTGAGGACCATGAGACTGTTTGCTTTGCAAATATGTCCTTAGGGTACAAGATTAAGAAATAAGAGATTTTATGCAAACATAAAGGATAGTGGATTTGTGACTAAGTAAATAACTAAATATGAGATAATGTGCAAGTTCCCAAAAGAAAATTAGATGTGATGTTTTAGACAATTAAAGGAGTAATTATCCAACTATGAATGACAAACATAAGTTTTGAAGCGTCAAATAAGAATATCTTAGTCTGACTTTTGGCATGCCTAAAGATAATGACAAAACTAAAGATATTCAAGAAATTGGGATAAAAAAGACTTTCCTTTTTATGTGTGTAATTATTTTGAAGAAATACTAAAAAAGAAAGATTCTTTTATCAAACTTATCCCAATAAATCCCACAAATTGGATAAAGGTTGGGAAAGTTGTTAATGAGTTACCCTCCAGGTTGCATTGAAAAAGAAGGTTCAAAAAGCCTATAAAAATTGAGAAGATTGAGGGACTTACTTGTAGTAAATACATGTTTTCTTTAATTGAAAACTAGTTAAATGCCTGCTGACTTTAGCAAGTGATAACCCATATCACAAAATGTGTCACACCTACAATGACCATTGATCTAGGATCAGATAGCTCAGCCATCATCCCCTACCTTGCGACCCAAAAGGAAACATGACCAACATTATCCAAGTCATTCTCACACTGAATTCTTGCTCCCCTCTTGACCGCTTTTTGAGATCTTTGTCGTAAAAGGATTGGGAGAAAGAGGCATATCTAGAAAGTCATAACTTGGCAGTTACCTAGTTGTATATGGACAGTACCCAGTTCCCAGTCTCTTCAGGAAGTTAAGGTTAATTGAGAAACTTGTGTACCTTACTTCCTTGTCCTATAAAAGACAATGCACTAATTAGTAGTGATGAATAGAGCACACCTCCATTCCTAATTTTCGTTTGAAGCACATGCACACCCCTGACCATGAGCCAACCTCTCCCTAGTGATTTGCACCTCATTCTGATGACATAGGGATCACCATACCAATTTGTTTAGCATACAACTTGAAGAATATGTCAACTAATGATGCAAATATTTATGTGGGCACAAGAAGGCTCAAGAAACACTTCCTCTATCGCCAACACAAAGAGTATGAAACTCCTTATCAAGAGGACACCCATGTCCATCGCGAGACCTCTTGAGGGGTGGAAGAAAATTATCATAGTGATGCAAAGCTACTCTAATGTCCATCTTGCCCAACTCTCTAAAAATTCCTCTCTCAAATCTTTGTTTTCCTCCTAGTAGCCTAAACCCTAGTATTCATTCGTCGTTCCCCGCAGCAAGCCCAGAAGTGCACTTTTAATCAATTACTGCCTTACAAACTCTACTAAGCCTTCAGGACGGGGCACAAGGCCCTAGACTCGAGAGTCAACATTCTAGTTGACCTCGACCATGGCTATATGGAGCAACAACCAGAGCTTGCATAGGATGCAGAGGGGAGACAACCCCTTTGATATTATTAGATAAGTACCCTACAAAACATGACACATATGGATCACATCTCTGAGGTATTAGGGACTTTTAGACCTCTACCAAACACCCAACTGGCATGGACTAGACATTGATGGGGTGTGAGACCATTGGCCATACTCGGGCTAACGGCTGGGGTGGATAATTAGATTAATTACTAGTGTCAATACACGATTGGTCCAATCATAGTAATCTTATATAAAATATAGTAAATTGATGGTAGATCAGATAATAACAAAAGTATATATCAAATTTATCATAAAAATGAGAGGAATATGAATAAAATACAATTGAGACCTAACTTTTATTATAGTTTTGAATGTAGGGCCATTACATGACTAATGAGTGATTAATGCATGGAAACCCTAGATTTGCATATTATAGTGTTGAAAGCGTTAAAAACCATTCTCTTGTGTTATTATCTAATTATTGAATATAATGATAATCTAAGATGATCATAATAATGACAATTATTAATTAGGGTTTCTGAATTGGATAATCATCCATATGTATTATTAGGGGTTTAAAACCAAGGATCATAATTTATGCTAATCGTGATGAACATAATCGAATCTAGTTCGTCACAATGAAATGATATGATGGATATAATAATTTGGGTTTAACCTAATGCTTAATATGTGATGGAATTAGGGTTTGTACCCTTATTTCTTTTCCCAAACCCGAGACCACCCTAAACCCTAGAGTAAAACTCGAGTAGAGTTTGATATGACTACTATGATGGTGACACTTTAGGATGTACATACATAAAGATTGAATGTTGCTTGCTTGGATATGTTCATTGGATTAATTGAACATACTTGAAGTATATATTACATGATATCTGTATGGTTCTACAAAAGGTTCATGGTTATGATTATGAGTACTCGCAATATTGATTTTCGATCTATTCTAAATATTTCTTGAGGGTTGATGAAATAAACTATTGGATTTTTATTTAATTTTTTTTTTCAATTATAATGACACTATGAGTATCACATAAAGATTACATATCATATTCTGAACCCTAGGCTGACATATATCAAGGGGTGATGCACATGGGCCCTAGAAGGGACAATGATTACACCCAAGATAACATATCAAGTATGGGTTAGAATACATAGTGAAAATTTTAGTTGTTATTTGCATGTAATTGATTGATTATATGTTGTTAACTTATTTCCACAATTTTGCATGCACCTCGCATACACAATATAGCAATATATTGATATGCATTTTGTTTCATGCAATTTTAGGTAAATGTAAGATATGAAGATATCAAGACATGATAAACCATATGAAATTACTAGAAGGCATTAAATATATGTAAATGAGGATTAGTTAGATACTTCTTATAATATTTGATAGTTTTATGTTGGAAACTCATGTAAATCCTTAGAGGAAGATCATTATATTTCTTGTAAATAATATTTGTGAATTAATTGAAATTATCTAGTATTATTTAGTATTTGGTTAAATCTATATATTGGTAATTTTAGGTAATGACTCTCAACTTTAACGTCTTTCCTTAATTGAGGGATGTTGAAAAGTGAGGTCATTACATTTGGTATCATAGCCCCAGGTTTTAAAATAATATTCAATAGTTTATAATTTCAAGTAGTCCGTAGAAATAGAAGGGAATTTCTTAAGGCATAACCTATGGTAATGGTGTCTAGAATGGATCATGGTTTTGGGGGAGGGCAATATTTTCCTCCACACCATTAAGTTGGTATATGAGGACTCCCTTATCTAATGTGATACTGGCCTAGCCATAACCTAGGGTTTTCCTGAAGTAATATTTCCTATAAGTCTTCTCATCTCAAATCTGATCCAATTCTCATCCTCTTGCTTAATAAACCCTAAAATATACTTTACACCTCATTTCAAGTTAGGGTTTTTAGAAGTAGTAGGATTATGCCATCCTCTGCCAATCAACATATATGTAATGTAGAAATATCTATAAAGTAATAAACTTGGTTTTATGGGTTTTCCTTTGCAAGGTAAACCCTAAATGGAGCTAGGGTTGGTTTAGGTAAACCATAGGGGTCAACGGATACAGAAACCCTAAGATGAAAGGTTTAGTCCCTAACAAAATGCTAAACCCTAATCCTAGGAAATAGGAGTAGTGTGGGTGATAGAGTAACTCAACCCATATGAACCCTAATTAGCATAAGAAAGGAAAAAGAAAAGAAAATCCATAGGAGTTTAGGTGACCCGGTCTCCCATGCATGTACTTGAAGAAATTCATGGATGATGAATGTGGAGTATTTTGTATATACATATGAAACATAAGCAACCAATGGTTACATAAAAAAATGAAAAATATAACTTTTACGGTTGGTATCCTGTCTTAGGGTGGGTCAACCCAAGAATAGACAAAGAGACTGATGGGGGAGGAAAAATCCCTAAATTGATGGGGTTAGGTTGCTGCTAGAGAGCCTAACCTCCTCTTGTGAGTCAAGAAGGCACCCTAGGTTAGGACCTTCCCTAGAAGGGTGAGTTGACCAAAAAGATAAAGGATCGAGGTAGCTTTAAATGTCACCTAAAGCTTGTGTAACATCCCATTTTTAAAATATGTTTTGGGACTTAATAGTAATTTCACCTCTAATTAAATTAAAATCCTGAATGCTAATGCAAATAGTCCTAGAATGAAAACCCTAACTGATTAAATTTAACTAATTGAACCTAAGTGACTGAAAATTAAATATTACATGAATAATAATAATAATATATTAACCTCTTTTGAAGTTCTTCATATGATAATAACCATATGTTACAAAATACTCATCAAACATACAACAAAATTGTATACCAAGTATATGAAATGTAATAGACCCTAAAAGGCTCATGTGATCCACATTTGAGTTCAAACAGATCTTGTTTAACCCTTTAACAAAAATAGTAACCGAACTATATGATTTAGTGTCAATTATTTAGTTAATGTGATTTCATAGATAAAATTAGCTTTATTTTTCATGTTGTTGTGTTAAGAGAAGAGGGGAGCCACTCAGACTCTTAGATTTCTAATACTCACGAGAAGGGGGTTTGTCCTCCTTGCCTGAGTCCCGGTTCCAGTACCACTCTCCGGTAGTTGTGGTTACATATGCTAATCTCTCTCCCCCTCACATTGCATTCTACATTAAATCATGTTCCTTGTATCCTGGCATGTCGCTCGATCCCAAACATGATGGGATTTCATGACCCCAAGCCCTCAATTGACAAAGAACTCCCTCTCCTCTAATGTTTCAACTACAAAGAGAGACCCAATCTCCTCCAAAGACTAAAACCTATAAAAGAAGCATCCCCCATGATCCCGAGATACAAAATAAAGAGATCCCTAGCCTTTGTGCTTCACGGATTCCATCCATGCACTACATACCAACTCAACCATCATTGATGACAAAGATGGGGTACATCTCTGGAGTTTAGACCTTCAAGACAGATTCTGGACTTTAGGGACCCTTCAGTGAGGTTCCAAGAAGTTTCTCAGATCGATAATTCTCCTCCAAACCATAGTTTGATGAAATCCCAATTTTTTCCACCACTTGCTTCCAGATCACAATTGGGAACAAATCTTCATTATTTAAGATTTTTCTTCACAACTAGCTCTGCTTTTGAGTGAAAACTCATCTGGAATCCTTGGGTTGGGGTGCAATGACATGTTTTGCTGTCTTCATACTCTCACCTCCTTATAGTCATGGCAGAAAAACTTCTGGGCATTTCCGGTCACCCCATGACATGCTTGTGGTCTCATGAATCCGTTAAGGGATTAGGAAGATGATTTTGTGATTAGTTTCTATCTTTTTTCATAGATTCAAAATTGTGACTTTGGGACTGGGTTTTGTTTTGGTCTACCTATTATTGTTCATCATTGCGAAGATGATGAACAGTTGTGGGCTGTAATTTCAAGTTTCACCCTTACAGTCTTTATCGGCTATCACACACCCTCATGGGTATATTTGAACTTTGTCTATCTGGCCTATACCTTAATCACTTGTTTTCTTCCCTTGACCAAAAGGCAAGTCCTAATTGTACTAGCTAGGTAGAGCCCAATGCCACTAGCAGATAAGTTGGTGCCAACGTGGCTTTTTCTAATTCTCCAATTGGTCGTTTATTCAGAAATTCATATTAAATCAATGGATGGTCAGAAAAAAAAGTATAAATAGTTGTTGGAAAAGAATTTGATTCAAATATTTTCAAACCCTAAATCCATTAGATCAAACCATGTTTTCCTAAAGAACCTAGATTAGGGTTTAGATTTTAATCAAGACGCAGATTAATTTGAATTATGATAATTTTCAGGACATTTGAGATTCTACAAACCTTAGGAGAACTAAGAGAACTTCTTATATAATTGGTAAGTGTATTCATGCACTCTGAGTAACAAGTATTGGTAAAGAGATTTATATGCACTTATATTTATGAAATTCAATTGCAATGACATCAAGTATATGCTTTAATGAATGCTTGCAAGAAAGTTGATTATGAATCAAATTGTGATTTTCATTATGGATTCTTCACATATTGCTATCATCATATTATGCACATGCTTTCTAAGTCAAATTTAATGTGTTAAGTTATAATTATCAAGATTCAAAGTTTCAAGTTATTATGCTATAAATTAATACCAAGATCAATGATATGTATATGATGGATGAATTATGATTGTTCCTTCCAAGATTCAGAGGCCTTTTTGGCATAAGCTATGTGTCAGCAATGAGCACTTGGGTGCATAAGCTCTATGTGAGCAATGAGCTCTTGGGAGAATAAGCTTTGTGTGAGAAAGATAAGGATGGAGGACAACATATCCCAAAGAGAATGATTAAGATAAATAAAGATGAAGTTAAATGTTGTGACAAGAATATCAATGTTTATCATGTTTAATCTATGCTTTCTCAAAAGTATAGTATATTTTTAGTTCTTAATGTTACTCAGTGCCACTTACTCTAACATGTTTTCATTTTTCCTTGCATGTCTGGGGGGCGCGATTCTCATAGGTTTGGAGCAACTTCAACGATAGATCCATGTAAAGATGAACATATATGGATTAGCCCAAAATTTTCCAAATACCTCTCTGGTGGGGTGCCATCTACAATGGAAGATCCTAATATTTATAAATAATTATCTACATGTATAATATAATGTTTAATAATGTTTAGATATTATATTATGTATTTAAGAACTCAACTGTACTAGATAGTCGTTGAACAATGTATGAATCAAGTCTATATTAATGCATGATGATTGTTTACTTTATTTTCAATGTTTATTATTCTTGTGACATCCATTTGCACTAAAGGTCCCCCATGTTATGGAAAACATGGGATTGCTTCTATTGATACATATGTATGCTTAAATTGGGTGTTACAACTTGGAAGATCAAGTATAGAAAGCATGAAAGCACATATTGAACATAACTCTTGAACCAAAGTATGCCATCTTTTAGGGACACAATGGCCAGGCCCCAGACAGGGAAGGTCACAAAGAGGTAAATCCTGAGATTGAGAAGGTTTGTAGGGAACCAAGCCCCTGATAGGGAAGGTGGCATGAGTATGCAGTGTTGATGACTAAGAACAAAACACATATATGGAAGGTCATAAGAGATCAAGCCCATATTAGGAAAATTGACATGGCACCAAGCCCTAGATAGGGAAGGTGGCCCAATTCCACTATGTAGACAAGTATGACCAAGCCCCAAATAGGGAAGGTCACAAGAGGTCCACCCCCCATACAGGGAAGGCTGACATGGCACCAAGCACCAGATAGGGAAGGTGACTCATGTCCATTGTTGGGACATAAGTAAACATTGTGTGCCCCAAGAGATAAAGGAAAATCTGGGTTAAAGAATTACATAAGAAAATAATGTACTAAAAAATTGTTAAAGTTGTGATATCTCAATAAACCCTAGGAAGGGAAGAGACCTAATTTAATCCTGACATCAAGTAGGGAGGATTAAAGGTACATCAGACCTATGAGGTTAGGAGGTAATCATACCCTAAGTGCATAAGACCATGGGGTCAGAGCTTCCATCCATGTTGTCTAAGGCCCATGAGTCAGGAGATTGGCCACTTTCATGAGTTCATGAGGCCCAAGGGGTAAATGTGAGAGGCACTCCCTAAGTGCATGAGACCCACGAGACCAAGAAAGGATCACTCCAAAGGTACATATACCCTTAGAGACCTTAAGGAAGTGACTAAGGCTAATGATACATGAGATGTAGATGTAAAGAATACAAGAGGTCATGTAATAATGCTGATAATATTTTGGAGTAGTGCATAAATTTAAGAGTGAGAAAGGCACTATCCCTTGAATTAATGAAATATAAGGTTATAGTGGAATTAAAAAGTATTATGGATTTGGAGTCATTGCTGAGAGTGCTACAACCTAAAATGTTAAATTTCAAGATAATGTGTGGATATACCATCCCTACTCATGGAATGGGATATAATTTGTTTTTGGGCTTCATCCATATGCTTATTTTATCTTATTATGAGTGAGATAGATTGGGTAGACATGTGTTATGCTTAAAGTTGACATATGAGGGTGAATACCTAAGTTGAGATAGTGACATAATATAGGGTTTGAGGTGATACTGCATCATTATGTGTAAATAAAATAAATAATAGGTTGGAAACCTACGTGAAAAAATATTCAGTTTGACATTACAAATAAAAATGTAATCACTAGAATATGGTATCATGTGAAAACTAAGGATGTGGATATACCTTGAATTGAATTTAGGAACCAATCTTAGTTATAATGTGAAGAATTTGCATATCAACAAAAGATGTTAAAAATATCTAACTGGGAGACTAAGGTGAGTTATCATTCACCTTGACCTTACTAGGGGTGAATTTTGGGGAAAATTCCTTTTAAGGAGGGGTGAATGTAATACCCTCACATTTTGGTGAATTTGAGATATATAAATATAAGACTAAATTTGATAAACAAATTCCATAATAATAATTAATGGGATAATAATGTTTTCCACCTTGTGGCATGGGTACACCCATGGCCCAAGTGAGGCCCATGAAACTATTTTCTTTACAAATAGTCCTTGGGGAATAAGATTAAGAAATAAAATATTTTATACATAAATAAAGGATAGTGACTCTGTGAATTATTAGATAACTAAAATATGAGATAACGTGCAAGTTCTAAAAAAAAATAAGATGTGTGATGTTTCAGTTAACTAAAGGATTAATTATTTAACCATGAATGGAAAAACAAGTTTTAAGCATCAAATAAGAATATATCGGTCTGACTTTTGGTATATTCGAGATAATGAAAAAACTAAGAAGATTCTAGAAATTGGGACAAAAAGGATTTCCTTTGATGTGTGTAATTGCTTTGAAGAAATAATAAAAGATCAAGATTCAGTTGTTAAACTTATCCAAATAAATTTCACAAATCAATTAAAGGTTGGGAAAGTTATTAATGAGTTACCCTCCATGTTCCATAGAAAAATGAGGTTCTTAGAAGCCTATAGAAAATCGAGAAGATTAAGGAACCTACCTGTAATAGATACAAGTTCACTTTAACTAGAAACTGGTTAATTTCTTGTTGACTTTAGTAAGTGATAAGTCGCATCACTTAATGTGTCACACCTACAACGACCATTGATCTGGGATTGGATGGCTCAGATATCATCCCCTACCTCTTGACCCAAAAGGAAAAGGACCAAACATATCCAAGTCATTCTCACACCCCGTTCTTGTTCCACTCTTGATCTCTTTCACTACATGAAAAAGATGATATAACTACAATTACTCTAACTACAAATATCGTATTTGTAGTTGAAAACTACTTTTCCTTATAAATTATAAAAATGTAAATAAACAAATATAGTTAATTATAGTTCTTTACAAAATTGACTAAACATGTCGTTAACTACAAATAATAGTTTCCCCTAGCTCATTTATCCCTCTCTCCCCTCTTCCCTCCCGAATAACCAAAAATACTTAGAAATTTCAAAATTTTAGTGTACTAATGCCTCTTTCTACGCGGTTTCATGTGTGAAACCCCCGTCCACCTCATTAGTTCCACCCACACCTATCATATTCTCTCACTCACTCTCTTATTCTCTCTTCTTCTCCCCAACAACCCCTGATTTGATCGCTCTCTCTTCGTCTCACCCTCTTCTCCTTCCTCTAAGGCCAAGCCTCTGACGTTGACCAACAACTTGCTCGAGAATCAGACGGAAGGGTCACTAGATTTATGGTGCTCAACAACATGGACTGGTTCCATGGTAGGTTGCAATTGTAGGAGGAAAATCACCTATAGTCTTCCCCTATGCCACCTAAGTAAGGTTGTGCAGACGGTCAGGGAGTCGTGTAGAAAGCATGAATTGAGTTACAATGTGGCGTCATTCTAGGAGGCCAATGTCTTGATGATCTGGATTGTTGTGTTGTGAGCGTGCAGCCTCATTGCCACCCACAATCCAATGCCCAATAACCTCATTTTAGAGGTTGTCAACATGAATGGTTGTGAGAGCCGAACTAGATAATTCAGGTAGTGGGGTAGAATTGAAGTTTTCCTCTATTTTATTATGTTGGTTTGTTATTTTATTAGTTTATCCTGACCACCTATGATGTTCCTTTGCTATCGCCTCTTGGAGTGAATGTGAACAACTTGTCTTTTTGTTTATTTGTTTTTGTAGGTTTTCGATTGCCCTTCCTCACATGCTTTTTTGTTTATCATGATAAAAAATTAAAATTGAGGAATTAAAATTTTCCTCAATATCCAATCCATTACTTGATTCTTGTTCTCATGGTATGTTTGATTTTTGCTTTACCTTCATACATTTGTGATCAATTTGATTGGGTTTCTTAGGGTTCTCAGACGGTGTTGCATTGGTTGACCACATTTGAAGACATTATTTCTAATATACATAGTCTATTCATTGTGCCATTATCGTTCACTGTATTTGATGCTTTTCTAATCCATTCATGACTTTATGTAGATGGTGTTGGTGAAAATGGTGCATGGAGAAAACTTCCTGATAGTGTGTCTGACTTTGCTCTTGATACAAAAGATCCCAACCATGACAGTGGTGAGGTCTCTCTCTCTCTCTCTCTCTCTATTTGTAAGAACTAATTATCTAAAAGAACTATTAGCATAATGTATGAATGATGTTAGGGATGAGATGCTAATTCCAAATGACATGTGTGAATAGGTAAGCATATAACAACATATAATAATACCCCTATCTACAATGGTAGATGAGAAACCATACAAAGTAAACTTCCAATAAAGATTAAAACAATGTCTTCTTAAATAAACCTTACCCAACTGTAAAGTGTGACTTTCTATTTGTCTCTAGTTATACATAGTTGTTGTAGGTTCTGCACTAAAAAGAAGTTGAGTATAAGCAAATCATAATGGAAGAGTAGATAAGGAAATGGGATGCAGAAAAGATATAGACTTCCATGAAGGTAAATATAATGATAATCTATCTTTGAATTTGTTGTCTTGTACAATTTGTAGTGTGATAAAGGTTCAATACTTGTCATGTGAAGGTGGTAGTTTCAACACTCTATCATCTCTGGCTACGTGTGGCTCCACATTATCTCTGGCCAATATATTGGCTCAGGGTTATAATGGCCTTAGGGTGTGTGCCTTCACACTAGATCATACAAGGATATCTCCATACCATAGTAGCCCACTAGTTACTCCTTTGTTATCTATGCTAAATGTTGTAGTTGGGTTCATTATGTTAATCTACTTAGTTGTGCCTATATGTTACTATAAGATCAAAACTTTTGATGCAAGGAAGTTCCATCTTCTCGAGTCAGCTATTCATTTCACATGTCACAAAATACGACACCACTAAGATTTTAGTTCTCGAGTTTGATCTCGATGAATTGACATATAACAATTATGAAAACTATATCCTATCCCATTTTTTGCACTCTCTATAGGCTATTTGCAAGATTTGTAAAAACCCTTACCCATTTCTTCCATGGAAGGTAATATTTGTTTATTCCCCCACTCATTGTTATACATGATTGTGATGTACAAGTAGTTGGCTTACCTTGAAGTATGTTGGTTATACAATGTTATCTCTCATTTTTGAGTGATGGTTTTAGGGACTTATTGTACATGCCTCCACATTAATGACACTCCATTTACTTTCTATAGTTGGCATGAATACCAACATTCATTCTCACAGGGGTTGTGGTCAACCAGATCCATATAGCCCTCTTGACCTCAGGGTATCTCTTTCTGATGGGAACTCTCATACTCTGTAATTTTATCCTAAAGATCTCTTACTATTCCATTTTTATGTGTATCAAAATCGTATATGAATGAAACTCACAAACATATTTCTTACCTTCTTGTATCCTTGAGGTACTAACCTATCTTTACATTAGTGAAATTTTTGTGATTGCAATGCATATACCATGGAATTTCATGTGGTTGCAGTCTATTATCAAATATTGTTATGATTGTGCCAAGTTTTATCTTTCCTCTTTTCTAAATATTCTACTTAAGTCTACATCTAGAGATACTCCATAATAGAATTAATCAATGACTTGCTCCACATAAAATGCATGACCAGACATCACACATGCATGAGTTGCTTGATTGGCTATCTGCATGACCATAGGGTAGTCGTAAATTTGAACATGCACAGTTGGAATAAATAAGATCATGAATTCGCCTACTACTTCCGTAAGGATCAGAAAAGCAGATTTGAGTATATATGTTGTTTCCACGTGTCTATAAGTTATTGGTCAGCATTTGGTCTATTGTCTAGCTCTTTTTGAGTTTGTTCTCTTATCTCTGACCATATGACTTCTAAAACATTGCTTCTATTTGGTCAACAAACACCTAGACCTCAAATTTTCCCTAGTCTAGTTGATGATTGTTCCTAGCCACTGGAGCAGGTTCTACTCATCATGCCAAACAATTGGAATAATGTCAAAAAATAGAAATTATAACAATTATTCCCCCCTCGTCAATGCATTTTATATCAACATCCTTTACTATTTTTGACTTTTGTCTTCACAAGAAATCCTACTCTTGAGGATTTACTTTAGATAATCTATTCGAGAATCTTATACCACCTGATTGAATTTTTTATTTGTTGTCAAATGTATGCCAACTCTTTCATTCTTTCCTAGCATTTCTTTTCTTATTGTTATTTGGACTCAATTGCATGTTGGACTTTAGGAATGCCACCTAATAGTCTTTTGTGCATCCTAGATGGAAAAAACCATCTAGGTGGCCTCTCTATGCTACCTAAAAACTCCAGCCTGTTGTTGTGTATCTCCAACTTGTTATCATGTCGAGGCATAACCTATTACTTGTTACATGATGTTGTTCGTTACTGATAATGATGCTACAATTGTTGTTTGGATTGATTATTTTGAAGCTATATTATTAACTTGAGTTTTTTTTAACATTTGATGTGGTGTTCCTTACCATCTGAGCTTTGTCATTAACATACCCAATTTGGCATTCTGCTGATTCTACGTCCTTTTCAAATATAGATTTATTCATGCAATTCCATGCATATCATCATCCAATCACAAACTGACTATTGTGTTTATCATTGTTTTTTAGATTCTTAGCCACACAACCCACCACACTGTTACCACTAAAAACCAACATCTCATCCATAATTTCCATTCCTTTCCGCATACCATAATAGACATGCAGTGCATGGAAGGTGGTGTATTCACCCTCCTTGCACCTGGAGGCTGGAACATCTACTATCATTAGTGAAATGTCTAGATTTTTGTCTTGGGTTCATCCTATAATGTCTCTAAATCCTAGTTGGAATACTAACAATTTTATAATTGTACCCTTGGTACTCAGTACTTAATAACATCCTCATTTGGTCTATTTAGTTCATAGTTTTCTATATTTATACCATTGGTACCCATCTATAACAAATAGAGGGTTATGTCTACCTTGAATATTGTTGGTCAATGAAAAATCCTTCATGATGCCTCCCTCTCAAAACAAGATGTGACTGATAACCAATGGATACCAAAAACTTTAGGAGTAACGAATCAAGGGATAATGTTCATCTTTAAAGTCTGCAATGGAGTTTATATTCATTTGGCTTGATTTCTCTTGGGTTGGTATTGAGTAACTAAGAACTGAGGTTTCTCTTTGAGAAAGGCGGGACTATTGCAGACTTGAATAAGGTAGTCCCTATTGTTACATGTTGGTTGAAAAGTTTTGCAACTCAATGTGGATGAGTGGTGAAGAAAAGAAGTTAATTTTGGCAGAATGAGGGAAACAACAAGCACATAAATGGAAACAATTTTTAGTGGATGATCAACACCTTTTTTTATCACACTAGGGTGGAGGACTAGCTAAATTATTTCTCCTGCACAATATGTTAATATTGTTATTGCATCATGCACACCATACATTATATAATCAGTAACTAGTAGATGACTTCTTGATATCTAGTTTTATGACATTGATGGATGCATCATATGTCAATGTTAAACTCTATAGTCTACTCAGGGAATGCAAATAGCCTAAAGAAATGTTAGGATCACTCAAAGAGTTTGATTCTAAGTGGTTGGGTAGATGATATATTTGATGGTATCTAATAAAATGATTTTATTTTTTTATTTTATAAATATATCTATACCAACATCCACCAGTAGTCTTTGTTGATTATTATGCAAGATTGTTGAAGTTTTCCAAACAATATAACATCAAAATCTAAAGGTTATTCCAAATTTTAGTTAAAACAATTGGTTTAAAAGTGAGACATGCAACACTTAGTATCAGTGCATTCATCCTAGTTAAACATGTTATTTCTTTAGACACAGAAAAACTCTAAACATGGAGGGTCAGTGCAGGACACATGTCTTATATAGAGTTTAATGTAGATGTCATTCTATTCCAAAATTAGCTAGAATTAAGCTTTATATATGTCTTAATGAAGTCAATATACTACATTCAATACCAAAGTATGTGGGTTGGGCCTTTCTGGATGTTATGTAGCATGAACATTGAATGTTTGACTCAGAATCTGACAAAGGGCATTTTTTTACAACCTGGATCGGACCAATTTGACGTTTTTAGTTAAGACGTCACTGGAAATTCCACTTTTCAAAACATAACAACTTCAAATATTCAAGTAATGGGTCTTTGTACTTTGTTCTAGCATTTTTTCTTGTTCTGTTCACATTCTCCATCAAGAAAAGTGGATAGGATAGTAAAACTTAATGTATTCAATAAATTCTCACCACTAACTATAATGTTTGATATATTTGTATTGAATCATTCTCAACCTCTTCTCCTTCTTGTGTTTATTCACTACACTGACTAGGAGTATGCTTTTTCATTCACCCTCTACAAGGTCTCAAGCTTTTGAGCATATATTTATAGGTTTGTGTGCTTAGTCCATTGAATCATCCTCAAGCTTTTGCAGGTTGCTCCTAAATAATCCAACTGACATATCACCTCAGATTAGTTGTTTCCAAATGGGTTTTCTCCATTTGCATACTTGGGTTGAGTGCATCAGGATTTGGTCTTCTTCTTCACACCTTGGGCAGGGTGAGGAAAAACATATATCCCCTCTCACTCACTCTATGTTGGTGAGTGATCACTTGTATTAAAGTTTCCACATGAATAGCTTCTGAGAGATGAAGATGTTCATTCCCTATATAGCTTTCCAGTCTCTCTCAGTGGGTTGTGTCTTTCCTTTTGCAACCAGGTGATATTTTGACTTCACTGAAAATATCCTAGTATCATATATGGGCTCTAGGGGGATTGTTTCAATAAGCTCAGTGCTTTGTTACTAGAACCAATGCAATATAGCTTACTAAGTCAGTGCTTTGTTACTGGAACCAATGCACATGCTTCATATCTATGGGCTTCAAATCAGACTTGCATCATGTCAAATCATGAGATATTTCTTATGGCATATTTATTTCACAACTTGATTATATGTTGTAGTATAGCTTACGAAATCAGTATCTCTTCTGTTATTATAGGGGCCCAACACATACAACTAAATTAGACTATGATCAACACCTCATTGGAAGCCCTTGCTACATTCAGAATCTATTACAGCCTCGACCATGTTGCAGATGTCTTATAAGGAGGTAATTGAATTATTCATCTTGTTAATGGTTTAGGTGCCAAAGTTCTTAGTTTTGTCAATACAGCTGAAGGTCATATCCATGGTTTCTAATTTCAAGCTATACACATACTTTTCATGTCTTGTTGTTTTTTCAAAGGAGAGATAGTTTCCTTATTTAGTGGAGCCTGGCTCATGCTATTTCTGGTGAATACATGGCTACAAATGATTTTCGAGATGCTTAGATTTTATGGAACTAAGCATTTTCTATTTTAGAAGTCTGGAAATATGGTTATGTTGCATCTAGCTTTTTGTTATTCATTATTTTAGCAACCTCACATCCATACAATATTACATTGCTCTCAACCAAAATCATAAGTAATTGGTGTTTCCTTTTGCCAGAGCAAATTCATGTGCTCTTTGCAGAACCAACACAAAAAGGCACATGGTTGGATCAGTTCCAACCGAATAGTGGGGTTGTGGATGATCACCTCAAGTTTTGAGTTCAATCCGGAGGTCCAATCAAGCATGAACTTCCCTCTCATAGGAAATGAGTAATTACTTTTGTATATAGCTTCCATGTGATATTTCCTATATATAATTGTCATGAGCTAGTGAAGTACAATTTTTAGAAATAGTGAAGTACATGTCCTCCTTCAAATTTATCAAGGATCTTCTCCAATCTTCACCAGATCTCAGACCATAAATCACCTAGTCATGAGCATTTCGTGATTGTCCTTTCATATCCATGAATCGAGGTGAGTCGTAGATTGGAACATGTAGTTTTGGATTCAATAAGATTTTGATTTTCTAACGATTTTAATATATAGTGTACAGTCCTAAACTTGACTCAGGTAGTGTTCTCAGGTTTTTTATCTATCCAATAATTACATTTTGAGCATGCATATTCGTATGATATTCAAGAAATCTTACAATGTTGCACTTCCATTCCCATTAATAATCTATTAATTTCCATAGGAATAGATTTTGAACTTGAATCTAGAAATGTACAGCTAACATTGGGTAATAATGAACATGCTAAGATAAAAATTTGAGATAAACAATCAGGAGAGAAGAGGTAGATTTATACATCCAATTTAACTTGAGATGATCAAGAAATTAACAACTAAACCTCGATCCAGTTAGTATTCAAGTCAGCTTCCTAGATTCACTATTCCATTGCTCTCTATTGTATCATATGAAATTTGGAAAGGTTTAGAAATATCTTTGTGAATGAAAAAACATTTCTAAAAATTTGATGCACTAATAAAAGTTCTTTTCACATGACCTATAATTCATTATTGCATGCCAAAACCTCTAACCTGACCTATACAAGACTTGTATTTGAATATGGCATCATTTAGTTTGCATTACTTAAGCGGTTTTGTATTCCATATTGTATTGTGTATGATGTTCAAAATCATTTTCTGAAACTATACAATGTGGTTATAAAAACATGTGTGCCTTTTGTGGTGTATTGCATTTGACTTATTGTGTTTACAATCTTTAACATGATGGTGTCACTAAGTGCCGAATCACCATCTTTTGGATGTATCCCACAATTTCCTATTATAGTAATAAGTCCACAAGTTATTTTTGGCTTATCCAATCTAATCACTATTTTAGATTGATCAGATGCCATCCTATGTTCTTGATGAACGAATACCAGTTGGGAAGTTTTTCACTGCTCTAGACATTTTTCTCTTTATCACCTAAGGCATAAGGTTGCCTAAGTATTGTTCATAATCTTGTTTAGGCTTAATAAGTTGTCTCCAAATCCTATTTGTTGTTGCTTATTTGGTCATTCCTGGACCAAAAAGGGGCACTGATGTTACCTTCATGTTGCTAAGTAGATGTATGTTACTATGGATGTCACATTGTTTGAGGATATATCCTTCTTTGCCAAGCCAACTATCTTTGTGACTCTCATGTACCTTTTCCTGATCCTGTGTTTCCTCTAGCTGAGTCTTCACTCCTCTAGTTGCAACACCTTCAGTATTGGGTTCGATGGTTGTAGGAAGCATAGTGGTACACTTGAATTATCCCCTATTGAGTTTCTATCTTTGCCTGCAGATCATGTTGCTACCTTAGGTACTCCTTCTTATTAGGATTCAACTGAGCTGATCTCATAATGTGTGAGGAAGAGGGGTGCAAGGTGGATTACCTATGGTGAAAGATATGATAGAGAAAGAGAAGAGAATTGGATGTGTGATAGAAGGATTTCAATGTTCTAAATTTAATAACTTCACCCACTTGTAATTCCTTTCTTATTATAGTTGGAAGTACACCCTCACATAACGAACTACCTCCACATTGAAATTGATGATGCCAACAGCTAACACCTGACTTTACAGACTAATAGTATTACACACAATATCTATAGTCAGACTGCTAAAAATTTACCCTCACTAAAGATTGGACGATGTCCTTGGCATCAATCCAAGATGGAAATCACAGCTTCATCTTTTCATAATGCTCCCATGTTGCTTCAACTTTTGGCTCTCCTATCCATTTGATGTTGATCTCAGCAGCAGTTGTTGTGCCATCATGCACTATGCATCATTGCAACACTTGTTTAGGGAATCGAGAAGCTAATACCCAATGTCAGAGCTTTATCTCATAGCCAATACTCAATCCTAGAGCTTTATCTTATATACCAATGGTGCGCGGAGCATGATCCCTTTCCTAAGGGCTAAAGATAAGAGCAAAAAGGCTAAGTCTTGCTTGGTATTTTGGTTTACAATGTTGACATTGTGTATATCCAGAATAGCAGCATGGATGCCCCAACTTCCTTTGCTGAATCATACTAGGCACAACTAGGCAAGGGAAATTATTGCAGTGGTCTCCCCCCATTTTCTTTTAAGTATTATTCATTTAATAACATAGATTATATGCATCATCTCAGGCAAAAGAACTAATTTTTGAAACTAAATGCATAGAGGGAGAGTTGGCCAGTTGTGAGCAGCTTGCTCTCTCATGTGTGAGTAGGACATCATCAACACAATGCTCTAGAACATCATCAACATCCAATTTACAATTATGGAATCTCAAACAAAGGAAAATCTTTACCAAGCATCACAAGAATCATAGAAGATAATAGAAATTATGTTGATTTATCTAACAGAATGAAATCAACAAGCATCATTATTGCAACAATTTGTAAATAATAGATCTAAGTTTTAATATAGTTCTCAACGTGCAAATCACTGGATTCTTTTGAAATTTGATGTTTTTCCCTTCTCTATATAGTATTTTGTTCATTTGTTCTTTCTTATATTCGATGTTTATCTTGGAATGTAGGAATATGTTGTTGGTATATGTTTTCTCTCAGATTTCGTCCACCATGGAGGGGATCCATCTCCCAATAACATATCAAACACCTTCCAAACACCCATCTCATAGAAGGTCACATTTAGATAGACTTCATCTATATTCTTCAAGCAATACTGAAAACATGAATCCATGCTTTGCGATGATAATTTTCCTCATCCTGGATCTGAAAGTGAGCAACATGTTACCTCATCAATTCATGTTCTTGGTACTCCCTGAGTTTTTTATTTTTAGAATTGAAGGGTGTTCCATATCTCTAGTTTTCTTGAACTCGTTCTTCTAGGGATGTGTTGTTGAAGATTCGGGGATCGAGGTTGTTATGTCAAAATGACATGTTTTGTACCTGCTGCATGAGATTTTAAACTGGCTTAAAAGGGAGGTTTCAAATTTCTTCTATATGAGGCTTTGTATTCTAAAGTTTCTTAGCAACTCTACAATTGATAGGAAGTAAGATTAGCATTAATTATACTTTTTTTAATGAATTTGAGAAGCTATAGTGACTTCCCATACTAGTTGGTGGAATGGTAAAAGGGTATGGGATGATTCATCCTAACATGGCTATCATGCTTTGTGACTTAAAATGAATCTCACTTGGGCTGAATATATTTTCTTGGTGTATTGGTAGCGTTTCTTCAAAATTCAAGCTGAGAAAGTAAGTGCTCTGGGTGAGTTATATCTTTTTCTATATTCACTATCATGGCTCATATAAAACTTACATGTAGTACAACTGTAGACACTACATGTTAATCTTGATATAGTGTTCCTATTTGTGTAAAACTAACAAATCATACTAGAATCTAGTTCAAGGTCATAAAAAAAGTAGTCCAGCGTGCAGAAATGATATTGTTCCCTTAAAAATGTCTCTACATATTATGAACATTTAAAATATACTAAGACGATGAACACGTGAAAGGTTTCCTCTTTGGAAAACATTAGCACAGATGCATAAGAAGTACCAAAAATTATGGTTGTTGTATGGAATTGATCTTTCTACAAAGTACATGTACCATATTACCAAAACTAATATTCACCAATTTTGAAGGTTACATTTACATGTATTTTTTGTTATTTTAAATACACCTGCTCCTTCATTTTTGCTGATTGAAAAAGATATTCCTAATCATTATTTCAATCTAACATGAGAGATCAAGTTTAAGATATGAGAATTTAATAATGCTCAGTGGGGACGGTCTAATATAAATTCATAATAGGCCCACTCCATAAATGAGTTGGTTTCTGACTAGTTGAACAATCAGTACCACTGTCAACTTTATAAGATTTCAATCAAGGAGCAGCTCTTATATATGAAAAGACTTCATTTATGAATGCAGTCTTGAGTTTGTTTAAGTCGGTCTTTCTATTTTCAATGTAGCCCACTTGATTAGGGTACATAATTACCAGTCATATTGTATAATCAAATGTTTATGATTTTTCTGTGTTATATTCCCCATCAATGTAAAGTCTCATGTTCAACACTTGCAATGCTCCACCCACTTGTTACTATCTAAATAAGTAGTTCCATGTACTGTTGTAAGTGTATATAAAGTATTACCTTTTCACCCCCTATTATCTCCATCAGAATGACTTGTCATCTTTTTACCCAAGTTCAAACTCCAGAATCCAAAATAGTTTTAGAGAGTCATTATTAATATATGGGAGCTAACATTACAAATAAATAAGCAACTGATCCATTTTTGTTATGCTTTGGATTGCATCTGTCGATATTTCTGCCAGTATACTGGTAAATATCTATATCTAAGCTATCAAAATGACATCGGTATCGGTCATTGAATTCCTTGGACATAGCTATGTGCATCTATGGAATGAAATTCCTTGCATAGATAAAAAGGAAATGCCTAATTCAACTCAACATGAATCAACAAATTTTCTTCACTAACAAAAAGTAATATCTAGATAATCCACATAACTAGAATTATAAGACTCCTCATTGGATATACATTGGCTACATCATATCATCCATGTAATTATCAATCAAGTAATCAAGAATGTTGAACTGTAGAAAACAAACAACTCAATCCTTTTTATTCAATCAGTAGAAATGAGGTTCATCATCAGTTGATAGATCCACTTAGTTTTAATGTAGCACATTTGTGTTGCTTATTGGAAATAAAATTAAGATGACTCCCAATAGTTGGACATTTGCAGTTTAGCATGTTCAACATGCCTCTCAGAAAAAGGGGGAACACTCTATGACCACTCTTCATCTTTAGATTTCAGAATGTCCTCATATTCTAGTTTCATCTAAATGGCTATAGGCCATTTAGTACTCTCTTTCTGAGTCACCTCTAGAGTTGATGTATGTCTAGAGTTTCTTCATCAGTATACTTTTTATATGATAACAAGAATGAAGATAGTATGACACCCTATTCTTGGTGTGGGAAGAAGCTTCCTGAATGTCTAAAAACTTGTTTTGGCCTTTCAATCTTGGACGAATGGACTTTTTCCATGATTACAAGAATGAAAATAGTTTTGACACCCTATTTTTAATGTGGGAAGAAGCTTCTTGAAAGATGATTAGCTCATTTTGGCCTTCCAATTGGATGAATAGATTATAGTATATTTATATATGCCTTGATGAAGTCAATGCCTTGAACTGTGAAGTTGTGAATGTTTATTTTTATCTATAAATAGATCTCTGGAGTTGCTAGCTTTTGTTTGAGGAGTCTAGCTGAGATTTGAAGTTGCATACTGGTTCTCATTTGTTAAAAGTTGGGTTGATTTTCATTACTGTGAGTGCATTTTCTTCAGATGAGACTTTCTTTGCTCTCTAATCTGATTTTCTTTGCTCTTCTCAGTTAGTAACTATAGCTAAGACAATGACATTTATATTGACATTTTTATAAAAAAATACAACAAAAGATGGGATGCAAAAATAGATGGGAACATAAGAATATAAGCATAAAGTTGTGGTGTCTTATTGTGTATTCATAGTTATATACATACATATTTAAATATGTAGGGATGGATTTGTTGAGTATCTACTCTAATATTAAATATAAATCTATGTCTCAGTCACTCACATGATGCTCCATTATTTATGAGGCATCTATTTGAACTCTGTCAAATTACTTGTGTTATTTTTGCAAAAAAATTCTTAAGATGATGGATGATTATTGTTAACGAGAGAGAAGGGAGAAGAACAGAGTTTCCGGCTGCTAGGTGTAGCTTGCGTGAGAGGGCAATAGCCATCTCAACTCTTATTATATATTAGGGTGAGATACATTGAGATACAAAGAGGAAAATAAGAGAGAACAATAAATAAAACACATAACATAATAAAGATGGAATCAGTTGGCAGATTGGCAGCGCCGCTGCTGATCCAATCTCGATACCATTGACAGAGTGTCGATCATATCGACGGAAGCCTCTTCTGTCGCTGTGATAATCTTGATACCATTGACCTCCTATTGATAGTATCGACGGGGCTGCAGGTTGCTTCATACTCCCCCTCAAGCTGGAGAGTACACATCGTGTATGCTAGCTTGCCACATAATCTCTGAAAAGCTATTGGACCCAAGGGCTTTGTCACGATATCCGCCAGTTGATCTTCAGATTTGACATATGGCGTCACAATAGTGCCATCTTTGATTTGATCACGAATAAAATGGAAATCAACCTCTATATGCTTTGTACGCTCATGAAAGATAGGATTACTGGAAATATGTATAGCAGATTGGTTATCACACTTTAGCTCCATAGAGGACATAATAGAGATCTTTAACTCAGAAAGAACAGATTTGACCCATTGTAGTTCACAACATGCATGGGCCATAGAACGGTATTCAGCCTAAGTAGTGGATCTAGCTACCACATGCTGCTTTTTGCTTTTCCAAATAATCAGATGGTCACCTAGGAAGGTACAGTAGCCTGATGTAGATCTTCTATCAGTATGATCACCAGCCCAGTCGGCATCTGAATATCCTGTGAGAGTCAACCACCCAAGATGAAGTAGAGCCAGAAGCTATGAGAGATGTATCCTAATTACCTGTAGTAGATGCCAGGTTTGCTGACGATGATGATGACGATCCCATACTCATGTGTTGTGTAGGCTGAATAAACCGATCATGCTCCTCTTGAGTAAGAGTGATACCAGTTCCAGAAGTAGTACCCACAGCATAAGAAGAACAGGAATCTATAGTAGTGGCATAATGTGCTACCCCACAGGTGGTATAGTAGGAATCCCATGTTTTTTCCAACACTTCTCCACATTATGTCCCAATTTTTCATAGAAAGTGCACTTAGGACGTGTCCCACGCCCTCTTCCCATACCAGGTTGTCCCCCTCTCACTACAGCAGCTACAGATGCATGAGACTCCCCAGAAGATATAACAGAATCAAGAGTAACAAACTCAAAGATAGATTGTTGTATTCTCGAATAGGCTTCCACAAAACTTGATAATTTATCAGAAGCCAAAATGACACTCCGGGCGTCGCACGAAGGGTTAAGTCCAGATAAAAATTTAGCCGTAACTAGATCGTCCCTATCCTTGACCTATTCAGCAACAGTCACTGGATGATAATAGCTCAGCTCTTGAGCAAGTGCCTGAATAGCTCCAAAGTACTCCTCAAGAGATATGTCACCCTGCCTCTCAGCAAACAGATGGTCATAGATCATGAATTGGCGAAGCACATTTTTTTCCTGAGAATAATGATGCTTCACTGCGTCCCATATCTCCTTAGTTGTTGAATAGAACATGAACATTGTCACAATTGTAGGTTCCATGTTGTTCCACAACCAAGTCTTCACCAGATTGTCATGACACTTCCATTTAGCATATCCTTTATCAGTAGAGGACAGAGGACCCGAGTCAACATATCCCACCTTATCATGAGACTACAGGTAAGTGTGAACACCATTCATCCATAGAAGAAATTTCTTCCCATTGTACTTGATGGAGGCGATAGGTGACACCTCGTTGTAGATCGTAGGCATCTTTGTATCCTCCATTATAGAATGGGATTGTGTGATAGATTGATACATGCCACAAGGATGGCTGAGGTGACAGAGAGATACATGTCACACAAGAAACAAAGAGAAATGTGTTACTGACACATTCACAACCTCCGGACAATTTTCCTAATCACACATGGAGGAGATGTGACTAGGATAATAACTGTAGAGAGACTAGTCCTCCGATTTAGATTTTAGATGGCTGTTAGGTCACCCAAAGATCCTCAAACAACGATAGCAATTTTCGAAGGATCGATCGGTGGCTGTGTGAAAAACGTTGGGGACGAGAATGTTGCCCTTGTCCTTCGAGACTGAGCCTATGGCAGCAGTGGAGAGCTACCAAGGGCCCAACGTGATGGAGGGGAGGAGCCGCTTGGTGATGGCTTCACGCCTGACGATAGATCACGGCTGCACGCCGTGTGGCGACTCTGCCGCAGTCGTTGTTGCCGGTGCAACGGTGAAGAAGATCCGGCGGAAGGAGAAGATCTGGCAGATGATGAGGAAGAAGAGAGAGGGAGGGACTGCCGGTGGGGAGAGACGGCAGCCTACAGCAGACCTTGCTCTGATTTCATGTTAATGAGAGAGAAGGGAGAAGAATGATGTTTCCGACTGCTAGGTGCAGCTTGCGTGAGAGGGCAATAGCCGTCTCAACTCTTATTATGTATTAGGGTGAGATACATTGAGATACAAAGAGGAAAATAAGAGAGAAATAATAAATAAAACAAATAACATAATAAAGATCGAACCAGTCAGTGGATTGGCAGAGCCGCCGCTGATCCAATCTTGATACCATCGACAGAGTGTCGATAATATCAACGGAAGCCTCTTCTGTCGCTATGATAATCTCGATACCATCGACATCCTATCGATAGTATCAACGGGGCTGCAGGTTGCTTCACAATTATAAAGTGGAAACTAGTGATGTTGGACTTTCTGAATTTAACATGAAACTCCATGGTCTAAAAGGAAGTAAGATTTTACTAAATTCCTTATGAATGTCTTGCAATATAATGTGGACTTGGTGATTATGTTGCACAATGGGCGTATGCATTTGTTTACACTAAATCTATAGGGTGTAGAGTAGGAAATAGTGATTAGTTATTTCTTGCTATTTCCACCTTTTCTCTTAGTCATTATTTTATAGCTTAGCATCTTCTCAATAAATGATATTCAAATTTGTATAATGCACCAGTACTTCAGCACTAGTACACCAGAATATATTTCACTAGTACTTCAGTAGATTTATGCATGTGTTCTTGCTATTCTTGTATAGGTTGTAAAGTTGTTATGGGTTTTCTGTTGTTCATTCAAGAAATGTTATAATTACTCTAGTTTTGTTCCATTATCTTGAGGTATTTACTTTCTTGTGTGCAAACTTTTATGTGCAAAACTCCATTGAATATCTACAAATTAGTAGAGCACTTGATGATAAGGAAGAGTTGATAGATCTTAGGTAAATCGCTCTATCATCCTTGCCTTAGTAAATGATTTAGGCTTTGATCTTCAAAAAATTTAATTGGAGTTTTCCAAACAAGCTAATTGTTAGCCATGCGTCTAGTTGAACCTATACTTGAAAAGATGCTTGTATTAGGTTCTATATTTAAATGTATTGACCCTATACTAACTATACTTGATGGGATGAACGCCATCAATGGATCTATATAGACACAATTCATGACCTGTACAAAATCTTAGTTGAGATTTGGGAGGGTGTTTCTAGTGAATGAACTAATTGAATATTTATTTATTGTTGAATTGGTCTCAATGAACATGTATAGACATGGATCATGTCTTATTCTGATTGTTTTCTCATAGATCAGTTTTGTAATATTGCTAATATGTACACTGTCAGCGTGCATCTCACATATATGGAAATATTTATATCTCTTGTTCCTCTAAATATCCTGTACCTGTTGTACAATATTCACAACTGGCCTACTAAGAAATATTCTAAGTTGATTATTATAGGTAATTGTCTACCTATAGGCTGAAGTTTTATTCAGTTTGCTTAGTACGTTTAGAATGTGTCATGTCCTACAAATTCCATATGCAGGGATAATAGATACCATGAATCTTCTACAGAATTTTTTCTCACATATTTCCAGCAGAATTGGAATGCAAAATTTATATTTTCGTCGAACTATAGGAGATCATAAAATGGCATTAATTTATTCAAGAACGTGCGACAAAGTTTGTTTCTTAAAATGTAAGTATTTTTATCTATCATTTTAATGACCTACTTTGAGATACATGCTTAGGATGATGTAATTCTTTTGAAGCAAGGCGAGCACTGGAAGTATGCAGACTTGTAGTTAGAGTTTCTCATTGATTTTTATTCACTTTGCTGAATAAAACCTGAACCTCTAGCTATTCGATATCTTGACGCAATAGATTGAAGATTCAATATTTGTACACATGATTATCCCTTTGTTCCCTATGTCGTCACATTTTGTAGGATGCAATTAGTTCTACTTTCTATGAGGCCCACGACTGGATTTTTACGCCTCATATGGCATAGCAATCTTCCATTCAGTGCTGAATTAGACATGTATCTCATTGTGCTATGCTCGTAATATACTTACTATAATATCCTTTATACTAGATGTATATTACAGAATATATGGCTTTTAGGAATCGAGTATTCATAGCAGAACAACTATTTTTCAATTACTAAATAAGATTTTTTTGGTATCATATAAATAGAAAATTCTTAATATCTCGAAAAATAGTTTTAGCAGTGGTTTCCTTGCTTTACACTACCTAGTAAGAAAGGTCATTTTTCTTTAGTGTTTGGTTCCATTTTTGGAAGGATATCTTCTCGATGCATTTTTTATATTCTAACCCATGCATTTATCTCCTGTATTAGCTGAAGGAATGAGATGGGATATATAACTTCTTTACGAGTCGATATATTAAGTAATATATAAATAGTTATTACGAATAGGTGTTCATGTAAGCATGACCCTATCTTAGAAACCATAATTTCTGAAAATGTGTGCCTATATAATCTGAAAATATGTCAAAGTGAATGTCATTTATCAATTCTAAATGGATGACCCCCTATATAATTTCTCTTCTTCCTTCTAGATTATCTCATTTGGGAGGCTCCTGCTCCTGCATTTTTGGTTGCGTCGTGGTTTATCACTATGGAGCATGATCTATCTCTGTGTCAAGGGAGGTTGTTAGCAGCTGTCACACATAATGATCTGGTTTGATGCTATGGTAGTTTTCTCAATTTTTTTCTTATGTATGGACAATACAGGGAGTATAGGATAGATAACTATATTATCTTGTCCATTTTGTGTTAAGAAATAGATTTGAAAAAGGCTCTTGCTTCAAACATAAAAGAGCTGGAAAAGGCTCTTGCTTTAGACATAAAAGTGTTAGTTCTCCAATTGTCCTCTCAGTACATAGATATACATTTGGTTTCTCTCGATTTGCAATTGTTAACAATGCTCATATTCATGGTGTAGGGAGCTATTCCTATTTTTATTCTAGAACTAATATTTGTATGTCTATAGTTTTTAATTAGTTCAATGAAATTGATATAAGTATCAAGTTCTTTTGTAATGTTAAATTTTGATTTGAGAAGATTTCCATACATGAAGCAACGAGATTTGGATCCATAAAATATGACGGACTCCCAAGTTCCAACCATGGCGCTTATGGTACACCTCTCAAATAATTTAGCTTTAGCATTTATAGACCTAGAATTAGCTAATTGAGATAACAGTAGTGGGATAATATATAGAAGCAGTTTGGCATTATGGGGGAAAGCTCCCATGAGGGTTGTTAAGTGGATAAGACAAACTAAAAATGCTCACCCAACTGACGATACCGAGACTCAAGAATATCAAGTCTCCATAATGTTGGTTCCATATACATCAACTTATCCAATGATGGATGCCCATATCTGAGATGAAGTTGTAGGGGAAAGCTTGAGTGAACTGCTCAGTAGGTCTAGTTTAGTATATTACTGCCTTGTAGAGCTCTGAAGGCCTTTTGTTGGACAAGTGAATGTATAATGGATTGGTGCATATACATGTATAGAGTAGTAGTATGAAACAACTATTAAGCTATCCAGAAGGGAGTGCCTTTGGAACCTTTATTTGGCATGAGTTGTAGGTTTACCCTCTACAAGAGTGACTACAGTCATTACATAAAGGATGAAACATCAATGCCTAAAAGAATGATCTAAGTTATAAATGAAACGAATTGTTTTGATGTCTGTCGTGATGTATTAGTCAAATAACATTTTAGCCTCTACTAAAGCAACCTCCACTTTACTATAAGCCTTGTAAATTTACTTATGTGGTGAGGAGAACCTGCATTTGATGTCATCAGCTCATGACAACCCCACAACTCATCATTTACAGTCTACTAGAAACATAGAGGAGGTAAATGAAATTTGCAAACCAGCTTAAGGATGAGTGAACAACAAATCCTCATCAGCAAAAAGAACATCAATTATCTAGTTAGAAAATTTAATGATAAGTGAACAACAACTCCATCCGTTTGTAGTTCATGTTTCATCATTTTTGATAATTTGAATGTTCTTATACTGATAGTTCAAATTAATTTGTTATTTTCATCCTTTTAGTTTATGCGGCGTGGTGTAGGCATTGCCATAAGTTGGCTCCTATTTTAGATGAAGTTTTTGTATCATTTTAAGACTATATAGATGTACTTATTGCAAAAATGGTTTGTCACTTTTCTTTGATGTATCTATGGTTTGTGTCTATATATATATATATATATATATATATATATATATATATATATATATGGCCTTTGAGCTAACTACCTAAGGAGGCAGCTGATTATTTGCTCCATGAAAAATGCTTTAACGACGTCCCCTGACTCCACTTGAATGATGGAGACTAGGTTTGCAGTAGATGATATATGACTCTACATGCTTTCCATACTTTCTAACTAGCTACTGTGAAAAGAAGATTGACTGTTCTTCCCTCTCCTTGTTGCTTTCAGATTACAGAAGGTCCACACCTTTGGTTGATTGAAACAAAGGTGTCCCTTTTATCTAAAGGTACTACATGGACACCTTTGACTATTACAGGATGAACTTGTACCCACTTCTAGTAACCTTGTTGGGTAGTGGATTCACACCACTAAAATGGATGCAACACCTCATTGCTGAAGACAGTGTAGTTTTCACACAGCTAGGTACTAGATAAATGATGACTCCATCAAGTAAGTTCCCTTCATCTTCTTCTATTAGCAACCAGATAATGAATCATTGGAAACTACATGTTGTTGTCTTGAGATGGACACATGTAGTGGTTAGCTGTGGTATCTTGCCCAAAGTTTATTTGATCAGTGATACTCTCATCTTTATGTACTCTTCTTGTAAATGATTATTAACTAACCATTGTTCAAAATTTGCAATTTCTATATCTTGTCATTAGTGGAACCCTGCTGCATAAGGTACATCATCGTCAAGTTGAATAAACAGTGTGTCAAACATAACTGGGTATTCCAACCTATCTTAATTTTGCCAAACTTAGGTTGGAATACCCTATTATGTTTGGCACATTATTTATTCAACTTGATGTTGATGTAGACTCTATTTGGTATAATAGGAGCTTAGCAGGGTTCATTAGTTGCTATAGAAGTTGTTAATTAATATTTACTAACCTTATTTGTGTTTGTGCATTGTAGGGATGTTTTATTCTTCAGAACTTGTGATTGTTGATGGTCAATTGTTGGGATTTTTTTACATAATACACTATTGTTTATTGAAAAAATGTATGACTTGATTATCAAATGGTGTAGATATATGCAATATTTGGTCATTGATCTATATATTCTTTGCTTCTCTAGGTTCCTATAAGTATGATGCAAATTTAGAATTCATATACTGTTTGAGATGTCAGATAACTTATTTACCACTTTTCTCCTATGTATAATCGACACAGATGGTGATGGTGGACCAGACCAAGTCCTAAAATGGTAAAAAATCTACACTAAACAAATCATCTCTTGTCATCTACCTTTCTTTTTGTGATTAACTATTGTAGGTTCAGATTCTACCCATGCTTAAAGATTGCACTACTTTGAGGGAAGAGAAGGAATGATGGAGATTGTGAGTAAGGTGCAGCTTAAAAATGAATGAAATAATTATTCTATTCAATGAATGCAATTTTGATACATATATGATGTAGGATAAAAAAGGCCTTAATGTCAACTTATTGCTAAACAAGAATCCCTCTTTGGGTCTAGATCAAGTCTAACAAAATATAGTACAAAGAAGATTCTTAGAACATCTAGGGATGGTCCAAGTTGTAATAGAAAGATGTCACTATGAGGGGCGATGCTACAATCTTCAAATCAAGACTTCTTCCATTCAACAAAATCGACCCACTGATCAAGGAAATCAGATGAAGGGCCAACGTGTCACAAGGTCACAACTTTGTGCAACACAAGAACCCATGCTATCACCAACTGATTGAACAAAAGGAGAAGACAACAACGATTCTAAAACTGGTCGAGAAAGATACATACTCTTTTTCCAAGATGCGTGTAGACCTCACCAAATTTATTAGTATATGTATATCCTTTTCTTTGTACACATTATGTAATAGGGGTAAGGTATACGTCCTCCCCATGTACATTTGATGTTTCAATATAAATGAAAGTAAGTTTGTTGACATAAAGAGCATAACTGGTCTAACTACTACAAATTTGTTACTAAAAGAGCTTCTGGACTAATTACACAATACATGAATAATCAAACTATACATATATGTATATGTGGCACTACATATGTAACTAGTACATAATCCAACTACATATATATGTGTGTAGTAGATGCTACCTTTCCCTACACATTAACTACATATAATTTGTATTAACTTCATGTTTTTGCTACATACTAACTATATATACAATTGTAGGCATACATTTAGCTATAATTATACCTATATTTAAATATGTAAGGACAATATCTAGCTACACTTCTGGATACATATGAATTTTTAGGGAATGGATTATCTAACTACATATTTGAAATATATAGTTAAAGGCTTTATCTATACGAGCATTTACTACAATTTGTATGTGTAAAGAAATATGTAGTCAAAGCCTTTCGCTACAATTTTTTTTATAGTTAAAGACCTTTTTTTAGTAGTGTTTCTGAGATTTTTGTCTGAAAAGGATCAAGTGAAAGAGGAAAATCCAGCAATCCAAAACTCAATAGTTACCTTGTCATATACAGAAAATACCATATTCTCAGTCTCTTTGGGAAGTTAGGGTTAACTGAGAAAATCCTATACCTTGTTCAATCCTATAAAAGGAATGCACAGATTGGCCGTGACCAACAGATAACGTGTCTCCTCCTAATTGTCATATGGATCACACGAACACCCCTGACCATGAGCACCTAAACTGCCATATAACCACCTCCATCATGAGAAAGTAGGTGATATAGAAGGTAGCGTGGTTGTGTGGCCCAAAGCTGGATTTGTCTATACTGATGCATGGTAAATTTACATTGTGTTTGTATCTTTATATATAGGACACCATAGATATAAGATTATATATGTGCAAGACATACTACCTAAGAAGCCCCTTATAGCTTGTCCTCTACCTCCATCTCTTCCTCAAATACCTTGTTGGATTACAAAAGACCTATTTGACTCGCCAGGTCCTCAATGCATGGTAATGGCAGTATCAATAAGATAACATGAAGAAGGGTCACCTATGATGGTCCATCTTAAGGAGGATGATGTAGGTCAACCTCATGATACTAGTATATTTCTACAAGATGTTTTGGAGTTGTTTTGTTATGCTTGGTTGAATACATATGTGATAGAACTTTAGATTTGGTGAGATCTTATATAGCTATATAACTCATTTTATATCTGATGATATGTTTTCTTATATATTAATGAATACATGATATATGTTTTGGAGCCACTTACATAGGGTTTGTATAGAGTTTTCACTGCCCCATGTGGCATTTCTAGTTCCATCCTTGATTAGACCTATAATTAAAGACCTTGCAACTATTACCCAATACTGCTCTATCATATTTAAATATTTTAGTAAAAAGAAAAAGCGCATGATGTTAGCTTTGTACAATGTTGGTTGAATTTACTCACTCTGCCTATAATTTGATCTTAAGAATTACATTTCATTGTTGATTTTGAGTTTTATTTTGTTTTCCTTCTTTTCACTTAGGAATAACCATTGGTTTTTATTCATTATTGTCCCCATGGCGCTAATTGTGTATTATCTAGATCCTAGGGGTGACAAAGTAGACAGTGGGGGACACAAATTGAAATCGATATTATTCACATGAGTGCATTTTTATATTTTGATCCTCTAACATATATATTACATGACTGTTTACTAGTGCATTCAATGTGCTACATTAACATATGTGCTATAAAAGAATTCAAAAAAGTTGAAGGAAATGTGGACAAAAAAAAGAAAGTGATGGTTTGGCAAAATGTTGTAGTTTTCTGGCTCCAATGCATATTTATTCCAACTATGCTTACTTTTATTTATTAACATTTTCCTTGTGGAAATTTATAGTGTTTTATTAAAGATAATGATTGGGCATGCAACTATTACATAATGTGATATATGGACATTATTATTAGATATGGGGCACTAGACATCAACAAGATACAAAATGTAAAATATATATATATATATATATATATATATATATAGTCAGCTAGTGTACACTCGAGTGTACCGGAGGCACCGTACACCTCAGTGATTTTTGAAGATGCAATAAATTTTTGAAAAATCTAAACCTTGATCTTCTTAATTATCATAAGAACATACTATATAATAAATTTTAGCTCATATACCCGTATTCTGATTGTTTGGGTCAACAAAGAGATTGAAGTCAATGTGATGTTTAAGAATGAACAATGCATTCACTGTGTTGTGGGAAGTGACCTGATTAATTTTCATCTAACCGTTGTTTATGGTGCTAATCCGGATGAGGATCGTGTTCTTTTGTGGAATTCTCTTCTTCATATCAAAAGTTTGACTCCTAGAAATTGGTGTGTTTTAGGAGACTTCAATGTTGTTCGGTTAATGAAGGAGAAGATGGGGAAGCAACCACCTTCTAATAGGAGCATGGAGGAGTTTAATAAGGCCATTGCAGATTCTAATCTGATTGAACTTCATACCAAAGGTTTCTTTTTCACTTGGGATAGTCATAGCAGGCATGGTGTTAGTATTTTTTCGAAAATTGATCGTATCTTCACTGGTGTGAACTTTCTCTCTGCTTTCCCTTGTTATTGGGGTGAGGTTTTGCCCGCTGTGGTCAGTGATCATAAGATCCTTATGCTGCGCCTTGGGCTGAAGAAGAAAGGTGGATCGCCCTTTAGATTTATTAATGCATGGGTGAAGCATGATTCGTTTAAACAGGTGGTTGCTGAAGCTTGGCGTGATACGGAGGTGAATGGGACACCTATGTACTGTATCTACAGACGTTTGTATGTTGTTACTTGTGCGTTGAGGAAATGGAACAAAGATATAGTTGGTAACTTTCTTTCTAAAGCTAGGGAGCTTGAAAATGAGTTGTTCTTGCTTCAGAGGGAGGTTGATGATGATCCGACTGATGAAGATAAGCAGAGAAGAATGGTTGTTCTTAGAGATAACGTTATCAAAGCTCTGAATAATGAAGAAGATCTCCTTCGGCAGAAAAGCAGAATCAAATGGCTTAAGCTTGGAGATAGGAATAGTGCATTCTTCTATGCTTCTTTGAAAACAAGGAGAGTGTATAATAATATCAATGTCTTGGAAGATGATCAGGGGAATAGGGTTTATGATGGTGAAATTATTCGGGATAATATTAAAAACTTCTACTGCAGCCTTTTCAATAATACTATGAGGGATGAAGTTGTTTGGAGTGAGCTTTGGGCTTTACCTAAGATTAGTGATGCACAGTTTGATCATCTTAGAGCTATTATTACTAAGAAGGAAGTGGAAGAGGTTTTTCTGAGTCTTAACGAAGACAAGGCCCCTGGCCCTGATGGATATAATGCGGTGTTCTTTAAAGTGATGTGGGACACTATTGGTGATGAGGTGTCCTCGGCTATTCTATATTTCTTTAAATCAGGGAGGCTTCTGAAGGAATGTAACAGCACGTCTATTACTCTTATTCCTAAAATCCCTGGGGCTGTAAGTTTGAAGAACTTTAGGCCGATTTATGTATGCAACATTATCTACAAGGTTATTGCGAAGATCCTTGCTAATCGTTTGGTTGTGGTGTTGCCCTCGATTATTGATTTAAATCAAGTTGCTTTTGTTAAAGGTAGAAAGATTGGGGATGCTATTCTTCTGGAGAATGAGATTCTTAGTTCGTTTGGTGTGTCGAACAGTATGTGCATTAAGGCTGATTTGGCCAAGGCATATGATTCGGTGAGAAGAGACTATATAATCTTTCTTTTGATAAAGATGGGATTCCCTGATTGCTGGTTAAGATGGGTTCAAGAAATTTTCGACACTGCTACCTATAAGGTGATGGTTAATGGTTGTTCTACTGATAGCTTTGAGGCTACTAATGGAGTTAGACAGGGGGATCCTCTTTCCCCTTTGTTGTTTGTCATCGCTATGCAGGGGTTTTCGGCTATCATTAATGCTGAAGTTCATGCTGGTCACTTGAAGCCCATTAGGATGGGTGATGTGAACATCTCTCATATCATCTTTGTTGATGATTTACTTCTGTTCTTGGAATCAAATGAGAGTAATGTTGTGTGCTTTAAACGAATCATGGACACTTTTAGTAAGGTCTCTGGTCTCAAACTCAACAGCAGCAAAAGTCAGTTGTTCTTAAGTAAGAAAGTTGACAAGGAGAGCCTGGGTAATATCCTGGATATCCCAGTCAGTGATTTTCCTGTTCGATATTTGGGGGTGCCTCTTTTTTCGGGTAGGTTGATGAAAAGCATGTGTCATCCCATCATTGACAGGGTTAAGATGAAGATTGAAGCTTGGAAGGGAAATTTGCTGTCTCAGGCGGGAAGGGTTGAGTTAATTATTTCTACTTTGTCAGCTTATAGTATTTTTTGGTCTTCAGCCTTTCCTTTACCTAAATCAGTGATTAAGGAGCTTGAAAAGATGATGAGGGATTTTTTGTGGAATGATTCTGAAGAGAAAAAGCACATGCATACGGTGGCCTGGGACACCATTTGTCGTCCAAAGACTGAAGGTGGCCTAGGTATCAGATTGATTGATGATTGGGCCAAAGCAGGTTTGATTAGAAACCTGTGGGATATTGCTACTGAAAAGGAGAGTTTATGGGTGAAATGGATCAATGGGAGGTACATCAAGAATGAATCGATTTGGTCGGTGGTGCCCAGAGTTAATTCATCTTGGCTCTGGAGGAAAATGCTCAAACAAAGAGATGTATTTCTTAATGAAATGAATCTGTGTTTGGGTAATGGTAAGAAGTTTCTGTTTTGGAGGGATCCCTAGCTGGAAGGAAAGCGTAAATTAATAGATTTGGTAAATTCCGATCTTGTGTTCGAATTGGGGAAAGGGATAAATTGCAGAGCTGAAGTATGCATTAAAGATGGACAGTGGAGAGTTCCTAATTTCAGAGGGTCCTATGTTGTGGAAGATATCTTGAAGGGTACGAGTCTCAAGTTTCTAAGTGATGATTGTGTTTCCTTCAATAATAAACAGATATGTAAGCTGAAAGACTGCTGGGATATTGTTAGAAAGAAACATGTTAATGTGAACTGGGGCAAATGGATTTGGAAGGGCGTGCCTAGAAGAATTTCTGTGTTCCTATGGAAATGCTTCCTAGGGAAAATCCCTACTATCGATTATCTTCAGAGAAGGGGTTTTTAGATGGCCTCAAGGTGCTCGTTATGCATGGATAATGTGGAAAATGCGGGGCATATTTTCTTCAATTGTCAGTACGGTGTTCATCTCTGGAACCTTTGGAGGATTGATATAAGTAATCTACTTGTGTTCAGTTCCTTTGAAGATCTACTGAAGTTGAAGGGAAAGGACAAATTCACAGCCTGCTGTGTGATTTATCTGTTATGGAAAGAGAGGAATGTGAGGATCTTTAGAGGGGTCCATATTGACAGTAAGAAGATTTGGGTTCTTCAGAAGAAGGATATAGATAGCTACTATAGTTAGTTTCTATTTATGTACAGCTCTGTTTTCCTTTCTTGTAGTTACGCCCCTGTAATTATAGTTTTGACACAATAGTAAAGGTAACACCCTACGTTCACCAAAAAAAAAAAATTTAGCTCATTTGGACATTTATAGGTCGTGCATCTAAAGGTGGCAAAAATTATGCATTTCAAATTAGTTTTGTGCGTCGATTTTGTTGTCATTGGATGAGTGACTTACACTCATCCAAATGAGCTCAAATTTTGTATGTGACCTATTATTATTGTAACCATGAAGATTAATGGATTACATTTTTAAAAAATATGGTCTATATAGGCAAACACCATTGGAGTGTACGGCATGATCTGTACACTCGAGTGTATTTTAGCCTGACTCTCTCTCTCTCTCTTTCTCTCTCTCTCTCTCTCTCTCTCTCTCTCTATATATATATATATATATATATATAACAGTCTTGATCATCATAATTGTATAGTCTCATTAGGTAATATGAAAATATCAAACTTATTAATTATATATATCATTCTCTTTGTAGGTGTTTATAACAAAAGACTTCAATATGCTAGAAAAGCTAGAAGATATACATATGCCTTATACGACAGAAGAACTAGATGAGATGCAAGAACAATGGGCACAAGCCTTTGAAAAATATGACAACTCTGAATTTGATTGGGATTAAAGAATGACTTTTTAGAGTTTGATGTCATTATTTCTATACACATGTTGTGCTTATGACTTCTTGCAACTTTAAATTGATGTGAGTAAATTATTGGTGTATATGTTAATGATGATCTATATACATGTGTGTGAATGTGAAGATGAATGAATGAATTGTGTTTCTACATGTCATGCGAATGGAATTGGTGTATATGTAAATGAACTATCATGTGTGTGAATGAATGTGAAGATGAATAGAATTATATTTGCACATGTGATGAAATGGAATTAGAGAATGAATTATGTGCATATTATGTTTATTATTACAAATTTGGTGACCTATTGCTAAGTTGAACTCACAAGATGTTGTTAATTTCTAAACTCTAGTTCTAAATTGTAGGTTCTGCATCCTGCTGACCAGCCGAGCAGCAAATATGCAGACCTGATATAAAAAAACAAAATATAGTCGTCGATTTAAAAAAAAAACCCAAACTATAAGACTGACTCATCAGTTTTAATAACATAACTGACATTAAAGGATAAAATTGAAACAATCGTACTGGACAACACGGCCATGCTAGGTAACATGTCATAGTCATCAGTTTACTAGTATCAACCATCACTGTACATATGAATTGTCAGTTATATGAGTTGAAATTGACAACTTAAATACTAAATAGGTATCATTCGATCAATAACCAACGACATAGGCTCCTTTACTAGTTAAAAATGTGACCTGGTTTGGCTTTTGTGACATTAGTTTTCTCTAGTAACCGACGATGAAGACTCCTAATTGTGTTAGTTTCTTTTATCATCACAATCGAGGCTGGATCTCCGTCGTTGGTTTTTCCATTCCCAAATAACCTACATCTTAGACCTGTGACTATAGTGTCACCCACCTAAGTGCCAGTCCTTAACCGACGTTATAGGATTGTTTTGACTGATGCTAGAGATAGTTTCTGTACTAGTATAAGATCTAAAATGGTCCAATTGTGTTCATTATTTCTAGGTTAATTTAGGATAATTCTCCTATTCTTCTTTCTTCTTGTTGTCTATGTTTTTATGTGTTGCAATCATGTAAAATCTTTGCTTAAAAGCTAAGTCATATCTTTTCCTTAAAGAGATCAAATTGTTAGCTTGATTATATATCTTATTCTTACTATTTATTGACGTGCTTCTCATATTGTGTGACTATTATTTTCTATGTGTGATCATAAATCTTCAAACATGTGAGCTCACAGTGAAAATGAGGTAATCCAACACCATTGTTGTGAACATGGAACCTTTGTAAAACCTTAAAAGGTTGAACTTATATTTTATAAGTCTTACCTCAAGATATGAGATTTAGATGAAAATAAAAAATTTAGCCTTGTTGAGAAGGCAGTATATGAGTTATGATTCTTTTAGGCATGTTGTGGCATATTGTGATATGTATGATAATATTGGAAGCATAATCTATTTAAATTTTTTTAGCATGTATTTCTTCTATTTGTTGGTGGTTAATATATCATTTCAAATGATGATTTGTTAATCCGATGTATAGATCTAAGATTATTAAGTTGGATAACAAGAAAAGAAGGCTTTATTCATGTAGATAGTTTCCCTGGACACCGTGAGCTTCCTCTAATGTCTATATTATGGTAGAGAATTGAGTTAGTCTCACAGTAGTCGAAGCCATGTAGAGAAGAACTGGCTTAGATTAGACCCTAAGGGATATTCCATAGAGTTGTTAAGTGTAGTTCCTTATAGATGGAAGTGAGACCCCAACACCCTTAGTTATGTCATGATGAACATATTAGGGGATGAGACCCAATCCAAGTTATCTAACATCAAGAATGTGATATGTGTTTTAGATATAAAATTGTGACATGATGTTATATGATATGCGTTGAACCCCTACTACATACTTGTTATATGCTTTGTTGCCAAGTTATTGATGTCTTATACATGTGTTTGTTTGATTTCCCAGATGTTAATTATCCACATTGAATGTAAAGAAATAGGGTGAATTAGTATATGATTATCTCGTATGTGATATTCTCACTTACAAACTAGCTATTCAACAAATGAACAAATATTTTCATCTTGAAGCTGAGACATCAACTTGCTACCCTTCATCCCAAACCAAGTGATTTGGTGGTTAGGTGAAGCTCTATGTAGATGTTTGTGTAGCATAGATTCCTTGTACTAATGAATGTGGAATATGCATGTGGGTGTGATATGTTTTGTAGCTAGCATAATATTATGTATATGAAGCATTTATGTATATAATGTTAGAACTAGTTAGTTCGTTTGTTGGATACATTTCATAAATGTTGATTATGGTAAGTCAATGAATGATGTTGTGTAAACAAATAGTAAATGAAAGGAATTTTTGCTTTAAATTATGACAATGAATCCAATTTCCCTACTTATGTTAAGTATCTACTTCGCTTGCTTTTATTGTTTGCAATTAGAGCTTTTGGGGTTACGTTGCACCGAACCTACGAACCATTCCTCAATAATAATGGTGTGGTTCTCAATCGGGATCATTGCCAGCCAAATATAATTGCCTTGATTGATAATTACTTCGTGAACTTGTAGAGTCTACCTCGAAGACGTTACAAGCCACATCTTATATAGTCGTGTCTAGGGGACATAACAAGCTTTTGTCATGATGGAACATCACATGATCAATGAGATCATCAGACGACGGTGCCATCTATTGTCAATAATTTAAAAAATCACTATAAACTATTTTTCGTACTTAATATACAAAATATCAGGTCGACCAAAAAAATATACAAAATATCATACAGTATCGAGTTATTTTATTGTTTATTGAATTTTTTCCAATATTTGGAAACAAAATTAACATGTTATATATGAACCACGCTTCAACCAACAACTTTTACCAGCAGAGTCAAATGTTAAATCCACGTCAACTAGAACCTATAGTAATACACCCTTGTCAGATTATTCAATGGGTGCGTATCATCAGTTTATTTACTGCGGCCCTCAGGCTGCGGGTTCAATATCACGCCATAACACTAGGAAATAAGTAATAACCACTAAAGGTTCTCTTTTATGATTGTAATAGAGTTGGATGTCCTCTCCTTATAATGAAAAAACTTAAAAAAAAAGACGTAAAATTATAAGACTGCGTTATTTGCCCATCGATAGTGTCTCTTCACAAAGTTTGCTAACGGTTTTAGCATGCATCACATCACCACTGAACCAATCACTGATGTCATCGATAGAACGTTCATTATTCATTGGCGTGAACTTTTGGAGAGGCATTTTGCTGATAATAACTTCCGCCGTGACTTTCTAGTTTCGTTTGTCAAAAAAAAGTGCATGATTAACGTCATCACTGTTTACATGACCGGGTGTTGGGACACAATTTGTTCTTATATTTCACCAACTATCTCGACTGACGAAATTGAAAGAGATCTCCCACCACGTCCCCACGGTGCGTCAGACACCTCTTTCATTTACTCTCTTCTCTCTTTTATTCAAAGAATTTTACTCCTACAAATAATTATTCTCACACTCTCCTATTAATTTTTATTATCTTTAATTGTGTATTTCTTTTTCCATCCTACAGAAACGGTTCATTGATTCTCTCCTTTCAAATAACCAACACAAATATCTTTTATCGTAGAAATGTTTTCGCGGACGAATCTTTTTCCCGCACATTTCCAACAAATTTATATGTTTAGTAGAATTAGATACGGAAGTTGTAACAACGAACTAGCTACAGGACTCCTGGAGAGGCATTTTGCTGATAGTAACTTCCGCGGTGACTTTCAAGTAGTGTTTGTTAGAAAAGTACATGATTACCGAGGGTTGGACAAATTTTTTCTTACATTTCACCAAGTGGCTGAGTGACGGAATTGAAAGAGATCTTCTACCGCACCCCATATCCCCACTTTGCATCAGATGAGACGACTATTTGTAATCGTTAAGGACAATTAGAATCAGATGCAAATGAAATCAGCTACATGACTTCCATTTCAGCCCAGCAGAAGGGTGGACAGATTCGATTCGCTTGGAGACAACTAGTTGCATTATCTGTATATACAGCCAATCAAGGTGTGATTCACATTCCAGAGCTAGCTAGTGAGTAATAGGTTGTGAAGTTGAGGATTTCAGCATTACCACCAAATCAATCCCTCAGGAAACGGTATCATACGAAAGAGACTTTCAGCATGAGGACAAGCTAAACCCTGTATTTAATAGATGAAGGGAAAAATATCCAGTGCTAGCTGGTGGGTAATATGTTGTGAAGTCAGAAAAGTAAGATTGAAGAAAACGGTACGGAAAGAACAATATTTCGATTTGACCATGATCGCCAAACGTATCCTAGTGACACGATTTCAAACGAATTAGACTTTCAGCATGAGGATGAGCAAAACCCTACATTAAAAGGGTATTTTAAAGATGAACGGAAAAGGATGTCTATATTTGTAAAGAGCTCTCTAATCTTGATGCAAGTCTGTAGATTTTGGTTTGTGTACTCGCGTTCTTTACAGAAAGACGGTCGCTCAAAAATAATGTAGTGGTTAGGCAGGGGTGTTTCCGTACAAATCCCCACTTATAATTTACAGAACGTAAATGAAAAGAAGAAGAAAAAACGCCACTGAACCTGGATCGTATCCTGGCCTCTGTCAAAGTTTTGAATATTCCCGCATTTCACAACCAGACGACGGCCAGAACCGGACCCCAACCACCGTCTCCCCCTACACACTAGACGCTACTGTTTTCTGGTGACGTGATGATCTATCCAAACATTTGGATTTTCTAATCAGTGTCTAACTCCTTGAGGGAAATTTTGTTACAATTGACTTTCCATTATCGCTTTTTGGTCGTCAATGACATTCTCATCTTCACTGAATTGACCATTTTCCTGGTAACTATTGACCAATGGAATAGGTGAAAGATGACGACACTGAGAGACTCCTCCCAACGAATTCCCAAGTTCCACCAGTTGGGCGACGATATAAAACTGTTTGGCGTTGTTGTCATATATAAAACTGTTACGGAAGCCAAGTTAACCTGCAGCAGGATGCTCTGAAATTTCAATCAAATAAAATTGGGAAAGAGGTTCGATCCCTCTGGACAGGTCTAGTTGCCTTGTTTAGACTTATGGCTGATTGGAGATGATCGTCACGTTTTGGGACAAGCTGGTGGTTATAAATGAGAAACTGATGAGTATAGTTGAAGATAACAATAAGGGAAGGTCTCTGCTACATTTAATTTGACACTGACTGATAAACGGATCACCAATGAGAACACTTGATCCAAAGAAGAGACTCTGGTAATGGGGAAGAAATTGAGGCATATATCAAGCGTGTTCAATTGATCGACAGACGCACATGGATGTTCCATAATTGAGAAGAGTTGTTGAATCTTGATCTATGGTCGGTGTGTCGCCGCATGTGTTGCATGGCTCTTGTTCCATTTTTACGCATGGTCTTATGGAAATAGAGATCCGTCTAAAACGAATACAAGGGTTAGGTAGGGGCACTTTCGTACACTTCCCCACTTAATAAAATTTGCAAAACGCAGAATACGATCAACAACAAAAAAAACAGGCAACTTGTTCGCTAGGAGCCATGGCTGACCGCCCGGTGGGGGAAACAGAACTAGAGCCATGCAGTTTTTCTGATTGGAGAAAACGTCCATTTCGAACCCCATGCGGGGCAGCTAATGCAGCTACGTCGTTTCTTGTGGCCCAGTAAAGCAGACGTTCCCATCTGCATTACCAACTACTTTGTTTTCTAGTGACTTTTCAAAGACTTTCTTTGCACGGTATGACAAATCAATCTGTCCTTTAATGGTGGAATGCACAGTGTCCTCCACTTTGGTTTGTTTTCTACTTGAACAGTCGTTTTCTCGAGAGCAATTTAAGAGGGAGAGGCCAAAACTACAGTGCATATGCCAGTCGTAGTGAATAGTAAAATGAACTGTTTATATAAAAGGCCATTCATTTTCAGGGACTCGCAAAAAACACTTCTAAGTTTTAGAAATTCAACATCCTCTCGGACCCCTCCTACCATTACCTCGATCTGCAAACATGATTGCTCGTATTTCTGTATTAATATCCACTCTCGCACTATACTTGCATTTAAATAGCTCATAGTTCATTTTAGGTTTCCAGTTACGTTATTTTTACATACTTCTCCTGCTAAGTTACAACAAACAAAAAGTCGACTCTGAGTCGGATCATATGTCAGACAAAGATCACAGTTTATGCAATCGAAAATCACCCTAACCGAACTATATTTGAATTATTTGCATATACTTAGCTTATGCTTCATTTTTGGTTTCGTTCATACTGCTTTAATATACTTCTACTACACAAACATAGACAAAATAATTCGATTGGGCCAGTTTTGGTTAGAAAAGTATCGGAGTTTGTGCAAAGCAATTCAATTCAAACCAAGTTGACCATAATTTTTTTATTTTTTTTGCAAAATAATAGACTATGAACCTTATCTAATTTTAAAATGTATAACTCGATTGAACCTGAAGTATGTTACTCACTATAAATATTCCTTTAATTATTAAATAAATATTAATGGTGATGTTTGTAAATAAATGTGAAAGTGATGCGTACAAAATTCATATTTTAGTTATTTTTTATAGTATATTAAAATTTTAATTAGAAATTGTTATAACTTTTAATGGTGCAGGAAGTATTAATCGCTCATAAACTATTTCGATCCATGCGTTTACTGGAAAACAAATCATATGAATGGCTCAAGTTATTGTAACATTTCAGACGTACAATTTCCAACTATATTATTCCCTAGTCTCAATTAGTCATATTTAGGGATTTTTTATAATTTTTATAGGTCTAATATCCAAGCGTGTCAACATATAAAGTTTTACTCTACTCAAATAAACATGATTTCTCATCGATTTGGCTAACCACAATTTCAAATTGCTAACCACTTTAAAGAAACAAAATTTCTCCAATTACGAACCTAACTCAAATTAAAAGTTTCTTCATCCTCAATAATTCTACTTGAAAACTAACTTGCCAAAAACACATAGACATCGATCCCTAGGTAGAAACTTTGAGATTGGCATCAAGAAGAAACAATTCTCAACTCAAAAGTTAATCATGATGGAATATGATGCCAATTTTTTGCAAAAAAAATATGAGATAATACAATACATATAATTGCTGCCAACCAAAAAATAGGCATTATTCTCCAATTAAGAGAAATAGGAACAACCTAATGTTAAAGGTTACAATTTTGTGTTGAGTTCTTTATAAGTTCTTTGTCTAAGGTTAAGGATCTACATCTTGAATTTCATTAGGTTCACAAAAAGTAGTTTTATTTTCCATAGATCCTAAAATTTTGAATGGTTCTAGGTTAAGATGATGAGAACATAGGGAACAAGGCGAGTTAAGAAAACATCATTCACTAACAAGCCTAGTATTATCCAAATCAAGGTTGTGTCAAATGTCATGAACAAAGCTTGGATTTATTTAAAAATTAATTCATAATTGAAGTTAGAAGTTAGTCACTGAGCTAATACCATATTTATATGTTGATATTAGGATTAAAAATGTTGTTTGGCATATTTCAACAATTAAGGTCCAACAAGGGTTTAATATTTTTCATTATATAAAATTTATACTGATAAAATATTAAAAATAGAATATAATACATGTGTAATAATTTAATATAGATCAGTAGTACAGAAAATGACATAATACATGTTCGATTTTGCATATTACATTATTAGACTAGGTCCAATTTAAGGTTACATACTTTGTAAAAAATATTGAGTCTAGTCAATCCGAGTTTGACTTCATTGCATCACCCCAATATGTGTCTACACATGATGAATGAATTTGGTTTTCTGTATGTGGTCATGAGTAGGAAAAAACTACAACTATGTCATAAAATTAATCCAAAAGAAATAAGAAGTGGGGAGGGGTAGTACCTCTAGTTTTAGTAGGGTGAGAGGATGTTTTATTGAGATTTCAAATACATAGGGGTTCTAGGATTTCTAGTAGAATAATATTTTTAGGAAAGTTTCAAATAAAATACAATGAAGATTCTCACAATCTTAGGAATATTTGTATGTGAATCCATCTCATTAATCAAACTTTAAGATCATTAGTACAAATCCTATATACAAAACCCTGAGTTAAAACTAGAAACCAACAAAAACCAAATAAAAAACTCCAGATAAAATGAGTCCATAAGGATCTGAATATGTATGATCTTCATAAAATACATGACTCTAGAGGAAGTATTATTACTCTTTATCAACATAATACCATATAGATGAGTTCTAATTTATGAATAAACCAAAAAGTTCTTTATTGATATCATCACAAAGGGGTTACCAAAAGATCATATTCACAACTTATAGTCCTATTGAAACACCAAAGAAATCACTATACATTATGTATTACAACTACCCTTCCAACACTTAGAAAAATGAGAGTACGGGGACATTCTAGACACTAATATGTTGCTTTTGTTACATCATGGTCACCACATCCTTCCTATTGATCCACCATAACCAAAACATTATGGATATCCATGTGGTGTGGCCCATGTCCCAATGATATGATATAGCAATTGATAACATCTATTTCTTTCAAGTAGATTATTTAAAGTTATAACTAAATCTGATTAAATACTAGGTAGCAATCTCTATTCAAGGTATGGTCAACAATATATATAGTATAAGAGTAACCAAGTAATAGTTGTAGGTAAACAAGCACAACAAAAGCATATCATGTGATTTGTGAGTAAACCTTAAATGAATATGAAAAATAGATGATTTTCTTATGTTATCATTAAGCATTAGGATTATTGGTCTCCATTTAGATCTCAAGCACAGTCATCCATTTACATAATATGTGCCACAGAAACAAACCTTTGGTCTCCAACAAACCAACACAAGTACTGCACAAACCAACATTTGATCACCAACAAAGCAACATAGGTGCCAAAGAAACCAACCTTTAGCCACCGGCATGACAACACAATGGGGACTAAGAAACTAACCGATAGTCACCAAAAAAATAACATGATTGCAAAAGGAACCAACCTTCAATCATCAACATGCCAACATACAGGTGCCAAAGAAACCTACCTTCAGTCACCAACAAACCAACACGAGCGTCAAAGAAACCAACCTCTAATCACAAGCATGCCAACGCAATGGTGATAAAGAATCAACCTTTATTCATTGAAAAACCAACATGGGTGCCATAGAAATTAACCTTCAGTCTCCAATATACCACCACAAGGGTGTCAAAAACCAACCTTAAATCACAAATAACCTAACAATAGTACCAAAGAAACAAACCTTTAGTCACCAACATGTCAACACAAAGATTCAAAAGAAACTAAATTTACTAGTTGAAATACCAACACCCAAAATTTACTAAGGTTGTAGGGTACAACATGATTATGGAAATAGTTCATTAATAGGGTTAACTACTTCTATAATCTAATTCTATCAGTCAATTTAAAAATAAGGTGTAGAAAGATCATTTTGAAATTAATCATGTATAACAACTCCATAGGGAGTAAAACATATCACATCATATATCAAATTACACAATCAAAGTGTAAGTAACAATATTTGGTGATACCAACACCCGATTCATCAATTTAGGGCACATCAAGGCCAATTTACCAATCAAGATATATCAAGGCCAAATCCTCATGGAGACTTCAGGTTCACATGCAACTATGCATTTATGTTAAAGTGACAGTGATTGTTGACTTTTTCAGCCCCCCCGGGCCCCCTATATGATAAAGAAAGTCAATTCAATTTTTCTAATGATAAATATGGCATGATGGCTCTTCAAATACCATATAAATTTCAAACTAAAAATCATAACTATGTGAATGTTGCACGACATGCAATGTTTGGCATTAAAAGATAATGTTTTAGCACAAATGGGCTAATTTAGGGTATTAAATCTTGAGTCGACATAACTAAAGCATCTAATAGATATGAAAACCTCTAAAGTCATAATATAATAACAATCAATATTGAGAAATTATGTATTTCAACTACTCATCACTTGGCATCAAAATATCATAAAATGGCACTTTTAGATAAAAAAATGCATAAATTTTGATATTTTAGGCCTTTCATAATTAATAGAGACCATGAACATCAAGGATCCTCATTATAATATTACGGAAGACATGAAAATCCGTGTTCTTATCATTTTGTAGAAAAAAGTCCATAGAAGTTCATCTCTTAGGCATATTAGGCAACACAACAGAAATATTAGGGCCTTATATGTATAATGTAGGCAATGAATACATAAATGGTTACATTAATAGGTGATTATCATGAGATCAACACAAGAGAACAACAAAAGGCTCTAAGTTACTCTATAATCCATCCAAAATTGCCAACAAAGGCATGAGTAAACTAGGGAAAAAGAGAGAGAGAAAAGGACACTTTAGCTAGGTGAAGCATGTTCCATTGTGGATCCTCACAGAGATCATCCAATATAGAATAAAGAGAGGGAACTACCTAGAAAATATAGCATATAAGAAAAATATTACATGGTTGGGGATGATAGAAGCTACAAACTTTGGAAGAACATGTGGAAGGTTGATCATCAACATGTATGGACATATTGGCACCTGAAATCTTTCAACTACCTCCAAGTTGAGATATGAACCTCCAAGAGAAATCGATTGAGTCTCATGGTATATCTTCATGATATAGAAGGTGTATGAGATGACAAATGAGGCAAGTGGTTCCATAGGTGTGGTTTACATATGCACAATAGGTGGAAAAACTAAGGCAACCCCACTTCAAGTGATATCGAGGGGCAAGCTAGGAAAGGGTATCGAGGCCCATAGACCCTCACACTATCAAGATACCCCAACAAGGTTCCTCCTATCAAAGTGGCCTGTCTAGGGTACGATTGACAATATAAATAGTATCTCAACTATTAACCTATCAAGGTCCATATAGTACGTCATTGAGGTAGCAAAAAAACATCCTATCAAAGTGCCACTCTTCATAAACTCATGAACCATATCCTCTACACCCAACTAATAAGGTAACTACCCCCTGCTAAAATACCCTATATATTTAGGCATCAACGGGACCCTCGAAATCCTTGATATCAATCTAAGAAACTCCAAGCCATCGAATTACAAGGATAATTATTGAACTCCAACATCTAACCAATAGAAATTTAGGGTTACAAATCCTATATCAAACTTATAATCAAATCAAGGTTCAAACCATATAAATATCATATAATTAAGAAATATTATGGAGGGAAACATTATGTGAAAACCTAGATTTTTCTATATCCTCATATGTGTGCTATGAACTTTATCCTTGCACAAGTTTCTCACTCTTGAATTTAATTTTATGATTGAATATGCATTGATACATAATTGAATAATCTTGTGAGTACATGTGTCTTGTGGTAACACTCAGTTTGCTTTTTGACCTAAGTTTCAAATTCTTAACATGTCAACATCTTAGAAAATAATTTTTAACATAATAAATATCATGAAATTTCTCTCTAATTTATTTTATGTTGTATAGCTTCAAATTACCTTTCCAACGCACCTCATTTCACTCAAATCAGAGCTATGATGTGAAAGTTATGCCCTTTTAAAAACACTTGGTTTTAACGTTGCTTCTAGCACTTAAAATCAGAATTTTGATCCGTTTGGAACCAATTTCGAGTGTCACCCACTACCCTCTCCCTTTCCCAGTAATCCACACCTCCATCTTTTGACCAATCACAAGCCTCAAATGTTTGGATTTTGGATCTTGGCCCTCCATGCCTTGGGCCACGAATATTGGCTACCATATAATGAATGACATGCTATCATCAACCTCCGTACACCTCTGCCAATGGAAATGTCATCGGCCTTACATAACTCAAACCTTTTCCTACCATATTTCATGCCCAATTGAACCCCTATTTCATTTATTTCCTCCTCTTCCTTACTTTCCCCTCTTCCTTCTTGGCTCCTCATGAACCATGGCTCCACATTTTGTTCTTCCCTATATCCCAACCCATGGAGGCACCACCTTGATGTAGATTTGGGGGTTTCTTCCCCAGCTTGCCTTGGGTCTATCCAAGGACACCAATCAATCTACAAGACTAGCTCTAGGGTAGGTGGTGTGGTGAAGCGTTCAAAACATACATCATTAACTAAGCGGAAGCGATCACTGACAGCAGATTACTGAAAATCACTAAAAATTTAAACCTTTTGCAAAGAGTTCCATACACAAGAAAACTCTTTTATCAAGAACCAATGTATATCATTTACATCCTGGTTCATAAGCATATCACATGTACTATCTCTTCTCGAGAATTACATGCAACAGTTGCTTTGCCAGAATTATACATAAGCAACTCAGAATCTCAAGGAATCAAGCCAAAATCTTAGATCGATGTATTAAAAGTACTAACTACTAACTCTGAGGACCTGAGAGTACAGAGATGACACATAGGACTTCTATCTACAAGACACAACAGACAGTACACTCAACCTGAGCTATTACCGTTGTTGTTGATGTTCTTCCTCTACAAGATATTCTCAGTCTCCTCTGTGTTTGTCCACCTAAAAATATTGAATCCTACAGGGGTGAGACAATTGTAATTGCCCCAGCGAGAGATATAACTCTCTGCCAAAAACATTATTATTGTAGTTTAATAATATAAAATTGGGCAGAGGATAAGCAGTTTAAAGCATTCTCATCTTAAAGCATTGTAACTATTTATGATAGAACAATAGATAAACTATCCTCTTAATAAGGAATAGGAAGAACATGTATATCATTTATCCATCATATTATACCATCATGTCAAACTTCTCTTGTGACACTCATTCTTATTTCAATCTGTTGGCCTTAGCCAATCTACTAAACAGATATGGGATTATATCTACCATGTACTCATTTATCATTAATACAGGCATTGGGTTATTATCAATCCTATATCATCATTACAGGCATTGGGTTACTACCAATCCGGTGTCATCATTACAGGGATTAGGTTATTACCAATCCTGTGTCATCATTATAGGCATTGGGTTATTACCAATCATGTGTCATCATTACAGGAAATGGGTTATTACCAATCATGTATCATCATTACAGGCATTGGGTTATTACCAATCTTGTATCATCATTGCAGGCATTAAGCCTCTTCTAGGTATTGGACTCTTTCAAACTGGATTACACCGCCAGGCATTGGACACTACCAATCCTGATTTCACAGCCAGGCATTGGACTTTAACCAATTCTGATTTCACATACAGGCATTGGACTCTAACCAATCCTGATTACACAACCAGGCATTGGACTCTAACCAATCCTGATTACGTAGCCAAGCATTGGACTCTAACCAATCTTAAATATGCAGCCACACATTGGACTCTAATCAATCTTGGTTACACAGCCAGACATTGGACTCTAACCAATCCTGATTACACAGTCAGGCATTGGACTCTAACCAATCCTGATTACACAGCCAGGCATTGGACTCTAACCAATCCTGATTACACAGCCAGACATTAGACTCTAACCAATCCTGATTACAGACATTATACCTCTGCCAAGTATTTGACTTTAACCAAACCTGATTACACAAAAGCATGGGATATAAATTCCTTTAACTCATCATTGATCATCACATTCTTCTCTAGGCTCTGAACCCTGAGGTTAGCCTTCATAACTTTTCACATTCTTTATTGAATACAGTTGTTCCTTTTATTAAGTTTATTAAAACAATATCATTTCTTACAATAAACTTTTATAATCATCTTGGTACCTTTCACTATGCCACAATTGTTCTCATGGCTCATAAGGCCCATAAAGCATCTTGTCACCTTTCACTAGGCAACATCTAACCATATGGCTCACAAGGCTATTGCTCATCTTGTCACCTGTCACTAGGCAACATCTAATCATATGGCTCACAAGGCCATTACATATCTTGTCACCTCTCACTAGGCAGCAATAACATATTACCTCATGTAATACAATAGTAACACCACTATTCCCTCAATAGGGTTAGGGCTTACTATTCAAATTACATTAGGATTTCTCATGTCCCATTACCCAATTTACGGTTAGGGTTTCCCCATCTCACATTACTTAGGATTTCATATTTATCAAATCAACCTTAATATGTTGCTCCACACCTCTAGGAGCATCCATTAACATCTCGAGTATTCAATCATGTTTATTACTCCTAATATTTATCATTAAATTATTATCAATACAAGGTATGAGTTCATTGCTCATCCTTATCATGGTATGATTACATCATACTCATTAGTTTGGCTTAACCCCATTCTCAAGGTATATTAGACTATACTTATCAAAGTATATCAAACTCATTGCATTTCATTGTAACAATTTACATAACACACTTCATGTGTTTCTTGTCACATTGAAACATCCAAACGTTCTTGACCATTGATGCTCCAAACAATTTGAAAATGTTTGAAACCAAACGGTCCTGAGACTGTTTGACCCCAAAATGGTTTCCAGACCATTTGGACTCAAACGGTCTCAAGACCGTTTGGTCCAAACTTCCCTTGAAACCAAAAATCCAAAAGAGGTACTTCTTCAACTAAACTGATTAGGGTTTTGAATCAACAATTCCTTCATCAATTGGATCATTGAAGTCCATCAATGTATGATCCTTGGATCTTCAACCCTCAGTTGCAACCATTAATCATCCAAATGGTTTTGGTTTGACTTTGTCCAAACGGTTTGAAATCGTTTAAGGCTCCAAACGGTTTTGACCTAATTGCCCAAACAGTTTGAAACCGTTTAAGACTCCAATCGGTTTGGAACTTACTTGACCAAACGGTCAACTCAACCCAAACGATTAACTCAATATGTCCAAATGGTTTGAAATCGTTTAAGGCTCCAAACAGTCAACTATCCCATTCGGTCAGCCATGTTCAAATGGTTTGGAACTCCACCTCCAAATGGTTTGCACAACATTTGGTCACGAAACGGTTTGGTGAAACCGATTGGACCAAAAGTGTTGAAATCGTTTGCATCTAAAACTTGTTGAGATGTGTTCTTATGATGATGTCATCATCATCAAGCTTCATCCCCTTGAATCCTACTGCCATTCTCATGATAGTTTCATCAATTATTCAAAGGAATTGCAAGAAGAACAATTGAACATAATGGATTGAGAAATTGAATTCAATAACAATGAATAAGGGTTCAAGTTATATAACCCGCCTTCAATTGAGATTCAAATCTTGGATATTCACGTCAACAATTGTGTAAGAATCTTTCTCAAACCAAAAGGTTCGTTCCTCAAGCTTTTGAGTGAAAAGGATTGGCTAGGATTGAAGATTGATGGAAGAAAAGAAGAAATCAAGCATTGATTTGTGATTTCCACCATGAAATCAAGGTGAAAGAAGGTCAAGAAGCTTACCAACAGGTTGGGGGTCGTCCTCCTATTGCTCCAAGCTCCCTTGGTCGTTTTTGAAGGCAAGAAGTGAAAGTGGATTCGAAATTCCCCTTTCAAGCTATGGATAAATGAGCTTATATGCATTTTTATTAAAATTCATTTTAGGAGAGAGAAAGTAGGGATTATCTCATCCACTTCCTTTCCTCTTTCCCCCTTACCTTCCTTGGTTACGAGGCTATCTCCTTTGCCTCTTATTCCTCTCAATAAAAAATGATTTAAAGAAAAGCAAATTAAGCACCTTCACCCTTATAATAATAATATCCTAAAGTTACTGGATAATTCTTTTTCTTTTAATAATGTGAGTGAGTTATCCACTTCCTTTAGATATTTTCGTGCCTTTGCAAGGCACATGGTCGGCCATTCTTTTAAAAAATCATCGCTCACCTTTTGGTTGAAGGGCTCTTCAATTAATATATTTATTTTTGCATTAAATTGAAGTAAAGTTCCAATTATGCTTAAATCTTGAATATTTTAATATCAAGATTCTCTCTCCTCCAAAGTGATTCAAATGAGACTCCCCTCTCATTTTATTTTCTCTACATGATTCCAAGAAACATGAGGGACCCTCTTGAAGTGGTGCTTTGCATATTGAACCCTAGGCCTTGGGTAATTTGCACATTACACCAAAACTAGGTTTTAATGAACAAACATTGCTTTATCAACTCTTTCTTGGTACTCAGGCTACCACAAGCCATACCTCTACATCATCTTCATTCTAATTATGCTTCAACACATGGGGAACATATTTATCATGTAACATTTGCAATTTAATCCCTCAACTTGGGTAGTTTGCACTTTACTCCAAAATAGACAAAACATTATTTCAACATTGTTCAAAAAGGAATAAAATTGAAACATAAGTTCCTCTTGAGCCTTAATTACTTTTCAAAAGATAATATCAAGCATATAATTATGTTTCTTAAACAAAACACCTAGGGTTAAGGAATAACCCAGGTCAGCGATGTTATAATTATAAACCCCTAACAAGGATTTCGTCCCCGAAATCCCAGATAAAAGGAGACAGATATTATTCATTCATTATATCATCAAGTCTCCACATAACATATCATTGTTATGGAGACACCATAGAAATTTGATCAGTACAAAGTTCTTTCACAAAAAATTCTCACAGAATCAAACACATAGGGCACATACTCCACTATCCTTTCGTTATTGACTGTGGAGTTAATTTTGTGTCAGGTAACACTTTTCTTATTTAGATAGAGGTTATTTGTTAATTTAGTTTGATAAATTTTTCTTGCAATAATTTTACAATTATTCCTTCAAATAGATCATTCTCATCAATGTTATGTTTATGCAAAGCATAAACCCCTAACATATGATGTCCATACTACATTCCGTAACTGGACTGATTCCATAGTTAACTATTCCAGGTAGCTATCATAAAATAGCTTGATATTTCTCAGATACCAGAATCCCTTACATTGGTATCTAACACATGTGTTGATAACACATCACATCCTCATCTTCATTTTTATTTATAAGTTGATTTATAATTAAATCAAATTCCTCTGTATATTAATTAGAATGTGGTAGAAATATCCATGCCACATCTCCTTCTTGATTAGGCTTCTTTGGATTGTTTCAAAATGATTACTTGATCAGATTAATTAGAAAGATAACAATCTAGGCATGTCATACGTACCTTGCCTTCAATAAATGAATACCTGGCCAGGGTATTCAAGAACTGAAATTAGGTAGTATGTATTTATTTTATTTTAGGTTTTCATCTCTTTAAATTAGATATACTTAATATCTCAGATTTTCTCTGAGTTCCTTTTTCATCTCTTCCCTTCCTTAATGAAGAAAGAGAAATTTCAAAACATATAAAACAAAATTGAACTGAATACAAGTTTTCATTCTACTTATCTTTTCCTCATATCCTCAAAGGATTATACAGATGAACTAAACAACACTACCTTTCTTATAGTAGAGAGTAGAGGATATTTCAAAATAGAAAGTTCTATCTTGACATGTCTACCTCTTACAAGTTATCTAGTGTCTTTTCTATTGGTTCACCTCATCACTTTCTATTTGGACATTGCCACCTCAGATGTCCTTTCTGTCCACATCTATAGCAAGCTCGGAGCCTTTTAGATGACTGCTGCTTGGGTGCACTACATTGTGGTTGAGTCAGTACTACTGAAATCTTTGATTCTTTAGTACCACCAATTCCTTGTTCCTGTGACTGTTTAGACTTCCTTTTAAGATCTGTCTCATGTTTCTTTGTCATAGACCCTTCTATCCTTCAAATTGACTCCACAAATGTGGCAAACCTCTCTCTACTTTCTAGGGCAGATGCCGGATTAGACATTTCAGCATTCAGTCCCTTCTCAAAATGTCGAATCTTTTCTTCCTCGGTAGCAGCCATTTGAGGACAAAATCACAAAAGTTCCATAAACTTGACCTCATATTCATTTATTTACATGGCTCTCTGTCGAATTTTCTCAAACTGTGATATCTTTCCATCTAAGTATGTCCTTGGAAAATACTTATTGATGAATTCTTGATGAAATTCCTCCCAATCCACCTCTTCATCGTTCCTTTTTATTTCTTCTATAGCCCACCAGTGTCCAGCACTACCCTTCAAAAGGTACACAACATGTTTGACCTTGTCATCCTCTGGGATACTAAGGATCTTAAAAGCTTTTTCTAACTCAGTGAGCCATAAATCTGCATCTGCTGGGTCAGATGTCCCAGCATATTCTATGGCTCCAACACGACATAATCGTTCAAAAGTCTTACCAGACCCATATCCCTCATTGGGAGTTGGTGCCCTGGGTGGTGGTAATGACATCCGGACTGTTATATGTGTCACTGCAGTCATGAATTGCCCAAAAAGAGTAGAAAAATCTGGGTTTCTCATCATGACCTCATCAACAGGGGGATTCTCAGGCACTGTTTCTTCTCTTTCCTGATCCCTGGCACCTTCTACTGGTACAACAACATTTCTCTCAGCAACGTGTTCCTCATATTCTCCAGACATCTTGGAGTTATATATCATCTTCTGCATAAGCAGAAGGCACTATAAGATACATTGAGGTACACTTAGAAAAGACTCGATACCTTAGTCCTATGTCTCTGTAGACTCAGCGAACCTAGAGCTCTGATACCTCTAAATTTTGGCGAAGCATTCAAAACATACACTATTAACTAAGTGGAAGCGATCACTAACAACGGAGTACTAAAAATCACTAAAAATTTAAACCTTTTGCAAAGAGATCCATACACAAAAAACCTCTTTTATCAAGAACCAATGCATATCATTTACATCCTAGTTCATAAGAATATCACATGTACTATCTCTTCTCGAGAATTACATACAACAATTGCTTTGCCAGAATTATACATAAGAAACTCAGAATCTGAAGACATCAAGCCAAAATCTCATATCGATGTATTAAAAGTACTAACTACTAACTCCGAGGACTTGAGAGTATAGAGATGACACATAGGACTTATATCTACAAGACACGACAGACAGTACACTCAACCTGAGTTGTCACTGTTGTCACTGCTGCTGTTGATGTTCTTCCTTTGCAAGATATTCTCAGTCTCCTCTGTGCTTGTCCACCTAAAAATGTTGAATCCCATGGGGGTGAGACAATTGTAATTGCCCCAACGAGAGATATAACTCTCTGCCAAAAATATTATTATTGCAGTTTAATAATATAAAATTGGGCAGAGGATAAGCAGTTTAAAGCATTCTCATCTTAAAGCATTGTAACTATTTATGATAGAAAAATAGATCAACTATCCTCTTCATAAGTAATAGGAAGAACATGTATATCATTTATCCATCATATTATACCATCATGTCAAACTTCTCTTGTGACACTCATTATCTTGATATGTCACCCATGAGACATTCTTATTTCAATCTGTTGGCCTTAGCCAATCTGCTAAACAGATATGGGATTATATCTACCATGTACTCATATATCATTAATACATGCATTGGGTTGTTATCAATCATGTGTCATCATTAAAGGCATTGGGTTACTACCAATCCAGTGTCATCATTACAGACATTGGGTTATTACCAATCATGTGTCATCATTACAGGCATTGGGTTATTACCAATCATGTGTCATCATTACAGGCATTGGGTTATTACCAATCATGTGTCATCATTGTAGGCATTGGGTTATTACCAATCATGTGTCATCAGTGCAGACATTAAGCCTCTGCCAGGTATTGGACTCTTCCAAACCTGATTACACCGCCAGGCATTGGACACTACCAATCTTGATTTCACAGCCAGGCATTGGACTTTAACCAATCTTGATTTCACAGCCAGGCATTGGACTCTAACCAATCTTGATTACACATCTAGGCATTGGACTCTAACCAATCCTGATTATGCAGCCAGACATTGGACTCTAACCAATCCTAATTACACAGCCAGACATTGGACTCTAACCAATCCTAATTACGTAGCCATGAATTGGACTCTAACCAATCCTGATTACACAGCCAGGCATTGGACTCTAACCAATCCTGATTACACAGCCAGGCATTGGACTCTGACCAATCCTGATTACACATCCAGGCATTGGACTCTATCCAATCTTGATTACATAGCCAGGCATTGGACTCTAACCAATCCTGATTACAGGCATTATACCTCTGCCAGGTATTGGACTTTAACCAAACCTGATTTCACAAAATCATGGGATATAAATTCCTTTAACTAATCATTGATCATCACATTCTTCTGTAGGCTCTGAACCCTGAGGTTAGCCTTCATAGATTTTCACATTCTTTATTAAATACAGTTGTTCCTTTTATTAAGTTTATTAAAACATTATCATTTCTTACAATAAACTTTTATAATCATCTTGGTACCTTTCACTATGCCACAATTGTTCTCATGGCTCATAAGGCCCATAAAGCATCTTGTCACCTTTCACTAGGCAACATCTAACCATATGGCTCACAAGGCCATTACACATCTTATCACCTATCACTAGGCAACATCTAATCATATGGCTCACAAGGCCATTACACATCTTGTCACCTCTCACTAGGCAACAATAACATATTACTTCATGTAATACAATAGTAACACCACTATTCCCTCAATAGGGTTAGGGCTTACTATTCAAATTACATTAGGATTTCTCATGTCCCATTACCCAATTTACGATTAGGGTTTCCTCATCTCACATTACTTAGGATTTCATATTTATCAAATCAACCTTAATATGTTGCTCCACACCTCTAGGAGCATCCATTAACATCTCGAGTATTCAATCATGTTTATTACCCTTAACATTTATCATTAAATGATTATCAATACAAGGTATGAGTTCATCGCTCATCCTTATCATGGTATGATTACATCATACTCATTAGTTTGGCTTAACCCCATTCTCAAGGTATATTAGCCTATACTTATCAAAGTATATCAAACTCATTGCATTTCATTGTAACAATTTTCATAACACCCTTCATGTGTTTCTTGTCCAAGTATATCAGATTTGAGGTGCATCAAGGTATTTCAACCCTGGAATGTTAAAAGTGATATCTATCATATCTTGATATATCACTTTCCTCATCACTTCCAACTTACTAGAGTTATCAACTTATCTTGGATTAAGGTATTTCTCATCTTAATACTCTCATCCACTAACCTATCACTTTTACCATGAAGTGCATAGGTCACACACAAGAATGGTCCAACTATCTTCAATGATATGGACTCATTTTAGGTTAAGGTATTGCTTACTATAAGGTTGCCTATAATCAACCATTTGAGATATTTCACCTTTATAAGGCTTTACCCACTATTTTATTATTAGGGTTCTGGTTTGTCATCATATTGCCCAAGATTAGGGCTTCATGTATTATAACTCAAATTTAGAGTTTCACATACCTTCACCCTGTATTAGGGCTCCTTATCATACCATTGCATAGGGTTTCACATGGCATCACCCTCAATTAGGGTTTCACATGGCATCACCCTCAATTAGGGTTTAAATTCAATTATCCACAATTAGGATTTGCTATTCATCCTAATTAAGGTTTCCATTCAATTACCCATAATTAGGGTTTACTATTTATCCCAATTAGGGTTTCATCTTCCATTACCCATAATTAGGGTTTCTTATATCATCACCCTTAATTAGGGTTGCATCTTTACCCTAGATTAGGGTTACACCTAGCATTGCCCTAGATTAGGGTTAATGTTTATCAATCTTCTTAATTAGGGTTTCATGATCACTTCATCAAAGATCATACCCTAAAATCTTAGTTTATTCATATTGAAGATGTTTGAGGCTTATCCATTACATGACTATCCTATTTGTATGGATTCCTCTCTCTCATCCTCTCTAGGATGTTGACTATGTCAAACTTGGATAAATTGGGTCAACCAACCCTTTAATTAAATACATTCAATTAGGGTTGACATAGTGTATTAAAATATTATTTACTAAAGCTTCAGGGATTAACTCATCTAGGGTTGCCAATTACTTAGTACCTTAAAGGTACAACCCTAGTGATTATCTTTGATATAAATCAGTAACCATAGGGTCATTTATCTTTCATCACCTTAGGTTTCCAATTGACTTAATCACAAACGTTCTTGACCATTGATGCTCCAAACGGTTTGAAAATGTTTGAAATCAAACAGTATTCAGACCGTTTGACCCCAAACAGTTTCAAGACCGTTTGGACTCAAACGGTCTCAAGACTTTTTGGTCCAAACTTCCCTTGAAACCAAAAATCCAAAAGAGGTACTTCTTCAACTAAACTGATTCGGGTTTTGCATCAAAAATTCCTTCATCAATTGGATCATTGAAGTCCATCAATGTATGATCCTTGGATCTTCAACCCTCAATTGCAACCATTAATCATCCAAACAGTTTTGGTTTGACTTTGTCCAAACGGTTTGAAATAGTTTAAGCCTCCAAACGGTTTTGACATAACTGCCCAAACGGTTTGAAACCGTTTAAGACTCCAATCGGTTTGGAACTTACTTGACCAAACGGTCAACTCAACCCAAACGGTCAACTCAATATGTCCAAACGGTTTGAAACCGTTTAAGGCTCCAAATGTTCAACTATCCCATTCAGTCAACCATGTTCAAATGGTTTGGAACTCCACCTCCAAATGGTTTGCAAACTGTTTGGTCACCAAACGGTTTGGTGAAACTGATTGGACCAAAAGTGTTGAAATCGTTTGCAGCTAAAACTTGTTGAGATATGTGCTTGTGTTGATGTCATCATCATCAAGATTCAACCCCTCGAATTCTACTACCATTCTCATGATAGTTTCAGCAATTATTCAAAGGAATTGCAAGAACAACAATTGAACATAATGGATTGAGAAATTGAATTCAATAACAATGAATAAGGGTTCAAGTTATATAACCCGCCTTCAATTGAGCTTCAAATCTTGGAGATTCACGTCAACAATGGTGGAAGAAGCTTTCTCAAACCACAAGGTTCGTTCCATAAGCTTTTGAGTGAAAAGGATTGGCTACGATTGAAGATTGATGGAAGAAAAGAAGAAATCAAGCATTGATTTGTGATTTCCACCATGAATTCAAGGTGAAAGAAGGTCAAGAAGCTTACCAACAGGTTGGGGGTCGTCCTCTTGTTTCTCCAAGCTTCCTTGGTCGTTTTTGCAAGCAAGAAGTGAAAGTGGATTCGAAATTCCCCTTTCAAGCTATGGATAAATGAGCTTATATGCATTTTTATTAAAATTCATTTTAGGAGAGAGAAAGTAGGGATTATCTCCTCCATTTCCTTGCCTCTTTCCCCCTTCCCATCCTTGGTTACGAGGCTATCTCCTTTGCCTCTTATTCCTCTCAATTATCCATGATTTAAAGAAAATCAAATTAAGCACCTTAACCCTTATAATAATAATATCCTAAAGTTAGTGGATAATTCTTTTTCTTTTAATAATGTGAGTGAGTTATCCACTTCCTTTAGATATTTTCATGCCTTTTCAAGGCACATGGTCGTCCATTATTTTACAAAATCATCCCTAACCTTTTGGTTGAAGTGCTCTTCAATTAATATATTTATTTTTGCATTAAATTGAAGTAAAGTTCCAATTATGCTTAAATTTTGATTATTTTAATATCAAGATTCTCTCTCCTCCAAAGTGATTCAAATGAGGCTCCCCTATCATTTTATTTTCTCTACATGATGCCAAGAAATATGAGGGACCCTCTTGAAGTAGTTTTTTGCATATTGAACCCTAGGTCTTGGGTAATTTGCACATTACACCAAAACTAGGTTTTAATGCATAAACATTGCTTTATCAACTCTTTCTTGGTACTCAGGCTACCACAAGACATAAATATGCATCATGTTCTTTCTCATGATGCTTCAGGACATGAGGAACATCTTTATCATGTAACATTTGCAATTTAACCTCTCAACTTGGGTAATTTGCACTTTGGTCCAAAATAGACAAAACAATTATTTCAACATTGTTCAAAAAGGACTAAAATTGAAACATGAGTTCCTCTTGAGCCTTAATTACTTTTCAAAAGATAATATCAAGCATATAATTATCTTTCTTAAACAAAACACCTAGGGTTAAGGCATAACCCAGGTCAGGGATGTTACAAGTGGCACCTTCTTTGGACTCTTAGTATCCTATAGCAGTGACTTCTGCACCTTCTCTAGAGAGCATGATGGTTGTCCTCCGTAGGGCACTTCATGAAGCGGATAAGGTCCAAATCGTTGATCTCAGTAGGGTTGGTTATATCTGACTCCACCATGTGATCTTCTTTGTTTGACAGTCAATCAATTGACCATGGTTGAGAATTGTGCGCTGCCACCTCATTGTGCATGGCCCATATCTCGTATCCCCCCTCTCTCCTTGACTGCTCAGTGGGAGTGGTGGTCGGTTGAACGGTGGTGGGCAACCCGATCCGATCGTGCCTGGGCGACTGGTGGTATCATCCAGTGACTAGCTTGGTCAAGTGCATGACTAATAACTATTCGGCGAGTGGGTCGTAGACCCACTCACTGGCAGCACGGGTGAGAGGTGTTGGGTGGCCACTAGATCCTCTTCTAGCGGTCCGCATTCTGGGCCACATTAGTAAATTATATCATGTAACGCCCCCCTTGTATATAGTTCTTGATTAAAATCTTATAAAAATCATATCTCACACATACTTTATCCAATTGAGGTATATCATATATGATTTTTAATCCTCTCAATGAGATATATCCAATGAAACAAGTTTCAAGACCTGAATCGACTTGTTTTTCCTTTAGATATCCTAAAAAGCGTAACTTTTATGCACCTTTGAATATCTAATGATGTATCTTGATCTAGAATTCTATTGTTGTTTCATATATCACTCTTAAACGTCCAAATAGTAAATTTTATCCATCTTTTACTTTGAATCATGAAGTAGATCCTTTTGATAAGAACCTTTACCCTTTAGAACTAAAAGTGCCCCATTATGCATGTACATGATGCCACATGTCTATTTTGGGAGCTTTATATATATATATATATATATATATATTTATTTATTTATTTATTTCATCACCATATGTTCACCTTACTTCAAAATAAAAAATAGTTGCTATATTTTATGCCTAGATTCCGTATAATACACTCATGTACTCTTTTGACTATACGTAATACCCAATATGATCTAAATGCATATGTTACTTGTTTGGAATCCAACCTTGCTAAGAACATGCCCAATGTTACCCATGTACCTTAATGACTTCTAATCAGTACAATCATCATGCTATAACTCTCCATCCTAATTTGTTCTACTTGAATCTCTATGACCTTGAAATGTGACCGTGTTGTATGGAATCGATCTAGTATCACTAAGTTATGTATTACATGATTAAACCATGATAATAATCTAGCTCTCATGCTCCCCCTTAATGTCAAATTAGAGTATTTCTTTATATTGTAGTACTCATATGTCGATGGATCGCCTAGACCTAGGGCTTAACATTAATACTTGTACTATGTCGAATCAGTACATGCATGTATGGGATTTTAGAAACCACTTTTGATATAAGTGAAACTTAGATCTAGGGAAACATGAATCTTTAACGAGACCTATTGATTTAAGACCCTCTATTAAGTCTTTTTACATCTTAGGTACCCTATGGAGCGGACCTACTCTAGAATCTACTCTTAGATCATAAACTTGCTCACTACTCTAAACATATGCTTAATATCTTGACCCTACAATGATATTGTCTTGTTTGTATGTATGCTTGTATGAATGCTTGGCTAGATAAATACCTATTTGAGCTTCAGTTCCCTATGAATACTACTTTCATGTTGATTATACTACATTGGAAAACTTTGAACATAATCTAGAGAATCCATTATATGACCTGGTGCACCTACCTGAAGTTTTGGGGTAAGGACACCAGGTCGGGTGCCGTACTTGATAAGGTGGACCATTATGATACAAGGGTTACCTCTTGGCGATGATATTGAGGCCCCTTACAGATACAATAGCTAATGTTGAGCACCCTTACATACTCTTTCAATGAGAAGTTAATGGATAAAGAAACCTAAAACATGATTTGTATAAAAGAAAGTCATTAAGTGTTCTCTCCTGGTTTCTAGTTCTTTCTTATTATGATGTTCCTATCCAAGAAACTTTTATATACTCTTAAATGGTTTACTTGCCCTTTCATAGCGTACTTAATGCTTTAGCATTAATATGTTTTTTTTATCAAATTTGTATTTCCCAATTGAAGAGACGTTGGCTTTCAAGACTCTAAGCTTTGAAATGCAATACAAATGGGTATACTTGAATCTAGAAATGGGTACATATCTCTGATCTCCATGTTTAGTATCTTTTTATCACTTTAGTCTTGTTGTTAATGCTTTTACATATATATCACATGTGTGAAATATTGTGCCATTCTACAAATGGGCGCCCAAGTTCACTCTCCTTTGTCTATGTAGCCATTAGGAGTGTGGACTTAGGGTAACAAATAGTTCTGTGACAAATGGTATCAGAGCCATAAACATAGGCCTCTATATATGTTTAAGGCGTAATAGATCTTAAGAACCCATGGAGGACTAAAATCCTTTCCTCCAAGTTTATAGAGTTTTCTAGCATCTCATCTCTTCTTTAAGGACCACCTAAGCCACCCAAGTAGGTGATAATTAGTTAGTCTTCTCAACTCCTCATGTGATTTTCTTCACTTGACTATTAATCACATGACATCTTGATTATGGGTAGCTTATGCATGGTAAAACTAAAACTTATTTGAAATCGGGAAAGTTGATTCAGACAAAAATACCATGATTCGATCTTAAATTGAAAATCCTATTTGATGTAAGAAAGTACTCTTGATAGTGATGTACTTGCGCAAACTCAATGTTATCAATAAGATATAAGTGCTTTCTATGTTTGAGGTAAATTCTTGATATGATGAAATAAGGTGGAACTCGTGTATTAAACTTGTCGTTTGATGAGGTCCCTATTGATTAAGCCCTATTGATTGTGCCTTCAATCCGAAATTAAGGTTATATGTTGTTAAAAGGTAGCCTTAATATCTTTCATGAAGAGTAGATGAGACAATCAGGGTTTGTGAGTAATTGTATAAAATTGGGGTTTAAAATAGTAAAAATGAAGTGAAACCCTAATTGCAATGGAAACCCTAAAAGTGGACTAGAAACCCTAGGAAGTGAGCTTGGTTTAATAGACTTTGATGGCCTGATCAATGATAGGAAAATTGGATGCATGTTTTAGGATCATCTTGTGTGCTTGCTTGTTTACTGGATTTCTTACTTAGTTGGATTATTTCTACACTCAAGTCATCCTGACATGTATGTGATTAATTATGGTTAATCGCATTAGTTTCCCGAAGGTTTTCTGGATGATGAATCGCATTGAATGCAACCTATCAGTTTGGATGTTCATACTTGCAAATCATAAAGTCACTATGATTATCACAATAATAATATAAGTGTGTATTCTTGCACCTACATGCCACCCTGATGGATGATGCCAAAAGGTCAAGCACAGGAGGGAAGACCCATGGGCACCATGAGTGGTGACCCCAGACACCAAGCTCGAGATTGAGAAGGTAGTCTTTATTGTATGACTCATGGGAATCATGAGAGGTGACCCCAGGCACCAAGCACGGGATTCAGAAGGTGGCCTTAAGTCATTGGCAAAAGAGAAACCCAAAGGAGGGTATGCCGGGGTTAGGGCAAAAGTGGTGGAGAATGTCGCATTGAAAGCGTAAATTGGCTTGTTAATTAACTTGATTGTGATATTTAGATTGTTATCCATATGTGTGAAAGTTTGGTTGTCCCCACTTACTAGCATATTCATTTATGCTGACCGACGTTTTGTTTGTCGATGTTTTAGGTACAAACCTAAAAAGCACAAATAGTAAAGTGACATATTGTGAAAATAAGAAATAAAGTGCAAGGAGGATTAGATAGAATAGACTCAAGTTGTGGATAGTAGTAGATATCCAAGTTTTGAAAAAGGTATGCAAAGTTTTATTTTATACCAGCTTTCTATATAGTTTGGTAGAATTTTATAATTATTATTGATTATTTGTTGAACCTTTGATCCTATTAATTGGGATAATGGTTCTAACCTCTTGGTCTCCCTTAATTGGGTGTTACTGGGAGGTAGGGTCGTTACAGTCCTTCTCTACTTTTTTTTGCATTGATTATATTGTTGTGATAAAAATGCATGTAATGTATTTGATTAGAGTTGGAATTATGTATAAATTCTAATATATTTTTGTCCTAAATCTAATTATATTGTGATGATTGTATGAAAATGCATATATGTCACTATGTATTTTATTGGAATTGAAAATTATTTGTAAACCATAATATGTTGTGATGAATTGTAATGAGAATGTGATGAATTGTAATGAGATTGTGATGAATTATAAACCCTAAAATTATATTGTGATGAATTATAATGAGATTTTATGAATTGTAATTATATTGTCAAGAATGGGATAGGTGGTACACATTTATTATATATAAGACCTTAAACCCTAATCGTTTAACTGTAGACCCTAATATTTTAACCCTAGACCCTAACATATACTTATTTTCTCATTGATCATAGAATGGATAGATCATTCTAGGATTTATTGTTTAGTATTTACTGACAAGCATGATTAAATGATGTTACACAAAACTTAGGATATGAATGATGAAACTAGGATTGTAGGTGTAAGAATGACAACATACATGTATTTGTTGGCCTAGAAACCCATCCAAAATTTACTCATTAGGAGTAAATCTTGGATAGTCCCTAGTTTGGGATTGTTCTTGAATACTTAATCTCACTTAGGATGTAAGTGTATAATGTGTATTGGGGTTTCAAGAAAATTTCGGCAGCATTTCCCCATTTGTTCTCTAAGTACAAATGTACTTGGAGAACAATAGGGAAATGCTGCCAAAATTTTCTTGAAAACCCAATGCACATTATACACTTACTAGTGAGATTAGGTGTTCAAGAATGGGATAGGTGGTACATATTTATTATATATAAGACCTTAAACCCTAAACTTTTAACCATAAACCCTAATCTTTTAACCCTAGACCCTAATCTTTTAACCATAAACCCTAATATATACTTGTTTTCTCTTTGATCATAGAATGGATAGATCATAGATGTTCATTCCAAATCGTTGCACCCCATAGTTTATTTCTGGTCTGGATCAGTTTATTAGATTTGCCGAGGAACATAGGAAACAACCTGGAGATAGGTTGTACTGTCCATGTAGGCATTGCGGTAACAACTTGAAAGTCAGCACTGGTGACGAAATCAAAAGTCATGTCATGTGCAATGGGATTGTACAAGGCTATACAAAATGGCACTGACATGGAGAGATTTCAAACCTAAAATCAGTAGATGTCGATAGCAGTGCTTGTGTGGATGAAGAAATTGCCTCCGATGATGTAGATGTGAACGAACTAGTTCCAGTAGATATCGTTGATGCAATGCTAGATAGTTGTGGGGTAGAGCACACCAATCCACCTCCCATGTTTAGAAACATTATGCATGATGTTGAGATATCGTTATACACAAGTTGTACTAAGTTTACGAAGCTTAGCATTGTGTTGATATTGTATAAGCTGAAAGCTAACAATAGACGGAGCAACAAAAGCTTCACGTCATTGTTGTCTTTGTTGAAAGAAATTTTTCCTAAAGGAAATGAACTGCCAATCTCAACATACCAGTTAAAGAAATTGTTGTGCCCAATGGGAATGGAGGCCAAGAAGATACACACATGCCCAAATGATTGTGTATTATTTTAAAAGGACTATGTGGATTTGAAAGATTGTCTAAAATGTGGTGCGTCAAGGTATAAATTGATGACTTCGGGGGAGTCCAAAACTGGTTCTCCTTCCAAGGTGATGTGGTATCTACCTATAATATCACAGTTTCAACGCTTGTTTGCCAATCTGATAGATGCAAAGAATTTGAGGTGGCATGCAGATGTTAAGAAAAATAATGATGGGACCCTACGACATGCGTCTGATTCCCCACAATGGAAGAAGATTGATTTATTGTACCCTAAATTTGGTGAAGAAGTCAGGAATCTATGACTTGGGCTTTATACAGATGGGATGAATCCATACAGGACATTGAGTAGCCAACATAGCACTTGGTCAGTTATGCTTGTTATATACAATCTTCCTCCCTGGTTGTGTATGAAAAATAAGTATGTTATGTTGTCATTGTTGATATCGAGCCCTAAACAACCTGGAAATGATATCGACGTTTATCTTGAACCTCTAATTGATGACTTAAAGAAACTCTCGAGTGAAGGTGTGATGACCTACGATGCTTCACAAAGAGAGACATTTTGTTTGCACGCTATGTTGTTTTTCACTGTTAATGACTTTCCAGCATATGGGAATTTGTCTGGATATAGTGTCAAAGGATCTAAAGCATGTCCTATATGTGAAGAGAACACTGATTCAATATGACTAAATCATGGCGGAAAGACTGTATATCTTGGTCATCGAAGGTTTCTTCTAAAATTCCATTTGTATCGTAGGTTGTGCAAAGCATTCAATGGACGGAATGAGGAATGGAGTGCACCTAAACCTATACCAGGGGAGGTTGTTTATGAAAGATTAAAAGACTTTGCCAGTGAATTTGGTAAGAGATCACAATGTACCATGGCCACACAAAGTGACAAATCTTTATTCAAGAAGAAGTCAATATTTTGGGATCTTCCTTATTGGAGTTCTTTGGCAGTCAAGGATTGTATAGATGTCATGCACGTTGAGAAAAATGTTTGTGATAGCGTCATTGGTACTCTGTTGAATATACCAAGTAAGACTAAAGATGGGATAAAATCTAGAATGGACCTACGTGAAATGGGAATAAGGACAATATTAACAGAAGTAGTTAGTAGCGATCGGAGAACATACTTACCTCCCGCTTGTTACACGTTGTGTAGAAAGGAGAAGAAAGCTTTTTGTGAAAGATTGGTAAATGTTAAGGTGCCACAGGGTTACTCATCCAACATCCATAGATTGGTATCAATGAAAGATCTGAAGTTGATAGGTCTTAAATCTCACAATTGTCACACTCTAATGCAACAAATATTTCCTGTGGCAATTCAATCTATATTGCCGAAGCATGTAAGGTTTGCAATCACTAGACTTTGTTTCTTTTTCAACAGTCTGTGCAGCAAAGTTATTGACCCTGATACTCTCGATAAATTGCAAAGAGAAGTGGTTGTTACCCTATGTCAGCTTGAGATGTATTTTCCTCCTTTGTTCTTTGATATCTTGGTACATCTTGTTGTCCACTTGACTAGGGAAGTGAAAATGTTGGGACTAGTTTGCTTGCATTAGATGTATCCCTTTGAACGATACTTGAGCATTTTTAAAGGTGATGTTCAAAACTATTATCGGCCTGAAGGGAGTATTATTGAGGGTTATGTGGTGAGAGAGGTTATGGGTTTTTACAATGACATTCTGAGTGGTAATGACGCTCCTATTAATGACAAGAATATTGAGGAGTATTCCGACAAAGGAATTTTGGGATCACGGATGAAAGTAATCATTCGTGAGCAGTTGGAACGAGGTCACTTGTATATTTTACACAACATCGACAAAGTGAGTGTTTATATCGAGGAACATACCAATTTCATCAAGAGACAATATCCTCGAGCCAATTCAATGTGGCTTGCTAGAGAGCATAACAAGACATTTATTTAGTGGTTTGAAAATAAAGTCTTACATCAACTATCTCAAACACCAAATAATCTTACTGAAACTATCAAATACCTCACCTTTAAACCAAAATTGAATGTTATGTCTTATGAAGGGTTTGACATAAATGGATTCTCATATTACACAAAGCGTCAAGATGATAAGAGTGTCGTCCAAAATAGTGGGGTTACCCTTCAAGCGTCTTCATTGTTTTTTGTAAGTGCAAAGGATAAGAGTCCACATGAAGCTAAAATGTCTTATTACAGTGTCATTGAAGACATATGGGATTTGACTACATAGATTTTAGAATTCTTTTCTTTAAATGTAACTAGGTTGATAACACCAAAGGAGTTATAGTGGATGAATTGGGTTTCACATTAGAGAACTTTAAAAAGATTAGCGAGAAGGGTGAACCATTCATATTGGCATCAAAGGAGAAACAAGTATTTTATATTGATGATCCTGCAAATGATAAATGGTCGATTGTTCTTCATGGTAAAAGACAGTTCATTGAAGATCCTATAGATGAAGAAGAGTACTATGATAAGTATGATGACTCCCTTCCATTCTCATTTGGGTTGCCAACACCATCAAATATTGAAGCTAATGATGACTTGTATGTGTGCGGAGATCACAATGAAGGAATGTTAATTAATAAAAGATCGCAATATTAGAGGCATGCATGTTTATATTTTTTATATGTTTTATTATCTTCTAGTTATGTCAAATGATAAATGTTTGATTTCAGATGGCTGAGTATGCTGATCGTGATGATGATTACCGTGAGGGTGAGGATATCAATGCGCTGCCTCACAATGTAAGTTTTAAAAATATATCCTATATATCTATCTATATGTCCATTTATAGTTATATCCTATAAGTGTGTTTATTTTGTCAAATTTTAGGTTGATGATGTACCCCTGAAGAACTTGAGACACTTGATGAGCAGCAAAAATAAATTGAAAAAGTGAGGGGCATCAATATGATAAAGAAGTTACTATAACAAAAGGGCAATGGACCCAAACTGGTTGTGGATTTTGATCATGCAGGAAATCCAGTTGGAGCGAACCGCAACTTATTTATTTCATATCTTGGGGTTCTTACTTGTAGCCATTGTAGTCATAATGTAGAATCTTGGCATAAAGTTCCTAAGGAGAAGAAATACTTAGTATGGAAGGAACTATGTGTGAGTTATTATTATTTGCAATTCTATTTTGTAGATTATTAATTTTTAGGATACTAGTCAATAGCAATTCTATTTTGCAGAGTATATTTGAACTAGATGAAAAGCTACATCGTAAATGTGTGATGCAACACTGTGGGAGGGTCCTAAGGAACTATAGGACAAATCTCACCCAAGATTACATATGAGATGCTGAGAAGAGGAAGAAGTTAGCCACTAAGTAATGGAACTACCTGGACCCCAATGACTGGGAGGAGTTTGTTACCAACAGAAAATTGATGAATTCAAGGTATTAAGCACCACTCCCAATTTAATTAATATACGTTCTTATGTATTCACCTATTCCAGATTAACCTTTAGTGTTACTAACCAAATCAATGTGATTACTAATCAGGCTATTAGTGATGCTCAAAGAGGAAGGCGTGCACTGAATGTGAATGATCACACGATGGGTCCAAAAGGCTATGCATGCGTTCGCCAAAAACTACAGGCTGAGTCTACTGCTCAGTCTGCTGCTACTCAGGAGACTTCAGAGTCCTCTACTATTGCTCCCGCACCTCTGCCTCACCATGCTATGTGGATAGCTGGGAGGCAAAACAAGAAAGGAGATATAACCAAGCCCGCAACTACTGAGGCGACTGCAAAAATGGTAAAATTCAACTCTTAGAGCAATCGATATTGATTATTGTTATGTTTACTTATCAGTTTCTATTGATGGCGATTAGCGGGAGCTTCACGAGCAGAGGAAGGAAGGAAAGTTCATCCCTGAGGGCATAAGGGATGAATTGACAGTTGCTCTTAGTAACCCAAAGCATCCTGGACGTGTTAGGGGTGCAGGCGATGGTGTGGGCATAAAAATGTTTTTTGGGCCATCACAACGCAAACCTGTCCCAAAAGTGGGATTTTCACAAGCTGAGGTAACCTATTCTTTTTTTAGAATGTTATTGTGAAAGGGAATTCAATAATCAGAAGCTAGAGTTTCTTTTATCTATGTATAGGTAGATGAGTTAATTAATAGGAGAGTCAAGGAAGCACTTGATAAGAGACTCCATGAAGAAATTAGCAAGTGGCAAGCGTCTCAGACTGCCACTTAGACAGTACCTGTGGCGTTCCGCTCTTCTCCTATTGCAGAGGTTGGGAGTAATCCTATGGACCCACCACCTAGCACGTCCGCTATAAGTATTTTTATGACATAGTAGCTAGTCTTTTGAAGATGATATGTTTATGTATATATGTATATAATATTCTTTACGTAAATTTGTAGGGGTTGAAGCCATGACATCTAAAAAGCAAAGAATTTATCATTGCAGAGGTCGAGGCTTACCCACCCCTTCTAGGGGACACGTTTCATGGGACTCCAGTACTAGATGGTGTAGTTCGTGTGAGCCCAATACATGTACTCCCCAATTGGAGGGATCATCCATTGCCATATGTCCACCCAGATTCTGAAATGCTTGGTGAAGTAGAAGGAAGAGTGATATTGTGGCCTAATATGGATGTTGTCTATACTGATATTGTATGGTAAATTTACATTATGTTAATTTATTAGTGTGTATATATGAGTCAATTGATCTAAAATTATATATAGGTCAAAAGGAAGAAACCCGCTACATCTCGGCCTCCACCTCCACCTCCTGAAGTACCTAGTTGGCTTCCAAGGGACCTATACACTGCATTAGGTTCTAATTGTAAGGGTATGGCAGTATGGATAGGCGAACATAACCCAAATTGTACTATAAAAGTTTCTATTCCAGTGGATGTTGTAGGTGAATCATATGATAACAATCTATTTATACAAGATATTTTGGAGTTGTTTCATTATGATTGGCTTAATACATCTATGATAGAGCTTTGGATATGGTGAGATCTTGTTTATACATCCATATACCTTATTTTATATACGGTGATATGGTTTCTTATATATTAATGCATACGAAATACATGTTTTGCAACCACTTACACACGATCTGTAAATATTTTTTATTTTCCCATGTGGGATTTCTAGTTCCATCTTTGACCAGTCTCGTAGATAAAGATCCTTCATCAGTTACCTCATACCGCTCTGTAACTTTTAATTATTTTGGTAGAAAAAAGAAGTCGGTGATAATAGCTCCATTCAATGTTGAGTAAGTTTACTTTGCTTATCATTTGGACTTAAGAAAATTACATTTGTATTATGGATTTTGAGTTATTAATTTTTAACTTTCTTACCTCTAGTGGTAGGCATTGGGAGTTACTGGTTATTGTCCCTAAGACATTCACTTTTTATTATCTAGATCTTACAAGGAAGGAATTGGACACATTATATGGACACCCAATGAAAAGACCATTATTCACGTGAGAAATATTTCATATTTTTATATCTTTTAACATTTGTTATTATGTTACTATTTAATTATGCAATTTAATGTGTTACATTAACATGTAGGGCTTTAAGAGAGTTCAAAAAAGCTGGAGGAAACATCTCCAAGAAAAAGAAACAATTACTAATTTGGGAGAATGTGAAAGTAATTTCCCGACTCTAATGTATATATTATTTATGTAAAATGTGCTTGCTTGTATTTTTGAACATTTTGTATGTTTCAATGTATAGTGTGCTAAACAAGACAATGGTTGGGCATGTGCATACTATGTGATGCAATATATGAATCTAATTATCAAACATGCTGCAATGGAAATTGATACCATACAACATGTATTATATATAGTCTCATTAGATAATATGAAATATATCAATCTTATTATATATTATTAATTATATATATAAGTCATTCTTTTATAACCTCAATTTCTTGAATATGTAAAAAAAGATATGATTCTCTTTTAATGAATAAATGAAATATTTTTCTTTGATTTGCAATGGATTTCGTATGAAATGGCCTTGATTGATTGATGGTGGGCTTTGTTGGCCATTGAGCCCAATTGAAAAGAAAAGAGAATTAAAAAGGAAAAGAAATTGATTAATAAAAGGGAAATATGAGTAATTGACAATTAAAATAAGATAAAGGAAAATAGATATTCCCCAATATGGGAATCCGTGCCTTTGAGATTTCTTGAGGTCCAAGGGACCCAAAATAACAACATAATGGCAAAGGGAAAGTAAATAACAATTAATTTTGAATGAATTAATGAATAACTTGGGAGAGAAGGAAGCCTTCTCATCCATTGCTTTTTGTTTCCAAAATTTCATACAAAGCTAGATAATGCCAAGACAAACCTTACCTTGAATGTTGAGTTAAATAGGAGTTATGGTTTGGGAGATATCGATTTTCCAAGTTTTCTCCAATTTGGGAATTATTCTGAATTAAAGCAATAAATCTTTTCCCTTGTGTTTGATCGCGGGCGATGAGATCCGTTGGATCTTAATCCAACGATGGACAATCATCGTCTAAGTCCCAAATGGACTAGGACTCTGCAAGTTCCAGGGGAACTTTTCCACCTTGTTTTCTCATTATCCAGTGGACATGCCAGCCTGGTATTGGTCCTATTAGATTCGGGAGAGAGAAACGAAGGTATTCATCCCTGTTTCGATTAGGATTGGCCAAGGTTTTGGGAAACGCCCAAATCTCACAATACCTATCCCGGCCCTATATATAGGGGAGGGTGATCTAAGGCACCAGCATCCCTAATTGCTAGTTCAATCGCTGCGGAAGAGATCAAGGATCATCTTCGTGCCCTCAATTGCTCTGACCACCTCGACCTTCACCTCTGTTCCAGTGGTGTACATCACCGGAGTCCGGCGAGTAGGGGACGATGTTGGCGCGTGATCGGTGAGCAATTGAAGCCCTGGGCAACTTCGACGAAGGGAGATAGAGCTCCCTGTTCTGTTAACTCATTCGCAGGAGGCCTATATCCGAGAGTCAACCCTTGAGTTGACCACCCGGACCTGCTTGCTCGTCGCAAGGAGGAAGACGAAGACCTGGTGGTCTTTTACACTCTTGTCCCTCCGCGCCTTCAGTCAAGGTAAGTGTGTCTTGGTCTTTTAATTCTTTTAATCGTATGAGGCGTGTGGAATCCTAGTCACTGGATCCTCAAGTGGACCAGTGGACCACAGATCCAATGCTCCTCGTTTTTCTGAATTAGTCAATAAAGCAATAAAAAGGAGTTTTCTTAATAAAATCATATATGTTGATAGGAAACTCGGATGAAGAAAGTTAATACATGAAAAATAATCAAAAAAATATGAGGAACACATTAAAAATAGTTTGGAAACCTAAATCAGTATCTTTTTGCAAAAGTATCTAATATGGATAGAAAAGGGTATTAATTTGTGGGTATTAACCCTAATTGATGATCAAAAATAGATTTAATCTTGCAAGTGTGTAAACTTGAGTATTATTAATTGGTTTAATGATTAAGGTAGATTGTAACCTATTTTGATGATGGAATTGCAAGGATTAGGGTTTTAAACCTAATATGTTGATTAAAACCCTTAGAAACCCTAAGTGAGGGGAAAAGGTAAGAAAGGATATAACAATCCGAAAATTAGGGTTTTGTGGACCAAACCTGATCTTAAGGATCTTAATGGAAAATGAGACAAGATAATTAGGGTTTCATGGATATTTCGATAAAAGTAAAATAAAAGTGTAAAAAGGGAATGAAACCCTAATTTTCAAGAAACCCTAAAATTAGAATAGAAATCCTAAGGAATAAGATGAAATTGGATAAATATTGATAAAAGGAAGTTGGAATGTTTATTTTAGGATTTCTATGCACTTTGCTTGCTTGATTGGATTTTCTCTCTCTACATAATTTTGTCTCCAAATTTGCAGTACAGGTATGTGGTTACCCCTATGTATATCCTGAATTAGTTTCCCGAGGATTATCGAGGTTTTATCGATGACTTGAATTAAACGGTTGGTTGCATTTTATTCTTGCAAATTATAATGTGGATATGACTGTCACCTAAGATATGTGCCTACTAGCTCAGATCTTGGTCCACTCTGTAGCTTAATAGATTGACCTAGTACATGGCTACCGATGGGGTAGGGCCATCAAGTAATCATGACTCAGACATTGGCCTACCTTTGGGTAGGGCCATGTGACTCCATAACCCTTAGTATTGGCCACCTGTGTGGTAGGGTCATGGGGGTAATGATCTACCATATGAGAGAGGTAGTATCCATGTCCACTACAAGGACAACACAGAGATGGGGGATAGGAAAGGATTGAGTAGTATTGCTTAAAACGTAATTGTGGATGTTAAATGATATTTGGATGTCTACATTGTTAATTATTGTTTCCCCCACATACCAGCTTTAGCTGATCGATGTTTTGTTTGTCGACATTTTAGGTACAACCATGAAATGAACAAATAGTAAAGTGACACATTGTGAAACTAAGCAATAAAGTGCAAGGAGGATTAGATAGATTAATTCAAGCTCTGGATAGATAGATTTCCAAAGTTTTCCAAAGGTAAGTAAAGTTTTAATTTTATACCCAATTCTAGTTTAGTTAGTAGAATTTCATAATTATTGTTGATTATTTGTTGAACCTTTGATCCTGTTAATTGAATAATGGCTCTATCCTTCGGGTCTCCCTTAATTGGGGGTTACTGGGAGGTGGGGTTGTTACAATTGGCATCACAACGTAGGTTCCTCATCTAATCATTAATAATTATTAAATTTTACAAATTCTATAGAACCAAGGGAGTTATTAGAGGAATGTCTGAAATAATGAGGTGTCTAGAAAAGGATCGCTTTTGGGGGTTGGCAATATTTTCCTCCACATTACTAGTCAGAATATGAGGACTCCTGGATTGTGTGACTGCATGGCCGATGTCTTAGGATACGACTCAAAATAAGATACCTATAAGACTCTCTCCTCTTGTTCATCCCTTCTCAACTTAAATTTCTGTTAAGGAAATCTCAAGATTAGGGTTTTCTCTCTCTTCCTCACTCTCTTGAGGTATGGGTTAAGGATGATAATGCATAAGGGATCCTCCACCAAATTAATTAAAAGATACGTAATTAAGATGTCACCGACATAAGTATAAGCAGTTAATTATAGAGTAAAGATCTGTTTGTGTACTTATGTAGATGGCTCGTACAAAGGTTGTGGCAATCCCTTTCTCCACCAGCGAAGCTGGACCACCCCGTAAAGAGAATGGGTCTTCTGAGAAGAGGAAGCAGAATCATGGTGGAGATACATCTAAGAAGAGAAAGAGGCCTGAAGAAGCTGTGCACGAGGCCTCCAACCCTGAACCAATGCCCGACATTAACCTAGAGCAAGGGGAAGAACCAGAATATGAGGAACACCAGGTGTATGAAGAGGAAGCCTGAATGGAGGATGACCAACCTAGTGGTCAAGAACCAACCATGGTGGTTCACACAACAGATGTAGTTTGGATGGAACAACAGAAATAACTGACTGAGGCTATCTGTGCCCTGGATCTTAGGGACATGGCTAGGAATGAGTATGGTGAGCTACTTCCTATTCAACCTCGACTAGGAGCCACCATCCTGGACTTCGTCAAGCTGAACATCGAGAAGTTCTGGGGAGAAGATAAGACTGAAGTGGTCGACAAGGTAGAAGCTTGGCTTCTTGCAGTCAAGAATGGATTCTGGATGCTTGAGGTACAGCTGAATAAAAAGGTTCTATTTTCTACTCACCTTTTGGAAGGTGCAACCAAGATATGGTGGCAGAACCATATCACAGGAGGAGACCTAAGCGAGGAACTGATGGCATGGACTGACTTCAAAACCATCTTCACCGCCAGATTCATCCCCGTTTCAGCCAAGAAGGAGAACGAGCGAGAATTCACCAACATGACTCAAGGAAGTTCATCAGTTGTGGTCTTTGGTCACAGGTTCCGCATCCTGGAATGCTTCAGACACATGATGGATGAAGAAAGAAGGGTGGACCACTTCATAGAGTGTCTTTACCCTGCCATCAAGCCACATGTGATGGCTAGTAAGCCAAAGATCTTCTCTGAAGCCTATAATACTGCCTTGGACATGGAAAGGACGGTGATGCCTGCACAATATCCCTCCAAAGGATACCTAGGTTTCACTAAAGGAGATCAAGGTCAGAAGAACAATCATAAGAAAGGTCACGGGCATCACCAAGCCAAAGGAAGACATGGAGGGAAAGGGAAATCCCATCAAGAGAACAACCGACCTTGATGCCGCACCTGTGGGAGATGGCATACCAGTGAGTGCCGCCACAAGAAGAGGGTCTTCTACTGATGTCAGTAAGAGGGACACTTCATCGCCAGTTGCCCTCAGCCTGAACTAAGAGGACCTTTGGGGTCTCATCCTGTTGCAGCACAACCAGTCGCTGCAGCACCTCCAGCCGGAGCACCCCCAGCTGGAGAGAGGAGACAAGCTAGAGTGTTTGCCATCGACAATGAAGAAGCTCAGGCGAATGTTAATAGGCTGATCGAGGGTAATAACCCTTAGATGTTTTTCCTTTTAGTTCAGTAGATCATGTAATAGCTTTCTAATATGGTACAAACTATGTAGGCTTGCTGGAAGTCATGGGACAAAATGTAAAATCACTTTTTGATTCTGGTTCTACTAATACTTTCATTTCAATAAATCTAGAAACTATGCTTGGTCTGGATATCAAGGATTTGGATTATGTTTTGGATGTCACAACCCCAAGTGGTCATATTTATACCTATCTTTTGAAAACCCCAGTTTTACCAGTTAAGTATATGAACCATGAGCTTCCCACTGACTTCATCCTTCTCGATATGAATGATTTTGATGTAATCATTGGTATGGATTGGCTTTCTACCTATAGGGCCTAGATTTACTGTAGAGAGAAGAAGACTCTCATTAGGAAAACTGGCCATCCACACTTCACCATTCGAGGAAGGAAGGATGCGACAACCAGCCTTTATGTGTCCGCTTTGAAAGATGAATGGATTCTATTCAAGGGTTGTCGAGTCTACTTAGCCATAGTTACCATACTGGAGGTTAAGGGACAATCTTTAGAGGAGATAGAGGTGGTTCAGGAGTATGTGGATGTGTTTCCAGATGATCTACCAGGGATTCCCCCTGAGAGGGCAGTAGATTTCTCTATTGAGCTAGCTCCTGGGACTAACCCTATATCTAAGGCACCCTATAGAATGGCCCCTGTAGAGTTTCTTGAGCTAAAAAACCAGTTGCAAGAGTTTTTGGATAAAGGCTTCATCCGGCCCAGTACATCACCTTGGGGAGTGCCAGTCCTCTTTGTGAAAAAGAAGGATGGGTCGCTTCAGATGTGTATTGACAATCAGATGATTAACCAAGCAACCATTAAGAATAAGTATCCTTTTCCTAGAATAGATGACCTGTTTGACCAAATCAAATCAGCTCGAGTTTTCTCCAAGATCAATTTGAGGTCAGGATACCACCAGGTGAGAGTGAGAAGTGAGGATATACCTAAAATGGCTTTTCAAACCTGATATGACCACTATGAGTGTGTGGTCATGCCGTTTGGATTATCCAATGCATCGAGTGTCTTCATGAACCTCATGAACAACGTGTTCCAACCTTTCCTTGACTGTTTTGTGATAGTGTTCATAGATGACATCTTAGTGTATTCGGATGACCTAGAATAACACCGTGAACACCTGGGTAGAGTCCTTGATATCCTGAGAAAGCATAAGTTTTTCAGAAAGTTCTCGAAATGTGAGTTTTGGTTAGACCGAGTCATGTTTCTTGGAAACATCATCTCAGGAGGAACAATCGTTGTAGATCAAGCCAAAGTATCGACAGTTCGAGACTGGCCGGCACCAAAGAACCCCTCCGAGATTTGTAGCTTCTTGGGGTTGGCCGGATACTACCGTCGCTTCATCAAGGATTTCTCAAACACTGCTTTGCTGTTGACCATGTTAACCCGGAAGGATGTGAAGTTCGTGTGGTCTGACATATGTGAAGCTCGCTTCGAAGATTTGAAGGAGAAGCTGACCACCACTCCTATGCTAACTCTACCTTCTGGCAATGAGGGTTACATGATATTCATCGATGCTTCCAATATGGGACTTGGCTGTGTGTTGGAACAAAATCGGCATGTAGTTGCATATGCTTCCAAACATCTTAAGCCGAATGAGGTGAATTACCCGACACATGACTTGGAGTTAGCTGCTATCATCCATGCTTTGAAGATATGGCGGCATTACCTATACGGTGCTACCTTCAAAATCTTCACCGGCTATAAGAGTTTAAAATACCTGCTAACACAGAGAGACCTGAACCTACGAAAATGACGATGGATGGAGTACATGAAGGATTATGACTTCACCATCGCCTACCATCCTGGTAAGGTGAATGTCGTGGCTGATGCTTTGAGTCGGAAACAACTTAAGTATGCAGCTGTTCTATCTAGTCAGTGGAAGAGTTTGGAGGAGCTTGTGGAATGGACTCCACAACCGTTAGAGGACTGAGTTTGGTTGGCTAATATTTGAATTCAATCTGAGTTGTTGAGTGAGATCATAGCAGCACAATTGACCAGTGAAGAGCTAGATAAGATGAAAGGTTTGATGATGAAGACACAGACTCGTTTATCCGTGGGAGTAGATGGAGGAATCAGGTTTGAGAATCGTATATGGGTTCCAGTGGATTCATCAGTAAAGAAACGTATCATGCAAGAGGCTCATGGGTCCAAATACACCATGCACCCAAGAACTACTAAGATGTTCAAGGACCTACAATGGATTTTCTGGTGGCCATGAATGAAGAAAGACATTGCGGCATGGGTGGCCAGCTGTCTTACGTGCCAAATGGTGAAGGGTGAACACCAACGACCCAACAGACTTTTATAGTTGATAGAAATTCCATAGTGAAAATGGGAGCAGATCACCATGGATTTTGTGGTGGGTCTACCCCTGTAATGCTCGGGCCCAGTGCCCAAGGCTCTAGTAGAGTTTCAGGAATGACGACTGGCCCCACAGACCACAACTAGCCTTAACTACGCGCTTTGTCCTCACTCACGCGCATGCTAGGATCAACTTCCCGACATGTCACCCATCCCAGTACTGCTCCAAGCTGAGCACGCTTAACTATGGAGTTCTTAGTGATGGGCTCCTGGAAAAGGAGGTGCACCTTGGTGATATGGGTAGTCCAATCATTCCTTTTAAGATCATGTTATCCGAGGCCTCAAATCCTGGGATGTTACAATCTCCCCCACTTAGACTCTTGACGTCCTCGTCAAGGCTCAATTATAAGGCCTCATAATCTCTTCCCCATTTCAGTGCAGACCGACAATGGCCCATGGACACCCAGCTCCCGATCACAGAATACCAGCGCAAGGGTGGCTACGTCAACCATGGACAACCCTTTCCTACATGCCTAGACCTCACGACTCAAGACTGGCATGCCATGCCCATGTGGGCCCACCTACTGGAGGGGAATTGGCTCTGATACCATTTGTAATGTCCAGGCTCACTGCCCAAGGCTCTAGTAGAGTTTCAGGAATGACGACTGGCCCCACAGACCACCACTAGCCTTAACTACATGCTTTTTCCTCACTCACGCGCATGCTAGGATCAACTTCCCAACATGTCACCCATCCCAGTACTACTCCAAGCTGAGCACGCTTAACTATGGAGTACTTAGTGATGGGCTCCCGGAAAAGGAGGTGCACCTTTGTGATATGGGTAGTCCAATCATTCCTTTTAAGATCATGTTATCCGAGGCCTCAAATCCTGGGATGTTACAACCCCGGACCAAGAAGGGTCATGATGCGATCTAGGTCGTGGTAGATCATCTTACCAAGTCAGCACACTTCCTTGCCTTGAAGACCACTGCTAAGGTGACAGACCTAGCTGAGCTATATATCAGAGAGATAGTGCGATTGCATGGTGTACCATGATCGATCATTTCAGATAGAGACCCAAAGTTCACTTCCAAGTTGTGGAAGCAAGTTCAAGAGGAACTTGGTACCAGGCTGAAGTTTAATACAACTTATCATCCCCAAACAGATGGTCTAAGAGACTTCACCTACAACAACAACTAACAAGCCAGTATCGGGATGCCTCCGTATGAAGCTTTGTACAGATTACCGTGTCAGTCCCCACTTCACTGGGATGATGTGGGTGAGAGGAACTTGTTGAGGTCAGATGAGCTCCAAGTGTATGCTGATAAAGTGGCTTTGATCAAGCAAAGGTTGAAGAGAGCCTAGGATCGATAGAAGTTGTATGTTGATGCAAAGCGGACTGATGTGCATTTCACTGTGGGAGAGCATGTGTTTTTTAAAATCCGACTTCTCCGAGCTATAGCTAAGAATAGAGGAAAGCTGAGTCCCCGATACGTGGGTCCGTTTTAGGTGTTAGAACGGATTGGTGAAGCTACATACCATTTGGCGTTACCCCCTCAGTATAGCATGATGCATTATGTGTTTCATGTGTCCAACCTGAAGCGATATGTGCAAGATCCAAGCCATGTACTAAGCATTGAACCTATTGAGCTTCAAGGGAAGCTGACTTATCCTGAGTCACCTTTACAGATTCTAGATACCAAGGTGAAAGAGCTCATATGCAAGAAAATAGAGATGGTAAAGATTCTTTGGAAGCACCATGGAGAGGATGAGGCCACATGGGAGCTAAAGGCGGACATGGAGAAAGCATACCCTGATTTATTTGTTTGATTACTTGAATTTTGAGGGCAAAATTCCTATAAGGAGGGGAGGATGTTATAACCTCAGTTTCTTGAATATGTAAAGAAAGATGTGATTCTCTTTTAATGAATAAATGAAATCTTTTTCTTTGATTTGCAATATATTTCATATAAAATGACCTTGATTGATTGATGGTGGGCTTTGTTGGCCATTGAGCCCATTTGAAAAGAAAAGAGAATAGAAAAGGAAAAGAAATTGATTAATAAAAGGGAAATGTGAGTAATTGACAATTAAAAGAAGATAAAGGAAAATATATATTCCCCAATATGGGAATCCATGCCTTTGAGATTTCTTGAGGTCCAAGGGACCCAAAATAACAAGATAATGGCAAAGGGAAAGGAAATAACAATTAATTTTGAATTAATTAATGAATAACTTGGGATAGAAGGAAGCCTTCTCACCCATTGCTTTTTGTTTCCCAAATTTCGTATAAAGCTATATAATGCCAAGACAAACCTTCCCTTAAATTTCGAGTTAAATAGGAGTTGTGGTTTGGGAGATATTGATTTTCCAAGTTTTCTCCAATTTGGGAATTATTCCGAATTAAAGCAATACATCTTTTCCCTTGTGTTTGATCGCGGATGATGAGATCCGTTGGATCTTAATCCAACGATGGACTGTCATCATCTAAGTCCCAAGAGGACTAGGACTCTGTAAGTTCCAGGGGAACTTTCCCACCTTGTTTTCTCATTATCCAGTGGACATGCCAGCCTGGTATTGGTCCTATATTAGATTCGGGAGAGAGAAATGAAGGGATTCATCCCTGGTTCGATTAGGATTGATCGAGGTTTTGGGAAACTCCCAAATCTCGCAATACCTGTCCCGGCCCTATATATAGGGGAGGGTGATCTAAGGCACCAACATCCCTAATTGCTAGTTCAATCGCTGTGGAAGAGATCAAGGATCGTCTTCGTGCCCTTAATTGCTCCGACCACCTCGACCTTCTCCTCTGTTCCAGTGGTGTACATCGCCGGAGTCCGGCGAGTAGGGGATGATGTTGGCGCGTGATCGGCGAGCAATTGAACCCCTGGGAAACTTTGACGAAGGGAGACAGAGCTCCCTATTCAGTTAACTCATTCGCAGGAGGCCTATATCCGACAGTCAACCCTTGCATTGACCACCCGGACCTGCTTGCTCGTCGCAAGGAGGAAGACGAAGACCTAGTGGTCTTTTACACTCTTGTCCCTCCGCGCCTTCAGTCAAGGTAAGGGTGTCTTGGTATTTTAATTCTTTTAATCACATGAGGCACATGGAATCCTAGTCGCTGGATCCTCAAGTGGACCAGCGGACCACGGATCCAACACTCCTCGTTTTTCTGAATTAGTCAATAAAGTAATCAAAAGGAGTTTTCTTAATAAAATCATATATGTTGATAGGAAACTCGGATGAAGAAAGTTAATACATGAAAAATAATCAGAAAAACACGAGGAACACATTAAAAATAGTTTGGAAACCTAAATCAGTATCTTTTTGCAAAAATATCTAATATGGATGGAAAAGGGTATTAATTTGTGGGTATTAACCCTATTTGATGATCGAAAATAGATTTAATCTTGCAAGTGTGTAAACTCGAGCATTATTAATTGGTTTAATGATTAAGGTAGATTTTAACCTGTTTTGATGATGGAATTGCAAGGATTAGGATTTTAAACCTAATATGTTGATTAAAACCCTTAGAAACCCTAGGTGAGGGAAAAAGGGAAGAAAGGATATAATAATCCAAAAATTAGGGTTTTGTGGACCAAACCTGATCTTAAGGATCTTAATAGAAAATGAGACAAGATAATTAGGGTTTGATGGATATTTCGATAAAAGTAAAATAAAAGTGGTAAAAAGGGAATGAAACCCTAATTTTCAAGAAACCCTAAAATTAGAATAGAAATCCTAAGGAATAAGATGAAATTGGATAAATATTGATAAAAGGAAGTTGGAATGTTTATTTTAAGATTTCTGTGCACTTTGCTTACAGAATTCTGTCTCCAAATCTGTAGTACATGTATGTGGTTACGCCTATGAATATCCTAAATTAGTTTCCCGAGGATTTTTGAGGTTTTATCAATGACTTGAATTAAAATGTTGGTTGTATTTAATTCTTGCAAATTATAATGTGGATATGACTATCACCTAAGATATGTGCCTGCAGTGACTTCACTACAGGTGAAAAGTTATTAGAAGTACATACTCCCTATATTATGGAAGAATTAGATGATGTAAGAAAACAATGGGCAAAAGCCTTACAAGTAGTAGGAATTTTTTATTATGATTGGAATACTGATGACGATAATGACGATGATGATAATAAGAAAGAATGATATTTCTAAATTTTGTTCTCATAATTATTTTTGTATTTGATGACATTTTAGTTTGTCTATATAATATCTTTGATTGATTATGTTAGGCTGGTCAGCCTGATCTAGGTTCTTGGGTGCATGTTGAGGATGAAAAAATAGCAAAAATGGAAACTTAATATAAACTTAATATAACGAGGACATGCACACTATCTATCATGAGTTGACCCGAACTAGAATAGACTTGACTTGAATTGACTGATACATCATAATGTTTTAATAAATTTAAAAAATAATTTGAAATAAAAAATATTACAAATCTACAAGTCGACCCGAGCTAGACTTGACCGATCCCAACCTGAACAGACCATCCCGGACACCAAATGAAACCCAAACCTATCCCCTAAAAACCTGAGTTTTTGGGTCGAGTAGGATTTGGCCGGGTTGGATCGAGGTTTAATGACATCCCTGATTTGATGGTGGGGTTAGTGTTTTCGAAAACTTGGGGTTGTTGTTTTTTTGGAAAATAGAGGGGGTTTCACGGAAATGAACTCGAAAAAGATATGATGAAGCTTCTTCGAACTTCAGGGAGAGTTGACATTACAAAAAACACGGGATGCGGCTGTTATGTGGGTACTAAATACACGTGGTCATCGTCCCGCAGCCTACTGTCACCTACCGCCGAACGACCGCTTCCTTGTCGCATATTATCGAGTCACAACAGGCTCACAGCTAATCAATTATGCAGATACTACTACGCCCTATGGATCTCCATTTGGCCGACGTAACACGCAGCGGAAAAGCGGGTACAAGCTTCATTTGTTAGTCGTCACGCAAATTATTAGACAGGCGATTAAGATATTATCATATTGCTCACTCATCTAACTACCCTCCATTTTTAAGCATTGTTACTGGAATAAAAACTAATATTGAATTGTGCCCGAAGGCAGATGCTTGATGCCAAGTAGGCCAACGCTCTTGCCTCTTGTCCCTCGACGCTAGGCCGCTACATGGCTATATAAACAGGTCGAGACCCTGCGTATCTCTCCACCAAATCACTTCCACCCCACCAATCACCACTAACATCTCATACATATCCTTCCGCTACAGCCAAGACTGCCGGCCGGCAGGGTGTCGCGGCAGGCAAACATGGCGGCCAAGATGGCCGGCATGGCCTGGCTACTAGCGGCGGTGCTCTGCATCTCCGCCGTGTCTGTCATGGCCGAGGACTACAGCCACTCTCCGCCTTACAAGTACAGCTCTCCACCCCCGCCACCATACAAGTACGAGTCTCCCCCGCCACCGCCTTACAAATACGAATCCCCTCCGCCACCACCTTACAAGTACAAGTCTCCGCCACCTCCACCATACAAATACGAGTCGCCGCCTCCTCCACCCTACAAGTATGAATCCCCTCCGCCGCCGCCATACAAATACAAGTCCCCGCCGCCGCCGCCCTACAAGTACGAATCACCCCCTCCACCACCATACAAGTACAAGTCTCCACCGCCTCCACCATACAAATACGAGTCGCCGCCTCCCCCACCCTACAAGTACAAGTCCCCGCCGCCACCGCCCTACAAGTACGAGTCTCCTCCTCCTCCGCCGTACAAATACAAGTCCCCGCCCCCTCCGCCATACAAGTACGAGTCTCCTCCTCCCCCGCCCTACAAGTACAAGTCCCCACCACCACCGCCATACAAATACGAGTCTCCACCTCCACCTCCCTACAAGTATGAATCTCCACCTCCACCACCATACAAGTACAAGTCTCCTCCACCACCTCCCTACAAGTATGAATCTCCACCTCCACCACCATACAAGTATGAATCTCCACCTCCGCCGCCGTACAAGTACAAGTCACCACCACCACCGCCATACGTCTACAAGTCTCCTCCTCCTCCTCCTTACAAGTACGAATCTCCACCACCACCTCCTTACGTTTACAAGTCTCCCCCTCCTCCTCCCTACAAGTATGAATCTCCTCCTCCTCCGCCATACAAATACAAGTCGCCACCTCCTCCTCCATACAAGTACGAGTCTCCTCCTCCTCCACCATACAAGTATGAGTCACCACCTCCTCCACCTTACGTCTACAAATCACCACCTCCTCCACATTACGTCTACAAGTCACCACCTCCTCATCCCTACGTTTACAAGTCACCACCTCCCCCTCCCTACAAGTATGAGTCTCCCCCTCCTCCGCCATACAAGTACAAGTCACCACCTCCTCCGCCTCATTACGTCTACAAGTCCCCACCACCACCGGCATACGTCTATAAGTCCCCGCCACCACCAGCATACGTCTACAAGTCCCCGCCACCACCAGCATACAAGTACACTTCCCCGCCTCCGCCTACCTACTACTACACCTCCCCACCACCACCTAACACCTACTGGAAGAGCTACCCTTCCCCGCCTACTGAGTACTGGCACAAGTATCCTTCTCCTCCTACTGAGTACTGGCACAAGTACCCCTCGCCGCCGACCACCTACTGGAAATCGCCGGCACCAGCATACTACTACAACTCACCACCGCCACCGGTGTACTACTAGTGATGAACTGTGCGAGCTGGAGTCACTCCTGTTGACGAGCCACCGTATAATTCGGCGATGAGAGATCCCTTCTGCCGATCACCAGCTTTGTTGTTGTGTTAATTCGTTTTGTCTCTGTATTTTCCTCTTGTCGATCCGTATACCTTTACATATTTATACTTCTGTGTCACTACAAAATAAAGGTTTATTTGCAATAAAACAAAGACTGTTTGATTATTGACAACGCTCCAACATTCTGCAGATCTGACATGCTGTCCATGTTGAGATGTTCGTTAAATATAAAAGTGATTGATTCCTTGCACATTACAAACGCAACTCGTTGGTGGCAAAAGCCAAAGTGGCCTAAGCCAGCTGGTTGACAACGTCATCCGTTTATAAAGTATATAAACGCAACTCGTTGGTGGCAAAAGCCAAAGTGACCTAGGATCAGATGATTCCATCAATTGGGCTTGACACTTGCTACTTGTTTTACATGGGGATGACATGAATATAATTCACCATTTCTTGTTTGAAAACACAAACTTCTGCAAGGGGTTTGAGGTGGGGTACGTTTTTAATGCCCCTGATATAATTCTTGGTTTATACAACTGCTACGTCGTTTTCAACTCATCGTTAATCATTTTAATCCTCTAATGTAATTAAAAAGTACAACCACATCTTCATCTAGTTGGATGTATTCTATAGCCCCTGATATGTTTAAAAAGAAAATAGATCCGGTAAATTTTACATAATCTGAAAAGATAAACACCATTGTATATTTACCATATTTCTTTATTGGCGAAAAGTTTCAATGGTTTCGAGAATAACATGAGTTCAACCATCTACTTCGTCACATGTAAGAGTTTATTTACACATTCTAAGAATTGTTCTGTTCACAGTGGTAGTATTTACGAGAGTGATACGTGGCCCTTGTTATTCACAACTTCGGTTAACAAAGAAGAATTACACTCGTTAGAATTCTGTGGCCCGGTGTACTAAAAGCATAACATAAGGTAGACTTAAGAAACACGGGGATGCTACGATGGAGGCTAATAGACTCTCCTTGCTTAGACATGTGCTTGAGCAATGCATCAGCGAGGGTGTTATTTTACTTACCGCAACATTGGACGTGGATATCATTTCATTAGTTTAGGTAGAGGATAATTCTACTACCATCCCCGATTGCCTATTAGACGCACGTAAACAAATATCAAGGGTGCTTTGTATTCTTGGCAAATTCATTTTAATTCATTGCTACTGGTAGTTTCCGGACATGGTATATTGAACTCTTATGCATGTTTCCCATAGCTTATTTTACAAGGTGATATCCAAAATAAGGTATGAACACCACCTATATGGTAATAAACGCTATGTGTACCAATAATTTGAACAAATTCTACTTCATAAGCCCTCCATAATTTTGACCCACACAAAGGGTGCTAAACTCAATGGTGTGGTTCTCTTTCTTCAACATGAATTTTCCTCCATGTTTTTAGAACAAAATTTGTGTTGATGCTTTTAGACATCTTGGGTACACCGTTATTCATTGGTAGAATAGGTTCCAAAAATTCCTTGGCGTGTTTGACATTTTGAGTTGTCAACCTTTACTATCACATAAACGTAAATGTGGATCAAACATTTGTCATTATCATTTTTGGTATTTGTAAATTTTCTTTGAGCATGCCTCATAGGTGCTAGATATTTATGTGTCATGTTATTTGGTATCAACTCTTACCACATTTCTTAAATATTTTTATAGACCATGATATGTTCTCTTGCTCTCTGTCATGTATCTAGAATAGATGATAGAATGCGTGACATGTCTTCCCTTTGTATTTTCATTCCATACTCAAACATGCCTTGTTCTTAATTAGCAATGTAAATTCTAAATGAAAATGTGCAAGGAACGTTCCATACCCGATTCAAATTCATAATCTTTTCATGCATCATTCATTTATATATCCCTTGTAAGCACCAATGGTTATGAAGTTTCCATCTTCTAAATATTCTAGATTCAATAATTTCAACACAAACTTATTTCTTTCATTTGTTATGCAATATAGATTTGAAACACTTTAATAACTAGTTTCATGTTAGTTAGAAGTGATGATAGAATGCGTGACATGTCTTCCCTTTGTATTTTCATTCCATACTCAAACATGCCTTGTTCTTAATTAGCAATGTAAATTCTAAATGAAAATGTGAAAGGAACGTTCCATATCCGATTCAAATTCATAATCTTTTCATGCATCATTCATCTATATATCCCTTGTAAGAACCAATGGTTATGAAGTTTCCATCTTCTAAATATTCTAGATTCAATAATTTCAACACAAACTTATTTCTTTCATTTGTTATGCAATATAGATTTGAAACACTTTAATAACTAGTTTCATGTTAGTTAGAAGTGATGATAGAATGCGTGACATGTCTTCCCTTTGTATTTTCATTCCATACTCAAACATGCCTTGTTCTTAATTAGCAATGTAAATTCTAAATGAAAATGTGAAAGGAACGTTCCATATCCGATTCAAATTCATAATCTTTTCATGCATCATTCATCTATACATCCCTTGTAAGAACCAATGGTTATGAAGTTTCCATCTTCTAAATATTTTAGATTCAATAATTTCAACACAAACTTATTTCTTTCATTTGTTATGCAATATAGATTTGAAACACTTTAATAACTAGTTTCATGTTAGTTAGAAGTCCCAACTAGATGAAGAAAGTAGTACATCTCATCCTATAAGTACCAATAAACTTACATCAACATAATTATTACTGAGAAAGCAATGGTTACACCACTATTCTATCTTGTTAATGTCCTACAAGTAATTACCCTCAATAGTTAGAAATAACAAGAGCTCAATGTTGCATAGAAATTCAAGGTGGAGGCACTGCACCACCACATTGGTAAACAACTTATTTTCTGTGTCAAGTCAAAGTGAAGATAATTGATTCTCATAAGATTAGACCATTGCTATTTTTTATCTGTGAAACATTTCCAAGATAACTACATAAATGAAGCCATATTGATCTATACTCTTTTATTGAGAACCAGATAACCTTAAAAAAGTAGAAATATTACGTAGAGTTGAATGTGATATGGAAATGAAATGAAGTAATTCTAAAGTCATTGTTAATGTTGTATGCAAAAAAAGAAGAAAAAAACCAATGATATGACTTAAATATCCATGAAAGAAGCAAAAAAACTAGTTATGAAAGAAATGTAATTATAATTTGAGAAAAAGTACTTTTATGCTCCTTAAGTCACAATCTTGTGATGGAATTCAAATGAATAAGTCAAAATTGTTGGATTTTAGTATGATCATTGTCATAACCTAATGGAAACATAATTGAGTTGTAAATAAATGTGAAAGAAATTTGAAAGTATAGAAATGCAATAGTTTATAAAGATAATGCTCCATCAAGAAAACATATATATCCTTGTTTTCTTCTTCAAACAAAATAGGAAGAAAAAGGATTATGCCTTAGTTTCTATTTGAACCACCTTGTTTGAATAAAGAAGTCATGAATAACATAGAGCCACATACAATAATGGAAACATAAAGAAAATGTATAGTTTGTGGATGGAGGAGTGGTTTAGGTTGGTTTAGGGTTTGACGAATCAAGTATGTAGAAATTTTTCTCCTCCAAATATGGAAAATCAGCTAATACTCTGGTCCTTTTCAAATTGTGAAGTGATATATATTTATAGTATAGGCTAAGCACATGAGTTTCTTGGGTTTGGGATGATTGATCGTCTTGTTCCTAATATATAAACAAAATAGAAAAAGAATGTTCCGTCCATTTGATATATTATTTAGAAAAAAATTAGATAATAAGAAAATCTAATTAGTACAACTTACTTTTCAAAATTCACAGTAATTAACGTGTTTTTCAAAAGGCTAAGGTGGTTTATGGAAGTCAAGAACTAAGGTACTTTATGGGAATCAATGGTATTGACTTTAATTATTTTTTGTTTAGTTAGTCAATTCCAAAGAAATAACCAAGACAATATTATTGAAACATTCCATTACAATGCTCACTATATTGCATTTTAGTTTCAACTCTTTAGTCATTATTATTGACATGACTGTTTGCCTTTGGAAGGATTTTATCGAGACCATTTTTATTATCTTTCTAAGAAACATCACAAGTGACTAACTAATATGATCATCGTCAAAGAATCTCATAAGCTTATCATGACAAGTGTAATATATAGAGATGCATGCTTGTATGTATGCCCTTAAACCTTAATGAAAGAAAAATATTATACCTCCCTACTAAAATTGTTTCATAGTTTCACTTGGATCTTGAGATAGACAACATACTATATCTTATCATACTTTTTTTGGATATGGGTGCAAAATAATAGCTTAGTTACTCCAACCTCCCTTAGGAAAACTCTCCTTCATAAAGGGGTATTATTGATTTGACCACTTTCCAAGTAACCTAAAATATGTAAATGTAGTAGAACTACCTGAACCTACTTGGAATGAATTAGTGGAAAAATATGATTCACCCTATCCTTCCTTGAAAGGTTCCATGATAGGATTGTTGCATGAGTTTCTCGAGAGGGGATGTAAATGCAAGAACATGTGCTAGCTTGACCTACCATATAATACTTTAATGTATCAATCATAATATGGTATCCCTAAATACTTTTTATAAAGAAAGAATCACACATATCTCAATCATCCATGGAAGGACTTAATGCATGAATTGTGTCTCAAGAATGATTCATAAATGAAAGAATGGTATTTATATGGAAATTCCTTGCATGAATTATATATATTTTTCAATCAAAATACTAAAAAAAGTTTCAAAATCCAAGATCACATATGGCTTAGCCTTTCCATGAAGGATTTCATACAAGGACTACATTATAACCTTCTTAAAGTGCTGACCTTCCATGAGAGAGTTTAGAAGAAAGTAAGAACAAATGTCAGTGGTACATATACCACCTATGACATCATTTAAGTAGCCCTCTAATGTCGGTTTTGTACCAAAACCTAAGTGAGTAACACAACAGTCAAACATCTATAATGTTTGTTATTTGCAAGTGCATAAACTGATGTTAAAGATCCAGCCTCAATTTCTATTATTCACAAAACTAACACATATAAGATTTGTGTTTTCAGTTAACACCCTAAGTCTACGTCACAATACAACTGGTAGAACGATCGTGCTGACCAACATGACCATTTTGGATAGTCTACATCATTGGTTTCTCTATCAAAACTGACGTGCACTTCCATACCAGGTCACATCTGTAACTGATGGAGGTCTTTGTATTGCGATTTCTGTCATAAACTAATGCTAAAATATAGTTGGTAAAATAATCGTGATGTCTACTATGGATGTTTTGGATATCCTATATCATCAGTTTCTTTCTCAAAATTGACAATTATGTGATACAATGTCGGTGTTTTCATTACAATCGAAAACATAATTATGTTTTTTTAACAAAAAGTCTGCAAACCTCCTGTCCGACTGTTCACTAGGATGCAGAACCTGCAGTTCAATAGAACTGTAGGTTCCATCCCGTGTTTAGTTAACAACATGCAAACAAACATACAAAACTTACAATAATAAACACACAATCCACCCACATACAAGATCCATTCACCAATTTCATTCTCATAACACGTACAAATACAATTCTATTCCTTCATCTTCACATTCATTCACACACATGATACATCATTCACATGTGCACCGATTCCATTCCCATTAAGTATCTTGTCACCTCTCACTAGGCAACAACTTATTCACATGGCTCACAAGGCCATGGATCATTATACTTTTATTCAAACATTTAACATGCCTAACAAGGTGTATACAACAAAAGAATTACAACCCTCCATCATTAGCGTTAGGGATTTCCCTTCCTTATCAATTAGGGTTTCTCTTACATATCGTCTCCCATCATTAGGTTTAGGGTTTTCCATTATTAACCATTTAGGTTCTCATGATCATATTATTAATGATCAAACCCTAATTCATTGCTCCACACAGTTGGGAGCCAATATTGATAACATAAGTATTCAATCATGCTAATATATTCTCATCATTTATCATTAAATGAATTATCAATACAAAATATGAGTTCCTCTCCCAAATTTACCAAAATATGATTACATCATACTTTATTAGCTTGGCTTAACCTTTTCTTAAGGTATGTTGGCCTACACTTATCAAAGTGCATTCATATCAATGTAGCAATTGACATGGCACACTTCATGTGTTACTCAGCCAAGTATATTGGATTTAGGATACATCATGGTGTATCAATCTGGAGGTATTGGACGTGATATCTATCATGTCTTGATGTATCACTTTCCTCATCACCTTTATCTTAAGTTCATCAACTTATCTTATATTAGGGTATCTCCCATACTAATACTTCATGCACCAGTTCATCACATTTATCATGTAATGTATTGGTCACAAGTCACTTATTTGAAATATGCAACCATTGTCAATGATATGGACTCATCTTGAGTTAAGGCATTATTGATATAAGGTCATACATTAACAACCACCTTAGGAGTTTCACTTATCGATATATTAGTCACTATTACATTATTAGGTATAGGGTTTCCCATCTTTATCAATTAGGGTTTACATAACATCACCCTAGATTAGAATTTCACGTCACATCACTACATTAGGGTTTTTCATTATATTACCCTGAATTGGGATTTCTCATATCCTCACATTAAATTAAGGTTACATCCTTACACTGGATTAGGGTTTCACCTAGCATTGCCATAAATTAGGGTTATGGCTCATCAATCTTCTCAATTAGGGATTCATGATCTCTTTATCAAGGATCATACCCTAAATACATATTTTATTCATGTTGAGAGTATTGAGTCTAAACCACTACATGATTATAATACATGTATGAATTCCTGTCTCTCTCTCATCCTTTCTAGGAAGTTGATTAGTCCATACTTATCAACTTGGATCAACCCATTATTCATGTATATACATCTATGGTTATCATAGTGTATTGAGTTACTATTTTCATAGGCATCAAAGGTTAACCACTCAAAAGGTACTAATCACCTAAGTACTTGAGAGGTACACCCATTGTAACTAACTTTGAGATACATCATTACCAATCATAGGGTTAACTGATCTTTCATAGCTTTGAGGCTATTAGGTCTCCAATGGTTTTGATACTTTTGAACCTTCAAACGGTTTTAACCTCCTTGACCTTCAAACGGTTTTGAGACTGTTTGCCCTCCAAATGGTCTTGAGACCATTTGGGCATCTAGGGTTGAGACTGTTTGCTCTTAAATGGTTTTAAAACTGTTTGGTACTTTCAACCCTTGAAACTGTTTGATCAAATTACCCTTGAGACTAAATAAACAACCCATCATTGAAACCGATTGGACATCAAACAGTTTGAGACCGTTTGATCCCAAATGGTTTCAAGACCATTTGGTCCAAACCAACTTGAAGCCAAATGGATCAATTTGGGTTTATTAATCAATCGATTTAGGGTTTTTACTCATTGAACCATCCATCATTAACACCATTGAAAGTAGATCAACTTGTAACCCTTGGATATCCATCCATCCATGAATCCTCTTGACCTCAAATGGTCTTGAGACCGTTTGACCTCAAACAGTCTTGAGCCCGTTTGCCCTCAAACATTCTTGAGACCATTTGGGCTACTTAACATAGCAATCGACTCAATCAATTTAGGGTTTCAACCAATCAATCCGATTAGGGTTTGTAATCAATGGATCATCCATTCTTGAAACCATTATAATTAAATCAATTTGAACAATTGGATCTTCCTTCATCCACATCAGCAATTGACCCCAAATGGTCTTGAGACCATTTAACCTCAAACAGTCTTGAGACCATTTGCCCTCAAATGGTCTTGAGACCGTTTGATCACCAATCGGTCTTAAGACCGTTTGGTCGACAAGTTGAAACCATTAGTACATAATATTTATTGAGGTGTGTGCTAATATGACATCATCATCTTCAACCTTCAATACTTCGAATTTTTATGTGATCTTTGTGGTGATTTCAACACTTAATAAAAAGGAAATTTGGGAAAGAAAAAGGAATCAATATATAATGAAGAAATGAAATCAATAATAATGTTTAAGGGTTCAAGTTATATAACCCGCCTTCAAAGTTGAATCCAAGCTTCAAGATTCACGTCGTCAATGGTGAATGAAGCTTTCTCAACTGTCCAAGTTCCGTTCTCAAGTCTTTTGATGCAAAGGATGATCAAGGTTGAGCATTGAATGGAGAAAAGAAGAATATAAGCATTGAATATCGATTTCCACCATGAAATCAAGGTTGTAGATGACTATGGAGCTTACCTACAGGTTGGGGAGTGTTATCCTCTTATTCCTAAGCTCCCTTGTCTTCGCCCCAAGCAAAGAAAGAAAGTATATTCGAAAAAGAGTCTTTCATGTGGGTGGAAAATGGGATACATGTAAGGGAATTTGAAGACAGAGAAAATGTTATAAAAATCTTTCAATTCCTTAAATTGGTGACACTTATCTCCCTCACTTCATTGCATATGAAGACATCATACTCCCCTTCTAATTCCTCTTCTTTATCCATAAATTAAAAGAAAACAAATTAAGCACCTTAATCAATATAATAATAATATCCAAAAATGAGTGGATATTACTTTTTCTTTAACTAATGTGAGTGGGCACCCTTACTTTTTCTTTAATTAATGAGTGGATATTACTCACTTTAGATATTTAGGTGCCATTGCAAGGCAAAAGGACGTACACCCTTATACAAATTCAACCATCACACTTTTGGTTGAAGGGCACTTCCATTAATATATTTATTTTTGCATTAAATTGAATTATGCTTAAATCTTGATTATTTTAATATCAAGATTCTCTCTCCCCCAAAGAGATTCAAATGAGATGCCCCTCTGATTTTATTGTCTCTAATTGATACCAAGAAACATTAGGAACTCTCTAGAAGTGGTCGTTTTCATATTGAACCCTAGGTTTTGGGTAAATTGCACATTACACCAAAACTAGGTTTTAATGCACAAACATTGCTTAATAAGCTCTTTCTTGGTGCTCAGGCTTCCACAAACCATACCTCTGCATCATTTTCATTCTTATGATGCTTCAAAACTTGAGGAACATTTTATCATGTAACATTTGCAAGTCAACCCCTCAACTTGGGTAATTTGCACTTTAGTCCAAAATGGGAAAAACATTGTTTCAACATTATTCAAAAAGGACTAAAATTGAAACATAAGTTCCTCTTGGGCCTCAATTACTTTTCAAAAGATAATTGCAATCATATAATTATCTTTCTTAAACAAAACATCTAGGATTAAAGAATAACCCAGGTCAGGGATGTTACAGATATCACCTCAATTAGGCACAGAGCCTCTGCCAAGGTCATCAGACCATTCACACTGTTACACGTAAGAACATCATTATCTCACCATGCCTCATCAAGGCTCGTCATCACCACAAAAATATTCGTCACCACAAAAATATCTCGTAAGTAGTGTTGCAACCATCATTAGCAATGATGTTCAATCAATAGAAATTTAGGGTTATAACATTTTAGAAGAGAGAAAGTACTTCTTCAACATGTTAATTAATCAAGAAAGCTAAAAATTTATGTCTTGTAATCAAATTAGGGTTAGGGTTCCTAATCACTAACAAATTAGAATTTCACAACAACAATTAAAATTATGCCCTAATTATCACCATCTCCCACATTCTTGGAAGACATCAGATTAAACGTCATCAACATAACCAAACGATCATGAAATCAGGAAGGCATACCAACCATATGAGGTGTAAACATCTCTAGCGACTGCTAGACATTGGTTGCCTTAGCAAAATTTAGGGTTTAGGTCCACCATAGCGACCACAAGGTCACGAAAACACAACCCATCAATGTAGCAACCATCACCAAGCATCAACATAGTGACCACAACAAGATCAAATCACAACGATAAGAGAATTAGGGTTAGGGTTATAGTGACCAAACCAAAACCCAATCCTCAACCACCATAATGGCCTTAGTGACCACATGAAAATTAGAGTTATGTAGCAGCCAAAATAGCTGGTGTAACATCAAGAATCTAAAGAGTCATCAAGGTGATAACCACATGAAGAAGAGGAAAACCAAAACCCTAGAATCCGATCATCAATTCATATTCAAGAGATAAAAATCAACATTTCAAAACATCACATGCATTAAAACCCCCCGTCACTAAGAGAGAAAACAAAAACTAGATCATGAGGAGAAAACCATCGTCCATGATGTGCATGTAGGAAACATCACTCTCACCATCAACAAGATCTCAAGTACAATAATTAGGGATCAAGAAAAAGAGATAATCTATGCAAGATCACTACACAATCATAAACCCTAGTTTAAGATATCATCATATACAACTTAGAACCACATTTTTAGTGTAGATCATCAACATGCAAGATGAGTGTAACAATAATTGAGGGGAAAGTTATATAACTCATCTGGATTATGATGTAGAGATTACAAACACCAAGAAAGATCCAATAAAGAGAGGAATTCCAAAGCTTGGTTCAACTCCATGACCAATCAAGATCACCTCAAGAGAAGGAAAAACCATAGGTTTAAGAAAGAGAAGGAGAGCCAAACTTTTCAAAAAGGTAAGAGAAGAGAGGATATTTTCTACTGACTAAGATACTAGCATGGGAAAACTATGGATTTGACTACATAGAGAGAAGTTCCTCAAGAATAACTACCATGGGAGCATGGATTCAGACAATAGATGAAAAAGAGGGGTAGAGTTTAAAAAAAACAAAACTAAGAAGGATATATCACTTACCAAGGATCAAAGATCACCAAAGGAGGGTTGCTCCAACCCTAGACCACCACATGTAAGGGTTTGACCACCTTTCTCTAAGTTTGAGATCTTCTACACCTCTAAGATCACAAGGGACGAGATCCAATGATGAGAGAGAAAGAGAGTGTAAAGAAATCACTTGCATGTTAAGAGAGGGGTATAAATACCCAAGCGTAGGAGAGAGGTGAGGGATATTAGGCGTCAAGCCACTAGTGATACTTGTCCCTCCAAAAACTCAACCATGCAATCACTGTGGACACGCATGCATAAAGCATGATAGAATCAAGGTAAGATAGTCACCACTTGAACATCAAAACACTTTTTTTGAAGCAAAACATAGCGACCAACATGGTAGCAAACAAGAATGATCAACCATAGTGACCATGGTGATCATAATGACCCAGATCCAAGAGCAAACGATTGACAAGACTATAGTACATGTACAAAAATCCTTCGACCGCTACAAATAAGATTCAAGGTAAACACATCATTCTCTACACTCAAACGGGTCCACATGCATGATCAACATCACCATCAACTTAAGCATCCATGCAATCCCTAGCTCCAACACATGATGCCACCTCATCAACCAAGGTACAACAAGGCACCCCTATGCATCATTCTCTCCATCATGATGTCAAAACATAAGAGGCACAATAAACATGTGACAATTTGCAAGATAAACCCTAAGCATGGGTAAAATACAACTTGGCCCAAAACAAGCACAAATATATCAAAACTAGCTCAAACATCATCCAAACTAGGCCAAATTAAGACATAAGCATGTCACATGTTATTAAAGCACATCTCATGATTGAATTAAGGTTTCAAGAATCTATGTTTTGCTAAAATAGATATTACTTATTATTCCTCCCACTCTCTAGTGCATGTAAAAAGCAAATTTATGTTTACATTTGTGCTCCCAGCGACCCAACTAGGTTTCATAGTAGTGAAAGTAAAAGAAGCACCACATGATTGTGCATGCTTAGCTAAAGCATTAGCAACCCAATTTTTTCTCTATGAAGATGAATAACCCTCATGCCTTGAAATCTCCTTAGAACTACCATGATCCTGCCAACATATGGCTTGTATTTTAGGAGGGATGCATCCTCATCTTAGATTAAGGCCACTGCCTGTGTTGAGTAAGAGCAAAAGATAGAACTGTGAGACCCCTACCCTTTCTTAAAGTGTTGAACAAGATTAATTATCATAATTGAATTCTTATAACCCTAATCTAACCTTGTGATATGCTTTGAAATCATAATACAAGCTTAAGTTTCAAATTTGGTCCAATTTGGACACTGCTTGAGCAAGTTATGCAATTTTGTGTACATTTTGGACCTTTCTACAATTTACCCAATCGAGGGGTTTTATTTTATGATTTGTCACATGAATTATGTTTCTTAGATGTTATCTTATCATTATTGATCTTTTTGATATATGGGGCTCCTAGTTAAATCTTGGTTTGAAGACGTTTTCTCGAAGGGTATTTTAGGGTTTATATCTGTATGGACAAGCTACCTTTAGGAGCTATCAACTAATGATTTATTTGTTTTGCTTGGAAATTCACGAAATAAGGGATAATCAAGTCTCTATGATATGTGGGGCATCTTGTTGTGTGTGTGCTTGTATATTCTTAATAGTTTGGGGCCATGGACACTTGGAAATATACTAGAACTTCAACTTTTTCTTTTTCTTTATCTTAAAGTTTTAAATACGTATCCCTAAGCACCCAAACAAACCATTTTCTCTCCACCACTTCTTTCCTCCTATGAACCTCATTCTCCCTCTATTCTTATGCAAAGTTTCTATCCAAGGAAGAAGAAAGTGGGGATCTTCTTGGGGAAAAAGCATCTAGGGTTGTAATTGACTTCCTTTTAGGGTTTAAAAAGCTTCCTTCTAGTGATCTTGACCTAAAAGAGTAAGAATCCCCTTCTTTACTACATTTATTTATTTTTTATCCTCCCTCCTACCATTCTACAGGTTGGAAACTTGTTGTTCCATGGTAGAAATTGCTCTGAAGCTCTAAAACCCTACCTTTCTTGCTCCTTATTCGTAGGGTTTGCTCATTTGATTAAGAAAGGTGCTAGATGAACGAGTTCACATCTTAGGCTTGAATTTTCTACCCTACCTGCTCGTGTTTTCTTATATTTGGGAGTTTATCTTCTAATTAGAATCCAGTTTTATAACTTGCTCGATGTTTATTTCTTATGATAATCTTGCTAGCTCATGTTCTTACTTCTAAATGATGATCCATGCACTAAAAAGCTATGCTTGACTTGGATTTTGATTTTTATAATGTTCCCTGTTCTAATTTCAATTCTATATGACCTGTGATCATGTGTACATTATGCCTAAGTTATAATATGACTAGGATCAGGTTGGTTTGACAACTGATGGTGCTAAACACCTATCAACCAACGGTCAATTTCAGGGTTTAAAGTTGATTTCTTCTTTAAACACATGACTCAATGGTGGTACCATTGCAACAACCGATGATGTTGTTTTTATGACAACTGATGGTGGTGGACAAGGGTTTCAAATGACGTTCACTCCTTAGGTAAGGTGTTGGCCTAATTAGAATCTTAGTGATTAATAATAAAGTACCCTAATGATGCTATCAATCAATCGTGATATTAGTTTGATATTCGATGGTGATTAATGAATATAGTGTTGATCTAACAACATATGGTTTCTTAATGGTCACTACTGATGGTGGATCAGGTCTCCACAACCTATGGTGAGTTAAGCATGTAGTTATAGCATCAATTAAGCCTTAAACCAATGGTTTCTTGGGTCATTTGATGCAATGGTTTGACCTATACTCCAATTGATGGTTTTAATATATGAACTTGACCTAATGGTTAACATATAATCTTTCTTCATACAATAAATTGGAATGATGCCTAAATCTAATATTTTGGTCCTAATTAAGTGATTTAAATGGTTTTCTTTATGAGATCAACTTAAGAAGCATATTTACTGATGGCTTGTTTTAAATAAATCAACTTAAGAAGCTCATTTACTGACGACTTGTTTTAAATAAAAAATCACTTATGGGTTTTACCCTACTCTTAATGGAACTTTTTATGTTATTAATCAGGGAATGTCTAGGGTTAGATGGTGACACTTTATAGAGCACAACTCAATGACTTCATAGGTGTTTTTTTCAAGATTTTTATTTATGTAAATGACCAATGGATTTACCTTTTCAACATTTAATGGTTAGAAGTTGATGTCTCAATATTCCCATTGTTTTGGGTAAAGCGCGTAGTGTAATGTTATGATTCTGATGATGAGAATTTGATGGTTCAAATCCTTAAACTTGTTGTATTACCCTTTCCCGCATGTGATTATGATTTATAATCACCATAATGAATTAATGGGTAACTCTAATGAGGTATACCATGTTATACCTTGCATTTTTTGTTATACCTAGCTTTAATACAATTAACTGATTGTAATTGCGTATGAATAGTATTTCAATGACTAATACAATCATGGAGTACTCTCTTATTGTTGTTGAAACCCTAGTATGATATAAACCGATGGTTACACCTTGATTTATTTGTGGGTTCATATTTGAGAATAGTAAGGAATGTGATGGTGATGCTTCACCTTATGCATCCATGATCCGATGGGGATGCCATGCGTTAGGGTTTGGGTATGAGTGCTGATTAGTAACATTAATATAATTTATCTTGTTGAACCTAACTCTAATGCAAATAGATAAAGATAAGTATTCATGTTTAAACTTCTTATATGATGGCATGATGGTGAAATGACCTCCTTAATATGTGATGAGTGCATACTCATTATGATTTTCAATTACCTTTTTGGAACAATTTAATATCTATTCCACATCTTTTCACCCTAATATGAATCATAATGCACAAAACGACTCAGTGATTCAATAATCAAGGTTTTAACTAAACACCTTTCATTTTATGCAGGTGTAGCAGGCAACTCCATGCAAACGGTCTCAAGACCGTTTGGATCCATGCGGTCTCAAGACCGTTTGCTAGAATACACAAAGAACAAGACAAAACCAGTTGCCCAAGAAGTCCACGCGGTCTCAAGACCATTTGGTCCCATGCGGTCCCAAGACCGTTTGGTCCCATGCGGTCCCAAGACCGTTTGGTCCCATGCGGTCCCAAGACCGTTTGGTCCCATGCGGTCCCAAGACCGTTTGGTCCCATGCGGTCCCAAGACCGTTTGGTCCCATGCGGTCCCAAGACCGTTTGGTCCCATGCGGTCTCAAGACCGTTTGGTCCCATGCGGTCTCAAGACCGTTTGGTCCCATGCGGTCCCAAGGCCGTTTGGTCCCAAACGGTCCCATGCGGTCCCAAGGCCGTTTGGTCCCAAACGGTCCCAAGACCATTTGGTCCCGCGCGGTCCCAAGACCGTTTGGTCCCACGCGGTCCCAAGACCGTTCGATGCAAGCGCAAGGAGCGATTGAAGAACTAAAGCCGCGCGACCACGCCAAAACCAGGTCCGATCAAAGCAAGACCGTTTGGCGCTCAAACGACCTCCAAACCGTTTGATGCCCAAACGGTCTCAAGACCGTTTGGTGCCCAAGCGGTCTCAAGACCGTTTGGCGCCCAAACGGTTTCAAGACCGTTTGGCGCCCAAACGGTCTCCAAACCATTTGGAGAAGATATTTCCAGCAACTTATCCAAACCGTTTGGGATCAGATCTGAAACTATAAATAGACCCCCAGGGTCCCCATTTCGAGGGATCGGTTCCGGACGCCGAGAGGCTGCCAGAGCACCACACCGATCAAGTTCCACTCCATCTACCGCTGGTGTTGCGTCCAAGGAGGCCAAGAAGAGGAAGAAGACGGCGCAAGGAGCACATCTTCTTCACCGAGCTGCGTCCACCCTCTGCACCGAGCTCATGGCGGATCTATCTTTCTCTCCTATCCTTCTTGTATCTCGTATCATCAGCGAGTAGTCCTCTTTCGCTGGGGTGCGGGGACTAGCCCCGCTGCCCATGCAAAACATGTTCTTTTGTTAAACTTTCCAAGGCAATGTATATAACTCTTCATTTTGTCGTTTATCGTTAAGCTTGTAGGTTGGTTATGTGCGTGTTTTCATCTTTGTGCTCCCTATGTTGCGATAACTTCAATGCATGGGTTCCTATGTTGCGATAACTTCAAGGCATGGGTAGGAACGTCGTTTAGCATGTTTGACCCTTGACGATAACTTCCGATGGGTTCCTTGAGGTCGTAAGTGTATGATCCGCGAGGGGACGAACCATCTAGCCTTCGGTGATGCTTCTGTGCGCCTAACGCCTGTATAGGGGGTTCACAACCTTAGTTGGATTTTGCATCATCTTGCTAAACGTCGATGTTTGCTCGCATGTCACCTTCCTGCTTGTTTATCGGTTAACACAGCCGACTCCCAAACTAGAAATAGGATGCGATTTCATCGAGGTCGTAAGTGTATGATCCGCGAGGGGACGAGCCATCTAGCCTTCGGTGACGCTTCTGTGCGCCTAACGCCCGTATGGGGGGTTCACAACCTCCGTGGATTTCTGTATCTTCAGAGCCGTAAGACATGTGATCCGGATGGCGATGAGAAATCGGCTGCCTATGGTGATGCTTACGCGGACCTAACGCCCGTATGGGGGGTTCTGCAGCAGCTCTATTTGGAGTGTTATATCGTGCCTGGATTGTTTGCAAAAGAGTATGTTTGTGTGTGTAGCGGTGGTCAAACTCGGTACCATCCCAGCAGTTCCACATCATTGATCTAAACCCATCTTTTATTCCGCATTTACTTTCTTGCAATTAGTTTAATCAAACCAAATCAACCAATTGTTCTAAATATTAGTTTTACTTGGGCTAGATCTAACTGACAAAGATTCTTAAAAATGTTGTCCTTTGGGTTCGATCCTCAACTATACTGCGATAAGATCCGTCCGCTTGCGGGTGGTATTGTTGCACTTGGTTTTGGTAAAAGCTCGGGGATATAAACCCCGAGTGAATTTGTTAGTGCATTCAAAAAGCCACATCAAGAGAGTTCTCTATCCCAAAGGCCGCAAATGTCTATCATCCGGTGCAGCCTCCTCCCATCGAAGCTGCTAACTTTGAGATTAGGGCACATTGGATAACTCTGCTTCAAAACAACCCCTTCTACGGCAAACAAGCTGAAGACAGCCAAGGCCATCTTCTCAGATTCATTGACCTGTGTGCTATGACGAAGCAAAATGGAGTCTCTGATGATGCTATTTGACTCCGTCTTTTCAAGTACTCTCTGGCTGATAGGGCCATTAGTTGGTACAATTCACTACAGAGTAATGTACCCATCACCACTTGGGAACAGCTCCAAAACGCCTTTCTGGAAAAATTCTACCCCCCGTCTCTTACATATGAAATCAGGGGACGAATCACAAATTTCACTCAAGTCCCAGGAGAAACTCTTTTCGAAGCTTGGGATAGGTACAAGGAGCTCCTACGCAAATGCCCACACCATGGAATTCCTAAGAACCAGCTGATAGAGATATTCTACAGGGGTGTGGAAGATGATGTTAAGATGTTCCTTGACTCTTCGTCTGGAGGGAACTTCATGCGGCAAAGTTACGACAACGCATGGAAAGTAGTCACCCTGGGAGCAGAAAACCAAGCCAACTGGGGCAAATCTGTTGGTAAAGGAGTCTTAAAGGTAGCTATGGCTGACGCTATCCCAGAATACAAATCTATAGCTGAAACTTTAAAGTCTTGGTTGCAAAGCAAGATCACATAGAATCATCCCTTGCTGCGATTGGAAGAGGACATTCTCCAACTAGGCAACCAGAACAAGTCAAGTCCACTTCTTTGTTTTGTGAAGCGTGCAAAGGCACTGACCATTCCACACTATCATGCAACGTTCTCTATGATGTAGTTTTAAGCAACACCTGTGGGCAAGGAGATAATTGCCAGATGGAAAATCTTAATGCTATTAACACCAACCCTGGGCAGAACTATTACAATCCGAATCCATATAGGAATCACCCAGGCTTCCTGTACGGAAATCCTTCAGGAGCTATGAACTCGCATCAATTTGTTCCGAATAATCAACCAAGAGGCCCATCTGGGTATCAGTTTAACCAGCAACAGAACTTTGGGAATCAAGGAAACTTCAAGGGAAACTTTTAGAATAGAAACTATAATAATTATCAGAATAACTCTCAGTATCAAAGCTTGAACCAACAACAGGGTCAAACAGGATCCATCCCTTCTGATGACAAGCTATCTACCATTGAAAAGTTATTGCAAACACAAAAAACGATGATAGCCAATCAACAAGCCAAGCAGAAGGCTATTGAAACTCAACTAGCTCAACTTGCTGCTAGTATTAAGCCACAAGCTGGAGTCTTCGCCGGACAACCTGAGAACAATCCGAAACATCTGGAGCAGCTGAAGGTTATCGCCACAAGATCAGGGAAAAGTTATTTGGATCCCCCAACAAAGACAACTGTGGTTATTTCTGACGAGAGTGAACCTATGACAGACCAAAACTTGACAGCACTGGAATTGCAATAAAAGGAAAGCAAGACTAATAAGGGAAGTTCTGAAAAAGTTGTCGATGAAGAAGTAGAGACACCTGAACCAGATATTCCTGTATATAAGCCTCGTGTTCCTTTCCCATCCCGACTGAGGGAAACCAAACTTGACACTAGATTCATCAAATTTAAAGAGGCTATGAAGAAACTCCATGTTGATATACCATTCCTAGATGCTCTTAATGAGATACCAGCCTGGACCAAGTATCTAAAGTCACTCCTCACCAAGAAGTACATCACTGAAGAATATGAAACTGTAAAATTGGCTGCTACCACATCAGATATCATACTAAGCAAGATGCCAAAGAAACAAAAAGATCCAGGATCCTTCGGAATCTCATGTCACATTGGTGATTTATCATGCAAGAAAGGATTGGCAGATCTTGGCGCAAGTATTTCTATTATGCCGTTGAGTCTATGAAAGAGATTAGGGTTCGAAGAATTGCTTCCAACTACTATGACAATTCAACTTGCGGACAATTCAGTAAAAAGACCGTTAGGTATTCTCGAAGACATCCTGGTCAAGGTAGGCAAGGACGCATATGTCCCATGTGATTTTGTCATCATGGACATAAAAGAAGACACCAAATACCCTCTCATCTTCGGTCGCCCTTTCCTCGCCACTGCTAGAGCCCTTATCGATGTTGAAGCTGGAACATTACTTCTCAGGTTAGGTAAAGAAACTCTAGAGTTCAAAGTTTTTGAAAGCATGAGAAGACCAAGTATAAAGGAGGAGGTCTATCTGATAGATTGTGTTGAGCAGATGTCACAACTTACTCAAGAATATCACGAGTCATGCGATCCCTTGGAAACTTCTCTATACGACCTTTTTAATGATGAACCTATTGACCAACAAGATAAGGACTGCACCGAACCTCCCGAATATGCTAAAGGAAATCCTGAAGCTACCTATGAAGAATTAAAGGCTACCGAAACCCCAGAAAAAACCAGTGAAAAACCAGAACCTCCTGAAATGAAGCCCCTACCTGAAGGGCTGAAGTATATGTTTTTAGACGATCTCAAAGTTTGTCCTGTCATTATAAACTCTGGTTTGACGACCAAACAAGAAGAGCAACTTCTGGAGGTATTAAAGGACAGCAAGAAAGCCATAGGCTACAAAATGAGTGACCTCACAGGAGTCAGCCAAGCGTTGTGCATGCACAGAATCCCCATGATGGAAGACCATAAGCCAACTATCGAGCATCAACGAAAGTTGAACCCGAATATGAAGGAAGTGGTCCGTCGTGAGATCATCAAACTCCTTACTGCTGGAATAATTTACCCGATATCGGACTCACCATGGGTGAGCCCAGTTCATGTGGTACCCAAGAAAGGAGGGACGACCGTTATAAAAAACGCAAACAACGAGCTCATCCCCACTCGAACAGTCACTGGGTGGCGGATGTGCATTGATTATAGAAAATTGAACAAGGCCACTCGAAAGGATCATTTTCCTATGCCCTTCCTCGATCAAGTTTTAGAAAGATTGGCCCATCAAGAATATTTCTGTTACCTGGACGGTTACTCTGGATTCTATCAGATTCCCATACATCCATACGATCAAGAAAAAACTACTTTCACATGTCCCTTTGGGACATATGCTTTTAAAAGGATGCCTTTCGGTCTGTGTAATGCCCCTGCAACTTTTCAACGTTGCATGACTGCCATTTTTGCAGGGCTTACTGAAACAGTTATGGAGGTTTTCATGGACGATTTTTCTGTATATGGGGACTCCTTCGATTCCTGTCTTAAGCATCTCTCCATGGTCCTCAAACGTTGTGAAGAAGCACATCTGGTGCTAAATTGGGAGAAATGCCACTTTATGGTAAAGGAAGGCATTGTTTTGGGCCACAAGGTTAGCAACAAAGGAATTGAAGTTGATAAAGCCAAGATAGAAGTCATATCTAAATTGGCAATTCCTACGAATGTAAAAGAAGTTCGCGCTTTCCTTGGTCACGCTGGATTCTATAGAAGGTTTATACGTGATTTTTCCAAGATAACAAAGTCGATGACCAATCTACTTTTAAAAGATGTTGATTTCAATTTCAATGATGAATGCATCAAAAGTTTTGATACGCTAAAAAAAGCCCTCACGACTACCCCCATCATTAGATCTCCCAATTGGGACCACCCCTTTGAAATTATGTGTGATGCCAGTGATTACGCGGTGGGTGCGGTCTTAGGACAATGCATTGAGAAGAAACATTATGTTATCTATTATGCGTCGAAAACCCTCGACGAAGCTCAAAGGAACTATGCTACTACTGAAAAGGAACTTTTGGCAGTCATCTATGCCTTCGATAAATTCAGATCCTACCTTACTCGTTCGAAGGTAATCGTTTACACAGACCATGCTGCTATCCGTTATCTTATGGCAAAGAAGGATGCTAAGCCAAGGCTGATCAGATGGATACTTCTTCTACAAGAATTTGACCTGGAAATAAGAGATAAAAAGGGGACGGAAAATGTTGTTGCTGATCACCTCAGTCACATCCACACTCTGGATGCTGACGGGATCCCGATAAATGACTCCCTACCGGATGATCAACTTATGAGAGTCTCAGGATTCGAACCATGGTATTCAGACTTAGTAAACTACCTTGCCGCAGGAGTCATCCATCCTCAATACACCGGGAACGCTCTGAAGAAATTTATGCATGATGTGAAGCATTACTATTGGGATGAACCATATCTTTTCAAACTCTGTGCAGATGGATTGTATAGACGTTGTGTCGCCAAAGAAGAAGCCCATTCTATTTTGGAACAATGCCACTCAGGACCCGTGGGTGGGCATATGAGCTCTAAAAAGACTTCCTTAAAAGTTTTGCAATGTGGATTTTTCTGGCCAACTTTATCCAAGGATTGTTATGATTTTGTCATATCATGTGATAAGTGTCAAAGAGCTGGCAATATAACCAAGAGAGACGAAATGCCACTGAATCTATGGCAAGAAGTCGAGATATTTGACATCTGGGGAGTGGACTATATGGGGCCATTCCCATCTTCTAATGGATTCTCTTACATCCTTGTGGCAGTGGACTACGTCTCCAAATGGGTTGAAGCTATACCAACCGTCACCTGTGATTCAAAACCAGTCATCAAACTATTCAAAGATATTATCTTCCCACGGTTCGGAGTACCGAGAACCGTGATATCTGACGGAGGATCCCACTTCATTGAAAGAAGCCTTGAAGCTCTTCTACGAAAATATGGCGTCTCACACAAGATAGCTTCGCCTTATCATCCACAAACCAGTGGACAGGTAGAGGTCTCCAACTGACAACTTAAGGCTATCCTTGAGAAAACCATTGGACGTAATCAAAAAGATTGGGCGACAAAAATCAACGACGCCTTATGGGCTTATCGCACTGCTTATAAGACTCCCCTTGGGACTACCCCTTTTCGATTGATATATGGAAAGAGTTGCCACCTGCCAGTCTAACTTGAACATAAGGCATGGTGGGCAATTAAACAAATAAACTTCGATATGAAACAAGCGGGTCAAGCCAGAATTCTGCAACTCCATGAGATGGATGAACTCAGAATGACAGCCTATGAGAATGCACGAATCTACAAAGAATGTACAAAACTTTGGCATGATGGACATCTGAAACAAAAAGACATACGAGTGGGAGACCAAGTCCTAGTTTTCAACTCCAGATTAAAATTGTTCCCAGGAAAACTCCGCTCACGTTGGTGCGGACCTTACATCGTCAAAAGCATCTCCCCCCATGGTGCTTTCTCTTTATGGAGCGACGGGTCTGGCGAATTTATAGCAAATGGTCACCGCTTGAAAAGATACTTCACACCAGCTGACAAAGGCACCGAAATAATGTTGGAATTCAACAATTCAAAGGACCACCATAATTCCGAAGAACTCTGTCGAGCCATCGACATAAAACAAAAGCACTTGTCGGGAGGCAACCCGACCAATAAATCTATTTTACTTTTCCTTTTCAAATTTTGTTCCTTATAGTTAAATTTTCCTTAAATAAAATTTTCCTTATGAGAGGGTTTTTCTTTCAGGACACGAGATCGGATTGGTGCTGATCAGAACGAATTCATTCTCGGCAGTCATACATGGTGTTTCCTTTCCCCTCCAGCTTGAATTTAGGGTTTGCTCGAGGACGAGCAAATCTCTAAGTTCGGGGTGGAGGGTGGGTGGTACGTATTCCACTTCCACATACACACCCTCTTTTCATATTCAATATGTCTCTATCATAAAATTTTTCAAAATTTTGAACAGATACCTGATGAAATTTTGTCCTCCTTATTCAAAGCAAATCCTCAAGAGGACTGACTTTTGAAACTTGCCTGAAATCATCATGTGAAACTTATGATTCCTAACATCATAATTCTTTTTACATAATGATAAGTATCTGTCAAACTGATAGGGATCAAACACGTCGCGCTTCCTAACTGTCTTGTGGAACAATGGCTCAGAAACCCCACCGAATCCGCATCAAGTCATTATTTGAGCAGAGTATGACAAAGAGAATAACCCGGTTTTGAATTGTAAATCAAGTTGCATCCTGATCTGAACCCTCTTCTACACTTCTTCTATCATCTTCGTATCCCTCCATCCATAAATACCACCAAAATAGCCAAACTTGTGCCAAACCCTAAGTTCGGGGTGGCACGCCACATTCCCCATATCCGCTTCTTCCATACCCTTTCCAATAAATAGGGGCGTACCACCAAAAATGCAATCTCGAGTCGAATAAAGGAGAGATCTGCAATAAAAAGATGCCAAAGTGCACACAAAATAAATGCAATCTTGAGTCGAATAGAGGAGAGATCTGCAACAAAAGATGCCATAGCGCACACAAAAAAAATATGCAATAAATGAAATTGCAAAACAAATAAAAATCTCGAGTCGAATAGAGGAGAGATTTACTTCTTCTTTCCATACCACCTTTCACTCCTTTTTCTACCTAAGGGCACAATACAAGCCCTACCATCCTGAACTACACCAGTGTCAGATCAAATGCATACTTGTCGATTCTACGGGTATCTCTGAACTCCTACAAAACTCTTCGACATGCTTGGTGTTGGAAAAGGCGGGGAGGAAGCGTTGTTGGGAAACGAACTCAGGAACGAAGCTATGGAAATACGTGTTTCGTGGTCCCAGGAAGTTGAGGTACTCACTCATACTGAGCAAAAAGAAAACACTTGTGATGTGAAGATGAAGAAATCACACGGATCAAAAGTATTCCATCAGGCAACAATTTCAAATTTTATGTTACTCGAGGACGAGCAACGATTTAAGTTCGGGGTATTTTGATGAGTGCATACTCATTATGATTTTCAATTACCTTTTTGGAACAATTTAATATCTATTCCACATCTTTTCACCCTAATATGAATCATAATGCACAAAACGACTCAGTGATTCAATAATCAAGGTTTTAACTAAACACCTTTCATTTTATGCAGGTGTAGCAGGCAACTCCATGCAAACGGTCTCAAGACCGTTTGGATCCATGCGGTCTCAAGACTGTTTGCTAGAATACACAAAGAACAAGACCAAACCAGTTGCCCAAGAAGTCCACGCGATCTCAAGACCATTTGGTCCCATGCGGTCCCAAGACCGTTTGGTCCCATGCGGTCCCAAGACCGTTTGGTCCCATGCGGTCCCAAGACCGTTTGGTCCCATGCGATCCCAAGACCGTTTGGTCCCATGCGGTCTCAAGACCGTTTGGTCCCATGCGGTCTCAAGACCGTTTGGTCCCATGCGGTCTCAAGACCGTTTGGTCCCATGCGGTCCCAAGGCCGTTTGGTCCCAAACGGTCCCAAGACCGTTTGGTCCCATGCGGTCCCAAGGCCGTTTGGTCCCAAACGGTCCCAAGACCGTTTGGTCCCATGCGGTCCCAAGGCCGTTTGGTCCCAAACGGTCCCAAGACCGTTTGGTCCCGCGCGGTCCCAAGACCGTTTGGTCCCGCGCGGTCCCAAGACCGTTCGATGCAAGCGCAAGGATCGATTGAAGAACTAAAGCCGCGCGACCACGCCAAAGCCAGGTCCGATCAAAGCAAGACCGTTTGGCGCTCAAACGACCTCCAAACCGTTTGATGCCCAAACGGTCTCAAGACCGTTTGGTGCCCAAGCGGTCTCAAGACCGTTTGGCGCCCAAACGGTTTCAAGACTGTTTGGCGCCCAAACGGTCTCCAAACCGTTTGGAGAAGATATTTCCAGCAACTTATCCAAACCGTTTGGGATAAGATCTGAAACTATAAATAGACCCCCAGGGTCCCCATTTCGAGGGATCGGTTCCGGACGCCGAGAGGCTGCCAGAGCACCACACTGATCAAGTTCCACTCCATCTACCGCTGGTGTTGCGTCCAAGGAGGCCAAGAAGAGGAAGAAGACGACGCAAGGAGCGCATCTTCTTCACCGAGCTGCGTCCACCCTCTGCACCGAGCTCATGGCGGATCTATCTTTCTCTCCTATCCTTCTTGTATCTCGTATCATGAGCGAGTAGTCCTCTTTCGCTGGGGTGCGGGGACTAGCCCCGCTGCCCATGCAAAATATATTCTTTTGTTAAACTTTCCAAGGCAATGTATATAACTCTTCAATTTGTCGTTTATCATTAAGCTTGTAGGTTGGTTATGTGCGTGTTTTCATCTTTGTGCTCCCTATGTTGCGATAACTTCAATGCATGGGTTCATATGTTGCGATAACTTCAAGGCATGGGTAGGAACGTCATTTAGCATGTTTGACCCTTGACGATAACTTCCGATGGGTTCCTTGAGGTCGTAAGTGTATGATCCGCGAGGGGACGAACCATCTAGCCTTCGGTGACGCTTCTGTGCGCCTAACGCCTGTATAGGGGGTTCACAACCTTAGTTGGATTTTGCATCATCTTGCTAAACGTCGATGTTTGCTCGCATGTCACCTTCCTGCTTGTTTATCGGTTAACACAGCCGACTCCCAAACTAGAAATAGGATGGGATTTCATCGAGGTCGTAAGTGTATGATCCGCGAGGGGACGAGCCATCTAGCCTTTGGTGACACTTCTGTGCGCCTAACGCCCGTATGGGGGGTTCACAACCTCCGTGGATTTCTGTATCTTCAGAGCCGTAAGACATGTGATCCAGATGGCGATGAGAAATCGGCTGCCTATGGTGATGCTTACGCGGACCTAACGCCCGTATGGGGGGTTCTGCAGTAGCTCTATTTGGAGTGTTATATCGTGCCTGGATTGTTTGCAAAAGAGTATGTTTGTGTGTGTAGCGGTGGTCAAACTCGGTACCATCCCAGCGGTTCCACATCATTGATCTAAACCCATCTTTTATTCCGCATTTACTTTCTTGCAATTAGTTTAATCAAACCAAATCAACCAATTGTTCTAAATATTAGTTTTACTTGGGCTAGATCTAACTGACAAAGATTCTTAAAAACGTTGTCCTTTGGGTTCGATCCTCAACTATACTGCGATAAGATCCGTCCGCTTGCGGGTGGTATTGTTGCACTTGGTTTTGGTAAAAGCTCGGGGATATAAACCCCGAGTGAATTTGTTAGTGCATTCAAAAAGCCACATCAATATGACCATAACCTTAATGTGTTAATAGGTGGTTATCATAGCCACATGGTTGATACTTTCTTACGCTAAACATGTGCATTATGAATATGATGAGGGTTAATCATATCTAGATTCCTTGCATGTTTATGTAATAAAGGAATATTCTTAATGTTAATATAGACCTTCTATGATTGTTTATGAATATCTCCTAGCTCATTATGCAATATTGTGTTGATCTAGTGTATTATATGTAAGTGATGTTGTTGAGCCTTTCTATAAGGCATGGAATGATAATGATGATCTTGGAAGGAATAGTATGATGGTCTTAATGACCTTTGGGCATGGTTGAGCCTTGAATGAGGTGTAATCCTCTTGTGTTGATAAGGATTGATACCCTGTAATATTGTGAAAAGGATTTATATCTTGTGATAGTATGATGACTAGTGTAGTCTCATGAATGGCAAGTGAATAGTACCATGTGATGGTGAGATGAGAAATTTTATTTTACACATTTTATAACTTTTGATGTTGTGATACTTATATGCTGCTAAATGTGAATTAGGGTTTGTATGTCCATTTGTTTGATGCAGCCTTAATTCTCCCAACTGGAATAACTAATCAAGTGGAACTCTAATCATGTAGTTCCCTGTGCCATAGATCCATCTGAGTGTCAGAACTTGCCATATGGTGAAATGAGTATTGCTAAGGAAAACACAGAGCACATACTTCATCTTGAATTCAAGTGTTTTGGAAGGATGATTGTGGTCATACCTAGACCTCAATTTGAGAACAATTGTGGTTGTATCTCAGTGATTATATGTGTGACGAGATTGGAGGACAACTGTAGTTGTACCTCAGATGGTAAGGTATGCATACCCACCTCCTTTCACTAGTGTCGTGACCTATACCAAGGATGGACTAGGGTGTAGTAGCTTGACCTTATGTGTTGCTGTGGCAGACCTGTACTAATCGGGGGCAAAGAAGATCTTAGGAGTCCGACTCTTCCTAGATCTTGTATGGCACTGATTTTGACTTAGCAGTGGTCAGATGGATTTTGAGTGTAACCTCAATTTTCTTAGGGCATAATAAAAGATGTAATACATCCGTCTAGTAAATCTATTTAGGGTTATACATGATGCTTCATATTGGATGATAACCCTTGTTGTTTTCTGTACATAGAGATGATGTTTAATGCATTAAAATATAGTTGATCTTCTTATGTTGTGGATATGCTCATGTTATAAATGTGTACATACAATAGTTATGTTTAAGTTTATCGAGATATTATTATTGTTGGCTATGATTATGACATTCATGATCACATGTTGTTATCTATGCTTATGTTACTATCTATGCCTTTGTAACTAGAGATGCCTATACTGCTAATCATGCTTATGCAGATAGTTTTACTTATATTGTTAGCCCTACTTATGATGTTGATATGTTCAACTTGTTAGACATGTTGATGTTGTTAGCTATGCTTATGATACTAGACTTATTCATGATGTTAGAGATTCTCATGCTGCTAGACTCCTTATACTATTAATAGAGATATGAGAATAGTCTAGCTAATGAAGATAGTTATTATTTGCTCCTTTATGTATTTTGTTAATCATCAGTGATGTTGAGCTTATTTGTTATATATAATTAAACTGCTTAAACTGTCTCATTACCTAAAAATGTTGAAATCGATAAACGTTGTTGGAGGTTATATCTCTTGTTGGGACATGGGTCTCACCCTTGTAGTTCACCACATCTTTTTAGGTAATCGGAAGTGACGAAAACAAATTTGTGATAGCAAAGAGGAGCTATAGTAATGAATCTTTGAGAATGTTGATTAGATGTCTAGTGTGTCCTAGAGTCATCCCTATACTCTCAGGTCCGGGAAGGAAAAGTTTGTATATGGTTTTTCAAATGAATCAGAATTTTGTTAGCATGTTAATGCTTGTTTGTGTGGCATATACAAATATTGTTATCTTGTGTATATATGTTGTGGTTAAGGTGATAGAACAATTTGTATTGATTTCTTGTCATAATATGGATATAAGAAAGATATTGGGCTCTTATGAAAATGTTTTTGAGCGGGAGTTGATGTTGAAATTGGTTTTAATTTAGCCATATTTTTGGATATGTTATTAATTGATGATTGATTGTGTTTTCTATTTTGAGTAATCTCATATGGTGTAACGGGTTCTCACAAGAACTATGTAGGGCATGCATATTTATGATCTCCAGCCCTTTAATAATTTCTTGCAATTCCACTTCCAGTGCATTCGAGCTATAAGAAGAACTAATACCCCCATGTAACAGGCATCTGGGCTATTGATTATGCGGAACCCAAGACCAGCAGGAGTCGAACTTGTATGGAAAGAGGCATTGACAATGACATAAAAGTTGGAACCCATAAGAGAAGAACAACTAAGTGCATGAGAATGCGACAACGTCCCAAATGAGCTATCCATTGAGAAGATTTTCATTATGGAGGATTCATGATTTCAGATGAAGGTAACTATTTTGGAAGTAGGTTTCAGGATTCTATTGTGAAGTTGATCATTTCAACATGTCCAACCATGCTAGCAAGCTAACTAGTAGATTGGGGGTGCTTCCAAGGTATCCTTAGGTAGCTGGACAATGGAGGATATCCAGGCGTCCTCATCAAGGTTGAAGAAGGTGGTACTTGAGACAAGATCAAGCAATATCGACCTGATAAAAGATCAATCTCATAGAGCATACATCAAAGTGTCCCATCCATTGTTGTATAGATGACATACATCACTGACATGAATATGGCATTGTTTATTTTCAATGTTAGTAAGAAGAGCTTTGTATCGAAAAAGCCAGAGGAAAGTACACAATTTGGCTTGTAGTTTCCATTTCTAGATATCCCTCCACACGCTAGGAGTTTGAACCTCTTTGTGTTCATGAATACATCTATAGGCTGATCGAGAAGATAGATATCCGTTCTACTCTAGAGGCCATGCCCAAAGTTCATGACCATAGTTAGCATCCATGATAGGTAGGGATTGAATAATTTTCCATGTAGAGGCAGGTAGGTACTGGTGTATGAAGTCCCAGTCCCATTCCCCCTGACCCAGTCGCATAGAACCAACCTATAGATTATCTAGATCACTTGGATTTTGGAAATTAGGTTGTGTATCACAGATTGATTTACCGAGAAACCATCGATCGATCCATAGCTTGGTAGATTCACCATCATTTATCACTTTGTAACACAAGATTTTTATGTTACCATAATCTGGTATACAACTTTGTGACTCATGCTTTTCAAGCATCTAATTATTGTAAACAAGTAAGATCAAACATAAAGCCAAGTTAGGAGTCTTACAATATGTTAATGGTAATAAATATAAAAATTTACCATGTGAATAATGTCATTTTCATTTTGTATTCCCCACTATCTATTGTGTCACCCTTAGGATCTAGATAATACGTAGCTAGTGTCATGAAGACAATTACCAAAAACACCCAATGATTATTCATGAGTGAAAAGAAGACAAACAAAAAAAATTCAAAATCTATAATGAAATATAATTCTTAAGTAAAAAATATAATTAAAGTAACTAAACTTACTCAACATTGAAGTGATCTATAATCATGCTCTTTCCTGCATTACCAAAATATTTAAATGTGTTAGATCAATATTTGCTAACAGATACATGGTTTTTATGTACACAACTAATCAATGATGGAACTAGAAATACCACATGGGGTAGTGGGAAATTTGTACACACTGTATGTAATAAGCTACAAAACATACATCATGTATGCATTAATATATAAGAAAATAGATCAGCATATATATACAATTAGGTATTTAGCCATATGATCTCACCATCTAAAGTTATATCACAAATGTATTCAACAAGCATAATTAAACATCTCTGATACACCTTGCAAAAATACACTAGTATCATGAGGTTGACCTACAACATCCTCCTTAATATGGACCATCATAGGTGACACTTCTTCAAAGTTGACTATCCATACTGCTAACCCCCTCCAATTAGGACCTAGCAAGTCAAATAGGTCCTTTGCAAGCCAACCAGGTAATCAAATATCTTGAGGAGGAGGTGGAGGATGAGCGATAGGGAGTTACTTAGGCTCTATGGAATGTATGTATATATATTCTCATATCAATTATCATGTATATACATATAAAAAAACAATGTAAATTTAACATGTATCAATATAGACAACTCCCACTTTGGACCATGCAACCACATCATCTTCTGCATCAACTATCCTCTCGTGATCGGGGTGGTCATATGGTAGGGAATTCTACTTCCAAGTATCATAGACAAGCCTTGGCGTCATGCAAACCACATTGGCGGGCAACAGAGCATGATGAATCATGTCACCTGCAAGGCGTGGGTAAGTCATGCCCAATGCAATGATAAATCCTTCTAATAAAAGACAAAATGGACTCAACCCCTACAAATTTGTATAGAGTGTTATATGTATACTTAAACTCAAAATTATCATGAAAATAATTCTAAAACTTTTTTTTTATCATCGTAAAAAACTTATAGTAGACATGTTATCTGGTGGGTCCACGGGTATACTCCCAAACACCTCTGTCCTAGGGGGGTCCACCTTGTATGAAGAGAGGGGCACCATAGGTATAGTGTAAGGATCTGAATGAGAAGCATGATACTTCCTCATTGCTTCCTCTATTCCCTATGCAATCATCTCTTATACCTTCTCGTCTGAGAATCCTCCTTTGTGGATGGATTTGCAATAATGCTTTAATGGCCCAAAAAAGGCTCATATACTGACACCAGCCCTAGTAGCCCTAACACACCCAGGATGCTCTAGATTAGCTAGAGAAACTGTAAATTTATCCTTTGTTCCCTTAGGGATGAACTTGCCTTATTTCCTTTTCTCATAGAGCTCCCTCTAATCATCATCAATAGTAATGGGTAAGTAAAACATAACAATCAAGGTCAAGGTAAAACATAACAATCATCAATTGTAATTGCTTTGAGAGTTGAATTTTACCATTTTAACAACCGCCTCAATGGTTGTGGGGTTTGGTATTTCTCCAGATTTAGTTTTCCTCATAGCTATCCACAGATGGTGGTGAGGTAGAGATGTATGAGTCGCATAGGACTTAGTATTCTCAGGAGTAGGCTGCTGAAAAGAAGATGCCTCCTGTATCAGTTGGCGAAGATTTACATAGCAACCTAGATCCATGTTGTGGTTGTTCACATTCTTTTCACACCTTTCTCTTTGATCATAGCTTAAAGACTAGTTAGTCCAAAACATATGTTAAATATGTAATACAATGAATTCATAAGAATGTATCATAAATGAGGATGCTTAATACCTTGAATTCATTGGGTTTTTTTGAAGCAACAAAATCACCCCACACCTTCAGGTCAAAATAGTTAAATTTCTCAGTGTATGACTTCTTCTTCTCAGCATTTCGTATGTATTCTTTTCTGAGATTTTTCCTATAATTTGTTAGTACCCTACCACAACGTTGCAACACCTTTTTATGATGTAGTTTTTCATCTAGGTCAAATATTCTCTGAAAAGATCATATACTTAATGGAATATTCTTAAAACTAGAATTGTAAATAACTTTAAAAATTGTTTTGTAAATTATTATATCTGACACATAGTTTCTTCCGTATTAAATCTGTGTTGCCTAGATCAATTTTAAGCCAAAATTCTGCTATGACATCTGATTTGCTATGAGTAAGAACCCCTAGATATGACAAAAAAGAACTGTAGTTTATCCCAATAGGATTTTTTGCATCATCAAACTCAACGACCAACTTTAGTCTATTACCCATTTGCTCCATTAACTTGCATAGTGAAATATGGGCACAGAGTAGGCAGCGGAAACAAAAAATTATCTATCCATATTCCCTAGAACAACATGATTATGTCAATAACTATGTAATGGAAAAGATGGTTTAATGAGTCCATACCTAGTCCTGGAGCAAGTCTAGTGATGATAACTCATTGCAGTGGTCATGCACTCCCTATTGCACTGGGACTCGTCTACAGAAGCTCCTAGTCTCCACCATAGACTATATACTTGGGTGGCGTCTTCAGTAGCTCCACCATAGAATATAGGCTGATGTTGTCCTCCTAGTAGAAAAGTATCAACGCCTTTATGGTAGTCTACACATACCACCTAGGACTCCTATGGTTCTAGTAGAACTAATAGGAAAGAGTTGTTCCTCTCATTGGTGTACTAGTCATCTCATTGGTCTACTAGTCACCACCTTGCTCTCCCACAATTGTTCTCCCTTGCTATCCCTCCATTTATCGGGTAGGACATTCTCATGATCTCTTGGTTACCACAACCGGAGAAGAAAAACAATTTTTAGAAGCAATTGAGTTGTGTTTGAGAAGCCCCTAGTACCCCTCTATTTACAAGAGGGGTTAGAGTTAGGGTTCTTAGTCTGTGTAGGAGTGGAAGGGATCGTAATATCATAGAATTTGGAACCTACGAGTGGTGAACTAGTCAGTTTGTAAGCGAGCCAGTCAGTTCACATGCGAGCCGATCAGTTTTCTTTATGAACGAGTAGTTTTTCCATGTTTCCCAATCACATATGAATTGACAATTCAAATCTAGTTAATGCACAACATGATGTCAACACTAATCCATGATGCAATTGAATTTCCCCACGAACTGGTTGTCTCATCCTTGAGAGCCTCACTACCCCAACTGGTCAGTTGGTAACCTGATCCAATCCATTCACTATGTGGACCAGTCCATTCGCTCCCCAGTTTTGGAAACACTTAGCCAATTCAATTTCTTATCAACCAGATACTCCAAATGGTCATTTCAACACATAAGCTGATTGATTGGGAGTCCACTCATCTGATTTGTTGATCAAATTGAATACCTAAGCACTTTAGAAATAATTTCAATTATCATTCATGATTAAACTCCTCTTCTAGGTGAATTCCTATGTGTGTGACCCTATAGGTCCCATATCACGTAAGCAGTGAATGTCCATGACTAGTTTGTGACATCACAAGCAAAGAGCAGTGCCTAGTCACACATTAGTGCTACCCAAGTGAATGGAAAGTTGGGGAACAACTTCAACCTACAATTTGTGTTAGGTGTTACAATGATTGTCTAGTTCCTTTGTCTTTGATATCCAAAATCAATTTGAGGCATGGAATCATTATCCTGTTCAACATTTTTTCCATGTTCCTTGAACCTAGAGAAGACTGTCTGAGATATATGTGACGTCAATAACATATATTAATTCACATGAGCATCCACATGCCTTTATAAGTCTCACTTATCAAGTGGCCATGATATCAAACTCCAATAGGAGGGAGAAATCCCATCTACATCACTAACAGTCAATCCCCATGTTTCATAACTACTCAATCATCACTGTTATGGCGATCCTTATTCAAGATTTTGTTGGATGATGTCAAAGTATACTGAACGACATGTGATGAGTGTAGTGACTTTAGGTCTAAGAACAACTATCAACACCTTTACTATGAGAGATGACTATGACCACCAAGTAAGGTTTCCATGTGTCACAATCAAGGTGAGTCTGTCCGATACAGTATTCCCAACAAGTATCTATGTGCTTGGTTTGATATCACATATCATGACTGATGAGATTTTGTCATCAAGCAGCACACACTCTAGTCTTTAGTGTTACAGTTGTCTATCTGCCTTCCACGGTAACATCTGAGCAGGGACATAATAAGAATGTACATACTCTTAACATCAATATGATCTCATTGTTCAAGTCACATGCTTGAAGACATACATCATTGAATAGTATCATTCTTTAGACATTCATTATGTTTCATCAATATCTCATAACTAAGTGAAATAGAATGAATTGGAAGCTTGTCTTAATCAAATCCTTTATGTAATATGTGATCACAATCATCATTTGATTGTCTCTCCACGCATACATACCAACAAACTCCCACTTTCACTTAGAGCCAATCACCCACAAATCTTATTCATAGTGATATAAACATGTCCATCATGTTTCTACCATGCAAGTGCTAATACAACGGGTAAGCAACACTTTGCTAAAGTTGGTACATTGCATGTTCCCTTTCTCTTCATTTTGTGATTTCCTGTATGAGATAGAACTTCCGTAATATGTTATCTGATATTCCTTGACTAACTGATAGCTCCATTGTTTTCAGAATATTTATACTATGTCATCAATGGTTGGAACATCCATAAGTTCATCCATATGAACTTATAGACCCATATAGTATATTATCCAGTGTTAACAACACCAAGATACTCAACTTCTATTGTACAATTGAACTAAAGGTCTGTAGTTTGTAATCCTTCCAACTCACAACTTTTTTCTTAAAAGAATTTAGGGTTTCAAGATAACCATTCATACATGATTAGGGTTTCATGCCATGTGAGGATTAGGGATTCTATTAGGGTTTAGGCTTCACTAAGATCAGATCACATAAAAGAATAACCATTGTTACATGATTACTTTACCTAAGTAGGTTTCATGCCATGTGATGATTAGGGATTCTATTAGGGTTTAGGCTTCACTAAGATCAAATCACATCAAGTAATAAACATTGTTACATGATTACTTTACCCAAGTATGGTCATTGGGATTTAAGCTAATATTTTTGGAATAGGGAAACAAATCAGGCTATGAAAGTGGTTCCATTTGATTCCTCATAATTTTATAATAATTTTGATATATAATTTTTTTACTATATTTCAATGTTTTGATTATTTTCTATGATTTTTCTAAGGTAGAAAGGTTTTTCTAATATAAAAAAAGGAAGAAAGGCTTACGTGGACACTTGTGATTGGTCCACGTGAGCAAGCGCTCCCTTCTTGGGTCTTGCTTACCCGTGGATCCTTTGCTGAGATGACATCAGGTGATTGATCCAGTTGGCTCAGTCGGCCCCCACAGATCACCCCTTCTCTTACTAACTCACATCCTTGCTCGGCTGAGTTGGCCTGTAGTGAGTGGTCCACCTCGACTTCTAGTTGGCATCACATCAAGTCCTTCTCCTCTTCTGTGCTTGTAGGTTGGAGGAGCTTGGAACAACTCCAGGGATCTTGGAAAAACTCCGGTGAAGTCTAGGCTGTCCACTTCGGGGCCAGGGAGAAGATCTACCACCTTCGTGGTGATCGTCCGAGTCGATCCGGGTTTGCCTAGCATCGTGGCTCCCTGATAACCTCCCATTTTGCGATGTTATCTTACTAATTTTCCTCAGTTTTCCATACTCATTCTTAAATAAATTAGATACAATCTTTAATTTTCCACTCTTTTGTAAATATATCATTAGCCTAACTTTTCCCCTTTTATTTCTTACAAAAAAGTACAAAAAAATTACAAAAGCCCCAAACGGTCCCAAGACCGAATGGACACCAAACAGTCCCAAGACCGAATGGACACCAAACGGTCCCAAGACTGAATGGACAACAAACGGTCCTGAGACTGTATAAAGTCAAATGGTCCCAAGATCGAATGAAGCCAAATGGTCCCGAGACTGTATAAAGTCAAGCGGTCCTGAGACCGTATGAAGCCAAACGGTCCCGAGACCGAATGGAGATCAACCGGTCCTAAGATCGTATGAAGCTACACGGTCCCAAGACCAAATAAAGGCAAACAGTTTCCAAAACCGAGAGAGTCCAAACGGTTTCCAAATCGAGAGAGTCCAAACGGTCTTCACGACCGTTTGGGCCCAAACCTCCCAAACTGTTTGAGTCTCACTCAAAGCCTATAAATAAGACCCGAGGGGTCCTTACAAAGGATCAAGTTTTCAGACGTCCAAAGGTTGCCTCTACTACTCAAGAGCTATTCCATCCTTCATCCAATGCCCCGAGGCTGCCGGTTTGAGATCCATACTCCATCCCAAAGTTGCTTTCTCTCTCATTGACAAAGAAGGTGGGAAGAGGAGGATTCATCATCAAGCAAGCTACGAAGTGTGAAGACCGTTGCTCTCTCTCTCTCTCCTAGGGGTCGACCTTCCTCCCTCCTTTGTGGATACGACGTTCTCTCTCTCTCTCTTCTTGCCCCCTTCCTTGTCCTTGCCATGAGCGAGTGGTCTTATACACTAGGGTGTGGGGAGTAGCCCCGCTACCCATGTTTTCATTTCATGCAATATAATTCATAAGTTTGCAATAGAGATATCACTACTACAGAAACGACCTTTGGCGTCGGTCGTTTAACCCCATTTGGCGCCGGTTTCTGACCGACGCCTATGTGGGCGCCGCTAAAGGTCAAACACTTAGGCGTCGGTTTTTTAACCGACGCCTATTTATTCTATAGGCGTCGGTCGATTAGTATATAACCGACGCCAAAAGTGTTCGCGCCACAGAAAATGGCGTCATCTAGGGCACTTCCCGCGTCGGTTATTTACTAAACAACCGAGGCCTATATGGAATATAGCGTCGGTCTTTTAGTAGATAACCGACGCATAATGTGCCCTACATGACGCCATTTTCTGTGGCGCGAACACTTTTGGCGTCAGTTATATACCAAAAGACCGACGCCTATAGATTAAATAGGCGTCGGTTTGATACGAATATCCGACGCCATTTCCAGGACTGCTTTGGCCACAACAGGCGTCGGTTTTTTGAAAAAAACCGACGCTGTAGGTCTTTGCTGACGGTTTTCTATAAATAACCGACGCCTATTTTTTTTTTCATATCAGTTTGCAGGCCTGCTGTGGCTGGTCAGCAGGATGCGAACCTGCAGTTCATTTTTCTGAACTGCAGGTTTACGACATCCATTGATATCAGCCTACAAACAGGCCGCAAACCTACAAAAGTCACAAGGAAAATTTCACACAAGTACATACATTCAGACATCAATTCAATTGTCACATTCACACATATAGAAACATTCAAATACATGTATTAACATTCAAAAAGTATCATTCATTATCGCTATCAACATCCCAATTATATCTTACAGTTGCCACTGCTTGTATGGCTTTTGCCCATTCTTCTCTTACTTCATTTAATGCTTCCATCGTATATGGAGCATGTATATTTTTTAAGCGTTTACCTATAGTGTGGTCAGTTTTAAACACCTGCAAAGAGAATGATGTATATATATAAGTAATAATATAAAAATAAGATAAGATTGATATATTTCATACTAACTAATGAGACTATATATAATACCTCATGTATGGTATCGTTGTCCAATGCGGCATATTTGATAATCATCTGCATAAATCGCATCACATAGTATGTGCATGCCCAGCCATTGTCTTGTGTAGCACACTATAAATTGAAACATACAAAATAATACAACTAAGCACAATTCACATCAATAATATATATATTCGAGTCGGGAACTTACTTGTACGTTCTGCCAATTTATTGGCTGGTTCTTTTTCCTTGGGACCATTCCTCCAGCCTTTTTGAATGCATCTAAACCCCTACATGTTAATATAACACAATAAATTGCATAAGTAAATAGTAATGTAATAAAAGATGTTAACGGATATAAAAATGAAATATTTCTCACCAGAATAATGGCATTCTCATTACGTGTCCAATTTTAGTGTTCAATGTACTCCCCGCAGGATCTAGATAATAAACAGTGAATGTCCCAGGGACAATAACTAGTAACTCCCAATGTCTACCGCTAGAGGTAAGAAGTTAACAATTAATAACTCAAAATGCAAAATAAAAATGGAATTTTCTTAAGTCCAAATTATAAATAAAGTAAACTTACTTGACATTGAATGGAGCTATTATTATCGTCTTCTTTTGCTGACCAAAAATTATAAAAGCATCTATACAGTATTGTTGAACATTATCAGGGTCTTTAGCTACCAAACTAATCAATGATGGAATCAAAAATCCCACATGATCATATGCAAATTGTTTACAATGATCTTCGACTAAGTAGCTGCAAAACATATAGGCGTATGCATTAATATATAAGAAACCAGATCACCGGATCTTACACAAGGTATATGGATGTATAAACAAGATCTCACCTTATCCATGTCTCTATCATTGATGTATTCAGCCAATCATACATAAACAACTCAATAATATCTTGTATAAATAAAGATCTATCGTATGATTGACCTGCATAATCTGCATCTAAAGAAACTATTATAGGGCAATGTATATTATGTGCCCGTAGCCAACATGCCATTCCCCTACAAGCAGGACCTAACGGGTATGTTAGGTCAGTTGGAACCCAAGTTGGTAATGCGGGAAGTGGAGGTGGAGGCCTAGGTACTCCTGGTGTCTTCTTTTTAACCTGTATATATAATTTCAGATCAGTTCACATCATATATACACATTAACAGTCTAAATCAATGTAAATTTATCTTACAATTTCATTCGTGTAGACGACATATGCTTTGGGCCACAATATGACCCCGCCTTCTGCCTCACCAAGTGTATCAATATCTGGGTGGGAATATGGCAACGCAACTTCCCTCCAATCGGGTAATACATGTAGCGGGCTCACACGAATGTAGCCCTGCGGCATTGGAGTCCCATGAAACGTTGCCCCAGGAAGGGACTGGTAAGCCTGCGCCTATGCAACAACATAGTCTTGCATTCTTAAGTGGCATGGCTTCAATGCCTACAAATTTACGTAAAGAATGTTATACATATATACATATAATCTTGAAAACATATCATCTTGAAAAGACTAGCTACAATGTCATAAACAATACTTACAACAGACGTGCTAGGCGATGGGTCTCCAGGATTACTCGCAGTCTGTGCATCAGGAGAAGAGTGGGTCGCCATAGGCTGATTGGAAGCCTGAGATGCCTGCCACCGCAACAATTCTTCCTTGACCTTCTCAGAAACTACATCGTTGACCTTCTTAGCAACTAAATCCTCAACTCTCTTATTCTCCTATACATGGATAAAAGAAACATTAGCTTCTTATTAATGAATTTCCTTTTGTAGTAACATTCTAAAAAAAGAATAGGTTACCTCTTCTTGAGAAAGTCCTGCTCTGGGTTTGCGCTGGGATGGCCCAAAGAATGCTTTGATGCCAACACCAGTGCCGAGACCTCTAACACGTCCAAGATGCTCTGGGTTACCCAGAGCAACTGTCAATTCATCCCTTATGCCCTGAGGGATGAACGTGCCTTGTTTCCTCTGCTCGTGCAGCTCCCGCTAATCACCATAAACAGAAATTGGTAAGTTAACACCACAAATAATCAATATTCAAACGATTTCTCTAAGAGTTGTATTTTACCATTTTTGCAGCCCCCTCAGCAGTTACAGGCTTCTTTATTTCACCTTTCTTGTTTTGCCTGCCAGCTATCCAGATATCATGGCGAGGCATGGGTGTGGCAGACTCCTGAGTAGGAGCAGACTCCTGAGTAGCAGAAGACTGCTGAGTAGCCGCAGACTCCGCCTGTAGTCTTCAATGACACCCAAATGTCCTCAATGACACCGTAATATGACATTTTAGCTTCACGTGGACTCTTATCCTTTGCACTTGCAAAGTACATAGTCGACGCTTGAAGAGTGACCCCACTATTTTGGATGACACTCTTATCATCTTGGCGCTTTGTGTAATATGTGAATCCATTAATGTCAAACCCTTCATAAGACATAACATTTGGTTTTGGTTTAAAGGCGAGGCATTTGATAGTTTCTGTAATATCATTTGGTGTTTGAGATAGTTGATGTAAGACTTTATCTTCAAACCACTTAGTAAAAGTCTTATTTTGCTCTCTAGCAAGCCACATTGAACTTGCTCGAGGATGTTGTCTCTTTATGAAATTGGTATGTTCCTCGATATAAACACTCACTTCATCCATATTGTGTAAAATATACAAGTGAGCTTGTTCCAACTGCTCACAACTGATTACCTTCATCCGTGATCCCAAAATTCCTTTGCCCTCCTCGAAATTCTTGTCATTATCAAGAGTGTCATTACCACTGAGAAAGTCATTGCAAAAATCCATAACCTCTCTCGCCACATAACCTTCAATAATACTCCCTTCAGGCCGATAACGGTTTCGAACATCACCTTTAAAAATGCTCATGTATCGTTCAAAGGGATACAGACAATGCAAGAAAACTGGTCCCAACATTTTCACTTCCCTAGTCAAGTGGACAACAAGATGTACCATGATATCAAAGAACGAAGGAGGGAAATACATCTCAAGCTGACATAGGGTAACAACCACTTCTCTTTGCAAATTATCGAGAGTATCAGGGTCAATAACTTTACTGCATAGACTGTTGAAAAAGAAACAAAGTCTGGTAATTGCAAACCTTACATGCTTCGGAAATATAGATCGAATTGCCACGGGTAATATTTGTTGCATTAGAGTGTGACAATCATGAGATTTAAGACCTATCAACTTCAGATCTTTCATTGATACCAATCTACGGATGTTGGATGAGTAACCATGTGGCACCTTAACATTTACCAAGCATTCACAAATTTTTTTTTTCTCCTTTCTAGACAACGTGTAACAAGCGGGAGGTAAGTATGTTCTTTTACTACCCATTTCACGTAATTCTGTTAATTCTGACCTTATTCCCATTTCACGTAGGTCCAGTCTGGATTTTATCCCATCTTTAGTCTTACCTGGTATATTTAACAGAGTACCAATGATGCTATCACAGACATTTTTCTCAACGTGCATTACATCGATACACTGCCTGACTGTCAAAGAACTCCAATAAGGAAGATCCCAAAATATTGACTTCTTCTTGAATGAAGAATTGTCACTCCGTGTGGCCATACTACATTGTGATTTCTTACCAAATTCATTGACAATGTCTTTTACTCTTTCATAAACAACATCCCCTGGTATAGGTTTAGGTGCACTCCGTTCATCATTCCATCCATTGAATGCTTTGCGCTTCCTACGATACGGATGAAATTTTGAAAGAAACCTTTGATGACCAAGATATACAGTCTTGCCGCCATGTTTTAGTCTTATTGAATCAGTGTTTTCTTCACATATAGGACACGCTTTAGCTCCTTTGACACTATATCCAGACAAATTCCCATATGCTGGAAAGTCATTAATAGTGCAAAACAACATAGCGTGCAAACGAAATGTCTCTCTTGCTGAAGCATCATAGGTCATCACACCTTCAGCCCAAAGTTTCTTTAAGTCATCAATCAAAGGTTCAAGATAAACATCGATATCATTTCCGGGTTGTTTAGGGCCCGATATCAACAATGACAACATAACGTACTTATTCTTCATACACATCCAGGGAGGAAGATTGTATATAACAAGCATGACTGGCCAAGTGCTATGTTGGCTTCTCAATGTCCCGTACGGATTCATCCCATCTGTACAAAGCCCAAGTCTTAGATTCCTATCTTCTTCACCAAATTTGGGGTACAATAGATCAATCTTCTTCCACTGTGGGGAATCAGACGCATGTCGCAGGATCCCATCATTATTTTTCTTAACATCTGCATGCCACCTCAAATTCTTCGCATCTTTCGGATTTGCAAACAAGCGTTGAAACCGTGATATTATAGGTAGATACCACAACACCTTGGCAGGAGAACCAGTTTTGGACTCCCCCGAAGTCGTCAATTTATACCGTGACGCACCACATTTTGGACAATCTTTCAAATCTACATAGTCCTTTTGAAATAATACACAATCATTCGGGCATGCGTGTATCTTCTTGGCCTCCATTCCCATTGGGCACAACATTTTCTTTACCTGGTATGTTGAGATTGGAAGCTCGTTTCCTTCAGGAAGCATTTCTTTCAACAAAGTCAACAATGAAGTGAAGCTTTTGTCGCTCCATCTATTGTTAGCTTTCAACTTTTACAATCTCAACACAGCGCTAAGCTTCGTAAACTTAGCACAGCCTGTGTATAACGGTATCTCAGCATCATGCACAATGTTTGTAAAGATAGGAGGTGGATCGGTGTGCTCTACCCTACAACTATCCAGCATCGCATCAACGATGTCTGCTGGAACTGGTTCGTTCACATTTACGTCATCGGAGGCAATTTCTTCTTCCACCCAAGCACTGCTATCGACATCTACTGGTTTCAATTTTGAAATCTCTCCATGCCAGTGCCATTCTGTATAGCCTTGTACAATCCCGTTGCACATGACATGACTTTTGATTTCCTCACCAGTGTTGACTTTCAAGTTGTTACCGCAATGCCTACATGGACAGTAGAACCTATCTGTAGGTTTTTTCCAATGTTCCTCGGCAAATCTAATAAACTGATCAAGACCAGATATAAACTCTGGGGTGCAACGATTACGAATGGACATCCATGATCTATCCATTCTATGATCAGAGAAAACAAGTATATATTAGGAAACAAGTATATATTAGGAAAAGATTAGGGTATACACTTACAACCTAAGCGTATAATGTGATGTCATTCGTATATATAATAAATGTTTACCACCTATCCCATCCTTGAACACCTAATCTCACTAGTACGTGTATAATGTGTATTGGGTTTTCAAGAAAATTTCGGCAGCATTTCCCCGCTGTTCTCTAAGTACATATGTACTTAGAGAACAAACAGGGAAATGCTACCAAAATTTTCTCGAAAACCCAATACACATTATACACTTACATCCTAAGTGAGATTAGGTGTTCAAGAACAGTCCCAAACTGGGGACTATCCAAGATTTACTCCTAATGAGTCAATCTTGGATGGGTTTCTAGGCCAACAAACACATTTGATGTCATTCTTATATATAATAAATGTGTACCACCTATCCCATCCTTGAACACCTAATCTCACTAGTAAGTGTATAATGTGTATTTGGTTTTCAAGAAAATTTTGGCAGCATTTCCCCACTGTTCTCTAAGTACATATGTACTTAGAGAACAAACGGGGAAATGCTACCGAAATTTTCTCGAAAACCCAATACACATTATACACCTACATCCTAAGTGAGATTAGGTGTTCAAGAACAGTCCCAAACCGGGGACTATCCAAGATTTACTCCTAATGAGTAAATCTTGGACGGGTTTCTAGGCCAACAAATACATGTGTTGTCATTCTTATATATAATAAATGTCTATAAAGTACTGGCAACATGGTTAATCCTAATCAACAGAGCATTATTAAATAATAAATCAAGAATCAATAGTTTCAAACAAAAGGTCTAGGAATCTTTACTAGACATTATATGTATCCCTAATCATCATATTTAACATACTACATTATTATGAACATCCAGATCAGATTAAGATCATACTATGTTATAACCATTGGTTTAATAACCCTATTTCCGCATGTACATGTTTATCAACTTTAAAACCCTATAATTCATGAAATCATTCTAATTCAATTTAATATGTTGGGATCACATAATTATATAATGACATCAGAATATATAGAAGAATCATAATTAACATGATTAACAACATGCTCATCAAACTAGGGTTTTCTTGAATATCATCTAATATTTGTGTACTAGACATTATATTTATCCCTAATCATCATATTTAACATACCATTATTATGAACATCCAGATTAGATTAACTCTAATCAAATACATTACATGCATTTTTATCACAACAATTTGATCGATGCATAAAAAAGCAGAGCAGCTAGCAGCGGGAAGACCAACCTTGTCAGAGGGAAGAAGGCAGAGGCTCCGGTGGCTCTGGCTGGAGAAGTAGCTAGCAGCGACGGCGGTGGAGGAGCAGCTAGCAGCTCCGGTGGCTCTGGCGGTGGTTGCGGCGGAACGACGATGGTGGAAAAGCACCAGGCGGCGCCTAATCTCAGGCGTGGCGGTGGGGCCGGTTCTCAGGCGCTTGGAGCAGCAGGGGCGGGCAGCAGGGGCGGCGGAGAAGGGGGCACGGAGAAGGAGGAGTGGTGGCAGAGAAGGGGGCACCGGAGAAGAAATAGCCAGAGAAATGGCGCTGGAGAAGAAATCGCCGGAGAGAAATCGCCGGCAGCAGAGAAATAGGGTAATTGCTCGCAATGAAACAGAAGAAAGGGGAAGAGTCAGGTGATCGCGGGTTATAAGTTCCCAAATAGCGTCGGTTGTTTAAAACAACCGACGCCTAAACATCTTTAGCATCGGTTGTTTGCAACAACCGACGTCCAATTGGATGATATTTTCATGAAATTGTTTGGCGGGAACCACCTTCAGCGTCGGTTATAAAAGGATAACCGACGCCGAAAGTGACACTCTTCACGCAAATTTTCATCGCACATAGGCGTCGGTTTATACCTACATAACCGACGCTGAAAATGACACTATTTTTTTTATCAAAATTTGGATTTCGCGGCCGACTTTCAGCGTCGGTGTGTTATAAACAACCGACGCTGAATACAAAGCGGTATCCGTATCTGGCTGGTCTTCGAATATAGACGTCGGTTTGCTTAAACAACCGACGCCTAACATATAAGGCGGAGAAGGGGGCGCCGGAGAAGGGGGCGCCGGAGAAGGGGGCACCGGAGAAGAAATAGCTGGAGAAATGGCGCTGGAGAAGAAATCGCCGGAGAGAAATCGCTGGCAGCAGAGAAATAGGGTAATTTCTCGCAATGAAACAGAAGAAAGGGGAAGAGTCGGGCGATCGCGGGTTATAAGTTCCCAAATAGCGTCGGTTGTTTAAAACAACCGACGCCTAAACATCTTTAGCGTCGGTTGTTTGCAACAACCGACGTCCAATTGGATGATATTTTCATGAAATTGTTTGGCGGGAACAACCTTCAGCGTCGGTTATAAAAGGATAACCGACGCCGAAAGTGACACTTTTCACGCAAATTTTCATCGCACATAGGCGTCGGTTTATACCTACATAACCGACGCTGAAAATGACACTATTTTTTTTATCAAAATTTGGATTTCGCGGCCGACTTTCAGCGTCGGTGTGTTATAAACAACCGACGCTGAATACAAAGCGGTATCCGTGTCTGGCTGGTCTTCGAATATAGACGTCGGTTTGCTTAAACAACCGACGCCTAACATATACGACGTCGGTTTTCCTTAATAACCGACGCCCAGAAAAGTGACACTGAATGTTATTTCTGTAGTAGTGTATACTTTCTTTTCAGTTCGACATCAATCGTTTAATGCATGCTTGTTGCTTGATCACCAACTTGTGTTACCTATTATCTTTTAGTATGAATTGTCTACATTTGAACTATTAGATTCGAATCTTGATTGAATGTTGGTTCTTGATGCATGTAGCCACCATGCATCTGTTTCAGTTCTAGGAGTGTTTTTCAAGAAGTGGAGTAAACTCACTTCCATCGTTGTAGTTTCATACTAAGAAATGGAATCAGTTGACGTATGAAAGTACAACCTTGATAATTTGAGGAACACACTTTGCAAAGGGAGTGATGCAAAGTAAGTGACCATTCGTTTGGGGATGGCTGGCATTGCAACATTTCCACACTTCTCGTAGTTAGTTCTCTGAGAAGAAATTAAATCTACAAAGATACTAATTGTTTAGACTCTTATTGTAGGTTATTCTACTATGTTTTATGTTTTGATGCATGTGTAGTGGTGGCGAAAGCCGATAACACCCTAGTGGTTCCTTAATATTGTTTACAACCTTAAATTTACCTTCCTTCTTACTTTTTTGCTTTTACTTTACTTGCACTTAATTTAAACAACCAAACCAACTCTTGATCTAAATACCAACTATCAAGGAGTTAAGTGAAATTCTAACAATTTTTTATCTTGTTGATCTCAACAAGGCCATTGTCCTATGGATTCGACCCTTAACTATACTACGATAAGACTTCCACGTATATGTGGGTGGAGTTTTTAATCTAGTATAAGCAAGGCTAAACCTGAAGACTTACCATCTTTAGGATTTTTAATGGTGAATGCAATTCCACGCAAGTGGAAGCTCCATCAAAAATTTCCGCCGTTGCCGGGGACGAAGAAATGTTTTAATTTCGTTTATCATCTTGCTAGTTGGTTAGGGTTTTACACTTTTTCTTTAATATTACTCCATATTCTCTTGATTTCATCATATCTCCCGCATCATCTAAAAAGTGTGTCTCTTCCTCTACTCAGCTAGAAGACATGTATGCAACCAACACATAATCTCAGATTCTCCCCTGATCCAGAGTACAACTATGAGGTAGAGAGAAGTTTCCACCGCCGCATTAGACTTAATCGTCAAAGAGCCAGACAAATGGCCAAAGATCAACTCCAAGCTGCACTAGTGATGGAAAGGGTCAACGCTGCTATAGCATCCCTGCAAGTGCAACTCATCGCCGACATGCACGCCCAAGTTCAGGATGAAGTTCTGGATGAAGAGAAAGCCCATATTTGTGCTAAGAATGAAGCAGCCAAGGCTACTGTGCAACTGTTGATAAGGATCAAGCAACTAAGGGACTACGCTATTCCCGAGAACTACAAAGACAACCATCCAGTCCAACCACCACTCATCGACACACCTAATTTTGAGATTAGGACACAATGGATCCAAATAATGCATGACATCTCATTCTGTAGAAGTGCCGGAGATGACTGCATGGACCATTTGAAGAGGTTTAAGGCTCTTTGCAGGCTGGTACCACAAGCTGGAACAACCATGGATGCAGTCATGCTTAGACTCTTCAATTTCACCTTGTCTGGAAGAGCACTAAGCTGGTACAATTCTTTGGACGGGGAGCCAATCACCACTTGGGCTCCCTTAGAATAGAAGTTCTTGGAGAAAATCTTCCTACCTTCACTAAGCTACCAAATCAGAGGGAAAATCAACCAATTCCTTCAACTACTGGGAGAGTCACTGGCTGACTCATGGGAAATGTTTAAAAAACTCTTGAGGAAATACCCTCACCATGGAATCTCACAAAATCAACTCATAGAAACTTTTACAGGGGAGTAAGTGATGAAATTAAAAAGTTCTTAGATTCCTCATATGGAGGAAACTTTATGAGACAAAACTACGAAGACGCCTGGAGAATCATCACTCTCGGAGCAGCAAATCAATCCAATTGGGGGAGGGCGACCACATGAGGAGTTCTAAAGGTTTGTAAAGCTGAAGAATCTACAGAAATGAAAGCTATAACCGAAGCTTTGAAAATCATAGCCAACAAGAAACAAGCCCTCGAAGCATCATTTGGGGAGTATGCCAGAAAGAAGAACCCCCAACAAGCTAAAGTATCCATAGGAACTTGCGAGGCCTGTCATGCATCAGATCATCCCACATTATCATGTGGTCTTCTGTACAATGTAATGATGGATTTGCAACCACCTCAACCGCAGTATGAGCCGATCATTGAACACCCTGAGGATCAAATGCTAGAACAAGTAAATTTCATTCATTCCATACCAGGAAAAGCTTACTAAAATCCAAATCAACCAAGAAATCACCTTGGTTTTCAATATGGAAATCCTGCAGGGACTGCTAACCCGCAACATCAAACACAAGGTGGATCCTCCAACAGACTACCACTTGAATTTCAAAGCAATTACAACCAAAATCAAGGGAATCTTAGAAACAATTTCTAAAGATCCAACTACCCAAGAAATCCCTCTGCATACTACCAGTATACTCACCCTCCTCTGCACCCGCAATTACAACAAACTCAGCTGCAACAGTCGCAGCAACCTTAGTTGCCAGTGCCTCAACAACAACCACTTCAAGGGAAACAACAACTCACTCAATTTCAATAGAAGAATGCCCCACCACATCAGACTGATGAACTGTCCTTGATAACGCAAATGCTGCAATCTCAGCAAACCATGCTGGCTAACCAACATGCCCAGTAAAAAGTCGTAGAAACTCAGTTAGGATAGATAGAAGCTCAGCTAAAACCTCCAGTAGGCATTTTCACTGGCAAACCAGAAACAAATCCAAGGCACGACCAACATAGACCAGAACAATTAAATGTTGTTACAACAAGGTCTGGACATGCTCTCACTGAAGCCATTTCGATCAATCAAGAAGACATGGATGTAACTGAAATCATCCCAACAGAAGAATCAAGTCAAGATGCTGAAGCGAGGAAAGAAAAGGAACAAGGTCCTAAAGAACCAGAGGTTTCACAATATAATCCAAGGATGCCCTATCCTGGTAGGCTAAAGGAAATCAGACTAGACTCTAGATTCCAGAAATTTAAAGAGGCAACGAAGAAACTTTATGTTGATATTGCTTTTCTCGACGCCTTATCTGAAATTCCAGCCTGGTCCAAATATCTGAAGACCTTGATATCAAAGAAATATATGACAGAGGAGCATGAAACTGTCAAGCTAGCCCAAACCACTTTTGATATCATTTTGAATAAAATGCCAAAAAATCAGAAAGACCCTGGCTCCTTTGGCATACAATTCTCTATTGCGAATACTTCTTGTAAAAAGGGATTGGCCGACTTGGGAGCTAGCATTTCAATTATGCCATTTTCCATGTGTAAAAGATTGGGGTTTACAGACTTATTGCCTACAGCAATGACCATCCAGCTCACCGATTCCACCATTACTGCACCCCCAGGAATCATTGAAGATATTCCAATAAGAGTGGGGAGGGACTCTTATGTCCCTTGTGATTTCGTCATTATGGATATAAAAGAAGACCTAAGGTACCCGATAATTTTTGGAAGACCTTTCCTCACCACATCTTGAGCATTAATTGATGTTGAGACTGGCACTATTACATTGAGGCTGGGAAAAGAAACTGTTCAGTTCAGGGTTTTCAACAACCTGAAGAGCCCTAGTATCCACAAAGAGGTTTTCTACTTGATGCTATTGATAAAAATGTCTCAACTCAAGCAAGCAAATCCAGAACCAACAGATTTCTGAGAGGACACTCTAATAAATCCGAAAGCTAAATTTTTGACCAACGAGCTAGTTCAGCAATGCCTGTAGTACTTGGAGCAGGCCGAAAAAGCCCTAGAAGCCACTTTTGAAGAACTAAAATTGGTCTCCATATTAGATACAACAGATGTACCCAAAGCCCTGGAAATGAAAACTCTACCAACTGGGCTCAAACATGTCTTCCTAGATGAAGGAAAACTATGTCCAGTTATCATTAGCTCCTCTTTGAATGACAATCACGAAAAGAGGCTCCTCACGGAATTAAGGAAGCACAAGAAAGCAATTGGGTACAAGCTGACTGAACTAACAGACATTAACCCAGCTCTATGCATGCATAAATTACCTATGATAGAAGAGTTCAAACCCTCGAGGGAGCACTAGAGAAAACTGAACCCAAATCTGAAAGAGGTAGTTCGCCTCGAAGTTCTTAAACTTTTGAAAGCGGATATTATCTATCCAATTTCTGACTCTCAGTGGGTTAGTCCTATCCAAGTAGTCCCTAAAAAGGGGGGGACCACTGTTGTCTTAAACGATAAGAATGAATTAGTACCTACAAGAACCGTTACTGGTTGGAGAATGTGCATAGATTATAGAAAACTAAACAAATCAACAAGGAAAGACCATTTTCCCTTACCCTTCCTTGACGAAGTCCTTGAGTGGCTAGCCCACCAAAAAAGTTTCTGATACCTCGAAGGATATTTTGGGTTTTACCAAATCCCAATTCACCCCGAAGACCAAGAAAAAAATGACATTTACTTGTCCTTTCAGAACATATGCCTTCAGAAGGATGCCCTTCGGGCTATGCAATGCACTCGCAACCTTCCAATGGTGCATGACTGCTATCTTCGCAGGTCTTACCGAAACAATTATGGAGGTGTTTATGGACAATTTTTTAGCATATGGAGATTCTTTTGACAACTGTATGCTCAACCTAAGTAAAGTCCTATAGAGATGCGAGGAAACAAACCTTATCCTAAACTGGGAAAAATGTAACTTTATGGTGACCGAAGGTGTTGTCCTCGTACATCAAGTAAGTGAAAGAGGAATAGAAGTAGAAAAGGAAAAAATTTATGTCATCTCAAAGTTGTCACCACCCAAATACATAAGGGGAGTGCGAGCCTTCTTGGGTTACGTTGGGTTCTACCGAAGATTTATCAAAGACTTCTCAAAAATAGCAAAACCTATGACATACCTATTGACCAAGGATGATGATTTCAACTTTGACCAGGAATGCCTGCATAGCTTTACAACTTTGAAGAATGCTATAATCTCAACACCCATTCTAAGAGAACCTTACTGGTCACAACCGTTTGAAATAATGTGTGACACTTGCGACTATGCCATAGGGGTTGTGCTGGGGCAGAGAGTAGACAAAAAGCCATATGTAATATACTACACATCCAAGACGTTAGATGAGGCACAAAAGAATTATACTACTACTGAAAAGGAATTCTTAGCTGTCATTTACGCTTTCAAAAAATTTCGTTCGTATCTAATTGGATCAAAGGTCGTAGTATATACAGACCACTCCGCCATCAAATATCTTATTCAGAAACAGGATGCGAAACCCAAACTCATCTGCTGGGTATTAATGCTGCAAGAATTTGATCTTGAAATAAAAGACAAGAGTGGATTAGAAAATGTCGTTGCTGACCACCTAAGTCGCATTGAATATCAAGACAATGACAATGTACCTATCTGTGACTCCCTCCCTGATGACCACCTTATGAAAATTACAACTGGATTCCCCTGGTATGCCGACATAGTGAACTATCTGGCTATAGGAATCATCCATCCCTCTGCCTCTCACCACGATAAATAGAAATTCTTCCATGATGTTAAGCAATACTACTGGGACGAACCCTATCTTTTTCGTCTATGTGCAGACGAACTTTTCCATCACTGCATAACAGAAGAGGAAATTACTCCTGTCTTAGAGCATTGTCATTCTGGCCCCACTGGGGGACACATGAGTTCGAAAAAGAACGCTCTAAAAGTTCTACAATCATGTTTCTTTTGGCCAACAATAGCAAGAGATTCTTATGATTGTGTAAGATCATGCAATAAATGTTAGCTTTCTAGCGGTATCACTAAAAGGAATGAAATGCCCCTCACCTTATGGCAAGAAATCGAACTTTTTGATGTTTGGGGAATATACTACATGGGTCCCTTCCCCCCATACTATGGATTTTGTTACATATTGGTCGCTATGGATTATGTCTCAAAATGGGTAGAAGCTATACCCACATAATCCAGCGACTCAAAGCCAGTCATCAAAATGTTCAAAGACATCATTTCCCCAGATTCGGTGTCCCCCAAACTATCATATCAGACAGTGGGACCCACTTTTTAGAAAGAAGCTTCAAATCCCTCCTAAAAAAATATGGAATCAACCATAGGGTCCCCACACCTTACCATCCACAAACTAGTGGCCAAGTCGAAGTTACGAACAGAAAATTGAAAGCAATTTTAGAGAAAACAGTCAATAGACATCGTACCGATTTGTCCACCAAGCTTCCCGATGCCATTTGGGCTTACCGCACAGCTTATAAAACACCGATTGGAACAACCCTGTTCCAACTGGTATATGGGAAATCATGCCATCTTGCAGTTGAGCTGGAACATAAGGCCTAGTGGGCCATTAAACAACTGAACTTTGATTTTAAAAGCATTAGCGAATACAGACAACTCTAGTTACAAGAACTTGAGGAGCTAAGAATGACAGCCTACCATAGTGCCAGAATCTATAAAGAAAAAACCAAGATGTGGCATGATGGTCACCTCAAGAGGAAAGACATTGCTATCGGAGATAAAGTCATCCTCTTCAATTCCAGACTTAAAATGTTTCTTGGAAAGATCCACACGAAGTGGTCTCGACCATTCACAATTAAACACATCTACCCCACCAGAGCAGTCATCATCCTTGACAATAATGGGGGAGAACGGACCGTTAATGGACACAGATTGAAGAGATACTACACACCAACAGAAAAAATACCAAGACAAACTATTGAAATCCACGATCCCTCAACATCGAAATAACCGAACCGGATTTCCGTCGGGCCAACGACGTAAAACCCAGGCGCTACTTGGGAGGCAACCCAATACCTGAGTATCACAATTTTTATTTTTCCTTCTTTTCATTTGATTTAGGTTTATCATCTTTAATCTGAAAATATAAAAATTCACTTAAATAGCGAAAACAAACATAAAAATATAATATCCAATTAAATCTTCACCTCACGGTCTCGAAACTGTTGGGTCCCAAATGATCTTGAAACCGTTTGGAGCCAAACGGTCCTGAAACCATTTGGTCCCAAACTGTCTTGAAACCATTTGGAGCCAAATGGTCTTGAAACCATTTGGTCCCAAACGGTCTTGAAACCGTTTGGAGCCCAAACGGTCTCAAAACCATTTGGAGCCAAACAGTCTTGAAACCGTTTGGAGCCCAAACGGTCTCGAAACCGTTTTACCCTGGGAATTTGTATCGTCACCCCTAAAATCCTATAAATATAACCCCACCCCTCCTTTTTCTTCTTCTAGAATCTCTCATTTTCTAAACCAGAGCACTATTCCATCCCTCTGGCTTCCCTACTCCCGCGCACCCTTGCTCGCACAACCCCTATTCATTCCACCATCTTCACCGATGTTTCTTTCTCAATACCTATTCCTTTAAACTTCTACACCGTCGCCATGTGTCATTATCAATGTTCCTCACCTCGTTACCATCATCGCCTGCTCTATCGTCGTCAGCAACACCATCACACAACAAGGTAGTCCATGACAGTCACCAACATCTCCAAAACGCCAAGGCGTTTTGTGTCCGCCTCATTTTCACTGTCGCCAACGCCGCTATCGCTATCGACACCACTAACGTTTGAACCAATCAAACCTTTTTCATTGATTCGACCATTGTTCGCTATGCCCCCGACGTTCCACCTTCCTTGTGGTTTCGACCGCATGGAGCCAAACGGTCCTGAAACCGTTTGGAGCGAAACCGTCCTAAAATCGTTTGGAGCCAAACGGTCCTGAAATCGCTTGGAGCCAAACGGTCCTGACACCCTTTGGTGCCAAATGGTCATGAAACCGTTTGGTTTTACAAACCGCTTGGATTCCGCTAAAACCTTAAAACCATTAACACTTCCATAATATAACTTTAGCCAAATGGTCCTGAAACCGTTTGGAGCCAAACGGTCCTGAAACCGTTTGTAGCCAAATGATCCTGAAACCGTTTTGTGCCAAATGGTCCTAAAACCGTTTGGTGCCAAACGATCTTGAAACCGTTTGGTTTTACAGATCACTTGGATTCCACTCAAACCTTAAAATATTAACACTTACATAATGTAACGTGTTCTTTTAATAAACTTGTTATCTTTGCAAATTCAAATCCTTTTAACACACAATTTTCTGCTAATTTTTCAGATATAGCATCACCCACAAAAGAAGCCACTGGAACTGAGGACGCTCCCTTCTGGACAAGGGAGAAACTGATAGAAGACCACACCAAGATCCAAAAGGTCATCGACATCTATGACACGACTGGATAGGTCCCACCAAAAGTCAACCTACCCGCGGTCATGAATGAAATTGACCGCCTCAACAAGTGTTTATCTGAGGAACCTGATCAAGAAGTAGAAGAAATATCTTGCAGTGATGAAGGCTCAAAATATGAGCCAACCCCTGAGGAGGAATCCCCAACTACAAAGTCCAAAGGAAAAAGGAAGGCCCAAGAAGCTACCAAAGAACAACCTACGAAGAAAAGGGCAACGAAGTAGGTCCACCCCGCCACTGCAAGGGAACAAACCCTAGTGGGATACATTCCATCAACCACTACCACCACCGCCATCACCACCCCCACTACCACTACTATTCCTATTTTCTCCACCATCACCACTACAACACCACCACAAGCAAAACTATTCGTCCACACCCTCCATTCCATCGACAAAACATTGAAACCGACAAAGTACATTTGCTCCAGCGTACTAATGAAGATGGGGATATATGAAAAAATCCTCAACCTACTCAACAACGCCAATCTCTCTAGGCTCTGCTTCATCCCTGAAATATCATATGTTGAGCCCACTACAGAATTCATCATGCATCTCAACAAATATTCTGTGGACATTATGGATAGAGCAAGGGACGGAGGTGACCGTAGGCTGGTTACCAATCTCTTTGGCAACAAGGTTGTCATTACAAAAAACCTGCTAAATGATATCTTTATCGACAACCTAGAGAAACTGCAAAAAGCTAAATAGATTGGCACAGACAACTCCCAAATTAACAGACACAACTTCTGGAAATCCCTGACAGGGATCCCAAACTATGAGGTGAAGACGTGCAAGGCCTCAAATATTCAATCTGGGACGGTGCACACACTTCACAAAATTCTCACACGTACGCTTTTCCCAAGGACAGAGGCCGGGAATGTTCTCATTTCTGATCTTTTTATCCTCTGGTCCGTCTTACATGGGATGCAAATCAACAATGGATTGCACATGCTACAAAAGCTTTCTGCTTATTCCCTAAGCAAAGAAATATGTATGGGTGGACACATAACATCCATCCTAAAATATCTCAAGATGGACAAACTACTTCCCCAGTGTGCCATAATAAAAGGTGACATCCTTACCAATGGGCAAACCTTAAAGAACTCATACATCATTAAGGAGAAGGATGCAAAGCTACACTACATCTTCTACCATGTAGTTAAATCATCAAGGATTCTACTGCTGCTTCCGGAGCTTGCCAATTATGACAAAGACAAGCTACTCTTTTCTGAAGAGGATCTTGCAAATCTTCTAGCTTCGGTCAAAGAACAAAAGAAGAAATCCAAAGCGGGGCAAACATAGCACAACATCACCACCCTAGGTGCAAGAATAACAAAAATACCTGTGAAATGACCATCCAAAGGGCGTTTGCAAGCACAATAGCTATCGGGCACGCCAACATCAAGACTACACCAAGAAGCTGAACCTCCTCTCCCTGAAGAACACATCACCACCTCATTACTAGACTCCTTCATCATGAGTCTAAATGTTGAGCTTACCTCCACCACCACCCCCACCACGCTACCATCCTCCACCATTCCACAATCCACCACCCTCCCATCATTCACCCCAATAATTCCACCAACAAATCACCTCCCCACATCCACACCTCCACCCACATCCTCCGCCTCAATCCCTGTTGGCTGTTTAGGCTAACGGGTTTCAATCATAAGAATGATCTTTTACTCAACTAGCTATATCCCGCAAGTATACGAGAGTAGTTTTAGTCGAGGTCGAACACAAGGAGCGTTGGTTAGTTAGGCGCAAGAGTTATGCTTTTCAACAATCTAGATCGTTGTATACAAGATGATTGGATTTGAACAACTAAATTATAGATCTAAAACAAAACAGTAAATTATCACTTACGAAAGGTTAAGATTCAGATTTGGAAGGATCTTAGACTTGGGATTTCACTATCACATCATAGCTTATATTAAAATACGAATTTAAACATGTTAATTAACTTGCAAAGGAGGTTTGTAGTCATCACTCACCTCCCAGTGAAGTGATGACGATTTTAACTCCATACATTACTCTCGTGTATGTATTTCATTTCAAATCACAAACCTTGCTCCTCAACATAATCCCAGCCACTCTCGCGGTCAAGGACAAGTTGCCAAAAGAGTAACTCCATACTCTCAAACACATCTTCTCAGATTATGAAAGAAAGCATAAAACATGCAAGTATGATTGCCAATCACACAAACAAGCATTTTAGATCTGAAACAACTCTTGGAACATGCAAGAAACTAACATTTAGTACAAAATTCATATGTTCATACAAGCTATGACATGGGAGTTACTCTCCCATGCCTAAGAAAAAGAGTCTACTCGTCCATGATAGTGTACAACAGAAAATGTGCAGAAATTTTAGAGTTTAGCATGGTTTAGAGAAGGAAAAGCTAAGTAATCCCAAGGTGTAACCAAAGAAAGGTAGAATTCTGACTTGAGGATGAAATCCCACATCTACAACTACTCCAAACCGGGCAAACCTCTCTCCCAAGAAGCTTGGTGGAGTGAACAAGCTCTGCTGCACCTTGGAGAAGAAGCTTAGAGAAGAAGAGAAGAAGAATGGAGGTTCTTTGACAAGGAACCACCTCTTTTCTCCTCTAAATCGCCCTCCTCTACTCTAGGCTTGCTCTACGACGAGGGAACTGACACAAATGACCGAGCATAACTTCCCATTAAGTTCCCACTTCGTTTTAAACAAAAACTCATATTTTTCAAAATGCTGAAACTGCCAGGTGCACGCCATGCAACTTTCCAGAAACTTTTAGTTTGCTCTAGAATGCATTGTGCACGGCGTGCACTGAAGAAATGCACACCGTGCAACTTTCCATAAACCTTTAGCTCCCAGGTGCACGACGTGCGCTGAAGAAATGCACGCCATGCAACTTTCCAGAACTTTTAGTCTACTCAACTCTCCCAGATGCACGACGTGCACTTTTGGTGCATGGCGTGCACCTGGCTGTTCTGGGCTGTTGTGTATTCTGCTCATAACTATCAGCGTGTAGGTCCAATATACATGCCGTAAAAAGTGGTATTTGCGTAGTTTCGAACCGCAAAATATGTAGATACTTGAGTAGTGATCCAATAAGAGATAATATGATATATTCCTCATCATTTCATTGCAAAATATAATACCTACAATCCAAATTATGAGACAAGTAAGAATAGCTAAAAATATAGAATCTAGCATGAATGAGAGTGATAGTTGCATCAAAACAACATGGATTTGCAAACAAACATGATCCAAAGATGATATGATTTGTGCACATCAAATCACCCTAAGCTTAAACCATTGCTTGTCGTCAAGCAAAAAGATCATAGAAACATAAATGAAGAATTGTCAAGTTCATGAATAGATCAAATGAAATGAAATATGTGTATAAGACCAAACCAACCATGATCAACATGTTTATGCTCATAGCCATCAATTCAACTTAAACACCCAAGAAAGAGATTTTTAGTTCAGAAGGGGTGGTCACAATTAAATAAATCAATCAATTAAACAACACTAAGTAGAATTTGGATGACCAAGCCAAGCAATTAGTGGATGTGCAACTCAAACTCTCAACTATTAAGGATACAAATGATGAAATGTTAGTTAAAATTGATAATTTTGGTTGTACTCTCCTTCTTTCCCAAAAATGACATGATAATGGATTATGGGTTCCGACACTTGGCTACTAATGTTGGATTATGCACACGTGGAATGTCAGTTGGGGTATTTTACCCTCTTTTAAGACATACCACCTAACCATCATGGCCAGACCAGACTTACACTAGTCTAGCATGATATGTGGGCAGTTTAGCCATCTTTTATGGGGTATAAAGATGAGATAAGCCAAAAAAAATTTTAAATTTTTTCCAAAACATAAGAGAGTCAACTAAATTGCAACATTAGCTAGATTTCATTCATTTGTTTTGCTTTTTTTTTTCCATTAAAAGAGTGGTTGAAAATGCACTAAGAGCTTGACAAGGGCATCCCGTATTCCAAATGATGTTGTAAAGTTGATTTACTCAAAAATTAAAACCATTACATGTTTTAAGAAATCAAGGATGTGAACGATGAATGTTCAGGCTAGAAGCATAAACCAGAGCTAAGCACATGCTGATGGCCAACAAGTTTCATTTGATTAATGCATGCCTTTTACAATTTCTCCGAATGATATTTCTCATCAAAAAAGGAATATCAGTTAAGCATAGAAGTTCGCAGAACTAAAAACAACAACTGAGGAAAAGATGATATAAGGGAAATAAAACTACACTACCGGCCGGTTCCTCTCCCCCTAAGCTTGAAATTAGCAGTGTCCTCACTGCATATAACAAACTCAAGAGGATTACAACCGGTTAACTATCATGGTGAATGATAAAGATGGAGGTCCATTGCTTTGATTTGAGGCTAGAAATTGTTGTGCTAAAAATTGATGCCACCTTGCAAATATGTCCTTGATTTGGGGCAAGAGAAAGCACCTATGAGCTACAGTAAGAATAGTCTTTTGTATGCCAATACTATTTGTCTTTTCATTCTCCTTTGAAGCATCATCAAAATAAGAGTTGTAAAGAGTGTTCTCATTATAAAGCAATGTGTCATCTAGAATGTGAGGAGGAAGGACATGTGGCTTGCTTGAAGAATCAACATGTAGAGCATGTGTTGTAGCTTTCTCCCCTTTAGTTGCAACTTCATAATCGTCATGGGTATCAACATCATCATACACTACAAAAAATTGGGCTATTATTCAAGAACATTTATGAAGAACCAAGAACCATGAATAATAAAGTCTATTTGTGAGGACTTGTCCCTCAAATACGAGATTGAATCCCTCAAGCGTGCTTTTAATGTAAGTAGACCTTTTTGAGGGACACTAATCCCTCACAATTTCATTATTCACTCCCCCATTCCGTGAAAATTGTTTCCCACCATACGGGTCATAGTTTCCCTCCACAACTTTCCCAAAACTCCCGTAAAAAACCTACCTGTGCCCTATTTGGCTGCGCTCGCTACGTCCCTTCCGCTCCTGTTTGGCTGCGCTCTCTGCGCTCTAGGCGTCGCCACAAGGAATCAGTTGCCGCCACAAAGGATCATCCATGCGGTGCTACGGTTGTTCCTGCTCTACTTCTGGCCACCGTCGAGGATTGATCTGTCATGAACTAAGCACAACATAGTCTTCCTCGTGAACTAAGCACAACATAGCCGACTGCTCACCTCTATTCTCTTCTCTCTCTAGACTCCCCCACCGGCCCCGTCCCGTCCCGTCCCGCCCCCAATATCCACTCCGTCCGCAGTCCCCTCCTCACCTCCCACCCTGCCAAGCTACTACGCAGCGGAAGAAGCGAAAGGGAGATCCAGAGCGCTTCCCAGTCGGCCAACGGAGGAGGAAGAAGGGCAACTGGCCAAGGGGTGGGAGCTTGCGCACGCGGTGCCGCGCTGGAGCCTGGGATGAGGCCTAGTGGCGGGAGGACGCCCTCGTGGAAGGAGAGGGAGAACAAAAAGAGGCGGGAGAGGCAGAGGAGGGCTATCGCCGCCAAAATCTTCACCGGGTTGAGGGCGTATGGCAACTACAAGTTCCCCAAACACTGCGACAACAACGAGGTGCTCAAGGCGCTGTGAAACGAGGCAGGGTGGACGGTCGAGCAAGATGGAACAACATATCATAAGGTAATCTTACTATACCCGCTATTAGGATCCACACATACAGTACTAGAGTAGATTTTAGATTAGATTGTTAAGACTCTGCACTGCTAGTAGTGGTACTCTCCTCATCCAGACGGAATGAGCTATTGGATTTTGATTAATTTTATTATTAATAATTATAATCACTGATGTTGATTACTAATTAGTAGTAGCATCATCATCATTATTATGCCTCTCGATCTGCTCGACTGGATCCTCGAGGTGAGAATAGTGAACAAGGCATGGGATCCAGATCTAATTTTCCTTTTCAATCACCCCCTATCTTCCTCCCCTTGCTCATACATGTGCCTCCTACAGCTAGTTCTTCAACTCTATTTCCACTGTACTAAGCTCAACATTTCATCACTTGTTCATGGCCAAAACCTCCTACATTTCCTTCCCTGACCAAAAAAATTGCTTCTTCTCAGCCCGATCTCCGCCCTCTGGCTCGCAGTTTGCAGCCTCCCCTTATCCACAACAATAACATCACCTGCTGCTCAACAATGTTCCCCCTCAATCATTTTCTTCCTGTTTCCCACCATGTTGAGTGATTGTCCGTCACCCGGTTTTCTCTTTCACCACCGGATGGATCACATAATGCTGACCATAACACAACGGTATGGGCCTTCAACTCTCTTCTGGGGTCGGACCCTGATTGATCCTGCTCCGCCGCCGCTGAGGATTGATCTGTCTTCTTTGCTTGGACGGCCGTCGTCTTGGCTTGGATAGGCCGTACGACTGCTGCGATCACAGTTGAATAAGGTAGGATCTATATTCAGGAATTGAACAGTAATTTCATCACAAAAGGGTCCACTACTGTATGTGCATGGTGTTTTCCTATATTTTCGGATTCACTTGGTTGAACCTCCTAATTGTGCACCATCATTGCTTCAAGGTTATCATAATCTAGAATTTTAGTTTGTTCTACATTATCTATCACTTCAGCATCTCTTATACTAGACTTTTGGGAAGGTCATTTCCATTTCATAGTCCATACTTTTGGTATTTGTACCAGACTCGCAGGAGGTCCTTGTTTTGTCCATCTCTGTCAGTAAAGATTCAACATCTTCATCTATGTTCTCTTGAACTTCTAGGGCTTTAAATTTATTACAAGGACGTGAGTGACTTCCAAGGGTCTCTGTAATCAGGTGAGTGGTGGTTTCTGGGATGGCCTTCTAGAGTGGATATTTTTCCCATAGGAAACTTTCCATTTGTCATCATCCTCATTCCAAACAACATCTGCTTCTTTGTTGTAGCTTCTGGGTGTACATGTTCTTGGTCTTGAGGTTTAGAAGGACATTCTATGAATGCATGTCCCATTATGCCACACTGAGAACAAATAGGAGGAATGGATTCATACTCAACCTTATAGATCATACCATTGATGATAACATCATGTTTCATTGGTTCATTAGTATCAAATTCAATCTCTAGACAAGTAAACTTACATTTTGTACAATTAGCAGTATGATCATTTACTTTTGTTAATTTTCCCAGGGCCTAATCTATCTTCTCGAATATGACTGAGTTATAAAGATGTAAAGATAAATCAATAATCCTATTTCATGTAATCACCATTGGAGGAAAATTGTTAGTAGAAATGAAATCATCCATCCACCTTGTCACACTAAGAGGGAACATGAAAATTGCCCATGGTCCTACAGTCAACGTAGATAAGGAATCTTCATGACATGTTAGTGGAACCACATAATAATCCATACTCAATTGGTACACTCGCCATCTTGAAATTGACACCAAAGCATTTTGATCTTGCCACAAAGAGTAAGATAGCTTATGGTTTTACCAAGAAGTTTAACTATAACTATCATTTGTAATGGTTTATGAAAAATGGAATAGGCTTCATGTGCAATATAAACTTTAGTGAAATCATGATTCACTAACCAGAAAAACATCTTCAAGATGAGCTTCTTCCAATATGAAATCGTCCAAGAAAGAATTTTTATCTTGGCTAGATCTAGAGCCAGTTGCATCTCTAAATGTCTTCAAGAATCAAATAGCTACCAGTGTCATTTCAGATGATGAGGCTAATTGATAATGGACTGTGCAAAATTATGCATCATTGGTTTGAGCTGATAAATTATCGTCTTCATAATTCTCTGAAGCCAAAGAAGGGGTATGTTGGCCCCTTATTCCTTCATAATCGAATTGGATTCTAACTTTAAGTAGCAGAGAAAATGTAATGACTTCAACTGGGGTCTCTGCCAAGGTACTCTGAATAGTAGGAGGAATACCATTGGTATTCTCAATTGTAGCATCCATGGTGTTGTGTTCCAAGTCAATAGGAATTTTGTCTTTGGTGTATCAGTATGAAAATTGTATTTTGTGGAAGGGCATCTCCTTCCTTACATCCATGGCCTCGCCGGCCATGGTGGCCAAGCGTAACCCAGCTGTAACCACTGAGGCCACCCCTTCATGTTGCCTAGAGTTGTAGAGAAGAGTCTTGAGGAGACTCCATGCAATCAACCTTTTGTTTTTGAGGAGGCCTATATGATGTCTAAAAGTTAATAAACAATACAACCTAGAAGACAAAATTAACACATTAGACTAATCTAATTAAAAAATAAATCTTTGTTTCTTTTCTACTTTTGGTTGCTTGAGTGAAGTGATCTAGCTATCACATGACTTTCTTTGTAGATTGGTAATTTGTTTGTTTGAATTTAGGTAAATCTAGTTTATCTCAAAATTTTGCACATTTTAGATACATAATATGCCTTTCAGTATTTTCTTTATGAATATGGCTGTATCTACTCTTGTTTATATTGTTGGTATTACCATGTGACATGTGCTTAAGTTCAAATTATATATAGGAAATATTTGGTTTAGGTTCTCAAATTACAACACATAAGCTAACATATCATGAATTATTTGACTTCAAAACTAACAAAGCATATTTCTTCCCATCAAAACTTTTCTAGCTTTTAGCGTTCTAGTAGATTCTAGTGATTAGTGTTGGTTTGAGACAAGGCCAATCCTAACCAAATAAAAAAGTTGCAGTCTTGTTTGGTCTTATCTAGCGTCACCAACAATCTAGTATGGTATGAAAAAAATGAATATTTGTGGTTTGATTTGTGATTTAGGCCTAGACCATATTAGACAAGATCATTCCCACTCCATACGTGCTTGATTAAACTTCTAGGGTATCCATCCATATATCTTGTACTTATACCAAATATGATATATAAGGCCAAATCAAATATATAAGGCAGGAATCTACTTAATGGTTAATGCCCATGTGGTTCTATATTTCCAGACACTTTAGATATCATGGTTATGTATGTAGTTATTGTTATCCTCTTTCATCTCAGTCTACTTATCTATTGTTATCTCTATAAGATGAAATCTTCCAGTTATCTTAGGCAGTCAAAATCTTAAAGGTTTTTTCTCTTAATGACATGGAATGTATATCGAGATCAATGAACTGTGGAAAAAGAAGTTTAAACCTCAGTTAACTGATTAAGTAGCTTGGTTACACCAGTGTAACCCTGACTGTGCAGCATTCACCAGTTCATTCAAGAAAAACTGTTACTCTTTGGTTTTGTTTCCTTCAAGCTTGGATGCCTTATAGAGTCTTGTCTAGTCTAGTCAAGTCTAGTCAGGTCTAGAAGTCTCTAGAGTCATGTCCGCCTTCTCCCATATAAAGGAGAGGGGTCTCTCTTGTAAACATAACATTATAAAACACTACTGTGAATATATCACCCATCCACGATTTCCAATATGTATCAATATTAATAGCTTATACAATGACTATGCCATTACTGCTAGTTTTCAATTTTAATATTTGATTATCAGTTTTTGAAACTGATAAATGATTACAGAATGAAGACAACGAGTACAGCAAAAACTCTGTTTGTGGTCTGGTTTAGGGTCTTAAGGATGTAGGCCATCTATTCTAACCCATAATGCTATAACAACAGAGCTAGTCATATCCATGAGATATTGCACACATTTATAATGAAGGCACATTATGAACAATTTAGAATATAGATTATAAAAAACAATAAACTTTTTGGAAGTAAATACATCTATTAGTCTTCCCTGTTGCTGCTAAGATTCTCTCCTGAAGTGACTTTATAGTGCTAATATGTTCTGCTTTAGACTTAAAAGCCTAATAATTATTTTCACTAGTGACTAATCATTTGAAACAACTACGAAAGGTAGGCTTGTACTGAACAACACATCTTGTTTTGCTCTCTTTAGGAAATTGAGTAGTTGAGGAACGTGACTTGATGCCTATCTCTGTGCAGGATATACAAGAATGGAAGTATTATATCTGCTGATGAGTCTCTATATTACGGAGTCAATTTCTCTCACATGTTAGGTTTTGATGATCCTAAAATGTTGAAGATCAATTTATATGTTACCATTCATACGTGAGTATTCTTTTTATAAGATGTCAACATATGCTTTACATTTGCATTATTTCACCTATTTTCAATCTTTATGCATTATTTACTTAAAATTTGCAGAGACCATGAAGGTGGAAACGTTAGTGCACATACTGCTCACCTGGTAAGTGACCTGCCTTTTCCTGCAATAAACAACAATATTCACAAATTGAATTTATTGGATGGAATATCCTTTCAAACTGTAATTGTTTCCATTGAACTTCTAGTTTCCTCAACTTCATAAGTGCTTCTAATGTTGATCTGGTTTAGCATAGAGAATTCCTCACTCACTTTGGGAATTATATGCTGTAAATTCCTTTTAAAATAGGTGACTGTGAAACCTATCTTGATGTAGGACAAGCATGCTCATCCAGAGCCTAGCTATGGTTTGTTCGCTTCTTTATTAGAGTGCGTCTTGAGTCCTATTTTATTTATGTTTATCTTTTATATAGATTGTCTTGGTTTTCATCTAGGGTTTATGATGCAATTGTTTCATTAGGACCTAAATGTGATATTAGGGACTTATTTGTAAGTTCTTAATTAATTAGTTTTATTTATAATTTTTGTTGGGCCATAAGCAGAAATAAGTTAACTAGGGGCTTCTTGTGAATTATCTATGTATACCGATGCTCGAGGGTATTGTCCCGCAGAGCTTTATTATATGAATTAGTTTCGTTTTGCAAGTGGTTTGCATCAGTACTTCATTTGAATGCTGAATTAGAGCATATAGAACTGTTATTTATTCTTTGAGTAGTGTATAAAATTGGTTAGATATACTATATGTAGGCCTTATTTTCCATTATGTGTAAATATATTGTACAATGACTTGCATATATTGTTGTACAGTGTTTGCTTTTTTGTTTTATTTTAAAAGCAATGAGTAAGTGTCTACCACCCTCAATGGCATGATTTTATGCTGTGTGATCATGCCTACATTCCTGTTTTCAGTATCCAGTTAATCTGGATTTCACCTCTGTACACTTCTTAGTTTAGGCGCTCCTAAACATGGATTGCTCCTATAGGTGATTAAGTAGATATACAACCTAGTCCGAAAATTAAACCAGACCAAATAGAGAATTCAACCATGTACAACTATCTCAGGATTCAGGGTATTATGTAAGATACCTGCCCAGTTACTTATGCCTGGATTTGCTTAGTTGTTAGGTAGCAGTAAGTCTATTCCGGGTTTATGATGACTTTACTGCATGCCACTCTTAATCCTGAAAGATGTCTGTTATCAACAAATATTTTCATATTTTGAACGAAAATATACAAACAAACTCTCTCTCTCTCTCTATATATATCTATATATAAATATATATGTAATATATATATATATATATATATATATATATATATATGTAATGTGTATATATATATGTAATGTAGCAAGAAATATATATGTTTAACTCCTATCCTTCAAAACTTGTAGATGATGATCACATTCTCTAGTGCATATAATTTTGTTTGATCCTATTAATCTCTAAATTATTAAGGTTCTGATGCCTTTATCAACTACTCTAGTTTGTGATTTGCTCCAATTCTAGTTTCATTTCCACCCAATGTTGTAAGCAAACAATGGCTGAAATAATATCACATGGATATGTTTAGCTAGTTTCACATGGTAAATAATTTAGAAGGTTTATGTGAAGCTACAAGATAATAAAAACAAGATCTTACAGGAAAATATGATTAGTAAATTATATAATTAAGATATCTTTAAACGTCAGCATGGGAAGAAAACATTGCAGAGGTGTCTACCAGCTTCTGTACTCTGTGGTGATGGATCTTCTCTATGAAAATTTGGCTACTTAAAAGAAATTGCTAACCAAATCAGATAAATGAACCAAGCAAGCGCCATAACCCATCCTGGTAAAGTATTTGCATACAGAAAACACTTACCCACAAACAAGTCGCCCAATTAAAAGGATTGCAATAGAATTCATATCAAACGCCAATGCATAGAAGACATTTCCAATCAGAAGAACAACACTGCTAAAAATGAGAGGCTGGAAATAGGATTTATTCGACCATGCGCTGAAATAGATAGAAGAAAAGACCTGCGCAACAACCATTGATCCTATGATCCCACCACAAACTGTTGCCACTGCTCCAAGGCTCATTGCATAGTCATCTATTGTCGACACTATTATATATGTATTTACCATGTAAAGGAAAGTGTTTGCCAAGTTTAAGGGAAGAGATGCCAGGTGATATTGTTCTTCCTCAACAACTTCCTCAGAAGCGGGCAACTCCTCTTGCATAATGAGTGCATGCTGGCCCAGAAATTGGAATAAGCTTGTTGTATGTGTCAGCTTATCAAATGCATTTTTTTTATTGATTCTATGATTGGATCCTGCAGACAACATGAGAAGGCTTGAAATCTTGCAAGAATTAAATATCATAACAACTCAATGAAAAATGGTTTTACCTTTATGATGATCGAGGGCTGATCATATATTGATAAGTAGCTTCCTTGATGATCTTGAAGATCAGCTAGATTGTGAGACAGAGCTCCAACAACAACACCTATTCCCTGAAAACTTATTGTAATTAGATATTCAACTACTTTATGTCATGCCAATGAAAAATACCACACTGTTTATTTGTTTTCTCAATTACAAATTGAACTTACACATATCACCATGTACTTATTCAGTATCTATAGAAAAACAATACTGGTAGTATGTATTGACATTAACAGTTGAAAAAACTAACCGCGTGCTTGAAAACTTGCTGCAGTTGCGAGTATGGATGGTTAGACCGAGAGGTGACATAATAATCAATAAATTTGTACCCGAAGTGCTTATCAAACTTCTTCAATATCTTACGAATACCAGTTGCATTCAGGTCCACAAACTTAAGAAGCTTTAGAAGATCTAAGCCTACTTCTCTATATTCTTCCCGTAGTAGGATCACTTGAGATATATCAGGCTGCTGTACAAGAACAACACGTCGCTCACTCAGTTTTTCTATTCTGCTAGCAAGAGCCCCTTGTTGTTCCAGCATAAATAACACAATTTTTTCAATCTAGAATTGCAAACAAGCACTTATTAAGTCTGTCAGACCCATAAGTAGATCAGGAAGTTTATATAATATATTTCAATTTTCTAACCCTTAGAAACAGGAAGTGAAAACGGGTAAGAATACTATTTCAGATCCACTAGAATGCCGACGTAGAAAATCAGATACAGAATGCCTTCTAAACAACAATTACATAGACAAACTACCTGGAGGACCAATTTTCAAAGGAGATTCTTGACCAAATTTGTGGCCCACTTTCTGTCCAAAATCCCTTTGGAGAATAGGCTTTCAAGGTACTCTCTTTCCTAACAGCAGGTGTTTCTGGTTTTCTATAAGACACCAGTATTCACACAAGTTTGTTCCATGACTGAATTTTAAGATCATAGGTCTTTTCACTTTAGGTTGTGACATCCTAGACATGACATGGTTGGTGATTATTTCCAAAAAAGGACTGAAAAGATACCAAATTACAAAAGGTATAAGGTATGAGATGGATAAGCAAAGATTGATCTGACCAAAATATGCATTAATACCAAGATTTATTAGACAACTATAATGAACTCTTGAGGGTCCAAGATTTATTAGGCAACTATATGAATTGCTCAAATTGAAGTGAATTGCTCAAAATACTGGAGGTTTGTGGTGGTGCTGTGAGTGATGGTGGTTCTATGGTTGTCGTGTTGGATAGTTGTTTGGTGGAGGAGTGAGGTGGTAGCTGTTGGGTGTTGGTCGGTGGTAGCTGTTGGTGTTGTTGGTTGATGGTGGTTGCTGTATGGTGTGTTGGTGTGTGGAGGATGTATGGAGTAGCAATTTACTATTGTTGGTGTTGTTTTGTGGATGGTGGCATGATGGTTGGTGGTGGTGGATGGTGGCTGGTGGTGGTGGTGTTGGCTGGTGGGTGGGAGTGCTGATGTGTAGGTGTTGGTGGTGGCTGATGGTGTGGGCTGTTGGTAGTGGTTGATGGTGTGGGCTGGTGGTGGCGTGTAGTAGCATGCTGATAGGAGATGATGATGTTATGATGGAAGAATGGGTGGTCTAAAGATTTGTAGGTGGTTTCTAGGAGATGGGAGGAAGTAGTAGGATGTTGCTGATGTGGAGGTGGTTTCTTGGGGTGTTGTTGGCTGACATGGAAGCAGCAACTTGCTGCTGTGCTGAAGATGGTTCAAGAGTAGAATGTGTAGGTGTTAATAGGCATATAACCCACTGAGTTTTTTTTAATTATGTACTATTTACTGAGTTCAACCATAATTTTAGTTTACAAGTGCATGTTGCTGCTATGTTGGTTCACTTACTTTTATCTCGACTTCACACTCACTCTGATTCCTTTTTGTATTTATATTGATAGGGTAGAATTGTTTTTAATGATGGATTTCGACCGACAATGCACCTTGGAGTACACCAGAACTGAAATATAAGGGTAAGTTGTTTGTTGTACTATGATTTATGTATAAACTTTAAACTCTATTTATATAATGATTTGTCATTTTTAGGAGAAGAATACTCAAGTACCCAACCGTATGTGGCCTGACATTGATGTAGAGAACCACACCATTTGAAGTAATATGGAGACATTATAGATCTTAAGAGTTTCTAGCATGATATGTTGATTGTCACCAATCTCAAATTTTAGAACCATATGTATTCTTTATTTATATCAACGTTGAGCACACAATGTATGGATAATATTTTTCTTCAATAACAGAAATTGGTTTGAGGTGATTTAACATTTTTATGTGTCATTTTGGTGTTGAATCTTCTTATGATGTCATGTGAATTTTATAAAAATATTTCTTAAGGTTATATATACAAAGTTTTCATTTAAAATTATTAACATTCAACAAATCATTCAATAAATCAATAACAAAATCATTTACTGTAATCCCTCAAAAATATATTCAAGAAGGTCTTTAGTCCCTCAAAAATGAGATCCAGATTGGCCATTACAATTGCATTGATGACGACCACATAGCCCCTCAAAAATAATATTAATGAAGGCATTAGCCCTTCAAAAATATATTCTCCAAGACCATCAAGTCCCTCAAAAATATATTTATGAGAACTAAACATGCCCTCAAAAATGTATTCATGAAGGATTAATAGTCCCTCAAAAATGTATTTATGAAGGCTAAATAGTCCCTCAAAAATGTATTTATGAAGGCTAAATAGTCCCTCAATATAACATTCTTGAGGGTCAGTTGGTCTGTGACAATTGTACTCGTGAGGGCCACTGGTATTTGTCACGTGAGTTCTCTTCACGGACCATTAGTGAGGGCCAGACTCACAACCGTCCCTATTTGTGAGGGCCTGTAGAGAGGGGTTTGTGACAAGACTCACTCGTGAATAATGGCCCAATTTTTAGTAGTGATACTTTGAAGGATATACCTCTATAACAACTCCATTCTTCAATGTCACCGACCTAAAATACGTAGGATTCATCTCCGGTGGACTAGGAAAGAAAGGTGGAAATGCTTCTTTGCTAGGAAGAGCTTGCTGGGCAATTTGTTTCTCTAAGATGTGTGCATGAGTGGCTATAGTATCCACCTTAGAAGAGAGTTGGAAAATGGACCCTTCATTGATTGTCTTTGTTGATGGAACTCCTCATTTTGCAGCATTTGAGCTGAAATAAATGTTGCAAGCATGGAATCTAATCTAGAAGTTACTTGTGGTTGTTGTGGCTGAATGAAATTTGGGTTCGCATTGTTGTAGAAGCCCGATGGAGTGTAATCCATTGGATAATAAATAGAAGAGGAATGACATGTAGAATATGAGTGTCCAAGTAACCCACATTCATCACAAATATTGTTGACATCTTGAAATGGCTGTGTGCTTAGCTTCTAAAACCTTATTGATAAGTTGTCTAGGTTTGCTACAATTATGTCTACAACACCAACCGTGTGATCTTCCATTTGCTTTGCAGAAGTATTATGTGAAAAGGATGGGTGGTAGCTTGTAGACGGACTCCATTTACAATGATTTTCTGCCATATCTTCAATAATAGCATATGCTTTTCTTTAAGATTTGTTCATTAGAGCTCCATTTGCAGCTGCATCAATAGACATCCTTGTATTGTAGCATCAACCATTATAGAAAGATTGCAATAGAAGCCAATTTCTTAGAACATGATTTGGATAAAGATGTTGAAGATCTTTGAACCTCTCCCATGTATCATACAAGGTCTCTCCAAACGTTTGAGAATAATTGATGAGTTGAATCCTCAGCTGCAAAGTTTTGCTAGGTGGAAAATATCTTGCCAAAAAGACCTTTAGAAGCTCCTCCCAAGTGCCTATTGACTTCTTTGGCAAAGTATAGAGCCATGCCTTGGCTGTATCTTTAAGAGAGAATGCAAAAAGGATAAGGTGTATCCCATCAATAGGAACGCCATATATCTTTATGGTTCTTAGCAACTGTAGAAATTCAACAATGTGGAGGTTTGGATCCTCCATTGGTGTCCCTCCAAATGCATTCAGTTGTAGCAATTGTATGATGGCCGGGCTGATAGAAAACTCCTTTGCCTCAAATTCTGAAATATTAATAGGCTCACTCATGTGCATTGCAGCTATACCAAAGTAGTCCTTAAGAGGAAGGTCATCCTCCTTGACTAGTTCTTCATGTGGATCTGAAAGATTAGGTGGATACAACATAGATGGTGGTGGTGTATGTGGTATGGATGTTGGTGGTGTATATGAGGGTGGTGCATATGAAGGTGATGTGGATGAAGGTGGCATGTGTGAATGTCATTTGGATGATGGTGACATGGATGATGGTTGTGTGGGTTGTTATTCCTCTATACATGTTTGGGTTTCACTCTTTCTTGCTCCATGGGGGCTGCAAATGATGTGTTCATTCTCTAAAAGTAGTGATATGCACAGTTCAAGAATCTTTTTATGAACACCCCATATGCTCCTGCAAATAAACAAGGTGAGTGAGATACAAAAACAGACTTGGAAGATACAACAAATTATGATGATCATGATGAATTATGATTTATGGATATGATGGTGGATATGAAGGTTGTGATCTAGTCTCGTTTACTCATCAACAACTCTTACTCTAACAAGAATATTGATGCTCCCCGGCAACAGCACCAAAAACTTGTTGTCTGTTTAGGAGAACGAGTTTCAATCATAAGAATGATCTTTTACTCAACTAGCTATATCCCGCAAGTATACGAGAGTAGTTGTAGTTGAGGTCAAACACAAGGAGCATTAGTTAGTTACGCGCAAGATTTATGATTTTCAACAATCTAGATCATTGTACACAAGATGATTGGATTAGAACAATGAAATTATAGATCTAAAACAAAATAGTAAATTATCACTTAAGAAAGGTTAAGATTCAGATTTGGAAGGATCTTAGACTTGGGATTTCACTATCACATCATAGCTTATATTAAAATACGAATTTAAATATGTTAATTAACTTGCAAAGGAGGTTTGTAGTCATCACTCACCTCCCAGTGAAGTGATGATGATTTGAACTCCATACATCACTCTTGTGTATGTATTTCATTTCAAATCACAAACCTTGCTCCTCAACATAATCCCAGCCAAGTTTCCAAAAGAGTAACTCCATACTCTCAAACACATCTACTCAGATTATGAAAGAAAGCATAAAACATGCAAGTATGATGGCCAATCACACAAACAAGCATTTTAGATCTGAAACAACTCTTGGAACATGCAAGAAACTAACATTTAATACGAAATTCATATGTTCATACAAGCTATGACATGGGAGTTACTCTCCCATGCTTAAGAAAAAGAGTCTACTCGTCCATGATAGTGTACAACAGAAAATGTGTAGAAATTTTAGAGTTTAGCATGGTTTAGAGATGGAAATGCTAAGCAATCCCAAGGTGTAACCAAAGAAAGGTAGCATTCCAACTTGAGGATGCAATCCCACATCTATAGCTGCTCCAAACCGAGCAAACCTCACTCCCAAGAAGCTTGGTGGAGTGAAGAAGCTCTGCTGCACCTTGGAGAAGAAGCTTGGAGAAGAAGAATGGAGGTTCTTTGGCAAGGAACCACCTCTTTTCTCCTCCAAATCACCCTCCTCTTCTCTAGGCTTGCTTTGCGATGAGGGAACTGACACAAATGACCGAGCATAACTGCCCATTAAGTTCCCACTTTGTTTTAAACAAAAACTCGTATTTTTCAAAATGCTAAAACTGCTAGGTGCACGCCGTACAACTTTCGAGAAACTTTCAGTTTGCTCCAGAATGCACTGTGCACGACGTGCACTGAGGAAATGCACGTCGTGCAACTTTCCAGAAACCTTTAGATCCTAAGTGCATGACATGCGCTGAAGAAATGCACGTCGTCCAATTTTCTAGAACTTTTAGTCTGCTCAACTCTCTCAGATGCACGATGTGCACTTTTGGTGCACAGCGTGCATTTTTGGTGCACGACGTGCACTTTTGGTGCACGGCGTGCACCTGGCTGTTCTGGGCTATTGTGTATTCTGCTCATAACGTTCAGCGTGTAGGTCCGATTTACATGCCATAAAAAGTGGTATTTGCATAATTTTGAACCCCAAAACATGTAGATACTTGAGGAGTGATCCAATAAGAGATAATATGATATATTACTCATCATTTCATTGCAAAATATAGTTCCTACAATCCAAATTATGAGACAAGTAAGAATAGCTAAAATATAGAATCTAGCATGAATGAGAGTGATAATTGAGTCAAAACAACATGGATATGCGACCAAACATGATCCAAAAGATGATATGATTTGTACACATCAATCCCCTTCTCATCGGGAATTCCATTCACATCAACGCCCAATCTCACTTTCACCTCATTTGCCTCCACCTCAACCGCTTTCCCATCAATGTCGCCACCCTTCGCATCCGCCACCACCCCGACACTGCTGGTGAGTCCATCTACAGTCACCATGAAATTCACGGGACCATCTTTAGTGTCTCTTTCACAAGACACTACCACCCTTCGACCTCAACCCCAGCCATCCCACGCATCCTTTTCTAGGGTCCCTTTTACAAACGTCGGTGAGGAATTCAGACGTCAATTTGACTCCATCCAAAACCTCCTCACTGACCCTTCTAACATAATGCAATCAATTTTTTCTTGTGTGCAGGGTCTTACAAAACATGTTTCCAAGATTGAAGAGAAAAACCACGCCCTACCTGGCATCAACCAATGGCAGGAAGTAGTGGCCATGCAAGTCGAATGCATCGAAAACCGCCTACAACAATTGCCACAGTTGGTGCTTGAGGTGAAAAGCCAACAAGCAACATTGGCTCAACAAGTCGAAAGGATCTCTACACAGACTCAACCTCTACCAGAGAGCCTTCACAAGCTTAAGCAGCATCAAACTGCTTTTAGCAAGTGTTTGGATGACATCACTAACACCCTTGCACAGATTAATACCCGCCAAGACGAGTCGTCAAACAATGAAATCAATCACCTACGAGCCCAAGTTACAGATATTTCTACACGACTCCTCTCTGCCGAGGCAGGATATTCTGATCTCAAGGAAACCCACGACGCACTGCTTGAGACACACGAGCATGTGCAAGTGGCTCTTGATGAACTCCAAGCACTTCACCGATAGTGCAAGAAAACAATGCCAAAACAAACAAAAGATAAGGTGACAGACGACGAAGAAGAAGACGAAGACAAAGAAGAAGATTCTGGCTCCTCCGCTAACTCCAACGATGACACCACCTCTTCAGATGAAAAACCTGATGACCCAGGACATATTGGGGAGGGAACCAGCCGAGGAACAGAACCTTCAATAAAGGGAGCAGACAAAGACCACCAAGATGGTGGACAAGATCCCAAATCCCCCAATCACACTAACAACATTCACTAGTACATAACCGGCCTTTAGTGTCAGTTATTTAAGGACTTTAGTGTTGGTTTTTAAGCGACACCTATGTGGGTGCTACTAAAATCCCAACCGTTATGTGTCGGTTCACAAACCGACGCCACAACCCTTCGTGCTCCACCAAAAACGCGCCAACAGGGGGGGTGTAGGCGTCGGTTATTAGCTTAGAAATCTACGCCATATACCTTCGCGCCACAGAAAGGGCACCATCTGGGACACTATCGGCATTGGTTTATTAGTGATAACCGACACCATATCACCCATTGCCATGGCCGTGTTGACCAGAAAGGCCGTGGTGTATGGCCTCATTAGGGAAATCGACGTTGGTTACTAGTAGGGCAACCGACACTGTAACAATATGTCGTCGGTTTTATACAAATAACCGACGCCTATTTTATGTCTGGTCCGCTACCACGGCCATGCTGGCCAGTACGGCCGTGGTGTCTGGCCTCATTAGGGAAATAGATGTCGGTTACTAGTAGGGCAACCGACAATGTAACCATATATTGTCGGTTTTATACAAATAATCGACGCCTATTTTATGTTTTGTTTTCTGTCAGTCTGCAGACCTGGTGTGGCTGGTCGCAGGATGAGAAACCTGCAGTTTAGTTATGAACTGTAGGTTTTACGACATCCATTGATATCAGCCAACAACAGGCCACAAACCTGCAAAATTAACATAATGGATATTATTATATATATGTGATTCACACTCATGTATAAGAACATTTAATTCATATTATTTTTTTATCACACGCATGTAGAAACCAGTAGCAACCTACAGTTCCATTTATTTCATCTCTTTTCACATTCAAACACATGTAGAAACATTCATGTATTGATTATTTTCACACACATATGACAATTCATAAAAATTCATTCACATTCACAAAAAATTAATTATGAGAACAAAGTTATTCTTTATTCATCATTGTCATTATTATCAGCAAAATTATATTTAAAGATTCCCACTCTTTGCAGGGCTTTTGCCCAATCTTCTCGTACATCATCTAATTCATCTCTCATATAGGGAGCATGTACATCGAAACACTTTGCACCTATGTTGAAGTCCTCATTTTTAAAGACCTACAAAGAGAATGATGTATATACATAATTATAAAAATATATAATAAGATTCATATATTTCATATTATCTAATGAGACTATGTATAATACCTGTTGTATGTTATCGATTTCCAATATGGCATGTTTGATGATTAGGTCCATAAATTGCATCACATAGTAGGCACATGCCCAGTCGTTGTCTTATGTAGCACACTATAAATTGAAACATACAAAATATTCAAAAATACAAATAAGCACAGTTCACATAAATAATATATACGTTGGAGTCAGGAAATTACTTTCACATTCTCCCAAATGAGTGTTAGATTTTTTTTCCTAGGGACCTTTCCTCCAGCTTTTTTATACTCTTGTAAAGCCCTATATATGTTAATGTAACACATTAAATTGCATAATTAAATAGTAATGCAGTAACAGATTTTAACAGATATAAAAACATAAAATATTTCTCACGAGAATAATGGCCTTTTAATTGCATGTTCATATAATACATCCAACTCACTCCCTGCATGATCTAGATAATAGACGGTGAATGTCTTGGGGACAATAACTAATAACTCCCAATGCTTAGCACGACAGGTAAGAAAGTGGAAAATTAATAACTCAATATCCGCAATAAAAATATAATTTTCTTAAGTCCAAATTACAAGCAAAGTAAACTTACTCGACATTGAATGGAGCTATTATCACCGTCTTATTATTTTTATCAAAATATTCAAAAGCATCACAGCAGTATGAAGTAACTGAATACGGGTCTGTATCTACAAGACTAATCAAAGATGGAACCAAAAATCCCACATGGGAAAACCCAAAATCTGTACATGTCTTGTGTAAGTGGCTGCAAAACATGTATTACATATGCATTAATATATAAGAAACCAGATTTCTGTATATAAAACAAGGTATATGGATGTATAAACCAGATTGCTGTATGCATTAATCTCACCATATCCACAACTCTATCATAGATGTGTTCAGCCATTCATAACTAAACAACTCCAAAATATCTTGTATAAATATGTTGTTTCTGAATGTTTGACCTGCATTAATACGTATCCAGAACTTCTATTACGTATGCATTAATACGCATGCTAAACTTGTATAAATAGATTGTTATCGTATGATTTACCTGCATCATTCTCCAGAATAGTAACATTTATAGGGAAATTTGGATTATGTTCGCCGATCCATACTGCCACACTCTTACAATTAGGACCTATCGAGGCGTGTAGGTCCCTTGGAAGCCAACTTGGTAGTCAAGGAGGTGGAGGCCGAGATGTAGCGGGTCTCGTCTTTTTGACTGGTATATATAATTTCATATCAATTGACTCATATATATACACACTAATATATTAAAGTAATGAAAATTTATCATACAATACTAGTATAGAGGACATCTACTTCGGGCCACAATACCACTCCGCCTACTACCTCACCAAGTGTTTCAGAATTTGGGTGTGCATGAGGCAGTGCAAGATTCATCCAGCCAGTGAGTATATGTATCAGGCTCACACGTACCATGCCATATGGTACTGGACGCCCATGAAACATGCACCCTTTAAGGGGTGGGTATGTTGATGCCTCTGCAACGATATATCCTTCACTTTTTAGTCGGCATGGCTTCAACCCCTACAAATTTACGTAAAGAATGTTATATGCATATATACAAAAACATATCATCTTAAACAGACAAACTATTATATATTCCATAAAAATACTTACAGAGGACGTGCTAGGTTGTGGGTCTATAGGATTACTCCCAACCTCTGTAGTACGAGCAGTAGGAGAAGAGAGGTCTGCCACATGTACTGTCTGAGTGGCTGTCTGAGATGCCTGCCACTTGTTAATTGCTTCCTGGAGTGTTTTATCAACTACTTCCTCGACTCTCCTATCAATTAAGGAATCTACCTATACATGGATAAAAGAAATGCTAGTTTCTGATTATTTAATTCCCTTTCACAATAATGTTCTAAAATAAGAATAAGTTACCTCAGCTTGTGAAAGTCCCTCTTTTGGGACAGGTTTGCACTGGGATGGCCCAAAGAATGCTTTGATGTCCACACCAGCGCCTGCACCCCTTACACGTCCAGGATGCTCTGGGTTACCCAGAGCAACTATCAGTTCATCCCTTGTGCCCTGAGGGATGAACTTGCCTTCCTTCCTCTGCTCGTGCAGCTCCCGCTAATCACCATCAACAAAAATTCATAAGTAAACATAACAATAATCAATATCAATAGATTGCTCTAAGAGTTGATTTTTACCATTTTTGCAGCCACCTCAGTGGTTGCGGGATTCAGTATCTCTCCCTTCTTATTTTGCCTCCCAGCTATCCACATAGCATGGCGAGGCAGAGGTGCGGGAGCAGTAGTAGAGGACTCTACAGTCTCCTGAGTAGCAGTAGGTTGAGTAGACTCATCCTGTAGTCTTTGGCGAATGCCTGCATATCCTCTTGGATCCATTGTGTGGTCATGCACATTCAGTGCACGCCTTGCTCGTTGAGCATTGCTAATAGCCTAGTTAGTTAGCACATTGATTTGGTTAGTAACACTAAAGGTTAATCTTGAATAGGTGAATACATAAAAATGTATATTAATTAAATTGGGAGTGGCGCTTAATACCTTGAATTCATCTGTTTTTCTTTGGGTAACAAACTCCTCCCAGTCTTTGGGGTCCATGTTGTTCCATTGCTGTGTGGCTTCCTTCTTCCTATATTTATTTTTCAAAAAGAATACAAACAAAAATTATTAGTGTAGAGTTAGTGAAATACTTATCAATGTCTAGAATTGGAATCAATCAAGAACCTATTCTCAGTATCGAGTATGTAATCTCAGGTGAGATTGGTCCTATAGTTCCTTAGGATCCTCCCACAACATTGCATCACACATTTACGATGCATCTTTTCATCCAGATCAAATATGCTCTGCAAATTAAATAGAATTGCTATTAACTAGTATCCTAAAAATTAGTAATCTACACAAATTGAATTACAAATAATAATAACTCACGCATAGTTCCTTCCATATGTGGTCTTTCTTCCCCTTAGGAACTTTATGCCATGATTCTAGGATAGGACTGCAATGGCTGTGAGTAAGAATGCCAAGATATAAAACAAATGAGTTACGGTTCACTCCATATGGATCTCTTGCCTGATTGAAATCCACAGCCAATTTGGGTCCATTGCCCCTTTGATGTATTAACTTGTTCATCATTGTGATGCCCCTCACTTTCTCAATTTTCTTTTGCTGCTCATCAAGTGTTGTAATTTCTTCAGGGGGTACATCACCAACCTAAAATTTGATAAAAAAACACACTTACATAAAATAATTATAAATGAACATATAGATAGAAACCTCAGAATATATTTTTATAACTTACATTTTCAGGCGGTGCAAGCACGTCCTCACCCTCCCGGTGATCATCAGCACGGTCATCATGGGAACGCTCAGCCATCTGAAAGTTCACATTCAAATTATAAATTTCACATTATAAAGTAACACTAATTGTAAAGTTCACATTGTAAAGTACACATTCACATTGTAAAGTAATTCACATTGTAAAGTCCACATTCACATTGTAAAGTTCACATTCAGAAAAATAAAACATAATAAAAATATAAACACCCATGCCTCTAATATTGTGATCTTTTATCAATTAACAATCCTTCATTATGATCCCCGCAAACATACAAGTCATTGTGATCCCCAGCTTCAATGTTTGGTGGTGTTGGCAACCCAACTGAGAATGGACTAGAGTCATCATACTTATCATAGTACTCTTTTTCATCTATAGGTTCTTCCATGAACTATCTTTTACCATGAAGAACAACCGACCATTTAACATTTGCAGGATCATTGATATAAAATACTTGTTTCGCCTGTGATGCCAATATGAATGGTTCACCCTTCTCGCCAATCTTTTCAAAGTTCACTAATGTGAAACCCAATTCATCCACTATAACTCCTTTGTTGTTGTCAACCCAATTACATTTAAAGAGTGGAATTCTAAAATCTACATAGTCAAACTCCCATATGTCTTCAATGACACCGTAATATGACATTTTAGCTTCATTTGGGCTTTTATCCTTTGCACTTGCAAAAAATAGTGAAGACACTTGAAGGGTGACCCCGCTGTTTTGGACTACACTCTTATCATCTTGACATTTTATGTAATATGAGAAACCATTTATGTCAAACCCTTCATAAGACATAACATTCAATTTTGGTTTAAAGGCGAGGCATTTGATGGTTTCGGTAAGATTATCTGGTGTTTGAGATAGTTGATGTAAGACTTTATCTTCAAACCACTTAATAAATGTCTTGTTATGCTCTCTAGTAAGCCACATTGTATTGGCTCGAGGATATTGGCTCTTGATGAAATTGGTATGTTCCTCTATATAAACACTAACTTCGTCCATGTTGTGTAAAATATACAGGTGACCTCGCTCCAACTGCTCACGATTGATTACTTTCACCCGTGATCCCAAAACTACGTTGCCAAAATGCTCCTCAATATTCTTGTCATTCGCGGGAGCGTCATTACCACTTAGGAAGTCATTGCAAAAATCCATAGCCTCTCTCGCCACATAACCCTCAATAATACTCCCTTCAGGCTGATTATGGTTTCAAACATCACCTTTAAAAATGCTCATGTATCGTTCAAAGGGATACATCCAATGTAAGAAAATTGGTTCCAACATTTTCACTTCCCTAGTCAAGTAGACAACAAGATGTACCATGATATCAAAGAACAATGGAGGAAAATACATCTCAAGCTGATATAGGGTAACAACCACTTCTCTTTGCAAATTATCGAGAGTATCAGGGTCAATAACTTTGCTGCACCCACTGTTGAAAAAGAAACAAAGTTTGGTGATTGCAAACCTTACATGCTTCGACAATATAGATCTAATTGCCACAGGCAATATTTGTTGCATTAGAGTGTGACAATCATGAGATTTAAGACCTATCAACTTCAGATCTTTCATTGATACCAATGTACGGATGTTGGATGAGTAACCCTGTGGCACCTTAACATTTACCAAGCATTCACAAAATTCTTTCTTGTCCTTTCTAGGCAACGTGTAACAAGAGGGAGGTAAGTATGTTCTCCGATCGCTACTAACTACTTCTATTAATTCTGTCCTTATTCCCATTTCACGTAGGTCCATTCTGGATTTTATCCCATCTTTAGTCTTACCTGGTATATTCAATAGAGTACCAAAGATGCTATCACATACATTTTTCTCAACGTGCATGACATCGATACAATGCCTGACTGTCAAAGAACTCCAATAAGGAAGATCCCAAAATATCGACTTTTTCTTGAATAAAGACTTGTCACTCCTTGTGGCCATCGTACATTGTGATCTCTTACCAAATTCATTGGTGATGTCTTTCACTCTTTCATAAACATCCTCCCCTGATATAGGTTTAGGTGCACTACGTTCCTCATTCCGTCCATTGAATGCTTTGCGTAACCTACGATACAGATGAAATTTTAGAAGAAACCTTCGATGAACAAGATATACAATCTTGCCGCCGTGTTTTAGTCATATTGAATCAGTGTTCTCTTCACATATATGACACACTTTAGATCTTTTGACACTATATCCAGACAAATTCCCATATGCTGGAAAGTCATTCACAGTGCAAAACAACATAGAGTGTAAACAAAATGTCTCTCTTCATGAAGCATCATAGGTCATCACACCTTCACCCCAGAGCTTCTTCAAGTCATCAATCATAGGTTCAAGATAAACATCGATATCATTTCTAGGTTGTTTAGGGCCCGATATCAAAGACAACATCATGACATACTTATTTTTCATACAAAACCAGGGAGGAAGATTGTATATAACAAGCATAACTGGCCAAGTGCTATGTTGGTTGCTCAATGCCCCATACGGATTCATCCCATATGTACAAAGCCCAAGTCTTACATTCCTATCCTCTTCAACGAATTCAGGGTACAATAAATCAATCTTCTTCAACTGTGGGGAATCGGACGCATGTTGTAGGATCCCATCATTATTTTTCTTAACATCTCCATGCCACCTCAAATTCTTCACATCTATAGGATTGGCAAACAAGCGTTGAAAGCATGGTATTATAGGTAGATACCACATCACCTTGGCGGGAGAACCAGTTTTGGACTCCCCTGAAGTTGTCAATTTATACCTTGACGCACCTCATTGCGGACAATCTTTCAAATCCACATAGTCCTTTTGAAATAATACACAATCATTATTGCATGCGTGTATCTTCTTGGCCTCCATTCCCATTGGGTACAACAATTTCTTTAACTGGTATGCTGAGATCGGCAGCCCGTTTCCTTTAGGAAGAATGTCTTTCAACAAAGACAACAATGACGTGAAGCTTTTGTCGCTCCATCGATTGTTAGATTTCAATTTATACAATCTCAACATAGCGCTAAGCTTTGTAAACTTACAACCCGTGTATAACGGTATCTCAGCATCATGCACAATGTTTCTAAACATGGGAGGTGGATCAGTTTTGGTGTGATGTACCCCACAACTATCCAGCATCACATCAATGATGTCTACTGGAACTAATTCGTTCACATCTACGTCATCGAAGGCAATTTCTTCTTCAACACAAGCACTGCTATCGAAATCCACTGGTTTCGGGTTTGAAATCTCTCCATGCCAGTGCCATTTTGTATAGCCTTGTATAATCCCATTGCACATGACATGACTTCTAATTTCGTCACCAGTGCCGACTTTCAAGTTGTTACCGCAATGCCTACATGGACAGTAGAACCTATCTCCAGGTTGTTTCCTATGTTCCTCGACAAATCTAATAAATTGGTCAAGACCAGATATAAACTCTAGGGTGCAACGATTGTGAATGGACATCCATGATCTATCCATTCTATGATCAAAGAGAAAACAAGCTATATATTACAACAAGATTAGGGTCTAGGGTTAACATATTAGAGTTTATGCCTGGTTAAAACTTTAGGCCAACAAATACATGTGTTGTCATTCTTATATATAATAAATGTGTACCACCTATCCCATTCTTGAACACCTAATCTCACTAGTAAGTGTATAATGTGTATTGGGTTTTCAAGAAAATTTCAGCAACATTTCCCCGTTGTTCTCTAAGTACATATGTACTTAGAGAACAAACAGGGAAATGCTGCCGAAATTTTCTTGAAAACCCAATACACATTATACACTTACATCCTAAGTGAGATTAGGTGTTCAAGAACAGTCCCAAACTGGGGACTATCCAAGATTTACTCCTAATGAGTAAATCTTGGACGGGTTTCTAGGCCAACAAAGACATGTGCTGTCATTCTTATACCTACAATCCTAGATTTCATCATTCATATCCTAAGTTTTGTGTAACATCATTTAATCATGCTTGTCAGTAAATAATAAATAGTAAATAAACCATGATTCCATATATCAAAGGTTTGAATCAAAATGGAGCCTAATGGAACATTGGGAGAGTGAGAATATTATACCTCACTTGAAGGCTGAAGAAGAAATATATGCAAATCAATAGTAAGTCAAAAACACCTACAACAACACAAATACATGATTCAATTCTATTTTAATGTATTAATTAAGGGTCACATAATCAATTTAGAAATAGAAGACCCACATGTGACCCTAAACCCTAAACACAAATATATGCAAGCACAAGATTTGATTTACAATAGCAACATCTTGTAGTCTTAATCATACCCTAGTCTAGGTATCATATTCTATAACATTGATTTCAACATCTCTAATGTAGATGAATGTTCATCATCAAGATAATCATTACACATAAATTTAGGTATCCTATTGACCAATATAGCACAAAATCATCAAAATAATCATTACACACATAATTGAGCAATATAGCACAAAATCAGCAACCACGGCCGTGCTATGCAGCACGGTCGTGCTACCACCACGGCCGTGCTGCCCAGCACGGCCGTGCCAACCTGCGATTTCACAACATTGGTGCAGAAGAGGAGGAAAAGGATATACCTACAAGAGCAGTGAGAGGGAGAGAGGGTGACGACGACGGCGAGAGAGAGGGTGGGTATCCGGAGTAGGAGCAGAGACCTAGTTGAGATGGGAGAGAGGGCGACCAAGAGCAGAGACCTAGAAGAGATGGGAGAGAGGGCGACCAGGAGCAGAGACCTAGCAGCAGGCATTCGACGCCAATGAGGAGAGCACCAAAGCAGCCACTGGTGGGGGCGGCGGCGAGGAGAGGAAAGCAGCAGGAGCGTCGACCAGGAGTGGTGGCGGCGCGGGGGAGGAACGGCGGCGGGGGCAATGACGGTGGGAGCAACAACAGTGGGGAGCACCGACAACAATCGCCAGACCTAGCAGGTTCTCTATGAAACAGAGACAATGGGGAAAAGTTCTCTATTTCGCGGGGCTATTAACTGTATCATAGGCATCGGTTATTCAAACAAACTGACACATAAAACTAAAGGTGTCAGTTCTCCAAAAAAATTGACTCCTATTCTCAATTATAGTCGTCGGTTTTAACTACAAAAAAATGATGTCGATATACATATGCCGATTAAAAAAATTGTTCTCGATTAATGACCATAGTTGCCAGTTTCTTTCGAAAATCGATTAATGCTCAAAGGGTGTGAAAAATTCCCCGGGAACGACGCGGGAAAACTCATAAGCGTCAGTCATTGTAGTAAAACCGACGAACAAAATGTGCCATATTTCTGTCTCGCGAATAACCTTTAGTCGACAGTTTATTATTTAACAACTGACGCCATATGTTAAATTTTGGAGGTAATTTTTTTCGTTGGAAATTTTGGATATTGCTGTTAATTTTAGGCGTTGGTTTTTTATTAAGTAACCGACACTGAATAAAAGTGATACCTGTGTCTGGTCACCCTTCACAGACTGATGTCAGTTTATTTTATCAACTGACGATGTTGTTTAGGTGTTGGTGTATTTATACAACTGTTGCCTTTAAAAGTGACGTTATAAGCCATTTCTGTAGTAGTGAATAACATATCATATGGGGACCGATTCCTTAACTATTTTGCCATGGGATCTATGGGGACCAACATTGTAACCTAGGAACCAGCATTAGTCCACCAACATCAGTAGCGCATCATTACTCCACACCAGAACAATTGGTACTTTTTCCCCCAGAGCAAGAAGAGTCAGACAGGGTGAGTCTAGATACAGATGATGAACTCGACTCTAATTCTGAATCAAACAGAGATGAAGTTCTGCAACACTATATGGATGACCTAGAGAAGACTTCTTTTCCACATCTACAAGAACTCCCCACTCTGCCACCTCTCCCTAAGAAGATGCACGCCCCCGACATGGCAACCATCTCGACCCTAGATGTCCAGGATATCTTCATCCTAAACACTATCGTAGATGATGCCAAAGAGGGGGGGATATCATGTACACAAATATAAAGACTAAACACAAGATGACACGTGAAAATTTCCGCATCATCCTTTGACCTCAATCAAAGGTGAAGATGGAAATCTTTTGTGTCCTTCTTACCAACGCTATCAAAACATACAGAAGCTCCAAAAGGCCGCAGCCAGTTCTCAATGCGTCACCTACTTTGGACCTAAGTCTACTGTACAAAGATTTACAAAACAAGACTATTGAGTGGTTGCGTAGGGGGATTGAATGGAAGGTACGCTACATCATAGTACCCTTCCAAGTTTTCGGCCACTGGCTGCTCATGATTGTCGACATCGAGGATCGCGATGCCAAAGTGTACAACTTCTATGCCAGTGAGCTTAATGCTGGAATCATCAATTTTGCTGGTCTAGTAGCCAGGGAGGCAAGATGCATCCCTTTCTAGCTTCTAAAATTAATTTGGGAGGCGAAGCCCTCACTCCGACAAGGTTGGAACCAACCATGGTTCTGAATCATAAACCCACAAGTCCAAACGCAAGAAGGATCCGAGGATTGCGCTTTCTGCACTATATGCCACATACAAGTGCTTAATCAACAAATTCCCTTCACTAAGCTGGACGGAGTAGATTTTCACTCTCTATGAGGGCGTTACACCATGGAGCTCATATGTGACAGACAGTTCTTCAAGGACCTGACTATGGCACCAGACGACATTTCTCACTACCTCTACTCAGCTATCCAACATCCACAGAAACAGTCGTTCCGACAAACATTATAGGAGTTGGAGAAACAACAACCCACCACAGTCCCTAAAAAAAGACTATGGGACCCTTACACCTTTGATATGGTGAAGGATTAAGGGGACATCGATTTATTAATAGGAGCCCCTATCAAAAGACCATATCCCCAAATGGTTTCACTATCTGCCACTGAACCAACGTTTCCCAATTTTGACCTTGCAGCTTGCAAGAGTCTTTCTGATAATGAACTTCAACTCATAATGTCCAGGATATATGTCGAGAGAGATGATCTTGTTTTTCTAGTCAGAGATATTCTGGTTATGGAAGATACACTCTGTGAAACTATCCAATTCAAAGGGTCTCTATCCGTGAGTCTGATGACCGCTTATCAATATCTACTCGGACGGAATCACCCTACGGTTTATATGGCATCAACATATATGAAGAATGATCTCCTAAAGATAAAAAACTTCGGAACCACAGTGGCACTCATCTCTTACCTCCAACATATCACTCTGAATTTCATTATTCTTCCTTTCCTTCACTCAGAGCACTGGATGATACTGGCAACAAACCTTCACGATGGAACAACTATTATCTACAACAGTTCTGATAGCCAGTTGGATGCAAACCAGAGGTAGTACGTTGTGATAGCTAACACGCCCACAGAGGAGGTGGAAAAGGAGTGTGCTGACAAACTACACGATCTCTTAAGCAAGCACACAAGGGCGTACGATAAAGAACACATTCATCGCCTAGCCTTCTGTCACAGATGTCCCCAACAGCCCTGCAAATCAAATGATTGTGGCTTCCACATCCTCTACTGGATGTGCACCATCACTATTCTTGGAAGATCAGTAGAGGACATGATAGACGTGGACTACCACGCTCTATGTGGAAAGTTCGCAGCTAATCTTCTCCGAACACAAAGAGCTAATTAACAAAGGACTAACATACGCCTAATGCCCTTGTCCATGTACTTCTCAACCTATCACTTTGACACTCTGAGGACAGAGTGCGTGATAAGTTAGGGGGGGTACACTGGACAAGGGTGAGGTATCATTTTTCAACCCTTCTCCCTCTGCTATTTTTACTCACTTCTGCTTTTCTATGCACTGATCCTTTTTTTCCTTCACATTTTAGACTATTTTTCAGTAATTTCCTTGAATAATTCTGGTACATAAGCATAACACCACTCTTGGAAAAGTCACCCCCAGCTAAATTTAGAATCAAAGCAGTCCTCATAAAGCAATAATAGAAAAAGCGCTTAGGCATGTAATGGCGAATCAATAAATTACTTTCACACCCAATTTCTAGGTTTTTTCTTCAGCTCTGCTCCAAACTCTGCACAAGTTAATATCATGGCCAAAGCCAGTCACAACTCTTCCAAGGATGGGAGGGAACCAGATAAAACCAAAATCAAGGAACCCCGCAAGTGGACCACCAAGTACGGAATCAAAATAAGTGCATGACAGGAGACTCCAAGAATAGTTTTCTTCTTTTCAAAAAGAGGCCTGGCAGCCCAAATAAAATCCCTTTTTATCCAACTCCTAAGTCTGTGAGTATAAAAATAAAAGCTAGACGGTTGAATAAAAACATGAGAGTTCTGCCACACTTAAGGACCTATATGAAGAACCAATAAAGGTCTCACCCGACCGGTACATTCAGCTACCAACATGAAGGTAGATGTGTCGCGCACAGTAATGAGATCCTAAGGTCTATGAATATATGAAAAAGCTGATAAAGGACTCACCCAGCCAGTACATTTAGCTGCCCTCACAAAGACAGATGTGTCGCGCCCGGTAGTGAGATCCTAAAAGTTTAGATAAACCCTCCCCGAAAAAAAGGGGGAGTTACACATCAGCCTTTAGCCAACCCTCATACCTATTTTAGCTTCCATTAGTTTTTCTTCAAAGAAGTACAAAACTGATTGGAGTTGAAAACATGCACAAAAATGCGATCGAGGAAAAAGTGGTCCCAATGCGAGCTACGTGATAAGGAAGAAATCTAAAGTCCACGCAACTCCCAATACCTAAACGAATCAGTGCGAGTAGAAGCCCGATAAAACTCTAAGAGATCTCTGGTTTAGAATTGAAGCAAGAGTATGGAAATCTTCACTAAATAAAATTGCCTCACCACTACATGCCTTAGCTCTATCTAGCTTGAGGACAAGATAGACTCTAAGTTAGGGGGGGTGATAACCTCCCATTTTGCAATTTTATCTTACTAATTTTCCTCTATTTTCCATACTCATTCTTAAATAAATTAGACACAATATTTAATTTTCCACTCTTTTGTAAATATATCATTAGCCTAACTTTTCCATTTTTATTTCTTACAAAAAAGTAAAAAAAAATTACAAAAGCCCCAAATGGTCCCAAGACCGAATGGCCACCAAACGGTCCCAAGACTGAATGAAGCCAAACGGTCCCAAGACCGTATAAAGTCAAACGGTCCCAAGACCGAATGATGCCAAACGGTCCAGAGATCGTATAAAGTCAAACGGTCCCGAGACCGTATGAAGCCAAACGGTCTAGAGACCGAATGGATATCAACCGATCCTAAGACCGTATAAAGCTACATGGTCCCAAGACTGAATAAAGGCAAACGATTTCCAAACCGAGAGAGTCCAAACAGTTTCCAAACCGAGAGAGAGTCCAAACGATCTTCACAACCGTTTGGGCCCAAACCTACCAAACCGTTAGAGTCTCACTCAAAGCCTATAAATAAGACTCGAGGGGTCCTCACAAAGGATCAAGTTTTCAGACATCCAAAGGCTTCCTCTATTACTCCAGAGCTATTCCATCCTTCATCCACTGCCCCGAGGCCGCCAGTCTGAGATCCATACACCATCCCCAAGCTGCTTTCTCTCTCATCGACAAAGAAGGTGGGAAGAGGAGGATTCATCATCAAGCAAGCTACGAAGTGTGAAGATCATTTCTCTCTCTCTTTCCCAGGGGTCGACCTTTCTCCCTCCTTTGTGGAGATGACATTCTCTCTCTCTCTTCTCGCCCTGTTCCTTGTCCTTGCCATGAGTGAGTAGTCTTATACACTAGGGCGCGGGGATTAGCCCCATTACCCATTTTTCATTTGATGCAATGTAATCCATAAGTTTGCAATAGAGATATACTTTCTTTTTAGTTCGACATCAATCGTTTAATGAATGCTTGTTGTTTGATCACCAAATTGTGTTACCTATTATCTTTTAGTATGAATTGTCTATGTTTGTACTGTTAGATTTGAATCTCGATTGAATGTTGGTTCTTGATGCATGTAGCCACCATGCATCTGTTTCAGTATCTAGGAGTGTTTTTCAAGAAGTGGAGTAAACTCACTTCCATAATTGTACTTTCATACTATGAAATGGAATCAGATGACTTATGAAAGTACAACCTTGATAAGTCGAGGAACACACTTTGCGAAGGGAGTGATGCAAAGTAAGTGACCATTCATTTGGGGATGGGTGGCATTGCAACATTTCCACACTTCTTTTATTTAGTTCTCTGAGAGGAAACTAAATCTTCAAAGATACTAACTGTTTAGACTCTTATTGAAGGTTATGCTACCATGTTGTATGTTTTGATCCATGTGTAGTGGTGGTGAAAGCCGATAATACCCTAGTGGTTCCTTAATATTGTTTACAACCTTAAATTTACCTTCCTGCTTTCTTTCTTGCTTTTACTTTACTTGCACTTATTTTAAACAACCAAACCAACTCTTGATCTAAATACCAACTGTCAAGGAGTTACGTGAAATTCTAACGATTTTGTATCTTGTTGATCTCAAAAAAGCTTTTGTCCTATGGATTTGACCCTTAACTATACTACAATAAGACTTCCATGTATCCTAGCATATGTGGGTGGAGTTTTTAATCTAGCATAAGTAATGCTAAACCTGAAGACTTACTATCTTTAGGATTTTTAGTGGTGCATGCAATTCCACGCAAATGGAAGCTCCATCACTCCCTCTGGAGCTTAGTGCCATGCTTAAGGACCTATATGAAGAACCAATAAAGGTCTCGCCCGACCGGTACATTCAGCTGCCCTCACGAAGGTAGATGTGTCGTGCACAATAATGAGATCCTAAGGTTCTGAATATATGAAAAAGCTGATAAAGGACTCGCCCGGTCGGTACATTTAGCTACCCTCACAAAGGCAGATGTGTCACGCCTGGTAGTGAGATCCTAAAAGTTTAGATAAACCCTCCCCCACAAAAAGGGGGAATTACACATCTGCCTTTAGCCAACCCTCATACCTATTTTAGCTTCCATTAGTTTTTCTTCAAAGAAGTACAAAACTAATTGGAGTTGAAAACATGCATAGAAATGTGATCGAGGAAAACGTGGTCCCAATGCGAGCTACACGATAAGGAAGAAATATGAAGTCCATGCAACTCCCAATATCTGAAAGAATTAGTGCGAGCAGAAGCCCGATAAAACTCTAAGAGATCTCTGGTTTAGAATTGAAGTAAGAGTATGGAAATCTTCACTAAATAAAATCGCCTAGCCACTACATGCCTCAGCTCTATCTAGCTTGAGGACAAGCTAGACTCTAAGTTAGGGTGGGTGATAACCTCCCATTTTGCGATGTTATCTTACTAATTTTCCTCAGTTTTCCATACTCATTCTTAAATAAATTAGACATAATCTTTAATTTTCCACTCTTTTGTAAATATATCATTAGCCTAACTTTTCCCTTTTTATTTCTTACAGAAAAGTACAAAAAAATTAAAAAAGCCCCAAACGGTCCCAAGACCGAATGGACACCAAACGGTCCCAAGACCAAATGAAGCCAAATGGTCCCGAGACCGTATGAAGTCAAACGATCCCAAGACCGAATGAAGCCAAATGGTCCCGAGACCGTATAAAGTCAAACGGTCCCGAGACTGTATGAAGCCAAACGGTCCCGAGACCAAATGGAGATCAACCGGTCCTAAGACCGTATGAAGCTCCACGTTCCCAAGACTGAATAAAGGCAAACAGTTTCCAAACCGAGAGAGTCCAAGCGGTTTCCAAACCGAGAGAGAGTCCAAACTGTCTTCACGACCGTTTGGGCCCAAACCTCCCAACCCGTTTGAGTCGCACTCAAAGACTATAAATAAGACCCGAGGGGTCCTCACAAAGGATCAAGTTTTTAGACATCCAAAGGCTGCCTCTATTACTCCAGAGCTATTCCATCCTTCGTCTACTACCCTGAGGATGCCAGTCTGAGATCCATACTTCATCCCCAAGCTGCTTTCTCTCTCATCGACAAAGAAGGTGGGAAGAGGAGGATTCATCATCAAGCAAGCTACAAAGTGTGAAGATCATTGCTCTCTCTCTCCCAGGGGTCGATTTTCCTCCCTCCTTCATGGAGATGACGTTCTCTCTCTCTCTCTTCTCGCCCCCTTCCTTGTCCTTGCCATGAGTGAGTAGTCTTATACACTAGGGTACGGGGAGTAGCCCCGCTACCCATGTTTTCATTTCATGTAATGTAATTCATAAGTTTTCAATAGAGATATACTTTCTTTTCAGTTCGACATCAATCGTTTAATGAATGCTTGTTGCTTGATCACCAACTTGTGTTACCTATTATCTTTTAGTATGAATTGTCTACATTTGTACTATTACATTTGAATCTCGATTGAATGTTGGTTCTTAATGCATGTAGCCACCATGCATCGATTTCAGTATCTAGGAGTGTTTTTCAAAAAGTGGAGTAAACTCACTTCCATCGTTGTACTTTCATACTATGAAATGGAATCAGTTGGCGTATGAAAGTACAATCTTGATAAGTCGAGGAACACACTTTGCGAAGGGAGTGATGCAAAGTAAGTGACCATTCATTTGGGGATGGCTGGCATTACAACATTTCCACACTTCTCGTAGTTAGTTCTCTGAGAGGAAACTAAATCTACAAAGATACTTAGTGTTTTGACTCTTATTGCAGGTTATGCTACTATGTTGTATGTTTTGATCCATGTATAGTGGTGGCGAAAGCCGATAACACCCTAGTGGTTCCTTAATATTGTTTACAACCTTAAATTTACCTTCCTGCTTACTTTCTTGCTTTTACTTTACTTGCACTTAGTTTAAACAACCAAACCAACTCTTGATGTAAATACCAACTGTCAAGGAGTTAAGTGAAATTCTAATGATTTTCTATCTTCTTGATCTCAACAAGGTTGTTGTCCTGTGGATTCGACCCTTAACTATACTATGATAAGAATTCCATGTATCCTAGCATATGTGGGTGGAGTTTTTAATCTAGTATAAGCAAGGCTAAACCTGAAGACTTACTATCTTTATGATTTTTAGTGGTGCATGCAATTCCACGCAAGTGGAAGCTCCATCACTCCTTCTGGAGCTTAGTGCCACAGTGGGAAAAGGGACGGTCATCGGTGAGAGTGAAATCATAGGTGAGTGGGGGTTCTGGGTTTGGTGTAGGTAGACACATATTCTTATAGTGAGTTGGTGAAGGTGATGGAGTGGTGGATTTGGTTCGAGAAGGGCTGTGGTTGCAAGGTGGTGAGGTGTCTGGAGGTTGAAAATGATGGAGTGGGGGAGAGGTGTTTGGGTAGCCTTGCTCTTAATTTCTACTGGGGAATGAGGAAAGGAGGGATGATAGAGGTATTGGTAGTCTTATATATATGGTTGAGAGCAAGGACAAGGAAGCCCAAAAACTCAATGCCACCACCAGGAGAGGTGCGGAATAGAGGGAGTTCATTCTCCTTGATCCTAGGGTGAGGGAGATTGGGATTGGGTAAATCATGAATGAGGGAGTAGATAATTCTCAAGATATCAAGGTCGTTAGTCATTCTGTTGGGAGAGAGTCCCAAGCCTTATTTGAGTTTAGGGATTAAATCCCTTCCACCGATTCCCATCTGATCCATGATCATATAGATCAGATGGTCATGATGCATGTGCACATCAAGTGACCCCCCCCCCCCTAGTTAGATGGGTGTGTGTGACATGCAATGTCACATATTCGATGAATTAAATCGAGAACTCAGGTCCTAGGTTAGAAATAAAGGAGATAACATGCATATTTTCCAAAGATCATAACTTGTAATTGGCTTATCCTATTAGGATGAAATTTTAAACCAAGCTTAAGGGTGATAATATCTAGCCATGGTAGATATTTGAGAGTCAAACTCGTTGTTGGCTATATGAATTGACTATGTGCCATAATACATGGACTCCACCTACTATGAAATCAGGGTTTGGGTTTTTGTGAAATTGTTAATCATTTTTAGTCATATAAGAAAGGGAAAAGGTTGAGGGTATTATTGGTATATAAAAATCACTTGAGAGAGAGATAAATAATGTAAAAAAAACTCACTTTGTCACAAAGCATTTATTCATGAACATGTGTTTATATCCTAATCAAGACAAGAGGAAGTTTGACCTAGATTTGACTCAAGGATCAGGAAGATTATCTTAGGATCTATATTTCTCCAAGGTAAACGAGTCATGTTGTTGAGTAAAAGTAACTATGATTATTTGCATGTTACATATAAAGTAGACATTATCGTTGCAAGTTTAATGTTTTAACCATGATCACTCTATATTACTGCTTGATCATTGCTACATATGTCCTATGGTTATAATGTTCATTATGATTAATGCTTACGATTAATGACTCATGAAATTCATGTTAATGTTCAAGAGGGAGAAATCACATCATGTTAAAAGATCATGTTAATAGGGAGTAATCCCATCATGTTAAGTTCAGGAATCGTTATTATGTTAATGTTAATGTCATGTTAATGATCAAGTTAATTGTAATTGAACAAGTCTTTATATGATCCTGAATCATGGACCTCAAGGGGTCATCAAGGGTATTCCTAGCATTGAGGGCTTTCCTAGCAATCATCTGCTCTTAAGGGGGAATTATAGAGGGATGCATACATTTACTATTCAATTCTTCATGTTAAAAATGATTTAATAATGATATAGTTAATTCATGTCAAGTTTTCTTACATGTCAAGTATATTTACTTTGCTCATATTATAAAGTGCCAATACCATTTATTGATGTGTTGTTTTTCCCCTTTGCATGGCTGGGGACACGATGTCCCCAGGAGTTGGAGCAAGTAATGACTCAAGAGGATCAAGCAAGGACTAGAAGACCTTTAAGAGATAACTAGTGGGGTGCCATCTGTACTAGGCGATCCAATTATGTTTACCTTTATGAATACTTTTCCATGTTTAGAAATGTTTGAACATATCATAGAACTCATTGTAGTTTCCTATTCAAAGAACAATGTATGAATCTCAATGGTGAATGATGTGTTTATTTTCTATGATTTCACAAATGTGACATCCTACTTGAAGATTAAAGCTACCAGTTAGTTGTATTATATATCACAAGGTGGGGTGCTACAATGTCATGGTGCTTATCCACACGATAATCATCATCACGGTCATCATACTCTTAGTCAGACACCATTTGAAACAATATCATATCAAAAATAGTTAAACAACGAAATATAAGTGATAAAGAATGTAAAATGCACATTTAACATTTAAAAAATAAAAGAATGCCTCAAACATTGGCATATTGTATCAATTAACATTCCCTCTGTGTGATCTTCATGCATATATAATTCAGTGTTAACTTCAATGTTTTGTGTTGGCAAGACAACAAAGCATGGGCTGGAGTCTTCATATTCGTCATAGTACTCTTCTTCATCTATAGGATCTACAATGAACTACCTCTTACCATGAAGAACAACTAACTTTTTTTTATTTGTAGGATCATCTATATAAAATACTTTCTTTGCATGTGATGTTGTTATGAATGGTTCACCCTTTTTGCCAATGTTTTCAAAATTCACTAGTGTGAAACCCAATTCATCTACTACAACTCCTTTGGTGCTATCAACCTAATTACACCTAAAGATCATGACTCTAAAATCTATGTTGTCAAACTACCACGTCTTCAATAACACTGTAATATGACATTTCAGCTTCACGCGGACTGTTATCCTTCACCCCAGTAAAATATAATGAAGACGTTTGAAGGGTGACCCCACTATGTTGGATGACACTCTTATCTCCTTGATGTTTTGTGTAATATGAAAATTCAATTATGTCAAACCCTTCATAAGACATAGCATTCATTTTTGGTTTTAAGGCAAGGCATTTGATATTTCCAACAAGATTATATGGTGTTTGAGATGGTTGACGTAAGACTTTATCTTCAAACCACCTAATAAGTGTCTTGATATGCTCTCTAGAAAGCTACATTGAATTGGATCAAGGATATTTTGTCTTGATGAAATTGGTATGTTCGGTTATATAAATATTCACTTCATCGATGTTGTGCAAAATATACTAGTGTGCTTGTTCCCACAGATCACGACAGATTATTTTCACTAATGCTCCTAAAGTCCCTTTGCTGGAATAGTCCTCAATATTCTTATCATTTATAGGAGATTCATTACAACTTAGAAAGTCATTGCAAAAGTCCATAACCTCCCTCGTCACATGACCCTAAATAATACACCCTACAGGGCGATAACAGTTTCAAACATCACCTTTTAAAACACTCATGTACCTTTTAAAAGGATACATCCAATGTAAGAAAATTGTTCCAACATTTTCACTTCCCTAGTCAAATTGACAACAAGATGTACCATGATATCAAAGAATGAAGGAGGAAAATATATCTTAAGATGGAAAATGGTAACGACCACTTCTCTTTGCAACTTATCAATATTCTTAGGATTAATAACTTTTCTACATGGAGTGTTGAAGAAAAATTGTAAACCTTACATGCTTTATCAGTATAGGTCACATTTCCATAGGAAATATTTATTGCATTAGAATGTGACTATCATGAGATTTAAGACCTATCAACTTTAAATCCGTCATTGATACCAATCTACGGACACTGGAAGAGTATCCATGTGGTACCTTAACATTAAGCAAGAACTCACAAAAAGTTTTCTTCTCCTTTCTAGACAATGTGTAACAACTTAGAGGAAAATTTGTTTTCCATTCACTACTAACTTCTACTATTAATTCTTTCCTTATGCCCATTTCACATAGGTCCATTCTGGATTTGATGCCATCTCTAGTCTTATCTGGTATAAGTAAAAAAGTACAATTTTCACTATCACAAACATTTTTCTCAACATGCTTGACCTTGGTACAATACCTGATTTCCGAAGAACTCCAATCAGGAAGATCTCAGAACAATGATCTCTTCTTATATAAATTTTTGTCACTCTGTGTGGGAATAGTACATTTTGATTTCTTAGTGAATGCATTGACAAAGTCTTTTACCATTTCATAAATATCCTCCAATGATATAAGCTTAGGGGCACTCGTTCCTCATTCGATCCATTGAACGCTTTGTGCAACCTTCAGTAAGGATGAAATTGTAAGGAAATACGACATTAGATAAGTAGCAGAAATAAAAGTTTTACTCACATATTTTCCATTAACCAATGAATCACATCAATAATTATGCAATGGAAAGGATGATTTCACAAAGATATACCTGGTCTTAGAGAAAGTCCAACAACAATACTCATCGACGTAGATGCATCATTCTATCTTGGATGGTGTTTGTACAACTCCTAGTTGCACTAGGACACGTCTGATTGCTCCTCCACAAATAGCAGACTCTGTAGCAACTCATCTCATAACAGACTACTGGTTGATGTCGTCCTCCTTGGCGATGGGAAAAGGCCACCTCACCTCTAGAGAAGTCCATAGAGGCCAACTAGAAATCATGTCGTCCTACTAGAATGGACATGAAGGAGTTGTCCCTCCTGTTGGTGTACTAGTCACGAACCTGCTCTCCCACAATAATGACCCCCAGTTGTTTCTCTCCCTTGACTATCCCTCCCTTGTTGGGTAGAACTTACCTGGGCTCTCATGGTTACCACAACCAGAGAGGACAACAATTGACAGATCAACTAATTCTCAATTATATGTGTTGTGCTCTAGGAAGCCCCCAGTACCCCTCTATTTATAGTAGAGGCCAGGGTCAAGGTTTCCAGTCGATGCAGGAGTGGAAGGGACCGGAAGATCTCCGTTTTTTCCAACAATTCTGGAAACTTCATACCCTTCTATAGATGAAACAACAATTTGGCAAACCTTGACGGCCGTCTTACACTACGAGATAGTCGTTTCGTAGTTTCCCAATATTGCACATATGTCAGGATATCAAATTTCAATTAGTGCACATCATGACATCAACACCAATCCTTGATGTAATCAAATAGCATCCCCGAAACATCCATTTGGTGCATGTGAGATAGGCGTCTTGCAGCCCTGGTCAGGTTGAATTCCAACCAATGAACAATACAATTAGCCTGACACTCCAAATGACTATCACAACACTTGAATTGATCATTTGGCAGTCCAGTCAGCAGATTTGTTGTGTTAATTGAATACCTAAATACTTTTTTAATCAATCCAATACTCATTTAAGATCAAACTCCTCTTCTAGATGAGTTCCTATGTATGTGACCCTATAGTTGTTATATTACGTTTGTAGTGAATTTCCATAACAACTTATGACATCACAAGCTATGAGAGGTGCCTAGTCATACATCATTACTACCCAAGTAAATGGAAAGTTGGAGAACAACTTCTACCTACAATTTGGGTATGGTATTAAGTATTTCTATAGTTTCATTGTCATTGATGTCTAGAATGAACTAGAGGTATCAAGCAGCCATCCTCATCATTATTCAATCTTGTTTCTTGAATAAGAGTAGCCAGTTTGAGATATATGTGAGCTCAATATCACATATTTACTCAAATATACATGGCCACGTATTTCTATGTCTCTCTAATCAAGAGCCCTAGTATATCATACACCTATAGGAGGGACAGATTCCATCTCTATCACTCACAGTCAGCCCCCTTGTGTCACAGACATCCAATCATCACCTTTATAAAAACTCATGTTTCAGGATTGTGTTTGATGATCTCAAAGCATTCAACAACATGTGATGAGTGTGGTGATTTAATGTCTAAGAACCACAAACACCACCATCACAATAATTCATGATTCTGACTTACGTAGTTAAGGTTTCGATATATCATTCTTATGGGGGGTTTGTCTAATACACTATTCTCTAACATGTATCTCTATGCTTGGTTTGATATCACCGTATCATGACTAATGAGATTCTATCATCAACCAACTCACACTCTGATCTTATGCCATTATTATCTATTTACCTTCCACAATAACAACCGATCTGGGACATAATGTTATATAATCTTAACATCTGTATGATCTCATTCTTCCATGTCACATACTCGATAACATACATCATTGAGTAATATCATTTTCTAGACACTTATTATGTAATTTCATTATCTAAAACACTAAATAAATAGAATAAATTGGAAGCTTTCCTTTATTAATAATCAAATAATTTATAAGTTATGCCATTACAATCATCATATAATTGGCTCTGTGGGCATACATACCAACAGACTCGGACATGCATTTAGAACCAATCACCCATAAATGTTATTCTGAGTGACCTAACATGAGCATCATGCTTCTACTGTGAAAGTGCCTTTGTCAAGGGGTCAACAACATTGTTCCCAGTTGGTACTTTATAAATCTCCTCACTGTACCATCTCTCGTATGAGATGATACTGCCTTTGTATATGCTTTGAGCATTGATGCGATCTGGGTTCCTTAGCTTGTGCGATATCCCCATTGTTATCACAATATTGCTTGATTGTGTTGTTGATACTTGGAACAACCCCAACTTATGTAATGAACTTATTGATCCATACATCCTCCTTTGTTGCATTCAATGTAGAAATATTATCAACCTCTGTTGTAGAATCTGCTACTGTCTCTTTCTTGAAACTCTTCCAACTTACAACTCCATTATTTAGGCAAAACATAAATCCTTATTGTAATTTGTAATCATCTTTGTCAGTCTGGATGCTTGCATCGGTCTAACCTATTACCACCAACTCTTCCTCTCCGTCGTAGACCAAGAACTGATTTGTAGTCTTTCTTAAGTACTTGAGGATGTTCCTCACGGTTGTCCAGTGAGGATCAATTGGATCTAAGTGATATTGCTCATCATGCTCAAGGCATACAAGATGTCTAGACGGGTGCACAACATAGCATGCATGATTGATTCAATTGTCGACGCATATGGAATCATACTCATGCGATCCCTTTCTTCACAAGAATGAGGACATTGACTCTTAGAGACGGTCACTCCATGCAACACATGTAGGTTTCCTCTCTTTGAGTTCTCCATGTTGAACCACTTCAAAACTTTGTCAATGTATGTACTCTGACTTAGTCCAAGAATCCTTCTTGATCTATCGCTATAGATCTTTATCCCCAATATGTTGGATGCTTCTCCTAAGTCTTTCATAGAGAATGTGTTTCCAAGCCATGTCTTTACTTTTTGTAAAGTAGGGATGTCATTCCAAATCAATAGTATGTCATCCACAAGAAATATGAGGAATATTACCATGATCCGACTAACCTTCTTGTACACACAATGTTCATCTTCATTTTAAACAAAGCCAAACTCTTTGACCATCATATCAAAATGAAGATTCTAGCTCTAAGATGCTTTCCTCAATCCATATATTGACCTTGACTTTATTTGCAAATTTTGGATTTATAAAACCCTCAGGCTAGGTCATATACACATCCTCAACAAGATTCTCGTTAAGGAATGTAGTTTTAACATCTATTTGCCAAATCTCATTGTAATGATAAGATGCAATAGCAAGCATGATCCTGATGGACTTAACCATGGCCACTGGAGAAAAGGCTTTATCATAGTCAACACCTTGAACTTGTCTGAAACCCTTTGCAACTAATATTCCCTTATAGGTTTGTACTTTACCATCCATGTCAGACTTCTTCTTGAAGACCCAGTTGCACCCTATGGGTTTTACCCCTTTAGGTGGATCCACTAAGCTCCATACCTTGTTGGTATACATGGATTCCATCTCAGATATCATGTCTTCAAGCCATTTCTCAGACTTTGGACCCTCACTAGCATCTTGATAGGTAATTGGCTCATCATCTATGACCAATTCACTACCTTCCTGAGTCACAAGATATCCATACCTCTCAGGTTCAAGGTTTGTCCTACTATATTTATGAGGTTCCTGTGTTACTTGAGGAATTTTAGATTCAACAACATTTTTTGATTCACTTTGTTCCTCTTGTACCTCAACTGGTTCAATGTTTTCTTATCGGTCTCAAACCTCTTTGAGTTCTACTTTCCTCCCACTAATTCCTTTGATAATGAATTGTTTTTCAAGGAATGTAGTCACTCTAGCAACAAACACTTTGTTGTCAGTTGGGTTATATAAGTAGTATCCCTTAGTTTCCTCAGGATATCCAACAAAGTAACATTTATCAGATCTCGGGCCAAGCATTCCAGGAAACATTTTCTTGACATAAGCTTCACACCCCCAAATCCTCATAAAAGACATTTTGGGACGCTTCCCAGTTCATATCTCATATGGTGTCCTTTGAACCAATTTTGGCGATATTTGGTTTAGTGTAAACATAGTGGTTTTAAGAGCATAACCCCAGATGGTTGTCAGAAGATTAGCAAAACTCATCAGATCACACCATATCCAGTAATGTGTGGTTCCTTCTTTCTGACACACTATTATGTTGTGGTGTTCCAGGCGGATTCCACTGGGATATAATTCCATGGGCTCAAAAAAGGTCCTCAAACTCTTGGTTCAAGTATTCTTCACCTCGAACCAGAACGAACTGCCTGAATACTTTTACCAAGTTCGTTTTTTACTTCATTCATGAACTATTAGAAATTTAAAGAGCTTCTGCCTTATGTTTCATTAGGTAAGCATATCCATACCGACTAACATCATTAGTAAAGGTAATGAAGTACTGATACCCACCTTTAGCAATTGTTCTAAAAAGACCACACAGATTAGTATGCATGAGTCCTAATAGATCACTGGTCCTCTCACTATTTCCAGTTACGAGAGTCTTGGTCATCTTTCCCAACAAATAAGATTCACATGTCTCTATTGATTCAAAATTAAAAGAGTCTAGATAACCATTTTTGTGGAGTCTAGATATGCATTTATCATTTATGTGACCTAGGCGATAATGCTAAAGGTATGTTTGTTTTGAATCATTGAGTTTTGTCTTTTGGTATTTATGTTATATAAACTTGTCTCTAGATATATAAAGTATAGACCATAAGACAATGGGGCACTACCATAAAAATCCCATCTTTACTAATAGAACATCTTCCATTTTTATAAAAAATTCGAATCCATTCTTGTCCAAACAAGATACAAATATGATGTTCTAATTAATAGCATGTGCGTAATATCAATACTCTAACTCTTTTATAAGCCAACTAGGTAGAGATAACTCATAGGTTCCCACTGCGCTGGCCGCAACTCTTGCGCCATTTACAACTCATAGTTCTTCCTCACCTTTCTCTAAAGGTCTACTTCTTTTTTTATCCTTCACATTTGAGAAAATTGCAATCCATATCCAATATCTAGTAACCACGATGAGGAAGTAGTAAAGTCAATCTCAATAACGTATACACCAGTAGTAGAGATCTCAATCCCTTGCTTCAGCTTCCTAGGTTCCCATATCCTTCTCCTTAGCTTGAATACAGAAGACTTGGATTTTAGTTTAGCCATAGAACACTTCTTGGCTTTGTCTTTGTCCTTATACTCATCTTCGTTGATCATCATCACAGATTTGTCCATCTTCATTTGTGCTTCGAAACTTATCAAGATGTTAAGCAACTCTGACAGTGGTTTAGCCATGTTACTCAAGTGATACACTCAATAAATTGGCTATATGATTTAGACAATGAGTGCAAAATCATCTTTGTGGCCAACTCTTGACCTAAAGGAAATCTCAATCTTTCAAGATGATTCATATGTCCAATCATATTGAGCACATGACGCTCTACCAGATCTCCCTATGTTAGTTTGCACTCAAATAGCACTTTAGAGACATTATATCTTTCATGCTTATATTGTTGTTTATGAAACTCATTGTTCATATAGCCCAGCATAAGGTTCTTGATATTTGCAACATAATTGGCATGCTTCAAAGAATCATCCATGTCACTCTTAGGAAAATTTGGAGTGGATATTGGTACTAGTGATTTAGGAACATGTAGAACACTTCTCAAGGTCCTACACCAATTATGGAAATAAATCTCATTTAATTCATCCAATTGCGATGTTTGATTGTTTTCCATTTGATTCTACAAGAGAAAATTTGTGTTTGTCAAAAACCCTTTTTGATTTGATTTGATTTGAAAATTTGATGTTAATTAGGTCTTTAATTAACTATGGATCCCTCTATTTTGTTCAAATTGATAGCCCTCAATATCAATTCAGAATATTGCAGTGTACAATATTCTAGTGGGCCATGATCTATATTTCATCTGGTCATGACTCAGCTTTGGTTGATCACCCACAACATGATTATTATGGTGGGCCAAACTTGTCAATTGCATCTGTATGTGACTCTTGGATAGATGATATGCACAACTATTTTCCATAATCTTCTTTATGCCACTGGAACCCGGTCTCACCAAGTTATCACTAGTTAAGTTAGACCCAAAGGCCAACACGATAGGATATGTACCCTACTTTGGCAGATCTACATAGCTACCATCACAGTTCCACAACATAGACGACACACCATGCTTTGGCGTAAAGTACGCTTGTTCGATCAAGATTTTCATGTGTGCTTCTTATTGAAGGCATCTCAAACTTAATATTATAATTCAGGGAGTTTGTATAATACAGATACATTAACCAATCACCACATATATATAGTACGTATCATATACATGCTATAACTCACAACCAAAACATACAATAAATGAAAGCAATGGTTATGGCCATCCTAATATAATTCCTTGGAGCCACAAAGAATTACCACAACCTAGTTTCACATAACATGTAGAAACCTATTATTGATGAAGATATGTGCTTGCTAATTTGGGTTGATTGATTCAACCTTTAAACTGGATGGCTCGCCTCCTAGATGGTCAGTTGGTCACCTCTAGTCGGTCGTCTGATTCCTCCAAATGACCCGTTGGTCATCATATACCCAATCGTTTGGCTCCTCCAAATGGTCATCTCGTCCTGTCCTTCAGGCTTGTCACAACCCCAACTTTTGGGTTCTTTGATGAGAAATGTAATTTCTCATATTAAAGATGTTGGAACAAATAATGATATAATCTATTTTGAATAAATGGATTTCATTTACAATAGCCTTGATGATTGTTTTGCGGGCTTTATTGGCTATTGGGCCCAATAACAAGGAAATTCAATTAGTAAATGAATAATTGAGTTATCCTTGGTGGATTTTTGTATCCCAAGGATTCCTAAGGTTAAAACGAATTCCAATAGGAAAATAGAAGAGAGATAAAGAGAAATCACTAAAAGGAGAATTAAAAAGAAAAAGAAATTGATTAATAAAAGGAAAAAATGAGAAATTGACTTTCAAGTGAAGATAAAGGCAAATAGATTTTCCCCAATATGGGAATCCATGCCTTTGGGATTTCTTGAGGTCCAAGGGACCCAAAATAACAAGATAATCACAAAAGAAAAAGGATTATAGATTAATTTGGATTAATTAATGAGATAACTTGGGATAGAAGGAAGGCTTCTCATTCATTACAATTTGTTTCCCAAATTTCGTACAAAGATAGGAAATATTAAGAGGAACCTTCCCTTAAAATTTGAGTTAAAAAGGAGCAAGGGTTTGGGAGATACAAATTTCCTAAGAAAGTGCTAAAAATTGGATTTATTTGGAATTAGGAAAAGGATTTTCCTTTTTGGTCAAATGTAGGTAATACGAACCATTGGATGAGACCAGGCAGCAATAGGAGACGGTGAAATTGGATTAAGGGGCTTGAGGATGAGCAGGGTCGGATGAGAAATCATGAAGGGGATGTCCGCAGCATCATTGTTGACTATTTCACCCAGCTGTTTCAGTCGTGCAATCCTTCGGGCTTCGAGGAGGTAATTAAGGGGATTCGGGAGTTTATTTTTGGAGACCAGGCAGATGAGCTTGAAAGAGATATTACCGATGAGGAAATCCGGGCAGCGCTGGAACAAATGCATCCTAATAAAGCACTGGGACCTGATGGTATGAAGGCGATGTTTTATCAGAAGTTCTGGGGAGTGGTGGGCAAGGACGTAGCAAGCTACATCAAGGGGTGGTGGAAGGGAGAAAGAGACTTGACGGTGGTAAATGATACTCTAGTGGTGTTGATCCCAAAGACTGAGAAGCCGAAAACAGTGGGATAATACAGGCCGATCAGCCTGTGTAATGTGGTGTATAAGATTGCCTCCAAGGTGCTAACTAATAGATTGAAGCCTCTCATGAATAGTATTGTTTCTGAAAATCAAAGTGCCTTCGTTCCAGGGAGAATGATCACTGACAATGCCATCATAGCTTATGAGCTATTTTACAATATGAAGAGAGATAAAGGAAAGAAGAACGGAAGCCTTGCCTTGAAGCTTGATATGTCCAAAGCCTATGATCGAGTCGAGTGGAGTTTTCTTGACACTGTCATGAAGAAGATGGGTTTTGGGTGTAAATGGAGAGACAAGATCTAGGAATGTATCTCTTCTGTCCAGCATACCTTTGCCGTCAATCGAGATCGAACCAAGAGCATGAGGCCTGCACGCGAACTTCGCCAAGGTGACCCTCTTTCCCCCTACCTTTTCATTTTATGTGCTGAAGCTTTTTCCACTTTGATTAGCACTGTTGTTCAGGACTCCCAACTACATGGAATCAAACCGTGTAGGGGAGCCCCATGCATCTCACATCTCTTCTTTGCAGATGATAGTATTCTTTTTGCTAGAGCAACCACTGCAGAATGTCTGAAGATAGCTGAAATTATCAGCCAGTATGAACAGGCATCCGGTCAGAAGATTAATCTTTTAAAGACAGAGGTTGTTTTCAGCAAAGGGGTACAAGGCAGTAGAAGAGTGGAGTTGCGTACTCTCTTGGGAGTACGTGCGGTGGATAGGCATGCTTGCTATCTTGGGCTTCCTACAATGGTGGGCAGGTTAAAAAAGCAGGTCTTCAATTTCATAAAAGAAAGGATATGGACGAAGTTGCAGGGCTGGTCCGAGAAACTGTTGTCAAAACCAGGGAGGGAGGTCCTCATCAAGGCGGTGGCACAGGCGATTCCCACCTATATTATGAGTGTGTTCCAGCTGCCTGTGGGTATTATGGAGGATATACAACATATGGTGGTGAGATTTTGGTGGGGAGAAAAGGAGAAGGAGAGGAAGCTCTCATGGATGAGTTGGGAGAAGCTCTGTAAACCAAAACGGCAAGGAGGGCTTGGGTTTAGAGATTTTCATACCTTTAATCAAGCTCTACTAGCACAACAAGCATGGAGGATAGTTTGCCATCTGGAGGCTCTAGTCACGAAGGTGCTCAAAGAGAGATACTTTCCACAGACGTCATTTTGGGAGGCGAGAAGGGGGTATGGCCTGAGCCATGTGTGGAGGAGCTTATGGGGTGCTAAGGCAGTGCTGAAGGAGGGAGTCCAATGGAGAGTGGGAGACAGAGGGGACATAGATTTATGGGATGACAGGTGGGTTCCGAAGGAGGGGGATACACTTGGAAGGTTCAAACATGAAGGCAGCCCGGATTACTACAAAGTGAGGGAGCTCATGTCGGAGAACGGGACAAGATGGGATGAGAACAAGGTGAGGGAGTGTGTACCGGACAGCATTGCAAAGAAAATATGTGCAATTCCGATCAGCCATAGGAAGCCGAAGGATTTGTTGATGTGGTGGCCGTCTAAGGATGGGGAGTTTACTGTCAGGTCAGCATACTGGATGGGTTTTCTTGGGGTGGAGGAAGCTCGGAAGTACAACGATCGGGTAGGAGATGGGATATGGAGGAGGGTTTGGAAGGATGGTTGGAGTCCAAAGATGGCTCACTTCTTGTGGAGAGTATGCACGGGTGGGCTTGCTACTAGGGGACGACTTTTTGACCGGCACTGTACGGAAGACGGAACATGCACGCATTGTATGTCCGAAAAGGAGACCATTCCTCACATGTCATTCAGGTGTCCGAATGCAACAGAGGTATGTGACCAAACTTCAAGGGAGATCCGGCATTGGATTGAGGACAAGAAGGATGGTGAGCTTCAAAAAACTATGGAGGCTGCTTTGCATGACATGGCGTTGGAAGAGAGGAAGGTAGTAGTGGCAGCAATGATGGCTATATGGCGTGAACGGTGCATGCATGTTTTCTAGTCGGGTACTGCCAACATGGGCGTGCTGTTTCGTTGCGCCATGAGCTGGGTTAGAAGCGACGTGGATGGAGGCAGGAATGATGGCAGCAATGAAGGTCGAGCTGAGGGGGGAGCGGTAGTGGCAGCATAGGCCATGTGGACGGGCGGGGCCAGTAGATGGACGGTGACAGTAGGGGTGTGTCCAGCAGCGCCGGGGTGAGCAGCTGGAAACGGCCGGCGCAGGGTCACGTTAAGCATAACGTGGACGCCTCATGTGGGGAGGAGGGGTCGGCAGGACTTGGAGTAGTGGCCAGGGATGAAGGGGGAGAATTTGTAGGGATTATGGGAGCAAGGGTAATGACCGGGGGTGATATAGCTCTCACGGAAGCCATGGCAATCAGGGAAGCGATGTCATGGGCAAAGGAGAAAGGCCTGGAAAGAATAGAAGTGGAATTAGACGCCAAGGTAATCGTACATGCATGCAACAGAAGCTGTCTTAGGAAAGACTACATTGGCTCCATGGTTGAAGATGTTACCCTCCTGAAGACTTTATTTTCCTTTTGTAGTTTTAGTTACATTAGTCGTAATTGTAACAAGGTTGCTCACGAGGTAGCAAATGTTGCACGTAGGGGCCAAGTAGATAGGTTTTCCTTTTCTCAGCATTTTCCTTCGAACTTTATGCCTTTTGTAATTAGTGATTTAGCTAATATATGACGAGGAGTCCCAACCATAGGGCTTCCCGTCCTTCCTCAAAAAAAAAACCGTTGGATCTCAATCCAACGGCAGGCGGTCATCGTCTAAGTCCCAGTGGGACTGGGACTCTACGAGTGTGCAGAGGATCTTTCCTCTCCAATTTCCTTGTGACCCAGATTGGATGCGATTTTGCAATGACTCCCATTGCACTCAGCAGTCGAAACCGAAGGGATTCATCCCTGGTTCGACTAGGTTTGGTCACCAATCCAGGAATCGCCCAATTTCCACGAACCTGACCTCAACCCTATAAATAGGGGAGGATTATGGAGGGAACCGGCATCCCTATTTGCTAGTCCAACTAATGCGGAAAGATGCAAGGAAGATTTTTGTGTGTTCAATTGGCTACTTCATCCTAATCTGTACGCCCGAATTCTCAGGGAACCTCTCCGGAGTTCGGCCAGCTGGGGGCTGTATTGGCTAGTTGCGAATGAGCAATTGAGGCCAAGAACAAGTTCGGTGAAGGAGGAAGGAGCCTCCCAACCCCTTGGCACACTCGCAACTCGGCTGGATCAGAGGGTCAATGACCGAGTTGACCGCCGGAGTTGCTGCCTCTCTCGCGCGAGGTTGAAGAAGAAGAACCCATAGAAATTACGCGGCTACCCCTCCGAGCCTTCATTCCTGGTGAGGACAATTCAGTCCTTTGCTTTCTTTTAATCGCACATAACAGGCGTGCGCATCCGTGACCGTTAGATCCTCAATGGATCCGCGGCCCATGGATCGAGCGACCCTGCTTTTTACAGAAAAAATAGCAAATGAATCTTTAAAGGGAGTTTTCTTATAAAAATCGTGTCTTTTAATAGAAAACTCGGATGAAGGAACTTAATACATGAAAAATGATCAGAAAAATATGAGGAATGCATTAAAAATGGTCTTAAAGTATAAATCTATCTCTTTTTGTAAAAGTACATATTTTGAATAAAAATGGGATTAATTTGTGGTTAGAAACCCTAATGGTTGATAAAAGATATATTTAATCTTGCAAAAATGTTAATTCGAACATGATTTACTTGATTGATGATTAAGATGGTTTTTAACCTATTTTGATGATAGAATTACAAGTTTAGGGTTTTTAACTCAATATGTGGATTAAAATGTTTAGAAACCCTAAATTAGAGAAAAAGAAAAGAAAAAATGTAGTAATCTGAAAATTAGGGTTTTCGTGGTCCAAAGCTGATCTTAAGGACCTTAATGGAAAATAAGAAAAGATAATTAGGGTTTGATGGATATTTGATAAAAGTAAGGTAAAAGTAATAAAAAGGAAGTGAAACCCTAATTATAGTCAAAACCCTAAAAAGGAGTAATAACCCTAGAAGACAACTAGTAGTAATAGATCATGATGACATGATTAATGATAGAGAAATTGAATGTCTTTTTCAGGAACAAGTTGTTTGTGTACTTGCTTGATTTCCTGATTGATTGAGTTATTTTTGCATTCAAGTCTGCTTAACTGGTATGTGGTTAATTATGAATAACCGCCTTAGTTTTCCTGAGGATTTTCTGGATGTTTAACCACATTGAATGTAAATTATCAGTTTGTATGTTCATACTGGCAAACTATAAAGTCACTATGACTATCACATTAATAATAGAAGTATGCATTCTCGCACCTACATGCCACCCTGATGGATGATGCCAAAGGTCAGGCCCAGATGGGTAGACCAATGGACACCTTGAGTGGTGACCAACCACTAAGCTCGGGAATGAGAAGGTGGCCTATGATATTGCATGACTAGAGGGCACCATGAGTGGTGACCCCAGGCACCAAGCTCGGGATTGAGAAGGTGGCCTTAAGTCATTAGCAAAGGAAACCCTAAGGTGGGTATGCCAGGTTTAGGGCAAAAGCGGTGGAGAATATCATACATGGAAAATGTAATTGGCTGGTTAATTAACTTGATTGTGATAATTAGATTGTTATCCATATGTGCAAACTTTTGGTTGTCGCCACATACCAATATATTTTCGATATACTGACTGATGTTTTGTTTGTCGGTGTTTTAGGTACAACCCTGAAATGAACAAACGGTAAAGTGACACATTGTTAAAATGAAACATAAAGTGCAAGGAGGATTAGATATAGTAGATTCAAGCTCGAGATAGACAGATTTCCAAAGTTTTTCAAAGGTAATTAAAGTTTTAATTTTATACCCAATTCTAGTTTAGTTAGTAGAATTTCATAATTATTATTGATTATTTGTCAGACCTTTGATCCTGTTAATTGAATAACGATTCCGACCTTTGGGTCTCCCTTAATTGGGGGTTACCGGGAGGCGGGGTCATTACAATTGGTATCAGAGCATAGGTTCCTCATTTAATCTTTAATAATTATTAAATTTTACAAATTCCATAGAACCAAGGGAGTTATTAGAGGATTGTCTAAAAGACTGAGGTGTCTAGAAAAGGATCACGTCTGGGGGCTGGCAATATTTTCCTCCGCACCACTAGTCGGAATACGAGGACTCCCAAATTGTGACTACTTGGCCGATGTCTTAGGATATGACTCAAAATAAGATACCTTAAGGACTCTCTCGTCTTGTTCATCCCTTCTCAATTCAAATTCTTATAAGGACCTTAAGGATTAGGGTTTTCTCTCTTCTCCTCACCCTCTTGAGGTATGGGTAAGGTTGATAAGGATTAAGGAATCCTCCACCAAACTAATAAAAAGCATGTAAATAAGATGTCATGGACATAAGCTAAATAGATTAAGTGTAAAGGAATAGATACATGCTTAGGTCGTATGACAAGAGTTGTCATTGCCCTCAGGAGAGGCCTGAGGATAGGCCTCTGTGGTAGGAGGATGAGTAGAGAGAGTTAGTCTTAGAGGTAGAGACCTCCATTAAAAGTAGAGACCTAGCACATCCTTTGAGGATGATGTTAACCCTAGCCCTAAGTAAAGGTTAGAGAGAGAGATGGCATGATGAGAATAGACCAGGTGTTTGGACAAACATGCCTTGGATGCCATATGAGCCATTAGAAGTTATTGACCTAGCACCTTTTGAAACCCAACCCTGGGAAGGGTCGTGTATGTTTGAGCGAAGGATAACTCCTTCATGAATGAAGTTAGAGAAGAACCTATAGAACCCTATGGGCTTGTGCAAGTAAGGTGAAGCTTGCACCCAGAGTATGTCAGTAGTGCTGACAGTAGGATGAAACCCTATAGAAAGAATCATAATGGATGGCTTATGAGATAAGCATAAGGGGTTATGGATAATGTGGAGTAAACATAAGTTCGAGTATAAGCTTCACTCAGGTAGGGGCATGCTTATGAGCTTGATCCTTCATGAAGGAAGGACCTCTTATAGAGAGGTTGGTTGTAGGATTAGCTCGAGAGACAGAGAGCAGACCTCGGGCAAGAAGGTTGGAAGCCTAAAACCCTGAAACTTGAGGAATAGTGGGGAGTCAAGGATAATGTGACCTAAGTGGATGATAGTGGTTGCCTCATGCATGATCCCTGGAGGCTGATGATATCTTGGTTGCCTTTAGAGGAACCAAACCCTAGAGAGAGGATGAGTCTGTTAATACCTCTGTACCTCTGGTATAGATGAGAAGAAGAGTTACTTAAACCATGTAGAGGTTTAGTAACAGGTAGTAAGGCCTTGTACCTAGTTGGTTGTCCTTGAGGAGAGGTGTTGCTCATATAAAAAGATCATGGAAGTACATGACATGCCTTGGACATGATTGTTTCATGGTTAAGAGATTGAACATGCAGTTGGATACCCAAAGGTGGACTTAGGGTACCTAGGCCTAAGAGGGGAAGTAGTGTGCCTGATGCTCGTGATGAGATTTGAGTCTCTATAATTTTGAGCATGGTAATCCTCATGTGTAGAGAAAAGGAAACCCCTTAAGTTAAGGTATGTTTGATGAACCCCTCATAGCTAAGTTGGTCTAATGTTGAGGATGAGAACAAGTATGACCTAGCATGGTTTGATAGGTGATATGCTTGTGCCTTAGTAGCTGTTGGGTTAAACATGCTCATGTGAATTTAAACCCTGAGGACGATTGTGACCTTGTTGTCAAGAGTGTAGTTTCCTCCCATCCTGGGAGAGGGACCCTTTTGTAGGGTGTATACCAGTTTTGTTGGTTTTGAGGTAACCTAAAGCAATTTCATAGGATCTTGAGAAGATAAGTGAAAAGTACATGGTATGAGTATGAACCTGTAGACCCATAGATAACCATCTCTAAGTGCATATGGATGTGTTACCATGGAGGTAACTGGTATGGGGCCTGACCAAGGTAGGCAGGTTGCCATGACCCCTATGAAGGGATGAAAGTCAGTCATGAATGCAGAGAGAGATGATAAATGATTGGGTAAGGTTCTATGTTGGGCATGTACTATAATAGAATCCTAAGTCTATCCTAGGGTCAGGTAGGGATAAGACCGATGGAAGAAGGAGTTGTCTAATTCCCTAGTTGTACATGACCATATGGTCGGGAGCTAACATCTATAATTGTCTGAGGGCCATGGGTTAGGAGATTGATCACCTTCATGAACTCATGGGATCTAAAGGGCAGATGAGTAGGGCACTCTCTGGATGCATAGGGAAAAGGGATGACCCCAAAAAGTGTCAGCACCCTATAGACCTAAAGGAGATGACCAAGGATTGTGTTTGGACCAAGTAGGGTTGAGACCAGTTTTCCATGGAAGTAATTTTTGATATGATGATGTTTGTGATGAAGAGACATAGGTGGCACGTTTCAACTTATATTTGAAAGTGTACTGGCAAGGTGGGTTGTACCATCTCTACTCTTGGAACAGGAAGAACTCTGTATTTGGACTACAGCCAAATTCTTATTTCCTCTTGTTATGGGAGTGAGAGATAGGACAGTACACATGACTTACATCAAGAATAAAACATGATGGAAGTTGGAACGTTGCTACAAGGTATGAGGATAGAAATGATAACATACCTTTGTGGAGTGAATGATACATGGATGGTTTACAAACACTAAGAATATTAAGGAAATCATCTTGTGAGGATGTTTTATCATGAGCTATGTGGAATTTGCAAGTTATGCAAAGTCAATTTGAATCACCATGAGGATGAGCTCAGAGTTTCTTGATGAAGACAAACTTAGAGTTTGAGATGAGATGATAAGTGGAATATGTGGAGGTGTATGTCTTCAACATTACCTGACACCTAAGGAGGTGAAGTGGTAATGAATGCTCTGGTTGAGATATAGCTGCCTAGTTTATCTAGAGTCTAGAAGAGGTTGAGGTTGTTTGGCTAACCCTAAGTTTGGAAAGAAGATGAGTTTTAGCTAACACACAAATGTAACAAGATATGTTGAACAACTTAATGGTTGTTTGGTTAGCCAATTTAGTACTTGATGTGGTGAAAGGATGGTGATAGAACCTCAGATACACTTCTTTGGATAGGAAGGTAATAAAACCCTGATGAGAGTGGTTTAGAGTTTCTGAGGTATCGATCTTGAGGAATCATGACATACAGGAGATCATGGTTTTAAGTTCACCATACACCGTGATACTACAAGGATAGTAAGTGATAGTAGCATTTTGAATGCTTAATATGAAGCTGCATGTAGCATGTGGTCATGCAAGCCGGGGGTGAAGGACGAACACCAGTAACCCAATGCTTTGACATAGAGGATAAAGAGTCCCCGAGAGGGAATGGGAGTTCACCACTATGGGTGTTGTGGTAAGTCTCCCCTTGAACAAGAAAGATCAAGATGTCATATGGGTTATGGTAGATCGCCTTACCTAAATGACGTGAGAAAGAAAGGAGTACTGTCAAGGGACAAATTAAGTTGAACTACTTAAGAGAGAAATATGGTTCAACCACATCATGATGTGAGTTCAAAAGTTCTTGGGTATGACCAAGGTTCACTTCCATGAGGTAGAAGTGGATACATGAAGAACTTGATGATAGTACAGTTTATCACCCCATACTAATGAACAATATGATCCAGACTAGAGGGTCTGATGTGAGCATGTGTGCTCATTTAGTGTGATACATAGAGACAGTTCTTAAGATGTGATGTTAACCACCATAGCCTTTATCGGGATGCAAGAAGTCTTATGGATAGGTTGTGTCGGTCACCACTTCATTAAGACGATGTTGGTGAAGGAGGCCTCACGAAGGTCAGAAAAGAACCACAGTGTGTGCAAATGAAGTCGCTTTGATCATGCAATGGCTGAAAGAGAGCCCAGTGGTGACATGAGTCACGAGCTGATGCAAAGCAGACTGACATACAGTTCACTGTGGAAGAATATGTGATGTAAAAATCCGACCCCTCTAAGCTACAACTGAGAAAGATGAGTCCCCGATATATGGGTCCATTCAGATGAATTGGTGGAGATGGTTGTGTTTAGCCTTTACCTCAGGATAACATGATGTGTAATGTGTTCCATGAGTCTGATCTAGAGCACTATGTGAGGTATCCATGCCATGTGTGAGCCCTGAACCTATTTAGCTTTTGAGAGGCTGAAATGTCCTGAGTCACCTATGAGGGTATGATATACCAAGGTCAGAAAGTACTCAGATGAAAGAATATGAGATGATGAAGGTTCTTGGGAAGCACCATGGAAAGGGTGAAGCCACATGGGAGCCCTGATGGACATAGGAAAATACTTATCCTGATTTGTTTGCTTGATGGAATTTTGAGGACAAAATTCTTATAAGAGGGGAAGGATGTTACAACCCCAACTTTTGGGTTCTTTGGTGAGAAATGTAATTTCTCATATTAAAGATGTTGGAACAAATAATGATATAATCTATTTTGAATTAATGGATTTCATTTACAATAGCCTTGATGATTGTTTTGCGGGCTTTATTGGCTATTGGGCCCAATAATAAGGAAATTCAATTCGTAAATGAATAATTGAGTTATCCTTGGTGGATTTTCGTATCCCAAGGATTCCTAAGGTTAAAAGGAATTCGAATAGGAAAATAGAAGAGAGATAAAGAGAAATCCCTAAAAGGAGAACTAAAAAGAAAAAGAAATTGATTAATAAAAGGAAAAAATGAGAAATTGACTTTCAAGTGAAGATAAAGGCAAATAGATTTTCCCCAATATGGGAATACGTGCCTTTGGGATTTCTTGAGGTCCAAGGGACCCAAAATAACAAGATAATCACAAACTTCCCTTGGATTAGTTAATGAGATAACTTGGGAGAGAAGGAAGGCTTAAATTTCGTACAAAGATAGGAAATATTAAGAGGAACCTTCCCTTAAAATTTGAGTTAAAAAGGAGCAAGGGTTTGGGAGATACGAATTTCCTAAGAAAGTGCTAAAAATTGGATTTATTTGGAATTAGGAAAAGGATTTTCCTTTTTGGTCAAACGTAGGTAATACGAACCGTTGGATCTCAATCCAACGGCAGGCGGTCATCGTCTAAGTCCCAGTGGGACTGGGACTCTGCGAGTTTGCAGAGGATCTTTCCTCTCCAATTTCCTTGTGACCCAGATTGGATGCAATTTCGCAATGACTACCATTGCACTCAGGAGTCGAAACCGAAGGGATTCATCCCTGGTTCGACTAGGTTTGGTCACCGATCCAGGAATCACCCAATTTACATAATCCTGACCTCAACCCTATAAATAGGGGAGGATTATGGAGGGAACTGACATCCCTATTTTCTTGTCCAACTACTGCGGAAAGGTGCGAGGAAGATTTTTGTGCGTTCAATTGGCTACTTCATCCTGATATGTACGCCTGAGTTCTCAGGGAACCTCTCCGGAGTCCGGCCAGCAGGGGGCTATACTGGCTAGTTGCAAATGAGCAATTGAGGCCGAGAACAAGTTCGGTGAAGGACGAAGGAGCCTCTCAACCCCTTGGCGCACTCGCAAGTCGGCTGGATCAGAGGGTCAACGGCCGAGTTGACTGCCGGAGTTGCTGCCTCTCTCGCGCGAGGTTGAAGAAGAAGAACTCAGAGAAATTACGCGGCTACCCCTCCGAGCCTTCATTCCTGGTGAGGACAATTCAGTCCTTTTCTTTCTTTTAATCACACATAACAGGCGCGTGCATCCACGCCCGTTAGATCCTCAGTGGATCTGCGGCCCATGGATCGGGCGGCCCTGCTTTTTATTGAAAAAAATAGCAAATGAATCTTTAAAGAGAGTTTTGTTATAAAAATCGTATCTTTTAATAGAAAACTCGGATGAAGGAAATTGGTACATGAAAAATGATCATAAAAATATGAGGAATGCATTAAAAATGGTTTTAAAGTCTAAATATATCTCTTTTTGCAAAATTGCATATTTTGAATAAAAGGAGATTAATTTGTGGTTAGAAACCCTAATGGTTGATAAAAGATATATTTAATCTTGCAAAAATGTTACTTCAAACATTATTTACTTGATTGATGATTAAGATGTTTTTAACCTATTTTGATGATAAAATTACAAGTTTAGGGTTTTTAACTCAATATGTTGATTAAAATGTTTAGAAACCCTAAATTAGAGAAAAAGAAAAGAAAAAATGTAGTAATATGAAAATTAGGGTTTTCATGGTCCAAACCTGATCTTAAGGACCTTAATGGAAAATTAGACAAGATAATTAGGGTTTGATGGATATTTGATAAAAGTAAGGTACAAGTAATAAAAAGGAAGTGAAACCCTAATTACGGTCAAAACCCTGAAAAGGAGTAATAACCCTAGAAGACAACTAGGAGTAATAGATCATGATGACATGATTAATGATAGAGAAATTGAATGCCTTTTTTAGGAACAAGTTGTGTGTGTGCTTGCTTGATTTCTTGATTGATTGAATTATTTCTGCATTCAAGTATGCTTAACAGGTATGTGGTTAATTATGAATAACCACCTTAGTTTTCCCGAGGATTTTTTGGATGGTTAACCGCATTGAATGTAAATTATCAATTTGGATGTTCATACTTACAAACTATAAAGTCATTGTGATTATCACATTAATAATAGAAGTATGTATTCTCGCACCTACATGCCACCCTGATGGATGAAGCCAAAGGTCAGGCCCAGATGGGTAGACCAATGGACACCTTCAGTGGTGACCAGGCACCAAGCTCGGGAATGAGAAGGTGGCCTATGATATTGCATGACTAGAGGGCACCATGAGTGGTGACCCCAGGCACCAATCTCGGGATTGAGAAGGTGGCCTTAAGTCATTAGCAAAGGAAACCCTAAGGTGGGTATGCCAGGGTTAGGGCAAAAGCAGTGGAGAATATCATACATGGAAAATGTAAATTGGCTGGTTAATTAACTTGATTGTGATAATTAGATTGTTATCCATATGTGCAAACTTTTGGTTGTCCCCACATACCAGTATATTTTCGATATACTGACCGACGTTTTGTTTGTCTACATTTTAGGTACAACCCTGAAATGAACAAACGGTAAAGTGACACATTGTGAAAATAAAACATAAAGTGCAAGGAGGATTAGATAGAGTAGATTCAAGCTCGGGATAGATAGATTTCCAAAGTTTTTCCAAGGTAAGTAATGTTTTAATTTTATACCCAATTCCAGTTTAGTTAGTAGAATTTCTTAATTATTATTGAACCTGTGATCCTGTTTATTGAATAACGATTCCGATCTTCGGGTCTCCCTTAATTGGGGGTTACCGGGAGGCGGGGTCATTACAAGGTTCCTGATTGGCTTTCCAGTTGGTCATCTCAGCCCCATCAGACAGTCATCTTGGCCCCGCCAGCCAATCGAACCCTCTAGCCAGCACGACTGCTGTGTGTGGTCGGTGGGCATCTTTCTTCTTCATCAAAACAAGAAAGTAAACTATCCTACTTTTACATAATTATTGAGAAATCTCAAGTTACATTCGAGGGGAGAAAAGGTAGAAGAGAAAAATACTTTTACATTAGGAAGATAAGAGAGAGGCATGATTCGCATATTAAGATAAACAAAACACACAACGATGCACTGATAATAGGGGTTATTAGCCATAACCATGCTGCACCATCCACCATTAAAACTCGCTTTTAGGGCGAAACATGTAAATTTCACACACACACACACACACACACACATATATATATATATATATGTATATATATTTGTTTGTTTGTTTGGGTTCTTGTGTGGTGATTAGACGGACATGCACATCAACCCATTTAAATATTCACATCGCATGTAATAAATAATATGGATAAAACCAAAGATCTGATCATATCAATTATCCTAAAGCATAATTAATTTATATGGCTCTAATGCCACTGTAGGGAAATACAAAACTAGATAGGCAGTGGAAACGATAACATTACTGACAGATTTCTAATTAACTAGATAATGGTGTCCATAACTATACAATGGAAAGGATGGTTTCATAAAGATATACCTATTCCTGGAGCAAGTCCAGCGACAATCCTCATTCATGTAGGTACACACTCTGTCTTGGACGGTGTCTGTGCTGCTCCTGGTTACATTGAGACTCATATGACTACTCTTCCATAGACAACAGACTCAAACATCGTCTTCTGTAGAAACTCCTCTCGTCAGGGACTATTGAGTGACGTCGTCCTCCTTAGTGACGGGGAAAGGCTACCTCTCCTCTAGAGAAGTCCACATGGACCAAATCGAACTCCTATCATCCTACTAGAATGTATAGGAAGGAGTTTTCCCTCCCGTTGGTGTACTTGTCACCGACCTACTCTCTCACAATAATGATCCTCAATTTTTTCTCTCCTTTGGCTATCCCTCCCTAGTTAGGTAGGAATTTCCTGGGCTCTTGTGGTTACCACAACCAGAGAGGACAATGATTGTTAGGGAAAAAAATTCTCAATTGTCTGTGTTGTGCTCCAGTAGTACCCCTCTATTTATAGTAGAGTCTAGGGTCATGGTTATCGGTCGATGTGGGAGTGGAAGAGACCAGAAGATATCAAATTTTCACAAGAGTTCTAGAAACATTGCTTCCTATGATAGCCAAGACAGACATTTAGAAATCCCATCCGATCCCCTGGCACACAAGATGGTCATCTCACACTGTGAGATGGTCATTTCATATTTTTTCCAATTTTGCACATGTTGACAATTCAGTTTCAATTAGTGCGCGTTATGATGTCAGCACCAATCCTTGTTGCAATTGAATTGCACCCCTAAAATGACTGTTTGGTGAATGTGAGATGGGCATCTCACACCACCTGAGACAGTCATCTCACATAGGTGATACGAACGTCCCACGGCCCTGGTCAGGTCAAATTCCAACCAACGCACAATACAATCAACCTAACACTTGAAATGACTGTCTGAACACTTGAACTGATCATTTGGTAGTGAAGTCAGCTGATTTGTTGTGTGAATTGAATACCTAAACTCTTTAGTAATCAATCCAATCATCATTCAATATCAAACTCCTCTTCTAGATGAGTTCCTATGTGTGTGATCCTATAGGTCCCATATTACGTTGGTAGTGAATGTCGATAACAACTTATGACATCACAAGCAATGAGTGGTGCCTAGTCACACATCATTTCTATCCAAGTAAATGGAAAGTTGGAGAACAACTTCAACCTACAATCTATATATGATGTTAAGTTCTTATATAGTTCCTTTTTCATTGATATCCAGACTGAACTAGAGGGGTGGAGCAGTCATCCTCATTTTTATTCAATCTTGTTTCTTGAACCAGAGAAAACGTTTTGAGATATATGTTAGCTCAATATCACATATTGACTCACATGTACATGGCCATTAATTCCTCAGTATATCTAATAAAGAGGCCTATGATATTATACTCCTATAGGAGGGACAAATGCCATCTTTATCACTCATAGTTAGTCTCCATGTGTCACGGTCACCCAATCACCACCTTTATAACAACCCATATTTCAGGATTGTGTTCAATCATGTCAAAGCATACCAAACAACATGTCATGAGTGCTGTGATTTCAGGTCTAAGAACCACAAACACCACCATTGCTATAAGACATGATTCTGACTTGCCTAGATAAGGTTTTCGTGTATCACTCTTATGGTGGGTCTGTCTGATACACTATTCTCTAACATGTATTTGTGTGCTTGGTTTGATATCGCCATATAATGACTAATGAGATTCTATCATCAACCAACTCACACTATGATCTTATGTGTCATTGTTGTCTATTAACCATCCATAATAACAACCGATCAGTGACATAATGAGAATGTATATACTCTTAACATATGTATGATCTCATTCTTCCAAGTCACATACTTGAAGACATACATCATTGAGTAATATCATTCTTTAGATATTTTTATGTTATTTCATTATCTCAGAAAATAAATAAATAGAATAAATTGGAAGCTTGCATTTATTAATAATCAAATCATTTAGAAGTTATGCCATTATAATCATCATATGATTGGGTCTTTAGGCATACATCCAACATAATATTTGTAGGAAACCTTCAATTACCTAGATATATAGTTTTTCCGCCATGTTTTATTTATATTGAATTAGTATTATCCTCACAGATAGGGCATACATCCAACAAAACTTTTGGAAGAAACCTTCAGTGACCTAGATATCCAGTTTTGCCACCATGTTTTAGTCATATTGAATTAGTATTATCCTCACAGATAGGGCATTCTTTGGATCCTTTTAAGTTGTATCTAGAAAAATTCACATATGCTAGAAAGTCATTAATAGTGCACAACAACATAGCATTCAAATAAATGTCTCTCTGTTTGAATCATCATAGGTTATCAAACCTTTTCCCATGAGTTTCTTTAAGTCGTCAATCAATGGTTCAAGATAAAATTTGATATCATTGCCAGGTTCTTTAGGGCCAGATATCAACAATGACAACATGACACACTTATTTTACATATACATCCAAGGAGGAAGATTGAATATAACAATCATAACAGACCAAGTGCTATGTTGTCTTCTCAATGTGCCATATGGATTCATCCATTCTCAAGTACAAAGCCCATAGTCCTAGATTCCTGACTTTTTCAACAAATTCAGGGTACAATAAATCAATATTCTTCCACTATAGGGAATCAAACGCATGTCCTAGGATACCATCATTATTTTTGTTTATCTCTTCATGTCATGTTAAGTTCTCTACATCCATGGTATTAGAAAACAAGTATTGAAACCGTGGTAGGTAAATACCACATCACCTTGGCAGGAGAGCCAATTTTGAACTTTGATGAAGTTGTCATTTTATACCTTGACACCCAATATTTAAGACAATCTTTCATATTGATATAGTCCTTTTAAAATCACACATAGTCATTGGGACATGCATGTATCTTCTTAGGCTCTATTCCCATTGGGCACAACATTTTTTTATTGAAAGCTCATTGCCTTCTAAGAGAATTTCTTTCAATAAAGACAAAAATGATGTGAAGCTTTTGTCACTGCATCTATTGTGTAACGACCCCGCCTCCCGGTAACCCCCAATTAAGGGAGACCAGAAGGTCAGAGCCATTATCCAATAAACAGGATCAAAGGATCAACAAATAATCAATAATAATTAATAAACTTTACCAACTAAACTGAAAACTGGTATAAAATAAAAATTTGCTTCCTTTTAAAAACTGGGATTTCTAAACTTCTAACCATGAAGATACTGATCTAACTAATCCTCCCGTGCACGTTAATTCTCATTTAATTCCACATATGTCACTTTACTCTTTGTTCTTTTCATTGGACCTTAAATGCCGACAAACAAAACGTCGGTCAGCAAGAAGCTGGTATGTGAGGGAAATAATAATCGTGCAACTATAATAACACGTAATCAGCCAATTATCATTTAACAACCAATATTACATTTTAAACCATACTACGCAATCCTTTCCTATCCCCTATCTCTGTGCTCTCCCTACAGTGGACTGAGATACTACCTCTCTCTAGGTAGATCCTTATTAAACCCCGCATGATCCTACTTAACAGGTAGATCAATATCTAGGGTTGAGTCGCATGGAACTACCCGCAGGTAGTCCAATCTCTGACTCAAAGTGACTTGCTGGACCTACCCCATTGGTATCCATATACTAAGTCATCCAATGACCTGATGGGCCTACCCCATTGGTAGACATGTACTAGGTCAACCCATTAAGCTACAGAGGGGACTAGGATCTAAGCTAGTAGGCACATCTCATATGTGATAGTCATATTCACATTATAATTTGCATGAATTAAATTCACCCAACAATTAATTCAAGCCACGATGTAAACTTTGATAAAATCCTTAGAAAACTAATGCGGGATAATCATAAGCGTAACCACATACCTATCAAGTTGATGTGAGATAGAAATAATCCAATCAACCAATAGGCAAGCAATCATTCAATAAGATCCTGAAACAATTATACAATTTTCTTTTATTACTCATGTCATTAAGATCTATTAAATCTAGCTCGCTTCCTAGGGTTTCTAGTCCACTTTTAGGGTTTCCCTTCATCTTTTACTATTTTAAACCCTAATTTAACACAATTGATCACAAACCCCAATTATCTCAACATCTAATCCTCAATTTCAGATTTAAGGCATAATTAACCATTAAATAAGTCCATTAAACATCTTTTCATTAAAGTTACCATTTTTACCCTCTTTAATCAATGACAAAGTCATTATGCTCGTTTATCATCAATTTGTAGTTCATTATGCTCTAATACTCATATGAATGTTATTTATCAGTAATTCTACCTTGATTCATTCAAAAACCCTAATTTCTATATTAAGGTTATTTATCCACAAATTAGGAACTTTAATACTCAAAATAGCTTAGAATCATTATATCTTATCTTTATTCACTACTATGAATAATTAAAGCCATTACGAGTCACATTTACTAATATTAGGGTTTCAAGGCCTATTAAAGCATATGGAACCCTAAATTAAACAAATTACACATGAAGATCATCCTTTAAGATCTAATATACCCTTTTATTAACAACATGTTAATATCTACTTTAAACACTCATATAACCCCTTCTAGTCCATTAATCATCAAAGGTTAGGGTTTTTCATTGATTAAACTATTAAAGATAGCATCTTTATATACTTTTTGAATTGCAAGCAGAATTAGGCTCCAATTATATTTTTAATGGATTCTTCACGTTTTTCTGATCAATTTTCATTTATTACATTGTTTCGTCTGAGCGACCAATAAATAGATAGGATTTTTGCAAAATAATCTTACCTTGCCAATCAATGGCTGCCACGTGCCCCTTTTCTTTTCTTTTCTTTGCAACCTATCCTTTGTCTCGCGGATCCTCCCTTGGATCCGGCTAACTGGGAACCCAGTCGGCTCCCGTCTTTGTTCTCATAGGTTCTGCACAGATGGGTTCCGCTACCCAGTTTTGGCAGAAGAATAGGGAAGCATGCCTCCCTAGCGGAAACCACCTCTCCGTCCTCTTTTTGGCTTGCATGGTCGGCAAAGGACACAGATCACACCGCCCCCTCTCTGCCTTCATCCCACAGTCTTGTATGAATAGGTTCACTCCCTAGTTCTTGCAGGAGAACAGAGCTATGGGTCCACCGGCGGCTTCGGATCCTCGCGCCTACCTTCCAGGAGCTTTGCCTTTCTCAGACAAACCCCCCCACTCTTCTAGCCACGAAGTTCCCTCCTGGAGACGATGATGGAGGCTTTGACAGAAGGCATTCCTGCCAACCATGCAGCCCCTCTGTCTGCACTTGTTCCTCCAACTGTGGGAACGAAAACGTTGGTTTCAGGATACAGGACAAGAGTCCCGACAGGCTCCTAGTCCAAAGGAGTTGAGAACATGTCTTGTGGGTTAAGGCAACACCCTATATATATAACCCCTTAAGGGTTGAGATCCTTATACCACAGGGAGAAGGAGTTTGAGTGGGATAGGGGTCCTCTACTACACATTTCCTCTCTTGGTTATGAAGTAATCAATTACTTAATCGAATCAGTTTAGTCAAATATGGATCCTGTTGTGTGGCATTTTGATGCCTTTTCCAAAGTTAACCACTTAGATGCCAAGTTTAGAGTCATTATATGAAAGGGAAAGTGACTTTTCTTTATAAACAAGTTATCACTTATCAAGGTATATTTTACACATATTTTCTCTCCCTTATCCTTTATATTCTTTATTAGAATATTCTTTTGCAAGGATTTCTCATTATCTTTCATCCCTTTTTCCTCTTTTCATATTTATTTTATTAGAAAACATATGTAAATGAATTTTACTCAATTTTGGCCATTAATGTCACTTTCTAGATATTTCTGAGTATTTCTCATAAATATGTTTGCTTAATATCCATTATCATGTATCTTTTTCCATTAATTGGACTTTTCTTCTTTTCTTCTCTTTTATATCCATTATTGGATTAATATAATAATATGAACCATGAAATTCCTATCAAAAGGGAGATTCGCAAAGAAATCCATCTTTTGAAACAAAGCATATCACCTTTTCAAATAAGTCCATATTCATAAAATCATTACATGCAAATTTGAGGTTGTAACATATTGTTAGCCTTCAGAGTATACAGTCTCAAAAAAATGCTCATCTTCATAAACTTAGTATAACATAAGTATAATAGTCTCTTAGTATCATGCACAATGTTTCTAAACAAAAAATATGGATCAGTGTGCTCAACCCCACACTATCTAGTTTTGCACCAACCGTGTCTATTGGAATCAGATCATTCACATCTACATCATCGTCGGGAATTTCTTCTTCAACAAAAGTACTACTATCAATATCTACTGGTCTCATAGTAAGAATTCCTCCATACCAGTACCATTTTGTATACCCATGTACAATCCCATTGCACATGACATGACTTTTGATTTTGCCAACAAAGTTGACTTTCAAGCTGTTACTTTTATTCCTACATGGATAGTAGAACCTATCTCCAGGTCATTTCCTATTATCCTCTACAAATCTTATAAACTAATCAAGACAAATAATAAATTCCAGGGTGCAGTGATTTAGAATGGACATCCATGATCTTCCATTCTATAATCAAAGAGAAAACAATTATTAGTGTCTAGCACTTACATGATTAGGGTTTAGGGATTATATATTAGGGTTTATCATTTGGGATTTACAGATAAGGGTTTACATATTAGGGTGTAGGATTTATATATTAGGATTTAGGGTTTAAAATTTAGTAATGAATGTGTGTACCAACCATCCCATTCGTGAACATCTAATCTCACTAGTAAGTGTATAATGTGCATTCAGTTTTCAAGAAAATTTCGACAATATTTCTCCATAGTTCTCCAAGTACACTAATGTAGATGGACAAATGTCCACCTACATATGTACTTAGATAATAAACGGGGAAGTGTTGACGAAGCATCTTGAAAACTGAATCACATTATACACTTACATACTAAGTGAGATTAAGTGTTTAAGAACATACCAAACCATGGACTATCTAAAATTTACTCCTAATGATTAAATCTCGGATGGGTTTCTAGGCGAGCCGATAATATTTACATTCATATACCTATAATCTTAGTGTCATCAAACATATTATAGGTGTTAAAAGTTCTACATATATTAAGATAGGATTACAATAATACATACATTTTTCAAGAAAGTGTGATCCAAGTTTCATGTTAATATTTATGTTCCATCTTTTATGTGATTATTACAATATTTATGTCAATTATGCACAAGAAAGCACGAATAAACAACAAGACATCTAAATATAATGAATTCATTTCCTAATTTAAACAACAAGCGCAAATAAATACCATTATCATAAAAAATAGATTTCATTTCATCATAAATTATCATACATGTATTTTTAATTCGAATTAGATAATATAAGAATTTCTACATAAATTCTAATTGGGTGGAAATAAAACATAAAAACAAAGTAAAAACAAGAAGGGGGAAGAGGCTCACCATAATGGCGGTGGTAGTGGTTTCCGCTGCAGTAGTGGCAGTGGTGGTGGCTGGCGATGACTGGTCGTCGATGCAGTAGTGGCTGGCAACCAGCACAACAGTGGCACTGACTGGCGGCTAGTGCAACAGTGCTTGGTAGAGCGGACGTGGAGGAGGCACAATAACAGAGAGCTCTGGAGGAGGTAGAGAGAAGCCAAGCACACCACATGAGTAGCAGAGAGCGAAAGTACAGGTGGAGCAATGAGACAAAACAATGACGATGACAATGAAGGTTGCTAGAGTGGCAATGAAGGCGGTGTCAACACGACCACGAGCAGCAGGATGGTGGAATCGCTAGATCTAGGTATTTATAGGGACGATGAAATAGAGAATGGGGAAAAGGAAATTTTACGGGTGAAACTAAGTGAAACATAGTCATCGTTTGTTAAGGGAAAGTGACGACTAAGTACATTGTCATCGGTTTAATAGAGCAAAACAATGATAGAGGTAGTCCTCTGTCATCATTTGTTAGGGGAAAAACCGACGACCATGTCCCTTATCCTGCTAAAAAATACCAACCTCATTAAGAACTTAGTCGCCGTTTGTGGATAGAGAAACTAATGACTAAGAGAGAACTTGGTCATTGGTTTGATAAAAGAGACTGATGTCAGAGGCCCTTATCTGAACTAAAAAAAGTCAGCTCCAGTCGTTGGTTGTTTCTTGGCAAACTGACACTAGAAAATAATTTGGGAGAAAAATATTTTTGCAGGGATGTGGCTCACATTCTCTATTATACAATTCTTGACATCAAAACTAACAACGATTGTACATTTTTTCACGGTTTAGATGTTACAACCCCAATTTTTTGGGCTCATTTGGTGAGAAATGTAATTTCTCATAATAAAGATAAATGAACAAATAATGATGTCATTTGATTGAATGCATGAATTTTGTTTAAAATAGCATTGTTGATTTATTTGTGGGCTTTATTGGCTATTGGGCCCAATAACAAGGAAAAGACAAAAGAAACTCCATTATTAATAAGAAATGGAGAAAATAAAAATAAAAAGAAATATAAAGAGAAATTCTCAAAAAGGGATATTTTGATAAGAAATAAATGAAATAATGGGAAATAATGGATGAAAGATAAAGTAAAAGGCAAAGGTATATCCCCAAGATGGGATTTCGATCCATTAAGGTTCCTTTAGGTTCAAGGAATTCAAAATGATAATTTAATGGCAAAGAAATAGGGAATACTAAATTAAATTGGCTTAATTTAAAAAATAGCTTACTTATGAAGGAAATGCCATTTTCTTTTGGAATTTGGGACTCAATTTTGGTATGAGAGTAGATAAAGCCAAAAGGAAGTTTCCCTTAAATTTTTCTTGAAAAGGGATAAAGGAATATTGAGTTATGATTTTTAGAATATTTCTAAGTGAATGAATAAATAATCATCAAATCGTAAATCCGGATATTCGGATTTAACAAGGACCGTTGATATGAGATCCAACGGACCAGATCCAATCCCAGTTCTTCGATAACTCTGGCAAGCAGATGACCGGGAAGCGTGATTTTTCTTTTTGATTTGCTCGAAGTAGAGGCAATTTGAAACAAAGGAAACAGTTCCAATGAGTTCAGGAGCGATTTTCACATCCAACCAACCTGGGATTGCATACCTTTCCTGAAATTTACGAGTTTTCCCCAATCCGTAGAGATTTCCCCATTGGGCTGGATTTCTAAGCTATAAAAGGGGGGTCTGAGGTCTTCTGTGAAGGCATAGACTCAACCACGAGGTTCCGTAGGGTATATAGTAGGTTCCCCTTGCGCAAGTTCTTTGAATACAAAAAGAATATCCAGCTTTGCTCCTTCCTTGCCAGCGAGGGTGGCTCCATGGGTGTCCATTTTCCACGCCATCGGACAGATGGAGAAGCCCACCATTGATTTCGCCCTAATGCTGCGAAGGTGGTGGCGCCTTCGCCCTAGCCTCCCATGCCCTGAAGCTCCGAGTCAACTCCGGAGTTGGCCAGCCTGGAGCTGCGGTGCGTCGTTCACGAGATCTGGAGGTAGAAGATGAAAGGAGGAAAAGACCTCCTTGTCCCCAACGGATATGAAGGAAGGTAAGGGTAAAACAGTTATTCTCACTTTAAATCTAAATTTGGTGTATGGATTCTAGGCCATTGGATCCGCGTGGTCCAGGGACCATGGATCGGGCGGCCGCTGGTTTTCTCAACTTAACGAATAAATGAGGAAAATGATATTTCTTTGAAAAATTCATAAAATCTGCTAGGAAGCTCTAATGAGAAAAGTTTATACATGAAAGTTGCTTAGAAAAATACAAAGAACACATTAAAATTAGTTTGAGAACCTGGTTTCGTACCTATTTGCAAAAGTATATTAATTTGATTAAAAAGTGTGGTTAGTAACCCCAATTGAGGGTAAAAGATGAATCCTTGAGGTTTAAGGGGTTGATTTGAGAAGTATTAACCTATTGAATATTAAAGTAAAGTTGCAATCTATTTTACATGAAAAGTTGATTAATTTAAGGTTCCATGTGCATATATCAGCATTAATGGGCCTTAAAACCCTAATGTCAGTAATTATGATTCATCATGGCTTTAATTGTTCAATTTCATGGTTAAAGTTAAGATATGAAAATTCTAAGCTATTTTGAGCAGTAAAGTTCCTAATTCTGGATAAATACCCTAAATGTAGTAATCAGGGTTTTCGCATGAATAAAAAGTATAATTAATGACAAAATGAGTTCATATGTTAATTAGACCATAATGAACTTTGAATTGATGATAAATACGCATAATTATCTTAAAAGGATAAAAATAGTAGCTTTAATGTAAAAGGAGCTTCATGAAATTAATTGATGGTTAATGGTGCCTTTAATATGAAAATAAGGTTACATGTTGTTAAGATTACCTTAATGATGAATAATAGATGAGATAATTAGGGTTTATGAGTAATGGTATAAAATTAGGGTTTAAAATAGTAAAAGATGAAGGGAAACCCTAATTGCAATGGAAACCCTAAAAGTGAACTAAAAACCCTAGGAAGAGAGCTAGGTTTAATAGATCTTGATGACCTGAGTAATAAAAGAAAATTGTTTGCATGTTTCAGGATCTTATTGAATGCTTGCTTGCCTATTGTTGATCGGATTATTTCTTTCTCACATCAGCTGAACAGGTATGTGGTTACACTTATGAATATCTCGAGTTAGTTTTCTGAGGTTTACTGAAGTTTTCATCGATGTCATGAATTAATTGTTGGATGATTTTAATTCATGCAAATTATAATGTGGATATGACTATCACATAAGATATGTGCCTACTAGCTCAGATCCTGGTCCCCTCTGTGGCTTAATAGTTGACCTAGTACATGGCTACCTATTAGGTAGGTCCATCAGGTCATTGGATGACTTAGTACATGGCTACCAATGGGGTAGGTCCATTAAGTCACATTGAGTTAGATATTGGTATACCTTCGGGTAGTGCCATGTGACTCTATTACCCTTGGTATTGTCTACCTGTAAGGTAGGTCCATGGGGGTAAGAATCTACCTAAAAGAGAGGTAGCATACAAGTCCACTACAGGGATAGCACATAGTTAGGGGATAGGTAAGGATTGAGTAGTATGGCTTAAAACATAATCTTAGTTGTTAAATGATTAATTGATTGATTACATTGTTAACATATTTTCATGATTATTATTTCCCCCACATATCAGCTTTTTGCTGACCGACGTTTTGTTTATCGGAATTTTAGGTACAATGAAAAGAACAAACAGTAAAGTGACATATGCAGAATTAAATGAGAATTAAAGTGCAAAGGAGGATCAGTTAGATTAATATCTATGTGGATAGAAGTTTTGAATCCCAGTTTTAAAAGGTATGCAAAGTTTTTATTTTTACCATATTTAAATATAGTTGGTAGAATTTAATAATTGTTAATGATTAATTGTCGAACCTTTGATCTGGGTTATTGGATAACAGCTCTGATCTCTTGGTCTCCCTTAAGTGGGGGTTACTGGGAGACGAGGTCGTTACAATTGGTATCAGTGCCGGGGTTCCTCACTTAACCATTAATAATTATTAAATTTTACAAACTTTATAGAACCCAAGGGAGTTATTAGAGGATTATCCGAAAGACAGAGGTGTCTAGAAAAGGATCACGACTGGGGGCTGGCAATATTTTCCTCCGCACCGCTAGTCAGAATACGATGACTCCCAGATCCGTGTGACTGCCTGGCCAAAGTCTTAGGGTATGAATCGAAATAAGATACCTTTAGGACTTTCTCATCTTATTCATCCTTTTTCATCACAAATTTCTTTAAGGACCTTAAGGATTAGGGTTTTCTCTCTTCTCCTCACCCTCTTGAGGTATGGGTAAGGTTAATAAGGTCTAAGGAATCCTCCACCAAATTAATGAAAAAGCATGTAAATAAGATGTCATGGACATAAGCTTAATAGATTAAGCGCAAACTAAAGAATAGATAAATGCTTTGGTAGTATGACATAAGTTGTGATGCCCTCAGAAGTGACCTGAGGCTAGGCCTTCTTGTCAGGAGGATAGATAAAGAGAGTTAGTCTTGAAGATAGAGATCTCCATTGCAAGTAGAGACGTGGCACATCCTCCGAGGATGATGTTAACCCTAACCCTAAGTGAAGGTTAGAGGGAGAGAGTTGGCATGATGAGTTAGACCAGGTGTTTGGATGGACATGCCTTGGATGACCTATGATCCATGAGAGGTTGGATGACCTAGTACCTCTAGCGACCCAACCCTGGGAAGGGTCGTGCATGTTAGGGTGAAGGATAGCTCCTTCATTGATGAGTTTAGAGAAGAACCTATGGAAACCCCATGAGCTTATATGGGCATAATATGCACCCAGAATGTATCAGTAGTGTGAGCAATAGGTTGAAACCCTGGCCGGGAGAGTTTTATGGATAGCTTATGTAATAAGCATAAGGGGCTATGGATAACCTTGAGCGAACATAAGTTGAACATAGGTTTCATCCAGGTAGGGGCATGCTTTTGAGGTTGATCCTTCATGAAGAGACGACCTCTAATGGTGAGGTTGGATGTAGGGTTAGCTCTAGAGAGAGAGGAAACTCAACAATAAGGTTGGAAGCCTAAAACCCTGAGATATGAGGAACAGTGGACGATAGTGGTTGCCTCATGATCGATCCATGGAAATGGATGATATATTGGTTGCCTTTAGAGGAACCAAACCCTAGAGAGAGGATGAGTCTGCTTATACCTTTGTACCTATGGTATAGATGAGAAGAAGAGTTCCATAAACTATGTAGAGGATTAGTAACAAGTTGTAAGGCCTTGAACCTTGTTGTTTGTCTTTGAGGAGGACTCAACTCTGAAGAGTTGCTCGAATAAAAGGATCATGGAATACCTTGGACACGCTTGGTTAAAGGTAGAGCATGCAATAGTATACCTAAGTGAACCTAGGGTACCTAGGCCTAAGAGGGGAAGTGGTGTACCTAATGCTCGTGATGAGAGTTGAGTTTCTACAGATGAGAGCATGGTACCTCATATGTTCAGAGGAAAGGGAAACCCCTTAAGTTTAAGGTGTGTTTGATGAACCCCTCACAACTAAGTTGATGACATGGGAAGGTATGATCTTGATCTAGTGTTGAGGAAAAAGAACAAGTAGACCTGCATGGTTAGTAGGTGGTCCGTTTGTTCCTTAATAGTTGTTGGGTTAAGCATGCCCATGTGTAGGTAAACCCTAAGGATGGTTGTGACCTTATTGTCAAAGGATGAAGTTTCCTCCCATCCTAGGAGAGGAACCCTTTTGTAGGGTGTTTACTAGTTTTGTTGGTTTAAGGTAACCTAAAAAGGTCTCATAGGATCATGAGAAACTAAGTGAAAAGTACATGGTATGAGGACGAACCTCTAGACCCATAGATAGCCATCTCTATGTTCATATGGATGTGTTACCATGGAGGTAACCGATATGGGGCTTGACCAAGGTAGGCAGGTTGTCATGATCCCTATGAAAGGATGAAAATCAGCCCACGAATGCAGAGACAGAGATGATGAAGGCTTGGGTAAGGTTCTAAGTTGAACTTGTACTATAAGAGAGTCCTAAGTCTATCCTAGAGTCAGGTAGGTATAAGACCGATGGAAGTAGGAGTTGCCTAATTCCCTAGTTGCACATGACCATAGGGTCGGGAGGTAACATCTATCATTGTCTGAGGGCCATGGGTTAGGAGATTGATCACCTTCATGAACTCATGGGACCCAAAGGGCAGATGAGTAGGGCACTCTCTGAATGCATAAGGGAAGAGGGATAACCCCAAAAGTTCCAGCACCCTATAGACCTAGAGGAGATGACCAAGGGATGTGTGTAAACCTCAAGTAGGTTCAAGACTAGTTTTCCATGGAAGTAACCTTGATATCGAGATGATTGTAATATAGAGGCATAAACGACACATTTCAATTTAGATTTAAAGGTGTACTGGCAAGGTGGGATGTACCATCTCTACTCTTGGAACAAGAAGAACTATGTATTTGGACTACAGCCAAATGCTTATTTCCTCTTATTATGGGAGTGAGAGATAGGACAGTACACATGCCATATACCAAGGATAAAGATGATGTGGGTTGGAACGTTGCCACGAGATATGGGGACAGAGAAGATAACATACCCTAGCAAAGTGAATGATACATGGATGGTTTGCAAACACTATGAGGAATGAAGTAGTCACCTTATGAGGATGTTTTTATCATGAGATATGAGTCATACAAGGTTGAGTTTGATCACCAAGAAGATGAGCTCAAAGTGTTCTCAATGAAGATAGACTTAGAGTTCGAGTTTGAGATGCTAAGTGAAATACATGGAAGTGTATGTTTTCAATTTTACCTAATACATAAGAAGGTGAAGTAGTAATGGATGCCCTGGTTGAGATATATCAGCCTAATTTGGCTAGAAGAGGTTGTTAGACTAACCCTAAGTTTGGAAAAGAAGATATGTTTGGCTAACACTCTGATGTAATGAGATCAATTAATGGTTGTTTGGTTAGCCAGTCTAGTCCTTGATGCAATGAAAGGATGGTGGTAGAACCTCAGATGCACATCTATGGAAAAGAAGGTGATGAAACCCCGACTAGAATGGTTTTGAGGTATTGATCTTGAGGAATAATGACATACGGGAGATCATGATTTTAAGATCACCATACACCGTACTACGAAGATAATAACTGACAGTAGTACTTTAGATGCCTAAGATAATGTTGCATGTGATATATGGCCATGCAAGCCGAGGGATAAGGATGAACACCACTTACCCAGTGCATTGATATAAAGGATAAAGAGTCCCTGAAAGAGAAAGGGAGTTCATCACTATGGATGTTGTGGTAAGCCTTTTCTAGACCAAGGAAGGTCAAGGAACAATGTGGGTTATGGTAGATCGCCTTTCCTAGATGACATAAGAAAATAAAGAGTTCTGTCAAGGGATAGATCTGGTTGAACTACCCATGAGAGAGATGGTTCAACTACACCATGATGCGAGTTCAAAGGTTCTAGAGTTTGATCTAAAGGTTCCCTTCCAAAAGGTGGAAGTAGGTACATGAAGAACTCGGTGTTATTACAGTTTATCACCCTTAACTAATAGTTAGTATGATCTAGACTAAAGGGTCTGATGAGAGCATGTGTGCTCATTCAGGGTGATATCTAGAGATAGTTCTTGTCCCATGAAATATGTCATGATAACCACCATAGCCAGTATCAGGATTTAAAGAAGCTCTGTAAGGGAGGTTGTATCGGTCACCACTTTAGTAAGGTGATGTTGGTGAAAGGACCACGTGATGGTTAAAAAAAGAACCACAGTGTGTGTAGATGAAGTCGCTTTGATCGTGCAATGGCTGAAAGGAGCCTAGAGACGACAAGAGTCATGAACGGATGCAAAGTAGACTGACATGTAGTTCACTGTGGAAGAATATGTGACATGAAAATCCGACCCCTCTAAGTTATAGCTAAGAGAGATGAGTCCCTGATACATGGGTCCATTTGAGATGGATTGGTGGAGAAGGTTATGGTTAACCTTACCCCTCAGGATAAAGTAATGTATGATGAGTTCCATGTGTCCAATTTAGAGCGCTATGTGAGGTACCCTGACCATGTGATGAGCAATGAACCTAGTGAGCCCCAAGGGAGGTTGAAATGGCCTGAGTCACCTGTGCAGTTTATAGATGCCAGGATGAAAGAACTCATATGAAGGAATATGTAATGATAAAGGTTCTTTGGGAGTGCCATGAGTACGATAACGCCAAATAGGGGCCAATGATGGACATGGAAAAGTCTTATCCAGAATTGTTTATTTGCTGGATAGAATTTTGAGGACAAAATTACTATAAGAGGGGAAGGATGTTACAACCCCAATTTTTTGGATTCATTTGGTGAGAAATGTAATTTCTCATAATAAAGATAAATGAACAAATAATGATGTCTTTTGATTGAATGCATGAATTTTGTTTAAAATAGCCTTGTTGATTTATTTGTGGGCTTTATTGGCTATTGGGCCCAATAACAAGGAAAATACAAAAGAAACTCCATTATTAATAAGAAATGGAGAAAATAAAAATAAAAAGAAAGATAAAGAGAAATTCTCAAAAAGGGATATTTTGATAAGAAATAAATGAAAATAATGGGAAATAATGGACGAAAGATAAAGTAAAAGGCAAAGGTATATCCCCAAGATGGGATTTCGAGCCATTAAGGTTCCTTGAGGTTCAAGGAATTCAAAATGACAATTTAATGGCAAAGAAATAGGGAATACCAAATTAAATTGGCTTAATTTAAAAGATAGCTTACTTATGAAGGAAATGCCCTTTTCTTTTTGAATTTGGGACTCAATTTTGGTATGCGAGTAGATAAAGACAAAAGGAAGTTTCCCTTAAAATTTTGTTGAAAAAGGATAAAGGAATATTGAGTTATGATTTTTAGAAGATTTCTAAGTGAATGAATAAATAATCATCAAATCATAAATCTGGATATTCAGATTTAACAAGGACCATTGATATGAGATCCAACGGATCAGATCCAATCCCAGTTCTTCGATAACTCTGGCAAGCAGATGACCGGGAAGCATGATTTTCCTTTTTGATTTACTCAAAGTAGAGGCAATTTGAAACAAAGGAAACAATTCCAATGAGTTCGGGAGCGATTTTTGCATCCAACCGACCAGGGATTGCAAACCTTTCCCAAACTGTACGAGTTTTCCCCAATCCACAGAGATGTCTCCACTGGGCTGTATGTCTAAGATATAAAAGGGGGTCCAAGGTTGTAACATCCCAAGATTTGAGGCCTCAGATAATATGATCTTAAAAGGAATGATTGGACTACCCATATCACCAAGGTGCACCCCGGGAGCCCATCACTAAAGAACTCTATAGTTAAGCATGCTCAGCTTGGAGAAGTACTAGGATGGGTGACCAGTCGGGAAGTTGATCCTGGCTTGCGCGTCAGTGTGGACAAAGTGCTCCGTTAAGGCTAGTGGTGGTTTGTGGGGCCAGTCGTCATTCCTGAAACTCTACTAGAGCCATGGGCAGTGGGCCCAGTCGTTACAAATGGTATCAAAGTCATAACCCCTCCAGTAGGTGGGGGCCCACATGGGCATGTGGCATCCAGTCTTGAGCCGTGAGGTCCAGGCATGTAGGAAAGGGATATCCATGGTTGATGTAGCCACACTTGCGCTGGTATTCCGTGATCGGGAGTTGGGTGTCCATGGGCCATTGTGGGTCTGCACTGAAATGGGGTCAGATTATGAGGCCATATATTTGAGCCTTGACGAGGATGTCAAGAGTCTAAGTGGGGGAGATTGTAACATCCCAGGATTTGAGGCCTCAGATAATATGATCTTAAAAGGAATGATTGGACTACCCATATCACCAAGGTGAACCTCCTTTTTCGGGAGCCCATCACTAAAGAAGTCCATAGTTAAGCGTGCTCAGCTTGGAGTAGTACTAGGATGGGTGACCAGTCAGAAAGTTGATCCTAGCTTGCGCATCAGTGTGGACAATGTGCACAGTTAAGGCTAGTGGTGGTTTATGGGGCCAGTCGTCATTCCTGAAACTCTACTAGAGCCATGGGCAGTGGGCCCGGTCTTTATAGAGGTCTTCTGTGAAGGCATAGACTCAACCACGAGGTTCCGTAGGGTATATAGTAGGTTCCCCTTACGCAATTTCTTTGAACAGAGCAAGAATTTCCTGCTTTTCTCCTTCCCTGCCAGCGAGGGTGGCTCCACGATTGTCCATGTTCCACGCCACGAGACAGATGGAGAAGCCCACCATTGAGTTTGCCCTAATGCTGCGAAGGTGGTGGCACCTTTTCCCTAGCCTCCAACACCGTGAAGCTCTGAGTCAACTCAGGAGTTGACCAGCCTGGAGCTGCGGTGCGCCATTCGTGAGATCTGGAGGTAGAAGATGAAAGGAGGAAAAGACCTCCTTACCCCCGACGGCTATGAAGGAAGGTAAGGGTAAAACAATTATTCACAATTTAAATCTAAAGTTGGCGCACGGATTCTAGGCCATTGGATCCGCGTGGTGCAGGGACCATGGATCGGGCGACCGCTGGTTTTCTCGACTTAATAAATAAATGAGGAAAATGATCTTTCTTTGCAAAATTCATAAAATATGCTAGGAAGCTCTAATGAGAAAAGTTTATACATGAAAGTTGCTTAGAAAAACACAAGGAACACATTAAAATTAGTTTGAGAGTCTGGTTTTGTACCCATTTGCAAAAGTATATTAATTTGATTAAAAAGTGTGGTTAGAAACCCTAATTCACTGTAAAAGATGAATCTTTGAGGTTTAAGGGGTTGATTTGAGAAGTATTAACCTATTGAATATTAAAGTAAAGTTGCAATCTATTTTACATGAAAAGTTGATTAATTTAAGGTTCCATGTGCATATATGAGCATTAATGGGCCTTAAAACCCTAATGTCAGTAATTATGATTCATCATGGCTTTAATTGTTCAATTACATGGTTAAAGTTAAGATATGACAATTCTAAGCTATTTTGAGTAGTAAAGTTCCTAATTCTGGATAAATACCCTGAATGTAGTCATTAGGGTTTTCTCATGAATAAAAAGTAGAATTAATGACAAAACGAGTTTATATGTTAATTAGACCATAAAGAACTTTGAATTGATGATAAATACATATAATGATCTTAAAAGGATAAAAATAGTAGCTTTAATGTAAAAGAAGCTTAATGAAATTAATTGATGGTTAATGGTGCCTTTAATATGAAAATAGGGTTACATGTTGTTAAGATAACCTTAATGTTGAAGAATAGATGAGATAATTAGGGTTTATGAGTAATGGTATAAAATTAGGGTTTAAAATAGCAAAAGATGAAGGGAAACCCTAATTGTAATGGAAACCCTAAAAGTGAACTAGAAACCCTAGGAAGCGAGATAGGTTTAATATATCTTGATGACCTGAGTAATAAAAGAAAATTGTATGCATGTTTTAGGATCTGATTGAATGCTTGCTTGCCTATTGTTGATCGGATTATTTGTGTCTCACATCAGCTGAACATGTATGTGGTTACGCTTATGAATATCTCGAGTTAGTTTTCTGAGGTTTACCAAAGTTTTCATCGATGTCATGAATTAATTATTGGATGATTTTAATTCATGCAAATTATAATGTGGATATGCCTATCACATAAGATATGTGCCTACTAGCTCAGATCTTGGTCCCCTCTATTGCTTAATAGTTGACCTAGTACATGGGTACCTATGGGGTAGGTCTATTAGGTCATTGGATGACTTAGTACATGGCTACCAATGGGGTAGGTCCATCAAGTCACATTAAGATAGATATTAAGCTACCTTCGGGTAGTGCCATGCGACTCTATTACACTAGGTATTGGCTACCTGTAAGGTAGGTCCATGGGGGTAAGAATCTACCTAAAACAGAGGTAGCATACAAGTCCACTGCAGGGATAGCATAGAGTTAGGAGATAGGTAAGGATTGAGTAGTATGGCTTAAAACGTAATCTTGGTTATTAAATGAGTAATTGAATGATTACATTGTTAACATATTTGCATGATTATTGTTTCCCCCACATACCAGCTTTTTGCTGACCGACGTTTTGTTTGTCAGCGTTTTAGGTACAATGAAAAGAACAAACAGTAAAGTGACATATGTAGAATTAAATGAGAATTAAAGTGCAAACGAGGATCAGTTAGATTAATATTTGTGTGGATAGAAGTTTTGAAATCCCTGTTTTAAAAGGTATGCAAAGTTTTTATTTTTACCATATTTTAGTATAGTTGGTAGAATTTAATAATTGTTAATGATTAATTGTCAAACCTTTGATTCGGGTTATTGGATAACGGCTCTGATCTCTTGGTCTCCCTTAAGTGGGGGTTACTGGGAGACGGGGTCGTTATAGTTTATAAGACATACAACGCCAGTTACTCTATTGGAAAATCGAGACAACTGGTATATTAGAGGCAAAATGTATTTCACGGAAAGTTATGTGTTGTCGGTCTTTAAGAAACCGACACTAATCTTAAAATTTTAAAAACAAAATTTTCCCTAAAAAAATGTATTTCACGGGTTATCTATGGGGGAGGCTACAGAGGCTCTAGCCCCCTCGCCGCAATGCAAATGTTATTTCATACATAAGAAAACATTCTATATATATATATATATATATATATATATATATATATATATATATATATATATATATATATATATATATCTGTGTGTGCGTGTATGTGTGTGTGTGTGTGTGTGTTTTAGATATTTTGTAGAGTGAATTGATAGTTGGATTAGTATAATTGTCTTGTTTTTAAACTAGAGGCCTAATTTCCAATCTCACTTTAAACATATTTTTTATAACTTTGCCCCCCTTGTCATGACAATTACCCTACATAGTAGAATTAACCCCCCTTGTGCAATTTTCTAAATCTGCCATTGACCACAAGCATCCCACAACGTTTCATCCAAACCATACCGTGACAGTTATATGATGGTGGACACCCACACCACTGAATAGGGTGGAATGGATGTAAATGCTTGGGTATCCACGGTAAACCAAATTTTATCCATCCCGCTTCAACCGAAATTATTTATGAAGTATCAGGTGGCCAGATTCATTTTCCATGCAAGATTTGTTGTCAATTGGAAGCCGACTAGTACATCAGTCGTCACTCGTCAGAGACCAACAAACCAATTGTCTGAGACCGGTACACCAGTTGTAGAAGTCCGTAAGAGCAATAATGGATCTCCAGCCTCCATCGCCCCAATTAATGAACCTACTAAGATGCCCCTATATGGCACCACTGTCGTCTTGTACGACGCCCCTACATGGCACCGCTGTCGTCGTCTAGCGTCGGAGTGATTGTCCTCATTTGGAGGCAGATCTTACCCACAAACATGGGTGGTCCATTCATCGCGGGGAAAGGTCTAAGCCAGTTCATATCTGCCACGCTAACCGTCCGGAGGCGTACAGCTCCAACGCAGCATGTCTGCAATGGTCACTTAGCCTCTGGCGTGAGCGTCAAAGAGCACAGGTGGCAGGCTGTAGTGTGTTTGCCTTGGACTCGTACCTTATCGGCTCCTCTTGGATCATTTGGAAGGTGGCACTGAGGTTGCTACTGATGAGCGTCGTGAAGCAACCATTGTCGTCCCCCCTTCAACTGTGATCCCCTGGACGCCGTCTTTCTAGAATTGCCAAGAGTGTCGCCTTTGATGGCAGCGACAACGCTTACGCTAGCTGCACAACCTTCTACAGCGGAGACAGTGTTAGCGGGGGAAGGGAAATGATAGCTGTAGGAGAGGAGAAGGGTTGAGACTGGCGTTGATTACCGGGTGGCCAGACGGAAAGCATCTCGTGCTTGTTTGCATGGACATGCCTAACTACGATTTCATCCTGAAATAGTGGACACGCAAGGTTTGGGTATTTGGTAAACTACCACCACATGTGGGAAATTTTTTGTTACCCAACCCTTGGTCGAGCACACAGATGGCATACCATTATATTGGTTTGGATCGATGTGGTTTGGTACATGTGATGGATGTGCGGTTTATTTTGCTATCCTAGGATGTTGTCGGTCAAAGCAGCCACAAAATCATCTGCAATGAAGATGATACCAGTGTATGGCATGATCCATGGATAATTGATATACCATCACTTGTTGGCCACAAAATAAGTCTAGCAGCTTATCAACTACTTGATGTACAAGTCTGCTCTATGGTTACTCTTAATGGCCAATGTGATACTACTTTTATCAATTCCTTTCTTCCTCCTCACATCTTGGAGCATATTCTAAGTCTCCCAAAGCCAACTTCATCTGATTTACTGATAGATGGAATTAGACACCTGAGATCAACAATCTATATTTTACTAAGTCTGCTTATGCTATTCTTACTGCTAATGTTTTCAGAAGGGAAGCTGGGCCAACAAGGTATAAAATGTTTCTTTGATTAGAGTCTCTTGAAGCTTAGGTGGCAAAACTTAGATAGTAACAACGACATTGTACAAATGATTCATCATGCCATCTATGCCATGCTCCCATGAAAACAATCATTTGTGTTTTAAGAGATTGTTCATACGCTAACAACATGTGGATCACAATGAAAATTAATGATCACATTACAAACTTAGTCAAGCTTTCTATATATAAATGGTTCACTACGACTCAGAATCCACTACAAAGGTAATTTTATTGTTTATGTTTGTTAGCATATACGTATCTCCAGGAATTAGTACATCTTTCAACAGTTGTCACAATATCCTTTCTCCACTTGTCAATCTATAATCTCTACTTCCTCTAGTATGATAAATACTACACCTATCATTGGTGTTTGACAACGCCACCAATACATGACCAAACTATCTTTTGCATATCTTAGTCCATTCCCTAGTTTTGTTGTGTTAAACTCAATGTTAATGTGACAATTAAATAATATGTGGTTTCTATTGTTGCTATATATCATGTTGGTTGTTGGCTAAAAGGCCAAGATGATAAAATTCTTGTACAACCAGTCTTATTAGGAGAAAAGGCAACTTTTGTTTTCTTAACAATTGGCTACAGTTGAAGGATGGAGCAATATATAGATCGAAATAGGTTGCATTAATGCAATCCAGACTATAAGGGAGGATACTATACAATTTTTTTACTTTATCTATTTACGTGTAGATCAAGAGGCTATATGCTTCTACAAGAAATTTCTCCATCAATAAAATTGATTATAGAATCAATATGAACGCAAATTCTCTAGCTAAATTTCATCTTAGTTCTCAATTACCTACTGCAAAATTTATTCAACCAATTTTTTATTTTCTATATGTCAGTCCAATCTAGATTTTAATGGATGCATGTATCTAAACTTTGTACTTGTCGCTCCTGATCATTCTCAGATAAGTAAATAAATAAAGACATTGTCTTTCCAAAAAGGAAAGTACTTTTACATATTTCTTAGACAAGGCTTTTAATGTGATAATTGTCACTATACTTAGAAAACAATAAAACAAATATTATGAGACTCAAAAATCCAAATGAATGAATATAATCCCACTCTAAATATGTACCATTATCATTAGGTATCTATATACATCAAGTTAATGCCAACAATATAATTCGTATTTGTTAACATTCCTACGGAATGAGATGATGGATCAGTATATTTCAATATATGTTATATCCACAATGCAAGAATCATAATACTATTTTTGCAAAAAGTTATGACGCATATATGTGTATTTAGGTATGGTGAAAAGCTAGGATCATTCAATAGTAATTCTTTTTTACTATGGGTCAATCCACACTTTCATGTTCATGAGTCTAGCCTCTATGCTAATATGAATATATGAGACTTATGGTATATACTTAATGTAACTTCCCCCATTGGTGAAATGCAAGCCTCCTACCAGATCGTCAAAGAAGTCCCTGCCACTCTTGTCGATCATCAACTAGAGTATGAATTCATTCGTATAAACATGGAAAATTTTGGCCTCATAATACAGATGGAATGGTTGTAAGAAAAATATGTTGTAATTGATTGTTATTCCTAGACAACTTTTATTTTTATTCCCAATATCCATACGCTCTTAAACCCTACAAGAAAAGATCGAAATAAGTACATCATTACTTCATCTACGAAAGGAAAATCCATGATTTCTAACTGGTGTAAATCTTTACTTGGGAACTACAACCATTATCAAACCTTATATGGCTTCCCTGGAAATTATTGACATAGTATGTGAGTACTTGCGTGTCTCTCTCGAGGAACTCCCAGCGTTACCTCAACATCATGATATTTAGTTATTGTAGATTTAGCACCGCATACTACACCGTTATATCGAGATCTATATAGGAGGTGCCCTTCCGAGTTGACAAATATCAAACAATAGCTGCATGATTTCCTAGAAAAAGGTTTAATTCACACTAGTTGTTTCCTTGCTCATACTCTTCATCAATAAAAAGGATGGATCCCTAAATATGTGGATTTGACTACCACATGATTAATTAATTCATAGTGTAACATAAGTATCTTCTACCTCATATTGATGACTTATTTGATCAACTCTGGTCTACTCACAACTTCTCAGAAGTTGATCCTTGATCTTGTGACCACAAATTCAAGGTTTAGGATGAAGGAAAATAAAAAATATCCATTATAATTTGATATAATAATTATGATATATTGGTCATGCCCTTTGGGCTGACCAACACCCTAGCAATTTTCATGAATTTGATAAACAATGTCTTCCAACCACTTAGATTTATTGGTATTCGTTGTTGTCATATTGATGTACTCTAGTGATACTTATTCACATTGTTTCCATCTAGGCAAAGTTATTAAAATACTCCAACCCCAACAATTCCATGCGAAATTGGCCAACTATGAAATTTGGATTTCTAGGGTTACCTTTTTCCATCAGATTATTTGTGGTGGGAACTTTTGTGACCCAAACAAGGTATCTACTATTTTGAGTGGAAATATACTAAAATGTGTATGAAATATAATTTTTTGGGTTCTTATGTGTTATTACTGGCGTTTCATACCCAACTTGTCATATCCTCAATTTTGGCAAAATTGAATGGTATAAATATTAAAGTATGATTTGGTAAATAATTTACTCCAAAAGTATTATTGGTGGAATAATGATGTTAATTACCTTTCTGGAATAGGTTTTTGTGGCACAAGTTAAATAAATGGACCGAATTCATACATGAATAAATAATGTTGACCTTTTGATATGATAAATGAAATAATTGTCAAGTTTCCAAAGGAAAATAAAATACATGGTGTTTTAGTTAATTAAAATAGTAATTATCTATATATTATTGACAACACAATGTTGAGGCACCAAGTAACATTAATCTAACCATTGCATACTTGAAAATAATAATGAAAAGAAAGATGATTCTATATTTTGGGTGAAAAGGAATGTTCCACAAAATAATGGTGTCTAAAGGAGTAAGTTTTATATGTGAGAATAATTCAATAAATCCTAAATTGCAAAAATAAGATAAGAAATGCATTTATTTGTTTTCCTATAACGACAGACAATATTCATAACTAGTGGAGAGAAAAGGGATTTATGTATGAAGATGGAAGTCAAAGGAAGTGTTTTATATAAAACAATGGAAAGAAAAATATACCTTTCCTCTCTCATAATATCACTTGGTGCTAGAGTATTGAAAAGGAAGGTATATTTGTAAGATAATTGAAAAGATATATCTTCAAGTACAAGGAAAAACATTAATTGAATTCCTTGGTTGTAACAAATGTTGCCAATCCAAACTCTATGGAAGATGGGAGTTTCCATTTAATAACAAACAAGACTTATAGAATAAAATATGTATAGTCCTTTATAAGGGAATATTTGAGGAAAGTAGCAAATCTCCTTCCTTTTCATGGATCATGGTACACTTTGTCTCTCTCACCATGAGGGTATGGGGAACAGAACTTAACCCTCTCTATTGAGGGATTGCTTTCCTTTCTTCCTCTCTTCATCATATCCACTAGGGTTCCTATTGGGGTAGGTGTACATATAGAAGGAGCACGAGAGCCTAAAAGGTAGGGATGAGTACCTTGCAAATGAGGAGACAAAGGGGGAACAGAAAAATTCTCTTTCAATGTAAAAAGACCAACAACATGAAGAATGTAACGACCCCGCCTCCTGGTAACCCCTACTTAAGGGAGACTAAGAGGTCAGAGTCGTTATCCCAATAAACCAGAGCAAAGGTTTGACAAATAATAAATAATAATTATGAAATTCTACTATCTAAATTGAAATCTAGTATTAAAATAAAACTGTGCATACCTTTTAAAACTTTGGAAATCTATCTATCCACTGCATAAAATATTATATCTAATCCTCCTTGCACTTTATTTCTTATTTTCACAATGTGTCACTTTACTGTTTCTGCTTTTGAGGGTTTTACCTAAAACGCCCAAAAACAAATACACGATCAACATACGGGAATATGTTGGTATGTGGGGACAACCAAAATTTCACAATTATTGCTCACAATTTAATTATCACAATCAGGGTAATTTAGCGAACCAATTTACATTTTCAATGTGTCATTCGCCACCACTTTTTCCCTAACCCTGGAATACCCTTCTAGGGTTTCTCTTTTGACATTGACTTAAGGCCACCTTCTCAATCCTGAGCTTGGTGCTGGGGGTCACCTCTCATGGTGCCCCATAGTCATGCAACATAGACCACCTTCTCATTCCCGAGCATGGTGTCTGGGGTCACCTCTCGTGGTGCTCATTGGTCTACCCTCCTGGGCCTGACCTTTATGGCATCATCCATCAGGGTGGCATGTAGGTGCGAGAATACACATGTATTTATAATTTTGATAAACATAGTGACTTTATAATTGTAGTATGAACATCCAAACTGTTTAGTTTTAATCAATGTGATCAACCATTTGGGAAACCTTTGGGAAAACTAATGCGATTAATCGTAATTAACCACATACCTGTGAAGCTGTCTTGAATGAAGAATTAATCCAAACAAGCAAGTAATCCAGAATCAAGCAAGCAAGCAAGCACACAATTTGGCCCTCAAATATACATCCAATATTCTCTATCATGGATCATGGTATCCTAGTCTAATAGGCCTAATCGTGCCCTAGGGTTACTATCCCTTTTTAGGGTTTTGACCATAATTAGGGTTTCACTTCCTTTTTACCACTTTTACTTTACCTTTATCAAAATATCCATCAAACCCTAATTATCTCATCTTATTTTCCATTAGGATCCTAAGATCAGGTTTGGACCACAAAACCCTAATTTTCAGATTAACTATATCTTTTCTTCCCCTTTTTCCTCACTTAGGGTTTCTAAGGGTATTAATTATAATATTAGGTTTAAAACCCTAATTCTTGCAATTTCGTTTTCAAAATAGGTTAATATCCATCTATATCATTAAACAAGTTAATAATTCTCAAATTTATTCACTTGCAAGATTAAATCCATCCTTTATCAATAAATTAGGGTTTCTAACCATAATTTAATACTTTTCCCATCCAAATTAATCACTTTTACAAAAGTGTACTGATTTAGGCTTCCAAACCATTTTAATTTACTCCTCATATTTTTCTGATCAATTTTCATGCATAAACTTTCCTCATCCGAGTTTTCTAGCTCAAGATATGATTTTTTGTAAGAAAATACCTTTCTATTGATTTATTAGCAATTTCTAGAAAAACACAGATAGTTAGATCAATGGTCTGTTGGTCCACTCAGGATCCAACGGATAGGGACACACGTGCCTAATTTTTTGTTTTAATTTGTGAAGGATAAGATTGCCCTTACTTTGACTGAAGGCGCGGAGGGGTAGCTGGGTAATTTCGTTGGATCTCCTTCATCTTCAACCTTGTGATCTCGCAGCTGCTGCGATGGTCAACTGTGTGGTTGACTTCTCAATCCTGTCATCATGCGAGCATGCCAAACGTCCAGGGAGCTCCTCCTCCCTCCATCAAACCTTCCTACGGCCTCAATTGCTCGCCCGAGACTCGCCAAGACCACCCCCTACTCGCCGACTCCAGTGAGGTTTGCCAAGAGTACAAGGGTGCAGGTCAGGTTGGATCTCCAATTTGATAACACAGGAACACTCCCCTCGCTCTTTCGCAACGTTTGAAGTAGTAAACAGATATGTTGGTATACCCCTGCACCCGCCCCTATATATATGGTCAAAGGCATTGTTGAGGATTGGGTATTTCCCTAATAGGCAGCCAACCCTTGACAAACTAGGGATGATCCTCTGCGGTTTCCTCTCCCGAGTGCGAAGAAGCTATCAACACGATGGCATACTCTCTAGATCATGCAGAATCCATGATGGAAAATTCCTCCCGTAAATCACAGCATCCTAGTCTGTGTGGGACTTAGACGATACACAATTAGCGTTGGATTGAGATTCAATGGTTCTCATTGCACGCGATCGTCCAAAAGGGAAATACCTTTTTCAATTGCCAAATTAATGCCTTATTTTGGAGATAACATGAGAAATTGATATCTCCCAAACCATAACTCATTTTTGTCTCAAATTTTAAGGGAACGTTTGTCTTTAAATTATCTAGATATATACGAAATTTGGGAAACAAATTAAAAATGAAGAGAAGGCTTCCTTCTCTCCAAATATATCCATTAATTAATTCAAAATTAATTAGTAATTCTTTTCCTTTTGCCATTATCTTGTTATTTTGGGTCCCTTGGACCTCAAGAAATACTAAAGGCACAGATTCCCATATTGGGGAATATCTATTTTCCTTTATCCTCTTTTCAATGTCTACTTCTGATATTTCCCTTTTATTAATTAAATCATTTTCCTTTTTATTTCTCTTTTCTTTTCAATTGGGTCAATGGCCATCAAACCCCAATATCAATCAATCATGGCCATTTCACACGAAATCCATCACAAATCAAAGAAATAGATTTCATTTATTCTTTAAAAGAGAATTATATTTTTCTTTACATACTTAAGAAATTGAGGTTATAACATCCTCCCATCCTTATATGAATTTTGACCTCAAAATTTCAAGAAATCAAAAAAACAATTCAGGGTATGCTTTCTCCATGTCCATCTTCAGCTCCCATGTGGCCTCATCCTCTCCAAGGTGCTTCCAAAGAACCTTTACCATCTTTATATTCTTGCATCTAAGATCTTTCACCTTGGTATCTAGAATCCGCACAGGTGACTCAGGATAAGTCAGCTTCCCTTGAAGCTCAATAGGTTCAATGCTCAGTACATGGCTCAGATCTGGCACATATCGCTTCATGTTAGACATGTGAAACACATCATGCATCATGCTATATTGAGGGGGTAACGCCAAACAATATGCAGCTTCACCAAACCGTTCTAATACCTCAAACGCACCCACGTATTGGGGACTCAACTTTCCTCTATTCTTGGCTATAGCTCGGAGTGGTCAGATTTTAAAAAACACATGCTCTCCTATAGTGAAATGCACATTAGTCCTCTTTGCATCAGCATATGACTTCTGTCGATCTTGGGCTCTCTTCAGCCTTTTCTTGATCGAAGCAACTTTATCAGCATACACTTGGAGCTCATCTGACCTCAACAGGGTCCTCTCACCCACATCATCCCAGTGAAGTGGGGACCGACACAGTTTCCCATATAAAGCTTCATACAGAGGCATCTCGATATTGGCTTGGTAGCTGTTGTTGTAGGCGAACTCAGCTAAAGGTAAGTATTGTTCCCATGAGCCACCGCAATTGAGCACACAAGCTCTCAATAGATCTTCTAATGTCTGGATCGTCCTTTCTGACTGACCATCCATCTGGGGGTGATAAGTGGTACTAAACTTTAACCTGGTACCAAGATCCTCTTGAACCTGCTTCCATAACTTGGAAGTAAACTTTGGGTCTCTATCTGAGATGATCGATCCTGGTATGCCATGCAAACACATTATCTCTCTAATATATAGCTCAGCTATGTCTGCCACTTTAGCAGTTGTCTTTAAGGAAAGGAAGTGTGTTGACTTGGTAAGACGATCTACCACGACCCATATTTCATCATGACCCTTCTTGGTCTAGGGTAGACCCACAACAAAATCCATGGTGATGTGTTCCCATTTGCATTCTGTAATTTCAATTGACTATAAAAACCCACCGGGTCATTGGTGTTCAACCTTCACCATTTGGCACGTAAGACAGCTAGCCACCCATGCCACAATGCCTTTCTACATTCTTGGCCACCAGAAAAACTACTGCAGGTCCTTGAACATCTTAGTAGTTCCTGGGTGCACTGTGTATTTGGATCCATGAGCCTCTTCGAGGATGTGTTCCTTTATCGATGAATCCACTGGAACCCATATGCGATTCTCAAACCTGATTCGTCGGTCTATTCCCACTGAGAGATGAGTCTGTGGCTTCATCATTAAACCTTTCATCCTGTCTAACTCTTCATTGGTCAACTATGCTGCTATGATCTCACTCAACAACTCAGATTGGATCTGGATATTAGCCAACCGAACTCGGTCCTCTAATGGTTGTGGAGTCCACTCCACGAGCTCCTCCAAACTCTTCCACTAACTGGACATAATAGTTGCATACTTGAGTTGATTCTGACTCAAAGCATCAGCTATGACATTCTCCTTACCAGGATGATAGGCGATGGTGAAATCGTAATCCTTCATGTACTCCATCCATCGTAGTTGTCGTAGGTTCATGTCTCTCTATGTCAACCAGTATTTTAAGCTCTTATGGTCGGTGAAGATCTTGAAGGTAGCATCGTACATGTAATGCCGCCATATCTTCAAGGCATGGATAATAGCAGCTAGCCCTAGGTCATGTGTTGGATAATTCACCTCATTGGGCTTGAGATGTCGGGAAGCATATGCAACCACGTGCCGATTCTGTTCCAACACACAACCAAGTCCGATCTTGGAAGCATCGGTGAATATCATGAAACCCTCATTTCCAGAATGTAGAGTTAACACAGGGGCGGTGGTCAGCTTCTCCTTCAATTCTTGGAAGCGAGTTTCACATACGTCAGACCACACGAACTTCACATCCTTCCGGGTTAACATGGTCAATGGCAAGGCAGTCTTTGAGAAATCCTTGATTAAGCGACGGTAGTATCTGGGCAACCCCAAGAAGTTGCGAATCTTAGAGGGGTTCTTTGGTGCCAGCCAGTCTCGAACTGCCGATACTTTGGCTGGATCTAATGCGATCGTTCCTCCTCAGATGATGTGTCCAAGAAACATGACTCGGTCTAACCAAAACTCACATTTCGAGAACTTTCTGAAAAACTTCTACTTTCTCAAGATATCAAGGACTCTACCCATGTGGTCACGGTGTTGGGCTAGGTCATCTGAATACACCAAGATGTCATCTATGAACACTATTATAAAGAATCAAGGAAAGATTGGAACACACTGTTCATGAGGTTCATGAAGACACTAGGTGCATTGGATAACCCAAACGACATGACCAAAAACTCATAGTGACCATATTGGGTTCGAAAAGCCGTTTTAGGTATATCCTCACTCCTTACTCTCACTTGGTGGTATCCTGACCTCAAATTGATCTTGGAAAAGACTCGAGTTGATTTGAGTTGGTCAAATAGGTCATCTATCCTAGGCAAAGGATACTTATTCTTAATGGTTGCCTGGTTGATCATCTGATAGTCAATACATATCTGAAGCGACCCATCCTTCTTTTTCACAAAGAGGACTGGTGCTCCCCAAGGTGAGGTACTGGGCCGGATAAAGCCTTTATCCAACAACTCTTGCAACTGGGTTTTTAACTCAAGCAACATTGTAGGGGTCATTCTATAGGGTTCCTTAGATATAGGGTTAGTCCCAAGAGCTAACTCAATAGAGAAATGTACCTCCCTCTCAGGGGGAATCCCTGGTAGATCATCTGGAAACACATCTGCATACTCCTGAACCACCTCTATCTCATCTAAGGATCACCTCTTAACCTCAGGTATGGTAAATATGGCTACGTAGGCTCAACAACCCTTGGCTAGCAACCATTCAACTTTCAAGGCAGACACATAAAGGCTGGTTGTCGCATCCCTCCTTCCTCAAATGGTGAAGTGTGAATGACTGGTTTTCCTAATGAGAATTTTCTTCTCTCTACAGTCAATCTGGGCTCTGTAGGTGGAAAGAAATCCATACCGATGATTACATCAAAATCATTCATATCGAGAAGGTTGATGTCAGTGGGAAACTCATGATTCAGATACTTCACTGGAAAAATAGGGGTTTTTAAAAGAGAGGTATAAATACGACCACTCGGGGTTGTGACATCCAAAACGTAACCCAAATCTTTGTTATCCAAACCAAGCATATTTCCATATTTCCCGAAATAAAAGTATTAGTAGAACCAGAATCAAAGAGTACTTTTACATTTTGTCCCATGACTTCCAGCAAGCCTACATAGTTTGTGTCACATCAGAAATTTGTTACATGATCTACTAAACTAAAAGAAAACATCTAAGGGTTATTACCCTTGATCAACCTATTAGCATTTGCCTAAACTTCTTCATTGTCGATGGCAAACACTCTAGCTTGCCTCCTCTCTCCAGCTGGGGGTGCTCCGACTGGTGCTCATATTGGAGGTGTTGTAGCTACTGGTTGTGCTGCCACAGGTTGTGACCCAAAAGGTCCTCTCGGGTCGGGCTGAGGGCAATTGGTGATGAATTGTCCTTCTTGTTGACATCTGAAACACACCATCTTCTCAAAGCGGCACTTCCCAGGATGTGTCCGTCCACATGTGCAACACTGCTGGAGGTGACCACGGGTCTTGCCTTTGTGCCAATGCTTGCTTTTGTTGTGGTTGCATCCTTGTCCCTTCTTGTGTTCATTCCTCTGCCCTTGATCTCCTTTAGTGAAACCCAAGTACCCTTTGGATTGATTCTGTGCAGGCATCACCGTCCTTTCCATGTCTAAGGTAGTGTTGTAGGCTTTAGAGAAGGTCTTCGGCTTACTAGCCATCACATGTTGCTTGATGGTAGGGTACAAGCGCTCAAAGAAGTGGTCCACCCTCGTCTCTTCATCCATCATGTGTCCGAAGCGTTCCAGGATGCGGAACTTGCGACCAAAGTCCGCAACTGATGAGCTTCCTTGAGTCATGTTGGTGAAATTTCTTTCTTTCTCCTTCTTGGCTGAGACGGGGATGAATCTGGCGGTGAAGATGGTCTTGAAATTGGTCCACACCATTGGTTCTTCACTTAGGTCTCTTCCTGTGATATGGTTCTCCCACCATATCTTGGCTGCACCTTCCAAAAGGTGAGTAGCAAATAGAACCTTCTTGTTTGGCTGTACTTCAAGCATACAAAATCCATTCTCGATTGCAAGCAACCAAGCTTCCACCTTGTCGACCATTTTAGACTTATCTTCTCCCCAAAACTTCTCGATGTTCAGCTTGATGAAGTCCAAGATGGTGGCTCCCAGTCGAGGATGAACAGGTAGTAGCTCGCCATTCTCATCCCTAGCCATGTCTCTGAGGGCCAAGGCACGGATAGCCTCGGGCAACCATTTCTGCTATTCCATCCAAACTGCATCTATAGTGTGAACTACCATGGTCGGCTCCGGACCACCAGAATGGTCCTCCTCCATCTGGGCTACCTCCTCATACACATGTTGTTCCTCATATCCTGGTCCTTCGTCTTACTCAAGGTTCGTGAAGGGTATCGGTTCAGGGTTGGGGGCCTGATGCACAACTTCCTCAGGTCTCTTTCTCTTCTTTGACGTCTCACCACCATGGTTCCGCTTCCTCTTCTCAGAGAACACATTATCTTTGTGGGGAGGCCCACCACCATTGGTGGTAACCAGGATAGCCACAACCTTTGTACAATAAGCACACAAATAGACCTTTAGTCTATACTTAACAATTTATACTTATGTCGATGACATCTTAATTACATATCTTTTATTAATTTGGTGGAGGATTCCTTAGACCTTATCAACCTTAACCCATACCTCAAGAGGGTGAGGAAGAGAGAGAAAACCCTAATCCTAAAAAATCCTTAAAGAATTTAAGTTGACAACAGATGAACAATAGGAGAGAGTCTATATTGAGTCATATCCTAAGACATTGGCCAGGTAGTCACACACTCCAGGACTCCTCATATTCCGACTAGCAGTGCGGAGGAAAATATTGCCATCCCCCGAACGTGATCCTTTTCTAGACACCTCAGTCTTTCAGAAAATCCTCTAATAACTACCTCAGTTCTATGGAATTTGTAAAATTTAATAATTATTAAAGATTAAGTGAGGAACATATGCTCTGATGCCAATTATAATGACCCCGCCTCCCGGTAACCCCCACTTAAGGGAGACCAAGAGGGCAGAGCCGTTGTCCTAATAAACCGGATCAAAGGTTCGACAAATAATCAATAATAATTATGAAATTCTACTACCTAATTTGAAATTTGGTATTAAAATAAAACTTTGCATACCTTTTAAAACTTTGGAAATCTATCTATCCATAGGTTGAAATATTCTATCTAATCCTCCTTGCACTTTATTTCTTATTTTCACAATGTGTCGCTTTACTGTTTGTACATTTGAGGGTTATACTAAAACGCCGACAAACAAATACATGATCAACATAGGGGAATATGCTGGTATGTGGGGACAACCAAAATTTTACAATTATGGCTAACAATTTAATTATCACAATCAGGGTAATTTAGCAAACCAAATTACATTTTCAATGTGTCATTCTCCACCACTTTTGCCCTAACCCTAGAATACCCTTCCAGGGTTTCTCTTTTGCCATTGACTGAAGGCCACCTTCTCAATTCCAAGCTTGGTGCCTGGGGGTCACCTCTCATGGTGCCCCATAGTCATGCAACATAGACCACCTTCTCTATCGCGGACCCATCACGCTAAACGAGATTACTCAAAACATAAAACACAATCAATCACTAATTAATCACATACCCAAAAATATGGGTAAATTAAAACCGATTTCAACATCAACACCCGCTCAGAAATGTTTGAAGGATCCCGACATCTTTCTTGTATGTATGCTATGCCACACAAACAAGCATTAATATGCTAACAAAAGTCGGATTCATTTGAAACTTTATATAAAAAATTTATCTCGCCCGGACCTAAGAGTACAGAGATGACTCTAGGATACACTAGACATCTAATCAACTTTCCCCAAGATTCATTAAAGTAGTTATTCTTTAGTTCCATGGTTCTGTTGTCGTCATTGCCGATTACCTAAAAAAATGTGGCGAACCACAAGGATGAGACACAGTCCCATCAAGAGATATGACCATCAACAACGTTTATTGATTACAACATTTTTATGTAATTAAATAGTTAAGAAGTTTAATCAGATATAACAAATAACATCAATAGTACTGATGATTAAAAAAATACATAAAGGAGTAGATAAAAATTATCATTATCAAGTTGACTATCATCATTTTCCTTATTAACCGTATAAGAGATTCAATGGCATATGCATAACTAGAATAAGTAAGTCTAGTAGCATGTTATCTCTATTAACATGAATAAGTCTAGCATCATAAGCATATCTAACAACATTAGCATGTCTAACAGTTTGAATAGATCAATATCATTAGCAACTATCAACATGAGCATGAGTATTTGCATAAACATGATTAGCAGTATATGTGTTTCTAATTATAGAGGCATGGCTAGCATGCTAAACATAACTAACAACATGAGATAGCTAGCATCATGATTATAATCAATAGCAGTAGTATAGATATCAACATAAGCATGACTAATGTATGTACACATTTACAGTCTTATGCATATCCACAACATAAGTATAATTACTATCTCTTAATTGCACTAAGCATTATCTTTATGTAAAGAGAACAAACAAGGGTTATCATTCAATGTGAAGCATCATGTATAACCCTAAACAGATATGCTATACGACTGTATTACATCTTTTATTATGCCCTGGGGAATTTGAATCGTACCATTCAAAGTCCAACCGACCCCTATGAAGGGCTATTCGGTTCGTACAAGATCTAGGAGTGTCGGTATCCTAATATCTCTTCCCCTCGGTCAGTACAAGTAAAAAGGCAGTGACATATCAGTCAAAGTTACCACCATAGAGACATATAGTCAAGCTGAAAACCACTAGTATGACCTTGGTACAAGTCACGACACTAGAAACCAGGGTATTCAAACCCAAACACTGAGGTACAACTGCATTTATCCTCTAATCACATCATGTTATAATCACTGAGACACGACCACAACCATTCTCAATCACATCAGATGTATGAGGCATGACCATAGCCAACCTCCACAATCTGCATTGTGTATGACAAGGATATATCCTCAACCTTCCACCCCCACATACTCAACAGTATGCGCTCTAAGTTTCCCTTAGGAATACTCATTTTACCATCCAACAAATTCTGACATTGAAGATGGTTCTACGGCACAGGGCACTACATGATTAGAGTTGCACTTGATTAGTTATGTCAATTGGGTGAATTAAGGTTGAATTAAACAAGTGGACATACAAACCCTAATTCACTTCTAGCAAGCATATAAATATCAAAACTTGAAAAGATATAAAATATATGAAACATAATTTCTCATCTCATCATCACATGGTACTATTCACTTGCCATTCCCAGGACTACACTAGTTATCATATTATCACAAGATATAAATCCTTTTCACAATATCACAGGGTATCAACCCTTATCAACATAAGAGGATCACACCTCATTCAGGGCTCAACCATGCCCAAAGGATCATTAAGACCATCATACTATTCCCTGCAAGATCATCATTATCTTTGCATGCCTTATTACAAGGCTCAACAACATTACTTACATTTAATGCACCAGATCAACACAATATTGCATTAATGAGCTAGAAGATATTCATAAACAATCATAGCAGGGTTATATTAACATTAAGAACATTCCTTTATTACATCAACATGCAATGTATCTAGATATGTTTAACTCTCATAATATTCATTATGTACATGTTTAGCTTAAGTAAGTATCAACCATGTAATTATAATAACCACCAATTAACATATCAAGGTTATGATCATAGCAAGGAGGTTTTTCTACCATCATTCTATCATATAAGAATGTTAAACATGAATACTCATCTTTATCTAATTGCATTAGAGTTAGGTTCAACATGATAAATTATATCAATGTTACTAATCAACACTTATACCCAAACCCTAACTCACGGCATCCCCATTGGATCATGGATGCATAAGGTGAAGCATCAGCATCACATTCCATAGAATTCTCAAATATGATCCCAAACCTAAATCAAGGTGTAACCATCAGGTTATAGCTTAGTAGGGTTTCAAAAATAATAGATTACTCCATGATTGTATTAGTCATTAAGCTATATTAAAGCTAGGTATAACAAGCTATACCTAATTAGGGTTACACATCAACACAATATGGTTTTCATTCCTTCTATTCCTGTGAGTGAATAGGTAATACTATTTGTTGTTTACATAAGTAAACACCTTGAATAAACCACCTATGAAGTTCCTGATTTGTGCTCTAGAAAGAGTCACTACCTAACCCTACACATCCCTTGATTAACAACACAAAAAGTTCTATTGAAAGTAGGCTAAAACCCACAATCAATTGTTCATTTAGAACAAGCCATCCATTCCCAATAAGTAAAATCCTTAAGTTGATCATATAAAGGAAATCATCTAAATCCCATTATTAGGACCAACATATTACATTATCCATAATTCCACTTTATTGGAGGAATAAACATTATATCTTGACCATTGGGTCAAGTTCATATATTAAAACCATCAATTACAGTATAGGTCCGACCATTGCATCAAGTTACCTAAGAAACCATTAGTCTGAGGCTTAATTGATGCTAAAACTATATGATTAACTCAATATATATTGTAGAGACCTGATCCATCATCATTAGTGATCATTAAATCACTATAGGTTGTTAGATCAACAATATATTCATTAATCAACATCAAATATTAAGTTGATGTCATCATTGATTGATAACATTAGTATTGTACTTAATGATTAATAATTAAACTTCTAATTGGTCCAAAACCTGACCTAAGGGGGGGAACATAGATTGTCAAAACAACCTGATCCAAGTCACATTATACCTTAGTGCTAACACACACATGATTACATGTTCATATATAAGTGAAATCAGAACAAGGAACATTATAAAAATTGAAATCTAAGTCAAACATATATTTTTAGTGTATGAATCATCATTTTCAAGCAAAAACATGATCTAGAAAGTTTATGGTAAGCAATAAACGTGGATCAAGTTATAAATCTTTCCTCTAATGCGAAGATGAAACCCCGCACAGAAGAAATCTTGAGCATGTAGGGTAGAAAATCCAAGAGTAAGCTAGGAATTCGTCCATCTAGCACCTTTCTTCATTAAATGAGCAAACCCTAAACATAAGGAGCAAGAAAGGTAGGGTTTTAGAGCTTTAGAGTAATTTCTACCATGGAACAGCCTGGGTTTATACCCAAACCATAACATTATTGGTTATGTTTTACTAATTTCTACATTCACACTGAGCAATTTAGGTTCTGATGAACCATGTAAATTTATTGGTCCAATCCACACTGATCAGATACTAAACTAGATCATATAAAGGCGTAAAGAAGCGATTTATGAAATAAAAAGTCGGGCGACACCAAATACCGCACAATGCCTGATAACTTCTGTTATCAATGAAAAACACACAATTAAACAAAAATTTCCAAACACCAGAGTTAATTCATGATAGGTGAGTGAAACCCTACTCATAGTGGTTCAGGATGTCCGGATTCGTCCGGAAATGTATCCAGAGCCTGTTTTCGGGCATATTTTGGTCATCTTCAACCTTTGGTTTAAGCCCAAAATTGGAACAGATGCAAGCCAACAATACCATACATCCACATACAGGTCAAAAATGAGCTCAGTGAAGAGTTGAATCTAGGGCTAGGGCTTCAGATTTGAGCACAAACGTCATGGGCGGATTCAAGAGCAACGTTCTGAAGTGTTAGTTGTGCCCTGGAGGGCTCCCAGCCACTGGCCGTAGCTTCTAGCTACAAATCTGTAAGTCAGTCACCCCTACTGGATGGGTGGTGCTAGGGCATGGAGAAGGAGAGGTAAAGGAAAAGCAAGAATAAGGAGATGACAACGTAGGCTAGGCGCTACTAAACTGAAGTAAACGAGCCCAAAAAAAATCAGCCGTCCTCCCTTCTTCTACTTGGTTGGTGAAGCTGATGTGCAACACCACATCTGTAGGTAGGTCGGCACCCTTGCTAGGGTTGCATATAGGGGCAAGGTTGGAGGATGGATAGACGGTTGAGAAAGAAGGGAAGCAGGGTGTTGTTGGATCGTAGCCAAGGGCGCCCAAGAAATCACCCTTCAGTCGCCCGCCTAGCTGCTGGTCGCACTACTGTTGCGGGAACCTCTTAAACATAGAAAGGAATCAGTCGATTGAAGAAGATGATAAGTGAGAAAAGGGAAAAATAAAGAGTTATAAGCTAACATTTTGGAAAAATTGCAAAATTAGCCCAAGAAACTCAAAAGTGTCATAACTTTCGCTTCGTAGGTCCGATTTGGACGATTCTTCTTGCAACATTTCAAGCACGAGATCCTAAACACCCATAAAGCAAGAAAGCATGCTAATTAGCTTGTCTCAACTAATCAAAACTCTAATCGTATCTTAAGCACTTAACTTTAATCAACATATCAAGATTATATTAGGGTTATAAGCATTCAATAATGGTAATTAAGCTCATTCAACTCATTAAGCAAGTTCAGGGGCCTTACATTCTCATTCCAGAGCTTGGTGTCTGAGGTCACCTCTCATGGTGCCCATTGGTCTACCTTCCTGGGCCTAACCTTTATGGCATCACCCATCAGGGTGGCATGTAGGTGCGATAATACACATGTATTTATAATTGTGATAACCATAGTGACTTAATAATTGCAGTATGAACATCCAAACTATTTAGTTTCAATCAATGCCATCAATCATTTGGGATACCTTTTGGAAAACTAATGTGATTAATCGTAATTAACCACATACCAGTCAAGCTGTCTTGAATGTAGAATTAATCCAAACAAGCAAGTAATCCAGAATCAAGCAAGGAAGCACACAATTTGGTGCTGAAATATACATCCAATATTCTCTATCATGGATCATGGTATCCAAGTCTAATAGGCCTAATCATGCCCTAGGGTTACTAGTCCTTTTTAGGGTTTTGACTATAATTAGGGTTTCACATCCTTTTTACCACTTTTACTTTACTTTTATCAAAATATCCATCAAACCCGAATTATCTCATCTTATTTTCCATTAAGATCCTATGATCAGGTTTGGACCATAAAACCCTAATTATCAGATTAACGATATCTTTTCTTCCCTTTTATCCTCACTTAGGGTTTCTAAGGGTATTAATTACAATATTAGGTTTAAAATCCTAATTCTTGCAATTTCCTATTCAAAATAGGTTAATATCCATCTATATCATTAAAGCAGTTAATAATGCTTGAATTTATTCACTTGCAAGATTAAATCCATCCTTTATCAACAATTTAGGGTTTCTAACCATAATTAAATACTTTTCCCATCCAAATTATGCACTTTTACAAAAGTATACTGATTTAGGCTTCCAAACCATTTTTAATTTACTCCTCATATTTTTCTGATCAATTTTCATGTATAATCTTTCCTCATCCGAGTTTTCTAGCTTAATATATGATTTTTTGTAAGAAAATCCCTTTCTATTGATTTATTAGCAATTTCTAGAAAAACACAGATCGTTAGATCAATGGTCCGTTGGTCCACTCAGGATCCAACGACCAGGGACACACGTACCTAATTTTTCATTTTAAGTTGCAAGGACAAGATTGCCCTTACCTTGACTAAACGCACGGAGGGGTAACTAGGTAATTTTGCTGGATCTCCTTCATCTTCAACCTTGCGATCTCACAACTGCTGCGATGGTCAACTGTATGGTTGACTTCTTGATCCAGTTATCGTGCAAGCGTACCAAACGTCCCAGGAGCTCCGCCTCCCTCCGTCGAACTTGCCAACGACCTTCATTTCTCACATGAGACTCGCCAAGACCGCCCCCTACTCATCAGACTCCGGTGAGGTTTGCCAAGAGTATAGGGGTGCATGTCAGGTTGGATCTCCAAATTGATCACACAGGAACACTCCCCTCAGTTTTCTGCAGCATTTGGGGTAGCAAAAGGATATGTTGGTATCCCCCTTCACCCGCCCCTATATATAGGGTTGGAGGCAGTGCTGTGAGGATTGGGTATTTCCCCAATAGGCGGCCAACCCTCGACAAACTAGGGATGATCCACTGCGGTTTCCTCTCCCGAGTCCAAAGAAGCTATCAACAGGAAGGCATACTCTCTAGATCATGAGGAATCCAAGATGGAAAATTCCTCCTGTAACTCACAAAGTCCTAGTCCATGTGGGACTTAGATGATAAGAGATTAGCATTGGATTGAGATCCAACGGTTCTCATTGCACGCGATCATCAAAAAGGAAATACCTTTTTCAATTGCCAAATTAATGCCTTATTTTGGAGATAATTTGAGAAATTGATATCTCCCAAACCATAACTCCTTTTTGTCTCAAATTTTAAGGGAAAGTTTGTCTTTACATTATCTAGATATGTACGAAATTTGGGAAACAAAATACTAATGAAGATAAGGCTTCCTTCTCTCACAAGATATCCATTAATTAATTCAAAATTAATTAGTAATTGTTTTCCTTTTGCCATTATCTTGTTATTTTGGGTCCCTTGGACCTCAAGAAATACTAAAGTCACGGATTCCCATATTGGGGAATATCTATTTGCCTTTATCCTCTTTTAAATGTCTACTTCTCATATTTCCCTTTTATTAATTAAATCCTTTTCCTTTTTATTTCTCTTTTCTTTTCAATTGGGCTCAATGGCCATCAAAGACCAATATCAATCAATCAAGGCCATTTCACACGAAATCCATCACAAATCAAAGAAATAGATTTCATTTATTCTTTAAAAGAGAATTACATTTTTCTTTACATACTTAGGAAATTGAGGTTATAACATCCTCCCCTCCTTATAGGAATTTTTCCCTAAAAATTTCAAGCAATGAAACAAAGAATTCAGGGTATGCTTTCTCCATGTCTAGCTTCAGCTCCCATGGGGCATCATCCTCTCCATGGTGCTTCCAAAGAACCTTTACCATCTCTATATTCTTGCATCTGAGCTCTTTCACCTTGGTATCTAGAATCCGCACAGGTGACTCAGGATAAGTCAGCTTCCCTTGAAGCTCAATAGGCTCAATGCTCAGCACATGGCTCGGATCTTGCACATATCACTTCAGGTTAGACATGTGAAACACATCATGCATCATGCTATACTAAGGGGGTAACACCAAACAATATGTAGCTTCACCAATCCATTCTAATACCTCAAACAGACCCACGTATCGGGGACTCAACTTTCCTCTATTCTTGGTTATAGCTCAGAGTGGTCAGATTTTAAAAAACACATGCTCTCATACAATGAAATGCACATAAGTCCTCTTTGCATCAGCATATGACTTCTGTTGATCCTGGGCTCTCTTCAGCCTTTTCTTGATCAAAGAAACTTTATCACCATCCACTTAGAGCTCATCTTACCTCAATAGGGTCCTCTCACCCACATCATCCCAGTGAAATGGGGACCGACACAATATCCCATACAAAGCTTCATACAGAGGCATCCCGATACTGGGTTGGTAGTTGTTGTTGTAGGCAAACTCTACTAAAGGTAAGTAATGTTCCCATGAGCCACCCCAATTGAGCACACAAGCTCTCAATAAATCTTCTAATGTCTGGATCGTCCTTTCTGACTGACCATCCATCTGGGGGTGATAAGTTGTACTAAACTTTAACTTGATACCAAGATCCTCTTGAACCTACTTCCATAACTTGGAAGTAAACTTTGGGTCTCTATCTGAGATGATCGATCCTGGTATGCCATGCAAACTCACTATCTCTTTGATATATAGCTCAGCTAGGTTTAACACTTTATTAGTGGTCTTTAAGGCAAGGAAGTGTGCAGACTTGGTAAGACGATCTACCATGACCCATATCGCATCATGACCGTTCTTGGTCTGGGGTAGACCCACCACAAAATCCATGGTGATCTGTTCCCATTTCCATTATGGAATTTCTATCGATTGTAAAAGCCTGTCGGGTCGTTGGTGTTCAACCTTCATCATTTGGCACGTAAGACAGCTAGCCACCCATGCTGCAATGTCTTTCTTCATTCCTGGCCACTAGAAAAACCATTGCAGGTCCTTGAACATCTTAGTAGTTCTTGGGTGCACTATGTATTTGGATCCATGAGCCTCTTGTAAGATGAATCCACTGGAACCCATATGTGATTCTCAAACCTGATTCCTCCGTCTATTCCCATTGAGAGATGAGTCTGTGGCTTCATCATCAAACCTTTCATCTTGTCTAACTCTTCACTGGTCAACTGTGCTATTATGATATCACTCAACAACTTAGATTGGATATGGATATTAGCCAACCGAACTCGGTCCTCTAATGGTTGTGGAGTCCACTCCATGAGCTCCTTCAAACTCTTCCACTGACTGGACAGAACAGTTGCCTACTTGAGTTGTTTCTGACTCAAAGCATCAGCTACAACATTCGCCTTACCAGGATGATAGGCGATGGTGAAATCGTAATTCTTCATGTACTCCATTCATCATAGTTGTCGTAGGTTCATGTTTCTCTGTGGCAACCGGTATTTTAAGCTCTTATGGTCAATGAAGATCTTGAAGGTAGCACCGTACATGTAATTCCGCCATATCTTCAAGGCATGGATAATAACAGCTAGCTCTAGGTCATATGTCGGATAATTCACCTCATTGGTCTTGAGATGTCGGGAAGCATATGCAACCACATGCCAATTCTGTTCCAAGACACAGCCAAGTCCCATCTTGGAAGCATCAATGAATATCATGAGACCCTCATTTTTAGAAGGTAGAGTTAACACATGGGTGGTGGTCAGCTTCTCCTTCAATTCTTAGAAGCGAGCTTCACATACGTCAGACGACACGAACTTCACATCCTCCCGGGTTAAAATGGTCAATGGCAAGGCAGTCTTTGAGAAATCCTTGATGAAGCGACGATAGTATCCAGCCAACCCCAAGAAGTTGTGAATCTCGGAGGGGTTCTTTGGTGCTGGCCAGTCTCAAACTGTCGATACTTTGGCTGGATCTATAGTGAACCTTCCTCCTGAGATGATGTTTCCAAGAAACATGACTCGGTCTAACCAAAACTCACATTTCGAGAACTTTTCGAAAAACTTATGCTTTCTCAGGATATCAAGGACTCTACCCAGGTGGTCACAGTGTTGAGCTAGGTCATCTGAATACACCAAGATGTCGTCTATGAACACTATTAAAAAAGAGTCGAGGAAAGGTTGGAACACACTGTTCATGAGGTTCATGAAGACACTAGGTGCATTGGATAGCCCAAACGACATGCCCACAAACTCATAGTGATCATATCAGGTTCGAAAAGTTGTTTTAGGTATATCCTCACTCCTTACTCTCACTTGGTGGTATCCTGACCTCAAATCGATCTTGGAAAAGACTCGAGTTGATTTTAGTTGGTCAAACAGGTCATCTATCCTAGGCAAAGGATACTTATTCTTAATGGTTGCCTAGTTGATCATCTGATAGTCAATACACATCTGAAGTGACCCATCCTTCTTTTTCACAAAGAGGACTGGTGCTCCCCAAGGTGATGTACTGGGCTGGATAAATCCTTTATCCAACAACTCTTGCAACTGGGTTTTTAATTCAAGCAACATTGTAGGGGTCATTCTATAGGGTGCGTTAGATATAGGGTTAGTTCCAGGAGCTAACTCAATAGTGAAATCTACCTCCCTCTCAGGGGGAATCCCTGGTAGATCATCTGGAAACACGTCTGCATACTCTCGAACCACCTCTATCTCATCTAAGGATCGCCCCTTAACCTCAGGTGTGGTAACTATGGCTAGGTAGGCTCAACAACCCTTGGCTAGCATAAGTTCAGCTTTCAAGGCAGACACATAAAGTCTGGTTGTCACATCCCTCCTTCCTCGAATGGTGAAGTGGGAATGACCAATTTTCCTAATGAGAATTTTCTTCTCTCTACAATGAATCTGGGCTCTGTAGGTGGAAAGCCAATCCATACCGATGATTACATCAAAATCGTTCATATCGAGAAGGATGAAGTCAGTGGGAAGCTCATGGTTTAGATACTTGACTGGAAAAATAGGGGTTTTTAAAAGAGAGGTATAAATACGACCACTCGGGGTTGTGACATCCAAAACATAACCCAAATGTTTGATATCCAAACCAAGCATAGTTGCCAGATTTCTTGAAATAAAAGTATTAGTAGAACCAGAATCAAAGAGTACTTTTACATTTTGTCCCATGACTTCTAGCAAGCCTACATAGTTTGTGTTACATCAGAAATCTATTATATGATCTACTAAACTAAAAGAAAACATCTAAGGGTCATTACCTTCGATCAACCTATTAGCATTTTCCTGAGCTTCTTCATTGTCGATGGCAAACACTCTAGCTTGCCTCCACTCTCCAGTTGGGGGTGCTCCGACTGGTGCTCCTATTGGAGGTGTTGTAGCTACTGGTTGTGCTGCCATAGGTTGTGACCCGAAAGGTCCTCTCGGGTCACACTGAGGGAAATTGGTGATGAAGTGTCCTTCTTGTTGACAAATGAAACACACCTTTTTCTCAAAGGGGAACTTCCCAGGATGTGTCTGTCCACATGTGCAACACTACTGGAGGTGAACACAGGTCTTTCCTTTGTGCCCACGCTTTCTTTTGTTGTGGTTTCATCCTTGTCCCTTCTTGTGTTCATTCCTCTACCATTGAGCTCCTTCATTGAAACTGAAGTACCCTTTGGATTGATTCTGTGCAGGCATCATCATCCTTTCCATGTCTAAGGTGGTGTTGTAGGCTTTAGAGAAGGTCTTCGGCTTACTAGCCATCACATGTTTCTTGATGGTAGGGTACAAGCGCTCAAAGAAGTGGTCCACCCTCGTCTCTTCATCCATCATGTGTCCGAAGCATTCCAGGATCCGGAACTTGCGACCAAAGTCCGCAACTGATGAGCTTCCTTGAGTCATGTTGGTGAAATTTCTTTCTTTCTCCTTCTTGGCTGAGACGGGGATGAATCTGGCGGTGAAGATGGTCTTGAAATTGGTCCACACCATTGGTTCTTCACTTAGGTCTCTTCCTGTGATATGGTTCTCCCACCATATCTTGGCTGCACCTTCCAAAAGGTGAGTAGCAAATAGAACCTTCTTGTTTGGCTGTACTTCAAGCATACAAAATCCATTCTCGATTGCAAGCAACCAAGATTCCACCTTGTCGACCATTTTAGACTTATCTTCTCCCCAAAACTTCTCGATGTTCAGCTTGATGAAGTCCAAGATGGTGGCTCCCAGTCGAGGACGAACAGGTAGTGGCTCGCCATTCTCATCCCTAGCCATGTCTGTGAGGGACAAGGCATGGATAGCCTCGCTCAGCTGTTTATGTTGTTCCATCCAAACTGCATCTGTAGTGTGAACTACCATGGTCGGCTCTGGACCACTAGACTGGTCCTCCTCCATCTGGGCTACCTCCTCATACACATGTTGTTCCTCATATCCTGGTCCTTCCTCTTGCTCAAGGTGGCTGAAGGGTATTGGTTCAGGGTTGAGGGGCTCATACACAGCTTCCTTAGGTCTCTTTCTCTTCTTTGATGTCTCACCAGAATGGTTCCTCTTCCTCTTCTCAGAGGACCCATTCTCTTTGCAGGGAGGCCCACCACCATTGGTGGTAACTGGGATAGCCACAACCTTTGTATGAGCCATCTACATAAGCACACAAATAGACCTTTAGTCTATACTTAACCATTTATACTTATGTCGATGACATCTTAATTATGTATCTTTTATTAATTTGGTGGAGGATTCCTTAGAACTTATCAACCTTAACCCATACCTCAAGAGGGTGAGGAAGAGAGAGAAAACCCTAATCCTGAAAAATCCTTAAAGAATTTAAGTTGGGAATAGATAAACAAGAGGAGAGAGTCCTAAAGGTATCTCATTTCGAGTCATATCCTAAGACATCGATCAGGAAGTCACATAATCCAAGAGTCCTCATATTCCGACTAGAAGTGCAGAGGAAAATATTTCCAGCCCCCAGATGTGATCCTTTTCTAGACACCTCAGTCTTTCGGACAATCCTCTAATAACTCTCTCGGTTCTATGGAATTTGTAAAAAATATTAATTATTAAAGATTAAGTGAGGAACCTATGCTCTGATACCAATTGTCACGACCCCGCCTCCCAATAACCCCCACATAAGGGAGACCAAGAGGCCAGAGCCGTTATCCCAATAAACTAGATCAAAGGTTCGACAAATAATCAATAATAATTATGAAATTCTAATATCTAAACTGAAATTTGGTATTAAAATTTTACAATTATGGCTAACAATTTAATTATCACAATCAGGGTAATTTAGCATACCAAATTACATTTTCAATGTGTCATTCTCCACCACTTTTTCCCTAACCCTAGAATACCCTTCCAGGGTTTCTCTTTAGCCATTGACTTAAGGCCACCTTCTCAATCCCGAGCTTGGTGCCTAGGGGTCACCTCTCATGGTGCCCCATAGTCATGCAACTTAGACCACCTTCTCATTCATGAGCTTGGTGTCAGGGGTCACCTCTCGTGGTGCCCATTGGTCTACCCTCCCGGGCCTGACCTTTATGGCATCATCCATCAAGGTGGCGTGTAGGTGTGAGAATACACATGTATTTATAATTGTGATAACCATAGGGACTTTATAATTGCAGTATGAACATCCAAACTATTTAGTTTCAATCAATGTGATCAACCATCTCGGAAACCATCAGGAAAACTAATGCGATTAATTGTAATTAACCACAAACCTGTCAAGCTGTTTTGAATGAAGAATTAATCCAAACAAGCAAGTAATCCAAAATCAAGCAAGCAAGCACAAACTTTGGCGCTGAAATATACATCCAATATTCTCTATCATGGATCATGGTATCCAAGTCTAATAGGCCTAATCGTACCCTAGGGTTACTAGCCCTTTTTAGGGTTTTGACCATAATTAGGGTTTCACTTCCTTTTTACCACTTTTACTTTACTTTTATCAAAATATCCATCAAACCCTAATTATCTCATCTTATTTTCCATTAAGATCCTAAGATCAGGTTTGGACCACAAAACCCTAATTTTCGGATTAACTATATCTTTTCTTCCCCTTTATCCTCACTTAGGGTTTCTAAGGGTATTAATTACAATATTAGGTTTAAAACCCTAATTCTTGCAATTTCCTTTTCAAAACAGGTTAATATCCATCTATATCATTGAACAAGTTAATAATGCTCCAATTTATTCACTTGCAAGATTAAATCCATCCTTTATCAACAATTTAGTGTTTCTAACCATAATTAAATACTTTTCCCATCCAAATTATAGAGTTTTACAAAAAATATATTGATTTCGGCTTCCAAACAATTTTTTATTTTCTCCTCATATTTTTCTGATCAATTTTCATGCATAAACTTTCCTCATCCGAGTTTTCTAGCTCAAGATATGATTTTTTGTAAGAAAATCCCTTTCTATTGATTTATTAGCAATTTCTAGAAAAACACGTATCGTTAGATCAATGGTCCGTTGGTCCACTCAGGATCCAACGACCAGGGACACGCGCACCTAATTTTTCATTTTAAGTTGTGAAGGACAAGATTACCCTTACCTTGACTGAAGGCACAGAGGGGTAGCTGGGTAATTTTTCTGGATCTCCTTCAACTTCAACCTTGTAATCTCGTAACTGCTGCGTGGTCAACTATGTGCTTGACTTCTCGATCCAGACATCATGTGAGCGTGCCAAATGTCCAGGGAGCTCCACCTCCCTCCATCAAACCTTCCTACGACCTTAATTGCTCGCCTGGGACTCTCCAAGACTGCCCCCTACTCGCCGGACTCCGGTGAGGTTTGCCAAGAGTACATTGGTGCATGTCAGGTTGGATCTCCAATTTGATCGCAGAAGAACACTCCCCTTGGTCTTCTGCAGCATTTGGGGTAGCAAAAGGATATGCTGGTATCCCCCTTCACCCACCCTTATATATAGGGTCAGAGGCAGTGTTGTAAGGATTGGGTATTTGCCCAATAGGTAGACAACCCTCGACAAACTGGGGATGATCCTTTGCGGTTTCCTCTCCCGAGTCCAAAGAAGTTATCAACAAGCTGGCATACTCAATAGATCACGAGGAATCCAAGATGGAAAATTTCTCCTATAACTTGCAGAGTCCCAGTCCGTGTGGGACTTAGACGATAAGAGATCGACGTTGGATCAAGATCCAACAGTTCTCATTGCACACGATCATCCAAAAGGGAAATACCTTTTTCAATTGCCAAATTAATTCCTTATTTTGGAGATAAATTGAGAAATTGATATCTCCTAAACCGTAACTCCTTTTTGTCTCAAATTTTAAGGGAACGTTTGTATTTACATTATCTTGCTATGTATGAAGTTTGGGAAACAAATTACAACGGATGAGAAGGCTTCCTTCTCTCCCAAGATATCCATTAATTAATTAAAAATTAATTAGTAATTCTTTTCCTTTTGCCATTATCTTGTTATTTTGGGTCCCTTGGACCTCAAGAAGTACTAAAGGCATGGATTCCCATATTGGGGAATATCTATTTGCCTTTATCCTCTTTTAAATGTCTACTTATCATATTTTCCTTTTATTAATTAAATACTTTTCCTTTTTATTTCTCATTTCTTTTCAATTGGGCTCAATGGCCAACAAAGCCCAGTGTCAATCAATCAAGGCCATTTCACACGAAATCCATCACAAATCAAACAAATAGATTTCATTTATTCTTTAAAAGAGAATTTCATTTTTCTTTACATTCTTAGGAAATTGAGGTTATAACAAAGACCTCATGCGAGCAGCAAGAGGAAGGAGGGAGCACAGTAGCCTTACTAAAGAAGGATTGGGCAAAGGAACCTTGCCTCATAGTTGAGTAGGTGATGAAGTGATGGTTGGTTCTTGGTTGTTTGATGCACGGAAAGACAATGAAAATCATGAGAAGATCACCACCAATGGTGCTCTAACAAATTCCACCCCTTCAGTCTGTTAGGTCATGCAGTGGGTAGAAGAACTACAACACTCTAGGGTGCCACCTTGAATCGTGCGGGTATGAGAAGAGACTACAAGGGAGGAGAGGGGAAACCTTGTGGTCAACTGGCCTGGAGGAAGTAGATAGATGAGGTAGTATGGAGGAGGAGAAGATGGTGGCGGTCATCAATAGAATGGTTGTGAAGAGGTGTCCCAGAAGCTGACACCTTTGCCCACCAGAAGGTAGGACATAGGGCATGGTGTTGCAACATTGAAGTAGCCGTCTAGAGGCAACCTGTGAGCACACAAACTGATGCGCGCTAATATGCCAAGGAGATGAAGAATAGATTATGGGTTGGGTTGCCTTTCATATGACTATCTTAGGCTCATCTCACACATGGCCCCACCCAGTCAGCTAGCATGACTTTGAGTCATAGACTGGCAGGCCAATAAGAGGTCGCCTTGTCATCCCATGTGCAAGGTGCAAATAATTATTTTGTTTAATTCATAAGAAATGTTAGGAGTGTCCAAAAATAGAGAACCTTTATATCAAAATGATCATGAGAACTAGAGGAACACAAACAAAATTTAATTGATACTTGAATATGCTTCGTATTACAAAAGTATGGTAATATTTGATAAAGTGGTGATTAGCATATTAAAAGCCAAGTTTTTGGTAGTAAAATATTGGAAACATTATAATGCCTCTTTATAGTGTTACCATATGATACTGTTGTATCTAATGCTAATCTAAGAGGATCATGATAACAATTATGATTATATGCAATCAAGTTTTCTAAGGTAAGGATCTTCAACATGTATAATTAGTTGAGAAATCCATAATACAACTTGTGATAAGCTTCACTAGTACAAAACCGACCTTTAGTGTCGGTTACTTAAGGCCTTTGGCGTCAGTTTCAAAGCGATACCCAAGTGGGTGCTGTGAAAAGTCAAAACCTTCAACATCAGTTTTAACACCGACGCCATAACCCTTCCCGCCGCCAAAAACATGCCAAAAAGGGCACTATAGGCGTCGGTTATTTAATAAAACCGACACTATATCCAGGTTAAAGATGTCGGTATTTCACAAAAACCAAAACAATATAACCCAACCTGCCACCAATAAAACGCACCAGCAAGGGCACCATCGACATCGATTTTTATATATAACCGACACCCATAGCCACATAGACGTTGGTTTTTTGATAATAACCGACACTTTATGTCTTTGTTGTCAGTTTTATACTAATAACCGACGCCTATGTTCTGATTTTTTTTTCTTATCAGTTTACAGGCCTGTTGTATGGCTGGTCAGCAGGATGCAGAACCTGCAGTTCACATCTAAACTGCATGTTTACAACATCCATTGATATCAGCCAACAACATGCCACAAACCTGTAAAATTAACAAGATGAACAACAATTTATGATCACACACATGTATATGAACATTTAATTCATATTATTTTTCATCACACACATGTAGAAACCAGTAGTTCGATTTCAAACTTCCTCCATTTTCACACACATTTAGCAACGGGCATTTACATTCATTTCATCTCTTTTCACATTCAGACACATGTAGAAACATTCATGTATTGATCATCTTCACATTCACACATATGAAAATTCAGAAAAATTCATTCACATTCACCCAAAAATAATTATGAGAAAAAAGTTTAGAAATATCATTCTTTATTCATCTTCGTCATTATCGCCATCACTATCCCAATCATATTTAAAAATTTCCACTACTTGTAGGGCTTTTGCCCATTGTTCTCTTATATCATCTAATTCTTCCCTCATATAGGGAGTATGTACATCTAATAACTTTCCACCTGCATTCAAGTCAATTTTAAACACCTGCAAGGAGAAAGACGTATATATAATCAATAATATATAATAAGATTGATATATTTTAAATTATATAATGAGACTATATATAATACCTTATGTATAGTATCGATTTTCATTGTGGCATGTTTGATGATTAGGTCCATAATTGCATCACCTAGTATGCACATGCTAGCCATTATCTTGTGTAGCACACTATAAATTGAAACATGCAAAATATTAAAAAACACAAATAAGAATAGTTCACATAAATAATATATACATTGGAGTCGGGAAATTACTTTCACATTCTCCCAAATTAGTGACTGATTCTTTTTCTTGGGGACCTTTCCTCCAGCTCTTTTGAACTCATGTAAATCCCTACAGGTTAATGTAACACATTAAATTGCATAATTAAATAGTATTGTAATAATAGATGTTAACAGATATAAAAATATGAAATATTTCTGACAGGAATAATGGCTTTTTCATTGTGTGTCCATATAATGTATTCAATTCAATCCCCACAAGATCTTGATAATAGACAGTGAACGTCTTGGGGACAATAACTAGTAACTCCCAATACCTACCACTATGGGTGAGAAAGTAAAAAATTAATAACTCAATATTCACAATAAAAATATAATTTTCTTAAGTCTAAATTATAAGCAAAGTAAACTTACTCGACATTGAATGGAGCTATTATCACCGTCTTCTTTTTTTTGCCAAAATAATTAAAAGCAGCACAACAATATGAAGTAGTTGAAGAAGGGTCTTTATCTAAAAGACTAATCAAAGATGGAACAAAAAATCCCACATGGGAAAATGAAAAATCTGTACATATCGTGTGTAAGTGGCTGCAAAACATGTATTACATATGCATTAATATATAAGAAACCAGATCAACATATATAAAACAAGATATATGGATGTATAAAAAAGATCTCACCATATCCATAGCTCTATCATAGATGTATTCAGCCAATCATAATGAAACAACTCCAAAATATCTTGTATAAATAGCTTGTTATCGTATGATTGACCTACAACATCCTCCGAAATAGAAACATTTATAGGGAAATTTGGATCATGTTCGCCTATCCATACTGTCATACCCCTACAATTAGGACCTAACGAGGCATGTAGTTCCCTTGGAAGACAAGTTTTTTTGCTGCTCATCAAGTGCCCCAAGTTCTTCAGGGGGTACATCATCCACCTAAAATTTGACAAAATAAACAAAATTAAATGGACATATAGATAGAAATATAGGATATATTTTTAAAACTTACATTGTGAGGCGGCGTATTGATATCCTCACCCTCACGGTAATCATCATCATGGTCATCATGCTCATGCTCAACCATCTGAAAGTCTCATTAAAAATCAAACATTTAGCATTTGACATAACTAGAAGATAATAAAACATTGTAAAGTTCACATTCAGTAAAATAAAACATATAAAAAAAATATAAACATGCATGCCTCTAATATTGTGATCTTTTATCAATTTACAATCCTTCATTGTGATCTCCGCACACATACAAGTCATCATTAGCTTCAATATTTGGTGGTGCTGGCAACCCAACTGAGAATAGAGTGGAGTCATCATACTTATCATAGTACTCTTCTTCATCTATAGGATCTTCAATGAACCGTGTTTTACAATGAAGAACAACTGACCATTTATCATTTGCAGGGTCATCGATATAAAATACTTGTTTCGCATGTGATGCCAATATGAATGGTTCACTCTTCTCACCAATCTTTTCAAAGTTCACTAATGTCAAACCCAATTCATCCAAAATAACTCCTTTGGTGTTATCAACCCAATTACATTTAAAGAGCGGAATTCTAAAATCTACGTAGTCAAACTCCCATATTTCTTCAATGACACTGTAATATGACATTTTAGCTTCACATGGACTCTTATCCTTTTCACTTGCAAAAAACAATGAAGATGCTTGAAGGGTGACCCCAATGTTTTGGATGACACTCTTATCATCTTGACACTTTGTGTAATATGAGAATCCATTTATGTCAAACCCTTCTTAAGACATAACATTCAATTTTTGTTTAAAGGTGATGCATTTGATAGTTTCAGTAAGATTATCTGGTGTTTGAGATAGTTGATGTAAGACTTTATCTTCAAACCACTTAATAAATGTCTTGTTATGCTCTCTAGCAAGCCATTTATGTCAAACCCTTCATAACTTTACTACACATACTATTGAAAAAAAAACAAAGTCTGGTGATTGCAAACCTTACATGCTTTGACAATATGGATCGAATTGCCACGGGCAATATTTGTTACATTAGAGTGTGACAATCATGACATTTAAGACCTATCAACTTCAAATCTTTCATTGATACCAATCTACAGATGTTGCATGAGTAACCCTGTGGCACCTTAACATTTACCAAGCATTCACAAAAAGCTTTCTTCTCCTTTCTAGACAATGTGTAACAAGCAGGAGGTAAGTATGTTCTTCGATCACTACTAACTACTTCTATTAATTTTGTCCTTATTCCCATTTCACGTAGGTCCATTCTGGATTTTATCACCTCTTTAGTCTTACCTAGTATATTCAACAGAGTACCAATGACGCTATCATAGACATTTTGCTCAATGTGCATGACATTGATACAATTCCTAACTGCCAAAGAACTCCTATAAGGAAGATCCAAAGGTATTGACTTCTTCTTGAATAAAGATTTGTCACTCTGTGTGGCCATGGTACATTGTGATATCTTACCAAATTCATTGGAAAAGTCTTTTACTCTTTCATAAACAACCTCCCCTGGTATAGGTTTAGGTGCACTTCGTTCCTCATTCCGTCCATTGAATGCTTTGTGCAACCTATGATACAGATGGAATTTTGGAAGAAACCTTCGATGACCAAGATATATAGTCTTGTTGCCATGTTTTAGTCATATTGAATCAGTGTTCTCTTCACATATAGGACATGCTTTAGATCCTTTGACACTATATCTAGAAAAATTCTCATATGTTGGAAAGTCATTAATAGTGCAAAACAACATAGCATGCAAATGAAATGTCTCTCTTCGTGAAGCATCATAGGTCATCACACCTTCACCCCAGAGTTTCTTTAAGTCATCAATCAGAGGTTCAAGATAAATGTTGATATCATTTCCATGTTGTTTATGGCCTGATATCAACAACGACAACATAACATACTTATTTTTCATACACAACCAGGGAGGAAGATTGTATATAACAAGCATAACTGGCCAAGTCCTATGTTGGCTGCTCAATGTCCCGTACGGATTCATCCCATATGTACAAAGCCCAAGTCTTAGATTCCTGACTACTTCACCGAATTTAGGGTACGATAAATCAATCTTCGTCCATTGTGGGGAATTAGACGCATGTCGTAGGATCCCATCATTATTTTTCTTAACATCTGCATGCCACCTCAAATTCTTCGCATCTATCGGATTGGCAAACAAGTGTTGAAACTGTGATATTATAGATAGATACCACATCACCTTGGCAGGAGAACTAGTTTTGGACTCCCCTGAAGTCGTCAATTTATACCTTGACACGCCACATTTTGGTTAATCTTTCAAATCCACATAGTCCTTTTGAAATAATACATAATCATTTGGGCATGCGTGTATCTTCTTGGCCTCCAATCCCATTAGGCACAACAAATTCTTTAACTGGTATGTTGAGATTGGTAGCTCGTTTCCATCAGGAAGAATTTCTTTCAACAAAGACAACAATGACGTGAAGATTTTGTCACTCCATCTATTGTTAGCTTTCAGCTTATACAATCTCAACATAGTGCTAAGCTTCATAAACTTAGTACAACATGTGTATAACGGTATCTCAGCATCATGCATAATGTTTCTAAACATGGGAGGTGGATCGGTGTGCTCTGTCCCACAACTATCTAGCATCGCATCAACGATGTCTACTGGAACTGGTTCGTTCACATCTACATCATCAGAGTCAATTTCTTCTCCCACACAAGCAGTGTTATTGACAATCCACTGATTTTAGGTTTGAAATATCTCCATGCTAGTGCCATTATGTATAGCCTTGTACAATCCCGTTGCACATGACACGACTTTTGATTTCATCACCAGTGCTGACATTCAAGTTGTTACTGCAATGCCTACATGGACAGTAGAACCTATCTCCAAGTTGTTTCCTATGTTCCTCGGCAAATCTAATAAACTGATCAAGACCAGAAATAAACTCTGGGGTGTAGCGATTTGGAATGGACATCCATGATCTATCCATTCTATGATCAAAGAGAAAACAAGTATATATTAGGGTTTAGGGTTAAAAGATTTGGGTTTATGGTTAAAAGTTTAGGGGTTTAAGGTGTTATATATAATAAATGAGTACCTCCTATCCCATTCTTGAACACCTAATCTCACTAGTAAGTGTATAATATGTATTGGGTTTTCAAGAAAATTTTGGCAGCATTTCCCCTTTGTTCTCCAAGTACATATGTACTTAGATAACAAACGGGGAAATGCTACTGAAATTTTCTTAAAAACCCAAAACACATTATACACTTACATCCTAAGTGAGATTAAGTGTTCAAGAACAGTCCCAAACGGGGGACTATACAAGACTTACTCCTAATGAGTAAATCTTGGACGGGTTTCTAGGCCAAAAAATACATGTATGTTGTCATTCTTATAGCTATAATCCTAGTTTCATCATTCATATCCTAAGTTCTGTGTAACATCATTTAATCATGCTTATCAGTAAATACTAAATAGTAAATAAACCATGATTCCATATATCAAAGATTTGAATCAAAATGAAGTCTAATGGTACATTGGGAGAGTGAGATTATTATACCTCACTTGAAGGTTGAAGAAGAAATATATGCAAATCAACAAAAACTCAACAACACTGGCAACAACACAAATGCACGATTCAATTATGTTATAATGTATTAATTAGGGGTCAATCTTGAAGTTTTAACTAGAGCTTCATGTATCAACATACTTACTAGGTCATATTTCAAGTCAAGATTTCGGCATTTTATCACCTTAGGGTGCATACATGATTCACAAGTTATTTGGGTGCACAAAGAATAATATATGTTATTGATTTAGGAGTTCACATAATCATTTTAGAAGTAGAAGACCCACATGTGAGTTAAGTTTGAGATTCAACATCAATGTATCTTTAACACGCACATTTCAAGGTTCAAAGCACATAATCAAATCAAATTAGGATGCTAGAATGGACAATTTTGAATCTTATTTCAACATGCATCAAAATTTATTGAATTAGGTCAAGCATGAGGATTAGACAAGTTAAAATAGTACATTAAAACTAATCAGTAGATAAATGAATAAAAACCAGTAGATAATAAATACAAATCAGTAGATAAGTAAATACTAATCAGTAGATAAGTAATTTGAAAAATTAGTAGATGATTAAATAATTTGAAAAAGTAGATGAACAAGTACAAAGGCCTAAATTTAAATAATGTAATGAATAAAAAATCATTAGATGAACCAATCAGTAGATAAGTAAATACAAATCCATAGATAAGTAAATATAAATCAGCGCATAAGTAAATACAAATCAGAAGATAAGTAAATACAAATCAGTAGATAAGTAAATACAAATCAGTAGATACTTAAATAGAAATCAGTGGATATATATATTCAAATCAGTAGATAAGTAAATTCAAATCAGTAGATAAGTAAATACAAATCAGTAGATAATTAAATACAAATCAGTAGATAAGTAAATACTAATTAGTTGATGTAAATCAGTAAAATAAAAAACTTTGTTACATGTATTACTTAGCAGTAGGGGAAGCAAAGGTTAGCTCTGGCGACCTCAGGCTCGAGCTTTGACGGTGCAACATCTCCTCAGGAAACCTTCACAGCTGCGAAGTCCTTCACAATGATGATGGCTGGCGGTTGGAGGAAGAGGCTCAGATGGTAGATGGAGGAAGAGGACCGGCGGCAGGAAGGCAGACCGGTGATGACGGCCAGTAGGCAACGGAGGACGGCCAGCAAGCAATAGAGGGCAGGGACAGTCGGCGGAGGAGCAGTAGGCATTGGAGGAGGAGTAGTCAGTGGAATAGCAGCAGGAGGTCGGTGGAAAAATCCCTACAATCGCCAAAGACCCTAGTGAAATCGCAATGAAATAGAGAATGTGAAAGAGTCTGTTTCGCGGGTGCTATTAAGTTAACCATCGTCGTCGGTTGTTTCAAAAACTGACACCTAAGATCCAACAGTGTTGGTCACGACAACACAACTGACACCTATGTTCAATCATAGTCGTCAGGTTCAACTAGAAAAACCAACAACTATCTACATATTCCGACAAAAAAAATTACGACCATATTCGTCGGTTGCCATAAAAAACTGACGCCAATTGGGAAATTTGGGGGGTTAAAATTTTCACAGGGACAACGCACGAACACATATCGGCGTCGATTATTGTACAAAAATCGATGACAAAAATGGGGCCAATTTCTGTCTCGCGAAAAACCTTTAGTCGTCGGTTATTTGGTAAACAACTGACACCTTATGTGAAATTTTGGAGGTAATTATTTTGCACTGGAAAAATTGGATTTGGCGGGCGATTTTAGGCGTCAGTTTCTTATTGAGCAACCGACGCTAAATAAAAAGTGATACCCGTGTCTGGCCGGTCTTCACATATAGATGTCGGTTTGTGCTTTCAGCCGATGTTGTAGGGTTTCAGCGTCGTTTTTTGGATACAACCGACACCTCTAAATGTGACATTATAAGCCATTTCTATACTAGTGCTTAAAAGAAAATGATCTGATTTAGATGTTCATAATAGGCTAATGTGTTTAGTTTGTTGAGAATACTAGTCCTTGATTTGTTTTAAATGACTATGACCATGATTAGAGGTTATGAGTCATAAATATGATACTTAGGATTTAAATCCTAAATCCACTTAATCCAAATTTGATGTAGTTGCTTAAAATGGTCGAAAAGACTTGACTTGATCAATTAGGGTTAAAGGTTATAACTTGCAAAGTTGTTAATGACCTTAATGAGATATAAGTAATGGAAACTATGGAACCAATGATTAGGAGTATAACCTTATTCCTTATCCAAACCCAAAGAATATTCAAAACCTTAGATTAGGACCCGAGTAGGGTTTAATCTATTTAACATCATGGTGACACTTTAGGATTTAGATTCATGTAGATTAAAATGTGGATTGATTGATTTTCTTGTTAATTGTATAATATGCTTGAAGTATATATATTTCATGATCTCCATGTTTCACCGTTGAGGTACGTGGTTACACTTATGAATAACCACATTAGTTTTTTGGCATTTTCTGGGTGTTTCTCATAGATTGAACAATTAAAATATTGTATGTTGATTTAGTTCTATTTGATTATAATGACACAATGAATATCACATAAAAGAAAGATTATGTGAAGTAAATGCTAGTTTATATTTGCAAGTATTTGTTAAAATATATGTTGTTATTTACTTGCACATTTTGGATGCACCCCATGTACCAGTACGACAACATTATGATCGCATATTTGTTTCACATTGTTTTAGGTATAATTGAAATACATGATAAAGGATATGAATTAAAGATGGAAATCACATGAAGGCATTAAGTATTTAAAAGGAGGATTCACTACTTATTTCTTCTCAAATGTACAGTTCTGAGGATAGAAAATTCATGTAAGCATCTTGTATATAATTTTTGGAATGGATGAAATTATATGCTATTTTATAGTATTTGATTAAAATTTGGATCCTTGGTAAAATTTGTAGGTAATGGCTCTCATATTTTTGGACTACCTTATTCGGGGTTTGCTGAAAAGTGAGATCACTACATTTGGTATCACAGTGCCAAAATTTTAAAATAATATTTAATAGTTTATAATTTTAAGTAATCTATAGAAATATGAGGGAATTATTAGGGCATTTTCTAAAGATAATGGTGTGTAGAAGGGACCACGACCTGGGGGCTAGAATTACTTTGCTCTGCACCACTAGTTGGACTACAAGGACTCTAGGTCATGTGCATCATGTGTGGCCAAAGTTCGACAATTTTGACTGAAGTAAAATGCCTTTAGGTTTTCTTCTCATCTTGTTTCGTCCACTGCTCATCCCTCTTGCTTAATAAACCCTAAAAGGAACTTCCCTCCTTGTCTCAAGTTAGGGTTTTTGGGAAGAAGTAGGATTAAGGCATCCTCTGCCATTTAATTTACATGTAACGTGAAATGATAATGTACATGTAATGTGGAAAATAACAATTTACATGTAAATGTTGAAATAATAATATACAGGTAATGTAGAATAATAATGTGCATGTGATGCATAAATAATGATGAGGTAAAGAAAAATAGTTATGGGTTTTCTTGGCAAGGATAAATCCTTGATGGAACTAGGGTTGGTTTGGGAAAACCCTAGTGGGTCATGGGACATGGAAGCCCTAAGAGGTAGGGTGTAGTCTCTAGACGTTACATAAAACCCTAATCCTAGAAAAAGAGAGTAGAATGGGTAAAATGGAAACCCTACCCATATGAACCCTAATTAGGATAAGAGTATTGAGAATTAAGAAAAATGTAAATAAGTCTAGGTGACAATATTTCCATGTATGAGTGTAGAGAAATTTATGCATGATGCATGTCGAAACGATTTGAATATACATGAGAAATATAAAATAACCAAGGGTTATACATGAAAAATAAAACATGAATATAACTTACTCATCACCATGATCTCTAGAGGAATGGATGAATAAGGAGTATCCCCAATGAGTGGGTATGTTGTCCCCAATGAGTGAGTATGCCATTGAAATACTCTGAGCAAGAGAGTATGATATTAAGAACACCCCCACTGAGTGGGTATGTATGTATATCACTCCCAGGGATTGGGTAGATCATTGAGAATACTTCCAGTGACTGAGTATGAATACCCCTAGTGAGTGGGTATACCACATAGATTGGGAAAATAAAGATTGATAAGTTATAATATAAAATGTATGTTCAATATATTATGGTTACAAAAAAACTGAGTTAGGTGACTAAATCATCCATGAATTTTTACATGTGGAACAAGTTATTAATGAGAAACATTTTGAGAAACATAAGTAACCGATTTTTATATATGACAATGAAAATCTAAACATAACATGATTGAACCCCCATGATATCTCTGAAAGTTTGGATATGTAAAGAAAGTCATTGAGATGACTATGATTGAGCCCCTGGAGAGGAAGATCACAGAAGGTCAAGCCCCTGGATGTGAGGGATGATATTGTACCATGCCCCTGGAGGGCAAGGTCAGAAAAGATCAAGCTCCTTGAACGGAGGGTTGGATGAGATCACACCCCTTGAGGGGAAGGCCAAGAAAGGTCAAGTCTCTGGAGGGGAAGTCTAACATAGGAACCAATCCCTTGGAGCGGAAGGTGTCCCAAGTCCACCGTAGGGACAAAACCCCATGAGAAGGTATCCTAGTTATTGATAAAATAAGGGTTGAGATGTTATGATAAAAATTATGCATAAAAATGAAAATATGAAACCTTTAGGAATGGTGTCCCAAGATGGGGTGGATCATTCCAATAGTTAGAGAAAGGATCAACAGAGGAGGAAAAACCCATGGGGTCAGGTTGTGTCTAAGAGAGCCTAACTATAGGGAAATATGGCTACATAGCAAGCATCGAAAACAAAAATTTTATCTACCATATTCCCCATAACCAACAAAGCGTCAATAACTATAAGATGGAAAGGATGGTTTCAAGGATATACTTGGTCCTAGATCAAGTCCAATGAGAATACTTGTCATTGTAGTTGCACAACTCTGACTCCTAGTTGTACTGGGACTCCTATGACAAGTCCTCCCCAGACAAAAAACTCAAACATCATTTTCTATAACATCTCCTCTCGTAATGGACTGCCGGTTTATGATGCCATCCTAGCAGCATACAATGGCCGCCTACCTTTAGAAAAGTCCACACAGACTACGAATAACTCCTTTCATCCTTCCACAACTGACAGGAAGGACTCATCCCTTCTGTTGGCGTACTAGTCACCAACTTTCTCTCCCACAACAATGATCTCAGTTATTATCTCCCTTTCTATCCCTCCCTAGTCAGGTATGACTTGCTTGGTCTCTCTTGGTTACCACAACCAGAGAGGACAACAATTGTCTGAGAAACTAATTCTCAACTGTCTGTGTTGCATCTCTGGGAAGCCCCCAATACCCCTCTATTTATAGGAGGGGTTAGGGTCTGGGTTCCCAGTCTGTATGGGAGTGGAAGGGACCGAAAGATCTTGAATTTTTGCAATCTTTGACCACCAAAATATTTGTATGACACACCATACAATCATATAGAATGCGGTACATTCATTTTGCAATTTCCCAATTGCATATGAAATTGACAATTCATTTCACATTCATGTCGAGCATCACTTCCTTATACAACAAGTAATGTGTAATAGAAACAAATACCATATGTACCTAGAACCTTCCATCGGCTGAACTGATAAATCTCGCTCATGTAAGATGGTCATCTCAGTCACCTACACGTTCATCTAGTAAACCGACCTGAGTCGATTGGTTTGGTTAATTTGCACCTTAGCCAATTTCAACTCGCATCAGACTGACCCTCCAAACGCCATTCTCAACCCTTGATATGACCATTTCTCACTCTAGACATCTGTCTCACTCTATGAGATGGGCGTTTGGTAGTGCAATCAGCCTATTTAGTTTCATAAATCAATTTCCAAAACGTTTTAGCAATTAATTCAATTGTCATTTAAGATTAAACTCCTCTTCTAGGTTGAGACCTATGTGTGTGACCCTATAGGTCCCATATTATGATGGAAGTGAATGTCAATAAGAACTTATGATATCACAAGAAATGGGTGGTGCCTAGTCGCACATCAATGCTATTCAAGTAAATGAAAAGTTGGAGAACAACTTTAACCTACATATGTGTATGGTGTTGTAATTTTGTATAGTTCCTTTGTCACTGATGTCCAGATTGAACACGAGGCATGGATCATTCATCCTCTCATCATTCCATCTTATTTCTTGAACCAGAGTAGACTGTTTGAGATATATGTAAGATCAATATCACATATTGACTCACATGTGCACGGACACACATTTCTCAATCTCTCTAATCAAGAGGCCAAGAACATCAAACTCCAATAGGAGGGAAAAATCCCATTTCCATCACTCATAGTCTATCCCCATGCGCCAAAGTCACCCAATCTGAACCTTTATAACAAACCATGTTTTAAGATTTCGTTTGATGATGTTAAAGAGTCCCCAATTACATGTGATGAGTGTAGTGATTTTAGGTCTAAGAACCACAACCGCCACCATCACTATGAGAGTTGATTATGACTTCCATCATGACGGCTTCCATGTGTCAATCTCATGGTGGGTCTGTCTGATACATTGTTCTCTAACATGAATTTGTGTAATTTTTTTGATATAACCATATCATGACTAATGAGATTTTGTCATCAACCAACTCACACTCTGATCTTTTGTATCACTGTTGCCTGTCAACTTTCCAAAATGACAATCGATCAGGGACGTAATGAGAATATGTATATGTACTATTAACATCTATATGATCTCATTTCCCCAAGTCCTATACTTGAAGACATACATCATTCAGTAATATTATTCTCTATACATTTATAATGTTACATCATTATCTCATAACTGAATTAAATAGAATAAGTTGGAAGCTTGCCTTTATTTATTAGTCAAATCAACTACAAGTTATGTCATTACAATCATCATATGATTGACTCTCTGGGCATACATACCAACATAGTCCCACTTTCCCTATGAGCCAATCACCCATGAATTGTATTCCAAGCGATCTAATATGACCATCATGCTTCTACTGTGAAAGTTCTTTTGTCAAGGGGTCAACAACATTGTTCTCAATTGGTACTTTGTAAATCTTTACATCTACTTGATGTACAATCTCTCATATGAGATGGAACTGCCTTTGTATATGCTTTGAGCACTAATGTGATCTGGGTTCCTTAGCTTTTACAATAGCTCAATTGTTGTCACAATATAGCTCGATTGTGTCACTAATGCTTGGAATGACCCCAAGTTCTATAATGAACTTCTTGATCCATATAGCCTCCGTTGTAGAATCGACAACTATCTCTTTCTTGGAACTATTCCAACTTATAGCTCCGTTGTTTAGGCAAAACATGAATCCTGATTGTGATTATTAATCATCTTGATCAGTCTAGAAGCTTACATCGGTGTAACCCTCTACCACAAACTCTTCCTCTCCATAGTAGACCAAGAACTGATCCTTAGTCCTTCTCAAGTACTTGAGGATGATCTTCACGGCTATCCAATGAGCATCACCTACATCTGACTAATATCTGCTCATCATGCTCAAGGCATACGAGATGTCTTGACAGGTACACAACATTGCATACATGATTGGTCCAATCTCTAAGACATATGGAATCAAACTCATGTGTTCCCTTTCTTCACAAGAACTGGGACATTGAGCTCTAGATATGGGGACACCATGACACATAGGCAGGTTTCCTCTCTTTGAGTTCTCCATGCTAAATCACTTCAACATTTTTTCAGTGTATGTGCTTTGATTTAAGCCTAGAAGCCTTCTAGATCTATCTCTATAGATCTTTATCCCCGAGATGTAGGATGCTTCTCTAAATCTTTCATAGAGAATGTATTTCCAAGCAATGTCTTTAGCTTTTGTAAAATAGGAATGTCATTCCCCATCAGTTGTAGGTCATCTACATACAATATGAGGAATGTCACTATGCTCCCACAAACCTTCTTATACACACAAGGTTCATCTTCACTTTGTGTAGAGACAAACTTTTGACTATATCATCAAACTAAAGATTCCAATTCCAAGATGCTTGCTTCAATCCATAGATTGACCATTGTAGATTATTGACTTTATTTGCATCATTTGGATTTATAAAACCCTCAGACTGTGTCATGTACACATCCTTAAGAAGATTTTTATTAAGGAGTGTAGTTTTAGCATCCATCTGCCAAATTTTATATTCATGATGAGTTGCAATAGCAAGCATGATCCAGATGGATTTAACCATGGCCACTGGAGTAAAGGTTTCTTCATAGTGAACACCTCGAACTTGTCTAAAACCCTTTTCTACCCATCTACCCTTAAAGGTTTGTACTTTACCATCTATGTTGATCTTCTTCTTGAAGACCTTCTTGCACCATATGGGTTTTACCCCTTCAAGTGGATCCACCAAAGTGCATACTTTGTGGGTATACATGGATTACATCTTAGATCTCATGGCCTCAAGACATTTCCCAGACTCTAGTCCCTTAATAGTATCTTGATAGCTTATTGGCTCATCACATATGACCAATTCATTTCCTTACTGTGTTACAAGATATCCAAATCTTTCAGGCTCAAGGCATGTCCTATTATATCTATGAGATGTTTGTGTTACCTGAGGAATTTGAGACTCCACAACATCTTGTCATTCTCTTTGTTCCTTTTGTTCATGTATCGGTTCATTTTCTTATTGGTGTCGAGCCTCTTCGAGTTCCACTTTTCTCCCACATATTCCTTTGGAAATGAAATCCATCTCAAGGAATGCAACTGTAACATCCCAAAATTTCAAGAATAATTTGAACCTTAGAATATGATTTTTTTCTAAAATAGAATTAGTTGACGGTCTTAATGCAAAATGACCATGAAATGAATTTTTCAATGATAATAGAGTGAAAAGAACAAAATGAGGCCCAAAATATGTTTTCTCTTTTGTATGTGTATTATGTGTCACATTTAACTCAAAGATATAAAATGTTGATTTTCTCTCTCTCCCGTGTCCTTGAAAATGTTTAAAAGAAATAGGAAAGAATTGGAATCTGAAACATATAAATGTGAAATAGATTTCTTGCACATTATGTTGTCCTTTTTCCTTTTTATAGTCCTAATATAAGGGAAAGGTACAATTACTCTATTATTTCTCACTCCTACCATGATAATTTTTTAAAAGGGTAAAGATTATATATAACATAGATAATGAGTTATTATCTCAAATTTTGGATCCAAGTTTCACAAAGGAAAGTCATTTTCACAATACCTAATAAATTAATGTATTAATGTTAAAGTTAATTGACTAATAAGGAATTGTGTGGAAATTTCTACAAAAATGTAGGATGAGAGTATTCAATGAGTATAATTCGATCCTAATATGTACCCAAAAGAATTAATACACCCAAATAGGATTTCTTGCCAAGTTTGGATAAAAACATACATTAATGAATGCCTTAAATAAATCAAATAAATCTTTTTCTTAAGGGGCAAGAAAAGGATATTTAACTTTTGTAGTTTAACCCCAAATCTTGCCCACATATAGATATAGATATTATAAACTTTCCTTTAAAATTTGGGACCAATCATAATTAAGGAGAAGGAGATATGAATTTAATAATTTTTTCTAAAGTGAGAAGGGTACAAGGAATTAAATTAATTGTCACAATTACATTTCAGAACAGGAAACTTAGGCCCATCCCCTTTGATGTCACGTGCTCCAGGTAGCTGTTGGATTAAGATCCAATGACTATTAGATCATCTCCATCCTTCGACCAATAAAGAAATAAGGCAACAGTAGAGGCAAGATTTCTCTCGCACCTCTCTCTATCTCCTACTCATGCCAACATCTATAAATACTCCCAATAGATTCGTGATGAGTTTCCGAGTAGTTCTACCCTAGGTTTTTCACAGTGTGGAGGACCCTAGAGGTTTTCCCTTTTTGTAGATAACCGCAGGCCACCATCCTACATACCTATGACCATATGAAAGGGGTAGATGCCCCTGTGAGGATAGGGTTGGCTCCATGAGTTTCAGATGGATTCTCAGATCCTCTCCCCTACCTAATTCCACTGCTAGCCTATTCTTTCCCCTCTATATTTCTCTCTGTACCATGCCAAAGAACTTCTCTACATTCTCCCTACTCCGGCCAAGAAGATGTGCAATCCAAGCCGTCGTCGAGTTCGTCCCGTCAAGGCAGAGGCCCCAGTGCCCTCAGTTTCCTCTATGAGCTCTGGTATCCAAGAGTCAACCCTCCAGTTGACTTGCCTAAGGTGTCTGCTTACGGACTGAGGAACCGCAGAGGTTGAAGACAACCTCAGGTGAAAAGACTTCCCTACCCCCGACTGCTCTGCATATAGGTAAGGGTGTTTTTGCCCTTTTCTCTTTTTTCACCCTAACTCGGCGAGCTCCACTCAAGCGTGGGCCCTAACATCGTGTCGCAACCATGGCCCAGTAAGCTGCTGAGGTGGCGGTCAGTCATTGGCCCATTAAAGAGTAATATTGCAAAATTCATTGAAATGGCTAGGATGGTAAGATCAAAATAAGTTTTATATGAAAGTTGATCAGGAAAATGAGAGGAACGCAAATAAAATATAAATGACACTTGATCATGCTTGTTATTTCAAAAATGCATAAAGGTGCTTACTTTAATGTGATCTAATGCATCAAAACCCTAGATTCAAGGATTTAATTCCATCACTTATTTAAACGATCCTAATAGTCGAAGTCTGGCCTTTTTGGATAAAAATAGAATATTAGACCTAAATTGAGAATAAGAATACAAGTGTATCAACATTAGGGTTTTAGGTGATAAATAGAACATGGATTGATATGTTGAATTTTATGAACAAGATGCTTAGGGTTTTCAAACCCCAAGGATGTGAGTAGGATTTACTGAACCTAGGAAGAGAAATCTAATCTTCCCCAAGTGCAAGGTAAGTGGTCCATGCTAATTGAACATATTTAATGGTTGATTTTATGTATGTATGCAATGAATGTTTTGAATGTGATATATATATATATTAATTTCTTAAAGTCAATGAACTTGTGAAGAATGGAATGTAATGTTTTACTATTTATATTATGGTATCATCTTCATGAATATTAAGAGTAAAGTTAAAGTTAAGTTTTAAGAACAAAGCAAGAGCTTTCAAGAGAAATATAATGTAAAATATAGCTTATAGAAGGTCCTCATTAAGAGGCTCCTCAGAAAAAAAATTTAAGAGGCACTTTGATGGATAAGAGAAGAGGCACTTCCGTGCATAAGAGAAGAGGCACTTTGGTGCAACCCAAGAGGCACTTTGGTGCATAAGAGAAGAGGCACATATGTGCAACCCGAGGAACCTTATATAGGTCAAGATAAAAGATGTTTAAAAGTAAGTGTATGTCTTTTCAGTGTTTAATGTTTAATGTTTAATGTTCAAAGTCTATTTTCAGTTTAAAAGTTTTCTTTATGTTATAATATGTTCAATTCCACTTACCATTGGTTTTATGCAAGGGTGGGGGCACGATGCCCGCAGGTAAGGAGAAAGCTTAGGAGCAAGAAGTGCAAGGGATAGCTCAAGGAATCCTCAAGAATAAAAGACTGAGTGGGGTGCCATTTACCAAGATGATCCAAAGTTTAGATAGCATTACATCATGTATGGTCTTGAAACTAAAGTAGATTAAGTGTATTTGATGTAGTTTCCTTTTGCCAAAAAGTTATGTATGAATCAGATTTACATAATGCAGTGTTTCATTTATTCAAATTGCAAATGAATATCATGTTTGTGACACCCCCTTGAGTAAAGTGCTTAAGCTCAGTGATTTATACATGTGATGAAAAGTGGGGTGTTACATTTTGGTATCAGAGCGATTTGGTAAATGGCCACTAGGCAAGGTATGATTCATATATTCTATCCCTGGGTATAGAGAGATATTAGAAATCAAGTAGAAGTCTAAGTTAAGATACATAAGTTTGGATAATGATTAGGGTTATGTTCCTAGATGTTTTGGATTTTTATGTTAACTCTAAAATTGTATGTAGCATTCTCTCTATTCTTCCCATGTGTTTATGGTATGGGACATAGGCTTGTGGGATTTTGTAGAGAGAATACTAAGTGCAAGGATCATGGTTGTCTTGTCCTTTCAAGTGCATGTGGTATGGGACATGTGTACGAGGAAGGTGCTAAGATAGGTGTGATAAAACTGTCACCTCTGCATACATGAGCGGCCGACATGTATCCAAAGGAAACAATAAATTATGAGTTGGCATTAAAAGTTTGAGACATATAGTCACCTAAACTTACTCATATACATAGTAAAACCAAACATGCATACCAGTGTAGATAATTTGACATAGACAGGTGAGTTGAAGTCAATATAATACCGAGGACCTAGATTTTGTGTGTAAAACTATGAAATTTAGTTAAGAGGTAAGAACAACCCTAAGGTGGGTAGTAGCCTAAGGAAAATTTTGAGGACGAAATTTATTTAAGTTGGGTAGAATTGTAACATCCCAAAATTTCAAGAATAATTTGAACCTTAGAATGTGATTTTTTTATTAAATAGAATTAGTTGAGGGTCTTAATGCAAAATGACAATTAAATGAAATTTTCAATGATAATAGAGTGAAAAGAACAAAATGAGGCCCAAAATATGTTTTCTCTTTTGTATGTGTATTATGTGTCACATTTAACTCAAAGATATAAAATGTTGATTTTCTGTCTCTCCTCTGTCCTTGAAAGTGTTTAAAAGAAATAGGAAAGAATTGGAATCTAAAATATATAAATGTGAAATAGATTTCTTGCACAAAATTTTGTCCTTTTTCCTTTTTATAGTCCTAATATAAGGGAAAGGTACAATTACTCTGTTTTTCTCTCTCCTTCCATGATAGTTGTTTAAAAGGGTACAAAATATATATGACATGGATAATGAGCTATTATCTCAAATTTTGGAGCCAAGTTTCATAAAGGAAAGTCATTTTCACAATATCTAATCAATTAATGTATTAATGTTAAAGTTAATTGACTAATAAGGAATTATGTGGAGATTTCTAGAAAAATGTAGGATGAGAGTAACCAATGAGTATAATTCGATCCTAATATGTACCCAAAAGAATTAATACACCTAAATAGGATTTCTTGCCAAGTTTGGATAAAAACATACACTAATTAATGCCTTAAATAAATCAAATAAGTCTTTTTCTTAAGGGGCAAGAAAAGGATATTTAACTTTCGTATTTTGACCCAAAATCTTTCCCACATATAGATTTAGATATTACAAACTTTCCTTTATAATGTGGGACCAATCAAAATTAAGGAGAAGGAGATATGAATTTAATAAGTTTTTCTAAAGTGAGAAGTCTACAAGGGAAATAAATTAATTATCACAATTAAATTTTAGAATAGGAAACTTAGGCCAGTCCCTTTGACGTCATGCGCTATAGGTAGCTGTTGGATTAAGATCCAATGACTATTAGATCATTGCTCTCCTTCGACCAACAAGGAAACAAGGCAACAATAGAGGTGAGATTTCTCTCACACCTCCCTCTCTCTCCTACTCATGGCAACATCTAGAAATACTCCCAATAGATTCGCGAGCAGTTTTTGAGTAGATCTACCCTCAGTTTTGCCCAGTGTGGAGGACCCTAGAGGTTTTCCCTTTTTGCTGATAATCTCCGCCCACCATCCAACATACCTCTGACCATATAAAAGGGGTAGACACCCCTATGAGGATAGGGTTGGCTCCGTGAGTTTTAGATGGATTCTCAGAATCACTCCCCTACCCCAATTCCACTACTAGCCCCTTCTTTCCCCTCTGTATTTCTCTCTATACCTTGTCGGAGAACTGCTCTACATTCTCCCTACTCCAGCCAAGAAGATGTGCAATCCAAGTCGTCGTCGAGTTCGTCCCGTCAAGGTGGAGGCCTCAGTGCCCTCAGTTTCCTCTCTGAGCTCCGGTATCCCAGAGTCAACCATCCAGTTGACTCACCCAAGGTGCCTTCTTGCGGACTGAGGAACCACAGAGGTTGAAGACAACCTCGGGTGAAAAGGCTTCGTTACCCCCGACTGCTCTGCATATAGGTAAGGGTGTTTTTTCCCTTTTCTCCTTTTTTCACCCTAACTCAGTGAGCTCCACTCAAGCGTGGGACCTGACACCGTGGCACGGACATGGCCCAGCAAGTCACTGAGGTGGCAGTCAGTCATTGGCCCATTAATGAGTAATATTGCAAAATTCGTAGAAATTTCTAAGATGGTCAAATCAAAATAAGTTTTATATGAAAGTTGATCAGGAAAATGAGAGGAACACAAATAAAATATAATTGACACTTGGTAATGCTTCTTATTTCAAAAATGCATAAAGGTGCTTAATTTAATATGATTTAATGCATCAAAACCCTAGATTCATGGATTTAATTCCATCACTTGTTTAAATGATCCTAATAGTCAAAGTCTGACCTTTTTGGATAAAAAGAGAATATTAGACCTAAATTGAGAATAAGAATACACGTGTATCAACATTAGGGTTTTAGGTGATAAATGGAACATGGATTGATATGTTGAATGTTATGAATAGGATGCTTAGAGTTTTCAAACCCCAAGGATGTGAGTAGGATTTACTGAACCTAGGAAGAGAAATCAGATCTTCCCCAAGTGCAAGGTTAGTGGTCCATGCTAATTTAACATAGTTAATCGTTGATTTTATGTATGTATGTATGCAATGAATGTTTTTAATGTGCTATCTATTTTAATTTCTTAAAGTCAATGAACTTGTGATGAATGGAATGTAATGTTTTACTGTTTACATTAAGAGTAAAGCTAAAGTTAAGCTTTAAGAGAAAAGCAAGAGTTTTGAAGAGAAAGATAATGTAAAAGATAGATTATATAAGGTCCTCATTAAGAGGCTCCTCGGAGCAAAATTTAAGAGGCTTTGCGGTGCATAAGAGAAGAGGCACTTCGGTGCATAAGAGAAGAGGCACATGTGTGCAACCCTAGGATCCTTGTATAGGTCAAGATAAAAGATGTTTAAAAGTAATTTTATGTCTTTTAAACATTTAATGTTTAATGTTTAATGTCCAAAGTCTATTTTCAGTCTACAAGTTTTCTTTATGTTATAATATGTTCAATTCCACTTACCATAGCTTTTATGCATGGTTGGGGTTGTGATGCCCATAGGTAAGAAGAAAGCTTAGGAGCAAGAAGTGCAAGGGATAGATAAAGGAATCTTCAAGAAGAAAATACCTAGTGGGGTGCCATTTACCAAGATGATCCAAAGTTTAGATAGCATTACATCATGTATGGTCTTTCTACTAAAGTAGATTAAGTGTATTTGATGTAGTTTCCTTTTGCCAAAAAGTTATGTATGAATCAGATTTACATAATGCAAAGTGTTTCATTTATTCAAATTGCAAATGAATATCATGTTTGTGACACCCCCTTGAGTAAAGTGCTTTCGCTCAGTGATTTATGCTTGTGGTGAAAAGTGGGGTGTTACAACAAACACTTTCTTGTCAGATTGGGAATAAAAGTAATATCCTCTTATTTGTTTAGGATATCCAAAAAAATAACATTTATCAGATTTTGGACCAAGATTATCAAAAAACATTCTTTTAACATAAGCTTCACATTCACAAATCCTCATAAAGGACATTTTGGGACGTTTCCCATGCCATATTTCATATGGTGTCTTTTGAACTGATTTAGATGGTACATTTTGGGACGTTTCCTATACACTATAGTATATAGAGAAAACCCCCAGAAGGTAGTCAGAAGCTCGGTTAAACTCATCATTGATTGCACAATATCTAGCAAGGTGTGATTCCTTCTTTCTGACACACCATTATGTTGAGGTGTTCCAGGTGGAGTCCATTGGGATACAATCCCATGGGCTCTAAGAAGGTTCTTAAACTCTTGGTTTAAGTATTCTCCACCTCGATTGGAACAAAGTGCCTTAACACTTTTTACGAAGTTGGTTCTATACTTCATTCATAAACTCCTTAAACTATCCAAGAGTTTTGACTTATGTTTCGTTAAATAAACATAGCCATACCTACTGAAATCATCGGTGAAGGTAATAAAGTATTGATACACACCTCTAGAGGTTGTTCTAAAACCTCTACAAACATCAGTATGTATGAGTCCTAATAGATTACTAGCACTTTAATTGTTACCAGTGAAAGGGGTCTTAACCATCTATCCCAACAAATATGAATCACATGTCTCGATTAATTCTTGATCGAAAGAGTTTTTTGGAGTCTAGATATGTGATTCTCTTTTGTGTGCACTAGACATCAATTCCAAAGGTATGTTATGTTTGAGTTGTTGAGTTTTAGCCTTTTGTTATTTATGTTGTAAACATATGTCTTTAGATCTAACAAATAAAGACTATAAGACATTGAGGCCCTTTAATAAAAAAATCCAATCTTTTGAAATAGAACATCAACCTCTTCTAATATGGAATTCAAAAGCATCCTTATCCATACAAGATACATAAATGATGCTTCTATTTCTAGTAGATACCTAATAACAATTCTTTAACTCTATTAAAATCCATGTGGGTAGAGATATACTATATGTTCCAACCGTGTTGACTACAACTCTTGCACCATTAGCAACTCACAGTTCCACCTCACCTTTTCCCAAAGGCCTACTCCCTTTTAGATCTTGCATATGAGAACATGTGTGAGATCCACATCTGGTATCTAGTACCCATGATGATGAAGTAGATAGGTTTATCTCAATAACGTATATACCCAAAGTGAAGATCTCCATCCCTGCATTCTTCTTCTAAAATACCTTCAAGTACAAAGGAGAAGATCATGTTACACTTTTCATTCTCCTTATCTTGAGTGTTGAAGATTTGGATTTGGGCTCAACCTCATAACTCTTCTTGGTCTTTCTTTGATCCTTAGACTTGGCTCCGCTAATCATCATTATGGGATTGTCCTTCTTCAATTTTGCTTCACCATGAATCAACATGGCTATCAAGTCTGACATTTGTCCATCCATATTATTCACATGGTAACATGCAATAAAGGGGATGTACAATTATGGCATAGTCTTTAGAATCATATCAGTGTCCAACTCTAGGCTGTAGGTGAATCCTAGTTCTTCAAGATGATACTCATGTCCAATCGTATTGAGTACATGTTCTTCTACTGAGGTTCCCTCTGTCAGCTTAGAATGAAGCAACACCTTTAGGATAGAATCCCTTCCTTGCTTTCCAAGACCAAGTGTTTTCTTAAGATGTGTTACCATCTCAAGAAAACTCATTTCCTCACACTGCTCATGCAACTCATAGTTCATGCAGCTAATCATAAGGTACTTTATCTCTAAGACATCACTGGCATGCTTCCAATAAGCATATGTGATTCCCCGACGCGCCACAGAGCGAGATTACTCAAAACAAAATGTAGAACTACTACTAAACAACTAGGTTACCAAAATTCATTGGAAATTAAAAAATTTTCACATATCCACCTTAATTGGAAACATATCACATCAGAGTCTATGAAAGCTACACATGTACACACACGCACACACATACACACATTATATATATATATATATATATATATATATATATATAACCTACCAAAAGATTATTACATATCATTGTTCACTGGCTCACTGGCCACAACATGAACATATGATAACATGTCACATATACATACATGCCATATTTGTACAACAAAGGAATAAAGCCAAAATGTCGTCTCGATATACACCATCTACAAAACTCCCCCAAGGACTTGAGAGTACAAGGATGACACATAGGACTCTACTCCAAAATGCAAGTAGCTATCCAACCTTTACTCAGCTACTACTCCTCTCACTGCTCAACCTTAACAACACGATCTCTACTTCCTCATGCTCAACCACCTAAAAGAAGTAGAAACCTATAAGGTGAGACAAAATGTCCCAGTGAGAGATATAACTCTCTGCCAACGTCTATTAAAAGAACATGTAACTCAGCAGGTAGATAACATACTTATTATGTTGAGCAAATTTAGCTAAATGATATGTATTGAACAATTAATGCAGATTAAACAAACAAGGTAGTTACCAATGAACAATAGAACAATTAATATTTTAAGAAGGACTATGAAAAACATGTATAACAATTGATTTTTCTTACTATATAATAATTTAAGAATTTATTAAAAAGACAAGGCAAAGGGCTCATCTCATGTGAATCTTATTTGACCCTAAGAAAAATATACTACATGACTATATTTCATCTTTTATTATTGCCCAGAGGATTTGAGTCATACCACCCGAATCCAACCAATAACTGCTAAGTCAAAATTGGTGCTATACAAGGTCAATGGAAGAATCAGAATCCACAACCTCCGCAACACCTCTTGGTCAGTATAAGAGAAACACTATAGAGACATATCAATTAACTAAAAAATAGCAACATATAGTCAAGATGAAGGATTGGCTCATGCACCACCATCCATATATAAACACCTAGCCCACCTTTGTACATGTCACGATGTTTTAAGAACATGTTCACACATGACCATTCTTAAAAAGAAGGATTGGCTCATGCATGGCCATCCATATAACAAGGAGAGCAGTGCACACATGGACATATCACACAATTTCTAATTGTGGCACAAGGAGATACTCGACTTGTACCTCCACATATTCAAAATATGCGCTCTGAGTTTCCCATAGGGATGAATTGTTTTCCCATCCAACACTAAGACTGACACTGGAATGGATCTATGGCACAAGGCACCTACATGATTAGGGTTTTACTTGATTAATTAAGCCAATTTGGTGTCTTTTAGAATCAATCAAGTTACAACGTACAAATCCAAAAAAACTCTACAAGGATAAGGTAATAGTGAAACTTGAGAAGATATAAAATGTATAAGGTGTGAACTTGTCATATCATCATCACAAGGTACTCATAGCACTACCATTCCCAAGGCCATCACCAGTGTCACACATCCAGACAATGCTATTATATGGAGTGGGACCTGAGAAGGGGGATCCACTCCCTACAAAAAAAATTGAAGAATAACACATCCATTATAAACACACTCAAAGGTATGTTGGAATAGGTGTAAAATTTTCAATTTTCAGTAAATGGTATTCAAAACAACCAAAGTGTATCTACGGAATTAAACAAATGAGTATATTCAATTTACATAAAAGATTACAAAGTACATCATAATCTCCCATAAGGGTTTACATGTATGATACAACATAAGGATCTAAGTAGAGGGAAGTCTAAACTACTTCAAATCTATCTCCAAGAAAAATCTCCAAGAGCTAGGTCCATGTTGGAAGCTTTGTTCTCCTTGGTCATGTTCAACACCTCGATCTAAACCTGGGTGGTTGGAAAATCACCCATCTAGAGAGAAAAAACAAGGTATGTGTCAAATAATGAACATGAACAAAAGATAAGTAAATAACATTAAAGTAAATGCTAATATTTCATCATAAGATGAAAAGAATAAGAGTATGAGGCATAATCAGATAGATTCTTTCCATATCAAGAAAACAATAAAAGATTTTCATGCATGATTAATATTGACTACATTAACTAAGTAGGGTTGAGGAACCTACCGAACCTCAACCTATAGGTGAGGGGAGAATTAATACATTCCCAGTCACCTACGCATATTTTTATTTGGGGGGGGGATAAAACATTTTGTAAGGAAAACTAATACATGCCCTATCTATGGGTGGTAATACATAAGTACCACTACTATAGCTATATAGTCCATAAAATTAACATGCTAGAAAATATATCATGGCAAGAAAAAACATCATATCAATTAGAACATGGATGTGGGGTACAATACCTAAGAAAAATAATATCATTACCAATTTTGAGGCAATTTAATAAAAGAATCATGAACAGAGGGAATACGGTTCATTAAAGCCTCATTAGGGAAATATAAAGTTTGATTTGTAAATATCCCAACTTAGGGTGTAAGGAATGAAAATACCTCTCTTATTGATATTAATAACTAACTTTCACCAATATAATTGAGTCTAAGTTCCACTTTGCCTATTTTCAATGTATTAACACGTATTAGAGTACATAATGCCCATTAATGTATAGAAACCCTAATTTTAGAAATTTTCAGAAAAACTCAGTTTTAGATTCTAAAAACCTCACCAATGAACTTATTAGGTTCTCCTGATCAAGAAAACATATTTTTATGTTAATTTTGTAGTTATGATGATTAAGATGTAATTTTTATGGATTTTATACATTAAATCCATTTTCCAAAAATCACCCTTTGTAAAACCTAGAAATCAGATGTTTAAAATATTTTTATTAGATATAGATTAATTTTTTTATTCCAAAACATATTTATTTATCAAATTTGGATAAGCGGATTAAAAGATATGAATTTTTCAATTTGAACCTATTAGGAAATGACAAGTCAGAGATCTCCGAGAGAGAGGAAGAGCGAGACTGAGGGAGAAAACACCATTTGACCCATGATTAGGGTTGGAGATGCATAGGTAACCAAAATACATCTTCTAGAGTAGGTAAAACAGTAAGAAACCAAAACTGTAGAAGAACATGGTAAATAGAGATGGAGATCGTCGATTTTAAACATAGAAGCATGAGTTTTAAGCATGTAGTAAGAAATATATGAGAAGGGGGTTATAAAATTTGCCTCTAGGAAGGTTGAAAGGTTCAAGAAGAAATATTCCCAAGCTAGAGAGGTTGATTTTTCCAACAAAGCTCCTATCTCAAGTAAGAGGTACCTTCTCCACTTTGGAGATGAAAAACCCTAGCAAAAGAACATGGAGATGAGGTGTTTAAGGGTTCTAGGTGGGGTCTCACCATGGAAGGCCATAGTTCCAACCTGGCAGAAGGTGGGAGGAATATGAACAACATGAAAACAAGTAAGGGAATAAGGAAACATACTAGGTTTGGTTGAAATCACTAAGAAGGATCTTTAGAAACCCTAAATAGAGCAAATATCGAACCCTTGGAGACTTCTTCACCAAGGTAGGAACCCTCTTTTACCTTGTCCACCTTCATGGAAAAATAGTGTAGGAACGATGATCTAATATGGAGTAAAGATAAGGGGAGTAATAATTTTTGAATTGGGAGGTGGGAAGGGGTAGATATGGCTTTATAAAGAAGGGGGCACAGATGAGGTGTCTATTGGACTTTTCATATGTCCTTAGCCTAGGGCTTCCTGGCCATGCAAGAGGATAACTCATAGATGCTTCTCGAATATCAAATTTTGGTTCTAAAATCCCATGGAGACCTCTATGCCATCCCCACTGACCTCCAATCAAAGAAATAACCTCATTGGTTGATAGCTTTTAAAGATAAGCTCATTTATAAATAGGGTAATCCCTCAAAATTACCTTTGGAAAGAAACACCTTCAAACAAAGGTGGAACTAGGTTCCCCATGGTTTAAAATTTCGAGAATGGTAAGGGAATATATAAGGATTATAATCCATTTGATAATTTGCAAAGAAAACCTCCCAATTGGGTAAATGTCATGAAAGTCCAGAAAGTACCTCAAATTGAATAACTTGCACAAACAACATCCAAATTGAACCAAATTTGAAACGTAGGCTCATTTAATGATTTAAAAACACATAAAAAGTTTTTATTATGTTTTAGAACACTTTATTATTGTAATTAAGCTTATTCAATACATTAAACAAGGTTTGTGGCCTTACACTTCTAGCATAAATTTATTTACCATTGTTGCACTTAAGTGGTTATTTTGAATTTTGAATATTTAAATAAGATTTCACAGAGGTATTTGTGCATAAACCTTTCCATTGATATAATTATAGAACAAATATACATCAAACCTCTATAAATTCCACAATTTAAACATCAAGGACTAAATAGGATACAAAGGAAAAGCTTGGAAAAGGGCCAAAAAGAGAATATGTCCAAGTTTCAATATGCTAGAGCACTCCACCCTTTAAAGAACCTTTTATCCTCTAAATAACAAGCAAAGAGAAGAGGGTGAGTATGCAACATCTTATCTTTAACTCCTAGGTTATTTCCACCAAACCATAAAACTTCCACCAAAAATTTTACTAACTCATACTCCTTATTATTTTTTTAACTTGGGAGTTCAGATTCTTCACAGGAAACTCCTCATAGGTCAGGTTTTCATGGATCACTAAGGGTTCTACTATTAAGATTTCTTTTCATTATGAGATTCAGGAATTCTATATGTCCTCCCGAGCTCCCGTTCCAGTGACTGATAAGGAGACCAGGGGAGCACCGACACCTCGCCGGTCGCCTCCCTAGGGCAGATTCAGGAAGCGGGAGTGAACTCTGAATACAAATCTGAATCAAAATGAAATGTCTGCAATAGATCTAACAGATAAATCTCATTTTTGGGAGGGTCTCCAACTGAGAAAGATGGGAAACACTACAGATCTAGCAAAGGTTGATGTACATCTGTCAGATGGTAAGCTTTTGTACCCGTGGTCTGAAAAGGAGGAAAATGCGAACAAATGGAGGAACTGCCTCCTAGGTTATATCATAGATTTTACTCCTCACATTCCACTACTGATGAACTACTTCAGCGGCATTTGGGTTGTTAATTATTTCTTTGAGATCTTTGATAGAGGCTGAGGTTTCTTCATAATCAGATTTGAAGACCCGTTAGATCTGAACCATGTTCTTGATGGCGAATGGTTTGTCATGTATAGACCTGTCATGCTTAAGAAGTGGCTTCCTGGAAAGAAACATGAGAAGGTTGTTCTTGAAGAAGTTCCAGTTTGGGTTAACTTGAATAATGTACCTATGCAATTGTGGGATCAAAGGATGTTTAGTAGAATTGGATCATTTTTGGGTAATCCTATTAGAATGGATGAAATGACTCTGAACATGAGGAGGCTAGATGTAGCTCGTATTCTAGTTTTGATGAATTTAAATGATAATATCTCTAAAAAGGTTATGTTGAGGGATGATGGAGGGAATGAACATACTATCGAAATTGGTTATAATTGGATTTTGTATGTATGCAGCAAGTGCGGATGTATGGGACATGACGAATGCCATTCTATTACTGCCCCTGCTATCCGAAGGTTCAGCGATCCACTGCCTATACAGGTCTGGGAAGCTAAAAAGAAAGGTGTTGATGTTTTGTTCGAAAGTATTCCAAAGAATCTGTCTACTAATAGTTTGGAACATATAATTGAGGAAGTTGTGGATGTGGATGAGGTGTTGAGAGGTGACACTACTCAAATGCATGTTGAGGTGATTGTTGAAGATGAATTGTTATCTAGGTTGGTCAATGAAGGGTTAGATAAAGATATGATCCAGGGGGCTAATAGAGGCTCAGTTACTCCTTCTTCTACTATTATTTTACCCAGAGAGTCTCCTGAGAGTGAGCACAACTCCCAGGCTTCTTCAAGTTCAATCAATTATGATAAGAGTAAAAGGAAGTCAAAAGAACCTCCTAGGTGCCAAGGTAAGCTGAATGTTAATGTTAGACTTGAGAATCTTAAGATTGCCCCATCCCCAAGAGACTTGTTGCTCACATATGTAGAAACGGAGGCTGATAGTTCAACAATCGGGGGTGTCAAATGAATGCTCACTATATCATATCCTCTTGGAACGTTAGGGGGAATTAGCAACAAGATCCTAAGTGTCCAAGAGGATGTGATGAGGGAAAACAGTGATGTGTTTGTCCTGGTTGAAACTAGACTTAGAAGAAACATGATTGAACAGATGATGAAGAGATATTTTGCTAATTTTATCTGGGTGTCTAATAGCATGTCTCATTCTCTTGGCCGTATTGTTGTTCTGTGGAAGAATGATAACTATTTGGTAACCAAGGTGGCTGAAACGGATCAAACTTTACATTTTCTTTTTGAGAAGGATGATATTAGTTTCAATATTACTGCTATGTATGGGCATAACGGTGACTATGATAGAGAAGGGTTGTGGACTGTTTTGGAGAGGCATAATAATACCATTGTTGGTCCTTGGTCTATTCTTGGTGACTTCAATTCTGTTAGAAAGAATGATGAGAAAATTGGCACTCTTCCTCCATCTAGAAAACACATGGATGACTTCAATGACTTCATGTTGGATAGTGGTTTAATTGATATGAACCTTATGGGTCCTCATTTTACTTGGAAAAACAATCAAGAAGGGGATAAGTTTATTTCTACCAAGATTGATAGAGTTCTTTACAATATAGATTTTCAATCTAAGTTTGACGATGTTTATGGAGAAGTTATTTCGAATACCATTAGTGATCATAGTAAAATTATGATGTCTATTGGTAAACCAGCCACAAGAAGAATTCCCTTTCATTTTATTAATAGTTGGATGGACCATAAAGATTTATATGATATTTTGTATAAGAGTTGGAAGCTGTAGGTTCAGGGTTATGCTATTTTTAAGCTTTATAGGAAACTTGATTTCTTAAAGAATGAGCTTAAAGACTGGAATAAAAATATCTTTGGTAATATTCTAGATAAGGGTGTTATGGATAAGGCTAGTGCTCTTGAAGCTCAGAAAATTTCTGATTTGAATCCCTATGATGAACTTTTAAGGGATAAGGCTAATACTCTCAGAAAGGTGGCTCATGAGGCTTCTATCAGGGAAGAAGCTTTGTATAGACAGATATCTAGAGCCACGTGGCTCAAGGCTGGTAATCTGAATACCAAGTACTTCTATTCTTCTTTGAAGACTAGAAGGAATAGGAATACCAATAAGTGTTTGAACATTAATGGGGAGGTAACGAGGGATACTATGATTATCAAGGAGGCCATTGCTGATTACTATGATAACATTTTATGTAATGATAAGCTTGGTGGTGTTTGGATTGGCGATTGGAAAGGTCCTAAGATCAGTCAAGAGAAGAATGAGCGTCTAAAAAAAAATTTCTAGAAAGGAACTTGATGATGTTATTAATGACCTAAATGGTGATAAAAGTCCCGGTCCCGATGGCTTCAATGGTTTCTTCTATAAAAATGCTTGGAAAATTATTGGTGATGATGTATTTGAGGTTGTGAAGGAATTCTTTTCTAGTAGTAAGCTACTAAAGGAAGCGAATAGAACTTATATCACCCTATTGCCTAAGGGTGATGATAACTCACTTATTGCAAATTGGAGAACCATTGCTCTATGCAATGTTTTTTATAAACTCTTATCTAAGATTCTTTCTAATAGATTGCAGCTTTGTCTTCCCTCTGTTATTGATTGGAATCAATGCGCCTTCATTAAGGGGAGGAGTATCAAAGAGGCCACTCTTTTAACTAATGAAATCATTTGTGATGTTATGAAGAAGAATGGGAAGAACATGTGTATTCAAGTGGATATCTCTAAGGCCTATGATTCGATCAAGTAGAAGTATCTTTTTTCTGTGATCTACAGAATGGGCTTTTCTAGTAAGTGGATTAGATGGATTGAGGTCATTTTTAGGACTTCTTCCTATTAGATTTTAGTGAATGGCGAAGCTACGAGAATGATTTCACCTGTGAATGGTGTTAGACTGGGTGATCCCATTGCCCCATATCTCTTTACCATTTCTATGTAGGGTCTATCAGAGTTGATTAAGAAAGATTCTAACTACACTCTGGTTTGGGCTTCTAAGAATGTGAGTTGTTCTCATCTCATCTTTGCCGATGACTTAATGATGTTCTCTAAGGCTGATAAAGATATGGCTACTAGTATGAAGTCTCTTTTTGATTGCTTTGAGTCTATGTATGGTTTATGCATTAACAAGAACAAGAGTATGATTCTCATGAAACCTGTGAAAGTTGTTGATGATATTTCTAATACGTTAAGTATTAAGATTGGGAAGTTAGAGGATGCTAAATACTTGGGGTTACCCATCTTCTCTGGAAAGTTGAACAAATCCCACTGTGAAAAGCTAATTGATAAAGTAAGGAGACGTATGGGAGGCTGGAAGTCTAAAGTGTTGTCTTTTGTTGGGAGAGTTGAACTTGTTAAATCTACCCTCTCTTCTATGCACCTGTACTGGGCTCTATCTTTTCCCTTACCCTGCCCTATCCTTGATGAGATTGATAGGATATGTCAAAATTTTATATGGGGAAAGACAGATAAGCAAAACAAAGTTCATCTTCTGAAATGGGATGTGGTTACTTTACCCAAAAGTGAAGGAGGGCTTGGTATTAGGAAATGTAAGGAGATTTCTGATGCCTGTCTTATGTTGAATGCTTCGGATTTAACTAGCAAAAAAGATATGTTATGGGTGAAGTGGGTCCACGAGAAATACTTAAGAAAGCTCACGTTTTGGGGTATGGCAGATTCTTCAAATTTCTCCTAGATGTTTAATAGTCTTGTTTGTGTAAAGGAGAAACTTTTAGGCTTTTTTGAAATTAAGATTGGTAATGGTAATAATGTGGATATTTGACATGACCCTTGGTGTGGGCTCTGATCTCCAAAGTCCGAGATAAACACATAAACTTCGAGGTAAACATAGCGGAAGTGATTCGTTTAGCAGCGGAATACCAAAAATCAGCGGAAATTAAAACTTTTTGAGATAAGACATAGAAACCATAAAAACTCTTTTCATAGATTCAAGATAAACTGTTTACATCTCTGTTAATTACTTCTTGAGTAATTAAACACAACATGCTACAAAATCTGAAGAAATGAATCAAAACTCATACCATGACTCCAAGGACCTGAGAGTACAGAGGACGCATAGGACTGACTATCTATCTATATAACTCAGCAGTCTGAATCTCCACCTGAGATTTACTGCTGCTCCGGGTACTACTACTGCTGATACTGGTCACCTGGAGATTGGTCCCTTCGTCCTTGGCGACCACCTAAATTGTTGAAATCTACGGGGTGAGACAATTTTAAATAATTGTCCCAGCGGGAGTTATAACTCTTCGCCAGAAACATGATTATTACAGAATAAGAGAAAACAGTACATAAAGAAGTCATATATATTTTAGGAGTAGTTAGAACAATGTTTCACAAATTGTAATCTATTCCTCCTACTAGAAGCAAAGCATCTCTAAGATAAACCCACATATCACTTTTCTTTTAGAAATAAAAGGACAGGTATTAAATCTATTTATTATAAATCCATCATCACCACACTGGCTCTCTTCAGGCTTAGATCATATATCCATCACCTGGCATTATAACAAGGGATATCATGGCCTGTAGCCATACTCTTTCCTACAAGGTGTTAGGATTCCAAAACCACAACATAACTATATGATTAGTACACATGAAATCATACTTAATCATACTCAAGTGACACAAGGGTTATTTACATTCATCACCCATAAGTCTGCAGTTAAGCCTTTCATAGGATTATCTTGTAATAGAATTTCACATAGTAACACTCTATATTAGGATCACATTTCATAATTTAACATTGGGATATCAATCCCTAAACATCTTATCACTAAGAATCCGGAAGGTGAGAGTCCAAACCCCTGGACTAATTATAACATTTATTACCAATAACATATTATTTTATCTGGTCATCTAAATAATATGACCTTTGATGATCATCAGTGCATATTACTCATGACTCATTCAACCTATTAAACTCATAAGTTATCACTTATCAGATAACATACATGTTCTTGAACATTAAACATTAGCATAGCAGCTAAGAAAGAAGGATACTAAATGTAACAAGTCTAACTTACATCAAAAACCATTTCTCAATTCTCTCATCACAAGTCATCTGTTAAGCATGACCTTGATGGTACTCATGGCTCTCAAAGACCATCAATCTCATAAGATGCCGCTAACAGGGCACCAGGATAGATCACTATTCATAAATCTAAAAACATGCTTTCAATAAATATAGCATCATCATCCATACCTGGATATGATCATCCTCATATAGGAACCTGCATGGTCAATTCAACTGATAACAATAAATAACTCATTTAAAGAAGTTGTATCTCCCTACTCTTACAAGAGCTAGGTTTCCCTGGTTTTCATCAAATAGTATTTACTATTCACAATACATGTCATCACCCTAGAATTAGGGTTTATTATACATCATACATGTCATCACCCAAGAGTTAGGGTTTACTATTCACCTCATGGTGAATTGATCTCATAACATCACCATGTATGAGAACCACCACCATTTAAGCCATCAGATAAGATTAAGATTCATCAGTTATTATAATTAGGGTTTCCATGATCTCACTTAGTGGATCATACCCTAATCATGCACATTCATGTATATTGAAGGTATTTTACTTGAGTTTCCACCATAAAAGGGTACTTTCTCTCTCCTCTCACTAGTAGATGGTGATTACACCACTCTATATTAGGTTGGGTTAAGTCCCCTTTGATCTTAATAAACCAGATCACCTCTATCAAGTGATTAGGGTTTGATTAGAACAAGGTATCACTGAATTGAACCTCTCAGGGGCATTTGGTAAAATTACCCATTGATCATCATCATGGGTCGATTCATTAGTCACTTAGTCCCTTAGTATTTTAAGTTACCATTATGGTTTAGATTAGATCATCATTGAACCAATTATACCTTTAAGTGGTTTAAGTATAAACAACCATGAAAATCTCCAAATAGGTTAGGGTTTAACCTTCAACCTTCAACCCATTTGAACCCTCAAACGAGTGTGGACTCACAGAGTTGAAACGGGTGTGAACCCATTTAAGATGAAACGGGTTGAACTCGTTTGGGTTGAAACAGTTTGAACTCGTTTGGATTGAAACGGGTTGAACTCATTTGGATTGAAACAGGTTGAACTCATTTGGATCCAAACGAGTGTGGACTCGTTTGGGTCTAAACGAGTGTGGACTCGTTTGGGTCCAAACCGCATGGATCTGGAAGGTGATACAAAGGTTATGATTAAATAGGATTTCCTATGTTGAAGCCTTCAATTGTCCCAAGCCATGTTAACCACTTACAAATTGAGTCAAATAGGATGAGCCTCAAACAATTGGACACCAATTTGACCTTCAATTGAAAGCCAATTATGGTTAAGTCTAACTCAATTAACCTTTCCAATCGGCTACTCATCAATTTTCAACAATGTGAATCAAAACAAAGTTGAACCTATCAATTGAACTCCAATTGGGCCCAAACTTGGCCCAAACGGTCTTGGGATCGTTTGGATGATCTCCAAACGGTCTTGAGACCGTTTGCTCAAAGTTTGACCAAAATTAAGTTGATTTGATAAGGGTTGAGTCCTAATTAGATTACAATTCAGCACTTTTCATCAATTTGTCAATATCTTGTGATTGGACCCTCAAACCATCACATTTCTTTAACCCTAGACCCTCAAACGGTCTTGGGGTGTCAATAAACGAGTGTGGGATCGTTTGGATGAACCCCCAAACGGGTTTGAACTCGTTTGGGTCCTTCAACCCAACACTCATCAAAATCTATAAGAAAAATCAGCAAATTTAACCCGATTAGGGTTAGGGTGTTGAAATGCCTTCAACTCTTAATTGGTTAGGAATTAGATCATGATTCTTGGTAGAGATGAAATTCAATATATTATGAAAAGGAATCCCAAATGGTCAATGCTTGGTCAACTCCTTCAAACGGGTTGGAACCCGTTTTCCCAAAGATTCAAGTTAATCATATTAGAAAACAGCACTTAATTCAATTTGATTGCCTAATTGATTGGACTTCAACCTACGATTCCTTTGGAGTTAACCCCTAAAATTTGGTGGGTCATTAGCCTACATAATTGTGAATAGAAATCCAAAACGTTCAATGCTTGATCAACGCCCTCAAATGGGTTGGAACCCGTTTGGCCGAACCGACCTATTGAACCCGTTTGGATTGAAACGAGTGTGAGATCGTTTGACCTATTGGTCCAAGATCGTTTAGTAAAGTTGGATAAGGAACAACATAGGTATTAACTACCCTTGTCTTCAACCTTGAAACCAAGGTCTGTTCTTCACGAAAAAGCTTGCAAGGGTGCAAAGAAGGTTGGGGAAGAAGAAGAACTAACTATTATTTGCACGAATAAAAGTATGCATAACAAAGCAAAAATGTTTAGAATTATAAAACCCGCCTTAAGGTCATTCCTTGAGCTCCAAGCTTCCAAGCTTCAAGTCTTTAATGGTGTGTTGAGCTCCACAGGTCGGCCAAGGGTGTTTCTCCAAGGAAAGGTTGGGAAGAGATGGCTAGAACGAGAAAGCTAAGTGAGTTATCCACAAAACCAAGCTTGCATGATGAATTCACCCAAGAATCCGAGCTTGAAGATGGTTCTTCTCACCTTAGAACTACTTGGTCGCCTCCCTGAGCTCCAGAGCTTGCCTTATACGTTTTGAGAAAGAAGAGAAGTAAAGAGAAAAGAAGGATCGTTCACTTGGTTTACAAGGAAAAGGGCTTATATTCTTTAGGCCATTTTACACCATAAGGACCTCTAAAGCATGGGATTTTCATCTAAGTCCCTCCTTGATTCTTAGACACGTCCAAGCCATCTAAACTCAAACCAAGTTCATCAAAGCTCAAGATTTAAGGGTAGAAAAGGTCAACTTTCAACTAGGGTACACATATGAAGGTCTTCATACCCATACATGGTGAATTTTATGCACAAGGATTACTTTTCTAATCTGATTATTTATTGATGCATTTCTTTCATTATTTCTACTCTAAATGATGCCAAGAGTCATATAAGATGCTCTATAAGGTGTACTTCCCAACTTTCACCCATAATTTGGGTAAATTGCACTTTACTCCAAATTAGGGTTTTTAAGTACCATCATCATTCCACAAGCTGCATCTGAACGCCCAAGCTTGGAAAATCCATCATGCCTCATCAGATTCACTCTTATGATGTTTCATCATCAAAGGTACATCTTAACCTGTGAACTCTGCAAGTTAAACCTCTTAACTGGATAATTGCACAAAGGTCCCTGCATTGCAAAATAATACTACAACATTGTTCCTAGGGAACAGGAATGGAAACATATGTTCCTTAGGAGCTTTTATTACCTGCTAAAAGATGATTACATGTGTTTAATTACCTATTTAGGAAAAACTTCTAGGGTTAGGTTATAACCCAGGTCAGGGATGTTACACTTGGCTTAATGGGAAATATTTTTATGATGTTGTGGATAAAAATGTGTCTATTAGAGCTGGTATCCCGAATGGGGCCAAGTTGAATATGATCATTAAAGATGGATATTGGAACATTAAGGATTCAACATGCACTGATTACTTAGTAGATGTGTTGAGCAATGAGCATATTGAAAAAGGGAAGGAGAATAATTTTTATCTTAAAGGGAAAAAAGATGTCAAGTTGAGTTTTGTATGGAATCTCATTAGAGGTAATGGAGAAGTGAAGAATATGTTTGTCTGGTTATGGGGAATGAAAGCTAGTATGAATGCTAAGATTCATACTTGGAAATCTATGTACAATAAACTGCTAACTTCTGATTACTCTAGAAGATTAGGGATTACCCTTCCTTCTATCTATTATCTTTGTATGAACAGGTATGAGGATACTTATCATATCTGTTTTGGATGTATTTATGTTGCAGAAATGTAGGACATTTCTTTTAAGGATAAACTGATTGATATCATCCCTACACATTGGGAGAGTGTGAGTAGAATGAAAAGCAAGAAGGAGGGTATCTCTATTCCTACTATTTTGTATCATGTCTGGGCTGAACGTAATAGAAGAGTTCATGAGAATGTATATAAGAGTTCGAATATCCTATGGAAGATCGTCGAATCTGATATTAAGCTTCTACTTGATTGAGAGGCTGGTTCTTGTTGGTTGAGTATAATTCTCTGTTTTGCTGTGTGAGCTTATGGTTTTGAGCTGGGGAGATCCCCTATTCTTCCTTTTCTAGTCTTCTTGGACGTGGAGGTGTCTATGTGTTGGATGTTCTTTGCGATCTGCAGTGCTTATAAGGTTCCCTGGTTCATATTTTTCTAGTGTTGGTTCACCCTTTTCTTGGTGGTTGGTGATGGTCGAGCCCCCATCCTTGTTGGATGTCGACGCTTCCCTCTCCCATAGTTCTAATGATGTGCTACTGAGAAGTGGTTATATTTCCTTCTTGTTGTATTTTGTTGGTTGAATGAGAATATCTCTTTGATTTTTTCTATTATGGATGAGTATATCTTCCCTGATGGTTCTATTTACTGCTAGTTGGTGAGGGTGTAGTATCCACCTGTGGTGATGGTGATCCCTTCTTTTTTTTCAGTGAGTTCTATGGTTATGAGTTGTGGAGGTTCCCTGTTCTTATTTTTCTGGTATTCTTGGACGTGGTGAATGTGTAGTATCCACCTTTGGTGATGGTGATCCCTTCTCTTTTTCAGTGAGTTTATGGTTCTGAGCTGTGGAGGTTCCCTGTTCTTCTTTTTCTAGTGTTCTTGGACGTGGTGGTGTTCTTTTTATGCTGGTTGTGGATGTTTTTGCTTCTTCTTGTTGTTGGTTTCCTGGTTTGTAGTGGATGTATCCTTTTTGAAGTATGGATCTGAGCTATGGAGGTTCTCTAGTTCCTATTGGAGTGGGGTGTTTTGTTCCTGTAATTCTTTGTATGAAGGTAAGTTTCCCTGGTCATCTTTTCCTAGTGTTGGTTCACCCATTTCTTGGTGGTTGGTGATGGTCGAGCCCCCATCCTTGTTGGATGTTGACACTCCCCTCTCCCATAGTGTTGGTGATGTTCTACTGTGGAGTGGATAACATGCTTTCTTGATGTGCTTTTATTGGTTGAAACAGTTTAGATCCTTGATCCTATTTATTTGGATGAGGTGCTGATGGTTCTGAGTTTGCTTCTGGAAATTTGATTGTTACCTGGTCTAGCTGGTGTTGGTCGAGTTTTCCACCCATGAGGTGTCGATGCTCCCCTCTCACCTCATTTGTTTTATTTTGGATGAGCTACTAGATGTGTGCTTATTTCTGAAGTTGCTCTCTATCCAGAGATTCTGAAAATCTGTTTTGATGACAAGTTCCCTACTTTTTCCTTTTCTGGTCTCAGTTCCCCCCCATTTTTCTGGTGGTTGGTGATGGTCGAGTCCCCATCCTTTTTGGATGTCGACGCTCCCCTCTCCCATGGTCCTGTTTGCTGATTTTCTTCATCTGTCTCCTGTGCTTATTCTGGATATATTTTTTTCTTGGAGGTGGAAATTCTCTGATGTAGCTGATATTGAAAGCACTGAATCTATCTGACTTGATGGCTCGGCTGTGATCTGATATATATATATGCCCTTTTCTGTGGTGATCTCTTGCTCCGTAGTTTAGTCTTTTTAGCTATTTTTTCTCTTATGATAAATAGCAAGCACTGTACATACTCTTTTTCCAAAAATTAGAAAAAAAAGTCCCACGCATTTTTGACCGACCAAAAAAAAATTATATTCATTATGATGTTATATCATCCTTATTATTCTTTTAATTGTGTCATGTTACACTCAAAAGAGTTATATTTGATTATTTATCAAAACCATATATATTTCTTATTTACATCATTGTGTGTTTTAGCGCAATTAGAGTTTACTCAATTATCTATATATACATAATTATATCTTATCATTATCTTTAACAAATTGTTTTTTGACTCCATTATCACCTTATTGAATTATATCATATTATTTTGTATGAAATAAGATACTTTATCCAATTTGCTACAATTAATCCAAATAATGTCACATTAATTACTTATATCTATATTAAACAATGTCACGTTACCTTTTTTACATTAATGTCATTATTAATTATTTTCTCATATTTACTCACTTCTTATTATTGATTATGCACATTTATGTGAATCCAATTACTTCTTATCCATATTGAAGTCATTATATGTATTTTAGTGATGAAGGTGGGAAATATTACATATTAATGATTTGATTGACATACTAAGTAATGATTAGGTGATTAATTAGGTGTGTATTGGAGAACAAGGTGATATGCATTTCATATTGATGACCTAATTAATATATGATTAGGTGATTATATATCATTTATGTGTATCAAAGTATGTTATCTAATTATGACACCAATGTCACTAATGTATCAAGAATGTCATTAAGGATGTATAGGTTAATATTAGATGATTACAACATAGGGTTTATGTAATGAACCCACCTCCCAGTAACCCCCACTTAAGGGAGACCAAGAGGTCAGAACCATTATCCCAATAAACCAGATCAAAGGTTCAACAAATAATCAGTCATAATTATAAAATTCTACCAAACTATACTGAAAGTTGATGTAAAATAAAACTTTGCATACCTTTTAGAAACTTTGGATATCTATCTTCTATCCACAGCATGAATCTATTCTATCTAATCCTCCTCTCACTTTAATTCTTATTTTCAAAATATGTCACTTTACTGTTTGTCCTTTTCAAAGTTGTACCTAAAATGTAGAGAAGCAAAACGTCAGTCAGCATATATGAATATGTCAGTATGTGGAGACAATTAAAATTTCACACAAAAGGCTAACAACCTAATTATCACAATCATGTTAATTAACAATTCAATTTAAATTTTCAATGTGACAAACTCCACCGGTTTTTTTCTAACCCTAGAATACCCTCTTTAGGGTTTCTCTTTTACCATTGACTTAAGGCCACCTTCTCCATCCTGAACTCAATACCTGGGGTCACCTCTCATGGTGCCCATTAGTCATGCAATATAGGCCACCTTCTCTATCCTGAGCTTGGTGCCTGGCGTCACCACTCATGGTGCCCATGGGTCTTCCCTCTTGGGCTTGACCTCATTGCATCTTACATCAGGGTGGCATGTAGGTGCGAGAATACACACTATATCATAATTGTGATAATCATGGTGTCTTTGTAATTTTCACATATGAACATCCAAATAGATAGGTTGCATTCAATGTGATCAAACATCTGGGAAACCTTCGTGAAACTAAAGCGGTTAACCATATATAACCACATACATGTTTTGCAGATCTTTGAGATAGAATCAACCAATAAGAAAAGAAATCCAATCCAAGAAAGAAAGCAAGATTCCTAAAATAACATACAATTTCCTTTTTATTAATATTTACCCAAACGTTCTTGCTTTTTAGGGTTTCTATCCCTTTTTAGGTTTTCTACCTCTTTTAGGGTTTCATATGCAATTAGGGTTTTGTCGTACTTTTAACACCCTTAAACCCTAATTATACAAAATTTCTCACAAACCCTAATTTTCTCATCTACTTCTCATAAAAGTTCCTAAGATCATCTTTTAACCCAATATTCTCATATTTTCAGATTTGCTCTTCTTTTATCCACTGAATTAGGTTTAAAACCCTAAATCATGCAATTAATCATCTAAATCAGGTTAATATTCAAAATTTTCATTTAACATGTTAATACTCGAATTAACCTATTACTACTCATAAAATTATCCATTACCATCAATTAGGGTTTCTAACCTAATTTTAATAACTTTTTCATCAAAATAATATACTTTTGCAAAACGAAATATATTAAGGCCTTCACACTATTTTTATCTTATTCCTTGCATTTTACTGATCAACTTTCATGTATAAAGTTTATTAATTTGAGTTTCCTATTAATTTATATGATTTTAGCAAAGAAAACCGTTTTTTCAGAATTATTTGAGCAGAGGTGGGAATTACCGGAAAAATGCTAGCTGTCAGATCATTGGACCGGTGATCCGCTTCCTGGATCGGACACTTCTTGTTGTGTGCGTCTAAAATAGCCGCTCTCACTATGGATCGTTGGAACCCTTCTTGAGATCACGGTTGACCACGATGGGACGATCGTCGGTTGTCGCCTTCCCCCATTCGTGCATGTGGTCGCGGTCAACTCTGTGGTTGACTCCGAGCTCCAGGCCACCAGCAAAGGAACGAAGGTACTTGGAAGCTCTGCCACTACTGCCCAAACTCAATGAGCCATGAAATTGCTCGAGCAGACTTGCCTTCACCTTGAATGAGTCACCGGAGCTCCGACGAGGTTGGAAGGTTGCAGAGGGTGTTGGTTAGGGTGAAACTCAAAATTGATGTTATCGCTCGACTCGTTGTTGCTTTCCACAATTGTTGGGATAGGAATTATGTCTGCTGGTACCCTCGAGTACCCCCCCCCACCTTATATAGGGTTGGGTCTTGAAGTCTGACGATTTGGGAACTTCTTCCCTCGTCGACGATAGCATGTCAAATTAGGGTCAAGATCCTTCAGATTACTCTCCCGAAGTCGATGGACTAGTTAACATTTTGGATTATCGTCTCAGTCGATGGAAATTAGATTCCTAGTTTGTTTCCCAATCCCTCTGTGACTCAGGGTAAACGATGCACAACTACCCTTAGATTTGTGGTCCCTTGACCACGCGGGTCATGCAACGGCCATCATCGCTCCCCGAAATCCAATTATCCCAAAATTGATTTAAAAAGGTGTTTTAACTTGATAATTTGGAAAAATTGTTTCTCTCTCCTTGATTAATATTATTCTCTCAAAATTCATAATAAAATCCATCTTGGCATTATCTAACCGAGTATTAAATTTGAAAGTCAAATTCCAATGGATGAGAGTGTTTCCTTCACTTCCAAGTTATTCATCAAATAAACCAATTTTAATTAATATTTCTTTTTCCTTTACCATTATCTAATCATCCTAAATTCCTTGGAGTTCAAGGAACCCTAAAGGCACAAAATCTCCCATTGGGAAATATCCTTTTGTCCTTTCCTTTTATATTTATCCTTTTCTTATATTTCTCCTTTTATTAGATAAATCTTTTTTCTTTTTATTTCTCTTTTCTTCTCAAATGGGCTCAATGGCCAAAAAAGCCCAATAATAATCAAACAAGGCCATTGTAAACTAAATCCATCAATTCAAACAAATAAATAAACCATTGATTTTATTTATCATTAAAAGAGAATTATACATCTCATTACATTATTTAGAAAAATGAGGTTATAACATCCTCGCCTCCTTATAGGAATTTTTCCCTAAAAATTCAATCAATCAAAGAAACAAGTCAGGGTATGCTTTCTCCATGTCTGTCTTCAGCTCCCATGTGGCCTCATCCTCTCCATGGTGCTTCCAAAGAACCTTTACCATCTCTATATTCTTACATCTGAGTTCTTTCACCTTGGTATCTTGAATCTGCAAAGGTGACTCAGGATATGTCAGCTTCCCTTGAAGCTCAATAAGCTCAATGCTTAGCACATGGCTCGGATCTTGCACATATCGCTTCAGATTGGACATGTGAAACACATCATGCATCATACTATACTGATGGGGTAATGGCAAATGATATGTAGCTTCACCAATCCATTCTAACACCTCAAACAAACCCACATATCGGGGACTCAGCTTTCCTCTATTCTTGGCTATAGCTTGGAGTGGTTAAATTTTTAGAAACATGCTCTCCTATAGTGAAATGCACATCAGTGTGCTTCACATCAGCATATGACTTCTCTTGATCCTGGGATCTCTTCAACCTTTTCTTGATCAAAGCAACTTTATCAGCATACACTTGGAGTTCATCTGACCTAAACATGGTCCTCTCACCAACATCATCCCAGTGAAGTATTGACCAACACAGTCTCCCGTAAAGAGCTTCATACGGAGGCATCCATATACTAGCTTGGTAGCTATTGTTGTAGGCAAACTCAGCTAAAGGTAAGTAATGCTCCCATGAGCCACCCCAATCAAGCACACAAGCTCTTAACAGATCTTGTAATGTTTGGATTGTCCTTTATGACTGATGGTCCATCTAGGGGTGATAAACGGTACTAAACTTCAACCTCATTCCAAGTTCGTCTTAAACTTGCTTCCACAACTTGGAAGTAAACTTTGGGTCTCTATCAGAGATGATGGAACCGGGTACACCATGCAAACATACTATCTCTCTAATATACAGCTCAGCTAGATCTGACACCTTAGTAGTGAGTCTTTAAGGAAAGGAAGTGCGCCGACTTGGTAAAAAGATCTACCACAACCCATATTTCATCATGACCTTTTTTGGTCTGGGATAGACCCACAACAAAATACATGGTGATATGCGTCCATTTCCATTCTAGAATCTCTATCGACTGTAAAAGTCCACTGGGTCATTGGTGTTCATCCTTCACCATCTGGCACATAAGACAGCTAGCCACATATGTCATAATGTCTCTCTTCATTCCTAGCCACCAGAAAAAAACTCTGTAGGTCTTTCAACATCTTAGTAGTTCCTGAGTGCACCATGTACTTAGAACATGAGCCCCTTGCAAGATACACTCCCTCATCGGTGAATCCATAGGAACCCATATGGGATTCTTGAATTTGATCCCTTTGTCTACTCCCAATGAGAGATGGGTTTGTGGCTTCTTCATCAAGCCCTTCATCCTCTTGAGTTCCACACTGACCAACTGTGCTGCTACGATCTCGCCTAACAACTCAGATTGGATCTGGATATTGGCCAATCGAACTTAATCTTTGAGCAGTTGTGGAGTCCACTCCACCAGCTCCTCCAAGCTCTTCCACTGACTAGACAAAATAGATGCACAACTAAGTTGTTTTCGACTCAAAGCATCTTCCACGACATTCACCTTACCAGAATGATAGGCTATGGTGAAGTTGTAATCCTTCATATAATCCATCCATCGTCGATGTCATAGGTTCAGGTCTCTATGGGTCAGTAGTTACTTCAGACTCTTATGGTCAGTGAGGATTTGGAAGGTAGCACCGTACATGTAATGCCACCATATCTTCAAGGCATGGATGATAGCAGCCAGTTCCAGGTCATGTGTCAGATAGTTCACCTTCTTGGGCTTGAGCTGTCGGGAGGCATATGCAACTACATGCTGATTCTATTCCAACACACAACCAAGTCCCATTTTTGAAGAATTGGTGAATATCACAAAACCCTCATTGCCGGAATGTAGAGTCAATATTGGGGTGGTGTTCAACTTCTCCTTTAGCTCCTAGAAGTGAGCTTCACATACGTCAGACCACACGAACTTCACATCCTTCCAGGTTAACATGGTCAGCGGCAAAGTTGTCTTTGATAAATCCTTGATGAAGTGACGGTAGTATCCGGCCAACCCCAAGAAGCTACAAATCTCGGAGGGGTTCTTCGGTGCAGGCCATTCTCAAACTGCTGACACTTTGGTTGGATCTACAACGATCATTCCTCCGGAGATGATGTGTCTGATAAACATGACTTGGTCTATCCAAAACTCACATTTTGAAAACTTTCCGTAAAACTTCTACTTTCTCAAGATATTAAGGACTCTACCCAGGTGGTCATGGTGTTGGTCTAGGTCATCTGAGTACACCAAAATATCATCTATGAACACTATCACAAAAGATTCAAGGAAAGGCTGGAACATACTATTCATAAGGTTCATAAAGACACTTGGTGTATTGTACAATCCAAACGGCATGACCACAAACTCATAGTGGCCATATTGGGTTCGGAAAGCCATTTTAGGTATATGCTCACTTCTCACTCTCACCTGGTGCTATCCTGACCTCAAATCAATCTTGGAAAAGACTCAAGCTGATTTGAGTTAGTCAAATAGGTCATCTATTCTAGGCAAGGGGTACTTGTTCTTAATGGTTTCCTGGTTGATCATCTGATAATCAATACACATCTGAAGCAACCCATCCTTCTTCTTCACAAAGAGGACTGGTGCTCCCCATGGCGATGTACTAGGTCAGATAAAACGGTTGTCTAACAACTCCTGCAACTGGGTTTTCAACTCAAGCAACTCAAAAGGGGCCATTCTATAGGGTGCCTTAGATATGGAGTTAGTCCCGGGAGCTAACTCGAGGGAGAAATCTACCTCTCTCTCAGGGGGAATCCCAAGTAGATCATATGGAAACACATTTGCATACTCCCAAACCACCTATATCTCCTCTAAGGATCGCCCCTTGGTCTCAAGTTCAGTAACTATGGCTAGGTAGGCTCGACAACCTTTGGATATCATCTGCTCAGCCTTCAAGGACGACACATAAAGGTTGGTAGTCACATCTTTCCTTCCTCGAATGGTGAAGTGTGGATGGTCGGGTTTCCTAATAAGATTTTCTTCTCTCTACAGTCAATTTGGGCTCTATAGGTGTAAAGCCAATCCATGCCGATGATCACATTAAAATCATTCATATCGAGGAGGATGAAATTAGTGGGAAGCTCATGGTTCAAATACTTAACTGGCAAGATAGGGGGTTTTCAAAAGAGATATATATACGGCCACTTAGGGTTGTGACATCCAAAACATAACCTAAATCCTTGATGTTAAAAAAAAACATAGTTTCTAGATTTCTCGAAATAAAAGTATTAGTAGAACCAAAATCAAAAAGTGTTATGTCATTTTTTCCCATGACTTCCCGCAAGCCTACATAGTTCATACCATATCAGAAAGCTATTACATGATCTACTAAACTAAAAGGAAAACTCTATGGGTTAATACCCTCGACCAGCCTATTAGCATTCACCTGAGTTTCTTCATTGTCGATGGCGAACACTCTAGCTTACCTCCTTTATCCAACAGGGGGTCCTCCGGTTGGTGCTCCACCTCCCACTGGGGGTGTTGTTACCACCAGTTTTGCTACTATTGGTCCTCTCAGATCAAGATGAGGACAGTTGGCGATGAAGTGGCCCTCTTGCTAGCAACGGTAGCACACCCTCTTCTTAAAGAGGCACTTCCCACGATGTCACCGTCCACAGGTGCGACACTTTAGAAAGCGATTCTCACCACGTGGCTTGCCTTTGTGTCCATGCTTTCCTTTTTTGTGGTTACGCCCTTATCCCTTCTTGTGGTCATTCTTCTGCCCCTGAGCTCCTTCTGTGAAGCCCATGTATCCTTTGGAGGGGTTTTGAGCAGGCATCATCGTCCTTTCCATGTCCAAGGCGGTGTTGTAGGCTTCAGTGAAGGTCTTTCGCTTATTGGCCATCACATGAGGCTTGATGGTAGGGTGTAGATGCTCTATGAAGTGGTCCACCATCCTCTCTTCATCAATCATGTGTCTAAAATGTTCCAGGATGTGAAACTTGCGGCCAAAGTCTGCAACTGACAAGCTTCCTTGAGTCATGTTGGTGAACTCTCACTGCTTTTCTTTCTTGGCTGAGACGGAGATGAATCTGGAAATGAAGATGGTCTAGAAGTCGGCCCATGCCATTGGTTCTTAGCTTAAGTCTCTTCCTGTGATATGGTTCTCCTACCATATCTTGGCTGCTCCTTCCAGAAGGTGAGCAGCAAAAATAACATTTGTGTTCAGTTGTACCTCAAAGCATACAGAACCCATTTTCAACTACTAACAGCCAGGCTGCTGCTTTGTCTACCACCTCAGACTTATCTTCTCCCCAGAACATCTCGACGTTCAGCTTGATGAAGTCTAGGATGGTGTCTACCAATCGAGGATGAACAGGAAGCAGTTCTTCGTTCTCGTCTCTTGCTATGTCTCTAAGAGCCAGATCACGGATAGCCTCAGTCAGTCACTTCTACTACTCCATCCATATAACATCAGTGGTGTGAACCACCATAGTCGGTTCCAGACCACCAGACTGGTCCTCCTCCATCTAGGCTTCTTCCTCATATATAGGTTCCTCTTCATGTTCCTTCTCTAGGTCTTCAAAGTGTATCAGATTGGGGTTGGGGATCTCGCCTTCAACTTCTTCTAGAATCTTCCTCTTCTTTGAGAATTTGCTACCATGGTTCCTCCTTCTTTTCTCAGAAGACCCCTTTCCCTTGTGGGAATTCCCACCACCGTTGGCGGCATCCAGGATAGCAACGGTCTTCACACGAGCCATCTACATAAGCATAGAAACAGACCTTTCATCTATACTTAACTAATTATACTTATGTTGATGACATCTTAATTACATATCTTTTATTAATTTGGTGGAGGATCCCTTAAACCTTATCAACCGTACCCATACCTCAAGAGGGTGAGGAAGAGAGAGGAAAACCCTAATCCTTAAAATCCTTAACATAATTTGAGCTAATAAGGGATGAACAAGATGAGAGATTCCTAAAGGTATCTTATTTTGAGTCAAATCCTAAAACATTAGCCAGGCAGTCACACAGATCTGGGAGTCATCATATTCCGACTAGCGGTGCGGAGGAAAATATTGCTAGCCCCCAGACGTGATCCTTTTCTAGACACCTCTGCATTTCAGAAAATCCTCTAATAACTCCCTCATTTCTATGGAATTTGTAAAATTTAATAATTATTAAAGATTAAATGAGGAATTGATGCTCTGATACCAAATGTAATGACCCCACCTCCCAGTAACCCCCACTTAAGGGAGACCAAGAGGTCAGAGCTATTATCCCAATAAACCTGATCAAAGGTTCGACAAATAATTAGTATTAATTATACAAATTCTACCAAGCTATACTAAAAGCTGGTGTAAAATAAAACTTTGCATACCTTTTAGAAACTTTGGATATCTATCTTCTATCCACAACTTGAATCTATTCTATCTAATCCTCCTCGCACTTTAATTCTTATTTTCCCAATATGTCACTTTACTATTTTTCCTTTTTAATGTTGTACCTAAAATGCCGACAAGAAAAACATCGGTCAGCATATATGAATATGTCGATATGTGGAGACAATCAAAATTTCACACATAGGGCTAACAACCTAATTATCACAATCAAGTTAATTAACAATTCAATTTACATTTTCAATGTGTTAAACTCCACCACTTTTGCCCTAACCCTAGAATACCCTCTTTAGGGTTTCTCTTTTGCCATTGACTTAAGGCCACCTTCTCCATCCTGAGCTTGGTTCCTGGGGTCACCTCTCATGGTGCCCATTAGTGACGCCATATAGGACACCTTCTCTATCCTGAGCTTGGTGCCTGGGGTCACCACTCATGGTGCCCATGGGTCTTCCCTCTTAGGCTTGACCTCATTGCATCTGACATCAGGGTGGCATGTAGGTTTGAGAATACACACTATATCATAATTGTGATAATCATAGTGTCTTTATAATTTGCAGATATGAACATCCAAATAGATAGGTTGCATTCAATGTGATCAAACATCTAGAAAACCTTCATGAAACTAAAGCAGTTAACTATAAATACCTACATACCTATTTTGCAGATTTTTGAGATAGAATCAACCAATAAGAAAAGAAATCCAATCCAAGCAACCAAGCAAGATTCCTAAAATAACATACAATTTTATTTTGATTAATATTTACCCAAATCTTCTTGATTCTTAGGGTTTCTATCCCTTTTTAGCTTTTCTACCTCTTTTAGGGTTTCATATGTAATTAGGGTTTTGTCATAATTTTAACACCCTTAAACCCTAATTATAAACAATTACTCACAAACCCTAATTTTCTCATCTACTTCTCATAAAATATCCTAAGATCATCTTTTAACCCAATATTCTCATATTTTTGGATTTCCTCTTCTTTTATCCACTAAATTAGGTTTAAAACACTAAATCATGCAATTAATCATCTAAATCTAGTTAACATTCAACATTATCATATAATAGGTTAATAATGCTCGAATTAACCTATTACTACTCATAAAATTATCCATTACCATCAATTAGGGTTTCTAACCTAATTTTAATACCTTTTTCATCAAAATAATATACTTTTTGTAAAAAGATATGGAATCAGGCCTTCAAACTATTTTTATCTTATTCCTTGCATTTTTTTGATCAACTTTCATGTATAAAGTTTATTCATCTGAGTTTTCTATTAATTTCTACGGTTTTAGCAAAGCAAACCTGTTTTTCATAATTATTTAAGCAGAGGGGGGAATTACCAGAAAAATGCTAGCCATCAGATCAGTGGACCGGTGATCCGCTCCTAGGATCGGACGCTTCTCATCGCACACACCTAAAATATCCTCTCTCACTCTGGATCATTGGATCCCCTCTTGAGATCACAGTGGACCATGATCGGACGATCGTCGGTCGTCGTCTTCCCCCATTTGCGTGCAGTGGTTGCGATCAACTCCGCGGTTGACTCTGAACTCCAGGCCACCAACAAAGGAATGAAGGTACTTGGAAGCTCTTTCGCTACCGCCCAAACTCAACGAGCTGCCCAATTGCTCGATCGGACTTGACCTCACCTTAAACGAGTCTCCAAAGCTCTGACGAGATCGACAGGTTCTAGACGGGGGTTGGTTAGGGTGAAACTCGAAATTGATGTCGTCGCTCGACTCATCGTTGCTTTCCACAGTGGATGGGATAGGAATTAGGTCTACTTGTACCCTCGAGTACCCCCCCCCCCCCAATATAGGGTTGGGTCGGGAAGTCTGATGATTTGGGAACTTCTTCCCTCGTCGACGATAGCGTGTGAAATTAGGGTCTAGATCCTTCAGATTACTCTCCCGAAGTCGATGGACTGGTTAACTTTTCGGATTATTGTCTCAGTCGATGGGAAATTGGATTCCCAATTTGTCTCCCAAGATCTGTGACTTGGGGTAGACGATGCACAGTTACCCTTAGATTTTTGGTCCCTTGACTGTGTTGGTCATCCAACGGCCATCATCGCTCCCCGAAATCCAATTATCCCAAAATTGATTTAAAAAGGTGTTTTAACATGATAACTTGGAAAAATCGTTTCTCTCTCCTCTATTAAAATTTTTTACTCAAAATTTATAGGAAACTCCATCTTGGCATTATCTAACTGAGTTTTAAATTTGAAAGTCAAATTCCAATGTATGCGAGTGTTTCCTTCACTTCCAAGTTATCCATCAATTAAACCAATTTTAATTAATACTTCTTTTTCGTTTGCCATTATCTTATCATCATGAATTCCTTGGACTTCAAGGAATCCTAAAGGCATGAAATCTCCCATTGGGAAATATCCTTTTTCCCTTTCCTTTTATATTTATCCTTTTCTTATATTTCTCCTTTTATTAGATAAATCTTTTTTCTTTTTATTTCTCTTTTCTTCTCAATTGGGCTCAATGGCCAACAAAGCCCAATAACAATCAAACAAGGCCATTGTAAATGAAATCCACTAATTTAAACAAATAAATCAACCATTGATTTCATTTATCATTAAAAGAAAATTATACGTCTCATTACATTATTTAGAAAAATGAGGTTATAATAGTTTAGGTCAATATGATCATTATTATTCATCTATATATTCTTAGTATCCATTAAGTCCAAGATTAGGTTACAATTATCCTGCTCATCATATCATTAGGGTTTATTGGTCCAAGAAATATTTAGCCTCATGTGTACCCACTATTAGTATTATATGTGAGTTAACATATTGCGTGCATTAGATATTCATTAGGGTTCAAACATGTGAACTATTCATTAGATGACCATTATATGTTCATTAGTATATAAACAAGCATGTCAAGTTATAACTATGACGTTTTTGGTCAAAACTATGGATCTAAGAAAACTATCCTCCTAATCATGGAGTTAGGGTTTCTAGAGCCAGTGTAGCTAGATTTTTATATGGATCTAAGAAAACTATGGATCTAAGAAAACTCCATCCTCTTAAAAAGGATTTCTTCCTCAAAATCTAACTACCCAAACATCATCAAACAAACTACTCTCCACCCCTTAAAATGTTTGAACTACCAAGACAAACTAATCTAGAGGTAAAAGGGTGAGTCTAACTAAGCAATGTACAAGATCCATCACTCTTCCACTGTGCACTCTGATTGCTTACTAAACACCAAACTTCAAAGTCTAGGTTCTTCGGGATAGACTATCCAAACATGTGGTTCTAGGGGACATAAGAGAACTATATTGGGTATCCATCCTCAAACAAGTCATTACACCTGAAAGCCAAGGTCAACATATTAGCTTCTTAGGATTATCCAACTTAGGTGCCTGAGGCTACGAATATCTATAGACATGCTATTTTGGATGTTAGTATCAGCTCAGGCCAGGCAGGTATTATATGGATCTGAGAGTCCACATAAACTAAGCTAGTGGTCTAGAGGAAAATCTTACCATCCCCCAAACCCTGATCCTTTCTAAACACCTTTGCTTTTCACTTATGCCTTAATAGCTACCTAATAGGCTCATCACATTATGGTTAACTAAACATGTTTCTAGTGTTAAAATCTTATGATCCTAAATCAATCTTTCATAATCTTGAGTGTAGCATAGATCAATTATATAACAAACATGTCACTTAAAGGGGAACTATATGAGGCAAGGGATCTAATTAGGGAGAGAAAATTGAAATATTTAGATTACAACTACCATGGGCTCTGATACCATGCTATAAGGAGTGGGACTCGAGAAGGGGGATCCACTCCCTACTAAAAAAATTTTGAAGAAAAAAACATCCATTCCAAACACACGCAAAGGTATGCTAGAATATGTGTAAAATTTTCAAATTTTAATAAATGGTATTCAAAACAACCAAAGTGTAGCAACCAAATTAAACAAATGACTATATTCAATTTTCATAAAAGATTACAAAGTATATCATAATCTCCAATAAGGGTTTACATGTATGATACAACATAAGGATCTAAGTAGAAGGAAGTCTAAACTACTTCAAATCTGTCTCCAAGCAACATCTCCAAGAGCTAGGTCCATGTTGGATGCTATGTTCTCCTTGGTCATGTTCAATACCTCGATCTAAACCTGGGTGGTTGGGAAATCAACCAACAAGAGAGAGAAAAACAAGGTATGTGTCATATAATTAATAAGAACAACAGATTAGGAAATAACATGAAATTAAATGCTAAGATTACATCATAAGATGAAGATAACAAGAGTATGAGGCATAATCAGATAGATGCTTTCCATATCAAGAAAAACAATAAAAGATTTGCATGCATATTTAATATTGACTACATCAACTAAGTAGGATTGAGGCACCTATCGGACCTCAACCTATAGGTGAGGGGAGAATTAATACATTCCTAGTCACCTACACATATTTTTATGGGGGAGAATAAGACATTCCCCAGGGCAAATTAATACATGCCCTATCTATGGGTGGTTGTACATAAGTACCACTACTATAGATAAATAGTCCATAAAATGAACATGCTAGAAAACAAATCATGGCAAGTAAAAGCTTCATATCAATTAGAACATGACAGTGAGCTACAAGACCCAATAAAAATAATATCATTACCAATTTTGAGTCAATTTAGCAAATGAATCATGAATAGAGGGAATAGGGTTCATTAAAGCCTCCTTACATATATAAAGTTTGGTTTGCAAATATCCCAACTTAGGGTGTAAGGAATGCACATACCTCTCTTACTGATATCATTTACTAACTTTCATCACTTTAATTGATTCCAAATTCCACTTCACCTATTTTCAATGTATTAACACGTATTAGAGTACATAACACACATAATGTATAGAAACCCTAATTTTATATCTTTTCAGAAAAACATAGATTTTTATTCCGAAAACCTTACCAATGTAGGTTCTCCTGATCAAGAAAAGATATTTTTATGTTAATTTTGCAGTTATGATGATTAATATGTAATTTTTATGATTTTATACATCAATTCATTTTCCAAAAATCACCCTTCGTCAAACCTAGAAATCAGACGTTGAAAATATTTTATTAAATAGAGATTAATTTTTTTATTCCAAAACATATTTATTTGTCAAATTTGGATAAGAGGATTAAAAGATATAAACTTTTCAATTTGAACCAATCAGGAAATGACAAGTCAGAAATCTTTGAGAGAGCGGAAGAGTGAGATAGAGGGAGAAAACACCATTTGACCCAAGATCAGGGTTGGAGATGCATAGGTAACCAAACTAGATCTTCTAGAGAAGGTAAAATAGTAAGAAACCAAAATTGTAGAAGAACATGGTAAATAGAGATGGAGATCGTCGATTTTAAATAGAGAAGCATGAGTTTTAAGCATATAGTAAGCAATATATGAGAAGGGGGTTGTAAAACTCGCCTCTTGGAAGGTGGATAGCTTCAAGAAGCAAGGTTCCCAATCTAGAAATGTTGGTTTCTACAACAAAGCTCCTATCTCGAGTAATAGGTACCTTCTCAGATTTAGAGGTGAAAAACCCTAGCAAAGGAACATGGAGATGAGGTATTTAAGGGTTCTATGTGGGGCTTCACCATTGAAAGCCATAATTCTGACCTGGAAGAAGGTGAGAGGAAGATGAACAACATAAAAATCGGGAAGGGATGGAGGAAATTGTAACGACCCTGCCTCCCGGTAACCCCCAATTAAGGGAGACCAGAAGGTTAGAGCCATTATCCAATAAACATGATCAAAGGTTTGACAAATAATCAATAATAATTAATAAACTTTACCAACTAAACTAAAAATTGGTATAAAATAAAACTTTTCTTTCTTTTAAAAACTGGGATTTCTAAACTTCTAACCATGAAGATACTGATCTAACTAATCCTCCCGTGCACGCTAATTCTCATTTAATTCCACATATGACACTTTACTGTTTGTTCTTTTCATTGTACCTAAAATGCCGACAAACAAAACCTCGGTCAGAAAGAAGTTGGTATGTAGGAGAAACAATAATCATGCAACTATAATGACAAGTAATCAACCAATTATCATTTAACATCCAAAATTATGTTTTAAACCATACTACTCAATCCTTTCCTATCCCCTATCTCTGTGCTATCCCTGCAGTGGACTGAGATACTACCTCTCTCTAGGTAGATCCTTATTAAACCCCGCATGATCCTACCTAATAGGTAGATAAATATCTAAGGTTGAGCCGCATGGCACTACCCATAGGTAGTCCAATCTCTGACTCAAAGTGACTTGCTGGACCTACCCCATTGGTAGCCATATACTAAGTCATCCAATGACCTAATGGCCCTACCCCATTTGTAGCCATGTACTAGGTCAACCCATTGAGCCACAGAGGGGACCAGGATCTGAGCTAGTAGGCACATATCTTATGTGATAGTCATATCCACATTATAGTTTGCATGAACTAAATTCATCCAACAGTTTATTTCAAGTCATCTATGAAAACTTCGGACATACTCGGAAAACTATCTCGAGATATTCATAAGCATAACCACATACATGTCAAGCTGATGTGAGACAGAAATAATCCAATCAATCAATAGGCAAGCAAGCATTCAATAAGATCCTGAAACAATTATATAATTTCCTTTTATTACTCATGTCATTAAGATCTATTAAATCTAGCTCTCTTCCTTGGGTTTCTAGTCTACATTTAAGTTTTCCATTGCAATTAGGGTTTCCCTTTATCTTTTACTATTTTAAACCCTAATTTAACGCTATTGATCACAAACCCTAATTATTTCAACATCTAATCCTCAGTTTTAGACTAAAGGCATAATTAACCATTAAATAAGTCCATTAAGCCTCTTTTCATTAAAGCTACCATTTTTATCCTCTTTAACCCATGAAAAATTCATTATGCTTTTTTATCATCAATTCATAGTTTTTTTTTGACAGCATCATCAATTTGATAGTTCATTATGCTCTAATACTCATATAAACATTATTTATCATTAATTCTAACTTGATTCATTCAAAAACCCTAATTTCTATATTAAAGTTGTTTATCCACAAATTAGGAACTTTAATACTCGAAATATCTTAGAATAATTATATCTCACTTTTATCCACCACTTTGAATAATTAGAGCTATTAAGAGTCGAATTTGCCAACATTAGGGCTTCAAGGCCCATTAAAGTTTATTCATGCACATGAAACTGTAAATTAACTAATTATGTGCCAAATTCATCTTTTTCAATCTTAATGTATCTCTTTATGATTAATAGGTTAATACCAACTTCAACCATCAATTAAACCCTACTAATCACATTAATCATATCCAAATAGGGTTTCTTAATCACTATTATAAAAACTTCCATTACTTTTCGCATTTCAATCAGAATTAGGCTTCAAATATATTTTTATTTCATTCCTCTCATTTTTTTAGCAAAATTCATGTATAATGTGTCCCCAACCGAGCTACCGTTAAAAAGTTATGAATTTAATGAAATTCACTTACTCTGGACCAATCGGAGAGCGCCACGTCGCCTCCTTTACCATGCAAGGCCCTTGTGATTTGGAAACATAATCAAATGACGGTTCTGCCCTTGATAAGTGGGTCACTCTTTCAATAACATGAAGGGAAGAACGGTACAATGTCGTGAACCTTCCTTCAACCTCGTGCCACCTCCAGTTGGTCGCCCTAGAAGCCATGGACGACGCTCCTCTTCCTCTCCTGGACCTCGTCAGCCCCTGGGGATGGGTCCCCTTGCTCCATCAGCCCTAGCTACACCTGTAGGGGCTCCGAGATGCGGCTCAGGTGGCCGCTCCCAAGCAGGAGAAGCGCACGACCTCTGCTGCAACTGGAGCAGGTCGGCGGTCAGCCGCACGAACCCGAGGCCAAAGGAGGAGTGGCCGATCAATCTGGGTGATCGTGGAGGCTTCCCTCCTCAAGCAAGACCATGAAAAGAACCCTCATAGTTCCAGGGTGCCTCTACCCTACTCATCTAGGTTTTGCATGTAAAGAACAAATAAGAGAGGTAGAGTTATGTGAGATCTTCCTTGAACTCAAACTGGGGTTCTACCCCTTTATATAGAGGGATACCCAGGCCCATGAACGTTTGCCCACAAAGAAAACGATGTTTTTCCTAATAGGAAAGGGATTCCTTCACCAAGAAGCTAGTTCTCTCTCTTTCTCTCATACTCCTTTTTCTTTTGATATTACGATTTCAAAAATTATCCCACTTATTCTCTTTGTTTCTTGCTTTTCAATCCATAAGCACAAAATCCTATTTTTCTTTAATGGAAATTACTTTCTATTTAGCAATACCACATAATACATTAATTGTATGCACACATTATCTTCTTCTTTTCTGTTATGGGTATTTTCTCTTTCCTCTTTTTATTCATTGGGCTCCTTGGACCCCAATTAATTATAATAATTCGAAATCCCTTTTTATTAGATACTCATTATCCTTCTAGATGCATCTAAATGCATTATTCTTCATTATCTTGTTTATTTCTTATTAAAATAGTTCTTTTTGAGGATTTTTTTATTTATCTTTTATTTTCCTCATTGTTATTCCTTTTATCATTAGGAATCCTTGGGATATAAAATTCCACCAAGAATAACTCAATTACACCTCTTTTCACTTATTTTCCACATTTTACCATTGTTTTCAATTTCTTTCTTAATAAAGAAATAATTAATTAATCTTTTCTTTTCGTATTGCTTTTCTTTGTAACTTTGGATTCCTTGGGACCCAAGGAACCCAAGAGGTACAAAATCTACCTTTGGATCAAGTTCGTTGCCTTCTAGAGGTTTCCACATCTTTCTTTTCTCAATTTCTTAATTAATTGAATTTCCTTGTTATTGGGCCCAATAGCCAATAAAGCCCATAACACAATCATCAAGGCTATTGTAAATGAAATCCATTTATTCAAAACAAATTATATCATTATTTTTTCAAATATGAGAAATTACATTTCTCACCAATTGAACTCAAAAATTGGGGTTGTAACATCCTTCCCCTCTTATAGGAATTTTGTCCTCAAAGTTCTATCAAGCAAGCAAACAATTCAGGATAAGACTTTTCCAGGTCCATCATTGGTCCCTATGTGGATTTACCGTACTCATGGTGCTTCCAAAGAACCTTTACCATCACATATTCTTTTCTCTGAGTTCCTTCATCCTGGCGTCTATAAATTGTACAGGAGACTCAGGCCATTTCAGCCTCCCTTGGGCTCACTAGGTTCATTGTTCAGCACATGGTCTAGGTACCTCACATAGTTCTCTAAATTGGATACGTGGAACTCATCACACATCATGTTATCCTAAGGGGCAAGGCTAAACAAAACCATCTCCACTAATCCATCTCAAATGGACCCACATATCGGGGACTCTCCTTTCTCAGCTGTAGCTTAGAGGGGTCGGATTTTTCACATCACATATTCTCCCACAGTGAACTACATATCAGTCTACTTTGCATTTGCTCATGACTCTTGTCGTCTCTAGGCTCCTTTCAGCCATTGCACGATCAAAGCGACTTCATCTACACACATTGTGGTCCTTTCACCAACATCACCTTACTGAAGTGGTGACCGACACAACCTCCTTCTAGAACTTCTTTCATCTTGATAAAGGCTATGGTGGTTAACGTCACATCTTAAGTATTGTCTCTTTGTATCACCCAGAATGAGCACACATGCTCTCATCAGACCCTCTAGTCTGGATCATACTAACTGTTAGTATGGGGTGTTAAACTGTACTAACATTGATTTCTTCAGGTATCTACTTCCACCTCAGGGGAGTGAACCTTTAGGTTGTACTCAAAAACTTTGAACACGCATCATGGTGTAGTTGAACTATCTCTCTCTTATAAGTAGTTCAACTAGATTTGTCCCTTGACATTACTCCTTCTTTCTCATGTCATCTAGGTAAGGCGATCTACCATAACACATATTGCATCTTGACCTTCCTTGGTCTAGGGGAGACCCACAACATCCATAGTGATGAACTCCCATTCCCTCTCGGGAATTATTTATACTTTATATCTGTACACTGGTTTACTGGTGTTCGTCCTTCACCTCTTGGCTTGCATGGCCACATGCTATATGTATCAGGCATCCAAAGCACTACCATCACTTACTACGTTGTATGGTGATCTTAAAATCATGATTTCTTGTATGTCATGATTCCTCAAGATTTATTCCTCAGAAACCCGAAACATCTTTACTCGGGGTCTCATCACCTTCTTTTCCAAAGAAGTGTATCTGAGTTTCTACAACCATCCTTTTATCGCATCAAGGCCTAGGCCGATTAACCAAACAACCACTAATCTTGTTCAACAGATCTCGTTATATCTGAGTGTTAGCCAAACTTATCTCTTTTTCTCAACTTAAGGTTAGCCTAACAACCTCAACTTCTTCTAGGTTTCAGCTAAACTAGGCAGCTATATCTCAACTAAAGCATTCATTACCCCTTCTTATCATTATTTGTTAGGTATTGTTGAGAACATACACCTCCATGTATTCCACTTATCGTCCCATCTCAAACTCTAAGTTTGTCTTCATCAAGAAACTCTGAGCTCATCCTCTTGGTTTTTGAATTCAACCCTATATGACTCATGATAAAAACATCCTCATAAGATGACTATATTATTCCTCTTAGTTTTTGTAAACCATCCATGTATCAGTCACTCCTCTAAGGTATGTTATCATCTCTGTCCTCATACCTCGTAGCAACGTTCCAACTCGCATCATCTTTTATCCTTGGTGTATGGCATGCATGTTGTCCCATCTCTCCCTCTCATAACAAGAGGAAATATGCATTTGGTGACCGTCCAAACACAAAGTACTTCATGTTCTAAGAGTAGAGATGATACATCCCACATATCCAGTACACCTTCAATTCTAAGTTGAAACGTGCAACTTGTGTCTCTACATCACAAACATCATAATATCAAAGTTACTTCCATGGAAAACTGGTCTCGAACCTACTTGGGTCACCACACAATCCTTAGTCATCTCCTCTAGGTCTATAGGATGTCGGCACTTTTTGGGTCATCCCTTTTCCCTTATGCATCCAGAGAGTGCCCTACTCATCTGCCCTTTGGGTCCCATGAGTTCATGAAGGTGATCAATCTCCTAACCCATGGCCCTCAGACAATGATGTTTGTTACCTCCCGACCCTATGGTCATGTTCAACTAGGGAATTAGGCAACTCCTACTTCCATCGATCGTATCCCTACCTGACCCTCGGATGGACTTAGGATTCTCCTGTAGTACATGTTCAACTTAGAACCTCACCCAAGCATTCGTCATCTCTCTCTCTGCATTCATGGGCTGACTTTCATCCTTTCATAGGGATCATGGCAACCTACCTACCTAGGTCAAGCCCCATACTAGTTACCTCCATGGTAACACATCCATATGCACTTAGAGATGGTTAACTATGGGTTTACAGGTTTAATCTCATACCATATACTTTCCACTTATCTTCTCAAGATCCTATTAGACCTCTTTAGGTTACCTTAAACTAACAAGACTGGTATACACCCTAAAAAAGGGTCCCTCTCCCAGGATGGGAGGAAACTACACCTTGATAACAAAGGTCACAAACGTCCTTCTATCTAGGGTTTACATCCACATAAGCATTCTTAACCCTAGCAAGCTACTACGGCACCATAAGACCACCTACTAAACCATGCTAGGTCATACTTGTTCTCATTCCTCAACATTGGGTCCGGATCATACATTCCCATGTCATCAACTTAGTTGTGAGGGGTTCGTCAAACATACCCTTAACTTAAGGGGTTTCTTTTTCCTCTACACATGCTCAAAACTATAGAGACTCAAATCTCATCATGAGCATCGGGTACACTGCTTCCCTCTTAGGCCTAGGAACCCTAGGTCCACCTTTGGGTGTCCAACTGCATGCTCAATCTCATAACCATGATTCAAGCATATCCAAGATATGTCATGTACTTCCATGATCCTTTTATATGAGCAATACCTCAGAGTTGAGTCCTCCTCAAGGACTGCCAACTAGGTATAAAGCCTCACAACTGGTCACTTAAACCTCCTTAGGGTCTAAGGCATTCCTTGACTCATCTTAGTAGATAAACTCCTATACCATAGGCACATAGGTTCCAGAAGCATTATTCTCTCTTTAGGGTTTGGTTCCTCTAAATGCAACCAAGATATCATCAGCCTCCAGGGGTCAAGGATAAGGCAACCACTATCATCCACTTAGGTCGCATCATCCTTAACTCCCTATTCTTCCTCACATCTCGGGGTTTTAGGTTTCCAACCTTCTTTCCTGGTTCCTACTTTCTCTCTCTAGAGCTAACTCCACATCCAACCTTACTATTAGAGGTCCTCTCTCCATGAAGGATCAAGCTCACAAGCATACCTCTACATGGGTTAAGCCTATGCTCAAACTTATGTTTTCTCATGATTATCCATAGCCCGTTATGCTTATTTGATACGCCATCCATCTATCCTTCTGGCCTTGGTTTTAACTTATTGCTCACACTACTGATGTACTCTGGGTGCAAGCTATATCCTACTTGCAACAGCCCATAAGGTTTCTATAGATTTTTTACTAACATCATCCATGAAGGAGCTATCCTTCGCTCAAACATGTACGATCCTTACCAGGGTTGTGCCGCCAGAGGTACTAGATCATCCAACCTCTCATGGGTCATATGGCATCCAAGTCATATCTATACAAACACCCAGTCAACCATGGCATCTAACTCATCATGTCATCTCTTTCTCTAACCTCCAGTTAGGGTTAGGGTTAACATCATCCTCAGAGGATGTGCTAGGTCTCCACTTTTAATGGAGGTCTCTACCTCCAAGACTAACTCTCTCTACTCATCCTCCTTCCAAGGAGGTCTATCCTCAAGTATCTTCTGAGGGCAATGGCAACTCATGTCATATGACCTAAGCATGTATCTATTCCTTTATGCTTACTCTATTAAGCTTATGTCCATGACGTCTTATTTACATGCTTTTTATTAATTTGATGGAGGATTTCTTAATTCTTATCAACCTTACTCATACCTCAAGAGGGTGAGGAGAAGAGAGGAAACCCTAATCCTTAAGGTCCTTAACAAAATTTGAGTTGAGAAGGGATGAACAAGATGAGAGAGTCGTAAATGTATCTTATTTTGAATCATAACCTAAGACTTTGGCCAGGCAGTCACAATGATATGGGATTCCTCATTTTCTGACTAGCGGTGTGGAGGAAAATATTGCCAGCCCCCGGTCGTGATCCTTTTCTAGACACCTCTGTCTTTCGGATAATCCTCTAATAACTCCCTTGGGTTCTACAGAATTTATAAAATTTAATAATTATTAAGGATTCAGTGAGGAACCTTCGTTCTGATACCAATTATAACAACCCCGCCTCTCGATAACCCCCAATTAAGGGAGACCAGAAGGTCAGAGCCATTATCCAATAAACAGGATCAAAGGTTCGACAAATAATCAATAATAATTAATAAACTTTACCAACTAAACTAAAAACTGGTATAAAATAAAACTTTGCTTACCTTTTAAAAACTGGGATTTCTAAACTTCTAACCATGAAGATACTGATCTAACTAATCCTCATGTACACGTTAATTCTCATTTAATTCCAAATGTGTCACTTTGCTATTTGTTCTTTTCATTGTACCTAAAATGCTGACAAACAAAACGTCGGTCAACAAGAAGCTGGTATGTGGGGGAAACAATAATCGTGCAACTATAATAATAAGTAATCAGCTACTTATCATTTAACAGCCAAGATTATGTTTTAAACCATACTACTCAATCCTTTCCTATCCCCTATCTCTGTGTTGTCCCTACAGTGGACGGAGATACTACCTCTCTCTAGGTAGATCCTTATTAAACCCCGCATGATCCTACCTAATAGGTAGATCAATATCTAGGGTTCAGTCACATGGCACTACCCATAGGTAGTCCAATCTCTGACTCAAAGTGACTTGTTGGACCTACCCCATTGGTAGCCATATACTAAGTCATCCAATGACCTGATGGGCCTACCCCATTGGTAGCCACGTACTAGGTCAACCCATTAAGCCACAGAGGGGACCAGGATCTGAGCTAGTAGGCACATATCTTATGTGATAGTCATATCCACATTATAGTTTGCATGAACTAAATTCATCCAACTGTTTATTTCAAGTCATCGATGAAAACTTTAGAAAACCTCAGAAAACTATCTCAAGATATTCATAAGTGTAACCACATACCTATCAAGCTGATGTGAGATAGAAATAATCCAATCAATCAATAGGCAAGCAAGCATTCAATAAGATCCTGAAACAATTATACAATTTTCTTTTATTACTTATGTCATTAAGATCTATTAAATCTAGCTCGCTTCCTAGGGTTTCTAGTCCACTTTTAAGGTTTCCATCGCAATTAGGGTTTCCCTTCATCTTATACTATTTTAAACCCTAATTTAATGTAATTGATCACAAACCCTAATTATTTCAACATCTAATCCTCAGTTCCAGACTAACGGCATAATTGACCATTAAATAAGTCCATTAAGCCTCTTTTCATTAAATCTACCATTTTTATCCTTTTTAACCCATGACAAAGTCATTATGCTCGCTTATCATCAATTCATAGTTCATTATGCTCTAATACTCATATGAACGTTATTTATCATTAATTATACCTTGATTCATTCAAAAACCCTAATTTCTATATTAAGGTTATTTATCCACAAATTAGGAACTTTAATACTCGAAATAGCTTGGAATAATTATATCTCATTTTTATCCACCACTTTGAATAATTAGAGCTATTAAGAGTCGAATTTGCCAACATTAGGGTTTCAAGGCCCATTAAAGTTTATTCATGCACATGAAATTATAAATTAATTAATTACATGCCAAATTCAAATTTTTCGATCTTAATGTATCTCTTTATGATTAACAGGTCAATACCAACATTAACCATCAATTAAACCCTACTAATCACATTAATCATATCCAAATAGGGTTTCTTAATCACTATTACACTAAAGTTAACAACTTCCATTACTTTTCGAATTTCAATCAGAATTGGGCTTCAAATATATTTTTATTGCATTCCTCTCATTTGTCTAAGCAAAATTCATGTATAATATGTCCCTAAATGAGCTACCATTTAAAAGTTATGAATTTAATGAAATTCACTTACTCTGGACCAATCGGAGAGTGCCACGTCGCCTCCTTTACCATGCAAGGCTCTTGCGATTTGGAAACATAATTGAATAACGGTTCTACCCTTGATAAGTGGGTCGCTCCTTCAATAACGGGAAGGGCAGAACGGTCCAATGGCTGAAACCTTCCTTCAACCTCACGCCACCTCCAGTTGGTCGCCCTAGCAACCATGGACGGCGCTCCTCTTCCTCTCCTGGACCTCGTCGGCCCCTGGGGATGGCTCCCCTTGCTTCGACAGCCCTAGCCGCACCTATAGGAGCTCCGAGATGCATCTGAGGTGGCCGCTCCCAAGCGGGAGAAGCACATGACCTCTGCTGCAACTGCAGCAGGTCGGCGGTCAGCCACACGAACCCGAGGCCAAAGGTGGAGTGGTCGATCGATCTGGGTGATCGTGGAGGCTTCCTTCCTCAAGCAAGACCATAAAAAGAACCATCACAGTTCCAGGGTGCCTCTACCCAACTCAGCTAGGTTTTGCACATAAAGAACAAAGAAGAGAGGTAGAGTTATGTGAGATCTTCCTGGAACTCAAACTGGGGTTCTACCCCTTTATATAGAGGGGTACCCAGGCCCATGAACGTTTGCCCACAAAGAAAACGATGCTTTTCCTAATAGGAAAGGGATTCCTTCACCAAGAAGCTAGTTCTCTCTCTTTCTCTCATACTCCTTTTTCTTTTGATATTACGATTTTGAAAATTATCCCACTTATTCTCTTTGTTTCTTTCTTTTCAATCCATAGGCACGAAATCCTATTTTTCTTTAATAGAAATTACTTTCTTTTTAGCAATAGCACATAATACATTAATTGTATACTCACATTATCTTCTTATTTTCTATTATGGGTATTTTCTCTTTCCTCTTTTTATTCATTGGGCTCTTTGGACCCGAAGGAATTATAATAATTCAAAATCCTTTTTTATTGGATAGTCATTATCCTTCTAGATGCATCTAAATGCATTATTCTTCATTATCTTGTTTATTTCTTATTAAAATAGTTCTTTTTGAGGATTTTTCTTTATTTCTCTTTTATTTTCCTCATTGGTATTCCTTTTATCATTAGGAATCCTTGGGATACTGAATTCCACCAAGAATAACTCAATTACACCTCTTTACACTTGTTTTCCACATTTTACCATTGTTTTCAATTTCTTTCTTAATAAAGAAATACTTAATTAATCTTTTCTTTTCATATTGCTTTTCTTTGCAACTTTGGAGTCCTTGGGACCCAAGGAACCCAAGAGGCACGAAATCCACCTTTGGATTAAGTTACTTGCCTTCTATAGGTTTCCACATCTTTCTTTTCTCGATTTCTTAATTAATTGAATTTCCTTGTTATTGGGCCCAATAGCCAATAAAGCCCACAACACAATCACCAAGGCTATTGTAAATGAAATCCATTTATTCAAAACAAATTATATCATTATTTGTTCAAATATGAGAAATTACATTTCTCACCAATTGAATCCAAAAATTGGGGTTGTAACAGAAACCTACTAGTTTTGGTCAAAATCACCAAGAAGGATCTTTAGAAACCCTAAATAGAGCAAACTCGGAACCCTAGGAGCCTTCTTCACCAAGGTAGGCACCCTCTTTTATCTTGAGACAACACCTTCATGGAAAAATAGTGTAGGAATGATGCTTTAATCTGGAGAAAAGATAAGGAGAGCAATAGTTTTCAAATTGGGAGGTGGGAAGTGGTACATATGGCTATATAAAGAAGGGGGCAAGCATGAGGTGCCTATGGGACTTTCCATGTGTCCTTAGCCTATGGGTTCATGTCCATGCAAGAATACCACTCATAGAGCTTATTGAATATCAAAAGTTGGTTATAAAAGCCCATGGATACCTCTAGGACTTCCCCACCGACCTCCAATCAAAGAAATAACCCCATTGGTTGATAGCGTTTAAAGATAAGCTCATTTATAAATAGGGTAATCCCTAAAATACCCTGGGAGAGAAAAATATTTAAACCAAGGTGGAACTAGGTGCCCCATGGTTAAAAATCACGAGAATTATAAGGGAATATATAAGGATTATAATGCATCTGATAATTTACAAAGAAAACCTCCCAATTGGGTAAATTGCATAAAAGTCCAAAATGTACCTCAAATTCCATAACTTGCACAAACAACATCCAAATTGAACCAAATTTGAAACATAGGCTCATTTTATGATTTAAAAACACTCAAAAAAGTTAGATTAAGGTTTAGAACACTCAATTTGTGTAATTAAGCCTGTTCAATACATTAAGCAAGGTTTGTGGCCTTACACTTCTGGCACAAATTTATTTACCATTGTTCCACATAAGTTGTGATTTTACATTTTAGATCCTTAAATAAGATTTCACTGAGATATTTGTGCATAAACTCTTTTTTTGGTATAATTATTGAACAAATATTCACCAAGCTATTCCACAATTTAAACATCAAAGGCCAAAAAAGGATACAAAGGAAAGGAAAAGCTTGGAAAGGGGCCAAAGAGAGAATATGTCCATTTTTTGATATGTTATACCTATCACCAATGTCATGTCAATGTGGGATATCAATCCCTTGATAATATCACTAGAGGTTATCACATAATAATAGGCATTAAGACTTCACCAGGTCAGAGGACCCATCACATCAAAATGATCTCATTATGTCTCATCAAGGCTCATAGCCATCACCCTGTGTCATATGATCACTACCATAGCATACACAAGATATGACATTAATTTCACTTCCGAGGTTAGGGATTCATAACCAAGAGAGAGAAAACATCATAATGTAGTAACCACTTCAAATTAGACAAGCAAACACATCATATTTCCCAACATTATGGTTAGGGTTACAGGTATAGTCGATTAGGGTTTCATATCATAATTCAATCCCCTAACCCTAATCTCATCACCTCCCACTTTCTTGGAGCATACTAGGATTAGGACACCATCATTATCCTAATTATTTATCTATCCAAATAGCATTAGGTATTCACCAACATTTACATGCACATATGTATCAACCCTACAATATTCCACATGTGTCACGACCATGTACTCATGTGAGTGTATCGACCACCCAAGAAAACATGTGTCACAACCATAAAGCATCCAAGCATCTTGACCTCAAGCTAACTAGGTGTCTCTACCATGCACAAAACAAGCATCTTAAACATGCCAAAACACATGTCTCGACCACCACATAAGTAGGTATCTCAGCCGTTACCAACATGGTGTCTTGACCACCAATTAACACGGTGTCTCGACCACCAACAAGGGCATGTGTTATGACCACTAACCATCATGGGTTACAACCAACCTATGGTTAGGGTTTAGACCATCACCAAAAGTACATGTCTTGACTAAGGGCAACCCATATGTCTCGACCAAACAAGTGCATGTCGCGACCAAGACCAAACTAAGGGTCACGATCAAAACAAAAACATGCATCTCGACCAAAATCAAAACATAGGTCTCAACTGTGTACAACACATGTATGGACCAAGACATGATCAAGGCGTAGCAACCACCAAGGTCAGGATACCCTAAAAAAACTTAGACAACATCAAACTATAGATTAACCTTGTTCAAAATACAATGTTAACATCAAGGAAGGTCACCATCAACAAGGTGGAAAAACTCCATGGAAGAAGCACATCAAAACTAATCAAATTTCAACATAAACCATCATGAAAACCAACTAGGTGGAAGAAGACAAAGCTTCAAGCTCAAGAAAACCAACTCAAAACCTAAATAAAACACAAAGGCTAAACCAAAGCATGGTGATAAAACTAAGAAACATGATTCATGTATGATTATCACCTCAACCATCACTTAACAAACCAGGTACAAGAATTTAGGGTTTATGAAAGTGTGTAATCTTCATGAAAATACTACAAAGTCTTAAACCTTAGATGATGGCAACTTCGTATGGAATATTATCATCAAGTTTAGAGATCAACATATTAGCATGCAAGTAGTAGTAAGGTTCCAGTAATAGAAGGTATAGAATTACATAACCAGCCTTAAGGAGAGAACCAAGCTCCAAGATAAAAGGTTCCAAGAGAGAAGAAGATGCTCCAACCAAGGTCAACACTTTGGCTACAAGATCACCTCTGAAGAGACGAACACCATGCCAAAAGGATTCTCAAGATAGAGGGTGAAAACCCCTAGGCCAAACCAAGAAGAAAGAAGAGATAAGAGAGGCAAACTACCTCACTCTTGGATACCACCTTGTCAAAACATGGTCTATTACCCTTTGTGATGAGGATTCCTCTCTCAAAATGACCACCATGGATAGTCCATAGTCTATGGCTGAGAAAGGGGAAGAAGAAAGGTAGGGTTTCTAAGGAAAAACGTGATCAAGGAAAAAGAACCACTTACAAAGAAGGGAAACCACCAAGAATCACCAAAAGGAAGGTGATCAATCTCCAAAGCACCACATGAAAGGTTGGCCGACCTCCAAAGCACCCAAGATCAAACCTTATTGCACCTCAAAGCTCCAAGTATGACCATAAGAGAAAGGAGAATAAGGAGGGCCGAAAAAGATACTTGAATGAAGAACAGAGAGGTTATATACTCAAGGAGGAGAGAAGTAAGGTAGGGGTGAGGTGTCAACATGAGAGAGCACCAAAGGGACACTTGTCCACAAAAGAAACTAACATGCAACCATTATATGCATGGATGCAACTTATGGTGATAAAAACTAGGTGGGGTCTAGACCACTTGGATAACCACCACCCTAGGGGTTGAAACAAATGTCAAGATACCTTGTCTCAACCACAACACAAGGTCACCAAACAAGCCAAGTCGAGACACGCCACAAGGAGATAACCATCTCAACCAAAAGAAGACAATCAAGGTCGAAACAAAAAAACTCAAGCAATGTTTCTTGGTCAGACAAACCCAAGACACACCAACATGGTCGAGACAAAGGTCGCACCACTCAACCAAGCTCAACATGGTCGACACCACACACAACAACCAAAACCCTAGAAACCCTAGCATCACCACATGATGCCACATCATCAACCAACGTACAAAAAGGCTCCCCATAGAATAATTCTCTCTCTCTCTTCATGCTAAAGCATCAAGGGCACACTCAACATGTGACAAATTTCAAAATAACCCCTCATCACGGGTAAATTGCAACTTGACCAAAACAAGCATACAAAGGTCAAACATCATCAGAACATGACCGAACTCGAAACATAAGACTGTCACATGTTAAAAAAGCATATAAAAGGATTAGATTAAGGTTCTAAGAAATCTATTAATCAAAGACAGAATACTCAATCACTAATCTAGGTTAGGGGCCTTACTCCATCCACTTGTGCCAGAGGTGCATCAGGAGTAGGTATTTCTGGTATTGGTTTGTCAAGGACGTAGAGCTTGCACTCTTCATTGAGAACCCTTCTCAAAGTCCAAAACCAATCGTGAAAATTTTCCCTATCAAATTTTCCCATCTTCAATACCAATCACAATAAGGATTTGTTCGTCATTTAATTCTACAAGAGAAAATTTGCAGTTATTAAAAAAACGTTTGATTTGATTTTGATAAAATTTGATGATAATAATTAGGTTTTTAATTATTATCATTCCCACTATTGTATTCAAATTGAGAGCCCTCAATATCAATTCAAAATGTTGCAGAATATAATATTCTAGTGGGCCAGATCGAAGATAATTCGACTATGGCCCAATCAACACCACAAAACACAGTCAACCATCAATGTAGGCAGCTCTTGCCAATTGCATCATATGCAATTCTAAATAGATGATATGCGCAACCCCTTGCCATAGTCATCTACATGCTTCTAGGACCATATTCTATGAGAATCACTAGTCAAGCCTGATCGAAAAGCCAAAATGATAATAATGAACCCCACGAAGGCAAAACCAACATTATTACCTTCACACTTCCCCGAGATAGATGACGCACCACATGTAGGCATAACCTACACTTGGTCGATCAAGCTTTTCATTTGTGATGCTTTTAGAAAGCATCTAAGACTTTGATAATTTAGTTGAGGGAGTTTGTATTTACAAATACATATACTTTATCCAATCACCACATATAGAGTATGTATTATATACATGCTATATCCCACAACAAAAACATGTAATAAATGAAAGCGATGGTAATAGCTAGCCTAATGTAATTCCTTAGAGCCACAAGGAATCACATCATCCTAGGTCTACAATACATGTAGAAACCTATTGTTGATGAAGAACCATGCTTTTCAATCGGGGTTGATCGGTTAAACCCTTAAACTGATCAGCTCGCCTCCTGGACAGTCGTTTGATTGTCTCATCGTCATTTGATTCTTCTGTCCATCATCTACTGGCTCCTCCAGCTAAATTGTTGGGTCCACCAGCTGATTAGTTTAGCTCATCCTCCTGGTCCTCCATTGTCCTTCACTTAGTTTTCTTGTCTTCGGGATGTCTTCTTCTTTGTCCTAACATGAAAGTAAGCTATCTTACTTTTACATTATTATAGAAAAACCTCGAGTTACATTCGAGGGGAGAAAAGGTAGGAAAGAATTAACTTTACAATGAGAAGATAAGATAGAGGATTAGTACGCAAACTAAAATAAAATGATAAACCATCCATGCAACCATTCACAAATAATAGAGGTTATTGGCAATAACCATGCTATACATCCATCATCAAAACTGATTTTAGGGTGATGCGTGTAAATTGCATATATATATATATATATATATATATATTAGTTTGGGATTAGTGTGGTATTGGAATTTACAAGATATTATTGACATAACATGCCATAATAGAATGGTAAAAACCATATTCGATCATATCAATTATCACATAATATAGTAGATTGACGTTGGCTCTGATATCACTATAGGGAAATATGTCTACATAGTAGGCAGTGAAAACAAAATTTTTATCTACCATATTCCCCATAGCCAGTTAATCACGTCATTCACTATAAGATGGAAATGATGATTTTGAGGTTATACTAGGTCCTAGAGAAAATCCAATGACAATCCTCGTCATTGTAGTTGTGCAACTCTTACTCCTAGTACCATTGAGACTCATTTGACTACTCCTCACCCAACATCAAACTCGAACATTGTCTTCTATAGCATCTCCTCTCGTCACAGACTATTGGTTGATGATGCCCTCCTAGAGACAAGAAATGGCCTCCCACATCTAGTAAAGTCCACACAGACCTCCTAGAATTCCTATCTTCCTTCTAGAATGAACAGGAAGGAGTCATCCCTTTTGTTGGCGTACTAGTCACCAACTTGCTCTCCCACAACAACGATCTCAGTTGTTCTCTCCCTAGCTATTCCTGCCTAACCGGGTAGGACTTGCTTGGGCTCTCTTCGTTACCAGAACCAGAAAGTAAAATAATTGTCAGAGTAGCTGATTCTCAATTGTCTTTGTTGTACTCGGGGAAGCACCTAGAACCCCTCTATTTATAGAAGGGGTTAGGGTTTGGGTTCCCAATCTGTGCATGAGTGGAAGGGACTGGAAGATCTTGAATTTTCACAACCTACGACCATTGAAATGACTGTCTGACACACCATATGGTCATCTGGCATGCGAGACGGTCGTCTCCTACTGCGAGATGTCATTTTGTAGTTTCCTAATTGCATATGAAATTGGTAATTCATTTCCCATTAATCCCAAGCATCAATTCCTTACACAAAAAGTAATGCGCAATCAAAAAGAATACAAAAAGTACCTAGAACCTTCCTTCGGCCGAACTAAAAAATCTCACTCATGCCAGACGACTCTCTTGGTCACCCAGATGGTCATCTAGTGACCCGAGCCAAGCCAGTTTGTTCAGTCAGTTTGCACCTTAGTCAATTTTGACTCAAATCATCTTGACACTCCAAACACCCATCTCAACCCTTGAGATGATCATTTGGCACTTCATATGATTATCTCACACTCTGAGATGGGTGTTTGGTAGTATAGTCATCCTAGTTTGTTGAGTGAATTAATTACCTAAATGTTTTAGTAATTAATTCAATTATCATTCAACATTAAACTCCTCTTCTAGATCAAGACCTATGTGTGTGACCCTATAGGTACCATATTACGTTGGTACTAAATATCCATAACAACTTATGACATCACAAGTAATGATTGGTGCCTAGTCATACATAAATGCTACCCAAGTAAATGAAAAGTTGGAGAACAACTTTAGCCTACATCTGTGTATGGTGTTGCAATGGTTGTATAGTTCCTTTGTCATGATGTCTACATTGAACTCGAGGCATGGAGAAGTAATCCTCTTCATCAATCAATCTTGTTTCTTGAACTAGAGAAGTCTGTCTAAGATATATGTAAGCTCAAGATCACATGTTGACTCGCATGTGCATGGCCATGCATTTTTAGTCTCGCTAATCAAGAGGCCTAGAACATTAGACGCCTGTAGGAGGGACAAATCCCATTTCTATCACTCACAGTCTATCCCCATAAGTCAAAGTCACCCAGTCATCACCTTTATAACAACCCATGTTTCAAGATTGTGTTTGATGATGTCAAAATGTACCAAACAACATGTGATGAGTGTAGTGATTTTAGGTCTAAGAACCACAACCACCACCATCATTGTAAGAACTGATTATGACTTCCATGATGATGGCTTCCATGTGTCAGTCTCACTATGGGTCTGTCTGATACACTATTCTCTAACATGTATATGTGTGATTAGTTTAATATAGCCATATCATGACTAATGAGATTATGTCATCAACCAACTCATACTTTGATCTTATGTGTCATTGTTGTCCCTCAACCTTCCACAATGATAACTGATCAGGGACATAATGAGAATATGTATATGTACTCTTAACATCCGCATGATCTCATTTCCCCAAGTCCTATACTTCAAGATATATTTCATTAAGTAATATTATTCTCTTAACATTTATAATGTTACATCATTATCTCATAACTAAATTAGACAAAATAAATTGGAAGCTTTCCTTTATTTATTAATCAAATCAATTACAAGTTATGTCATTACAATCGTCATATGATTGGCACTCGAGGCATACATACGAACACTAACCTCCTCTTGTGAGCCATGAAGGCACCCTTGGTTAGGACCTTCCCTATAAGGGTGGGTTAACCAATTGGTTTGAGGATTGAGGTAACCTTAAATGTCATCTAAATTGTAATGAAAGAAAAGATGAAAGCACATATAATGAGTATGATTCTTTGAACCCAAGTATGCCATCTCTGCGGGAAATGAGAAAAGGTCACTATGGAAGTGGTTGACAGTATGAGATCAGGCCAAGATGAGAAAGTTTCCATGAGACCAATGAGGTAATATAAAATGAACATTGAGCATCATAAGAGATGGAGGAAATCCAATTTAAAGAACTAAATATGAAAATAATGTGTGTGAAAATGGTTAAAGTTGTGACATCTCAAAGAACCCCTTGGGAAGGGTAGAGTCCTAAGTCAATCCTAAGGTCAAGTACGGTGTATTAAAGGTGCATAGGACTGATGGGATTAGGAGTTGATTGTTCCCTGAATGCACAAGACCTTGTGGTCGGGAGATTACAACTAGGTTTGCCCAAGGTCCATGACATAGGAGATTAGCTACTTTCATGATGATCATGTGGCCTAATGGGTGAATGTGAGAGGCACTCCCTAGACACATAAGCAAGAGATCGCTCTAAGAATACCTATACCTCTGTAGACCTCAAGGAAGTGGATAAGGCTCATAATAAATTAGATGCTAATATAAAAGATACAAGAGGTCATGAGAGGAGTTGCGTACAAATAGAAAAAGTGAAAAAGGCATATGACTTCATGAAATATAAGAATAATATGGAATTAAAAGTATGTGAGGTTTAGAGTCATGTTGAGAATGATTCAACTTAAAAATATGAAGTGAAAACTAATGTGTGGATATATCGTCTCTGCACATAGAATGGGATGAACTTTGTATTTGTGTTGTAGTCAAATGCTTATTTCACCCATTATGAGGGAGAGAGGTAGACACATGTTGCTTAAATTGACATATGATAATGAATAGTTTAAGTTAAGTTGTAATGACATGACCTAGGGTTTGAGGTGTTATCTCAACCTTATATGAATAATATTTTGGAAACCTAGGGGAAAATATAGTCACCAAGAGAAATTGAAAATCATAAATGAAATTGTAATCACCAAGAGATGATACCATGTAAATACTAAGGATGTGGGTTTACCTTGAATTGAATTCAGGTGCAAATCCTAGTACTAATGGGCATTTACATAATGATAAAAGATGATAAAGGTATCTAAATACGGTTACTAACTTTAAAGTTGTGAAATTAAGATGAGGTATCTTTCACCTTAAGCTCTGGGTGTGAATTTTGGGGACAATATTCCTATTAAGAAGGGGTGAATGGTATATCCTCAATTTTGGCAAAATTGAATGGTATAGATATTAAATCATGATTTGATAAATAGTTTACTCTAAAAGTATTACTGGTGGAATAATGATGTTAATTGCCTTTGTGGCATAGGTGCTTGTGTCAGAAGTTAAATTAAGACAAAATTCATACATGAATAAATAACAATGGCCTTTTAATATGATAAATGAAATAGTTGTCATGTTTCCATAGGAAAGTACAATACATGGTGTTTTAAATAATTGAAATACTAATTATCTAGCAATTATTGACAACATAATGTGGAGGCTAACATTATCTCAATTTAACTGTTGCATACTTGCAAATAATAATTAAAAGAAAGAGAATTCTGGATTTTAGGATAAAAGGAATGTTCCACAAAATAATGGTGTCTAAAGGAGTAAATTTTATATATGCATCTTATTCCAACAAATCCCAAATTACAAAAATGAGATATGAAATGTTTGGTTTTCCAACAACAATTGAGAAAACTCATAATCAGTGGAGATAAAAGGGTTTTATGTACGAATATGGAAGTCAAAGAAAGTTTTTCATTATTAAACATTAGGAAAGAACAATATGCCTTTCCTCTCTCATAATATCAGTTGGTCCTAGATTATTGAAAACAAAGGTATCTTTGTAAGATATTGGAAAAGAGATATATTCAAGTACAAGGAAAAACATTAATTCTTGAAAAACATTAATTGAATTACTTGGTTGCAACAAACCATAACAAATCCAAATTCTATGGAAGATGTGAGTTTTCTTAAAAACAAGACTTATAAAATAAAAGATTTATAGTCTTGTATAAGGGAATATTTGAGGAAAATAGTAAATCACCTTCCTTTTCTTAGATCATGGTAAGATTTTTCTCTCTCATTATGAGGGTATGGGGAAAGGAACTTAACTCTCTCTATCAAGGGATTGCTTTCCTCTCTTCCTCTCTTGATCATATCCACTAGGGTTCCTATTGGGGTAAGTGTATATGTCGAAGGACCCCAAGAGCCTAGAAGGTAGGGATGAGTGTCTTGTAGATGAGGAGATGAAGGAGAAAAGAAATGAATCTCTTTCAATGTAGAAAGACCTACACCATGATAGAATTCATGTGAGTAGTGAGAGGAAGGAGGAAGCTATGACAATAGCTAGACTAAGGAAGTCTTGGGAAGAGGAACCTTGGCTCACAATTGGGTATGTTCTGAAGTGATGGTTGGTTCTTGGTTGTTTGATGCAGGGAAAGACAATGAAAATCATGAGAAGCACACAGTTGTAGGTGCTCTAATAAATGCCACTTCTTCAGACTGTTAGGTTATGCAGAGGGCAGAAGAGCCGCAACACCCTAGGGTGCCACCTTGAATCCTGTGGGCCAGAGAAGAGACCGCATGGAAGGAAGGGGGAAACCATGTGGTCAACTGACCTGGAGGAAGGAGAAAGATGAAGGAAGCTAGAGGAGTAGAAGATGGTGATTGACGTCGACAAGATGGTCATGAAGAGGTGTCTTGGAAGCTAGCACCTTTGGCAACCAGAAGATAGGACAATGGGCGTGGTGTTGTAGCGTCGAAGATGTCACGTAGCGGCGGCCGCACAGACTAATACGTGCTAATATATGAAGGAGATGAAGAACGGATTATGCTTCGGGTTGGTTTTGGACAGGCCAGCCTAGGCTCAGCTAAGGCACAAAACCCACCCACTCAGCAAATGTGGCTTTGAGTCATAGACTAGCAAGCCAGTCAGGGGCTGCCACGTCACCCCATGTGCAAGGTACAAGTAATTATTTTGTTTATTTTAGAAGAAATGCTAGAGTGTCTGAACATAGAGAACCTTTATATCAAAATGATCGTGAGAGGGAAAGGAACACAAATAAAATGCAATAGTTACTTAATTATGCTACCTATTCCAAAAGTAGGGTAATATAGATGAAGTGGTGATTATCACATTATAACCCTAATTTTGGTAGTAAAATATTAGAAACACTATACAACCTCTATATAGTGTTACCATCTGATATTGTTGCATCTAATGCTAATCTAAGAGGATCATGATAACAATGATGGTTATATGCAATTAGGGTTTCTGAGATAAGGATCATCAACATGTACAAATAAGGTTGAAAAATCCATAACACAACTTGTATAAGATTAAAAGAAAATGATTTGATTTATATGTTCATAATAGCCTAATTATTTAATTTGATGAGAATACGAGTCCTTGATATGTTTTAAATGAATATGATCATGATTAGAGGTTCAAAGTCACAAATATGATACTTAGAATTTAAAGACTAAATCTACTTAATACTAATATGACGTAGTTTCTTCAAATGGTCTAAAAGACTGAAATTAATGAATTAGGGTTAATAGTTATAACTTACTAAGTGGTTTTTGTCCTTAATGAGTTTTAAGTAATGGAAACTATTGAACCAATGATTACATTTATACCCTTATTCCTTATCCAAACCCAAAGAAGATCCAAAACCCTAGATGAGGATCCAAGTAGGGTTTAAACTATGTAATATGATGGTGACACTTAGGATTTACACTCATCTAGATTAAAATGTGGATTGATTGATTTTCTTGTTGATTGGATAATATGCTTGAAGTATATATATTGCAGGATCTGCACGGTTCACCATTTAAGTATATGGTTTTGCCTAAGAATAACTATGTTAGTTTGTCAGAGTATTTTGAGTGTTTCTTCAGGATTGAGCAATTAAATTGTTGAATTTTTATTTAGTTCTATTCAATTATGAATGCCACGATGAATATCACATAAAAGAAAGATTATGTTAAGAAAATGCCAATTTATATCTGGAAGTATTTGTTGGAATATATGTTGTTATTTACTTGCACATTTTGGATGCATTGCACGTACCAATATGGAAACATAGTGATTGTGTACTTGTTTCACGTTGTTTTAGGTATAAACTAATATACATGATAAAGGATATGAAGATAAAGATGGAAATCACATGAAGGCATTAAGGATTTAAAAGAAGGAATCACTAGTTATTTCTTCTCAAATGTACAGTTCTGAGGATAGAAAGTTCATGTAATCATCTTGTATATAATTATCTACTATTTAATATTGTTTGATTAAAATATGATCCTTGGGTAAATTTTGTAGGTAATGGCTCTCATCTTTGGCTTTCCGTAATTGGATATTGTTGAAAGGTGAGGTCATTACACAACTTCAGAAAAACTACCTTAACCCTCACCAAACATACCACAAAAGGAGAACAATTCATCTGGTATCGAACTAGGATGGCTAGTTTCAAATAGATGATGAAGAAGCTCACCACCGCACCTGTTTTGACTCTTCCCATAAAAAAGATGCATTGTGGAGTGCACTAACACATTGAAGTTTGGGTTAGGTTGTGTTATGAAGAAAGAGAATAAGGTGATTACTTATGTCTCTTAGTACTTTAAGCCAAGCAAAGTGAATTTCTCAACCGATAACCTCGAACTATCTTCCATTATATATACATTGAATAATTGGTGAATTTTCTTGAATGTTTTTACCTTCGATATCCTCAATGGCTATAATAGTCAGAAGTATATCCTGGTGTACAATGATTTAAACCTGAGACAAAGAATATGGTTAGAACACCTCATGTATTATGGTTTCCAATTTCTTGTCACCCAAGTAAGGTGAATGTGATGGCTAATACCCTTACAACAAAGTAGGATAAGTGTGTTGTTTCTTAAACCACCAAGAGGAAAAAACATGGAGCCTCTATCACCATAGAATGTGATCCATATGTGATATAATTATCTTACCTAACAATGATGTAAAATGGGGTCTCTAGTCTAAAGTTTTTTCTAGGAAAAAATAAAAACAAAAGCCTTCAGGAGATGGCCAAGCTATTTGAAAAATCCCAAAGGCTTTTTTATGTCGGTTTGGATGGTGAAAATATTGAAATTGACAAATTTTGTTTTAAAGGGCGGTCACAGATCGATGTACACTATCCACCTATGATAAACTAAAATGTTCAAATATGTGAAGAAACAATTCTAGTGGAGGAATATGAAGGACAACACCATTACATTTATGTCAATATGCCTAACCTAACATCAGACCAGTGTCAAACATATAAAGCTAGGAGGTTTTATACAACCCTTACCTATTACCAAACATAAATGGTAGAATATCGCCATGTCTTTTGTGGTGGGTTTTTCTCATTTTAATAAAGGGAGAGGCACTATATGGTCATCATTGACTACGTAACTATAATCAATCAATTTTCTCATCAAGGCAAAAACTAACATTTTCATGTTTATATGATTTTATATGGAGATAGTTAGGATACATAGATATGATTGTATATTGTGTTTGAGTGAGATTCAAAGTTCTTCACTTCTCATTTAAGGAAAAAAGTACAAGAACAACGAGGGGCTCACTTAAACTTCAGTACAACATGTAATCCACAAACTAATGGATATTCTAAAAGAACAATACAAGTGTTGGATGCCAAGCTTCTATTAAATTCTTAGAATGGGGAGGTCTATGGGATCACCACCTTTCTTTGGTGAAATTTTTCTACAACAAAAATTATTAATTATATATTAGCATTCCTTTATAGTAAGCTTTTGATGGTATGTATGCCCAAAGCCAATCATATGATGATTGCAATGGTATAACATGTAAATGATTTGATTAATAATAAAGTCAAGCTTCCAATTCATTTCATATATTCAGTTATGAAATAATGAAAAACATAATAAATGTCTAGGGAATCATATTATTCAATGACGTGTGTATTCAAGTCTCTATCCTTGTGGATGAGATCATACAGATGTTAAGAGTACATATACATATTCTCATTATGTCGTTGATTGGTTGTTATGATGGAAGGTTGATAGACAACAATAACACATAAGAAGAGAGTGTGAGTTGGTTGATGACTAAATCTCATTAGTCATGATAGCAATATTAAACCAAGCACACATATACATGTTAGAGAACAGTGTACCAGACATACCCAATGTGAGACTGACATATGGAATCCATCATCATGGAAGTCATAGTCATCTCTCATAGTGATGGTGGTTGTTGTGGTTCTTAGAAATCACGACACTCCTCACATGTCATTGGGTACACTTTGACATCATCAAATGCAGTCTTCAAATATGGGTTGTTATAACGATGATGATTGGGTGACTATGAGTGACTATGAGTGATAGAGATGGGATTTGTCCCTCCTAATGGAGTATGATATGCAAGGACTCTTGATTAGCAAGACTGTGAAAAGTATGGCCATACGCATGTGATTCAATATGTGACATTGAGATTACATATATCTCATGTAGTTTTCTTTGGTTCAAGGAACAAGATTAAATAATAATGAGGATGACTGCTCCATGCCTCTAGTTCAATTTTGATATCAGTGACAAAGTAACTGTACAAACAATGTAACACTATACACAGATTGGAGGTTGAAGTTTCTCTTCAACTTTCCATTCACTTGGGTAGCAATGATGTGCGACTAGGTGCCACTCATTGCTTGTGATGTCATAAGCTCGTTATGGACATTCACTGCCAACTTGATATGGGACCTATAGGGTCACACATATAGAAACTCATCTAGAAGAGGAGTTTCAACTTGAATGATGATTATATTGATCACTTAAGTGTTTACGTATTTAAATTCATGCAAAAAATCAGCTGACTAGACTGCTAAATGATCAATTCAAGTGTTGAGATTGCTATTTGGAGTGTCAGGATGATTATATAGTACATTTGTTGGAATTCTTCCTTACCTAGGCTACAAGATGTCCATATCACTTGTGCAAAATGGACGTCTGGACTGGTATGAGGTGCCCATCTTAGTTGCACCAAGCGACTGTCTTGGGGTGCCATTCGATTACATCAAGGATTGGTGTTGACGCCAAGTTGAGTACTATTGGAATTGAATTGCCGACATACTACAAAACTAAAAAGTGTGAAACTACCATTTTGCTAAGTGAAATGATCGTCTTGTATGAGAAACGATCGTATCGCTAAGAAAGACGACCATTTCAGTGCATGCGGTTGTGAAACTTCCAAAATTGTTGTGAAAGCTTGAGATCTTCAGGTCCTTTCCAGTCCTTCTTTAGTCCCATATTGGCTAGGGACTGAGTACCTTGACGCTAACCCCTACTATATATATAGGGGTATTGGGGGCTTACCAGAGAAGAACTACAACATTGACAATTGAGAATTAGTTGCTCTGACATTTTTTGTCTCTCTGGTTATGTTAACCACTAGAGCCCAAGTAAGTCCTACCCAACTAGGGAGGGATAGACACATGAGAGAAACAACTGAGGATCATTTTTGTGGGAGAGCATGTTGGAGAATAGTATGCCAACGGGTGAGAAAACTCCTTACTATCCATTCTAGAAGGATGATAGGAGTTCTTGTTCGTCTGAGTGGACTACTTTAGAGGAAGGAGTCCTTTGGTTTCTGCTAAGAGAGCAATATCAACTAGCAGTTAGTGGCGAGATCTGAGGAGCCACTGCAGTAGTTGTTCGGGGCTGCTATCCATGGAGGAGCAATCAGACGAGTCCCATTGCAACCAGGAGCTCTACAAACACCGTCTAAGATAGAGTACACATCTACATAGATGAGGATTGTCGTTGGACTTGCTCGTGGACTAGGTATATCTTCTTGAAACCATCCTTCCCATTGCATCGTTATTGACATGATTTGTTGGTTAATGGGAAATATGTCAGTAATTTTTTTGTTTCCGCTATCTATCTGATGCCATATTTTCCTACAGTGGTATCAGAGCTACAACAATTAATTATATTTTGGGATAATTGATATGATCAAATTTTTGGTTTTATCGAGTTTCTTTATTACATGTGATGAGAATAATTAAACTAGTTTATGTGTACATCTGTCTAAATCACCAACTAAAGAACCCAAACGTATATATATGTATGCAATTTACACGCGTCGACATAAAATTAGTTTTGATGGTGGATGTGAAGCATGGTAATGGCCAAAACCCCATATCTGTGTGTGCATATGTGTGGTTATTTATTCCTATTGTTAATCGGTCAGCATACCGAGCCTCTCTTCCTTTCAAATTTAAATTAATGCTCTTCTTATTTCCCCTCAAATGAAGCTCGAGGTTTTCCCATATACTATGTACTATAAAATATGATAGTTTTAATTTATATTTCGACGTGAGATAATGATCTGCACTAAAAACAAAACCACCAGCTTGTGGGATGACCCGATTGATTGGAGGACTAAGGAGGCCAGGCAACAGCAGGATGAATCGATCGACTGGTGGCCCAACTGACCGACTGGAGGTGTCTAGAAGCTGATTGGACCTGAGAACCAGATGTCTGTTTTAGAAGAGCCCAAGTGAGCAACCAGGAGGCGAGCCGACCAGTTCAATAGTTGAACCGATCAACCCAGATTGGTTCAAGCACAGATCTTCACCAACAACAGGTTGCATATGGTGTGGACCATATGTGGTAGTAATTGCTTCAGCTCTAAGGAATTACAATAGTATGGCCATAACCATCGCTTGTGTGTTTTATTACATGTTCTCATTTGTGGTTATAGCATGTATAAGATACATATTATATATTTGGTGATTGGATAAAGTATATATATTTATACACACAAACTCCCTCAAATATAATATCAACTCTTATATGCTTTCCAAAAGCAGCCTACATGAAAAGCTTGATCATCCCAGCGTAGGTTCTACCTCTGTGGGGTGCGCCATCTGTCTCGTGGAATTGTGATGGTAATAATGTAGGTTCCTCCTTCGCGGGGTGTATTATTATCGTGTCGGATTTGGGTCAGGCTTGATTGGTGATTCTTAGAGTGTCTAGTCCCAGAAGCACGCAGATGATTATGGCAAGGGATTGCACATATCATCTATCCAGAATTGCATATGATGCAATTGGCAAGAGTTGCCTACCTTGATGGTTGACTGTGTTTGCGGTGTTGATTGGGCCACAGTTGAACTATCTTGGATCTAGCCCACTAGAATATTGTACATTGCAATATTATGAATTGACATTGAGGGCTATCAATTAGAATAAAATAGTGGGAGTGATAGTTAATTAAAGACCTAATTAATATCATCAAATCTATTAAATCAAATGAAATAAAAAAAGTTTTGAAAATGTTGCAATATTTCTTTGCAGAATTAAATGTCAAACACAAACACATTCTGATTGCGATCAGTCATTTAGAAGAGCAAAACGGGACAAAGTTCCACAATTGGTTAAGGACTTTGAGAAATGTTCACATCAATGAGTGAAAGCACTATGTCCTACATCGACCAATGTCAGAGGAACCCACTCCAAATGTGCCTAAGGATAAATGGATGCTTACTGGAATCATGCCAATGATGCCATAGACATTTAAATATCTAACAATCTGTTGTATGAACAATTTGTTGCATGAACAACATGAATACATGGACATTCTCGAGATGGTCACACATTTTAAGAATCATGTTAGAAGGTATAATGTTTTCAAAGTGCTAATTGAGTGCAAACTGACAAAGGGAGGTCCAGTAGAACTCCATTCGCTCAATATTATTGGACATGTGGAAAGATTGGGATTTCTCTTAGATCAAGAGTTGCCCGTGAATGTGATTATACAAGTTTTGCATGAATTATATAGTCACTTTATAAAATGCTTGCAATATTGATGCCAAAGCAAGGAAGAAGAAGGACAAATTCGTGATGATGATCAGCAGAAGTGAGTCTTAGGGAAAAGTCAAGGCTAAGAAGTGTTCTATGGCTAAGATTAAGTTCAAGTCTTCCACACTCATGTTATGAGAAGAGTAAGTGTAAAAGGAATTTGTCCTTTTCAATTAAAGGATAAAGAATAGAAAGTGCCACCATTGTAACCTGTCTAGACATTGGAAAGAACTATCATCCTTATAAAGGATCTCAAGAAAAAGATGGAGATAGAGACCTCTACTTTAGGACCTAAGAAGTAGTAAGCTAGAACTGTGTGGAGCAAGGGTTCCTACCACTATACACTAGTACAGAATAGACCTTTGGTGTCAGTTATTTAAGGCCTTTGGTGACAGTTAAAAGGTGACACAATGTGGGCGCCGCTAAAAGGTGAACCCTTAGGCGTCGGTTTGAAAACCGATGATAGAACCCTTCAGACCACCCAAAATGCGCCAGCAGGGGCACTATAGGTGTCAGCTATTAGTGGGGAAACCGACTCCAGAACCCTTCATGCCACAAAAAGGGTGCCAGCAGGGGCACTATAGGCGGCGGTTATTAGTAGGGAAATCGACGCTCAAACCCTTCGCACCACAAAAACGGCGCCATCTAGGACATCATATCTTAGTAATAACCGACACCATATCACCGTGTTGTCTGGCCACATTAGGCGGCGGTTTTTTTCTATTAACCGACGTTGTAATCCTTTGTTGTCGATTTTTGACTAATAACCGATGCCTATGTTTTGATTTTTTTTTCTTCTTGTTAGTTTGTAGGCATGTTGTATGGCTGGTCGTAGGATGTAGAACCTGCAGTTCAGTTCTGAACTACATGTTTACATCATTCATTGATATCAGCCAACAACAGGCCACAAACCTGCAAAATTAATAAGATTCATTTTCATACATTTAGCAACCTACAGTTCCATTCAATTTTCACATTCATACATGTACAAAACATTCATGTAGAAACCTATAGTTCTTTTCATTTTCATAGTCACACATGTAGAAATATTCAGACACATGTAGAAACATTCATGTAAGAACTTGCAGTTCTATTCATTTTCACATTCACACATCTATAAACATTCTTTAGTCATTATCGCTATCAACATCCCAATTATATTTTAAAACCCCCACTACTTGCATGGCTTTTTCCCATTCTTCTCTTACATCATTTAATTCTTCTATCGTATAGGGAGCATGTACATCTGATAACGCCTTACCTATAGTGGGGTCAGTTTTAAACCCCTACAAAGAGAATGATGTATATTTATAATTAATAATATATAAATAATATTGATATATTTCATATTATCTAAATCAACTATATATAACACCTCATGTATGGTATCGATGTCCACTGTGGCATGTTTGATAATCATGTGCATAAATCACATCACATAGTATGCACATGCCCAGTCATTGTCTTGTGTAGCACACTATAAATTGAAACATACAAAATATTAAAAAATACAATTAAGCACAGTTCACATTTATAATATATACATTGGAGTCGGGAACTTACTTCTGCATTCTCCCAAATTATTGGCTGGTTATTTTTTTGGGGACCTTTCCTCCAGCCTTTTTGAACTCATGTAAACCCCTACATGTTAATGTAACACAGTAAATTGCATAATTAAATAGTAATGTAATAACATATGTTAACGGATATAAAAATGAAATATTTCTCACCCGAATAATGTCATTTTCATTGCGTGTCCATATGTTGGATTCAATTTATTACCCTTAGGATCTAGATAATAGACAGTGAACATCCTGGGGACAATAACTAGTAACTCATAATGCGTACCCCTAGAGGTAAAAAAGTTAAAAATTAATAACTCGAAATCCAAAATAAAAATGTACTTTTCTTAAGTCCAAATTATAAGCAAAGTAAACTTAGTCCACATTGAATGGAGCTATTATCACCGTCTTCTTATTTTGACCAAAATTTGTAAAAACATCACAGCAATATTGTTGAACTGACAAAGGGTCTCTTGCTACTAGACTAATCAAAGATGGAATCAAAAATCCTACATGTTCAAATGAAAAATCTGCACATATCTTGTCTAAGTAACTGCAAAATATGTATTATGTATGCATTAATATATAAGAAACCAGATCACCAGATCCTACACAAGGTATATGGATATATAAACAAGATCTCACCTTATCCATAGCTCTATCATAGATGTATTCAGCCAATCATAGCCAGAAAACTCCAAAATATCTTGTATAAATAGTTTGTTTTCATATGATTGACCTCCAGCATCCACATCTATACAAACCGTTATAGGGAAATTTATATCATGTTTGCCTAACCATACTGCCATACCCGTACAATTCGGACATTGTAAAGACCCGATCTTTACGATCAAATATTTACAAAATGTATCAAAAGTATAAACAATCTTTATTACAAGCATGCTTGTACATCAGAGTTGCGGAAGCTTACAAATATGATTACAAGTTTAAGGAATATAATCCATTCTATCTACTCTTCAAAGGAGGACTACCCAGTGCATGTCTCTTCAAGTTCTTCCATCTATCACCTGCCCATGAGTTCCCGGAGGGAACGAAACCACACATGGACCCCATTGAAGGGAAATAAAGGGTCAACAAAGCTGGTACTAAATCCAAGTAATTGAACTATGCATGAAATAGGTTTAGATGTATAATAAAAGTTAGGAAAGGACTATTTGGTGGACTAACAAAAAGAAATTCCAATATCAACTTCAAAATAGCAAATCTTTCACAAGAATATCATTAAGCAAGATTCAATAATTCAAGTATGCAAAATTTATCCAAGCTATTCACAAGGTATATCAATTTCAAAATATTCTATTTGGCAAGTTTTGGCACCTTCCTATCATATCTTTTCTAGGGCTAAGTGCCTTGTGTTCTCACACTCTAGGAGAGAACGACACTAGTGCCTTATTAGCTAATCCAGTTAACTGGGGGACAACTAATCCCTATCCACTGCGCAGGGTTGTGGGGTACTTGGCCCACTCAAGTGAGCCAAAGCTCTAAAGGGCCAAAGCCCAAGGGACCAAAGTCCACAGGGAGTCAAAACTCCAAATAGATCAAGTCCAGTGCCAAAAATATTTTATCAACAATATTTCATCAATTGTAAAATGAGAGTGGTGAACTTTCAAGAATAAATAAAGGTTTCAAAACTATATGGAATTCACCACGAATCAAGATATATGTATGTCCATCAAGAGGGAAAATAGTTCAATAATGAAATAGAGGAATAGTACCTTAATTTATCCAATACTCCATAGATTGCAATATCACCAAGAATGGATCCAAGAGCGAGAAATCTACAAAGTATTGTAATGGTGTCATCACTTGGGTTTGAATCAACTACTTGTTGGTTTTTTTTTCTATTATGGATTTCTTTCCCATCTAGCATTATTGTTATTTTGCGTTTCTTCCATTATAATCTTTTCTAAGATTTCTTATCATATATTAATGAATGTCCTTATAATGCATACAAATACTAGATTGTGTAGCCAAGATTCGCTCATATTGTCATTGTAGGGTTTCTAATCCCATTAAATAAACATATGGTCTATTAAACCTCTATTATTGTCCTTGTGAGCGTTAAATTGTGTCTACATTTAGATTATCATAATTTTTTTCATGACCTTCCTCCATGATTGAATTAATAATAGTTTATGCATAAGTTGGCTAAGTTTTATATGTATACTTATATTTCCCAGTACAAAAATTATTATTCTAGGGGTACACTACCGAATTTCCAGAAATTTAGTACTTTATACTGTGAATGTATTAGTATGCATACCAATAGCATCAACACTAAGAAAAGTCGTACATGACCGTATTTTATATATCGCATACTAATTAATCTTCTTGTATAATACTAATGTATGATTTCTATAACTAATATACATGCTATTATTTATGTACTACGAATCTTGACGATCCAGTGGTTTAACTAGTTAAGGTAATTTCCTATTGCTGACGTCTCAGTGTAATACATAGTTGCTTGTTAATTTATACCTTTTAATGGTCACGTAGACCAAATATAATTAAGTTTCAGATGTTTGCACAGATATGTATATACAGAATATACAGAACCTACAGATCAGGTTAGCATATGTTATATATACGCTTATATCAGATTCTAGCATCACCTAACTACTCGAAGATTATGCAAATGTTATTAATATACTCCTACCGAGATACTATGATACTTCTAGATGTGCGAGATTAAGTCATCTAATTTCATCCATGTGACTGAGTTTTATAAATAAGACTGCAACTTACATTTCGACTGATAAGCAGACTGGTTCCCCGCTAGTTCTGCTCATTATCAATGCTACATGGCAGTAGTCGGAACCTCATCGCAATACTGGTCGGGGTCGCAGAGATAAATGCAGGGATTTGTGCATCTTGCTGCTGGTTGTGATGGAAGACGGGCGAGGGAGGCAATTTCTCTGTAGTTGGCGAGATGGATTCCAGTTGTGTTGGTTGCTCATGCTGCTGTTCTGTAGTGATGGAGGCACAGAGGTGTGGTGCTGTTGTTGGGTCGGCGTACGTCGATGATGCTCTAGATCTGAGGAGATGGGAATCGAGATAGGCAATTGCTTGGGCCTTACCACGCTATCTGAAGGAGGGAGCTGAGTGGTAGGACTTCAGTGGAGCAGAAGAGAGATTGCTGGGGAGAGTCCGCAGGTCTGGAGGAGGAAGAAGAGGACCTGCGGCAACTATGGGGGTTGCCTCATTGTCGATTAAGGTGCAAGGGTATTCATAGAGGACAAAAGAGGGATGCCTAGCATCAAAAGGTTAGGAAGGCAAGTCTTTAATTTGTTGGCGAGGCTGTCGAGAGGGCTGATGGGCGGCGGTGTTTCCTTGCTGTTATGGTTGCTAGGCTCGCTGGTGGCCGGGCGGCGCAGGGGAGTGGAGGCAGTTCTGCAGCGCTATCCATCAGTAGGTGGGGTGGCAGGGTCGTGGTTGGCGAAGCGCCGTGGTGGCTGCAGGCTGCCTGGGGTCGGGGCAAAGGCGCCCAGGTCTGAGTTGCAGACCGCCGGTTGGTATCAAGACGAAGGAGGAGGCGATGGCTACAACATGCGGCTACGAGCGCGAGTGGGCGTCGTGGTGGCTAGAGGTAGTTGGGGTGAAGATCCGTCTCGGTTGTAGGGCGTCGCGTCTCCAGATATGGGTGTGCGAGGACTTATATAGCAAATAACGGGGTGTTAGGGTTTATATCTAGGGGATGAAGGAGACGGCGCCATGTGCTTGGGTAACTGATCAGTAGTCATTTTTTTTTTCCTGCAATTCAGCAGCGGTGGCCGTTTCTTCCAGTTCACCGGCCATCAAGGCTCCATTCATTCCTTCCTTCCTCGTTGCTCTTTGAGAGGCCGGGGTTGAGAGAGAGGAAGTCCAACGGCAGGGAGAGTAGAGGGTAAACGATCTGGCTTTGAGTCTCTTGGTGGGCTGGTGAAGCACCGACCCCACATTGCGTTTCTGTAACGCAATCGACGCTGGTGGCGTTACCAGGAGAAGGCGTCAGGTCTTCAAATAGCCTAGGTAACTAATGCTATTAAACATAGTCGCCACCCCTATTTAATAATTACATTTTAATAGATTTTGTATCCTATACATCACATAAAAAGGCAGTCAAAGTTGCTCTTCTCGTATACATATCAGAAGACCTACGATTTTTGGGTTCAATCCGTTCTAGGGAAACCTAAGTCTAGTCCATTAATCACATATTACCTAGTTATTTTGATCTTTTATAACTCTTAAAAGTATGAATATAACTAAACTGAATTGTAGAAACAATAACACTTCTATTAATTCAATTTCTACCATAACATCCAAACTTATTAGTACTATTTAGCCAATGAATATTGTATGTAATGATTCTAAGCCCATTAAGTGAAATTTCAAGGAGGAGTGGAATGCAAATCAAGATATCAAGGGGCAATTATTTCCATTTGCACAAATTGGTGTCGATATGGTTCATGAAGCCAATTCTGAAGGACTAATTTGAAATTACTCTCTCTCAAATGCAGAGCAAGGAGTTATATAGTACAAGAAACTAAAAAAAAGAGGCAATTATTCATGATAATCAATCAAAATAGCTCACACTCAAGTTGGAAAGGACCGGATTGGAATTGAGATATAGTTTAGGGAAAATATGTGATAATATCTTGAAGTAGATTTAGTATCCCCAAAATTCGAGTATGTTACAACTCTTCCACCCTTCAAAGAGATTTCGTCCACGAAATCAAATATTTCTTAGTGGTGATATTCCTACTATAGTTTGATCCACAAAATATTCTAACACAATAATTTTTCTTGTTGAAGTGTCAACAAAATGCGATCCCAATTTTCCTTCCACTATCATAGGTATGATTTATGATGATCCAACAATCCTCTTACTATTTCATAGGGTCACTAAATCGGTTTAGGTTCAATTTCTACTTTGAAAATATACTCATCAGTCTTCTAGGAGTGTTGAAATATTCAATTTGTTAGTATTGGCCATCATTATCAAAAGTTTGAGTTAAAACCCAAGCTTATTGGTCAATATATGATTCTCAACACGACATCAATTTTAATCTCCGATATTTGTCACTAATGTTACAATGATGTGTAGTTTTTTTTTAATGATTCAATCGTATTATTCCCAAAAATCCTATGTATAGTTGAGGGTCTAATAATGTATCTATCCTAATTTTTTTTTTCAACAATTACTAATTACAAGTTAACCTCATTTGGGTTCAAATTATGGCCTTCTATTTTTTTTTTACATTCTATTTGTTATGTGTATGTATATAATATTGTATTTGTGACCTTTTATCTCTAATTAACAAATTGTCAAGGTCATGACCATAAATTGATTAAAGATTTTTTTTTATTATTATTCATTTTTCTATATATTTTTGTCACATATATTTGTGTCATGATCTATGGGGTTAAGAATTTTGACATACTTCTATTTTTTTTTTTCAATTTCAAGGTAGGGTTTTATTTCTCGAAGATGTCTAGGTTATATTAATTATCTATTACATGTACATAGATATTAGAACTTTAAAAAAATGAGTTCATCATTTTTATCCTAATTCCACATAATATGAATTACGTCTTATCCAATTGGTTTTTCTTTTCTCAATTTCTACTTATATGAGTATATTGTTATTTTAATTTCCATTTCTATAGCTTTCCTAGTCATTTCTCAATAGATGTGATCGCATATTTGAAGGGAAATATGTGTTTCATATTTTTTTTATTATCAACATTTTTCATTCAACTGAGTATTTATAACGAGGGCATACAAGTCAAATGTATGGTCAAGTAAACATTCACATTCTTTTTAAGTAAACATATTTATATTTTTCTTTCTTCCTTTGAGTTTTTTTTTTCGAGTAAGATTTTTTTTTTCATAACTCTTAGCATATTATATTTTATTTTCTCTCTGTTGAAGGTGATTATATATACCTTTTTTTGTTAGTGCCTTTATTCAACATTAGGGTTTTCCCAAGTAATGAAATTCACCTTGGCCAGGTCAGAATGTATAGTGAGAAAACCCCACCACCACCTAAGTGGCTTGGGAGTAATTACGCCAGAACCTTCACTATACATCCTTCCTTAGACACCTCAGCTCGTTCCATTTACATGGTGATGAATTATTATAATTTATTAGGTAGATTTTTTTTTCTTTTTACCAAATTTTAATCATGTTCATGATTTAGGTTGAAATTTTCATATGTTCATATGATTTTAGGGTTATATCATATATCCATTATATATTTCTATATTTTTTTTTTCTTATTTGTGGGTGTTAGAATCTAAAGAGAAACCATTCATATACCTATATTATTTCTTTTTACGTCTTAATAATCTAAATGTAAAATTACACACATGTATCTCAAACACTTCTTTCTCAACAATATATTCATGTAGATCTATACCTATAGAAGTTCAAAATCTAGTAGTTTAACTAGGTATGTCTCATAAATTTGTAGTTTAGGGTACATGTCTCACATCCTAGGCTAGTATGTTTTCTACTTGTATCCCATGTACTTCCTAATAACAAAGTTGATGATACCAGGATTCATGGTCTAACAATTTTTTTTTCTATGTTCTACTACTCCATTTGTGTTCCTACTTAACCCTAATTTCCACGAGACATGCATGAGTGCCGACCGTTTATGGCTCTGATACCATGATGTAAAGACCCGATCTTTACGATCAAATATTTACAAAATGTATCAAAAGTATAAACAATCTTTATTACAATCATGCTTGTACATCAGAGTTGCGGAAGCTTACAAATATGATTACAAGTTTAAGGAATATAATCCATTCTATCTACTCTTCAAAGGAGGACTACCCAGTGCATGTCTCTTCAAGTTCTTCCATCTATCACCTGCCCATGAGTTCCCGGAGGGAACGACACCACACATGGACCCCATTGAAGGGAAATAAAGGGTCAGCAAAGCTGGTACTAAATCCAAGTAATTGAACTATGCATGAAATAGGTTTAGATGTATAATAAAAGTTAGGAAAGGACTATTTGGTGGACTAACAAAAAGAAATTCCAATATCAACTTCAAAATAGCAAATCTTTCACAAGAATATCATTAAGCAAGATTCAATAATTCAAGTATGCAAAATTTATCCAAGCTATTCACAAGGTATATCAATTTCAAAATATTCTATTTGGCAAGTTTTGGCACCTTCCTATCATATCTTTTCTAGGGCTAAGTGCCTTGTGTTCTCACACTCTAGGAGAGAACGACACTAGTGCCTTATTAGCTATTCCAGTTAACTGGGGGACAACTAATCCCTATCCACTGCGCAGGGTTGTGGGGTACTTGGCCCACTCAAGTGAGCCAAAGCTCTAAAGGGCCAAAGCCCAAGGGACCAAAGTCCACAGGGAGTCAAAACTCCAAATAGATCAAGTCCAGTGCCAAAAATATTTTATCAACAATATTTCATCAATTGTAAAATGAGAGTGGTGAACTTTCAAGAATAAATAAAGGTTTCAAAACTATATGGAATTCACCACGAATCAAGATATATGTATGTCCATCAAGAGGGAAAATAGTTCAATAATGAAATAGAGGAATAGTACCTTAATTTATCCAATACTCCATAGATTTCAATATCACCAAGAATGGATCCAAGAGCGAGAAATCTACAAAGTATTGTAATGGTGTCATCACTTGGGTTTGAATCAACTACTTGTTGGTTTTTTTTTCTATTATGGATTTCTTTCCCATCTAGCATTATTGTTATTTTGCGTTTCTTCCATTATAATCTTTTCTAAGATTTCTTATCATATATTAATGAATGTCCTTATAATGCATACAAATACTAGATTGTGTAGCCAAGATTCGCTCATATTGTCATTGTAGGGTTTCTAATCCCATTAAATAAACATATGGTCTATTAAACCTCTATTATTGTCCTTGTGAGCGTTAAATTGTGTCTACATTTAGATTATCATAATTTTTTTCATGACCTTCCTCCATGATTGAATTAATAATAGTTTATGCATAAGTTGGCTAAGTTTTATATGTATACTTATATTTCCCAGTACAAAAATTATTATTCTAGGGGTACACTACCGAATTTCCAGAAATTTAGTACTTTATACTGTGAATGTATTAGTATGCATACCAATAGCATCAACACTAAGAAAAGTCGTACATGACCGTATTTTATATATCGCATACTAATTAATCTTCTTGTATGATACTAATGTATGATTTCTATAACTAATATACATGCTATTATTTATGTACTACGAATCTTGACGATCCAGTGGTTTAACTAGTTAAGGTAATTTCCTATTGCTGACGTCTCAGTGTAATACATAGTTGCTTGTTAATTTATACCTTTTAATGGTCACGTAGACCAAATATAATTAAGTTTCAGATGTTTGCACGGATATGTATATACAGAATATACAGAACCTACAGATCAGGTTAGCATATGTTATATATACGCTTATATCAGATTCTAGCATCACCTAACTACTCGAAGATTATGCAAATGTTATTAATATACTCCTACCGAGATACTATGATACTGCTAGATGTGCGAGATTAAGTCATCTAATTTCATCCATGTGACTGAGTTTCATAAATAAGACTACAACTTACATTTCGACTGATAAGCAGACTGGTTCCCCGCTAGTTCTGCTCATTATCAATGCTACATGGCAGTAGTCGGAACCTCATCGCAATACTGGTCGGGGTCGCAGAGATAAATGCAGGGATTTGTGCATCTTGCTGCTGGTTGTGATGGAAGACGGGCGAGGGAGGCAATTTCTCTGTAGTTGGCGAGATGGATTCCAGTTGTGTTGGTTGCTCATGCTGCTGTTCTGTAGTGATGGAGGCACAGAGGTGTTGTGCTGTTGTTGGGTCGGCGTACGTCGATGATGCTCTAGATCTGAGGAGATGGGAATCGAGATAGGCAATTGCTTGGGCCTTACCACGCTATCTGAAGGAGGGAGCTGAGTGGTAGGACTTCAGTGGAGCAGAAGAGAGATTGCTGGGGAGAGTCCGCAGGTCTGGAGGAGGAAGAAGAGGACCTGCGGCAACTATGGGGGTTGCCTCATTGTCGATTAAGGTGCAAGGGTATTCATAGAGGACAAAAGAGGGATGCCTAGCATCAAAAGGTTAGGAAGGCAAGTCTTTAATTTGTTGGCGAGGCTGTCGAGAGGGCTGATGGGCGGCGGTGTTTCCTTGCTGTTATGGTGGCTAGGCTCGCTGGTGGCCGGGCGGCGCAGGGGAGTGGAGGCAGTTCTGCAGCGCTATCCATCAGTAGGTGGGGTGGCAGGGTCGTGGTTGGCGAAGCGCCGTGGTGGCTGCAGGCTGCCTGGGGTCGGGGCAAAGGCGCCCAGGTCTGAGTTGCAGACCGCCGGTTGGTATCAAGACGAAGGAGGAGGCGATGGCTACAACATGCGGCTACGAGCGCGAGTGGGCGTCGTGGTGGCTAGAGGTAGTTGGGGTGAAGATCCGTCTCGGTTGTAGGGCGTCGCGTCTCCAGATATGGGTGTGCAAGGACTTATATAGCAAATAACGGGGTGTTAGGGTTTATATCTAGGGGATGAAGGAGACGGCGCCATGTGCTTGGGTAACTGATCAGCAGTCATTTTTTTTTTCCTGCAATTCAGCAGCGGTGGCCGTTTCTTCCAGTTCACCGGCCATCAAGGCTCCATTCATTCCTTCCTTCCTCGTTGCTCTTTGAGAGGCCGGGGTTGAGAGAGAGGAAGTCCAACGGCAGGGAGAGTAGAGGGTAAACGATCTGGCTTTGAGTCTCTTGGTGGGCTGGTGAAGCACCGACCCCACATTGTGTTTCTGTAACGCAATCGACGCTGGTGGCGTTACCAGGAGAAGGCGTCAGGTCTTCAAATAGCCTAGGTAACTAATGCTATTAAACATAGTCGCCACCCCTATTTAATAATTACATTTTAATAGATTTTGTATCCTATACATCACATAAAAAGGCAGTCAAAGTTGCTCTTCTCGTATACATATCAGAAGACCTACGATTTTTGGGTTCAATCCGTTCTAGGGAAACCTAAGTCTAGTCCATTAATCACATATTACCTAGTTATTTTGATCTTTTATAACTCTTAAAAGTATGAATATAACTAAACTGAATTGTAGAAACAATAACACTTCTATTAATTCAATTTCTACCATAACATCCAAACTTATTAGTACTATTTAGCCAATGAATATTGTATGTAATGATTCTAAGCCCATTAAGTGAAATTTCAAGGAGGAGTGGAATGCAAATCAAGATATCAAGGGGCAATTATTTCCATTTGCACAAATTGGTGTCGATATGGTTCACGAAGCCAATTCTGAAGGACTAATTTGAAATTACTCTCTCTCAAATGCAGAGCAAGGAGTTATATAGTACAAGAAACTAAAAAAAAGAGGCAATTATTCATGATAATCAATCAAAATAGCTCACACTCAAGTTGGAAAGGACCGGATTGGAATTGAGATATAGTTTAGGGAAAATATGTGATAATATCTTGAAGTAGATTTAGTATCCCCAAAATTCGAGTATGTTACAGACATAATGGGGCAGGTAGGTCCTGTGGAACCCAACTTGGTAATGTAGAAGGTGGAGGTGGAGGCCTAGATGCTTTGGATGTCTTCGTTTTAACATGTATATATAATTTTAGATCAATTGACCTCATATATACACACTAACAATTTAACGTAATGTAAATTTACCACAAAATTTTAGTATAGATTACATCCACTTTCGACCACAATATGACTTCGCCTTCTGCCTCACCAAGCATTTCACAATCTGGGTGGGCATATGGCAATAGAAGATCTATCCAATTGGGTAATATATGTAGCGGGCTCACACAAACCCAACCATCTGGTAATGGAGACCCATGAAACATTTCCCCTAGAAGGGATGGGTAAGTCGACGACTATTTAAAAAGAAACAAAGTCTGGTGATTGCAAACCTTACATGCTTCGGAAATATAGATCGAATTGACACAGGCAATATTTGTTGCATTAGAGTGTGATAATCATGAGATTTAAGACCTATCAACTTTAGATCTTTTATTGATACCAATCTACGGATGTAGGATGAGTAACCCTGTGGCACCTTAACATTTACCAAGCATTCACAAAAAGCTTTCTTCTCCTTTCTAAACAACATGTAACAAGCAGGAGGTAAGTATGTTCTCTGATTTCCCATTTCACGTAACTATATTAATTCTGGCCTTATTCCCATTTCATGTTGGTCCAGTCTAGATTTTATCCCATCTTTAGTCTTACCTGGTATATTCAACAAAGTACCAATGACGCTATCACAGACATTTTTCTCAATGTGCATGACATCGATACAATGTCTGACTACCAAAGAACTCCAATAAGGAAGATCCCAAAATATTGACATCTTCTTGAATAAAGATTTGTCACTCTGTGTGGCCATAGTACATTGTGATCTCCTACCAAATTCATTGACAAAGTTTTTTACTCTTTCATAAACAACCTCCCCTGATATAGGTTTACTTGCACTCCGTTCCTCATTCCATCCATTGAATGCTTTGCACTTCCAATGATACAGATGGAATTTTGGAAGAAACCTTTGATGACCATGATATACAGTCTTTCTGCCATGTTTTAGTCTTGTTGAATCAGTGTTCTCTTCAAATATAGAACACACTTTAGATCCTTTAACATGCTTTCAGCTTATATAATCTCAACACATTGCTAAGCTTCGTAAACTTAGTACAACCTATGTATAATGGTATCTCAGCATCATGCACAATGTTTCTAAACATAGGAGGTGGATCGGTTTCGGTGTGCTCTACCCCACAACTATTCAGCATTGCATCAATGATGTCTACTGGAACTGGTTCCTTCACATCTACGTCATCGGAGCCAATAACTTCTTCCACACAAGCACTGCTATTGACATCCACTAGTTTCTAGTTTGAAATCTCTCCATGCCAGTGTCATTCTATATAGCCTTGTACAATCTCGTTTCACATGACATGACTTTTGATTTCATCACCAGTATTGACTTTCAAATTGTTACTGCAATGCCTACATGGATAGTAGAACCTATCTCTAGGTTGTTTCCTATGTTCCTTGGAAAATCTAATAAACTACTCAAGAACAGAAATAAACTATGGGGTGCAGCGATTGTGAATGGACATCCATGATCTATCCATTCTATGATCAAAGAGAAAACAAGTATATATTACAACACGATTATGGTCTAGGGTTAACAGATTAGAGTTTAAGCATGGTTAAAACTTTAGGGTTTAAGGTCTTATATATAATTGATGGCTAAAACATCCTAAGTGAGATTAGATGTTTAAGAACAATCCCAAACTGGGGACTATCCAAGATTTACTCCTATTGAGTAAATCTTGAACGGGTTTCTAGGCCAACAAATACATGTTTTGTCATTCTTATATATAATAAATGTGTACCACCTATCCCATTCTTAAACACCTAATCTCAGTAGTAAGTGTATAATGTGTATTGGGTTTTCAAGAAAATTTCGGTAGCATTTCCCCGTTGTTCTCCAAGTACATATGTACTTCGAGAACAAATGGGGAAATGCTACTGAAATTTTCTTGAAAACCCAATACACATTATACACTTACATCCTAAGTTAGATTAGGTGTTCAAGAATAGTCCCAAATCGGGGACTATCCAAGATTTACTCCTAATGAGTAAATCTTGGACGGGTTTCTAGGCCAACATAATATAACACCTGTCCCTTGTTCACAACCCCATTCAAAGCACAATTTTCTTATAAAAACACTTGTGGACAGGCATAACAACATATCAATGCTTCCTAAATTAATCAATGTATTATTCTATAACACAAATCATGGTGGGTATAACATAGCAAAAAACTCAACATGTCACAATAGAAACATGCCATTAACCTAATATACACATATTTGTAACAAAACTCATGGTAGCTATACCATAGAATATTAAGTAGCATGCCCAATATATAACAAAAGGAACATTTTTCTAGATTGTTATAACGATAAAAACTCTTAACATTTTTCCATTGTAATAGCCTTATCAGCATTTACCCTTATCCAAACCTACAACTAGCATGAGCAAAGGTTATTCATAACAACATATGTAGTGGAGGAAACTTTGGTAGGCTTCATTCTCTTCTTTAGATTTCACAAACTCCATGAGGGACGGGGATGGATGGATGAGCGATGGTTTAAAATCTTGGACTAATCTTTGTGCAGGTCTGGATGTGATTTGACTAGGGGACAAACTGATATGTTTCTAAGGTTGTGATTATTTAACTAATATTTAAGACAAAAGCTAGATTGATTGATCATTCTAATGTTGTGATTAATAAAAGGGTTGAATGAAATATTGATTATTCTAAAGTTGTGATTAATAAAAGGGTTGAACTAAATTATCATATGAAAGTAACACAGGGTGGAATGAATTTCACCATTGCTACCTATCATTCAATGTCTTACTGCATCACATTAAGCATGACCATATATGTTGAGGTCGGGTTAATCCACTTTTGGTGTTAATTAGGGTTAAAACATATAAAGCACCTATCTGAAGTTGTCATCAAGGGTTTAACAAAAAATGATTGATATGTTAGATCTGGAGTATCTATGAGAAGAATGGAGAGGTAAAGAATAACGCCCCCTTTTCAAAGAAGCAAATAGGCATGTAACCTTGTAGAGAACCAGCCAAGAAGCAAGCCCAGAAAAGACTCGACCATCACTCATCGAATGAGAGGGGAGCATCAGCAAAGGAAAAAAACAAACAACCAGTAGAGAGAAGCCAAGCCTAGCTAGTAGATGCTACTACTTCCATATGTAGGAATACCCTAGAGGAAGAAGTGGAGGAAGAAGGGTACCTCGACGGTGGTGGAGGAAGAAGAGGAGAAGGCGGCTGACGGCGAGAAGTAATTAGGTGGCCGATGGCGAGCAAAAGCTGGTGGTGGTGAGAAGAGGCGAAGGTATCAGCTGGAGCAGAGGAGAAGGTGTCAGAGTAGAGGAGCAGAAGTAGGTGGTGGCAATTGGAGAAATGAATGGCGGGGGTGGCGGCTGGAGAAGTGAGCGGCGTTCAGAGCAGAATCGATCGCCAGACCTAAGCATGGAGTCGATAAATTAGAGAAAGGGCGAAGATCTTGGCTTGCGCGGGTGTATTAAGTTAACAATAGGCATCAGTTATTCAAAACAACAGACACTTAACATAATTAGCGTCGGCTGTCGTAAAAAACCGACATCCAAGGGGGGTGAAAATTTTCGCGAGAACAACGCACGAAAACACATCAGTGTCAGTTATTTCAAGAAAAATGACAATAACAATGGGCCCAATTTCTGTCTCATGAATAACCATTAGTCGTCGATTGATTAGCTAAAACCCGACATCGTATGATAAATTTTTGAGGTAATTTTTTTCATTGGAAAATTTGGATTTGGCGGTCAATTTTAGGCGTTGGTTGGTTATTAAGGAACCAACGCTAAATAAAAAGTGATACTCGTGCCTGGCTTCTCTTCACAGATAGATGTCAGTTTGTGTAATCAACCGACATTGTATGCTTTAGGCATCGGTTTCCTGTATGCAACCGACGCCTATAAATATGACTTTATAAGCCATTTCTGTAGTAGTGATAGTTGGAAATTGTCATTCATGGACACATAATAGAATTAGTGAATTGATATTATGTACTTTCCATTAATGAAAACATTATATGTTTTTTATGACAAGAATACTATGTTTCATTTTAAAAGATATGATCTTTTATGGCAATGCCCTATGTCTCAAAAACTATACTTGATAGTTATAAAGAAAAATGTGTATGCGCATATATTGAATGACTTGATGACTCAAATAATGAATACCTATAGCATTGTCATCTAGAGAGCATAAATGAGAAATGCATTTCTAGAGTCCATATGATGGTTATCTAGACTCTTTTGGTTATTGAAAAAATAGAGAGATGCATGTCTTATTTGTTGTGCCAAATGACAAAAAGCATATTCACTAGATGTAGTGGGAGATAGACTATTCCATTAGCACTAGTACACATTAATGTACATAGACCTTTTAGAATGAATGCTAAAGGTAGTTACAAGTACCTCATCATATTTACTGATGTGATCAATAGATATTGAAATTTGTATTTAATGAAATACAAGTATGAATCTCTTGAAGTTATTCAAGAAGGTTATGAATGAAGTACATAACTCACTTGGTAAAAGTATTAAGATACCTCGATATGATGAATGTTAAAATATGTAAACCAAGAGTTTGAGGAACTTCTAGGAGATCATGATAGTGTATCATGATGAACTCCACCTGAAACACATTAATAATGGATCATTAGAATGTGTCAGAAAGAAGGTATCACACCCTGTTAAGTCATGGTGAGAATAATCAATAAAATCTAGTTGGTCTTACAATTTCTTTTGGGTGCATGCTTTATACTAAAACAATGTACCGTCTAAATTGGTTCAAAAGACACCAAATGAGATATGGCATGGGAAGTGACCAATGTGTCTTTTATAGCGATTCAGATTCAAGGCATATATAAGAAAGTTGTTTCTTAAAAGATCTTTATCCACAAATCACACGAATGTTATCTTGTTGAATACTACTTATATTCCAACTTGACAACAAAGTGTTTGTTTCTAGGATGGGTGAATTACTAAATGGAAATTAGTTCTAAAGGAATCAGTGGGAGTAAAAGTAGAACTTGAAATGTTTGAGACAAACAAGAAAACATAGAACCTAAAGAGGTATAATAAGAACAAGGAGAATCATTGGTTATTGTAGAATCTCAAGTTCCTTATGTAAACACATAACTTATAGTTCTGGTAGAACACACCTTGAGTTTGAAAGATTATGATATCTTATAACTCAAAAGGTGATGAGTTGATCACAGAGATGAGTCAACAACCTACCTAGAAACTATTGAGGGACTAGAATCTAAAAAATGGCTTGAGGCCTTGATATCAATGTGGACTCCATATAAACCAACAAGGTATGACCTTGGTGGATCCACTTGAAGGGGTAAAACCCATTGGGTGCATTTGGGTATCTATAAGAATACCAAAATGGTTAGGTAAAATGGTTGCAAAGAGTTTCAAACAAGTTCAAAGTGTTGAACATGATGAAGCCTTTTCACTAGTTACCATGGTTAATTCCATCTCGATCATGCTTGCTATTGCAGCTTAGTAAGATTGTAAAATTTTGCATATGGATGTTAAAACTACATTCCTTAATTGGAATAATTAATAGGATGTGTACCTAACACAACCTGATGGTTTTATAAATCCATTAATGCAAATAAATTCTATAATCTATAAAGGTCAATCTCTGGATTGAAGCAAGAATCTCAGAGCTAGAATCTTCTATTTGACAAGATAGTCAAAGGGTTTAATTTGAGTCAAAATGAAGATGAAATCTGTGATTACAAAAGATTCAGTGGGAGCGTATTTACATTCCACATAATGATGATGAATAACATCCTTATTCAGCATATGTTAAATCCTTGCAAGGAAAGTACCTTCTCTAAAGGGTTTAGGTGAAGCATCCTATGTGATAGGCATTGAGGTCTATATAGATAGATCTGGAAAGCTTCTTGACCTAAGTAAGAGCACATACATCAGATAGATATTGAAGGGTTCAGCATGCACAACTTAATGAGAGAAAATGTGTCCATGATCCATTGAGTTAGTCTCTTACGAGCCTAGTGTCCCAATTCTTATGAAGAATAGGAACACATGGATAGATGCCATATGCATTTGCACTTGGATCTATCTTGAATGAAATGTTATGTACTTATCTTGTTACCTCATATGTATGGGACATGATTAGAGGATACATTGTTATCTCATATGTATTGGACATGATGAGAGGATGCCCAATCATGTCATATGTATTGATTAGAAAACATATATATACCTACCTTGCAATCTTGTATGTATTGGTCATAATGAGAGGGTGTATTGCATATACCAGTGAGAGTCACTAAACTACCATAATGAACATCCTTAGGTGCTTGTAAAACACTAAAAGGATATGTTCCTTGAGTATAGTGATAAGGAAGAGTTGGGTGTAAATAGTTACACCGATGCAAGCTTCCAATCTGAGAAATTCATGGTTGCAATCTAAATTTATGTTTGACAAAAAATAGGAATTGTAAGCTAGAAAGGGTTCTGAGCTAATGACAGGTGTTTGAATCTACAAAAGAAGTCGAGCATCTCTATGTTATGAGAACTATAGAGGATATTCTATGGATCAAGAAGTTCATACGGGTGAACTTTGTGTGAGGTTGCAAACCATTGATGACATAGTAGAAGTTTATAAGAATAGTTGGGAATCTAGGATAGCATACTACAACACTTCCATCTCATACAAGTTGTCATACAATGAAGAGATGTGAAAATTACAAAATATTGATTTAAAGTAAACGTTGCTAAACCCGATGTTAAAGCACTTATGAAGCAGAAGCATGATGGTCATGTTACATCACACGGGATGTGATCCGTGGGTGATTGCCTCTAGGTGTAAGTTGGAGTCTTTTGGTATGTATGCCCAGAGAGCCAATCATATGATGATTACAATGGCATAACATGTAAATGATTTGATTAATAATAAAAGCAAGCTTATAATTTATTTTGTATATTTAGTTATGAGATAATGAATAATATAATAAATGTGTAAAAAATCATATTACTCAATGGTGTATGTATTCAAGTTACATCCTTGTGGATGAGATTATAAGGATGTTAAGAGTACATATACATATTCTCATTATGTCCCTGATCAGTTGTTATTGTGGAAGGTTGATAGACAACACTAACACATCAGATCAGAGTGTGAGTTGTTTAATGACTAAATCTCATTAGTCATGATATGGCAAGATCGAACCAAGCACACAGATACATGTTAGAGAATAGTGTATCAGACAGACCCACCATGAGACTGACACAAGGAAGCCATCATCATGGAATTCATAGTCATTTCTCACAGTGATGGTGGTGGTTGTGGTTCTTAGACCTAAAATCACTACACTCATCACATGTCGTTGGGTATACTTTGACATCATCAAACATAGTCCTGAAACATGGGTTGTTATAACGGTGATGATTGGGTGACTTTGACACATGGGGACTGACTGTGAGTGATAGAGATGGGATTTGTTCCTCCTACACGTGTATGATATCCAAGGCCTCTTGATTAGTGAGACTGAGAAAGGTATATCCACACACATGTAAGTCAATATGTGATATTGATCTTATATATATCTCATGCATTTTGCTCTGGTTCAATGTACAAGATTGAATAATAATGATGATGACTACTCCATGCCTCTAATTCAATATGGATATCAGTGACAAGGGAACTATATAAACATTGTAACACCATACACTGATTGTACGCTAAAGTTTCTCCCTGACTTTCTATTCACTTGGGTAGCAATGATGTGTGACTAGGGACCGCTCATTGCTTATGATGTCATAAGCTAGTTATGGACATTCACTGCCAACGTGATATGGAACCTATAGGGTCACACACATAGGAACTCATCTATAAGCGGAGTTCGATCTTGAATGATGATTGAATTTATTATTAAAGTGTTTATATATTTTAATTCGCACGATAGATCAGTTGACTAGACTGCTAAATGATCAGTTCAAGTGTTGAGACTATTGTTTGTAGTGTCAAGCTGATTGTATTGTACATTGCTTGGAATTCTTCCTGGCCTGGGCTGCGAGATGCTCGTCTCACTTGTGTAAAATTGCCGTCTGGCCTGGTGCAAGACACCCATCTCATTTGCACCAAACGGGCATCTCGTGGTTACAATTCGATTGCATGAAGGATTGGTGCTGACGCCAAATTGATTACTAATTCGAATTCAATTGTTGATGTCTATGCAAAACTAGAAAGTGTGAAATGAAAGTTCTTCTTAGTGAAACAACTATCTCATGTGCGAGATGACCATATCACTGGGTGAGATGATCACTTTGGTGTTCGTAGGTTGTGAAACTTCTAGAATTATTGTGAAAATTTGAGATCTTCCATTCCTTTCCACTCTCGCTTTAGTCTCATAATGGTTGGGAACTGGGAACCCTGACCCTTACCCCTCCTATATATAGAAGGGTATGGGGGCTTCCCAGAGCACAAGTACAACACAGAAAATTGAGAATCAGTTGCTCAGACAATTGTTGACCTCTCTAGTTGTGGTAACCACCAGTGCCCAGACAAGTCCCACCCAAGTAGGGAAGGTTTGCCACGGTAGAGAAACAACTGAGGATCATTGTTGTGGGAGAGCATGTTGACGACTAGTATTCCAACGGGAGGTACAACTCCTTCCTGTCTGTTCTAACAGAATGAAAGGAGTTCTAGTTGGTCCATGTGGACTACTCTAGTGGTAGGAGTCCTTTGGCTACTACTAGGAGGGCAATATCAACTCACAATTTGTGGCGAGAACTGAGGAGCCACTACTACAGTTGTCTGAGTTTGCTATCTGTGGAGGAGCACTAAGACGAGTCCCAATGAAACTAGAAGCTGCACAGACAATATTCAAGACAGAGTATGCATCTACAATGATGAGGATTGTTGTTGGACTTGCTCCAGAACCTGGTATATTTTTGTGAAACCATCCATCCCATTGAATAGTTATTGATGCAATCTATTGGTTAATGGGAAATATGTCAGTAAATTTTTTATTTCTGATATTTATCTAATGTCGTATTTCCTACAGTTTTATATGGGTGACCATGAAGATTTGCACTTTATTGGGAAGTGGAAGGTGAATTACAAATTTTAAATTTGACGAGTTACATGCATTATTTGATAATGTCAATATGATAATGTAGATACCAAAGATGGAACAATATAATTAAAGATCTTATGTTTATGTACACCACAAATATGTATAGTTTTATATGGGTGATGATGTTTTCCTAAAGATTAGGGTGATTTGATATTTAGGGAAAACAAAGGAATGCTTAGTGTAGATGTGAAAGTACATTTGCGTTCTTGGGTCATATTGGGGTCTGTACACAAAAACTAGCTATACATACACACTATAATATGATGTATGACATTTTCCATGTGTGCAACTTGAAGCCATATGTTAAGGACTGCAACCATGTCCTCAAGCACACACCCATTGAGTTGAAGGAAACCCTTGTATACCAATAAATCCCAATCTAGATACTTCATAGAAGAATGAATGACCATTCAAATAAAAAGATTGATATGGTGAAATTCTTTGCAAGCAATAAAAAAATTGATGATTCCATGTGAGAACTCAAGTTGGGGATGGAGGAAATATTTTTGTAATCCTACAAGGATATATGAACTTTGTGGGTAAAATCCTTTTAAGGAGGGGCAAATGTTATGAAGTGCATTTTTGGTAACAATTTCTTACCGCACACTCTATTTAAATTGAAATTATAGTCTCTTTGATCATATTTCAATTCCAAACTTTCACTTTTTAATTATATAAATTAAGGTTAGCAAAAATATAATGTTTTAAGGAAATCACATGTTCAAGAAATTATTTGAATATTTAAGGGTAGTCTATGTGTACTTGCAACTATCAAAACTCTTTGATTACCCAATTTTATTCCACCACAAATATTTTAGCATTGAAGGATAAACATATAATAAACCACTACCTAGAGTGTCAGCTATTTTGTACCTATGAATTAAAAGATATTTTCAGTTTGATAATATGATAAATATCTTACCTTAGAAACATTAATTCTTTGTCCATTTAATTTTATGTGATGCATAATGTATAACGCGGCCCTCTTGGATGAATGTAGGTTAAAGTGCATTCATCTGGGCCATCATCTAAATTAATATAATCATTGACCCACCTATGAGGGGGTCATCTCCTACCTCCCGCTATCTATGTTGATGGTTGAATTTAGTGGCACAATGACCTGAACCCACAACACCAAATATTGTGCATGCCCAACTGGATCTCTACCCCGTAAAGTCTTGGTCACCTTAATAACCCCTCACATGAGACCTATCGTTCTTGAATTAGCGCGAAATTTCCTCTTAATTGATCCTCTCCTCTAAACCATGTTTGGTTTTAGGTCTTCTCAAGACATGCCACCCACCCCTCTATCGAACACCTCCATGAGAATCGACAACCTCCCTGTAATCATCCAATAACTCCAGTTTCTCATGGTCAAGCACAAACTGCTCCTACTCTCTCACGTAAGGACTGGGTGGTAGGGATAGTACATGTCCACTACATCATGTCCAAGTCAACTAAGACTCAAAACTAAGGGCCTAATATCCATGAGATGAGTCTCTCTCTTACAACCATGTTAGTTATGAAGAGGATCCTCGACCATATGATCTTTTCAATGGTCAACCAAATAATAAGATCTAGCAATCATAAAACTTATAATAAAAGGTATCTCATCCCTCTTTACCCAATAAATTGGAAAAATACCCCAATCTTTTACAAATTCTAGAATCTCATTCATTCTCCAAATAAATTGAATAAATAGTCATTTATTCGGGGGGAAAATGAGAAGAAGCTTTATAAAATATTTGTATAAGCTAAGCCTAACTTTTTACCCACTTAGATTAAATTTATTCCTAATTGCTTGTTGAAAATATGTTATTAAATAACCCTTTAGGTAATACCCCAATGTCCTAACTCTCTATTCGTTCATAACTCATAATGATTATTTTAACCTAAGTTAGACCTAGATGATCCATGATGATGATATTGATAATGTAGATACATAAAATAATATTAATGTAGATCTTAGAAATGATGAATAATATGAAATAAGTGTAGACTCACTCAACATAATGTTTTTGATGAAATATTTTGATTTTACAATATTGAAACATGATCATTTTCAAATATGGTGACCATTTACACTTAGGATCATTAGAGGATCTAAAATTTTCTTAGAGTGACATATTGAATCGTACCCAAAATATTGATCATTCTGTACATATTTATATATTGAGGACCCTTCATCTAACCGTAACCTAAATTTCAAGATGTAGTCTTGATCTTAATATGAATATTAAAACAATGTATGCTTTGAACAATCTAGCGGTATTGTTGATTAAATTGTAAGTATTCTTTTCTTATGCTTTGGCAAAATATTTATTTTGTGTTACATTGTTCGCTACTAAGTAAGATTCCATATTTCAATATGAATATCATCCAAGAACCTAATGTGATACATCCATTTTTTTAAAGTTGATAATGATATTGGGTACAAATGATCTCCTCCTCTCATATTGTTATTGTCAGAGTGATGGAGATTGTAAGTTGATGACCTCCCCCTTCCATATTATTCTTGTTGGGTTGATGGCTCCAGGCAACATCCCCCTTCCACACATTCATTTTGTGGTGATGGATCCATATAACAATAAAAACATAATGGAAATACAAGTTAAGTTACATCTTATGCCATAATGAAGTATTTGAATTGAATACTATTATTTCTTGTATCAATCATGCAAAATATATTCCATATAAAATAGAATCGAATGTTTTCTTGGATTTCTAGGGCACCATTGCATTCACTATAACGAACTAAATATTTTGTTGATTTATGTAATGAAGAAAATAAAGACTATAAGGACCTTCTCAATATCTTCTATATTTTTTGAACTTAAATATGCTACACCAATTGCAATTTCACATGGACTATAATGAATAGGTGGGATGATGGCATTATTATCTAGTTTAAATTTATCATTCATAGGCTGCGTTTCATTGACAGGATATCATTGAGATAGGATGTTAGGAAAGCTAGGATGGGAAGGAATATTGGCCGGACAGGAATATAAATGCCTTTCATAGGTTTAGTTAAAATCATGGATAGAATAGCTACAATATTGCTTTCTTGAGGCCGACTTGTACACCAGGTTACTGAATGAGAAAAAGTTTCTAGTATTTTCTTGCATTACATTGTATCACGATAGTGTCTGTTAACCATAATTGGGAAGTGCCTCAAACTTCAGAGGGATTAGGAAACTGATTTCCAATGTGTCGTCTTCTTCAAGCCCATTGAGAAGGTCAACTATCGACCAACTACTATGGTGACAGTAGACTACTCGATGGATAAACAGGTAAGGTCACAAAATCATTGGAGGATGACCAAGAGTAAGAGTTCAATTTTTGTTCTTGGAATGGCGTTTAGTTTAATAAAGGAAGACGGGTTTGCTATAGCTAGGTGACAAATAGTTTGACTACCATGAGAAAAGGCTCTTCTTCACCATTTTTGTATAAAGCAGTGACCTGTGATCGTGAAAAATAGTTTGACCCGCAGGCGTGAGAAGATCCATGTGAAGTACAAACTAAAATTAACCATTACAAGAAGACAAGTGCATGGTGAAACTTTTTGATTCATAATCCATCGACGGCATTTGCAATTATAGGGGGGAGTGCCCCTTTTAATTATCCTTTATGTACTGGATGTGAAGCCGCCAGGATACACTGTATCCTATGCAACGGCTTAAACAAATGCCAAAATTGATTTCTCCATGATATTACATTCCTTCCCGGCTTCGTATCCGGTGTACCAAACGCGCCATATGTGTATGATAATGCAACTCGGGGATGGGAAAATTTCTCTCTTCAAAACTACCTACCAAGCTAGTGGGATTGAGAAATAACTGCCTATAGTAAGAAAAATTCGACACATGGTCATGTTACTACCCGCTCACCCACCCAGTTCTTAGGAGTAGCTATCAGCAACAATTAAAAAAAATAAAGGATGATAGAAGTCGAAGAGAGAGAAAATATTTGTGTCAATAACTTTCAATCTGGAGCGTATTTTTTGATGAAATTAATTGCATTAGAATCCTGGTAGAAAATACTTTCCAACGAGACTGGTGTTGACATATTCTGAAATAATGATAGTACGCGAGAAACATAGTACAATATATTAGGATACCATACACATGTACTTTTGAATGAAGAAGGATCAACAGTACTCGTGAGTACTGTACTTATGGATCCATAAGTATTGTATCCACTTGTTAATACTCAAGCACAAGTACAATACCTACCAAATTACAAAACCAAGCATAATCGTATAACTGATGTAGAATTATAAGTACAGTACCTACGGAATCGCATAACACCATTAGTCATCTGGACAATTTCTTTTACAAAATGTAGACATAAGTTGAGTACCCACTTGTTAATGACCTCAAAAGTACAATGCACATCAAATCAAGAATCACCTATAAAATGCAACCATAAGTATTGGAACCACTGTTGGTATGTATGCCCTGAGAGACAATCATGGGATGATTGGTGGGATACATTAAGATTGATTTGATAAACATCAAAGGCAAGCTTCCAATTCTTTCTGATTCAGTCATATGAGATAATGATAGAATAGATTGAATGTCTAGAGAATGACAGTACTCAATGACGTATGCTTTCAGGTTAAGGCCTGAACGATGAGATCATACAGATGCTAAGAGTTTGTATATTCTTATTATGTCCCTAGTCGGATGTCATTGTGGAAGGTAGATAGACAACAATGACACACAAGACTAGATTGTGGTGTTGGTTGATGACAGAATCTCATTAGTCATGATATGGAGATATCAAACCAAACACATAGGTACTTGTTAGAGAACAAGTGTACCGGACAAACTCACCGTGAGTTTGACACATGGAACCATGACATGGTAGTCACAGTCAGTTCTCACAGTGATGGTGGTGAGTGTGATTCTTTGACCTGAAATCACTACACTCAACACATGTCGTTGGGTACACTTTGACATCATCAAACGCAGTCCTGAAACATGGGTTGTTATCAAGGTGATGATTGGGTGGCTTTGACACATTGGGCTTTTGAGGGGTGAGTGATAGATATGGGATTTGTCCCTCCTTAGGGAGTTTGATATCCATGACCACTTGATGAGTAGGATTGAGATATGCATGTGTGCACATGTGTGAATCAGTATGCGATATTGATGTCATACATATCTCCTACAATCTACTATGAGATCAAGAAAGTGAATGAACATTGACAAGATGATTGTTCCATGCCTTGAGTTCATTCGAGATACCAGAGATAAAGGAATTATATATTCGCTGTAACACCATTCATGGATTGTAGGATTGAAAGTTGTTCGCCAACTTTCTATTTCACTTAGGTAGCACTGATGTGCGACTAGGCACCGCTCTTAGCTTGTGAAGTCATAAGTGTTATGGACTTTCACTGCCAATGTGAAATGGGCCTGTAGGGTCACACACATAGGATTTAACCTGGAAGAGGAGTTTATCCACAAACAATGATTAGATTGATTGCTAAAGGAGTTTAGTAGTTCAATTAAATGCTCAATCAATTAATAGCTCAATATCCTAGTGTTCAAGGTGTTGGACCGATTGATTAGAGTATCAGATTGATTGAAACTGCAATTGACAGATTCTGCGCAATCTGCACTCCCAACCGATCGGCTCATGTGATGAACCGATCGGCTCAGGTCGGTGAACCGATCGGCTCATGTGATGAACTGATCGGCTCAGGAAAGGTTGAGATGACCGATTCAAGGGTTGAACCGATCAGCTCAACTGGTCCAAACGAGATAGTTGGGAAAGTCAGGTTGGTGAGAAATTTATTTTCATTTCACTTGTCCAATTTGATTGGAACAAGGATTGGTATTTGGATCAATTCAAAACAAAAGAGGAAAAGGCAATCAAGAACTGATCTGGGGAGTGAACCGACCAGTTTAGACTTGAACCGATCGGCTCAACTTCCCCAACTGACCGGTTCAGGTGTGAACCGATTGGCTCACGTCCCCAACCGATCGGTTCATGCTTGAAACGATCGGTTCAGCAGGCGCAATTGGTTGTTTAGTGAAAATTCCAGACCCTTCTTCTCCTGCTTTAGTCCCGCATTGCCCGGGGTAGAGAACCCTGTCCCATGATCCTCCTATATATAGGGGTATTGGGGGCTTCTCAAGGATAAATCAGAACACCAGTTGCTCTGAAAAGTTGTCATTCTCTCTAGTTATGGTAACCAGGAGAACCCGAGAAAGTGCTACCCGATAAGGGAGGCACAACGAGGGAAAGACAATTGTAGAAAGGCAATTGGTTGTAGGAGAGTGTGTCGGTGACTAGTACGCTGACAGGAGGATATGACTCCTTCCGGTTCCTTGTACAACAATGTGATCGGAGTTCCAGGTGGTCCGTGTAGACTACTACAGAGGCGGGAGACTTCTGCCGCTCAGAGGAAAATTGTCAATCCCGATAGTCCCGGTGAGACTAGGAGCTGCACAGACACTGTCCAAGACTGGAGGTGAAGACCGTGCAAGCCACGAGGTAATGTCTCCGAGCAAGCCTTAGGATAAGGTACGCCTCTACAAACCATCCTTCCTACTGTATAGACGTTGACGTGATTCCTTTCTTCTGGGTTTGGGAGAAGAAAATTTTTGTTTCTGCTACCTTCTCTACCTCTCCTAAAACCCAACAGTGGTATCCGAGCCATGTCAACTGCTCTATACTTTAGGATTATCGATATGATTGATTTTGGTTTGTTGCCTTTATTTATTGCATACGATGCGAATAAAATTGGTTTTTTACATGTCCAATCCTAAATCCACAAATCACAATATACATATATGATATGTAATATGAATGCACTCGATACGCATCACCCTTAAATGAGTTTTGTGGTGGATGTATAGTTTGATAATGGCTAATAAACCCTGTATATGTGTGTGGTTGATTGTTGTTGCATGCATCTCGGTCTGTGCACTGATTCTCTATCTCTTATTCTTGATGTAACTCGAGATAACTCGATATTTCTTTCCTACCTTTGCTCCCCCCCAATGTAACTCAGGGTTTCCCAATTTAAATATAAATAGGATATATTTTATTTCCTATTATTCGAAGAACAGCGGACAACCTGACGACAATTGAGATGATCGGTTCAAGGCGTGAACCGATCAATTGGCGTTCTACACAATCGGTTCGCAGAGCGAGATGAGTGGGTGGCGGCCATGAGGAGATGCATGATGACCAGTGAACCGATCGGTTGGAGTAGACAATCGATTGGCTGGTGACACCCAAATGACCGGCCTGATGGCGAGCCGATCAATCATGGAGATGAGTGATCAAACCTAGTAAAGGCAAAGCACATAGTTCATCTTGTACAGGTTGCATGTGATGTAGACCTAGATGACTGTGATTCCTCTTGGCTTGAGGAATCACATTAGGATGTCCATAATCATCGCTTTTATCGTTTTTCATGTTTTCCGTGGGATATAGCATGTATATGATACATACTATGTATTGTGGTGATTGGATATGTATATGTACCTATAAAACCAAGTCTCTCATTAAAATATTAAAGTTTTAGATGCCTTCCAAATGGAACATATGTGAAAATCTTGAACGGCCAAGTGTGGGCACACCCTAGCATGGTGCACCATCTATCTCATGGAAGCGTGAAGGAAGGATACGTGGGTCTGCCCTAGTAGGGTGCATATTCATCGTGTTGGCTTTGGGTCAGACTTAACAGGTGACCTATATAGGATCTAGCACCTTGAGGCTTGGATGTGATCATGGCAAGGAGTTGCATATGCCATCTTTCAAGAGTTGCATATGATGCAATTGGCAAAAGTTTCCTACCTAGAAGATCTAAGTTGTGGGTGACAGCCCTAGCTGGTCCATGACTCATAGGATTTTAGGATCTTGATCCACTTGAAGATTGTACGATGTAATCTTCCGAATTGATGGTGAGTCCTATCAATTTGAACAAAGAATAGTGGGAGCAATAATTAATTAAAGTCCTAATTATATCGTCAACCTTTCAAATCAATCAAATAAGTCAAAATTAAGTTTTGGACTAAATTGCATATATTTCCTTTTGTAGTACAAATGACAACAAACATAAATCATTTTTCGTTGTAATCGGTCCTTGAAAAGGACACGCTAAATGGGACTAACTTCCACGACTAGTTTAGGACATTGAGAATTGTTCTCACTCAAGAGAGAAAGCTCTATGTCCTGGATACTCTAGTTCCAGAGGAACCTGCTCCTACCGCACCAAAGGTAGAAAGGGATGCTTATAAGAAGCATTTTGAAGATGACATTGATGCAAAGTGCTTGATATTGTTCTCCATGAACCACGAGTTGCAGAGACAACATGAGAACATGGGTGCCATTGAAATGATTCAGCATCTCAAGAACATGTATGAAGATCAAGCACGGAAAGAGAGACATGTTGTCTCTAGGGAGTTGTTCAAGTGTGTCATGACAGAATGAGATCCAGTTGGTCCTCACATGATCAAAATGATTGGGTATGTGGAGAACCTGACAAGACTGGGATTTCCCCTGAGCTAAGAGTTGGCTACTTACGTGATACTGCAATCATTGCCAGAATCATACAGTCAGTTTGTGATGAACTACAACATGAACAATTTGACAAGTCGTTGACAGAGTTGTTGGGCAAGTTGAGGATAGCTGAGGCACAGATGAAGAAGGACAAGCCTAAGTCTGTGATGATGATCAGCAACAATAGAGGCAAGTCCAAGTGCAAGGGCAAATGCAAGGCTAATAAAGGTTTTGATGCTAACCAGCAGCCCAAGTCGTCTTCAACTCTTAAGGCCAAGGGAGGCGTGACCAAGAGAGGCAATTGCCACCATTGTCAAAAGCCAGGACATTGGAAAAGGAATTTTCCACTCTATCTGGAAGAACTAAAGAAGAAAGAAGCGATAGACGTCTCCACCTGAAGGTGTCATGAAATAAACTTGTAACACTTTTTGAGGTATATGATACCAAGATATAAAGTGTAAAGCACCCAATAAATGGAGCAAATGTTTCCGCCATAGATAGGAGTAATTTAGTTTATTTTCAGCCTTAAAGGCATGTAATAGAGTTATGAACTTCTATTTCGTATTTTCCAATAGATAGAAACACATTATTTTTGCATATTGTATGAAAATAATGGCAATTAATAAAGTTGATGTTTCCTTATGGAAATTCCTTCTTTATCTTGTGTTACTTGGTATGCATAAGATAAAATGATACCTAAAAGGTATAGATAACTCAAACAATGAGAAACTCATTTCTAGTTTCCATATGATGGATAAATCTAGACTCTTTTGGTTAGAGAACCAGTAAGAGACATGAATCTCTTAGACATGATCAATCAATCTTCACTAGTAGTAGTGGGAGAATGCTTATCCTACTAGGTATAATACATGTGATGTATTTACATAGCTATTAGAGTAAATGCTAGTACTTCAAATAGTGTTTATAGAAATACCAATATGAATATTTTGAAGTGTTCAAGAATATCATAGATGAAGTACGAATTTGGTAAAGTGTCAATTCTTGATGAGGTCAATGAATGAAATACTTAAGCCAAACGTTTGAGAACCTTGTGAGTGATTATGATAGTGTATCATAGTCAGCTCGTGATTAAGGAATGGTGATGTCTAAATCAACGAGTCATACTCTAAGGAGTTAGAGGATGATTATCAAATAACTAATTTCTTCTTAAATAAAGAATATCCCACACTAATAAAGAACATTAAGAATCACAAGGAGTTGTAAGTTCTTATATCCTTGACAGATACACCTCGATTATCTATGTGATGAGTTGGTTATGTGATGAATCAACTATCTAGATGAATATGAGGAACCATATTTTGAGTTATGGTTTATGACCATTACATCCTAAATAACTTCCATGTGAACCATAAGGTATGAAATTGATGGTAGCACCCATTGGGATGAAACCCATAAGTGCAAATGATTCTTATGTGTTTAGACACATGGATAACATTTTGAGAAGGATGATGCTTGTTTATTGAAAATTAATGACTAAGACATTTGACATATGGATACTAAAACCGCATTCCTATAAGGAATAAAACAAGGATGTGTACATGACAGAACCTATAAGGTTTATGAATCTATTAATGCAAATGAAGTCTATAAGTTACAATGGACTAATCAATGTGATTGATTGAGTACAAGCAACTCAGAACTGTGATCTTTACTTTGATGATATAGTCAAAGGGTTTGACTGATATGACAAAGATAAAGAAGGGATCTATGATTTAGTTGGAGCGTATTTGCATTCCACATGTGGATGTGAAATGGAAATGTTCTAGAATGGAAATCCAAAGTGGAAATTATATTTAAGGAAGATAGAGACATTTCCTATGTGATAGGAATAGAGATCTAAAGTGATAGTTCTCGAAAGCCTCTTGAACTAAAAAGAGAGAGCATACATTGGCAATCTATATTGAAGGGTTCAGTGTGCACAGATTCAATGGGAGAAAATTTGTCCATGTTACATGGAGTTAGTATCCCAAGGCCAAGTGTCCAATTCTTATGAAGAATGGGAACACTAATAATAGATATGGATCTATTATGTAATCATCCCATTATCTTGCATGTATAGGACATAGCAAGAATAAAATGCATTCATCATCTTGTATGTAGGACATTACAATATGATGTGCTCATCCTGATAACTCGTATGTGGGACAAGATGAGTGGATGTTTGTCTAGTTCTAGTAAGGGTTACTGGGATACCATAAGAACTTGATAAGTACTTGAGAAGTACTAGTTCAATGAAAATAAGGAAGGGTTCACTGTAAAGAGTTACATTGATGTGAACTTCCAAAAATGATAGAAAATTAATCACAATATATATATATATATATATATATATATATATATATATAAAAGAATGTTTGTTGATAAATGGAAACATTCCAATAAAAACATTTAAAGGGAAAAGTTGAGTATCTGTGCGTTAGAGAACATTAGTGGATACTATATGGATCTGAACGTTCATGAGATGAACTTATAGATATTCCGGTCATTGATGACAAATAAGGAGTGCTTGGTCATGCAATGTGAATAAAGGTTAGCAAAGGAATACTAGATTGCATATTACAGAAACTCCATCTCATACGTGTGACGTATAGAGAAGAGATGAGAGACATGTACTTAATACCAACTGTAACGACCCCGCCTCCCGGTAACCCCCAATTAAGGGAGACTGAAAGGTCAGAGCCGTTAACCAATAACCTGGATCAAAGGTTTGACAAATAATCAATAATAATTATGAAATTCTACTAACTAAACTGTAATTTGGTAGAAAATTAAAACTTTGCTTACCTTTGAAGACTTTGGAAATCTATCTATCCAGAGCTTGAATTATTCTATCTAAATCCTACTTGCACTTTACTTCTTATTTTCATAATGTGTCACTTTACTGTTTGTTCATTTCAGGGTTGTACCTGAAACGCTGACAAACAAAACGTCTGTCAGCATATCAAAATATACTAGTATGTGGGGACAACCAAAAGTTTGCAGATATGTATAACAATTCAATTATCACAATCAAGTTAACTAACAAGTCAATATATGCTTTTTAGTATGACATTCTCCACCTCTTTTGCCCTAACCCTGGCATACCCACCTTAGGGTTTCTTTTACCAATGATTTAAGGACACTTTCTCAATCTCGAGCTTGGTGCCTAGGGTCACCACTCATGATGCCCTCTAGTCATGCAATATCATAGGCCACCTTCTCATTCCTGAGCATTGTGCCTGGGGTCACCACTTAGGGTGCCCATTGATCTACCCATCTAGGCCTGACCTTTGGCATCATCCATCAGGGCGGCATGTAGGTGCGACAATACATACTTCTATTATTAATGTGATAATCATAGTGACTTTATGATTTGCAAGTATGAACATCCAAACTGATAATTTGCATTCAATGTGATTAACCACCCGGAAAATCCTCGAGAAACTAAGCCGGTTATTCATAATTAACCACATACCTAGCAAGTTCTCTTGAGTGCAGAATTAATCCAAACAATCAAGTAATCCAGAGTAAATCAAGAAAGCACAATTCAATCCTGAAATATTCATCCAATATTTTCTATCATGGACCATGCTATACAAATCTAATAGGCCTAATCATCCTAGGGTTACTAGCAACTTTTCAGGGTTTTGACCATAATTAGGGTTTCACTTCATTTTTACCACTTTTACTTTATTTTTATAAAAATATCCATCAAACCCTAATTGTCTCAGTTTGTTTCCCATTAAGATCTTAAGATCAGATTTGGATCACAAAAAACCCTAATTTTCAGATTATTATATCCTTTCTTCCCTTTTTCCCTCACATAGGGTTTCTAAGGGTTTTAATCAACATATTAGGTTTAAAACCATAATCCTTCCAATTCCATCATCAAAAAAGATTAAAAACCATCTTAATCATTAATCAAGTAAACCATCCTGGAAATAATCCATTTGCAATACTAAATCTATCCTTCATTAATTATTAAGGTTTCTATACACAAATTAATACATTTTCCATCAAAATTATATACTTTTGCAAAAAGATATTGATTTAGGTTCCAAAACTATTTTAACATATCCCTGGTATTGTTATGATCAATTTTCATGTATTAAGTTCGTTAATCTGAGGTTCCTAGTAATCTCCATGAATTTTGCAAGAAAAAGCATGACATTGAATTATCTGTTAATTTTAGAAATTTGTTGGTCGTCTGATCGGTGGTCCCATGGACCACACGATATCCAAGGGTCCACAGAGACGTGCCTATCTTTGCGATTAAAAAGAAGTCAAAGACAGAAAGGCCCTTTCCTACCTTCACAGCCATCGGGGGCAAGGAGGTCATTCCCCCCCCCCTTCACTTCTTCTTCTTCCTCACGCTTTCCCTGTTTGCGGCCCAGCTTGCTCGATGGTCAACCGCTAGGTTGACTCTGAGGTTCTGACCACCTACATGCATGCTGATCATTCAGGGAGCTTCGCCTCCATCTATCGAATTCAACCATGGCCTCAATTACTTACCAAAAACCTGCTATGACCACCTCCTACCCGTTGGACTCTGGTGAGATCCTTGGAGAAGAAGGAGGTGAGGGTCAGGGTAAATAATCGAATTGAGGGCTTGAAAACGATCCTCTTGGTCTGCCGCAAAGCTTAGGGTAGCGATAAAGCATGCTGGTACCCCCTCTCATCTTCCCCTATATATAGGGTCATCCGAGTAGTCCTATGTTTTGGGGAATTCTACTCTTGTCGACGAACCCCCGCCCAAAAAGGGTTGGATGGCTTCGAAATAGCCTCCTGAAGCTAAATGATCTCTCCTCGCTCCAAGATCTCCTCTCCTTTTCGAGAAATTCATCAAACACAGATCTCACAGGTGGACTATGTGCAAGCAAGTCCCTACGAGACTGGGATTCACTCCCAGCCATAGGATCACCGATCCACGATCACTCTTAACCTGAAAATCGGGATTTAATCCCAGATAAAACGTGACATTAATATTTTCCTCTACACTTTAGGAAAACTTCCAAAAATTGTATCTCCCAAACCGCTTACACGTTTCATCCCAAATTTTGAGGGAAGCTTAATAATAAGTTAATATTTTATTTTGCTGAATTTGGATCCATTATCTAAGTTGCAAGTTATTACTCAATTATGTATATTTCTCATCTATTTTCTCTTTCCTTTACCTTTAAATTATTATTCTGAGTTCCTTGTACCTCAAGGAACTTTAATGGCTCGAAATCCCATCTTGGGAATATCCTTTAGCCTTTTATTTATCTTTTATCCATTTTCTTATTATCTTACTTATTGCCTTTTTCTTTTTAATGATTTCTCTTTATCTCTCTTCTATTATCCTTATGGGAGTTCCTTTTAACATTAGCAATCCTTGGGATATCAAATTCCACCAAGGATAACACAATTAAACTCATTTCTACTTATTTCCATATTTTCTCTTTTTTTTCAATTTCTTTCTTGATAAGGAAATATTTATTTGATCTTTTCTTTTCTTATTGCATTCTCTATGCAACTTTGGACTCCTTGGAACCCAAGGAACCCAAGAGGCACGAAATCCACCTTTGGATTATTATTTTTCCTTCTAGAGGTTTCCACACCTTTCTTATCTCAAATTCTCAATTATTCATTAATTAATTGAATTTCTTTGTTATTGGGCCCAATAGCCAATAAAGCCCACAACACAATCATCACAGCTATTGTAAACAAAATTACATCATTATTTGTCCAAATATCTCCAATATGAGATATTAAATGAACCCAAAATTGGGGTTGTAACATCCTTCCCCTCTTATAGGAATTATGCCCTCAAAATTCCACCAAGCAAACAAACAATTCAGGATAAGCCTTTCATATGTCCATCATGGCTCCAATGTGGCCTTACCCCTTTCCATGGTGCTTCCCAAGAAACTTTATCATCTCATATTCTTCCATCTGAGTTCTTTCGTACCTTGGTATATCGTACCATCATAGGTGACTCAGGACATTTCAGCCTCTCATAAAGCTGAATAGGTTCAGGGCTCAGCACATGGCGTGGGTACCTCACATAGTGCTCTAGACCAGACATATGGAACTCATCACACATTAATTATCTTAAGGGGAAAGGTATAACATAACCTTCTCCACCAATCCATCTCAAATGGACCCATATATCGGGGACTCGGCTTTCTCAACTGTAGCTTAGAGGGGTCAGATTTTCACATCACATGCTCTCCCATAGTGAACTGCATGTCAGTCTGCTTTGCATCAGCTCACGATTCATGTCACCACTGGCCTCTCGCTCAGCCATTGCATGATCAAAGCGACTTCATCTGAACACACTGTGGTTCTTTTCTGACCTTCGCAAGGCCTCCTTCACCAACATCATCTTAATGAAGTGGTGACCGACACAACCTCCTTCTAGAACTTATTTCATCCCGATAAAGGCTATGGTGGTTACCATCACATCTTACAAAGGACAATATATGTCTCTATATATCACCTTGAATGAGCACACATGCTCTCATTAGACCCTCTAGTCTAGATCATACTAACCATTAGCTAGGGGTGATAAACTATTCTATCACCGAGTTCTTCATGTATCTACTTCCACCTCATGGAAGTGAATATTTAGGTCATACTCAAAAACTTTCCATCATGGTGTAGTTGAACCATCTCTCTCTTATAAGTAGTTCAACCAGATCTATCTTGTGATAGTACTCCTTCATTCTCATGTCATCTAGGTAAGGCGATCTACCATAACCCATATTGCATCTTGACCTTCCTTGGTCTAGGGGAGACTCACAACATCCATAGTGATGAACTCCCATTCCCTCTCAGGAACTCTTTATACTTTATATCCTTGCACTGGGTTACTGGTGTTCGTCCTTCACCTCCGGGCTTGCATGGCAACATGCTACATGTATCAGGCATCCAAAGTACTACCATCACTTACTATCTTCGTAGTACCATGGTGTATGATGAACTTAAAATCATGATCTCCTATATGTCAGGATTCTTCAAGGTTGATTCATTAGAAACCCTAAACCACTATCATCAGGGTTTTATTACCTTCCTATCCAAGGAAGTGCATCTGAAGTTCTATCACTATCCTTTTGCTATATCAAGGACTAAACTGGCTAACCAAACAACCATTTACTTGTTCATCATATCTTGTTACATCCGAGTGTTAGCCAAAACACATCTTCTTTCCAAACTTAGGGTTAGTCGAACAACCTCAACTTCTTCTAGCCTCTAGCTAAACTAGGCAACCATATCTTAACCAGAGCATTCATTACTACTTCTTATCCTTCGGTGTTAGGTAATGTTGAATACATACACCTCCATGTATTCCACTTATTATCTCATCTCAGCTCTAAGTTTATCTTCATCGAGTAAACTTTGAGCTCATCCTATTGGGTTTTGAATTCAACCTTGTATGACTCGTAGCTCATGATAAAAACATCCTCATAAGATGACTACATTATTCCTTTTATTTTTTTCCAACCATCCATGTATCATTCACTCCACCAAGGTATGTTATCATCTATGTCCTCATACCTCATAGCAACGTTCCAACTCACATCATATTTTATCCTTGGTGTATGGCATGCGAATTGTCCCATCTCTCCCTCCCATAACAAGAGGAAATAAGCATTTGGTGGCCGTCCAAACACAAAGTTCTTCCTATTCCAAGAGTAGAGATGATACATCCCACATTGTCAGTACACCTTCAACTCTATGTTGAAACGTGCAACTTATGTCTCCACTTCACAATCATCTTGATATCAAAGATTACTTCCATGGAAAACTGATCTGAAACCTGCTTGGGTCACCACACAATCCTTGGTCATCTCCTCTAGGTCTATAGGGTGCCGGCACTTTTGGGGTCATCCCTCTTCCCTTATGCATCCAGAGAGTGTCCTACTCATCTGCCCTTTGGGTCCCATGAGTTCATGAAGGTGATCAATCTCCTAACCCATGGCTCTCGGACAATGATAGTTGTTACCTCTCGACCCTATGGTCATGTGCAACTAGGGAATTAGGAAACTCCTGCTTCCATCAGTCTTATCCCTACCTGACCCTAGGATAGACTTAGGATTCTAACATAGAACATATCTAACTTAGAACCTTACCCAAGCCTTTCTCATCTCACTCTCTGTATTCATGGGTTGTCTTTCATCCTTTCACAGGGGTCATGGCGACCTACCTACCTTGGTCAGGCCCCATACCGGCTACCTTCATGGTAACACATCCACATGCACGTAGAGATGGCATTCTATGGGTCTGCAGGTTCATTCTCGTGCCATGTACTTTTCACTTAGCTTCTCAAGATCCTATGAAACCTCTTTAGGTTACCTCAAAACCAACAAAACTAGTAAACACCCTACCAAAGAGTCCCTCTCCCAGTGTGGGAGGAAACTACACCTTGATAACAAAGGTCACAAGCGTCCTTATGTTTAGGGTCTGCATCCTCATGAGCATGCCTAACCCAGCAGCTACTAGGGCACAAGAAGACCACCTATTAAACCATGCTAGGTCATACTTGTTCTCTTTCCTCAACATTAGATCAACTTTGTCGTGAGGGGTTCATCAAACATACCATTAACTTAAGGGATTTCCTTTACCTCTACACATGAGGAGTACCATGCTTGAAACTATAGAGACTCAAATCTCATCATGAGCATCGGATACACTACTTCCCCTCTTAGGCCTAGGAACCCTAGGTTCTCCTTTGGATATCCAACTGCATGCTCAATCTCTTAACTACAAATGAAGCACGTCTAAGGTATGTCATGTACTCCCATGATCCTTTTATATGAGCAATACCTCAGAGTTGAGTCCTCCTCAAGGACATCCAACTAGGTATAAAACCTCACAACTAGTTACTTAAACCTCCTCAGGGTCAAAGGCAGTCTTTGTCTCATCTCAGTAGGTAAACTCCTATACCATAGGCACATATGTTCCAGAAGCATCATCCTCTCTTTAGGGTTTGGTTCCATTAAAGGACACCAAGATATCATCAACCTCCAGGGATCAAGCACGAAGAAACCACTATCATCCACTTAGGTCGCATCATCCTCGACTCCCCATTGTTCCTCATGTCTTGGAATCTAACTTTCCAAACTTTTTGCTTGGGTCCTGCTTTCTCTCTCCAAAGCTAACTCCACATCCAGCCTTACAACTAGACGTCCTCTCTCCATGAAGGTTTGAGCCCACAAGCATACCCTTAGGTGAGGGAAGCCTATGCTCGAACTTATGTTTGCTCAAGATTATCCATAGCCCCTTATGCTTATCTCATAAGACATCCATCCTGTCCTTGTGGTCTTAGTTTTAACTTACTACTCGTACTACTGATGTATTCTGGGTGCAAGCTATATCCTACTTGCAACAACCCATAAAGTTTCTAGAGGTTCTTCTCTAACCTCATCCATGAAGGAGCTATCCTTTGCTCAAACCTGCACAACTCTTCCCAGGGTTGGGTTGCCAAAGGTACTTGGTCATCAACTTCTCATGGCTCATATGGCATCCAAGGCATGTCTATCCAAACACTCAGTCAACCATCTCTCTCTCTCTAACCTCCACTTAAGGTTAGGGTTAACATCATCCTCAGAGGATGTGTTAGGTCTCTACTTTTAATGGAGGTCTCTACCTCCAAAACTAACTCTCTCTACTCATACTCCTGACAAGGAGGTCTATCCTCAGGTCTCTCGTAAGGGCAATGACAACTCGTGTCATACAAACTAATCATGTATCTATTCTTTAGTTTGTGCTTAATCTATTAAGCTTATGTCCATGACATCTTATTTACATGCTTTTCATTAATTTGGTGGATGATTCCTTAGACCTTATTAACCTTACCCATACCTTAAGAGGGTGAGGAGAAGAGAGGAAACCCTAATCCTTAAGGTCCTTAATAGAATTTGATTTGAAATGGGATGGACAAGATGAGAGAGTCCTAAAGGTACCTTATTTCGAGTCATATCCTAAGACATTGACCAGGCAGTCACACAATCTCGGAGTCCTCGTATTTTGACTAGCGATGCGGAGGAAAATATTTCCAACCCCCGGACATGATCCTTTTCTAGACACCTCAGTCTTTCAGACAATCCTATAATAACTCCCTCGGTTCTATGGAATTTTTAAAATTTAATAATTATTAAAGATTAAATGAGGAACCTATGCTCTGATACCAATTGTAATGACCCCGCCTCCCGATAACCCCCAATTAAGGGAGACTGAAAGGTTAGAGCCATTAATCAATAACTTAGATCAAAGGTTCAACAAATAAGCAATAATAATTATGAAATTGTACAAACTAAACTATAATTTGGTAGAAAATTAAAAATTTGCTTACGTTTGAAGACTTTGGAAATCTATCAATCCAGAGCTTGAATTATTCTATCTAAATCCTCCTTGCGCTTTACTTCTTATTTTCACAATGTGTCACTTTACTGTTTGTTCATTTCAGGGTTGTACCTAAAATGTTGACAAACAAAACGTCGGTCAGCATATCAAAATATATAGGTATGTGGGGACAACCAAAAGTTTGCACATGTGTACAACAATCTAATTATCACAATCAAGTTAATTAACAAGTCAATTTATGATTTTTAGTATGACATTCTCCACCGCTTTTTCCCTAACCCTGGCATACCCACTTTAGGGTTTTTTTTACCAATGACTTAAGGCCACCTTCTCAATCCCGAGCTTGGTTCCTGGGGCCACCACTCATGGTGCCCTCTAGTCATGAAATATCATAGGCCACCTTCTCATTCCTGAGCTTGGTGCCTGGGGTCACCACTCAGAGTGCCCATTGATCTACAAATCTAGGCCTGACCTTTGGCATCATCCATCAGGATGGCATGTAGGTGCGACAATACATACTTCTATTATTAATGTGATAATCATAGTGACTTTATGATTTGCAAGTATGAACATCCAAATTGATAATTTCGATTCAATGCGATTAACCAGCCAGAAAATCCTCGGGAAACTAAGCCGGTTATTCATCATTAACGACATACCTAGCAAGCTGTCTTGAGTGCAGAATTAATCCAAACAATCAAGTAATCCAGAGTAAATCAAGAAATCACAATTCAATCCTGAAATATTCATCCAATATTTTCTATCATGGATCATCATATACAAATCTAATAGGCCTAATCGTCCTAGGGTTACTAGCCCCTTTTCAGGGTTTTGACCATAATTAGGGTTTCACTTCCTTTTTACCACTTTTACTTTATTTTTATCAAAATATCCATCAAACCCTAATTATCTCAGTTTGTTTCCCATTAAGATCAGATTTGGATCACAAAAAACCCTAATTTTCATATTAGTATATCCTTTCTTCCGTTTTTCCCTCACTTAGGGTTTCTATGGGTTTTAATCAACATATTAGGTTTAAAACCCTAATCCTTGCAATTCCATCATCAAAAAATATTAAAAACCATCTTAATCATTAATCAAGTTAGCCACGCTCAAAATAATCCATTTGCAATACTAAATCTATCCTTGATTAATTATTAAGATTTCTATCCACAAATTAATACTTTTTCCATCAAAATTATACACTTTTGCAAAAAGATACTAATTTAGGTTCCCAAACTAGTTTTAACATATCCGTCGTATTTTTATGATCAATTTTCATGTATTAAGTTCATTAATCCGAGGTTCCTAGCAATCTCCATGACTTTTGGAAGAAAAAGCATGACCTTGGATTATATGTTAATTTTAGAAATTCGTTGGCCGTCTGATCGGTGGTCCCATGGACCACACGATATCCAAGGGTCCACAGAGAGTCTCCTATCTTTGCGATTAAAAAGAAGTCAAAGACAGAAAGGACATTTCCTACCTTCACAGCCATCGGGGGCAAGGAGGTCATTCCCCCCCTTCACTTCTTCTTCCTCGCGCTTTCCCTGTTTGCGGCCCAACTTACTCGGCAGTCAACTACTAGGTTGACTCTGAGGTTTCGACCACCTCCGTGTGTGATGATCATCCAGGGAGATTCGCCTCCATCTGTCGAATTCAACCACGGTCTCAATTGCTTACCACAAACCTATTGTGACCACCTCCTACCCGTTGGACTCTGGCGAGGTCCTTGGAGAAGCTGGAGGTGAGGGTCTGGGTAGATGATCTAATTGAGGGCTAGAAAATGATCCTCTCTATCTACCGCAAAGCTTAGGGTAGCGATAAATCATGCGGTTACCCCCTCACATCTTCCCGTATATATAGGGTCATCCGAGTAGTCATGTGTTTTGGGGACTTCTACTCTTGTCGACGAACCCCCACACAAAATGGGTTGGATGGCTTCAGAATAGCCTCCTGAAGCTAAAGGATCTCTCCTTGCTCCAAGATCTCCTCTCCTTTTTGAGAAATTCATCAAACACAGATCTCGCAGGTGGACTCTGCACAAGCAAGTCCCCACGAGACTGGGATTCACTCCCAACCGTAGGATCACCGATCCACGGTCACTCTTAACCCGAAAATTGGGATTTAATCCCAGATAAAACGTGACATTAATATTTTTGTCTACACTTTAGGAAATCTTCCAAAAATCGTATCTCCCAAACCGCTTACACGTTTGATCCCAAATTTTGAGGGAAGCTTAATAATAACTTAATCTTTCATTAAGCCAAATTTGGATCCACTATCTAAAGAAATCGGATCCCTTTCTTTAGTTGAAAGTTATTACTCAATTATGTATATTTCTCATCTATTTTCTCTTTCCTTTGCCTTTAAATTATTATTCTGAGTTCCTTGTACCTCAAGGAACCTTAATGGCTCGAAATCCCATCTTGGGAATATCCCTTAGACTTTTATTTATCTTTTATCCATTTTCTTATTATCTTACTTATTTCCTTATTATTCTTAATGATTTCTCTTTATCTCTCTTCTATTTTCCTTATGGGAGTTCCTTTTAACATTAGGAATCCTTGGGATACGAAATTCCACTTATTTCCATATTTTCTCTCTTTTTTTTCAATTTCTTTCTTGATAAGGAAATATTTATTTGATCTTTTCTTTTCTTATTGCATTCTCTATGCAACTTTGGACTCCTTGGAACCCAAAGAACCCAAGAGGCACGAAATCCACCTTTAGATTATTATTTTTTCTTCTAGTGGTTTCCACACCTTTCTTATCTAAAATTATTTATTATTCATTAATTAATTGAATTTCCTTGTTATTGGGCCCAATAGCCAATAAAGCCCACAACACAATCATCAAGGCTATTGTAAACGAAATTCCATCATTATTTGTCCAAATATCTCCAATATGAGATATTAAATGAACCCAAAATTGGGGTTGTAACACCAACTTTGGCAAGGTGTTGCCATAACTCATTATGTTAGCACTAGAGTACAGTAACATGTGGGACATGTTTGAAGATCACTATGAATATGATTCAAGGGTGATTGGATCACAGTGCAAGTGGGAGTCTATTGGTGTGTATGCCCTGAGAGACAATTGTGGGATGATTTGTGGGATACATTAAGATTGATTTGATAAACATCAAAGGCAAGCTTCCAATTCTTTCTGGTTCAGTCATATGAGATAATGATAGAACATATTGAATGTCTAGAGAATGACAATACTCAATGACATATGCTTTCAGGTTAAGGACCTGAACGATGAGATCATACGGATGCTAAGAGTTTGTACATTCTTATTATGTCCCTGGTCAGATGTCATTGTGGAAGGTAGATAGAAAACAATGACACACAATACGAGATTGTGGTGTTGGTTGATGATAGAATCTCGTTAGTCGTGATATGGAGATATCAAACCAAACACATAGGTACTTGTTAGAGAACAAATGTACCAGACAGACCCACCATGAGTTTGACACATGGAACCATGACATGGTAGTCGCAGTAAGTTCTCATAGCGATGGTGGTGAGTGTGATTCTTTGACCTGAAATCACTACACTCAACACATGTCGTTGGGTACACTTTGACATCATCAAACACAGTCTTGAAACATGGGTTGTTATAAAGGTGATGATTGGGTGGCTTTGACACATGGGGATTTTGAGGGGTGAGTGATAGATATGGGATTTTTCCCTATTGAGGGAGTTTGATATCCATGGCCACTTGATGAGTAGGATTGAGATAGGCATGCACACGCATGTGTGAATCAGTATGCAATAGTAATGTCATACATATCTCCTCCAATCTACTTTGAGATCAAAACAGTGAATGAACGTTGACAGGATGATTGTTCCATGCCTTGAGTTCATACGGGATACCAGAGACAAAGGAATTATACATTCGTTGTAACACCATTCACAGATTGTAGGATTGAAATTTGTTCTCCAACTTTCTGGTTTCACTTGGGTAGCACTAATGTGCGACTAGGCATCGCTCTTTGCTTGTGAAGTCATAAATGTTATGGACTTTCACTACCAACGTGAAATGGGCCTGTAGGGTCACACACATAGGATTTAACCTGGAAGAGGAGATGTTTAGATTGATTGTTAAAGGAGTTTAGTAGTTCAATTAAACACTCAATCAATTGATAGCTCAGTATCATAGCGTTCAAGGTGTTGTACCGATTGATTGGAGTATCGGATTGATTGAAACTACAATTGACTGATTATGTGTAGTCTACACTCCCAACTAATCGGATCATGTGATGAACCAATCAGCTCAGATTGGTGAATTGATCAGCTCATGTGATGAACCGATCGGCTCAGGACAAGTTGAGATGACCGGTTCAAGGTTTGAACCGATCGGCTCAACTGGTCCAAATGAGCGAGTTGGGAAGGTCAGGTTGATGAGAAATTTCTTTTCATTTCACTTGTCCAATTTGATTGGAACAAGGATTGGTATTTGTATCAATTCAAAATAAAAGAGGAAAAGTCAATCGGGAACTGATATGGGGAGTGAACTGACTGGTTCAAACTTGAACTGATCGACTCAACTGCCCTAACCGACCAGTTCAGGTGTGAACCAATCGGCTCAGGTCCCAAACTGATCGGTTCATGCTTAAAACGATCGGTTCAGCTGGTGCAATTGGTTGTTTTGTGGAAATTCCAGACCCTTCTACTCCTGCTTTAGTCTCGAATTTCCTGGGGTAGAGAACCCTGTCCCATGACCCTCCAATATATATAGTGGTGTTGGGGGTTTCTCAAGGACAACTCAGAACACCAGTAGCTCTATAAAGTTGTCGTTCTCTCTGGTTGTGGTAACCAGGAGAACCCGAACAAGTGCTACTCGACAAGGGAGGCACAGTGAGGGAAAGACAACTATAGAAAGGTAACTAGTTGCAGGAGAGTGTGTTGGTGACTAGTACGCTAACTGGAGGGTATGACTCCTTCTGGTGCCTTATGCAACAAGGAGATCAGAGTTCCAGGTGGTCTGTGTGGACTACTACAGAGGCAGGAGACTTCTGCCGCTCAGAGGACAGTTGTCAATCCCGACAGTCCCGATGAGACCAGGAGCTGCACAGACACTATCCAAAACTAGAGGTGAAGACCGCGCAATCCGCGAGGTAACGTCGCCGAGCAAGCCTCAAGACAAGGTACGCCTCTACAAACCATCCTTCCTACTGTATAGACATTGACATGATTCCTTTATTCTGGGTTTGGGAGAAGAAATTTTTTGTTTATGCTGCCTTCTCTGGCTCCACTAAAACCCAACACCCACTTGTTAATTTCAACTCAGTTACTAACGCATAAGTATAGTACCTAACAAATTATAAATCAAGCATAATTGAATAACTGGTCTAGAAGTATAAGTACAGTACCTATGAATTGCCATAGCAACATTTGTCATCTGGACATTTTTTTTTCACAAAATGCAGACATAATTTGAGTACCCACTTGTTAATGATCTCTAAAGTACAATGCACATCAGATCAAGAATCAGCTATACAATGCAACCACAAGTACTATACCTACTTGTTAATTTCAACTCATTTACTCAAGCATAAGTACAGTACCTAACAAATTATAAAATCAATCATAATTGTATAAGTAGTCTAGAAGTAATATATCTTAATATATACAATATTCTGTTTTGGGGTACAATACATGTGTCATGAGGTACGGTACGTCAGCAAGTAAACTTCCATACAATACCTCTAGAATGGAAGTAGTACATATCAATATCTAAAAGTATCCCAAAATGTGAATAATATACTAACAATATACGTAATGTATCCTAAAATACAGAAATACTAGTATTTTGTTGTACGATACCCTTATTTTGAAGTTTTTTACTTTTGATACTTCTCTCGTCTACTTTTATACTTCTCTAATATTAAATTTTTCTCCAAAGTATGCCAATATTGGTCTTTTTAGAAATTATTTGTTTGTGATGAATCTACTGCTTTTTATTTCATTCAAAAATACATTGTAGATCAAAAGTTATGCATAAAATATGTTTCTCTCTCTTCGTTTCTGCTTTTTCTACTTTCTCTTCCACATCAGCAACCAACAATTCCCAAGAATCAGGTGGGAGCCTAGGGGTGAGGATGGGTGCCTGTAGCACTGCTCAATAGTAAGAAGAGTGTCAAACCGTGATCCAATGGAAATGGTTGGAGAAAGGATCGCAGTCCCCATCATAATCCATTCAAGGAGGTAGCCCTAGGCTAATGCGGCATTCTAGCCATCATCATAGAGGGTTTTTATGTGAAACTTGTCACGTGTTCTGATAGCTTGATGGTGGAGGTAGACACTGGTTCGACATTAGTGGCTTAAGGCTAGGGTGACAGCCTCGAGAAGTTGTGGCACGCCTACAATAAGAGAGTGATGATTCTCAATATTATAGCATGAAGTGTTGACCGTTAGGCAAGGAAATGCTAGTCGAACCATGGTGGAGCCCTAGGTAATTTTGAATTATGTCGTTACATACAACAACGACATGAACTCTTATGGTAATAGTTTAGGCCAATCCAGATGAGAAAATGTAAAATTAACCAATGCAGAAGAACAAAAGTAAATAAGGTCCGGATCAAACCAGGTCATTCTTTGAGAAATGGACATGATATACTTAAAGAAATCAGCACTTTACAACCCTTCTAGATAGGTGTCGTTCTCCTAGTTGACCCAGTCATGAACCTAAAGAAGAGACATCTCGCTTGTGTTGACGAAGAACGATGTAGATGCAGATGACTTGCTCCACCAGTGCTGCCCAACAACTACAGGAACATCCACCTGACAGGTTGCGCCTTTGAAGGAAGAGGATGAATGATCTTGCTGTGTTAAGGAGAAATATCTCCACATAACTCCACAAAATGACAGCGGCAGAAAGACTCCGGCTTTAGGGTTTGCAAATACACACTCCAATGGTTGACGGCTATGTTCCAAATATGTGTTTAACCCTAATGACCGGAGTCATATTTATAGCCTTACATGCCCCAGTAATCCTATTCCCGTTAAGACGCGACCTCTCAGTTGCTCTTATACACATTGCATAAAATTCTGCAAAAGAGACACTTTTTTATTAGTATTAATAAATCCGATTAGGAAAAAAATAATTGATTAAATCAATAATTAATTATGTAGTTGTATCCTAGTACAAAAAAAAGACAGAAGACATTTTCCACAATCCAGAAGTCAAGAGTCACAAGCCACAAGCCTGATCCTGTGCCCGGCTCAGCCCGGCCAGGCCAAGCAAGGCGACGTGAGGTGTGGCATGATGTGCGCGTGTGCGTGCCTGTGTTGTGGTCACCATACCCACCAAGTAGGTGAGCATACCCTCCTCCTAGGGCCCTTGGACACAAGTGTCACATGAGATCCTACATAGAAGGACCACAAAAGTTCTAGGAGTGAGCAATGTGGGATAAAACTTCCTTTCCATTTGCATTAGAGACAAAACTACCTCTCTCACATGTACCAGATGCACTACATTGGGCTTAACCCATGCTATATACATGGCTGTAGCAGTCATATATCTAACAATCTCCCACAAAGTCCAATGTGTAGTGTGCTCTAGCATTCAGTCCTCCATATTGTGGTTTCATCAAATACCTTTTGGTTTGAATCTACCTAAGTTATCTAATTGTGACCCCCACAGGAACCAGGTGAACAAAAGTCTTGATCCTGAACTTTGGGTGCAAGAGTATAAGTTGGTAATAACACAACAAACGCATGATAGAAAAGAAAACAATACATTAATACCATGCATAAAAAAATTTATGTCATGATTAATAATAGAGAACAAACCAATTATCCTATTGTGGCCTACACAACATCAATCATTTAATTGGAGTCTCCAAGGATGTACAATAACATCCAGTACTAAGACTTGACATCATTCAGAGACTAATCTCTTACTCACTTGCAGTCATGACACTAAAAGTATTCCCAGGGGATAGACACACAGATGCATGAAGAATCATAGGTAATTACATAGTGTCATCCAATTCACCCAACAACTTGTTATTACAACATTGAACCCAATTTGTGGGATCTCTACTCTATTGGGTTGGTTACTACTGCCTACGAATAATGAGGGATTTTAGTCCCATCCCCAACCTAGATTTTCCACTAAGGCTAAGGTAAGATCTTTCGTGAAAGGATCAGTTATATTTTCTTTGGTACCGACGTAGTCCACAACCACGACCCTTTAGACACTAACTCCCTTATAAACTTGAGTCTGACTTGGATGTGTCTACACTATTTTTTATTGTACTTGTAACTCTTTATCTCACCAATAGTTTTAGAGTTGTCATAATGAACTGAAATAGAAGGAATCGGCTTCTTTACCATAGGTAAACTGGACATAAGTCCATGTAGTCATTCAGCTTCCAATCAAGTTCATCTAAAACACACAACTCTACCTCAAAAGTAGATGGAGACAATATTATTTGTTTCTTAGACCTCCAGGAAACAACTCTTCCTCCCAACAGGAATACATATCCTAAGACACTTACTCCCAGAGTTGATGGCAATCCATCTTGTATCACTATATCCTTCGACTATAGAAGGATATTTTCCATAATGCAGCCTAAGAGAACAAGTTCCCTTGATATACTGAAAAACTCTATCAAGAGCTTCCCAATGGGTCTTGTCGGGATAACTAGTGTATCTACTTAACTTGCTCATGGAAAATGCAATGTCTAGACGTGTGTAGTTCATAAGATACATCAAACTGTTGATAATCTGAGAGTATCATAATTGAGACACTGGAACCCCAATCTCATACTTGAATAAGGCCTTGGATGAATCATTTGGAGTCTTAATAGGTTTACGTGATGTGTACTCATATGTCTCCAGTATCTTCTCAACATAGTGAGATTGAGAGAGAGTTATACGATCAGTATACCTTATCATTTTAAGCCCTAAAATTACATCAGTGATACCCATATCTTTCATCTCAAACATGCTACACAAGAATGTCTTTGTCTCATTTACTACTTTTATATTGGAACCAAAAAATAGGATATCATATACATACCATCATTGATGATTTTATAGTAGAGACACTTATCAAATTCATTAGAAACAAAGGCAAATGATGATAACACAAAATCAAACTTCTCATGCCATTGCTTAGGGGCTTGTTTCAACCCATATAATGACTTAACAAGTTTACACACTTTAGACTCATTCCCACAACCAACAAATCCCTCAGGTTGTTCTATATATATCTCTTCCTAAAATCACCATGTATGAACATGGTCTTCACATCCATATGATGGATACAAAGATTATAAATGGAAGCCAATGCTATAAGTACTCGAATTGTGGTCATACGGGAAACAGGGGAATATGTATCAAAATAATCTATTCCTTCCCTTTGTGTGTAACCATAGTAACAAACTGATCCTTATATTTATTAATTATCCCGTCTACATTAAGTTTCTTCTTAAAGATCCATTTGCATCCAACTGCAGAACAACCAGGAGGCAAATTCACCAATTTCCAAGTTCCATTTGAGAGAATTGATTAGATTTCATCATTAACGGTGTCTTTCTAAAACTTATCTTCTGGAGATTCCATAGCTTGTTTGAAAGTTACAGGATCATCCTCAACATTGTAAACAAGAAACTCACTTCCAAAGTCCTTAGATGTCCTAGAACATTTACTTCTCCTTGGTTCAACTATTTCTTTAGAATCATTAGATTCAGAAATAACTTGTTCTGAGTCGCCCCCACATTTTTCATCCTTTCCACATGATCAAGAATGGAACTTGTGGTGAATGAATCCTCTTATAATACTTCATTGGGCACACCATATTTCATGGGAAACACATCCTCAAAAATGTAGCATCACATAATTCCACAATTGTATTGACCTTAATGCCTGAGATATTAGATTTTACAATCAAGAATCTATAGGAATAACTTATTTCTACATACCCCAAGAATATGACATCAACCGGTTTTAGTCCCAATTTCTTCCTTTTATGTTCACGGACAAGTATCTTAGCAAGGCACCCCCACACTCAAATGTATTTGAGACTCAATTTTTTTCCTCTTTATAACTCAAATAGACTACTCTATACTTTTTTGTGGGGAACTCTATTCAGAATATGACAAGCCATATTCAAAGCTTCCCCCCACATGAAGTTGGGTAGACCTGAAGTTTCGAGTAAAGAATTTACCATAATTATGAGGGTTTGGTGTTTACATTTAGCTAAGCCATTAGACTATGGTGAGTACGGAACAGAAACCCATGAACTATACCATGTAATTGGAAAAATTCCAAAAACAAATTCAAGGTATATTCTCCTCCCCTATTAGACCTTAATTATTGAAGTACTTTACCAATTTGAGTTTCAACTTCTTTCTTATAAATTTTAGATTTATCCAATGCCTCATCTTTACTTCTAAGCAAGAAGACATAACAATATATACTAGCATCGTCAATAAAATTAATAAAATAACGTTTTTGATCCCTTGTAGCAATAGCATTATATTCACAGATATATGTATACCCTAAATCCAATATTTCTGAATTAGTATACATAGAATGAAAAGACTTCCTAAGTAATTTATCTTGCACATAGATTTCACATTTATTATTGATTATTTCAGATTTTGGGATCAAATTCAGATTCATCATACGTTTCATTGAGCCAACATTCATGTGTCCCAAACGTGCATGCCAAACATCCGATGATACAAGATTCATGCATAAATAACTATTATCAATCAAAATTTAAAATGAAATTTGAACCAGGTTCTTCAAGAATCTTAAATAGGTTCTCCATATCACAGAGTTACCCGTTGCCAAAAAATAAAGAATCTTGAAGGCGAGTAATAACAGCTTTATTACATTTACAATCTATTCTAAAATCATCTATAACTAAAATTGCACCACTAATAATATTGTGTCGTATTTATAAGGTCCCTGACCTCCGTTTTGGGCTTATCTTGTTTTCCTTGCCTAACCCTGGTGTTTAGTTGCTTGCTAATCACCTCAAGTAGTGATTAGGGTTTGTTTGTGCTTTGTTGAGAGTTGGAGGTGCAACTTGCAAATAACCCAAGTTTTAGGGTTGATGAGCAAGTTTGTCACCTTGAGAGATGTTGCTCTCTCTCTCCTTGCATCCTCTAGAGTTGATAGGATGGGTTGGGCTTGTTGCTTGAGTAGCCTTGGGCCCTGTTTTGCCTTGTTTGGGCTTTGTATTTCCATGATGAGCCTTGTATTGGGTAAGGGTGTGTTGGGTGCTTGTGTCGGCCATGAGCTGTGTCGCCCAGGAGTGTATCTTCTAGTATGGGTGTGTCGCCCATGTGACCTATCTTTGGTTGTGTCACCATAACTTGGACAAGTGGCTATCCTTTGATAGTGGGTGGCATGACATGCACACGTGGTTTTTAAGGTGGCAAGACGTTAGGCAAGTATCCCTAAGTGGGATGACACCTTTCCTTGGTTCCCCTTCATCCTCTTCTATATATACATTCCCTTTCACTTGCTTAGGATCCCTTTAGTTCTTTGTTGGCTCCCTCTTCCTTAGTGCAGAATACAACTTCCCTTGGTGTGCTTGGTGGCCGATCCATTTGAAGGAGTTCTCTTCTTCTTCCTCTAGCTTGGTGGCTGAACCATAGGTGACTCTTGCTTCCTTGATAAGCATCTTCCCTCTCCCCTTAGCATCTCCTTCTCCTTCTTGCTTGATTTTCGGCCATGGTGGTTATGAGCTTTGTTCCTTTTCTTGAGGTGGCCAAAGGTGGTGTGCCTTGGAGCTAGGAGCTTAAAGCTTGAGCTTTGGAGCTTGAGGAGTTTGCTTAAGGTGGGTTACATACCTTCAAACCCTAACTATACTACCTTCTTTTATGTTGCATGTTGATATATGATCATGATCGGCCATGCATGTTGTTAGATATGTTTCTTGCTCTAGCATGTACCTTTAATCTTGCGGATATGGTGATCATGTTGTTTATAATGTTCTTTTTTATTGTGTACCTTTAGACCTAGTTGGCCAAACCCATAGATTAGGGTTTCCTTTGGGGCAATACCCCTTTCTCTCCTTGGTTTTAATAAGTGAGTTTGAGCTCTAATGGTGTAGGCAAAACCGCTCTCTTCCTTAATCATTCAGAGGTGAGTCTATGCTCTAGTTGCTTGGGCAACACCCTCCTCTCACCATGAATTTGAGAGGTGAGCCTTTGGATGAGTGATGACCTAAGATGGAGATGATCCATCATGTTGCTCGATTTGTGATGGAGGTTGTGCAAAACCCCTCTCACTTGGTTTCTACGAGGTGAGCCAAATATCTTGATCAATTAGGGTTTGTTGCTAAAGAGTTTGAGGTTGAAGATGGCCATCTTGGTGAGGTTCTTGTGCCCTTACACAATACACCCTTTTGTGGGTTTTTAGCTTGGCTGATATGTTCAGTTGAGCCATGTTGTCTTTGTGCTCGATATGACCCCTTTTACCTTGTTAGAATCCTTAGACGATATGCTTTGGCTGAGATGATCCCTTGCTTTGGATGTCCCCTTGGTCGACATGGTGGCTGGTAAGTTATCTCTATTTTGGGTGACATGGTTTGGTCTTGAGTTGCCCGATATGGTGTTTGCATGGTGAAACCCTAATAGGTGCCTTAGTGGCCACCTTGCCCATGGATGACATGATGCTTTGGGAGATAGAGTGCCTTGGACGACATGAGTGTCTCTTGGATGACATGGTTTGGTAGTTGGGCGACATGGTGTCTTGGGCACCATGCTCCTAGTCGATATGATCCTTGTTGAGAGGGTTGGACGATAGAAACCCTAACCCTAGTAAACGATAGGGTTCTTGGTCGATAGGTTAAGTTATGATACCCAAGTTGTTTGTGCATGATACACACCTCTAGTTGAAGCTGCACGACACAACTCAGTGTTGGTTGCTCTCTAGTGCATGATAGGGTGAAGTGTTGATGGACGATATGGTGACATAAGTGCTTTAGGGTTTGAAAACCCTAGCCGATAGGCTATAATTAGGGATAAGATCTTACCCGCTATTCTTTTGGTTAGGGTGGCACTACCCGCAACACTTATAGTGAGGGATGTTGGAATCTTTGGTGAAAGTTATGTTTAACTCGAAAATCCTAATAAATGGATTAATCACCTTGAACCCCCATCTATGTTAGTAATGGGATATGATGGTAGGTTGTGAACTGGGGTATGATGGGAATCTAAGATGTTGCTACATAAGATGATAAGATACATGGTTATGTTCACAAGAATAGGGCATAGTGTATGCTCATGGTTTGATAACAATAATATGATTGATACAGCTTATGCTTCATATAATCATGGATGTTGTTCCAAACAAGATATTATGATAATCATAAAGATCTATGGTTGGTGATTTATGTTATTTCTCTTGATATGCATACTAACCATGTAGGTGTATTAGATGGATTCATAGCCAGGTAAGAGCTATGAGGTTTATGTGTTTGAATAACACTGAATGATGATAATCCTCATTGATCAGATAACATGCATCACCTGTATGATGTGAAAAGGTATGTTGACCTAGTAAAGGCTGAGTGCCTAGTTGAGGTGTTATCCTCTGATGTTGAGATAAGGGATTGCTATCCCATGGTGATGATGTAAGCATTTAGAGGAAGTGGCATTCTGTGAGGAGGGATTAAGATCCCATGATAATGTGATAATGACAATATTAATGTAACTCATGTTTTTTGTGTTTTACAACTTGGCTGCCTCAATAATCCACTTAAAATATACAAATTTATTACAGTGGAACATATCAAGTAGTTTGCCCTGGCCATAGATCCATCATCGTCAGTAATTGGTGATGGTGAAATAGGTTTATCCTGTGGGATTACCAGGAGCGCATATTGTTGAATATGCGAGGTTTTCTCCTAGTAGAAAGTAGGAGAATTTGAGTACAACTGTGGTTGTGTATAGAGCATGGTGAACAGGCCCATGGTTCAGTATTATAGAAGGGTAGCTTGCGGAGCTTACCCTATGGCTAAGGCCACTCAAGCAAGAGATTGTGCTCCTACTTTGGTTTTCGTGCACTGACCACGAGGAGGTGAGGTCATGGAGTCCGACTCTCCCAGTTACCTTGTATGGCACCGGTTTTGGGCTTCACAACCAAAGGTTGGATTTGAGTAGGGACAACTCACTTCCTCAAGGCATAATAAAACACAATCCAGCCGAATAGTATATACTGCTTAGAGAAAAACACGGAACATTGGTTGAGGCCTTGCTTATGAGATGATTCAATTATCTCTTACAGTTACTTGTATGATCTTGATATCTTGTAATAGGTTCTCATAAATCGTATCTTGTCAATCATGTTCCATAAAGGAAATCTGGATATAGGCATCATGAATATCTTGGTAAGATTGATGGTAATAATAGTCTTGCTCAGTATGCTGCTCTTATTATATATCTTGACCAGCTATCTGCTTTATCTTCTTTAAACCTTCTAAGGTTTTATAGCTTCGACGGGGAGTTATATTTCTCGTTGAGATTGTGTGTCTCACCCCGTTGGTTTACAACCTTTTTAGGTGATCGCGCTAGACGTAGTGGTGGTCGCAAGGTTGCAGTCGAGCAGTAAGAGGAAGAGTAGTAGGAGGCAAGAGATGGATATGTTGCCGTTTTGGTTGTTTTGTAGTAGAGTCCTAGAGTCATCCATGTACTCTTAGGTCCTCAGAGGTGTTTTTACGATGTTTTACGATGTATAGCTGATGTAGATTGTATATCCTGTTGCTAGCCTGATGTGGCCCGTTATGTATGTATAAATAGGTGATGAACTCTGGTGATGACATGCCAGTTGGTTCCTTTAAGTTGTGGACATATATCAAGGCATGTAAATGTTTATATAACATGTTTCCTTACAAGATGATGATCTGGATGTAATAGTTCTCTTTTACCTATTTTCTACAAATGGTTTTAATTAACATGTGTTTTCAGTAATATGTGGTTTATGGTGCTTTCGCATGTTTTCGCGTGGCATCTCATTGTCTGTGTGATAGTGGGATGCGGCGCCACAAGTTTTGGTATCAGAGCCCTAGGTTTGTTGAGTCTATAGGGATCTAGGATAAGGGTTATGTCTGTTCTTGTGAGTTTTCTAGATTTTCTTACAATAACCTTCTGCGCTCAGCAGAAGATAAAGCTTAAAAGATGTCTGGAAACCATGAAGAACATGTTGTCGAGAGCAGCGATGCTGCATCAGTTGATGGAGCAAAAGTGCAAGCACATGAAGATCGAGTGCCTGAGGTCCCCCAACTTGACCCAGCCATTCTTGAAAACCCTGCCTATCAGTAGCTTATGGGGCAGTTAATGGCTAGAATGGATCGCATGGTGGATAGATTGTCAGTGCCTCCTCTAAGAGCATAGGCTCCCCATGGTGAATCTTTGGGTATTGGGAAGACCTTTGAGCGACTTCGCCGAGTCATAGCTTCAGATTACACTAGAACGACTGATCCGACGGATGTAGATCTGTGGCTGACAGGACTAGAGAAGGCCTTCTGGATCCTCGACATCCCTAAAGCAGACAAACTCAAGTATGTTATCAACCTTTTGAAGGGTAGTGCTGGCCACTGGTGGGCCATCGGGGAGAAGTGACCTGGTGAGGTGATCTGTTGGGAGGTTTTTCAGCGGGAGTTCGTGAGCCAATACTTCCTGAAGATGTATCTAGATGAGAAGATCAACTAGTTTGAACATATGTGCCAAGGATCGATGAGCATCATTGAGTATGAAGCCAAGTTTATGGATATGTTGAGGTTTTTCCCTTACATGGTGGCAACATATTCTGAGAGAATCAGGCGGTTTGAGAAAGGTTTGAGTGTCGAGTTTTCAACACATGTTGCTACCTTAGAGAATCGGGAGCAATTTGCCACATTTTTGGAGTCTGTGTGTAGGATCGAATTGTCTATCAAGGAGAATAGGGAATGTATGACCAAGAAAAGGCCTGCTCAGTTTCAGAAACAGAGGTTTGATAGACACAAGAAGTCGAGGTTTTTTTGCACCTTTTGTAAGGCAAGGTTCTAGTGCACCTTCACAGTGGTCTTCGAGTAAGGGAAGAGGGTGTGGATTTTCACCATCCAGAGCTTACAGCACAACTTCAGTAGTAGTAACAGGGCCATCTAGGCCACAGTTAGAGGACACGTCATGCTATCTCTGTGGACAGACCGGGCATTTGAGGTCAAATTGCCCAAGGAAAGATGTCAAAGTGATGCAACAGCCAAGGCAGAATCAACAAGTGTCAGATAGACAACAGTCTAGTGGTAACAGAGGGTGAGGACACGGTCAAGCGTCGCAAGCGGGATCGTCTTCTCAAGGAAGCAGAGGACATGGATAGCAAGAAACAACTTGATTCTATGCTATGAGTCAGCCAGAGGCGATAGTCAACCCACAAGTGTTGGAAGGTCAGATGGAGTTATTTCATTCTGATTTGCCTTCTTCTTGCTTTATATCTGTTTTGGTTGACCCGGGTGCTACACACTCTTTTATCACACATAGTACACTTGATAACTGTCTTTTACCTGTTAGTTGTAAGGAGGATAGTCTGTTGTTAGAAACCCCTCTTAATGGTTCTTCAATTCTTTGAGAGGAGTGTCCATTTTGTGTTTTATCCTTTTCGGGACACAGTATACTAGTGGGTCTTATACCACTTGATATGCATTGATTCGATGTGACCCTTGGGATGGATACCTTAGAAAAGTATAAGGTTGTGATGGAATGTGGTTCCAAGCATGTAGTGTTTGATGACAATGGTGAAAGATGGATCTTTCAAGGAGATAGTAAGATTCTTATGACATGTTTAGTGTCAGCTATGGTGGTAGAGAAGTTGTTGTGGCAAGGATGTAAGGCATTCTTAGCTTACGTTGTGGATACCAAGGCGAAGGGTCCTAGCCTTAAGGAAGTCATGTTGTCCATAAGTTTGCAGATGTGTTTCCTGATGAGTTCCCCAGTGCTCCCCCACCTCGAGAGATTGACTTTGAGATCAATCTGGTGCCAGGAACACAGCCAGTTGCTCAGACACCATATAGGATGGCTCCGGCTGAGATGGCAGAGCTAAAGAAGCAATTATAGGATTTGTTGGATAAAGGTTTCATCAGACCGAGGAAATCACCATGGGGTGCTCCGGTCCTATTCGTAAAGAAGAAGGATGGATTGATGCAGTTGTGCATAGATTACCAGCATTTGAACAAATTTACAATCAAGAATAAGTACCAGTAGATGAGGATAGACGATCTATTTGATCAGTTGCGTGGCACTACAGGGTTCTCAAAGATCGATCTACGGTATGGATATCCTTAGTTAAGAATTAAGGATGAGGACATACCAAAGTCAGCTTTTAAGACGTGGTATGGTCACTTTGAGTTTGTGGTTATGCCGTTTGGGCTAACCAATGTGCCTACTACTTTCATGGATCTACTGAATAGGGTGTTCCGTCCGTTTATAGATTACTTTGTTGTAGTTTTTAAAGATGACATCTTTATCTATAGTCCAGACAGTCAAGAGAATGAACAACATCTTCGACAAGCTTTGACTATTCTTTGCCAACATTAGTTGTATGCCAAGTTTAGTAAGTGTGAGTTCTGGTTGAAAGAAGTGACTTTCTTGGGTCATGTGATATTTGCAGTAGGAGTTAGAGTGGACCCAAAGAAGGTGGAGTCAGTTACAGATTGGGAGCAACCGAAGACGCCGACAGAAGTTCGTAGTTTTCTAGGTTTAGCAGAAAACTACCGGAGGTTTATAAGAAACTTCAGTGTAGTCACGTTACCGTTAACAAAGTTGACCAAGAAGGATGTACCTTTTGTTTGGAATGATTGTTGTCAGTAAGCTTTCCAAAGACTGAAGGAGTAGCTGACTAGTGCTCCGATATTGGTGCTGCTAGAGCCTGGGAAGGGCTATGTTGTTTTCTGTGATGCTTCCAAGAAAGGCTTAGGATGTGTGATGATGCAGGAAGATCATGTGGTTTCTTTTGCTTCGCGATAGCTTAAGAAACATGAGAATAACTATCCGACACATGATTTGGAGCTAGAAACGGTAGTCCATGCATTAAATATTTGAAGACACTATCTTTATGGGGAAGTGTGTCAGATCTTTACAGATCATAAGAACTTGAAGTACATCTTCTCACAGAATGAGTTGAACATGCGACAGCGTCACTGGATGGAGCTGATCAATGATTATGACTACACCATTGAGTATCATCTTGGTAAGGCAAATGTGGTAGTTGATGCGCTTAGTAGAAAGTCTCCTTCTTCTCACTCTATGAAGAAGGCACAATTGAGTTCCTTGGTATGCCATAGGCGGGATATGTTTGTCTCTTTGCGATAGATGAACGTACAACTGGAAGTCTCCTTGTTAGCAGGATTGTTGGCACAGATGCAAGTAAAGCCTACGTTGAGACAACATATCAAAGACGTACAACAAGTAGATGCTTCAGTTCATTTGATAAGATCAGAGTTTGGCAGTGAATAGTATGATGGGTTCCATGATTCCGAGGATGGATTAGTTTGCTATAATGATAGGATGGTGGTCCCCGATGTTGATGATTTGAGAAGGTTAGTGCTCGAGGAAGCCCAAACATCGATGTATGCCATACATCCAGGTGTCACCAAGATGTATCATAATCTGAAGGACATGTATTGGTGGCCTGGCTTAAAGAAGGATGTCGTCGAGTTTGTGGCAAGGTGTGTGGTATGCCAGTAGGTTAAGGCTAAGCATTAGAAGCCGGCAGGTACGTTGCAACCCATGTCGATACCACAGTGGAAATGAGATCATATAACCATGGATTTCGTAGTTTTTCTGCCAAGGGCAACTAAGAATCATGATTCCATTTTGGTGATAGTGGATAGATTGACAAAGTCTGCTCATTTCATATCTATGAAGACAATGTATACAATAGAGAAGTTGGCTCAGGTGTATGTGGATGAGATAGTGTGTTTGCACGGTGTACCCGCAATGATAGTCTCTGACAGAGGACCCCAGTTCACGAGTCGGTTTTGGGAACAATTGCACAAAGCATTGGGAACGCAGTTGAGTTTCAGTACTGCTTTCCACCCACAGACAGATGGACAGTCTCAAAGGACTATTCAGACTTTGGAGGATCTTCTCCGAGCATGTGTTTTGCAGTTTCTAGGTAGTAGGGATGTACATCTCAGTTGGATAGAGTTTACCTACAACAATAGTTACCAGCAGAGCATCGACATGGCTCCTTATGAGGCTCTATATGGAAAGAAGTGGAGATCTCCTCTATGTTTCTATGAGTCAGGTGAGTACCAGCTTTTGGGTCCTGAGCTAGTACAGTAGACAACAGAGAAGATCAGAGTGATACAACAAAAGTTGAAAGCAGCACAGGATAGACAGAAGTCGTATGCAAATAATCGCCGATGACCTTTAGAGTTCACGGTAGGAGACAAAGTGTATCTGAAGGTCTCACCTTGGAAAGGCATGTTGAGGTTTGGTCAGAAAGGCAAACTGGCACCCAAGTATATGGGGCCATACCAGATAATAGAATGTGTTGGCAAGGTAGCTTATAAGTTAGAGTTGTCACCAGAGTTGCACAGGTTACATTCGGTGTTCCATGTCAGCATGCTAAAGAAAAGTCATCCAAACACAGGGACAGTGATACAGCCAGTTGAGGTTCAGGTCGATGAAGATGTAACTTACGAGGAAGGTCTAGTGACGATCCTTGACAGAAGAGTAAAGAAGTTAAAAAGGAAATGCATGGTTCTTGTGAAAGTTCTTTGGCATCATCATGGTGTTGAGAAAGCCATGTGGGAGCTTGAGGAAGAGATGAGGAGGAAGTATCCTGTCACGGAACCGGAATCCCAGTCCCATGAACCAAACGTATACCAAAGGCAAAATGCGGAAGCGTAAAGCTTAGCACACATGAACAGATAACAAGATAAAGGCACCAACATAATCTCCACAATCAACAATATATATATTAAGAAACATCTTTATATTACATGATTTGAATTACATGTTCAAGAGTCACTTTGTACAAGTCTGCTCATGTATACTATATCTGGATCTTACAACAAGTACACCTAGCATAGATCACCAAGCTCATCAACCTTCTAGCCATCTCTGAACCTAAAAACAACATACGAGAAATGGGTCAACACACGAGGTGTTGAGTATGGGCTGAAAGATACACATATATATAAGCTTTGCATAATTTTGAAAAGATTTCAAGATTAAACAAACAAGAATAAACATGTTAATTGTTTAACAAATGTGAAACCATATTTTATGTCATTTCACTCCATTATATCAACAATATCAAACATGTTTAAGGCCTTTGACCAACTTCCCGTCGGAAGGGTCCGTAGGGTGCTCAAGCTTAGCTAACCCTTTTATACGAGAGGGACCTCAAGGTCGTAACCAAGAGCCCTTTATCAACAATATTATAATGGAGTTCCAAATATATATGTGTTCAAGTTATAAAACTGACGAGGCAAACATCGAGTAACACATAGCAATACTACATGGCAGTATTTGAGAAAATAGACAAACAAGCATACAATATATATCTTTTCAAGCAAGAAAACGGTAGTCATATAACTAGATAAGGCCCATACCTGATTCAGAGATTCTTAACTTAACACGTCCATTACCATCTAGCCACATGCCAAACCTGATTAAGAATAAGATTACATATATGCATTAGATTATTATCATTAACCCAAATTAGATGCATTATAGGGTTTTGGCCAAGATGGGTTCCAAGTTGTTTATTGGTTCATTATATGATATTTTATTGATCTAGAGGTCATCATGATGGTGTGGTTCAAGTTTCATATCATTCTGCTGTTCCATGGATTACATATGACCATTTAGAGGTTCATGTTCCTTAGTACACATTAAAGGATCAAAGACTCATAATAGAGTAATCAAGGTCAAAGATTATCAATGAAGAAGGGCCAAGCATAAAGGATGGTTTTAGATTAGCAACACTTGGTCATTAGAAACACATAACAAGATTAGCAATTTAGGGCAAAGTTCAACATTAAAGTCCAAACTAAGCACAAATGTGCAAAGGAGGTCATTCCTGAACAATGGGTCGATTAGGGTCCTCATTAGTGTTACAAGAGCAAAAGAACTACTGATTTGATGCTTAAGTATATCAAAGATTCAAACTTCATCATAATCATGCATTAAAGTCCATGGACAAGCTACAACATGCATTAGGGACAACCATGGATCAAAAGGGGATCTTAAGAGCTCAACTTGGTTCAAGGTGAATAAATATTACTGATTTCATGATTATGAGAGTGAAAACAATCATTAAAAATGCAAGATTTGATCATAATAGTGAATAAAAGTGCTCAAACATGACTAATGTTATCATTTTCCAGAAATCAAGCGAGTAAACATTAGAATTAAGACCTGGAACCATGCCCAATTGGTAGGCCTCGTCGAGCTGAACAATTTGGTATATAGGTTCGTTATATTTGGCCAAGGGAAAAGAGAGTTATCATTTCTTAAAGTTTTAAACTCAAAACCATAGTATACCAACATACCCTGAAATTATGTGAAGGATCTCATCCTTTCACCCTTGATCCGATGGCCGCTCTCTTGTATCTGATATGGTCCTTTGGTCTTGGGCCGAGGTGCTTGTTGGGCTGTTCTCACCCGAGCGCCCTCAACGCATCGTCTGGCTCATCCCCTTCGCCCGACAACACCCCTGCGCGTGCACCCTCTGTTTCCCGTGCGGAACAGGGGAGAGGCAAAGGATGGCGCCCCCGCCTCCTCAGTGGTCAGCCCGCCCAGAATAACCCACCAAGGAGCAGGTCGAGAGCTAGGTCGGTGCTCCACGGACGCTAGTCACTAAGGTAGGGCCTGAGGACTCATCTTTGGCTGCCGCCACTTCTCCATGGTAGTTTTGGGTGGAACCAATCATGGAGAAATGAGGGAGGCTAGGCGATATCAGCGGGGAAGGAGGGTGTGGAGACGGCCGAGCACGCTCTTCCTGCCATTGTGAGGCTGACGGTGGTGCAGCCCTCCATCAAGGATGCCCAAACCACTTTCGGCTGTCACACTGTTGTCAAACAGAGACGAAGGAGGGAGATGGTGTTTGGCGGCCAGACCTAGCAGGAAGGAGAAGGATGCAGGGTTGAAAGAGAGGGTTTTAAAAAGAAACATGAGACCTAGGGTTTAGATGGGGGTGTGTGTACAGGGTTGGTTTCATCTGTCGCCACCATCTCTCGGTTTGGAAAGATGAAGGAGAGCATTTACTATTGTTTGCTGCTTTCCTGAAAGGGAAAGGGGAGGGGGAGCAAGAGGATGAGCCCCAAATTCAACTCAGGCCCATAGTGGCCAAAATCAGCCCAAAAATACATAAAGAAAAAGACTAACACATAAAATCTTCAAAACATCATATCTAGAGTTTCATAGGTCCAAAAGATGCGAGTGTGGGGTTGTTAGATTCGTAATTGAGAAATCTATAATATTATATATACTAGGAATCCAAAAGGATAGAGTAATGGGGTTCAATATTAGATATAAGAGGGTGGTGTATTAAACCATGATGGTTAGTTCAAAAGAGCATACAAATGTCCCACATAGTAGAATTGATAGTTGATAACACCAAAATAGATCATCATCATATTCATACTATGGTATAAAACTCAATTGAAAGAATTTGAGTCACATCTAGGAAGAGAAAGGGTATAATCGATGAGAGTGAGAAATTGAGGTTGTCACATCCTTCCCTCCTTACAAGAAATTTCGTCCTCGAAATTTGTCCAGGATCGGGTTCAAAAGTCCAAAATCAAAGTTCATACTCATCATGCCTATGTATCCTACCATGGTTGTCATGACATTCCCCACAATGGGATGCCCACTAGGTTATCATCATCAAGGGTGTACTCATCTCGATCACATATGTGTTACTTCATGTTTTATCACATAATGACATCATAATGGCATTAGGGTTTACCCATCCCTTAGTATCCATATATCAGGGATTTTGTACTAATCTTCACACATGAACAGGGTGTATTATCAAAATCTATGTTATCATTTTTTTTTAAAGAATAATATTTATGGACATGACTTCAAATAAGACTATCATCGAGTGTGTACCTCATCTTTACTCTAGATTTCTACCAAATCTAATCAATTATGTTCACCATTTCTCTTTTTTGGATATGAAATTAAGCAATTTATTCATCCTATTTATTCAAGGTATCACCCCAAGAGTAACATATCGAGTTGGTTTGTTTTCACTTGGGTGTGATATTAGGTATGTTACCTCTGATCATCATATCCAGATCATGATTTCAAAGCTATATCTTTCATGTATGGTATGATTTCGGGTTATGTGTGTGATCATCTAGCATATATCAATTTTTAAACATAAGTGAGATATTTCATGTATCAAGCATCATTCGAGGAACAACATTATCATCAATATCGAGGTTTTGTAATCATTCTCACTTGTATCTAGTTAACCACAAACTTCTACCCATAACAAAAATTTCTACCCATCTTTCGAGAAACAAGGGTAACCACTAGACTCCTTTATATACAACTACTAACCCGAGTATGAGGCTCATCATGGATATCACACATCATATACATCATATTGGGTCTTGGGACATCTCCCTCACCTACATATCAAGCATCAAAATTTTCATTTGCCTCTTTCTCTAGGGTTAGATATTTTCATAGGACATCTAGGGTTCAACATTTTCAAGGAAACCATCCACTAGGTCACTCAACTCATATACTTAGAAGTATTCTAGCTAGGGACTCATCATCAAGTATTTCATCATTCATATTATTCAACATTTCAAATATTTTGGAGTTTAAGTACTCTAACCTTTTCCCGATACGGGTCAACTCATATCAACATGTCACCCTATTCATATGTCCCATGCTAGAGGTCTTCCTTTGTAAAGAGATTGAGGCCCGTGTTGGTCTCGAACCTTATATCATATCTCCACACATACAAGACTAGGTATAAGCAAGCATTCAACCCACTAGCTATGTTTAGCACATCAACCAAGTCATATGTATCAACAAGGTGCTAGGTCTAGCTAGGGTTGCATGGTCAAACTCATTTCATATCATCAAACTACTTGGCCCTCTCAAGGTCAAACTTGGGTCTTATCAACATCAACATCATCATCAATATCAACATCAACATTGAGATCGGCAATAACATCATTATCATTACCTTAGGTTATTTATGATACTTACTCACTTGCCTGACCTATATCATGGCTCTAGACAACTCTAGATACTAAAACTATCATCTAAACTCTCATCTAGACTTGATGTTACATCTCTTTCTCTTAGGTTGCATGGAAACTCACTGCCTTTCTGCGTGTGGCAACATTTTTCATATGTATATATAATAATACTTGAAATATGTTTTCTCCGACGTTTAAACAGGCGATGAAAACCACCATACTCCATTTGAATAAAACCAAAACCAAAACGAGTTACCACACTCATTAGGCAGTCTAGTATCATGACACCTAGAGAACTAGTAAGAACATGGTGCACACTTGTGTAGACATCCTAAGCACATGTCGAGAATCATGTCTAGGGAGGTAACTTACACAAGTCTACACCTAGTTCTAGAACATCTAGGTTCTAACCTAGAGGCTAAGTCAACCTATTCCACGAAGGACATATTATTAAGTTTCTAGGGTTGAGATGTAAGGTGAGTTTAGTTTGTGTTTCATGTGAGTAATGTTTGGTGTAGTTATTGTTCATGCTCTGATACCATCTGTCACAGAACCGGAATCCCAGTCCCATGAACCAAACGTATACCAAAGGCAAAATGCGGAAGTGTAAAGCTTAGCATACATGAACAGATAACAAGATAAAGGCACCAACATAATCTCAACAATCAACAATATATATATTAAGAAACATCTTTATATTACATGATTTGAATTACATGTTCAAGAGTCACTTTGTACAAGTCTGCTCATGTATACTATATCTAGATCTTACAACAAGTACACCTAGCATAGATCACCAAGCTCATCAACCTTCTAGCCATCTCTGAACCTAAAAACAACATACGAGAAATGGGTCAACACATGAGGTGTTGAGTATGGGCTGAAAGATACACATATATATAAGCTTTGCATAATTTTGAAAAGATTTCAAGATTAAACGAATAAGAATAAACATGTTAATTGTTTAACAAATGTGAAACCATATTTTATGTCATTTCACTCCATTATATCAACAATATCAAACATGTTTAAGGCCTTTGACCAACTTCCCGTCGGAAGGGTCCGTAGGGTGCTCAAGCTTAGCTAACCCTTTTATAAGAGAGGGACCTCAAGGTCGTAACCAAGAGCCCTTTATCAACAATATTATAATGGAGTTCCAAATATATATGTGTTCAAGTTATAAAACTGACGAGGCAAACATCGAGTAACACATAGCAATACTACATGGCAATATTTGAGAAAATAGACAAACAAGCATACAATATATATCTTTTCAAGCAAGAAAACGGTAGTCATATAACTAGATAAGGCCCATACCTGATTCAGAGATTCTTAACTGAACACGTCCATTACCATCTAGCCACATGCCAAACCTGATTAAGAATAAGATTACATATATGCATTAGATTATTATCATTAACCCAAATTAGATGCATTTTAGGGTTTTGGCCAAGATGGGTTCCAAGTTGTTTATTGGTTCATTATATGATATTGTATTGATCTAGAGGTCATCATGATGGTGTGGTTCAAGTTTCATATCATTATGATGTTCCATGGATTACATATGACCATTTAGAGGTTCATGTTCCTTAGTACACATTAAAGGATCAAAGACTCATAATAGAGTAATCAAGGTCAAAGATTATCAATGAAGAAGGGCCAAGCATAAAGGATGGTTTTAGATTAGCAACACTTGGTCATTAGAAACACATAACAAGATTAGAAATTTAGGGCAAAGTTCAACATTAAAGTCCAAACTAAGCACAAATGTGCAAAGGAGGTCATTCCTTAACAATGGGTTGATTAGGGTCCTCATTAGTGTTACTAGAGCAAAAGAACTACTGATTCGATGCTTAAGTATATCAAAGATTCAAACTTTATCATAATCATGCATTAAAGTCCATGGACAAGCTACAACATGCATTAGGGACAACCATGGATCAAAAGGGGATCTTAAGAGCTCAACTTGGTTCAAGGTGAATAAATATTACTGATTTCATGATTATGAGAGTGAAAAAAATCATTAAAGATGCAAGATTTGATCATAATAGTGAATAAAAGTGCTCAAACATGACTAATGTTATCATTTTCCAGAAATCAAGCGAGTAAACATTAGAATTAAGCCTGGAAACATGCCCAATTGGTAGGCCTCGTCGAGCTGATCAATTTGGTATATAGGTTCGTTATATTTGGCCAAGGGAAAAGAGAGTTATCATTTCTTAAAGTTTTAAACTCAAAACCATAGTATACCAACATACCCTGAAATTATATGAAGGATCTCATCCTTTCACCCTTGATCCGATGGCCGCTCTCTTGTATCTGATCTGGGCCTTTGGTCTTGGGCCGAGGTGCTTGTTGGGCCGTTCTCACCCGAGCACCCTCAACGCATCGTCTGGCTCATCCCCTTCGCCCGACAACACCCCTGCGCGTGCACCCTCTGTTTCCCGTGCGGAACAGGGGAGAGGCAAAGGATGGCGCCCCCGCCTCCTCAGTGGTCATCCCGCCCAGAATAACCCACCAAGGAGCAGGTCGAGAGCTAGGTCGGTGCTCCACGGATGCTAGTCACTAAGGTGGGGCCTGAGGACTCATCTTTGGCTGCCGCCACTTCTCCATGGTAGTTTTGGGCGGAACCAATCATGGAGAAATGAGGGAGGCTGGGCGATATCAGCGGGGAAGGAGGGTGTGGAGACGGCCGAGCACGCTCTTCCTGCCATTGTGAGGCTGACGGTGGTGCAGCCCTCCGTCAAGGATGCCCAAACCACTTTCGGATGTCACACTGCTGTCAAACAGAGACGAAGGAGGGAGATGGTGTTTGGCGGCCAGACCTAGCAGGAAGGAGAAGGATGAAGGGTTGAAAGAGAGGGTTTTAAAAAGAAACATGAGACCTAGGGTTTAGATGGGGGTGTGTGTACAGGGTTGGTTTCATCTGTCGCCACCATCTCTCGGTTTGGAAAGACGAAGGAGAGCATTTACTGTTGTTTGCTGCTTTCCTGAAAGGGAAAGGGCAGGGGGAGCAAGAGGATGGGCCCCAAATTCAACTCAGGCCCATAGTGGCCAAAATCAGCCCAAAAATACATAAAGAAAAAGACTAACACATAAAATCTTCAAAACATCATATCTAGAGTTTCATAGGTCCAAAAGATGCGATTTTGGGGTTGTTAGATTCGTAATTGAGAGCTCTATAATATTATATATACTAGGAATCCAAAAGGATAGAGTAATGTGGTTCAATATTAGATATAGTAGGGTGGTGTATTAAACCATGATGGTTAGTTCAAAAGAGCATACAAATGTCCCACATAGTACAATTGATAGTTGATAACACCAAAATAGATCATCATCATATTCATACTATGGTATAAAACTCAATTGAAAGAATTTGAGTCACATCTAGGAAGAGAAAGGGTATAATCGATGAGAGTGAGAAATTGAGGTTGTCACATCAATTGTAACATCCCAGGATTTGAGGCCTCGGATAAAACACTCTTAAAAGGAATGATTGGACTACCCATATCACCAAGGTGCACCTCCTTTTCCGGGAGCCCATCACTAAAGAACTCCATAGTTAAGTGTTCTCATCTTAGAGTAGTACTAGGATGGGTGACCAGTCGGGAAGTTGACCCCGGCTTGCACGTGCATGAGGACAAAGCATGCAGTTAAGGCTAGTGGTGGTCTATGGGGCCAGTCGTCATTCCTGAAACTCTACTAGAGCCTTGGGCAGTGGGTCCGGGTGTTACAAATGGTATCAGAGCCATAACCCCTCTAGTAGGTGGGGCCCACATGGACATGCCATGCTAGTCTTGAGCCGTGCGGTCTAGGCATGTAGGAAAGGGTTGTCCATGGTTGACGTGGCCACCCTTGCGCTGGTATTCTGTGATCGGGAGCTGGGTGTCCATGGGCCATTGTGGGTCTACACTGAAATGGGGAAGAGATTATGAGGCCTTATAGTTGAGCCTTGACGAGGACGTCAAGAGTCTAAGTGGGGGAGATTGTAACATCCCAGGATTTGAGGCCTCAGAGAAAACACTCTTAAAAGGAATGATTGGACTACCCATATCACCAAGTTGCACCTCCTTTTCCGGGAGCCCATCACTAAAGAACTCCATAGTTAAGCGTGCTCAGCTTGGAGTAGTACTAGGATGGGTGACCAGTCGGGAAGTTGACCCCGGCTTGCACGTGCATGAGGACAAAGCACGCAGTTAAGGCTAGTGGTGGTCTGTGGGGCCAGTCGTCATTCCTGGAACTCTACTAGAGCCTTGGGCAGTGGGTCCGGGTGTTACATATCCCTCACTTTTCTCTTCGGATTTTGGGGGTGAAATCCCTTTGTAGGGGTTTATGGCTTGTAAGGACCCTGATTTCCATTTTGGGCTTATCCTATTTTCCTTGCCTAACCCTGGTGTTTAGTTTCTTACTATTCACCTCAAGTGGTGATTAGGGTTTGTTTGTGCTTTGTTGAGAGTTGGAGGTGCTACTTGCAAATAACCAAAATTTTATGGTTGATGAGCAAGTATGTCACCTTGAGAGATGTTTCTCTCTCTCCTTGGATCCTCTAGAGTTAAGAGGATGGGTTGGGCTCGTTGCTTGAGTAGCCTTGGGCCTTGTTTTGCCTTGTTTGGGCTTTATCTTCCCTTGATGAGCCTTGTATCGGGCAAGGGTGTGTTGGGTGCTTGTGGTGGCCATGGTGTATCAGCCATGAGTTGTGTCGCCCAGAAGTGTATCGTCCAGTATGGGTGTATCGCCCATGTGACCTAGCTTTGGTTATGTCACCATACCTTGGACAAGTGGTTATCATTTGATAGTGGGTGGCATGACATGCACACATGGTTTGCAAGGTGGCAAGACGTTGGGCAAGTGTCCCTAAGTGGGACGACACCTTGCCTTGGTTCCATCTTCATCCTCTTCTATATATACCTTTCCTTTCACTTGCTTAGGATCCCTTTAGTTTTTTGTTGCCTCCCTCTTCCTTGGTGGATGATACACCTTCCCTTGGTGTGCTTGGTGGACGATCCCTTTGAAGGAGTTCTCTTATTCTTCCTCTAGCTTGGTGGCTGAGCCATAGGTGAGTCATGCTTCCTTGGTAAGCATCTTCCCTCTCCCCTTAGCATATCCTTCTCCTTCTTGCTTGCTTTTCATCCATGGTGGTTATGAGCTTTGTTCCTTTCCTTGAGGTGGCTGAAGGTGGTGTGCCTTGGAGCTAGGAGCTTAAAACTTGGAGCTTTGGAGCTTGAGGAGTTTTCTTAAGGCGGGTTACATAACTTCTAACCCTAACTATACTACCTTCTTTTGTGTTGCATATTCATATATGATCATGATCGGCCATGCATGTTGTTAGATACATTTCTTGCTCTAGCATGTACCTTTAATCTTGTGGATATGGTGATCATGTTGTTGATGATGTTGTTGTTTATTGTGTACCTTTCAACCTAGTTGTCAGAACCCATAGATTAGGGTTTCCTTTGGGGTAATACCACTTTCTCTCCTTAGTTTTGAGAAGTAAGTTTGAGCTCTAGTGGTGTAGGCAAAACCCCTCTCTACTCTATTCGTTGAGAGGTGAGTCTATGCTCTAGTTTCTTGGGAAACATCCTCCTCTCACCATGGATTTGAGAGGTGAGCCTTTGGATGAGTGATAACCTAAGATGGAGATGATCTATCATGTTGCCCGATTTGTGATGGAGGTTGTGAAAAACCCCTCTCACTTGGTTTTTGAGAGGTGAGCCGACTATCTTGATCAATCAGGGTTTGTTGCTAAAAATATTGTGGTTGAAGATGACCATCTTGGTGAGGTTCTTGTGCCCTTACACGATACACCCTTTTGTGGGTTTTTAGCTTGGTCGATATGTTCAGTTGTGCCCTATTGGCTTTGTGCCCGATATGACCCCTTTTACCTTGTTAGTATCCTTACATGATATGCTTTGGCTGAGATGATCCCTTGCTTTGGATGTCCCCTTGGCTGACATGATGGCTGGTAAGTTATCTCTATTTTGGGTGACATGGTTTGGTCTTGAGTTGCCCGATATGGTGTTTGCATGGTGAAACCCTAATAGGTGCCTTAGTTGCCACCTTGCCCATGGACGACATGATGCTTTGGGTGATAGCGTGCCTTAGCCGACTTGAGGGTCCCTTGGACGACATGGTTTGATGGTTGGGCGATAGGGTGTCTTGGGCGCCATGCTCCTGGTCGATATGATCCTTGTTGAGAGGGTTGGCCGATAGAAACCCTAACCCTAGTAAACGATAGGGTTCTTGGTCGATTGGTTAAGTTATGATACCCTAGTTGTTTGTGCATGATACACACCTCTAGTTCAAGCTGCATGACATAACTCTAGTGTTGGTTGCACTCTAGTGCACGATAGGGTGAAGTGTTGATGGCCGATATTGTGACATAAGTGCTTTAGGGTTTAAAAACCCTATTTGATAGGCTATAATGAGGGATAAGATCTTGGCTGCTATTCTTTTGGTGAGGGTGGCGCTACCCGCCACACTTATAGTGAGGGAAGTTGGAATCTTTGGTGAAGGTTATGTTTAACCTGGAAATCCTAATAAATGGATTAATCACCTTGAACCCGCAGCTATGTTAGTAATGGGATATGATGGTAGGTTGTGAACTAGGGTATAATGGGAATCTAAGATGGTGCTACATAAGATGATAAGATACATGGTTATGTTCACAAGAATAGGGAATATTGTATGATCATGGTTTGATAACAATAATATGATTGATACAACTTATGCTTCATATAATCATGGATGTTGTTCCAAACATGATAGTATGATAATCATAAAGATCTATGGTTGGTGATTTATGTTATCTCTCTTGATATGCATACTAACCATGCAGGTGTATTAGATGGATTCATAGCCAGGTAAGAGCTATGAGGTTTATGTGTTTGACCTAGTAAAGGATGAGAGCCTAGTTGAGGTGTTATCCTCTGATGTTGAGATAAGGGATTGCTATCCCATGGTGATGATGTAAGACTTGAGAGGCAGTGGCATTCTGTGATGAGGGATTGAGATCCCATGATAATGTGATAATGATAGTATTAATGTAACTCAATGTTATTTATGTTTTACAACTTGGCTGCCTCAACTATGCACTTAAAATATACTAATTAATTATAGTGGAACATATCATGTAGTTTTCCCTAGCCATAGATCCATCATCATTAGTAGTTTGTGATGGTGAAACACGTTTATCTTGCGGGATTACCAGAGCGCATATTGTTGAATATGCGAGGTTTTCTCCTAGCTAAAAGTAGGAGGATTTGAGTACAACTGCGGTTGTGTATAGAGTATGGTGAACAGACCCATGGCTCAGTGATTATGGAGCATGGTGAATAGGCCCATGGATCAGTATTATAGAAGGGTAGCCCACAGAGCTATCCCTGTGGTTGAGGCCACTCAAGTAAGAGATTGCGGTCCTGCTTTGGTTTTTGTGCACTGACCACGAGGAGGTGAGGTCATGGAGTCTGTCTCTCCCATTGACCTTGTATGGCACCGGTTTTGGGCTTCACAGCCAAAGGTTGGATTTGAGCAGGGACAACTGACGTCCTCATGGCATAATAAAATGTAATCCAGCCGAATAATATATACTACTTAGAGCAAAACAGGGAACATTGGTTGAGGCCTTTCTTATGTAGATGATTCATTTATCTCTTACAGTTACTTGTACGATCTTGATATATTGTGATAAGTTTTCATAAAGCTTATCTTGTCAATCATGTTCCATAAAGGAAATCGGGATATATGCTTCATGAATATCTTGGTAAGATTGATGGTAATAATAGTCTTGCTCAGTATACTGCTCTTATGATATGTCAATACCAGCTATCTTCTTTATCTGCTTTAAATCTTCTGTGGTTTTATAGTTTTGGTGGGAAGTTATGTTTCTCGTTGGGATTGTGTGTCTCACCCCCCTGGTTTACGACCTTTTTAGGTGATCGCTCTAGACGTGGTGGCGGTCGCGAGGTTGCGACTGAGCATCAAGAGGAAGAGTAGTAGGAGGCAAGAGATGGATATGCTGCCATTTTGGTTGTTTTGTAGTAGAGTCCTAGAGTCATCCCTATACTCTCAGTTCCTTGGAGGTGTTTTGACGATGTTTTATGATGTATAGATGATGTAGCTTGTATATCCTATTGTTGGCCTGATGTGGCCCGTTATGTATGTATAAATAGGTGATGAACTCTGGTGATGACAGGACAGCTGGTTCCTTTAAGCTGTGGACATATATCAAGGCTTGTAAATGTTTATATAACATGTTTCCTTACAGGATGAGGATATGGATGTAATAGTTCTCTTTTATCTATTTTCCGCAAATGGTTTTAATTAACCCGTGTTTTCGGTAATATGTGGTTTATGGTGCTTTCGCACGTTTTCGTGTGGCATCTCGTTATTTGTGTGATAGCGGGATGTGGCGCCACAATATTGATGGAATATGTCTGATTCTATGAAGCATCAGAACCTTTCTCCAAGGAAACTTTAGGTCCACCCATCCTTCTCCTTTGACTTCTACAATGCTAGAATAGCCCAAAGTCACAAATCGACCTTTAGAGGCCTGATAAGACACAAATAGGGACTTGTCAGTACACACATGCACATTAGCCCCAATGTCTATAGCCCAACATAGTGGTTCAAAAATATAAAGAACTTCAGGTTTTGTAGATACATACCCATCATTGAGGTTCAAGGATGCAGTCATCATGTTGACCACAACCTCCTTAGTTGCAAGTGAGAAAACTTCTTTGGCCTTATTTGAAGGACAATCCTTGTTCTAGTGGCCAACCACTACAACAAATATCATCTTCGCGGGCATACAAAAATGTCGTCATAAGACATAAATAATGCCAGCCTTGTTCATTTCCGGCATATTTTAAAATGCCAAAAAAATGCCGTCAAAAATCGTGTCGGTAAAGTATAACACGTCATATTATAGCATGCCAGAATAGCATAAAAACGGCATTACATACTTGCCGAAAATGGATTTAAAAATGTTGTAAATTTGCTTCAAATCTGGCACTCTGCTGCATGCCGGAACGGATACTAGGCATAGAAAATAGTATGAAAACCTCCAATTTGGTAGAACAAATATCGCTATGTACTTCACTTGATTCCAGAATACACATTATATATATATATATATATATATATATATATATATATGCATATGCATATGTATATATATAACTGTATGGTATTATACAATCAAATATATAATCCAAGGATATGATATAGATAAAATATTTTATTCACTTTCAAAATCATTCTGATACATTCATTTGCTTTGAATAAGCATTGTCACATGTACATAAAATACACATACTTTGTGATGTACATATTACATTATGATAAGAATTAGATTCCTTATGTTAATCATATACATAACATGCAGCATTAGACGTCCTTTTGTCTCAATAAAGATCATTGGTCATCTCTTCCATTTGTAGCATGGCGTGTAGACCACTACATGATCTGGAGTTGCTCTGTGCCACCTAGAGCAGCATGGCGGCATTGTGAAAGCAAGTGCAGCGGCGTGCATGAAACTGCAGCACATGATGACCGTGAACATGTAGCTGGCAGGCTAGCTAATTAATCTCAAACTCGGCTGTCAACATTTGTGCAGGGGATAGGTCCAGATGTAAAATTAGATACTACTTTTCTGGTTATATAAGTCCCAAGGTAGCACCCAAGATAAATGTTCCAACTTTCTGGCCTGCGCACATGACATGTCATACATAAATAAATAAGTGATCAAAACATTAATAAAACTTAATATACAATGTCGTCTTTCTTACAAATATATGCAAAGATACCTTACAACAAAAATAACATATGCAATTATCCCACAATGAATCTAACAGAGACAAAAACATCTTCTTACACCCTGAGTGCTTCAAAACCTTGATGCCAAAAGATCATAATACAACATATAAAATATGCTCAATCTTACGAACATAGCAAATAGTTTGTATTAAAAAAATATAAAACAGTAATCAATCACCCAAGTAACAATTCATTACTAATAAAGTGCTATTTTGTGCTTTGGTACTTAATTTTCTGCCTTGAATTCTAAGAAAAAAGTGAATGACCAGGTTTTCTTCAACAGTATCCTTGTTACCTCAAAATTGAGGTCCAGCAGCTTGAGTAGTGACAGAGTAAGCAAGACAGAAGGGGAGGAAATCGTTTACTTGATCCCCGTAGTACAAAAATATAGGATCGTTGATGATGAAATTTGTGTTCACGTCAAGCATCAAAGTCAACTGAGGGATTTTTGGTATCTCCAGCAAACTGACAATATAAAGTTAAGGAGTTAAGATTAAGAACAAAGCAAAACATGTAAATAAGTGAGCATCATACCTTGATTTATAACAATATTCCCAAGGAGAATCATCGAGTGCAAGCCGTGTACCATTCATTTGTCTATCAAACTGCAACAAATGTGTGATTTAAGAAGAATTGTCATGTAATACGAGTGCAAATTTAAAAGTAATAGGAAAGCCAAAATATACCTCCAAGGATACAAGTTTATATATATCAATAGGGACATAAGAAAATGATGAACCACTATCGACTAGAGCTTGCATCCGACTAGCTTCAAGGCACTTTCTTCCAACACATAATGCTTCCATTTCAACAATATAGGTAACACTGTAAGTAGGGTTGGACAGCTCCTTGAACGACTTATGATTCAATATGATGATAAAAAGATGCCTTACACGTTTTAATAAAAAATCAAACAATCACATCACCAAGTGAAATCTAAATGGTGTAACTGCTTTTGTCCAGTTTTAAATGCACCAAAAAGAAACAATAAGGTTAAGGAACTATGTAAGACACTACGAACATATATATTAACAAGGGTTAATTTCACTAAAAAGCATAACGTTTACACTATTTTGCAAATCTATCATTACCTTTCAAAAATAACATGTGTATCATCAACACAGCTTATATATTTCAATTTTATCATAGACTACCTCTGTTTTCCAAAACTTTCATGCAGTCATCGCTTATACAGTTTTCGTACGTCATAGTTAGTTCTTTCCAGTTTCCAGTCACCATGTTAGCATGTGTTATATAAATCCAACTATTATTGATTCCGTAACTATATCTATTCCTGCAACTATAGAGGCTCTATAGTCCGGCCATCTGCAGTCCAAAATGACTGATACGATTTTTATTTGGCAGTATTACTCCATGATACGAGGTTGGGAATAATTTTTTTGGCAGTGATTGTACACTCCAGTTAAAATAGGTAGGCATCTTCCTCATTTGCCAAGGCCTCCAAAAGGTTTTGATGGTACAAGTCAATTGCTTCGATAGTTCCTTTACCAACCTCACAGCATTTGCTGCTAATGATTAACAAATACGAATACTCTTCCTACATCGACCACTTCACGACTATGGGCCTTATCAGAGATGTAGCCTGCATAAATTTCCCGCAATGACCATCATCTCACTTTTAGGTGTATTTATAGATGGGACTGCTGCAATTATAATACCAACACCTTATCGCTACGGAGAAATATCAATGGAAACAGAAATCGGGACGCCTTAAGATTGCTGAGCATGTGACTTGCTAAACTCTTTTGAGATTATGGGGGTGATAGAAACTGTGACATGAAATCACAGAGAATTAATCGAGCCATAGCTTTCCGGAAAATCCTTAGTACCATGATCGTTTGCCCTGCTACAGGCACGTTACTATGCTCAATCATTGGAGACATGAAAATCTAAGAAGAGAATTACGGAATGAACAACTAATATTTGTTAACAAAGTGGAGATGATGTTGAAGTAAAAGCAAGTAGATCTTCGGTCATTGTTTCGTACGCGTCCCCGGTTGACAGAACTTATATTGTGATATAAATGAAAAAAGTCATGCGAACTAGTGATAGCGCTGTAATTTTTTGAACGTCGGGATATATTTGTTAAGTTCAAAAAACGCAGTGTATTTCTATAAAATTATCCCTATTAACAAATAAGAAGTTGTTTCTTTGTGTAGTGTTTGAATTTAGTTAAGTATTCACAATGGAAAAAATACTCACTGCTCACTGGTTAGCAGTAGAGCTCATGATAAATGTGACTACTAGTTACAAAATCATTAACCATGAGATTTTTATTCCCTAAAATTCGAGCACTACAACGCTACAAATTACAATATCCAAGTACTTGCAAAAGGTAGTGTAGAAACCTATTATTAGTCTCTAAAATATAGTGAATTGATCCACACATGTTAATTGCGCATTGCCTAGCAAAATTGGGTCAGAGCTAAAACAAATTTAATCTAGAGCTCAATTAGACAAAAGTCATGGACTAGACTATATAGACTGCTTTGGTCTAGTTTTCCAATACAAACCTATCTCAGGACTCTTACACCTTACTATGTGAATAGATCGATATCTATATTTCCAAGAAAATGCTAGGGATGGGTAAGAGAGAATGTTGTTAGTTTTTGTGGCTTGTCCTACCATCCCCATTACTTGACTCCCATTACCATTCTTCTCTCTCTAGTTTTCCTTTCATTTTGTCCCTACACCCTACTCTTTGGTCGACAACCAACATATGCAAGAAAGAGATGATGTGAGAGAGACAACAACATGGACATCCTCTCCTTCTCTTATTAAACCTTCCCTCTTCCTCTAGTTGTTGTCTGTGCATGCAACCACATCATATTGATGGTAGTGTGCCCCTTTGCCGATTGATGAGACATGAGGATAGAGCACTATGTCGACGTTCCTCCCTTACAGATTTCTACCTCCTTTTTCTAGCTAGTTTGGTTCTCAGTTGTGGTTCAACTAAGTGTAGGCTTGGCACGATGAAGCAATTCTAGAGCCATCATAGCAAAATCACTATTACATATGTTGTAAGGATGTTGTAGAGAAACCCTGACACAATCATTCTTTTCCTCTATTAACCTACAATAGCATCTCATGGGATGGGTATGGGCATCTATATTGTTGCTTCCACCTCCCCTCTCTCATTGATGGAAACAACCACGAGGGTTGCAACACTAGAATGCCAAACATTGGGCACTCCTTGGGAAGGAGAGTCAGCTCTTCTTGTAATGAGCAAACATGGGTCTAATCTTGTAAAAGGTGAGAGGGAGGAGCATGTTGGTGCACAACGCCACGACAATAGTTGGGAAGGTCACTTCTCCAACATGACCTACTAGGTTGGTCAATTAGTTAGATAATGTGATGAGTCCAAGCCATATGTTAATTATGTTATTAACTATTGATATATGCCTTAAGTTACTCAAGCCCGAACACTATTGATGCTACCTACAATGAAGCTCAGGGTCCCTGGACTTAAGTCTATCATATGCAAGTCATGCCAAAAATATATGGTGCCACTATGACAAGGATAAATTATAAATAATGTAAGATAATATTTACTGGAATTAGAATGCCTAAAATCCAAGTTAATCCCTATGACAAGGACATGAGGGAGATAAATATACATGTATGTTTCTTGGATGTGCACTCTCTTGTTTTTCATGTGATATCAATCAGGCAAACTTCTATTTTCCCCTTGGTGAGTGGGACCGAGAGAAAAAATTGTGTCGCCACCCAAGTTGTGAATTGGATGTGAAATGACATTTTAGGCACATACCGTTTCCTAATTGCAAGTAGATAATATATTAGTCTCATACAACTTAACATGTACAAATCATATTCTAGGTAAATGCATGCCCCCAATCTTATATGTGGCTACACCACTATCCCTAAGCCAGCATTCCACAAGTATATATATCTTACCATCCCTTTTATGGAGATTGGACCATATTCTAATGTATTCTTTTTTCCATGTTGGAAACACACACACAGACATATATATATATATATATATATATATATATATATATATATATGAGTGATTATTGTCGAGCATTGTACCTATGCAATTCAAAAAGATGCTTGATCGACCCTGCGAGAAGCACAACAATCCACAATGGCATGTTGAAGAGTATGTTGAGTGTGAAAGCCACCCCGATTACTGCAAATGAAGACATAGAAGGACCAATCAATGAAAATACCCAATTGTAAAAGTGCTAGTTGTTGATGATGTCATTACCTTCCGGGTTGCCGATTGTAATGACCCCCGCCTCCACCATAAGGAAGAGGTAGATCTTCACATACTGGGGATACTCCTTGCATAGCCGTGCCAGATTGTTCCCTGAAACTAGTGGTGTTATTAGATATTTAACTAGCATATTGAAGCCTTTTTTTGCCCTTCTCCAGTAGTAATTGAATTAGAAAAATAAGCAATGATCAATACTAACCATCAATTCATGTGCTTGCACCTATTGCACCTCATAGGTTAGCCGCCAGTCCAATGAGCACAACCAACAAGTAGAAACCATTAGGCCAACCTGATCATGAAGTGGTTTACTGGTTAGACATGATATTAGTGGATGGGCATGCCTATATAAATTTGTATACCAGGTTGGACTGGAATCTACATGTGAGCAACCTAGAGATAATTCATCATTAAGATGAGTAGTGCAGACATAGAAATCTGTAAGATAATACTTAGTAAGACAATCGACACTTTTAATAGGATGAATGTGATAAACACATAAGAAATTCAAATTGTGCAAAACCTCGATAGAGTACAGTAGATGAAGAATCCAAGCCATCACTAAAATCAATAGTAAGCAACCCTGCATTTCCAAAATATTGAAATAAAACACCATTAGAAGATGCAAATGTTTGCATTTTAATAATACATTAAAATGCACAAGATTTTTTTGTTTTGCTTATATATTCACTTTTGTTTCAACTCAGCTATTAAATATAAGCTAAACAAGAAGAAATTTATACAAGGAACATGTACATTTTAACTAGAAAGATGTGTCCTTTTGTCAATAGTGTGAGGTCAACAAGAAAGACACCTAGTCGACCTAGTCTATTCCTTACTGACACATTTGCTGCCACAGATGAGGAAGGGACATTTACTACGACCACCAATGACAGAACAAAATTTGATCTTCTGAGCTATTTTTCTAGCTATCTATAGACATCATAGTATTTTCACACATGGAGATAGTCTTAGACAAACATTTACATTCCATGTCATAATTGCCCAGTTTGTGATGAACTATCTCTTTTTCCTTGATAACAAAACAGTAAATATTATGAATGCTTATTAGAGATCATCTAAAGAGACCTAACTAAATCCACTTGTAATGTTATGAAACTTGTCTACGTGAACCAACATGTAAACTATTAATAACATATTGCTAGAATGAGCTCAGTCCACCACTTTACTGAGATCACTCATTAACCCTATGATCGCATCTCAATCCCATGTATATTAATCTAGAAAACTATAATCATGCTACACATAAGACTAATACCAAGAACTAGATCCAAAATTGATTTTCTTGGCTGCAAATAAAACCAAAGAATACAAGAAATTTATTATTTATGATCACAACAAAATCAAACTTACCTTCGACAGCTGCTTACTCAGTGTCGAAGCAGTCAATGTATATAAATGAAGAATAAGGTTTACTCTTATAATTGATGATGATCAAATGAAAAAGAATGAGAACACATAAACTCTTAAAAATCTAGTGAAATAGAGAGAAACACATAGATTTAATAAGTGATTTTGAATGAGATAGTAAAAGTATCAAACTACCAAAGGTTGTCCGTAAATTCATCCTCTCTCTTAATCTTGGTTTGCAATGAATCCCTCAGTTATGACAAAGAAACCATGCATCTGTTATCTACATGCATTTATTCTCCAAAGAATACAAAGAATTAAAAAAATCCATCTTGGCATTTGAGATATAAAAACATTCATGACAAAGGATTCATGAAACTAGAAACCAGACAACAAGTTCAGGGAATGAATTTCACAAGAAAAAAGTGAAAATAAAATGTTGTCAATCAGTTTATTGTCACTGATAAAACAATTATTTCTAAAACTAGATATAATTTGAAGAAAAAAAACATACACCATGAAAAAACATAAAATAACTTAACAACAAAATAACTACATATCATTGTCTTTCTATCCACATAAATAGTGAATTTACTCCTCTAAAAATCTAAAATGAAAAATGTCCCTATGTATATGTGCATTGTCTTAAAAAGATAAAAAATCATATATGAAGCTTCATGCAGCATTTTGAAAATCAAAGTTCAATCCATTCAATCCATGAGCTTCATGGACTCCCATCATACTCCAAACCCTGTAATTGCAAAATGTTGTTAATAAAATCTATGATTTGAAATTTTTAATACATTTATGTAGTACCTCATCATCAAGATCGTCCAGCTCCATAAGATCTTCATTCCTACTAGACTTAAGCACGTTGAATGACTTTCTGATGTAAGTGTGAGCCTTCTCAGCTTTCTGATTAGCAATTTCAGCTCTAGCTCTGGCATCAGTTGCATCTTTTTCTGCTTGCTTAGCTCTAGCGCGTGCATCATTCATTTCTTGCTTATATTTCTCAATCTCTTTGGCGTGAGTAAGATTTCTATACCGAATATTACCTACAACTGAACTTCCACGCATACATATATGACCTGGTCTTTCAGGCCCAAAGACCCTCAAGCAAATCTCCTCATCACTCATGTCAATTGTTCCTTGTTCACGTTGAGACACCAACTCTGTGATTTGTGCCTGAACAACAAATTACCTTGTTAATAGAGTCCTTTATAAAATTCATTAATAACTGATCGAGTGGTGTTCCTAGAGAAATCTAACAAACATGGTTACCATCTTTTCTTTTGCAACAACATCTACAAGCTTCATATCTTTTCTTGTTCGAGTCAATTCAAGCATCCTTAGTCGACTTGGCACAACTCCATTGTTGTTTTCAGTCTGTTGCATGACTAAAATAAATTATTAAATCTATCTTATAATGTTAGACTATAAAAAATAGTTACAATAATATAAATTACACACCTCTTCATGTTCTATAACACTAAATCGAGTCCTCCCAGTACAATGAAGCATTGACTGTTGAGAACAACTCATCTTGTTATGAGCACTGACAGCCTTTGGAGCAAGCATAAGCATAGAATCACAAAAAATAGTTAAAATTTAATTACAAGAAACTCCCAATCATAAAGATAGTCAAACAATGCATAGTCTCATGAATTTATTGTGTATTTACCCGGAAGTAGTCACTTTTCCAATATCTTTTGATAAGAAACTCCCAATCGGATTTTGTTACATTTGAAGGATAGTTTTTTAGAGCTTCATCATCAGTGGTGTATGTGTCATAAAGATCAAACAATTCTTTCTTAAAATCACGCCATGCCTTTCCCATTGATTGGTATAATGAGCGTGTCATTAACTCATTTTCTTCAGGTAATAGATCAACACTGTGAATAATAAAATCGTCCTATAAAATGGTAATGTAAATATTAGAAATGAAGATTTTTTATTCAAAAATACTAATACACAACAATTGGATAAACCTGAATCAATTGGAGCATCATCTCCTTCTTTTCAATGGGCACACAATTCCACCTTGAATAACTAAGAGGAGCATTTATGGAACTATGAACAATAACTCCAATTCGACTAGCTAGAAGACGATTTTGGATTCTACCTATCGCATTTCCTTCAGAGTTAAAATCTATCTTTATTTTGTCCCCTCCTAGGTTTCTGAAGGTCCTCAAGCTTAAATTTTTTGTTTTACCTCTAACCCTTTTTCTCTTTGGTTGATCTAAGAAATGATAAAAAATAATAAGTATTTCAATTATAATAAAGATAGAATTCAAAATTTGTTACCATGATTGATATCTGGCTCTTCTGGAACTTGAATATGATCATCAGTTTGTTGTAAGCGACTGTTCATAGTATGACGTCTCAAAACCATATTACTGGTGTTATCCTGCTGCCTTATAACATCATCATTAGCATTCAAAGAACCTTCAGGATGCGTTTCTATGATGAAATCATCCTCTTCATGGTGATCTGTCAAATGTTAAAAAATTTATCACTTAACTTAATATACAAGGACTATAAACACATCTATGAAAATTTTAATTTTAATTTACCATGATCATTTCTAGCATGCACATTTGAATAAGTTTCGTGCAACATATTACATAAATAAAAATCTGAACCGCTTTGTGCTCCTCTTATAACTTTTGCACCACTAGAATTTTCAACTTGATGTGGGTTACATGCTTTGGAGTCGGAATTACCTACATTTCATAAAAATAATGCAAAAAAATAGATACAAGGGATATTCGATTACTTATGTATAACCAAGGTATCATCCTCACCAGGATTTTTGTTTGTCTGATTTTGAATTTGTTGCAGCAACACACTCAGAGTAGTTATCGACATCTTGAGGTCTCAGGACCCTCTTCCCAGTGTTGCTAATTCTAACTACAAATCACAAAAAGTATGTTATAACCATGTGTACATATAGATCATTTTGTATTAGTCATGTATGCCCTAGGTCTAAAGCTCCTAAGGATTCTTGATGGTCAGGTCTTGTAATAATTTAGAAACCTACTCAAAATAACCATTAACAACAAGGTCTAGTCCTCACCAGGGTCCTTGTTGCTCATATTTTGAATCGGTTCAGCAACCTGCTCGGAATAGTTCATAAAATTTTGAGGCCTCAACACCCTTTTTGCGGCATTTATCCTCCTTGCTAAAGCATCATCATAATCATTAAGAACTTTATCTACAGTCAACCGCACCTCTTCACAACATGTTACAAACTATATTCATAGACACTCAAATATGTGTGTGTATAAATGTAAATATAAATAAGTTGAGACACATCTGGAAAACTAATTTTTTTAAATATTACCTAGATGCTTTCTAGTGTGTGCATTAGGTGGAGCTTCACCTTGCTTGTCATTTAGAGAAACACAACTATTGTTTTGTGCCCCTCTATTTTCTTTCACAGCAGCATAATGTTCAGGTGGTTTGTTGCTAACTTCAACTGAAATTATAAAAATAGTGTTGCCGCATTATGTATGTATAACCTATTTTAGATTACTTATGTATAATCAAGGTCTACACCTTACCAGGGTCTTTGTTTCTTAGATTTCGAATCCGTTCAGCAACCTGCTCAGAACAGTTATTAAACTTTTGAGGCCTCAACAACCTTTTTTCAGCATTTGTCCTCCTTGTTAAACCATCATCGTAACCATTGAGAACACTATCTATAGTCAACCCCCCTTCTTCATATTGAATCACCACATGTTAGAAACTATATCAGTAGACACACATACTTTTTTGTGTGTACACACACATACTTTTGTGTGTGTGTGTATAACTGTATATATAAATAAGTAGAGACACATGTGAACAACTAAAAAAGATATTACTACCTTGATTTTTTCTAGTTTGTGCATTGGGTGGAGCTTCGCCTTTCTTGTTATTTACATAAACACAGCTGTTTTTTTGTGACCCTCTATTTTCTTTAATAGCACCATAACGTTCAGGTTGATGAGGATTGCTAGGTTTGTTTCTAACCTCAACTAAAAATATAAAAATAATGTTGTCGCATTATGTATGTATAACTTATTTTAGATTAATTACGTATAGGTTTAGTCCTCACCAGGGTCCTTGTTACTCAGATTTTGAATCGATTCAGAAACCTGCTCAGAACAGTTATTAAAATTTTATGGCCTCAACACCCCTATTGTGGCATTTATCCTCCTTGCTAAAGCACCATCATAATCATCAAGAACTTTATCTGCAGTCAACCTCATCTCTTCATATTGAATCACAACATGTTAGAAACTATATTTATATACACATACAAATATATGTGTGTGTGTATAAATGTATATAAATAAGTAGAGACACATGTGAACAACTAAATTTTTTTAATATTACCTTGATTCTTTCGAGTGTGTGCATTAGGCAGAGCTTCACCTTGCTTGTCATTTAGAGAAACACAATCATTGTTTTGTGCCCGTCTTATTTCTTTCACAACACCATAACGTTTGGGTTGGTGAGGATTGGTGGGTTTGTTTCTAACCTCAACTGAAATCATAAAAAATAATGTTGCCTCATTGTGTATGTATACCCTATTTTAGGCTACTTATGTATAATCAAGGTCTAGTCCTCACCAGGGTCCTTGTTGCTTAGATTTTGAATTGGTTCAGCAACCTGCTCATAACAATTATCAATAGTGTTAGGTTTCAATACCCTCTTTCCGGTGTTTGTCCGCCTTACTGAAATATCTTCATCATCCGTGTAGATTTTAGGAACATTATCTATGGTGAACCCCCCCTCTACATATTAGACATACATATATCAGACTATATCAACATATACAACAATATAAATATTCAAATATCTGAGACAACGAAATGCTAGTATTACCTTGATTGTTTTTAGATTATGTATTCAAAGGAGCTTCAGGTTGTTTCTCAAGTTGAGAAACACCCTCATCGTTTGGAGCACCACTTTTTTCATTCACAACACCAGAATTTTTAGTTTGATATGAATTACAAGTTGTGTTGCTAAGTTTCACTACAATTCATGAATATAATGTCACAATATTATGTATATAGGATATTATGTAGTGCTTAATATAAAAATAATCACCTAGATTTTTCTTGGTCATATTTTTTGGACCAATCATCAACATATGTGAATGCATATGTACCATCTCATGGGTCGATATTTCGTTCATCCTTTGTTTCAAAAAGACCCCATAGTTTTGAATCTGTTGTAAAAATGCATCATTTGTGGCATCTGCATTCTTATCATGAGGATTTTGACTAGGCTTTTCCCCTATGTGTTGACCGGATAAAGATGCAAAATAGAATTACAAGGATAAGTATATGGAAAAAATCTAAGCAAAGCTTTTTATCAACATTGAATTATATGAGTTCAATACAAGATGTACCATTGTGCTCCAGATCTCCTGGCTTGGTTAACTCTACATATTAAGAGATTAGCATGCTACACATGTCATTCAATTGAAAGTTTGAAACATTTTTACAACACATCAGATAATTGCTTACTCTGTGTCTTGCTATAGTGGTTAGCCATTAGCTTGTCATAGTTACCAGCAAATTGGTCGTGTGTACTAGATTGATTGACCATATTTCCTACAAATATCTCAAAAAATCCAAAAAATGTGAATATGTAACATACAAGTGAACATCATAATGAGGAAAAAGCACATGTAAAAATTTTGCAATCAGTTGCTAATAGAAAAAAATCTGATGTGTAGATGCAAAACAAGAAATGGCATCCATCAAGGATTACAAAATAATAAGTACCATCAATCAAAGTCTATGAAGAAAATACAAATGCATAAAAAAGAAAATCAGTTTCTTGTTTCCCATATATGATGTCCATCTTTGTCTATCCATCCGTGTTTTCTTGCAGCTTTCATTTACAAGGTCTTCACCACATCATGCTTCTTCTAATGGTGAACATCAAATGCATCTGACGGGAATGAGGCATCCGCATGTGAATTGTATGTGTTTTCTTGAAATGCACTTTCTTCATCAATAACATCCTCATCTCCTTCATGGAAATATGCCACATTGTACAAGTCACGTGGTGGAGATTCAATAACAACAACCCAGTTACTCCTAGAAAGATCATCGACATAAAAGCATTATTCAGCTTGAGATGCTAGCATAAATGGTTCATTAGTTTTCAACTTGCATTTTGTATTTAAACTAACAAAACCATATTTGTCCCTCTAAAACCCTCTTCCTTGATTATGCAGGTCCCACCACTCACACCTAAATATGTGAGCCTTCCTTCCACCTATGTATCTCAGCTCTAAAATTTCATCCAAAATACCATAATAGGAAAATGGTCCATTAGTTGACTCTACTTTAACATGGACACCACTATTTTGTGTTGTCAACCTATTGTCACGATCTTGAGTATGAAATCTGAATCCATTAATGTCTATGCCCGTGAAAGATAGCACCTCTTTATCAGGACCCCGAGCTAGACTTAGAAGTTCATCATCAACTTTGCCTTGTTTGTGTAAGTGAACCACCTATCATAATAGACATACATATTAAGCACAAAATCCCATCTTAGCTATATATTTGTTACAGTAATTTAAGTACTCACCCGACTCTCCAACCACTCCAAAAAGAACTTGTCATGTACCACTTCGATATTGTGAACACCCATATTTTGAATTAGTTGTTTGTGCTCACTACAAATATTATTATAAAATTAGATACTTAGCATCAAGAAATGTAAAGTGTTGTTAAACAAATATGGGTTACGTTATATATGGCAATATTGCATCTGAGTTTTCAAGAATATATTTATGCACCTGCTGCCATTCTTTAACACTAAGACTAGTGGTGGTTCCTACTGATAATGTTTTCCCAATATATTTGAAAACTGGAAAATTTGAAGACATTGGTGTCTCACTAATGTCATGGTGTTGCTGATGATTACATCTAGCGTCATTCTCCTTCATATATCTTGAGAAAAACACCAAACATTCATTAGTGATATACATTTCCGCTATTGAACCTTCTAGTCGATTTTTATTCCACACATATGACTTCAAAGTATGAAGAAACCTACACAAGCAATGCAAATGTAGAACATACAAACTAAATAAAAAATATAATAAAAATATAGAATATAATCACCTTTCAATTGGATACATCCATCTATATTGCATAGGACCTCTAAGAATTGCTTGCCTTGCTAGGTGAATGGGTAAGTGTACCATTATATCGAAGAATGATGGTATAAATATCTGCACCATTTTACATAATGTAATGGCCATATGATTTTCCAACCTCCGTAGATCTTCTACTCCTAGAACTTTTGAGCACAACTCTTTAAAAAATATGCTAAGCTCAGTCAATGTCTCAGATATAGCCTTTGGAAGGAGTTTTTGTAGAAATACATGAAAATCATGAGATTTCATACCAGAAATTCTACGCTCCTCAACATTCACACATCTTGATATATTTGAGCACAACCCATCTGGAAACTTAATATCCTTCAAGAATTCACAAAGACGTTTTTTTTCCTCAATTGATAAAGTAAAGGATGGAACTGGGACTTCTAATTTTCCATTCACAATTTTTGGAAGAAGCTCTTGCCTTATTCCCATATATCTTAAATCTTTACGAGCTTTAGAATTAACCTTAGTCTTCTCATCAATATCCATGATCGTTTCAATTAAGTTGTCACAAATATTCTTCTCGATGTGCATCACATCAAGATTATGGCGGATCTGAAGACTCTCCCAATAAGGAAGTTCAAAGAAAATACTTTTCTTCTTCCAAACATGAGTACGCCTTTCTTTTGAACTTTTGTTCTTTCACTTTCCAAGTTTTGTAACAAAGATGTCATTTAGTTGACTCAAAGCATCTTCTCCACATAGCTCTTGAGGATGAGGTCGTTCTTCTTTCTTCCCATCAAATGCATGTTCATTTTGCCGCCATCAGTGATTTTGTGGTAAAAATCTACGATGCCTCATATAACAGAATTTCCCCCCATGTTTCAATCTAAGAGACCAAGTATCCTTGTGACAAGAGGGACATGCCAACTCACCTTGGGTGGACCATCCAGATAAGTACCCATAAGCAGGAAAATCATTGATTGTCCATAACAGAGCCGCATGCATTTTCAAACTTTGCTTTGAAACAACATCATAAGTTTTGACACCTACACCCCATAACTCTTGTAGCTCCTCTATAAATGGTTGTAAATAAACATCGATCTTGTAGGTAGGGGATTTCTTACCGAGAATGACCATGGATAAAATTAGATAGTCTTGCTTCATACAAAGCCAGGGAGGTAAGTTATACGGGATGAGGATAACAGGCCATACACTATAAGAAGAACTCATGTTACCATATGGATTAAAGCCATCAGATGCCAATCCAAACCTGACATTGCGCGGGTCACTAGAAAAAAATGGATATATCTCATCAAATCTCTTCCACTCTTCAGCATCGGCTGGGTGTCTTAATCTACCATCATTTGTGCGCTTTTCTTGATGCCATCTCATCTCCAAAGCTATTTTATGGCACATGTACAGTCATTTTAACCTTGGTATTAGTGGAAAGTACCATAACGTCTTTTTAGGATTTTTTTTACTAACTTAAACTTTTTCCTTTTAGCAGTCTTATCTTTGTCAGTTTTGTCAATCGAATCATATTTCCACCTACAAGATCCACATTTTGAACACATGTCATCATTATTTTGATCCTTACAAAAAAAATGCAATGTTTTGGACATACATCTATCTTCTTGTAGTCAAGTCCTAGGTCAGTAATATACTTTCTTTCTTCATAAAATTATTTAGGCAACCGACAACCCTTAAATGCATTTGATAACAATGTAACCAAACTATTAAATAGATTATTTCTCAATCCATGAAACCCCTTTAGCTGTAGTAGTGTCATTGTGAATGATAATCTTGAGTATCCTTCACAACCATCATAAAGTGGTTCCTTTGCATCTTTCATCAACTTATAAAATTTAGTAACTTCATGACTCAACTCATCAACATTGTAATTGTCATCCATTTCATCAAATGTTGGAACATAACTATCAGGAAATCCTAGCTTGTCCCTTATCATTCCATCTACATCATTAGCGTCATCCTCATCGTCATCAGACATGTCCTCAACATTGTCACTATCATTAGGATTAATCAAATGAACTGATTCACCATGAGCAACCCAACATGTATATGACTCAATTATGCCATACACTATTAGATCAGATGACAGCTCGTCTTTTGTTTTGCAACTTCCATTGTTACATCTGATGCAAGGGCAAGGTATTAGGCCATCAACTTATACATTTCTAGATGCAAATTGAATAAATTTTGCGACACCATTTTTATATTTTGTTGATAATCCATTCTTATTTTTCATCCAACTCTTATCTATTGCAGCCATCAAATCCTACAAAGATACAAGCATGTATGTTAATTACGTTTTATAAGAAAATATAAGAATTGATATTCGATGATTTCTTCTATAAACACTAACATAAATACCAAACCTAGTTAGCATAACACTGAGATAATAGCTAGCAACACATGAAAACATTTAATGTATAAAGTAAACAAGTATTCCAAAGGAAGGCAGAATCAAAAATTACATTAGAACTTGCTTTTGCATTTTTTTACAAATAGAAATGTAAATATTTTAAAACAACACTCACTCAATTCCCTTGGTTGAATAGAGCTCATTTTCATTATAAATCATGCAACACGTAAAGTTGAAAAGAGAACCCTATATTGAGGGGGATTTTATATCAGACAACAACTTTTGTGCGCAACATATATTATGGAAAAATGATCTGCCATTTGAGCTTACTTTAACAAAATGTTCTTAGATATGTAAAAAGAAAAATTTATTAAATATTCTTGTATAGTTGGGGTATTAACATCTAAATATTCATGACCTATTAATGAACTGTATAGTTTTTATTTTTAGATGTGAAGAAAAGGATGGCAGACTATACTATGTTTTGCAGAGAAGCCTCGCTAAGGCTTTTTTTGGGAGTTAAGAAAGAACTCTGTATTTGTAACCTCTTTTATAAGGATCCCATTCCAAAGAAAAAGTAAGCTGCAAACACAACTACAAACCGGCAACTTCTCAATTTTGTTCAAAATGCCTAGAAATGTGAAATGTCTAGGCGGGCGCATAGGCTACCTAGACGTCCCCATGGAAAAACTAGACACCCAGCCTCCTTACTAACTAGTGTCCAAGGATAGTAAAGGGCAATGGATAGAAAAATGAGGGGAGAAAATTAGAACCTAAATACCCTAATGGAACAAGTTAAAAGAATTATTGTTAGTTTATAGTTGCTAATACATTTCTTCTAATACAAGTAGTCGTCAAAGAAAAATACAAGAAATGAGGCCAAAAAATGGCGGGTGGCTTGGGAAAATGGAAATTAAATGCACATAACAACACTCTTAATTTAAGTAGACACCTAATAGAAATATGGACAAATAGAATAGAGAAAATGGTGTCAATATTCTAGAGTTCGCAGGTTTTGTTGCTAAATCAATCATTAGATTTCAAGTTGGCTTAGATTTAGTTATACAAGATCACAACTAATAAAAAATAAATATAGCCAAAGTGATATCATGAAAAGGAAAAAAATGATTGCATGAGCATGACAATGATTATCATCATATAATCCTCACTAACTATGTTATGAGAATGTCAATACTTATTTCATATTTTCTATGACATCTCTTTTTTTACATTTTTTTGCCAATAAATTATAATATAACTTATAATGGCTAATACACTCTTTTAAATATGATTCATACTAAACCCAACATTAATGGTATCCCATTTTGAATATGATTTGCATCAAACCCAAATCGTCTATATATAGATGTTGAATTGTTATCTAGCCGTAAGCTGCTGGCTTTATACATGGAAGATTGACACTCATATGAAATAGTAATTATATACATAATAGTATTAATAATAAATATACACATATTTGAAGTTATCAATCAATTATGGATATAATAAACTACAAATCAGAACATCTAGAAATGCCTAGGCGGACGCCTAGGATCCCTAGGCGTCCCCATGGAAAACTAGGCACCAAGCCGCCTTACCAACCTAGTGCCAAAGGAAAGTGAAGGGCAATGGATGGCATCATGAGAGGAGCAAATTAAATTAGTGAATACATCAGTGGCACAAGTTAAAATAGTTATTGTTAGTTTACATGTTGCTAAAACATTACCTCTAATACGGGTAGTTGTTAAGACAAAATCTCAAGTAGCATGTAATCTACTAAATGAAAGAAAGGACATTACATGGAAATATGGACTGATGTTGCCATATTATAAAAGAGCTACAATTGAAGCAGATGTACCAAATCACCAGACATGACACTAACAAAACGGCTGGTAACTTGGGAAAATGACTATACCAATTACACATCTTGATGGAGACAAAGGCTTTATTTTTTTATTAATGTAGCCATGAACCATTATGATTATACCAATTACACATCACCTGTGCAACTACTTATAGAAGGTGTATGTATCGTAGGATGAATTCAGGAATCTTGTAATTTTTAGTATAATCTAACTTCATCGACAACAATTTTCCAGATGTGCTTCTTGTTGGAGATAACTGAAGGAAGGAGGACCTTGGGAATCAAAGGAGATAAAAAATAGAAACAACGATAAAAAATAAAAATCTAGTGATATATCAATCTTACCTGGAAATGTTTGCAGTCTAAAACTTCTACTGAGGTAACATCCTTGTGCTATTATGATAGAATAATACATTCAGTTTGACAGGTAACATGGTTGTACACAAAACAATGTATACAACTTAGATACAAAGAAGATTAGAAGTAGATGAAGGCCTGTAAATAGAGAGTCATGGATGATGAGAACAAAAGAGAAGGCTTGGACCATGACCATGAGAAAGAAATGGTCCATCCAGCTCCACATTTGTAGGAGATTGCAAAACTCCTACCTTGTTGGCATTGATTACGAACCTTCACAAAGAGCCATACAATGATCCCATGAATCCCTGATGAAGATGTGGCAAGATAGTGGCCCTAGATCTCCACCGAATGGGCTAGAGGAATATGGAGGGAGCAACAGTTGAGTACTGAAGTGTGGAGAAGTTGTTACATGTGAGGAAAAAATCATGGAAGGAGGGTATGCTGGTGAGAAGGATGTGGGGGTGGGGAAGTAACTGAAGGTGAAACAACATTCCTTTGACGTCATGAAACAGTTGCATTTATTGTGCAACCAGCTATTTTCATGCAACCACGATGTTAATTTGTGCCCTATTATTTAAGGGATAACGTCAAAACCCAACAACCAAGAGCGAAATATTTTCGTAACATTTCCTATCAGTTATTTTTCCATGGTAGCCCATGTTTTTAGGGATGAATAACGTGCAAAAATCGAAAATTATCACTTTATCAGTTGCATAGGAGAGGCAAGTGGATGATTAGGTGGAAATGTTTTTTTGGCAACAAACCAATTGGTGGGAAACAGAAAGTGAGAAAAATGTATGAAATATTGTGGCAAGAGAGAGACCGAGAAGTTCAAAAAAGATTCAGTGGTCCTTTTAACTTGTGGTGGGATTATGTTGTGATTAATTTTTGTAATGATAATGAGAGAGTGTGAAAGGTTGACTGAGTCTAAGTGGAGGACGTTAGAAGAGGAACGATTGTGAGAAGAAGAGAGAAAAGTGGAGGGCCTTACGATGGGAGCTGTTGATTTGGAAAGAACGAAGGATGGTTTAAGAGATGGTAACATTGTACGTGGGTGGGAGGGTGTTTAATCAGTTAGAAATTATGAGAGTCCGTAAAAGTAGTGGATGAGTAGTTTTCGAATGGAACGCAAAAAGAAATAAATAAAAACAGTAAAATTCTTGAAAAAAATGAGAGAAGAGAGAGGATTAAGGAAATTTCTGCATTTTGAAATGAAGTAATGTGATTGGTTGGTGGCAGACTTTGTAATTCATTTTACAAACTTGATTTTTTATAGTAGTATAGATGTAACATGATATTCTAATAACTTCATTTTTTTAATAAAGTCTTCTCTACATATATCTAGCTACAATACTTGGAAGTGGCCAAAATTTTAATTACAGAAGCATGTTGTTTGCAAATTACGTTACAAAGTATACCAAAAACATTCAATTGACAAAGCATACCAAAAATATTCAATTGAATTCATTAAGATGATGCTTGCCAAAACAACTGAAATCAACAAAATAAATAGGACATGGTCAAGTATTATGTGGTTGGCTCTATTCATAGCACTTTTTACATGCATATGATAAATTAACTATCAATAGAGATTAATTTTATTTGTGATGCATGCCATGTCCATGTTAATTATTTTTATTGTTCTTAATGTTAAAAGAGTTAACATAAATTCTTAAGTGAACTGCAAACTAATCGCATACATATCGCATTAATAAATTTTGCATCTCAACTTTCTGATTTACTAATATTCTTAGTATGTTTAATTATACTAATAACATTGAATGCAACTTCATATAGAACAAGCCCATCTTTTTTAGACTTTTCTGTAATTGGTTAGCCGGTTGTAATTTTAAATGAGAAGAAATATAAAAATGTTTAAACAGCTGTATGAAATTTTTTATCATAATGATTTAGTGCTTGCATACAAGATTTTGCTATGAGTACATTTTAGTGTGGTTTAAGGAGAAATGCATAATGGCAAGTGCATACATTTCCTTCCAAGGAAAATAATGTTAATATAGAGATTTATCAAGCCATGAATTGGTTGGATGCTTTTAACAGCATGGATGACATCAAGAAATATATGAATGATAATTGTTTATGTCTTTTAAATGGAAATAAAAATAAATTGAAAAGGAACTAAGAAAAATCAGTATGAGGGGTAATTTGGGCTTGGCAAGAACTTCCAACCATGATTTATTCACAGATTGAGCCCCTAATGTAAGCAAGGAGAAGAATGTGATAGTCTTGTATTAAATTTATAAGTGACAACATTCTAGATTTCTTATTGAGAATAATAATAAGATTGGCAAGCCGATCAACTCAACAGACACCTTATCCCATACAAATCCAAGATAATTATGATAGTTTTCAACCTATTAGCAATCAAGAATACTTAAGAATGTGATTATGTTACTAACAATGACACATTTAAAAATTTTTGGACTTGCACATTTTTCTTGTACCAATAATGAAGAATAAACATACTAATCTACATTTAGGATCAGATTAATAATCTTAGCAAAGATAAACATAAAAATATCAAGATAGAGACATGCTTTGTTTTTGGGTATTGGATATGTGTACCTTCAAATAGAAGCCCAATGAATTATTTTGACAGAATAGTCTGCGCCTCATCAGGATCAAACATATCGTACATGTATAGACAACAAAAATAAAATTTTAGTATTGGCCTATCACACATGTTACAAACAGAATTCAGGTTCTTTATAACAACATAACATTTGCAACATTTTCGACCAAAGAAAACAGCAACAATCTTTCTCATCCATCCATAATTTATTTTAACAAAATCACAAATATATATATTTCAAACCGAATAAAAAATAATGATATGTCCCAGGTCGAGGTCAGATTGTACTTGCCTTTTCCAGTCAAGTGTGATCTACTGATGAAAATGGATAGAAGTGATCAACTCCAGTCAAGGGAAAAGTAAAATCACCATCAGTCTGTCAAGGAAAAGGGACCAGAGCATCGTTAACGTTTCCAGAACATGTGAATGATCAATAATACACACTGAATAATCCACATACTATGAGTGTTTAATGGCCACATACCTACCTCTGGTGGCTTCCTTCCATGGCTGAATCTTTGGGGAAAATCAGACTAATTGGTCAATCTGAAATCTTCAGGTGGCAACCAGAAGAAATTGGGGAAAACATGACAGAGGAGATTTGCTGGGAGGGGAGAGTTGAGTCGTATGTTGAAGAAGAGAAATCAATACGGAGACGGAGGAAGGGGAGGAAACTAGCGTCCGAAATTGGAGGGTGGGAGGACTTGTGCGGTCGAAGAGGGAGAGGAGATGATGCCACACAGAAGAGGAAGAGGGAGAGCAGTGGGAAGAACCTGGCGCCGTACAGAAGGGATGAAGCAAAGCAGCCGATCACTGGAGTTACTGGGACGGCCGGTGTGTGCGGTGCTTCGGAGAGGAGGACATCGAGGAGAAGCGGGCGGACCGGAGATGTGGAAAACGGCGCGCGGAAGGGAGAGAAGCAGTTTCGCGCAAGAAATCTGGAGCGCAGAAGCAACTGTTGAGGGAGATTGGTCGATCGTGCAAGGAACAGGGACCGGAGGAAGCGCGGGTGAGGCGAGGAGGCGTGGGGTGTAATCGCGCTAGATTTACTTAAGCGGGCAGTTTTTAGGATAATTATGACTTTGGAGTCCGTTTAGCTAGGAACCGGGAGCGAGAGCGGGAGAGACCTGCGGCACTACCAACAAAAAATGATGTGTAATCCAGCGTTTGTTGTGGTGAACCTATCCAGAAGTCCAATAAGATTTGTTCTTCAGTTTCTTCTAAATTTTGGCTTTAGGTTTAAGTGAATTCTTAGATTTCTTATCCTTGTTCTTAGCAGTAGTAAAACTAACAGTCGCATTAAAACCAGTGGGTACTTTTACAATCTTCTCTTTCAGATGCTCTTCCTGAATATTGATGTCCATCATGAGATCGTTCATTAACATGATCCTTGTGGTGCTTAAGAGTCATGCCAAGCGACTCCCAAGATTTTGAGAATTTCTCAATGATTGGCATTGCAACAAACTTTTCAGGAAGTGTCATGCCCACATCAGCGAGCTCTTGCACCAAGAGTTGAAAATCATATGTTTGATCAGAAACAGACTTTTCCTCAGACAATATGAAACTTTAGAAATTTAGAGATAAAATATTTTTTTGTTCCCTAATTTTCGGTATTGTATTTCTTTTCAGATGCTTTCCACAGAGTCTTAGATGTAGTAACAGGAAGCTTAGAGTATGTGTCATACAATTTGTTGTTTACTGCAAATACAATCAACCCTCGGCACGCCTTATCACACTTCTTCCAAGTTGTAATTATATTACCATTATCAGGAATAGTTTCATCTACTTTGGGTTCATCTTCTTCTAAAAATTGATCATACCCTACCATTTTAAGCCAGATTTTCCAACGAGCAAAATAAGTTCCAGTAAATTTTTCAGGCATACTAGACATATCAATTTTCATGCTAGAACTAGTCATAGTTAACTAATGACAGATGGACTAATTTTTGTATGAGTATTGTTAATTTTGAATTACGACGTTACATGCAACAACGACATGTGCAATTAAATTAACAGTACAGACCGATCTAGATAAGAAAGTATAGAATAAACCAATGTAGGAGAACAAAAGTAAATAAGGCATGATCAAACTAGGTCGTTCATTGAGAAACAAACGTGATATACTTAAAGAAATCAGCGTCTTGCAACCCTTCTAGATAGACATCGTTCTCCTAGTTGACCCGGTCACAAATCTGAAAAATAGATGTCTCGCTCGTGTTGACGACGAATGATGTAGGTGCAGACGACTTGCACTACTAGTGCAGCCCAACAACCGCAGGAACCACTTCTTGACATGTTGCGCCTTTGAAGGAAGATGATGAATGATCTTGCTACGTCTAGAAGAAAGATCTCCACGTAACTCCACAGAACGACGACGGCAGAAAGACTCTGGCTTTAGGATTTGCAAACACGCACTTGAACGGCCGATGACTATGCTTGAAAGATGTGTTTAATCCTAATGACCGGAGGCATATTTATAGCCTTACACGCCCCAATAATCATATTTCCGCTAAGACGTGGCCGCTCGGTTGTTCTTGTACACATTGCGAAAAATTCCGTAAAAGAGACACTTTCCATTTAGGATTAATAAATCAATAATTAATCATGTAGTTGTATCTTAGTACAAAAAGAAGACAGAAGACGGAAGACATTTTTTCACAATTCAGAATCCACAAGCCTGAGCCCATGCCCGGCCGGGCCAGGCGAAGTGAGGCATGGTGTGGCGTGTGCATGTGTGTGTGTTGTGGTCATCATACCCACCAAGGAGGTGAGCATACCCTCCTCCTAAGACCCTTGGTCACTAGTGTCACATGTGATCCTACATATAAGGACCACAAAATTTTTACGAGTGAGCAATGTGAGATAAAACTTATTTTTCATTTGGACTAGAGACAAAACTATCTCTCACATGTACTAGTTGCACTACATTGGACTTAACCCATGCTATATACATGACTGTAGAAGTCATATATCTAACAACACCACCGTTCTGTAGAGGTCACCGACTACTTAGATGGGAGATGTCGTTTTGTGGGGCATGGTAGTTTGCTACCTTCCTACTCGAGTTGTGGCCACAGTGGCGTCAAATGGCTAGTGACTCCCTGATCTCTCCACCATCAAAAAAGTTCATGGCCTAGTAAGGTAGCTCTGAGCAAAGGCGTAGAAGGCTCTATGTCAGCGTAGAGGAGGAGATCTCCTGGAGAGCTTCACCGGACAGGCTCGTACACGACGGCGCTTGACGTCACCTAGTCTATACTATTATAAAAGGACTGAATAGCTTTTTAAAATTATCAAGATTGTCACTAACCAATCAGAAAATACCATTTTCAAAATTCTGTCTTCTCCTTAATTCTCTCTTTTCTCCTTTTTCCAAAGGTGTGTTTTTCCTCCTTCCTCCCATAACTTACAATCACTACCACCCCTCTCAGCCCACTCTTTCGTATAACTCCAATAACCTCTCACTATCTCTCTCTCTCTCCTGATCACGTTCAAACGGTTCCTTGACTCTAGGATAAAAATCTCAGACTCACTCTTTTGTTCTCCTCCTATTCTCTTTCTTCCCTACGGGATTGTGATAACCAATTATTATTTTTTAGATAATAATCACAACTAACTACCAACTATGCTCTCAAAATTCAGCTTCCCACTCTTTTTACCATCATGGTCCATCCACACTATCCATTGTAATTGTTATTATTATTTTCTTATCTTTTTAATTTTTATCTATACTATTATAAAAAGAGGCAGTTTTTCCATCTATTTATAAAATAGTCATTTTGAATCCCAACTGCCAATCAGAAGTCAACATTTTGAGTTGTCGTTCTTTCCTTCACTCAATCTCTTTTCACATTTTTTCTTACTTTTTTTCTATTTTAATTACTTTTTATTCACCAAAATACTGCTCTCCTATTAAACTACACATTCACTATTCCCCCCAACTAACCATTATCACCTCCCTCCAACAAACCACCATCTCCCTCTCGCCCCATTTCTCTCCCTCTTTGACGAACAAGCCACGATTACTTTGCTTCCCTCTTTAGTTTTCAATTTATTTCCCCTTTTAAAACTACCTTCCCAAGTCACGTTTTTCATCTCCATGCCCAATAACCTCATGATGACTAAGCCCTCTCCATCTCCTCCCTTCCGTAAAAACCTAACCATCATTGCTTTTGAAACTGCGTCAAAATTAACAACTATCAATACATTTTTTCTTCCATTTTCTTTGTCATTATTTATTCTCCTATCCGAGGAAAACGAACGACCAGTAACCATACTCACGTCCCTACATTCAATATTCCCATACCTCACCTACTCCCTCCACTCTATCCTCCAATACCTCTGCTATCTTCACCCTCTCCGATTTTTACATAGTGGTGAAATGTAAGTTACAAAAAGGAAAGTCATGCTAGTGACAGTGAAGGTCATGTTCCTTCCACAACGGAGATATGTAGTCTATACTGCCCATAAAAATCTGCCAAATACACGTTGTATCTATCTCGGTGTAGTGCGTGAGGCTTGAAAAGTCATTGCGAAGGTGAAATCTACTTAAAGATGAATGACCTACTTATCACAAGATTATAATTTTTTTATCTTAATTGTCTTTTTATACAAATTTTGCTTGGTGTTACTTGAATGAAATCATGATGATTTTCACAACATAGAGTAGATAATTTATTTAATGTGATTTCCTTACATAAGAACTACATACAATTAAGTTTTCACATGCACGGGTACGTGTGTTAACTAGTTTTATTATATATCTGTATCTATACCACTATGAACTGAATGAGTTTGTCGAAAAGTTTATAACTGTGCCACTTTGCAGCTTTAAAAAATGCTCAAGCAATCAAATTGCAGGATTTTAAAATGCCACGTTATTTTCCCTCTTTTTTAAATTTTCCAAAAAAGTACTATTCCATCTGTAACTACCCCTAATTATCTTTGCCACTTTTCCCTAATTCCCTCACGTCTCCTAGTCAATTTCTAACCGCCTTAGATTGTAGTCTCTTCACCTTTCCCGGCTCCAGATCTTCTGTGCCCTCGATTCTGTCCTCTTGTTTGTCCCACTTATGCCATGCTGACACCTGTTCCCAATAGCAGTCATACGGGTCCTACCCACTACTACTCCCAACTTTAGATCGTTTCTTCAGCTCGCTCATCGCCAAATTACGGACCGGAAGGCTTGTGTTAATAAACAATAGTTCAGTTTTGTTCGGCTCATGCGAATCAGATGGACCGAAGCATAAAAGTATTTCCCTCTAAAACTATGTACCGGTAAACTGAAACCCTACCCAATTGTTGGTGGCGACAGCAATTTTTTTTAGACTACTGGGATGGCATATTGTGAGAGGAAGACTGAGAAAGCTTCAGTTGTTGCAGGCCTATGCATAGAAATAGGCACTGACCGTCCATAGAAGTACTAAATAGGTATGAAACAAAGTATTTGTTAATCATGCTATTGCTTGTCGGAACATATCTTGATATATAAAAGTGCATACCTTTAAACAAAGTATGTTACGTGAACTATAATCATTGTTAAGTTGTTAGCCAAGGTTTTTGACGTCTGTATTTGTATTGCGCTTACTATTTTTTCATGTTTTAATTCATTCGTGTATGCTTTGTGATCACATCATTTATATGTCAAATTGAATAACTTGTGTGCTATAACAGTTCTACAGTCATGATTCACAAGAAAATTTTCATATATATTTAGTAATGTATACATATAACGTCATTGTGAATAATATTATATTATTAATTATGTTTACACTTATAATAGCATGGACAACGAAGGAAATCATTTGGAGAGTCGCACATGTCATCAATTAAACTTTGAAAGTAATAGATCCCCCGACAAAGACCATGGTGAATCATCTCCTTTGAATGCAAGCGCACATGTACTAGATGCTAGAGGAAGTAATAATCATGGTGAATTATTTCATGCTAATATAGACGACGGAAAATTTCCAAAACTTGGAATGGAATTTGATTCTGAACATGCGACGTATACTTTTTAAAATGATTATGCCAAATGCATGGGTTTTAGTATTAGAAGTAAGTTTTACAATGATGAATTCGGTAACTGCAGAGACAGATTATTTTGTTGTTCATGTGAGGGGCATCGACAAAAAGATAAGACCGATATTAATGTTAAAAAGCATCGTAACGAGACAAGATTTGGTTGTCTAGCACATATGAAGATATATAGACAACCTCATGGGAAATATCATGCCGTACATTTCAATCATGTGCATACCCATCAAGTGGTTTCTCCCCGCAAAGCTATATTTTTGAGATCTCAAAGGCATATGTTAATGCCTCAAGGTATTGAAGCTGACTTAGCAGATAAATCAGGCATTGCACCTGAAGCAAGTATAACATTGATGGCTAAAAGAGTTGGTGGTAGGGAAAATCTTGGCTTCATACCAGAGGATTATCGTAATTACTTAAATAAAAAAAGGTCTATGCAAATTAAAGAAGGAGATACTGGTGGTGTTTTGAAATACTTACAAAACACTCAATCTCATGATCCTAATTTTTTCTATGCGATACAAGTTGAAATTGATGATCTTGTGACTAATATCTTCTGGACAGATGGAAGAATGAAGCTTGATTTTGAGTTATTTGGGGATGTAATTTGTTTTGACACCACATATAAAAAATATAGAGATGGCCGTCCATTAGCTTTATTTGTTGGTGTTAATCAACATAAACAAAGTATAATTTTTGGTGCTGCCTTACTATATGATGAAACTTCAGATTCATTTTCTTGGCTATTTGATACGTTTAAGAAAGCAATGGCAAGAAAAACACTGAAAACTATTCTTACCGATCAAGATGCTGCAATGGCAAAGGCATTGGCTTCTCAATGGCCTTATACATTACACCGTCTGTGTGTTTGGCACATGTATCAAAATGTGGCAAAACATTTAAGTCATGTTTTTGATAAGTTGAAATCTTTTGCCAAGGATTTTAGTAGTTGCTTATATGATTATGATGTAGAGGCGGAATTTCTACAAGCATGGGATGAAATGATAGAAAGGTATGAGTTGCAATCAAATTCTTGGCTTAAGAAGCAATTTGAAATTAAGGAGAAATGGGCATTGGTTTACGGAAGGTAAACATTCTGTGCAGACATGTCTAGTACACAACGCAAAGAAGGTATGAATAGCCAGGTGAAAAGATATATTGGTCACCAATATGATTTGTTACGATTTTTTGAACATTTTGAAAGGTTAATTGGTGATAGGAGATATGAGGAATTAAAAGCTGATTTTAAATGTTTCCAAAGTACTCCTTCTCTATTGCATCCAGTTGAAATTTTAAAGCAAGCTGGTGACATATATACATCTTCTATTTTCAAAGTGTTTCGGTCCCAATTGTGGTTGGCATGGGACTGTAAATTGCATACGGTTTCTAGTCATGAATCTGTTACAGAATATGTTGTTATTCCACCTATGAAGACTCATCACTATACAATAGTATTTGATTCAATGAATTGTTCAGTACAATGCAGTTGTAAGAAGTTCACTTTTGTTGGAGTTTTATGTAGTCATGCTTTGAAAGTTTTATCATTCAATAACATCAACAAGATACCTAGCCAATACATACTAATGAGATGGACAAAAGATGCAAAATATGTTCATCAAAAAGTTGATGTTCTTTCTAAATCACATGATGAGAAAATGGATATAGCAAGTAGGTACAGACATTTGTCTCAATTGTGTGCTCAACTCACTACTAGGGCTGCATTATCTGAGGCTACATATAAAATGACATTGAAAAATCTTGACAATACATTTGGGGATGTGCAAGAGGAGTTGAAGAAGTCTGGCAGTACTGATGATGCTAGAAAGGTCTTAGGCCACAATAAAAATGAATATCATGATGAAAATCCTTTATTTCAAGAAGGCATGGAGAAAAATGTGAAGGGGATCAAATGCAAGAAGTTAAAATATGCCTCCTCAAAAAGACTGAAGAGTAGTTTGGAAAAAACATGTAGAAAGAGGAGTCGTATGAAGAATCAAGAATGTGAGAAGGTATTAATGTTACATAAAATATTTATCCATTATTCCTTATCTTGCCTTTGGTATATTAACATATAGTGTTACTTACAGAATAATAAACCATGTGATCAAAGTGGAGAGCTAATTTTTTTGCATGAAGATGATCATGTTCCATTGAATTGTCAATCACATCAGGTATAAATGACTACATTATGCAATTGTCTTGAGTTTCCTTGTTCTTTTTAAGATCAAATTGTGACACATTGAATGTCATTGGATTTAGATGATTAAGAACATTAACATAATGCAGTTTTATAGTTTGCTTCAATTACTATCTAAAATTATGTCTTTTATCCAATTAAGTTTAACCTTGGAATACATATTTTGTAGGGGTCTAATCCCAATCTACATGACTTTTCATCAAATACACAACAAAGAACATATGCAAGTTTTGATCATATTAATTTTACACAGGTATAACAATTTCCTTTTCTAGTTATATCCATATCAAATGCACATGAGCTATCCTTTAATAAAAAAAGATATTTTACTTATTTCACTTTCTCTTTTGCAGCAATCAGAATCAAATGTAATGCACAAGTATAATAATACTTATAGAAATGGGAGTATGATGTCACTCCTATTACAGGTAGTCAAAAACACACATTTGTTAGTTGTCTTCACCTTATATTGATTATATTAACATTTTTATTCTTTACTCATGTAATAGTGAAACTTCTTATTTGTACAGGAAGACTATCCTAGTTTTACTCAAATTGAAGATAAACAACATGATCGTGATATTGTGAATTATGGAATGAGCACTGATGAGAATCTAGCTCACAAGTGAAATTGTTTTACACAATCTTTTTAAGGGACTCAAAACTACATTTGGTTTTTGTTAATGTACTTACAAAATGGTGTTTTATTGTTTAATAACTTCTTTTGAATTATAGACACTATGTTTGAATCTGTATGAATAGCTTAGAAAAAGTTGGAAGTGGTACTCACAATGAGTAGTCTCAACTTGACTATTATTAAGAGTTATTTTTCATATAGTAGCATTTGTCGTCCAAGCCGATCAACTATGTATTTTAACTGAGTCCAGAGTGTCTGGTGTTTGACTTCCAGTGAGAGGTTATCTTTGTAAAGTGGTATCTTTCGTACAAGTCGAGGCCACTATGTCCTTTAATCGAGCCACGCGTCTCGAATTTGTCTGTCCTGAAGGATATTTTCTATAAAGTAGTTTATAGTGTAAGACAATTGTGCGCTTTAACCAGTTCCACACTGAGTTAAGTTTTCAAAAATTTGAAGTTCTATAAAGTGTAAAAGTCTCCATCTACACGTACTTAAGTGGCTAGCACAACGATAAAGTATGTAACTAGTCATAGAGTGGATCATAGGTTCAAAACATGTTGGTACACCAGAAAGAGAGGAAGCAACACCGAAAATACTGTACATTCGATTGTGATGGGGCCCTCCAGTAGTAGTGCATTCAGAAAGTATAACAAAAATAATCCATCCACACAAAAGATTCCCTTTATAAAAAAATTACTATATACGTTATCTTAAATAGAGTGCACGTTTTGGGTCACACTTGTGCTTGGCATTTCGATCGGTTTCAGTTATCCTAGTGATTAATCTAGTAAATATAAACGATGTGACCGCAAAGCATAAACGAATGAATTAAAACATGACAAAACAGTAAACGCAATACAAATACACACGTCAAAAACCTTGGCTAACAACTTAACAATGATTATATATGTACTTTTATGTATCAAGATATGTTCCGGCAAGCAAATAGCATGATTAACAAATACTTTGTTTCGAACCTATTTAATACTTCTATGGACGGTCAGTGCCTATTTCTATGCATAGGCCTGCAACAACTGAAGCTTTATCAGTCTTCCTCTCACAGTATGCCGTCCCAGTAGTCTAAAAAAAATTGTTGCCGCCGCCAACAATTGGGTAGGGTTTCAGTTTACTGGTACATAGTTTTAGAGGGAAAGACTTCTGTGCTTCGGTCCATCTGATTCGCATGAGCCGAACAAAACTGAACTATTGTTTATTAACAAAAGCCTTCCGGTCCGTAGTTTGGTGATGAGCGAGCCGAAGAAACGATCTAAAGCTGGGAGTAGTAGTGTGTAGGACCCGTATGACTGCTATTGGGAACAACTGTCAGCTGGGCATAGGTGGGACAGACAAGAGGACAGAATGGAGGGCACAGAAGATCTGGACCCACCTTTCCCACGTTGTAACACAACAACACATTCTCATAACCAGAACATGAGTTTAGAGTCTCCTCCATCACTTTGATTACACCACCCTCCTCCCATGTTTCACTGACGACACCAATTGTAGGTCATTTTTCATTGTCACAGGTCATGGAAACTCCAAATAGGCCAGATGGTCCATGGCTTGACACATCCTTTTCCATCTAAAGTATTTTAGGGATCCATACTTGAGTTATCTGTAAAACGGATTTGCTTCCTGTTGTGAAATTTAGCTTGGTAAGTATCTGTTTGACTGAATGAGTGTGTCGTCCATTTGTTCTCAATCCTCAATTTACTTCACATTTCAGTACTCAATCGGCTTGAAAATTTTGTTTCTCTTTCTCTTCTCATTTAATATATTATATCGTTCTTGCCATCACTATATCTCTTCTGCAATGACCATATTTGTTTCTGCAATTTTATATATATTATATCGTTCTTGCCATCACTGTATCTCTTCTGCAATGACCATATTTGTTTCTGCAATTTTATATCTGTTATCATTCATTGTCCGTTTAGGTGCTTTTTCATCTCATAAACACATACTCATGAGTTCTCTACCATGTTATGTCAGCGTTTTTCCGTTGGATCTTAAATTTCTATCAGAATCCATGGAATGAAAAATTATAAAGTTTTATAATAATTTCCCCATACAAACTATCCCCCATTATCTCCATTTCTTTCTTCGCATCCCCAACCAACAGCGTTTTCTCTTAATCTCTATATTCGCTCACCCATCCTTGGTTAGCGGCAATCAAATAATCGATCTAGCAAATGACAAAGAATGATCAATGCCAAAATTACATCAGTTTTGGTTTTGTTCATTTCTCCTTTATATCTCAATATATAGACCATGATGATCCCCACTAATCGCATATTTGATGGGTCACGTACTTCCTTTTACTGCTAACATGAAATTCTTTTTCCCTTATTATACTCTTTTCTCTCACAAAATTTCTTCTCTCCAGTAACTAATCTGGCACAAGACGACGAGGTTGAGTCAAATAAATGCAAAATTAAAATGTCTCTGCATATATGCTTTCCCAATCAAGCATGCTCCCACACTATATTTTAGTGACTTTTTTTCTAACTCTTTACGGCACATGCTCCATTTATTATCAGTTAGGTTTTTCATTATTGAGATATGGAAATATGTTACGTCCATTTCGAAAAAGTGATTATGCCACTTCTTCCTCATCCCTTCTAAATTGTTCACTCTTTTTCAAACACAATCTCATCAAGTCCTGTCTTTTCTCATAATTATTGCCATCAAACTAAACAATAATGACGCAAACCCCTCTATGTAATCATGTTACTTCTTTTTTATATGATTCTTTCTCAAATATCTATACTATTACAAAAAGAGTAAATAACTTTTTCAAATGACAATAATGCCATTAATCAATCAGATTGAAGTATTTTCAAAACATTGCACTCTCATTACCCCTCTCTTTTCCCTCCTTTTTCCAAGGAATTTGCTACTTATATTCGTCCTTTTCCTTCTTCCTTAAATAAAACGATCGCTCCACTCTCCTCTTTGTTCTCTTCCGATACCCTCATCCTATTGAAAACGGTACCTCAATTCTTTTCCCCACGTTTCCTATCTTTTCCCCGTTGTCCCTCTCAGTGTATCCCGTCATGATCATCAATTCCGTTTCCTATCCCCTCATTCCATTTAATTCGGTTCCTCAATTCTCGCATCAACTTTGCTATCTCTTCCGTGCTTCAGATAACAAAAACGCTAAACTTCCAGTCATATCAAAACTGTAACCATTCGATTGTCTCAGGTTGTATGCATTAAAGGATTGAATAATAAATAAATATCTACTATTATTTTATTGACAAATAATACATAAATACCTACAACTATGAGAAATACATTTCAATAGATTTAGAATAAATTTACAAAATCACCACAAATAGGTTTCCCACCCTTTGAGTTAGCAACAACTTTTTCGGCCAATCTTATTCACAAGCCGCATGTGTTATTAGTCCATAAATCCTCATATTACAATTACCGTATCCACAAACCTCTCATTAATTGCCTTGACCACGTTTTGAAGCCGATCCATCATCTTACATCACCAAAAGCACGTTAAACTGTCAGCTACTTGCATTTAGGCCCGTTTGATTCATCAAACATCACGTTGTTTACTGACCCATCATAGCTCCCACTCCACCATCTCTACCATAACCTTCAATGCCCTCTTATCCTCTCTCCCTTTTTAAATAATTTCCGCAACTGACTCAAATCTCTCTCTTTCTTTCGAATCCTGTCATCCTTAATTATCTTGCCGGTCATTTTCTCTCTTCCCCTAATCAACTCTCTTCCCCCCACGATTTTATCACAACTTGTTTGTAACACCCTTCCCCACTCTCACCATCATTCATATAGTGCGACGAACGTATACCTTCTTAAATTAATGTGGTTCATTCTAAAAGTAGAAATCGATGTGATCACTCTCTTCAATTCTATGCCTCGCCCTTTTTCTCTCCATGTTGCTTCCAAGGAAGTAGTTGGAAGTAGTTGAGTCACTCTTAACTTGGTTTTGTCATCTCTTCGTTGCCAAGACTCTGATGCAGCCAAGTCTCTTTTCTTAAACAACTGCTCCAATGCTTCATGAGTAATGAATGTCCCTTTGTTTCTCCTCATCTACGATGTTACACATTTTATTAGGTTATCGCACTTTCTTCATCCGTAAAAGATATGAAACTGATGTCAAGGCGTCTGTAAACTAAATTCTTTTGTTTACGTGCCTACTTAAAAGTTAGCAAGAATGCAAAGAAGGATGTGTTAAAAAAAAGTAATGAGATATTGTAACTAACCCATATCTCTAATTAAAAAATGAACAAATTGATGGTTTTGTCTATTATGATGGTGGAAAGAAGAAGATATGTGTTAGTACCTCCGTGCATGGAAAATTATAATATAGGAAAGGTCCTTATGTTTGTAGGATATCAATGAAAACACATCATTAGTCCTAAAGACAATAATAGAGAGTTAAATGATGAATGTACACAAAGATGAAAGCCTATTACTCTCCTACTCCTAAATTACTATAGGGAGCGTCCTATCATAAAGATGTCCCTACATGAAGCAATTCACCATTGTGCCTAGAGCTTCCTAAGGGGGGCATTGTTTCATTGATCATTAACATGAGAGGCATGCCATTTTGTTTTTTGGTGTAAGGTAATATTAAAACTATTAATTTTTATTTTTATATTTGAATGAATGGATAATAATTTTATATTTTTTTCCCAATTCCTTCATCATAGTATTTGTGGATCGACCACTTTGAGAAATATTTTTTATACATTTTTAATAATTTTCAAATTAAAAAGGTATGCAGTTTTGACATATTATATAGTTATGCTTGTGGAATAAAAAACTTCTCAGTATTTTTAATGAAAGTTAATGAGAGTAAAAAGTATCTTGAATTTTTGTCTCACTTAAAATAATTATTTTTTCTATATTACAATCTGTATTGAACTTTTTATGATCTAAAAATATTAACTATCTAAAAATAAATAAAACATCTAATATTAGTCTAATTTCATAATAGAAAAATATTTTCACATTCAATGTGTCACCTGCTTGAGCATGTGTGTGTTCATTAGTTCTTATATAAATGAGATGAATCGGGAGGAACGAAGAACGGGAGTCCATAGTCAGACTCAGGCAGCCACCCAAGCAGATCTTGGAGAGGATCCATGAGCCGAAGGAAAAATAAAAGAGAGAATGTATGAATATAGTCCGTTAAATTTAGTTGACTAAATAAGGTATTTCTTAAAAAATTCATATCTACCTACTCAGGGCTTGAAATTATTAAATATGGTACAAGTAAAAAGATATCAAATGCAGATGCTATATAAAATATTAATTTAAGCATATTAAGATGGTAAATAGGCTAAATATTTTGTGAAAGGATATAGGTGTTGTGATGATGTATATGCTTTAGATAGTGATAAAAATATCATAATTTGATGAAATAATTTTCCTTCATTTTTAAGGTATAGAATATAAAAACAAGGTTGGATTTTAGTGGCTTGATTCAAAATATTCATTATGATGAGTTTAACCATTAGTACTATGATAAGTTAAGGTGTTAAATGATGAGATAAATTTGGTGGATATACATAGAATGCTTTTGTAGGTGAATTTCATTAAAATGTTGTTGGATTTGAGTTTAGAAGTAATTTTCATATAATGAGGAATTAATGTTACACAATCTAGGTCATGAGCTTGTTTGATGAAGTTATTGAAATGAGGACATGAATCATGCTATATAAATTATGTTTTGAAGATTCATAATCACTTCACGTATTCGTAGAGGATGAGATGATGACAATGGTACCTAAGAAATGACTAACATGTATATAACTACTGATAGAGTATATTATGTTGATAGAAATGATTTTTAATGTATGTACCATATTAATTTTCAAGAAATACAAGGGTCGACAAAGACTTGAAGCTATAGTAGGGTTTCATCAACCACTAGATAACCATTAGGAGTTTCTCCAATAAAAAGTAAGTGATATTCATTGAATTTCATTAATATTATGATTCAACCTACAAATTCTTATAAAAAACTTAGCGATTAAGTTACTTTTAGACATTCAATATTTCATGATTATTTCATATCCAATGAGGCTTTGAGCAATGGGACTTTATAGAGATTGATTTATCTTGTTAGAACATCATATTTCAGCTATGTGATGCTTAAGTTACTTTAATACACTTAGTATTATTGCATTGTTCATATTATTTTCTCAAGCTTTTATATTCAAATGTCATATATCTGATATCAGAAGTAAATTAAGTCATCTTATTAGAGACTTCATATTCAGATTTATCTAGACAATAGGAATATTAATTCTAGATTCAGATTTAGATTCAGTTCAAAATTAAAGAGTAGAGATACAAATTCAAAGATAATACAATAAGATTCAGAGATAAGAAATTAAGAACATAGATAGTATAATTGCATCAGAACATTAACTATTGATATTATAGGATAAGTCCACTAGAGAGTCCATGGACATTTAGGGTTGCATTGCACCAGACACTTTGGGTATCATAGAGGGAACATTGTACCAATAGAGGGTGTGTTGCACCATAGAGGACACCTGGTGTCAAGAGAGGGCATTTTGTGCAAATAGAGGGTGTGGTACAGAAAAATAAAAGTCATAAATAAAAGTCACATTGACTCGGTATAAGTGTGCAACTTTCAGATCTTAGTTCAGCTTTCAACTATAGTATATTCATGTTTATCATAGTATAAATTCAATGCCACATACTCTAGTGGTGGTTTTCTATCTGTGCATGGCTGGGAAAGAGATGCTTGCATGCACTAATCATTAGGAAGATCGGTCAAGAGAATGGACACATCAATAGTCCTAAGAGTTTTGTTTGGGGGGGCACCATTTAAACAATCCCAGATACTAAGATAGAGTGCACTTTTGCATCATATTTTTAGACTTCCTTGAAAAGTTTGATGTACCCAAGTTTCTTTCCTAAGAATTTATGAGAATGTATTTTATACACTAGTTTGTTTTGGTTTCTTTCTATAGTTATGGTGATGAGCATCATATTTGTGACACTCCTAAGTTGACAAAAAATTGTTTGGATCCCACTCATGTGATGTGAAAATGGGGTGTTACACATGCACCAGCCAGAAAATCAGTAACATCATGCTTCATATTCTTCCACTAGAAATAAATCTATAAGTTCTTATATCTTTTTATGTTCTTTAGTGAATGGTGTACTTAGGAAAGTAATATTCGTTCTGTTCTCTCTCTCTCTTAAGTTAGTGATGTTGGGTAAACTCGAAGCCTTTTGTCTAAATTTAATTTCACCATGCACGCCTACTTGTAGTTCTCACTACTTGTTATGTGGGTTCTTCTAGCTTAGGACTTTTGGGCCTCAACAATATTAGACATTCAAATAGTGTTGGGAATATGAGGGATTACACTTTTTTAATTCCTTGATTTGTTATTCTATTAGCGTATTTAGGGTCTTCAATTTTAGAAAGTCTCATTGCATCGTAAATTGCTTCCTTCAGTCTTCTCAACACACTACATTTTCTTTACCCCAATTGTAAAACTATACAGTTGTAGTTTTTGAATCACTGTACCATCAATGTTGTCAAAGATTCAAATCCTTTTTAGTGATTACATACTTAAGTATCGTGTGGTTGGAAAGGACTATGAATTGCAACCCATACAAATAGTGCTTCAAAATTCAAAGAAAAGACAATCATAGTAAACTTTGAATCATACATAGGTTACTTTTCTCCATTACATTTTAGTATTTAGTCATTGAAAGACATCACTTGATTTTCTTTCTTGATACCACAAACCAAGCCTTTCCAAGAGAACAGATACAAATCATGTAAGCTTTTCCTTTAGTGGTTATTGTTTGGACCAAATCCTAGGTAAGTTACTTCATTAAATCTTAGAAACATACTTCTCATTGTGGAGTCTAGGAAAACATTGCATTATTTCTACTAATCTTGGTTAGAGCGAGAGAAATATTTGAGAATGTTAGAATAAATAACCAATAGTATCTAATGCATCCAAGAAAATTCTAATCTCACAACATTAGTAGGCATTTTCCACCTTATAACGACCTGGACTTGGTTTGGATTCTCAACCATGTGGTCCACATAGATGATATTTCTTAGAAACATGAACTCAGAGAGAATAAAATCACATTCTAAAAATTTGGCTTACAAAGCACTTTATGTGAGGATCCTCAATGTAATATTTAGGTTTTATTGATGTTCCTCAGGGGTTTTAGAATGCATGAGCACATTTTCAATGAATATCGCAATGAAAGAATCAAGATGGGGTTTGAAGATCATATTTATGAATTCATAATAGTAATAATAGCAATTGTCAATTTGTAGGGCATAAGAAGGTATTCATAGTTCTCATATTGAGTTTGAATGGAAGCCCTGTGAACATTAAATTCCTTAAATTCCAAATGATGATATCCACTACAAAGATCAATCTCTAAGGATAATGTTGGCCACTTTAAGTGATCACATTTTCCTAGAAGAGGGAATTGATTCTTGATTTTTACCTAATATATAATTCTATAGCTTACGCAGATACACTTGGATCCTACCTTCTAGTTGACAATGAGCTTGGATGAACCACAAGGTGAATCATTGGTCTCGATGAATCTGGTACGCAAAATCTCATACAGTTGTTTTATCATTTCTACATCTTCATTTAGTGGCATGTGATATGGAGCCTTGAATATTGGGACAATCCCATATAAAACTTTGATATTGGACTCCACTTATCTATTATGGGGAACATTAGGGGCTTTATTGGCAAAGAGTAGGGTCTTTGTTGGGGAAGACTACAAAAAAATTCCTTATGAGGTCTACATCTTTGATATTGATCAATTCCTTTTCAGATACTTCTAAAATCAAGAGTTCTACATGTATAGAAACTTTTAACTTTAGAACCTTAAATCTTATTATATTTGCTAATTCTAAATATTATTACTTGCCAGCCATAAGGATGTGTAAGAATCACATTATTCTTTTAAAACAAGGTGTGATGAAGTGAGTTTTCTCAACAATGACCATATATGTTTTACCCTTTCATATTCCTAATGTTCCTCTCTATATCTCAGTTCATCATTTTCATGATCAATTATCTTATATGAACCGACCATTCAAGACTTAGGGTTTATTTGGTGAATAATACACTTAATTTTGTTAAACTATAATCCTATTTTAACTCATTACTCATTATGATCACTAAATGATCTAAAATCATATAATGTATTTAAAAAATATTTATTCAAGGAAAGAACCTTATTTCATAGTTTTGATTGTATATCATCATAGTTTTCTTCAATTAGATATGAATTTTCAAAGTATAATTGAAAGAAAATCTTGTTTTTTTCTTTCCTCCATTGATCATCATTTCTTTGTCCCAAAAAATTGGGTCCTTTGGATGATGCACTCCTATAATGGTGCCAAATCCGACGGGTCACCCATTGTCCTCTACATCAGGAGTTTACATAGCATATTATAAGGGAGGCTGCCCATAATTGTCACACATCTACTCCCTCTCAACCCTTTTTTAGTGGGGTAAAGGCCTTAGATAGACATATATATTCTCTCTATTACCAATTTGACCATCTTTGATGGATTGAAGGATTGATTTGAGCATCATGCCTCTCCTTTTCATCACTCTAGTGCTTGAGGAACCAAACCATAATTTCACCTTTGAAATGATCCGTCCTCGATATGGGGGTCTATCATACATCCTCGATCCTTCATCGTTTCCTTTTGAACTCTCTACCCCACTGTATTCATTGTCTTATCCTCTCTGTGATCTACACAAGATCCTTTTTAGGAGTTTAGTACTCATGTACCGTACCAAGAATTGTGGCCTCAAATGAGTTCACAAACTCCTACTAAAGTTGACAGACCCCTAGTTGACTCACCCCTAGTCTGCATCCTCATTCGCCTTATTTCTCTGTGAGAATCACTACTACAAGTGTTGCTTCATGCCTCAAGTTAGGTAAGTAAATATTTCAACCATCAATCATCCAATAAACAACGCAATGGCCACATATTTTTCCCTTTTTGGTAATTATTCTCATCTTTGACAATAATTTGATAAAATTTCCCATGACTGAATAAATTACTCTAAATTAGTCCTTTGTTCAAATGTTTATAACAAATATAGGTGTTTGTAAAAGAAAAAAATCCAAGGAATCAACAAAAAATGGTTCCATGACCTAACTCCTATGATAATTCTAGTGATAAACTAAGATACACGCTTTGATGAATATTAGGGTTACTTAAGGATAAAAAATTATATGTATGTGACACAATCTCTTAAATATACTCCTAATAAGAACCTAGGGTGATTGTTTATAATTAAAAACAATTCTTGATGACTTGTAATATGCATGATGAATGAGATTAATATCAAACATGAGAATGATGATTATATTTACTAAATGAAATTTAGGGATGATCAGACTAACATGACTTTAGAAGTGTATCATCACCCTATGGCGTGAATCATATCAAACTTATACTAATTTATCATAGATAATTTTGATGATGGTGGTTTGAAGAATGATATCTACCTAGGGTCATCCTAGGAACTCATCACCTTAGTCCTTGATCCTTCAGTCTTATATTGAAATCTATGACTTCATATCAATCAACATTAACTTGAATTCATAGTCTAGTATCTTGACCAAGGGTTGACATCTATATTCCATACTCTACTATTTTTACTATGAAACTAAATAAAAGGTACATGTCACCTCTTGCACACATATAATAGATATTGTTGATAATGACTTCATTGTATATCTTGAATATGTCCTGGCTATTTATTTGGTTAATATACTTATTTCATATTGATTAATATTTTGAAATTTTCATATACATGTTATAATAACTCAAACATAAACATAATTATCCTTTTTTACTTTACATTTATGGTGGACTACCAAAAGGTGTGGCAACCTTATATGTCATACTAATGCAGAATAGAGGCCTTTTCATTTATCTTCAATATCGGATCAAGTGGCATTCATAACCAGAGGTCTTTCCCTTCACTCATTGGGGTATTGTAGTAAAGTTCCATCCATGTCCTTTCCTTTCTCTTTGTGAGGTGTTACGGTCAAGCAACCAACTTATACCGAAATACAGTTCAAATGTAAAATGAAATACATGGTTTTCTCATCATAAAACTCTCATGTTCATGAATGTTTTCATTATAAGTCATGCCAAGCAATTATAAATTTCTTATTCTTATACAATGAATATTTTTACACTATACTATTGTGTTTTCAATGAAGATGAATTGATTTTATGATTTTAAGAAATTGAAGGAAGTGATAACTTCACATATATACCAAAACCTAACATGTTGCATCAAACTAGAACTATAAAAGGGACTATACATGAAGGGGGTGATGTAGTTCTAGGTACACAAATTTTCTTTATGAAATAATGTAGTATTTTCCTTTCATGTTCCTAGGGATGTTTCATAAGCTTTGGTCCATTTTAATATCAGATGGAGTATTGCCTTATTAATTTATATGTTGTATGAATGATATGGGCCTCTCAGGTATGGGCACACCGCATTGCTTTATCATTGTCTACCAAGGAAACAAGTTTGGTATTGGTGGATATTAGAGTCATGATAGATGATATTAGAGCCATACACGACTTGTATGTACTATTTAGGCATAATGTCATATCTCAAATGAAATTAGAAAACCCTAATCCATAATGGTGAAACTATGGTGTCCAGGATTGGTGCACACTCAAAATCATATAGCATATCATCTCTTCTTTGTGTACTACCTGAATACACCTACTATGAAGAAAGTAAGATAGTTTTTCATTTCTTTCTCTTAAGGTGACTGCAACAGACTCCATCGAAAGTAGTATTTATTATTATTATTTCCCAAGTAATAAAGAACACTCTTTTACATAAAAATATATTTAATTAATTGATACAAACAACATTAAGTGACCAACTTAAGTATGAATTATATCTTAACATTTAACATATATTTGGAGATATAACTCATTTACTCATTTAATTTACATTTAAAATGACACTTTTACCCCTATTTAAATGAAGTGTCTTAATTATCTTAAAACCCTTATGTGTCAATATATTTATGGCATAATGTGTAATATTATCCCTCCTCAACTGTAATAGATAATTAATTACCAATGAAATGACTTATTTATAATCTTTATTAATCTTGAATATCATTTTTTCTTAATCTCTAACATAAATTAAAATTTCTTAAGAACAATTAATATAAGTTATACAACACACAAACTAGCTTTTGATATTATATTAGTAAGTGTTGTGATTGTTATACACTCTTAGAGCCAGATATACCTGCAATTCTCCTAGTCCAATTCAGTGGCCTAAATTGATCTGAAACGATACCTAAATAATTAATTTGAATACTTATATGTGTAATATACTAACTCCTCAGTTTTCAACTCAAACATGGTTCATTTTACCATTATTTAATTGCTTAAATACTCACTTTAGATTCAATTTATATACATTTAATTGCCATTAGGTGTTTTCTTCCCAACGGAGCTCACATGTGGGTGCTACTTTCATCTCTTCCTCAATCAATTTCTTGCACTTATCTCAAGTGCCACCCAGTGGCCATTTCCCCTCTAACTCCTCTTCTTCTTCTTTATCTTCCTCCCTTCTCCCCCCCATTGTCTTCTTCATCTTTTCCTTCCTCTTCTTTTCTTCTCCTCTTCCCCTTATTCTCCTCTTGCTTCCCTACTTCTATCCTACCTCTCTTATCTCTGTAGACATGAACCCTATCCCAAGTTTACTCTCCCCATGCACTGACCACCATGCATACATGAAGATTTCACCAACTCCTATGGTGGATACCAATAGAGATTATGACCGTTGGGTAGGATATTCACCTCATTCAACAAGGCATCATCCCGATGGGCTAAGTCTCAACTTCAGATAGCTATTGGCATGTTGGACCATCAGACCTACAAATCCCTTTCTCATATGTGCATGCCTCTAGAACAACCACAACCACTCTAGACACCTCCCCTCCTTCCTCTTTGTCCATCCACATATCCATACTTCTTTCCTATTTTACAATGTTAGCCATGGTGCCATCTCCCTATGTGATGGGATTGAAAACAAGAAATGGTAGAAACCTTCCACATGATTGGTTGTTGCCTCCTCAAGGACAAAAACAACCTAGACTTTAAAAATATAGACCATTTTCGTCGACCAAAACATCCCATGATGGTATTCAAACCTACAAGAAAACATGTATGACAATCGTAGGATGTGAAACATAGAAAAATATTAGTTGCCTAGTCAAGTTCATCAGATCATGAAAATCCCCATTAAACCACCTCTCATCTCACCAAAACTAATATAGAAAACCTCGATATTCCTCACCCACATCATGGATGGTTATCATCTCCTTTGACATGTTAAATCTTGAACCTCCTAGCTCCATAATCTACATGCTTCAAAGAATACTATTTCAATGATTTCAACCATCAATGACTACTCTCCCTTGACCTTGATCATGAAATGTTTCAGTGGCTTTTCACAAGCTATTTTTCCATTTATTTAGTGCATAATTGTTCATTTTGACATAAATTATATATTTTTCATCATTATTAGATTTTGAATCACTATTGCATCAAATATTGAGTAATTATACCGAATTGAATTCAACTATCACTTTTTATTTGAACTTACATTATTTTCCCATGTTTTAGGCAATTTGAGCATTTACATGACAACTCGATGCTACTAACCGCCATTGTCATTGGTACCGACATGGCACAAAAATCCAATAGAGAATTCTAGAAATCTCAGGGCTATCAAGACACACTTAGTGCTACCAAGATGAAACTCAATGCTATCAAAGAGAGGAGTTAGTACTACTGACTCATCAACCAAAACTCATCATAGATCAGATTCAATTGCTTTGGTTCCAGTGACATGTTGGTCGGTGGTACCGACATTTGCACCCAAATCTAGTCAGAGCTCATAGAAAGCAACTCAGGTCTATTGACATACCTGTCAGTAATACATACACTTATCAAGGGTTTTTAATCAGTTGACAACTCAGTGCCACCGACATCCAGTCACTGAAACTAACTTTATGTGATCAATGCATACTTAAAATCAAGATAAATTCAATGGCTATGACTTAATGAAGGCCAGAGCCCCACTTATGACCAAGTGGTGTTCATACAGAGGGAGATATCATGTTCTATCTCATTGCAACAAAGCACGAAGCTGGGAGAGGAGGAAATGAAGGATATAGCAGAGGTCTGGACACTCTAAGTACTTTTGGAAGGTAGATTTACAACTGATATGTTGTAGATCATGGTGTCTATCAAAGGGGATCTTCAGGACTGCTTCTTTGAGGGTTTTTCATTGGTTTTCTAATGTTTATGTAATTTTCTCCCTCTTTACTCTCTTTGTATGATGATAGAAATCATGGTAGGATAATCCCCATTTCCTCAGGAGCTGGGACATTATTACAGAAAATGCTTTTTAAAATGTTAGAAACATAACAATTCTTTTGGTTGTGTTTTAGTTAGCATATTTATCACAACAATCCTATTTGCGTGTTGTATATTGTGTATTTTATACACAACAAGTTTAGTACAACAAGACAACCCATTGTAGTATACATGATCCTACAATAGGTGCTAAAGTATTGTAATAGATTGTAGTATCACAACATGCTCAAACCTATTGTAAAAGACCTTAATTACACAACATATTGTGACCCATTATAATAATTATACATGATGACCTATTGTAATAGTTCATAATTACACAACATAGACTAACCCATTGTATATATTATAATCACACAATATACATTTAATAGGTATTTTCTATACGCTCAAAATGTAAGTATACACTATTGTAGTAATATAGGCCAATGAGGCCTAGATGTCAAACAAAGGGAAACGTGACTTCAGAAACTATTACTAACTGTAATGCGACTAGCTTAGGTTGAAGAAACTTGAATGATAGGGTTAATTATCAAAAGTAGAAATAAATCTAAATTATTGGTTGTTGTTCTCAATCTTAGCAAATTCTATAGGATATTTGTTTCACCATGGTTAACATTGCACTTTAACATTAATACATTAATATAAATCTCTCTTAACACTGGATTAAGAACCTATAGTGAGAATTACCTGCTCTCATAGTGTAATTCACTACTTAACCTAATATCAACCTCACTCTCATATTGATTGTGTAATTAGATATGTGATTTATCGAATGCTTTGGGTAATCTCCTCATGTTTTTAAACCACGTCTCTCAAAGGGTTTTATACAATGTGTATTTCTATGAATTTATGACCATTAACTTTCCTTTTTCAAAGAAATTAACAGTCCAAGAACTATCTATGGTGATCAAGCATGGATAGTTCATTCATTCACATAGAAATAAATCCAAAAATTAAGATAAATTGATGAATTAATTCATAAGAGTCAAATATAATGCATAATTAGGCTACTCTCGAGTCTTAAGGAACATGGGGATTAGCTCCTCATAGTTTCCATACTCAAAGACATCAAAGGAGAAAGAAAAAATGTGGAGAACATGAAAAACCCATGAAGTAGACGGTTCAGACGACCCCTTCCGACGCACATGCCTATATGCTACCTTCTGGCTACAATTGTGTTCGCTAGAAGTTCTCAAATCATCCTAAATGTGTCCTTCTTCTTCGCTATTTCCTCCTCTTGCTCCTGATTGTCATACAATGAAAAAAATGAGATGCTTAGATCTGGCAGTACTTCCCCTAGGACATAGGCATGACTTAAGGTGAGTTAGAACCTCAATCGTTGGATTAAACAAAGCCTTCAGATCTTCCTGATCCTGACATGTCAGTATTATCGATAGGGTGTCGGTACTACTGACTCCTCTAATTGTGCGACCACCTATAAAGTTGTTGGTACTACTGACCTGGTTGTTTATAGTACCAAGTTACTTCGAAATTCTTAACAAAAACACTATAACATCATTGATAGTATCAACTGGAATGTCAGTACTACTGAGTCTTCTCAATTTCTTTTACTGCAACCTGAGCATGTGTCGATACCATCGACTCCAAAATCAGTAGTACTGAGTTGTGTAGATCCTCATACATTCACCTGAAATGCATACAATCCGAACATAAGCACTGGAAATAGATTAAATCATTCAAAAACATTAAAATTATCCTTATTTGATGCAAATGAGTATTACAGGATGATAAGAGTAAATCATGCACAAATAATATGAGATTTGACCAAAAAGTGCACAAAAATCAATACAAAATAGCATGTGAAAATGGAAAATAAATAGTGCATCAAACTCCCCTAAGCTTAAATGTTACTCGTCCTCGAGCAACACACTCTCGGATCTATTTTAGACAAGTCAAAAAAAGGACAGACTAATATGAATATCATTTCTCAACTATCTCCAATTGGTGGTCCCAAACTGGTCTTTATTAATCACTGAACAATTAACTGCTCTATAGCGACCAAAAACATTCATAAAAGACATCCACCCTTAGATCAATGAACACTATCAAGAGAATAGTTAACATCATACTCAATCAGGCATTTGCTTGGTGCATTATGTGATTCCCTAATCTGCATTGCTCTTTCCTAACTACCAATCTACTTGGAAGCAGTTTTCCATATCAAAATTAATGAGGGGGAAAATCATATCGATGGCCTACCAATAAGAGCAGTGGATGGCAAGAAATCAGTGGCTATTGAAGATTCACAAGTACACCCGAATCATTTATGGAAAATAAAACATGATAAACCTATATGAGTGGAAGTGAGAAAATGTATGAATCCTAATGCCTACTTTTTCTAAATAAAATGATGCATGAATCAAACAATCTAATCATTGAATGAGAATGAAGTAATAAAGAAAAAGAATGCATCATGTGAATGTCTCCATTTCTTTAAGAAGAGTTAAGGGCATCCTTTCTCCCTCCTAACTATGAAACATTAATTTTTTTCCATTTATTGGCCTATGATTCTTGCATGCTGGAAAATCATGTGTAGGCTTCACTAACACCATTCATTTTTTTTTCCTTTTTTTCCTTCTATGGGTATGGATGTATATCCCTACATTCAAATTTCTACAAAGACTAATGTCCACATGATAAAAAAAGAATGATATGGAATTCATTAATCTACATGAAATTACTTATACAATTAAAATGATATACACACAAATTGGTGTTTTTTTCATAATGTAATAAAAGCAAACAAACTATCATGTCACCTATTATTCCTTGTAATACAACAAGAGGAAATAGTTTGGAGTACTTGTTCTTCTTAAGGTGGCAATTCACTAATGAGTGGAAGATGGGTGGAGTCACATAATTAAGAAACAAATCCTTTCATGAAAATATGATATGTCCCTCTCTAATGACCTGTGAATAGGGTAACCTTAGAATTTCTTTCATAAATTTCAATTTAAGGTCCCATTAACTATTTGATCAATTCAAGCTCAAATCCCATCTTTATCCACATTTCATGAATAATTGAGATGGCCATTAATATTAACTATCCTTAAGATGACTTCCCCATATACTTCCTCTAAGTTGTTCAACTCAAGAATTTAACAACTAAGCTAACATCTCCTTAATTTTTTTTCATTTTATTGCACACAACAAAAGAAATTGACATAGGCATGAACCATGAAATTAAATTCCACCTTTTGCACTAGATAGATGTGGAATGTACAACTTTAAAAATAGAAACTAAAAAAATAAAGACTAAAAACTAAATAGAATAAATAAAGATAGAGATTGTATCAAATACCCCACTAAGCTTGAACTTGACTATGCCCACATAGTCAAAATTCTACTTAAGAGGTGGAATAGTGGTACCGAATCACATTGGTGGTGGTGTGGTGGTGGAGGTTGTGGCATGGTGGGATCAAAGGAGTAGTACATTCCCTGAAAACTTGTTGGTTGTTGTGGCAGTGGTGGGGGTTGTGGATATCCACCAAAGTATTCCTGGTTCAAATAATGATCAAAGAACGACTACTGGTATTCATCCATCCACTGCAAATGTGTGTGCATGTTCTCTTGGTTGGCTAAGAGAAGTTTCTCATTCTCGAGTATCACCTACTGGTTTTGGTACAACCGTCCCTACACGTCATGGATACCTGCCAACGTAGCTGACTGCTACTGCTGTCCTTGTTGGATCTCCTATATCATGCCATACATTCCCTCCACGGAGTATGGTTCATCTTCTTGTGATGGCGGCAGAGCAAAAGAAGTGAAGGTTGCATAATGTTGTTGACGCTTGTGTGGAACCGACCTCCTTGTGACTGGGATGGTTGGTTCCACCTCCTCCTCTTCTTCTTCTTCATTGTACTCCTGCTATTGGTCTTAGACTTTAGCTGCCTCTTCTTCCTCCTCATCTAATGAACTAACCAGAGGCCACCACATGATGTGGATTCCCAGTAGGTCAAAATTGGAATCTCACAGCACCCTCTACTTCTACTATGGGTCCACCATACAACATGCATATACAGTAGTAAGGCGTGTATTGATGAGGCCAGATTTCTTGAAATGCTTGAGATCGAGCTTTTAGGAGGCCTTCATTGGTTTGGTAGTGTAGAGGTCCAGGTTTAGATGAAGAGATATTGGATTGATCAACCCTCCAAAATGAATTGGAGGTTTCCTCCTTTCCTGGCACTTGACTCACATCATGTGCGGAAGAAAGAAGGTGTCGAAGTTCAAACTTATGACCCTTAGCTCCAGCAGCTTGTACCAGAAAGTAGAGGTCAACCTGATGGGTTTTCCCCTACCCTTGACTGGATTTGGAAAAAATGGTGTTGGTGATGAGGCGATGGAGAATGTGAGCAAAGGGATGCTCGATGTCGTTGATGGAGTTGGTATGCCAACTGATGTGTTGGTTGTCTGGTAGCTCAGACAGTAACTCACATGCCATCGGGAGGTTGAAATTGTCAGGGTAGTAGTGGTCTCCTTCAGATGGACATCCATAAATGGCGTTGAATTACTTCAACGTCAGGGTGTAGTCGGTGTTGTAGAGATGGAAGTTGATGATTCCACCCCTTCATTTATCCCCATGCTCAGGGATTATATAAACCTCCAGTGACGCCAGGAACTCAGAGACAAGATATGGGTATGTCAACCAGTTGCTAAAGAAGGGATGGTTTCCTACCAACCCATGATGCTCACAAATCATGCATATGCTTTCGGTGAAGCCAATGGAGGCGATGAACTCACGATCACCATAATGTGTTTCACGGATCTCCCACTTTTGCAACTCATAGTAGATCTTCTTGATGTCAGCGTTGGGGTGGGCTATTCGGCCTGGTTTGGGAACCAGGTTCGGAACCCCCATTGATGAGAAAGCCTCACACCTTGGTGTCATTTCTGGAGAAAGTGGTTAAGAAAAGAAAAGCTCGGTGTAGAGTCAAAACACTTGGAGATTCTTACACACACTTGCTTGTAAAAGGAGTACATAAGGTGTGAAGAGAAATGATTCACAACCCTTCCATTTATTGTTGTGCCTACCTCTCTTCCACGACGTCGGTACTATCGATGAAGTGTCGATAGTACCCAGTTGTCATCATGAATCTGCATGATTGGTGGTACTGAGAGTCTCAATTGGTTGAATTTGGTGATGCGGATCATCAGTTGTCAGTAGTACCGACCCGTTGTCAGTGTACCCACAAATCAATATTACTGAGAATTAGATATGACTGATCTCAATTGCTGGGTGTTGTGCATATCTAGTTCTCAGAGTGAAAAAATCATTAAGTTGTTTTTGTCTCTCAGCCTCCCTCTGATCGGCTTTTATAGCATCTTGCTCAGTGATATAGGTTGTGCAAATTGGCTTCTTAAGTTGTGTGTTCAGCCATCATCAACTCTCTTTGATAGGAAAGTGTCTACTCAATCATACAGGCAACCTCCTCTTCGTCCATCCTAAGTTAATTTTGTTGATTTAAGCGATGGAAAGTTCTTTCTGGCTTGAGATCAGAAACTGGCGGCATAAGATCATTTGATGAGCGGTGCATGTATAGTTATATAGTTATATTCGTTTCCAGAAAAAATGTACTGTTGGAATGGAAACTCAATAGAAATAGGAGATATCACTTTCCAGAATATTACTCGGAAGGCATAAAAAAGTTTTTCAAAATTTTTTAGAGTTCTAGGAAATGAATGTTGTCCCCGACAACAACGCTAAAATTGATACGCATCGAAGAGCACACCAATTCACTAGAAACGTTTATCCTAGAGTTTAATCTTTTTTACTTTCCAGTTAAGTATAATATAGAATGGTCGATCCCACAGGACAACATTTTTTAGATTCGTTTCTTTTAAACCCGATTGATTTTTGAAATTATTTCTTTTTGATATTTTTGAAATAATTGCATAAAGTAAAGTCTGGTTTGAGGGGGGTTGATTTATCTAATGCATGAAAGGAAATTTGTAAGAAGAATAAAAGATTACACTAATGTAAGAAAAATTAAATATTATTCTAAACAAGAGAAAGTAAAAGAAGAAGTGGTTAGGATAAAAGAATATCTAAACAAAAGTACAATGCTGAGAATTAAACAATGAATTTGAAGGAAACGTTCAATAGTGGTTTGAAATAAAAGAGGATGGCATTGAGGCTTAGGGGTTTTACCACCTTAGTCCTTGTGAAAATAAAATCAAGCGATACACGATAATAAGAAGGAAGTAGGTATGTTCTTTATTCGTAAATAAAACACAAAAGAGGAACTCTACATGAACTCATTGGCCATGGTATTCACATATCCTTGTTCTTCATCCTAAAGGGAATTTTTCTATGGTCGCATCCAAATCCCCATGTGTTCAGTTTAGGCGTTCTAAATTTTGGTTTCTACGGTCACATCTGTTAGAATTAACAAGTGATAAAAATAATTAATTACATCATTTAAATCTATGATTTCTAAACTAAAAACCATATGTCTAAATAGTCGTATTAAAACTCAATCCTATTAACACTAGGCTAAGGGGCTATTCCCCTTGCCTCGATAAGGAAACTACTCGCTACTCATGGTGAGGATGGGAGAAACTAAGAAAGAAAGCAAAAGAGTCATAGACCGTAATTCTGGATCTTTGTAGTATCCAAGGCAGTGATGATTAAATGACTCATTTGTTTTTTCTCCCGCTCTAAGAGAAACACAAAAAAAGAAGAACCAGAGAAAGGAGATCCAGAATCGAAATAAAAGACCTAACTTTATAAAAGAACTGATCTTTATTGCTTTTGAAAGGAAGATTACACTAAGATGAAATGAAAGAATTTCACTATTGATTGCGTACAAAAAGAACTTGTGACCTCTTTCTTAGTGGAGCCCCCCTCCTTTTATAGGGGAAGGAGGGGTGGAAACCCTACATACAAGACTCTCTAGAAGACTCTTAGCCGGCGGATGAAAGCATTCTTAATCTGGTCAATAGAAGAAATGGTTGATTTCTTTTAATTATATTGACCGTTCACATTCTTTTTGCTATAGATTCTCACAATAGAAATTTCGAGCATATTTTTAGGGCAGTCATAAGTTAGGAAGTGGTCCAAAAATTATGTTTTTCCTGTAGTTAACTCAATTCCTTTTCCAACACATACTTTCCCTTTAATTCTGTCAAGGGATGTGAGAGTTATGACAATTTTGATGCAAGTTATATATTTAAATCAGGCGTTGCGGGAATTTGTGCAAAATATCTTCCAAGGAAAATTAGTCATTTAGCTATTTTCCTATAAAAATCCAACCAAATATTAAAACTCCAAATAAATAGAAAAATCTAAACTAATACAATTAATTACAAAACTAAGAAGATAAATAACAAAACAATCCTAAAAAGATATCTAAAAGATGTAAATAAAAATGATAAATACACATTTATCGGTAAGTATATATTTTGACATTGTATGTTGTTCCTTTATTTTATATGTTGATGAAAATACATTATCTTAAATGTAATGATATGTATATGTAGGGGACATAGGATACTTTGTGTCTTTCACCGTATGTGGGGTAGATGTTACTATCTTGATCTGTTAAGACAAAATTTACGTGGGAATGTGAAAAAACGGATGGATTTGTAAGTACTTTGTACATTTTTCGTTACATAATAAATGTTTCAAGACTACTATATAATTTTACTAATGCATAGAGGTCTTAGTTTGAATTTGAATATCACTCATAGGTTGTATCAAAAGAGAGATGTGTGATATAGGAAGAATTTGAAAGGGGAAATTATCAAGGTAAGACACAACTTTCTTTCTTGTTGTTGCAAATTTGGATACTTGCATTATACTTATACTAACCTCTCCCTCAAATTAGAGAAAATATATGTTCAATCATGTCTTGTCTAGTACTTTCATAATCATTTATGACTTGAATGTGACATGTAGTTTAGTATGATACAAAACAAAAACCATTTACTGGTATGAACCTTCTCACATCATAGATTCATATCTTAGATACATCATATTTATAGATCCATATCTATAATGCATCAATCCAACTATGATATTCTATATGAAACAAACACCATGTTAAACATCGACCAGTGTTATTCATTACCCTTCTTCCATTACAAGAATTGTACCCAACCATCTTTTGGTTGATTTGTCTGATTATCACTACAATGGTCCAATGTCTTTTCATGACCCATTCAACTCTCGTTCAAGCCAAAACATACAACCAACATTCCTATTTTCTTATCAATATGACATTCTCAACCCAAAATAAGCATTCTGGAATCAATTTGGGGGAAAATGAACATTTCTATCAGTTTTTGGGATCAAGCTCGTTGGATGTACTACATGGCTTTATGTGTTTAGCTTTCACTTATTTGATGCATAACTTACATATATGTGTTAGCTTCACCTAGGATATAGGTACGATATGGTATAAAATTGAATGATTGAGTTGGTGTCATTGTGAACATGTGTAGGGTTTTTAGACCCTATGGTATAATTTTTAAGGTGATTCTGGAATCAAAGGGCTTCTGTCTATGTCTTTTAGGGGTGTTGTTGCACCTTTCATGGTTTCATAACATGATTCTTTGATTTCGGAACTTCCTATTTCACAGTTGTAACGACCCCCGCCTCCCGGTAACCCCCAATTAAGGAAGACCAAAAGGTCGGTGCCGTTATCCATTATACAGGATCAAAGGTTCGACAAATAATCAATAACAATTAATAAACTTTACCAACTAACTGAAAACTGGTATAAAATAAAACTTTATTTACCTTTTGAAATTTGGGATTTCTAATCTTGTATCCATGAAAAAGCTATCCTAACTAATCCTCCTGTGCACATTAGTTCTCATTTAATTCCACATATGCCACTTTACTGTTTGTTCTTTTCATTTGTACCTAAAACACCGACAAACAAAACGTCAGTCAGCCGAAGCGGGTATGTGGGGGAAACAATAATCATGCAACTACAATAACAAAGTAATCAGCCAATTATCATTTAACAACCAAGATTACATTTTAAACCGTACCACTCAATCCTTTCCTATCCCCTACCTCTGTGCTGTCCCTGCAGTGGACTGAGATATCACCTCTCTCTAGGTAGATCCTTATTAAACCCTGCATGATCCTACCTACTAGGTAGATCAGTATCTAGGGTTGAGTCGCATGGCACTACCCATAGGTAGTCCAATCTCTAACTCCATGTGACTTGATGGACCTACCCCATTGGTAGCCATTTACTAAGTCATTTAGTGACCTGATGGGCCTACCCCATTGGTAGCCATTTACTAGGTCAACCCATTAAGCTACAGAGGGGACTAGGATCTGAGCTAGTAGGCACATATCTTATGTGATAATCATATTCACATTAAACCTTGCATGAATTTAATACATCCAACAGTTTAATTCAAGTCACGATGGAAACATCGACAAAATCCCGGAAAACTAATTCGGGTAGTCATAAGCGTAACCACATACCTGTTAAGCAGACTTGAAACAGAATAGTCCAATCAACAAGGCAAGCAAGCATTCAATAAGATCCTGAAACAAACATCCAATATCTTCTATCATGGATCATGGTATCCAAGTCTAATAGACCTATTCGAGCCCTAGGGTTACTATTTCATTTTTAGGGTTTCTATTGCAATTAGGGTTTCCTTTCATCTTTTACTATTTTAAACCCTAATTATTCACAAAAGATATTAAGGTTATCCCTTTACAACATTTAACCTTATTTTTGAATTAAAGGCATCATTGTCCATCAATTAAACCCATTAAACTTATCTTACATTAAAACTATCACTTTTATCCTTTTAATCCATGACAAGATCATTATGATTATTTATCATCAATGTGTAATTCATTATACTCTATTACTCATATGAACGTTATTAATCAGCAATCCTACCTAGATTCATGAGAAAACCCTAATTACTTCATTTAGGGTATTTATCCATCAATTAAGAACTTTAATGCTCGAATTAGCTTAGATTAAGCATATCCCAACTTTAATCATGAAATTAATCAATTAAAGTCATTACTAGTTGATTTAGTCAATATTAGGGTTTCAAGGCCCATTAAAGCCTATTTATGCACATAAACTCTAAATTAACCAAATTACGTGCAAAGTTCATCATTTTTATTACTAATATTCCTTTTTATCATTAACAGGCTACTATCAACTTTAATCATCTATTAAACCCTCCTAATCACTTTAATCATATCAAAATAGGGTTCTTTAAACATTAATTCATTAAAGTTAATAACTTATACTACTTTTCGAATTGCAAGCAGAATTAGGTTTCAACTATATTTTATTTAGATTCCTCTCGATGTTCTGAGCAACTTTCATGTATTAACTTTTGTCATCCGAGCTACTATTAAAGAGTTATGAATTAAACAAATTTTACTTACCCTGGCCAATAGGAGAGCGCCACGTCATTAACTTCCATGTAACGCGGCCCGACTCAATTTATAACCAAATTACGTGATTGCCCTCACTTGAGTTGATTAGCTCCTCAGCCCGCGAAGGGTATATGTGTCCATCAGCACCCCTGGCTCTTCTTCCTCGCGAGCAGCCCTAGGGCGCCGCTGCTGCAGGTCGCAGTTGAACGGGGAGAGCCCTCTCCGCCTCCCTATGACTGGAGCTTGCTGCCAGAACCCTTCTCCAACTCCGCCGCACCCCCGCGCATGCGGGGAGACTCCAGGTCGCAGCCAAAACGCCCGATCTGAGGGGAGCCAAGCCCCTGTTTGCTGCAGACTTGCAAGGTTTTGGTAGCCGCTGTGCGAAGACAGGAGCACGGGTTGACTCTTCTGATCCCTCCCAGGATATCATGGAAGCGACATGTACACCTCACACCTTTTCCACAGCCTCTCATAGAGCCGAGATACGAGTTACCCTATCCACTAGGGTTCCCATGTAAAGAAGAAGAAGAAGAATAGGAGAGAGGGGCGCATGGGGTCCTTCTTGAACTCGCCCCTGTGCTCTAGCCCTTTATAAAGGGTTGGGCAACGAAGCACTAGGTTATCCTATTCACAACTCATAGAGTTATTTCCAAAAAGAATCATATTCCTTTAAGGATATGTAATCCTTCTCTCTCTTTGCAAACCTTTTGATATTCTATAACATTTGATTATTTAGGAATTTCGAAAAATTATTCTTTTTATCTTCCTTGTACTTGCCTTTTCAAGTGTTGGCACAAAATTTAGTTTCCCTTTTAATAGAAAATATCCTCCTTTTAATAATACCATGAGATTCATTAATAATGTACTCACATTATATTCTTATTTTCTTTTATCAATATTTTCTTTTTCCTCTTTCTTGATTGGGACTTCTTGAATCCCAATAAAACTCAAAGAATTCGAAATTCTTTGTTTAAGGAACACTCATTATCATTAAATGCATCAATATGCATTATTCTCATTATCTTGCCTATTTCTTTTTAAAATATTTCCTCTTTGTGGATTTCTCTTTATTTCTCTCTTATTTTCCTCATTAGCATTCCTTTTATTATTAGGAAACATTGGGATACGAAATCCCACTAAGGATAACTCAAAAATACTTCTTTTCACATGTTTTCCCTATTTCATCAATGTTTTCAATTTTCTTTATTAACAAGGAAATACTTAATTGATATTTTCTTTTCTTATTGCCTTTTCTTTGCAACTTTGGACTCCTTGGAACCCAAGGAATCTAAGAGGCACGAAATCCTCTTTGGATTTGCCTTCTAGAGGTTTCCACACCTTTCTTATCTCAATTCTCAATTATTCATTAATTAATTGAATATCCTTGTTATTGGACCCAATAGCCAATAAAGCCCACAAATCAAACAACAAGGCCATTGTAAATGAAATCCATGCATTTATCCATTATTTGTTCATTTATCTTCATTATGAGAAAATAAATTCCTCAACAAATGAACCCAAAATTTGGGGTTGTAACAACAGTGGTTCTTTTAAATGTCTTAGAATCCAAACTTCTGTCCATATACAATGTAGATTCTTTGCAGAAATTGGATTACTCTATGTTTTGATTTCCTTCCTTTGTTGGCCTTCCCTAACATCAACACTCGATGGTTTTCCTCCTAATAGTGACTCTTTCCTTTGTGTTTGTGCTTCTCATATTCAAAAATCTACCACACACTCACCACAATGTTGTTAGGGGGATTCATAACTTTAGGATAAAGCTCTGATCTCATGGGAATAGAACAATTTTTCTATTATCTACATGGATTCACATAGGGATAACCAGGAAGAAGATGAGTAGGGTTTTTTTCACTGAAGGGTCGTGGTTATGTTTTGCTTATGAAATTCTTTCACTCCAAATTGTGTTTCAAGTGGTGAAGTGGATGGGTGTGCCATGTCACACTACATAATTAGAAAATCATTCGTGAGGGAAATTTGATCACTTTCCCCAATTTGTAACAAATATTTTAGTAGTTATGTAACCTATGAAAAGAATAAATACTTACCCATTTTTCATAAAATAAATAGATATATAAATAAATAAATAACCTTTTGCAGACTCTTCTGCCTTTTATATAATGTTCCATTGTTGATTTTTCACTCTTTCTATAAGTGATCAGGGCAAGCAGTGTCATACTGGGCCTTCATTATCTTATGCTCCATCCTAAAGCATGCTTCAATTAATGAGATTTTGTAGCCTCTCAACTAAATTTTCTACAAGTACATCTATGGCAACTGCACTAGCGTTGGAAATACAATCTAAACTAGTATGTTCCCTATTTGTTTCTTGAGGCAAATCAGTAGCCTTAGATATGTATTTGTCTACTTGTGATAGTGAAGCAACAAGGTTACTAATCTCTTGATATACACAATTCACGATTAACCTTTGTCGGGGCGTCAACCTCAACTAGACTTCAAGTGGATCCTACAATGGATGACAAGGCATAAAAACTAGCCTTGAACACAAATAATCCATCCCAGACCTCATGCTTCTTCACTATTTTGACTATTTTTATCACAAGTTTAACATCTAAGGTTGACTACCATATAGTTGTCAATGCCCTTCATTATTTACCCTTCTAACGTCATGCTTGTGCATGGTGTATTGCTAACTATTTTAGTTACATGTGTTGCATTCTTTATTAATTTAGGAGTTGTCTACATTTTGAAGTTCACATATGCATGTTCTATCCCTATCGTGGATGGTGCCAATATTGTGCTTCTGTGTTGCTTGTCTATCTCAGTTGCATGTGTTGCCTTATTGTATGAGTTTAAGATTCATTTACATTTTCACGGTCACATATTCATGTTATGTTCTAGAATCCTTTCAAACTGATCCTGGGTAATATATAAGTCAATACTAAGCAAGGTCAATCTTTGGTATATTGATCCAGAACTGACAGATAAACATGACCAAAAGAATAAGCTAATATAGATTTTCATTACCATTTCATTTCACTATTTCCTATTAATTTATCTCATTGTTTCATATTTTCATGATATGTATATACCAACAAAAAGGGTGTCTTCTTGACCAACTATAAAAACTTCCCATCTAGCCTTCTTTGTAACATCCCTGACCTGGGTTATGAGTTAACCCTAGATATTTTTCTCAATAAGATTAAGTAGATTCTTAATCTTATCTTGGGAAAAGTAATTAGGGCTCATGAGGAACTTATGTTTCAATTTTGGTCCCGTTTGAACAATGTTGAAACAATGCTTGCTTATTTGGGACTAAAATGCAAATTACCCAAGTTGAGGGGTTAAATTGCAAATGTTGCATGATAAGATGTTCCTCTGATGTTGAGACATCATAAGAATGAATATGATGTAGTGTTATGGTTTTCACAAGCTTGGGCATCAATTTTAAGCTTGTAAAGCAATCCTTGTGCATCAAAACCCAGTTTTGGTGTAATGTGCAATTTACCCAAAACCTAGGGTTCAATATGCAAATTACCACTTCAATAAGGTCCTTAATGTTTCTTGGCATCATGTAGAGAAAAGAAAATGAGAGGGGCATCTCATTTGAATTAAGTTGGAGGAGAGAGAAACTTGATATTAAAATAATCAAGATTTAATCCTAAGTGAAACCCTAATTCAATTTAGGGAAAAACTGAATGTATTAATTAAAGGGCCTTCAACCAAAATGTTATTGGTTGATTTTTAATAAGGATGGACGTTCTTTTTCCAAGATAAGGAACGAAAATATCCTAAGGAGCTGAAATTCCACTCACCTTATTATAAAGAAAAGTAATTTCCACTCACATATGGAATATTAATATAATAAGCATTAAGGTGCTTAATTTTCTTTTCTTTAAATTGAGGATAATGAAGGAGAATTAAAGGAAAAGGAAGGTTCCTCGTCCTTAAGGGATTTGAGGGGGAAGAGGCGGCCATATTTTTGGAATTTAATGCATTTTAATAATGCATTTTCTCTCTCATCAATTTTCTTATAAAAGTACCTTTACCAAGCCAAAACAAAGGCTATTTCGGATTCTTTTCTTTCCTCTTTCTTGGAAAATGACTAAGGAGCTGTGGAGGAGCAGGAGGACGACCCCAACCTGTTGGTAAGGTCCTTGACCTTCGTTCTCCTTGATTCCATGGTGGAAATAAAAAATAAATCATTGATTTCTTCTTATTTTGATCTCCTCTTCAACCCTAGGCAACTTTTTCATCCAAAAGCTTGAGGACGAGTTTAGGGGGAGTTGCTAGAGCTTCATCCACCATTAATGGCGTGAGCTTGAAGCTTTGGATCTCAATTGGAGGCGGGTTTTATAACTCAAACCCTTAATCATTGCTATTGCATCAATCAATTATGCTTTGTTGATTGTTTTCTTCAATTTGATACATACTTGTTTCTTTGCTGCAGTTTCCATCAAGAACGGTTGCTGTTCTTGGTTGTTCGAAGGAAGGGGATGATGACATCATACTAGATGCTTATCCAAAGAAAAGTACCAAGCCAAATGGTCTTGATATCTATTCCAAATCATTTTAAATTGATTGGCTATGCGGTTTCAGAAAACCGTTTTAAGGAAAACGGTTTCAAGACCATTTTATATGGTTGAACAAGCGTTGACCGTTTTGGAATCTTGTTCCTAATTATGTAATCTAATGACCCTCCAAATTTTAGGGGTTAACTCCCAAGGAATCGTGAGTTGAAGGCCAATCAATTAGATAAATCGAATTGAATGAAATGCTGATTTTCAACCTGATCAACTTGACCTGTTTGGGAAAACGGTTTCAAGACCATTTGAGTGTGTTGACCAAGCATTGACCGTTTGGGATTCCTGTTTATAATGATGTTGTTTAATGACCCTCCAAATTTGAGGGATTAACTCCCAAGGAATCGTAAGTTGAAGCCTAATCAATTAGGGAAACCTAATTGAATTAAGTACTGATTTTCAATCTGATTTAATTGACCTTTTTGATTAAACGGTCTCAAGACCGTTTGAATACATTGAACAAGGGTTGAATGTTTGGGATTACTGTTCCTAATGATGTGTTCTAATGACTCACAAAATTTGAGTGATTAACTCCCAAGGAATCGTGAGTTGAAGGCTATTCAATTAAGCAAACCCTAATTGTTTATGGAAGCAATAACTATGTCAAACATAGTTGTTTGTATTTGATCGGATGGTTGATGTAACCAAATCAAGTGGAGAGAATGATATGAATGAATTCATACATGAGTATGATTCATATGGTTATTTAGGGTATGATCCTTAGTAAAGAGATCAAGAAACCCTAATTGAGAAGGTTAATGAACCTTGACCCTGATTTTGGGAAATTCTGAGTGAAACCCTAATCTAGGGTAATAGTGTAACCCTAATTAAGGGTAATGACTTGGGTAACTCTAATTTAAGGTAATGAAATACCAAACCCTAATTGGAGGAATAATGAATCCCTAATTTATGGGTAATTGAATGAAACCCGAATTGGGATGATTAGTGAAACCCTAATTGAGGGTGATTCCCTGAGAAACTCTAATTGAGGATGATTCCATGTGAAACCCTAATTGAGGGCGATGTCATATGAAACCTTAAACCTAACACAGAGTAAATCTATGTAAAACCCTAAATTTGGGCTATAGTGCATGGAATTCTAATCATGGGCAATATCATGATAAATCATAACCCTAATGTCTGGGTAATGATATGAGTAAACCTTAATGATGAAATAATGAGTAATACCCTATAATGATGAAATATCTCAAGTGGTTGACTATAGGCAACCTTATAACAAGAAATGCCTTAATTTGAGATGAGTCCATATCATTGAAGATAGTTGGACAATCCTTGTGTGTGATCTATGCACATCATGGTAAAGGTGATAGGTTAGTGGATGAAAGTATTAAGATGTGAGATTCCTTATTATAAGATAAGTTAATAAACTCAAGTAAGATAAAAGTGATGAGGGAAGTGATATATTGAGACATGATAGATATCAAATTTAGAATTTTTGGGTTGATATACCTTGATGCATCTCAAATCCAATATTTTTGGATAAGATACACAAGGAGAGTGTTATGTAAATTGTTACAATGAAATTTAATGAGTTTAACATACTTGATAAGTAAGCTAAAATGAGTATGAGGTAATCATACCATGATAAGGATGAGAGATAAACTCATACCTTGTGTTGATGATCATTTAATGATAAATGATAAGAATATTAAATACTTGGAATGTCGATGGATGCTCCTAGATGTATGGAACAATATATTAGGGTTGGATTGATAAAATGAACATGAAACCCTAATTGATGTGAATAGTAAACCCTAACCCTGTGGAGGAAATAGTGGTGTTACTATTATATTACATGAGTTAATATGTTATTGTTGCCTAGTGAGAGGTGACAAGATGTTTAATGGCCTTGTGAGCCATATGGTTAGATGTTACCTGGTAAGAAGTAACAAGATGTTTCATGGGCATGATTGAGCCCTGAATGAGGTGTATTCCTCTTATGTTGATAAGGGTTGATACCCTGTGCTATTGTGAAAAGGATTTATATCCTGTGATAATATGATAATTGGTGTAATCTAATGAATGGCAAGTGAATATTACCATGTGATGATGAGATGAGAAATTATATTTCATATGTTTTATATCTTTTCAGGTTTTGATATTTATATGCTTGCTAGAAATGAATTAGGGTTTGTATGTCCACTTGTTTGATGCAGCCTTAATTCACCCAATTGGCATAACTAATTAAGTGCAACTCTAATCATGTAGTGCCCTGTGCCGTAGAACCATCTTCAGTGTCAGAACTTGCTGGATGGTGAAACGAGTATTCCTAAGGGAAACTCGGAGCGCATATTATTGAATATGCGGGGGTGGCAGGTTGAGGATATATATATACTTGTCATCCACAATTGCAGGTTACGGAGGATGGCTATGGTCATGCCTCAAATATTTGATGTGATTGAGGACAGCTGCGGTTGTACCTCGGATTAGAGGGTTTTGTATACCCTGTTTTCTAGTGTCGTAACTTGTACCAAGTACGGACTAGTTGTTATCAGTTGACTACATGTCACTGTTGGCAGTTTGACTGGTATGTCACTGCAGTTTACTCGTACTGACCGAGGGGAAGAGATCTTAGGATGCCGGTACTCCTAGATCTTATACGGAACCGAATAGCCCTTCGCAGGGGTCGGTTGGACTTTGAATGGTACGATTCAAATTCCCCAGGGCATAATAAAAGATGTAATACAGCCGTATAGCATATGTGTTTAGGGTTATACATGACGCTTCACATTGAATGGAAACCCATGTTTGTTCTCTTTACATAAAGATGATGCTTAGTGCAACTAAGAGATAGTAATTATACTTATGTTGTGGATATGCATAAGACTGTAATTGTGTACATACAATGGTCATGCTTATGTTGATATCTTACTGCTACTGTTGATTATAATCATGATGCTAGATATCTCATGTTGATAGTTATGTTTCACATGCTATCCATGCCTCTATAATTAGAAATACTTGACAGAGGCTTAATGCCTATAATTAGGTTTGGTTAAAAGTCCAATGCCTGGATGTGTAATCAGGATTGGTATAGTCCAATGCCTGAAACATTTATACCTGATTGATATAGTTTAATGCTTGAATAATACATGATGATTTATATAATCACATGTCTGGCATAAGTGAATACTTGTTTAGCAGATTGGCTAAGGCCGACAAATAGAAACAAGAATGAATCATGGGTGACACATCAGAATAATGAATGACATGAGAAAAGCTTGAGATGTTGAAAATGTATGGTAGATAAATGTTATACATGTTCTTTCTATTTCTTATAAAGATAATAGATGAATTACTGTTCAATCATAGATAGGTGTAATACTTTAAAAGATGAGAATGATCTAAACTGCTTATCCTCTGCTCAGTTTTATATTAATTAAACTACAATAATGATGTTTCTGGCGGAGAGTTATATCTCTCGCTGGGGCAATTTTCAATTGTCTCACCCCCGTGGGAACCAACATATTTAGGTGGACGAGTGTGAAAGAGACTGATAATATCTTTCGGATGAAGAACATCAGCAGCTACAAGGACAGCAGTGACAACTCAGGTTGAGTGTGTTGTCTATCATGTTTGGTAGATAGAAGTCCTATGTGTCGTCTCTGTACTCTCAGGTCCTCGGAGTTAGTACTTAGTGCTTTTAATGTATCGTTTTGAGATTTTGGCTTGATGCCTCGAGGTTATTATGTTGTCTGTGTTTAGCTTTTAACAAGGCAGTTGATGTTGTAACCCTTGAAAAGAGATGGTATAAGATATATACTTATGAACCATGATGTAAATGTAATACATTGGTTCTTGTTGAAAGAGTTTTCCTATGATTGGGTCTCTTTGAAAAAGGTTTTAATTTTTAGTGATTTTCTATAATCCGCTGCTTAGTGAACGCTTCCGCATTAGTTAATCTTGTTTTCACGAGACGGTCGTCACAATTTAGTGGTATTAGAGCTCTAGGTTCGCTGAGTCTACAGAGACATAGGACTAAGGTAGTAGAGTCTGTTCTGGTATCATCTAGTGTATCTGATAATGTCTTCTGTTCATATAAGAGAAGAAGAACTTAAAGATGACTGGGTCACATGAGGAGATTGCTGCTGAGAGCAGCAATATTGCACCAAGAAGAGGTGCATGGGAGCAGGCAAGAGAGAGACAATTGCCTAAGAGTCTCCTAGTTGATCTATTTATGATAAGAAAATCTTTCTTTAAGTATTACTGTTGGGCATATTAGGGCAACAGTAATGCATATAGTGGACTGGATACTAGCTTTACGATCTAGGTTATCAGTCCTTAATACAAAAGTTTGAGCTTTAAAAGAGTTCCTAAATGACTTAGTCATGTTGGAACAAGGGAAAGTCATGTGTGTATAATGATATTAAAAGTGAGGAATATGATCGCAAATAAAGTGCATACTACCTAATCTCACTATTTATATACCCTGGCCAGGTATACAACTATTGATGATAAAGTGAGTATGGAAACTCTTAGATTGTAATCTCTCTGATTGCCCTGATCAAGCAGTCATTCTGATACAATCTAATGAGTATCATGAAATCAGAAATATGGAATGAATAAATGTGTGATATACTAAGTATAAGAAAGAGAAGTCTGAGATAATCTCAAATGAGCATGTTGTATGAGGAACTAAAAGTGTACTCCTCATAAGATAAGGATAAGAATAAGGGAAATGAAACCTGTTCAATAATGATGTAAGTATAATAAATGTCTTTTCCCTAACGAAGAAATGGGAAATATGATGAGATCATGAGATGATCATAAACATGCTAAATGGATAATGTCATGTAATCATCCTTATAATTCCTATGCTAAAGGCAAGGAACCTAGGAAGAGCTAAAGAGTACATGATTCATGAATAGTTGAAAATACATGAATTGATAAGAGGAATATGAATCCTTGTTTTCTTTCCTTTCAAGGACATGGAAATCAAGTGGGTCTTAGGACACTTGATGCGCATAAGATAAAAATGTTAAAGTGATGGATACTTAGAAAAGTACCAGTTTATCTTGGGCTTTGGCTCTAAGGTGAATATATATGTAACAACTGATGTCCCAAGAGGAAAGGAAGATAAAGATGTGATGTGTTGTTAACATATGAAATAGATACCAAGGCAAGGGATCCTGGTATCTAGAGAAATATCAGATGATTTATGTTGATTACTTGGGATGGTCAACTATGAAATTAGTCTGACTATATAAAATGATATGAACATCATATGTTAGGGGTTTATGCTTTGCATAAACATAAAATTAATAAAGGATGTATGATATCTCCATAACAATGAGGTATTATGAAGAGACATGTTGATATGGTGAATGAATGACATCTGTTTCCTTTATCTGGGATTTCGGGGACGAAATCCTTGTTAGGGGTTTATAATTTGTAACATCCCTGACCTGGGTTATGAGTTAACCCTAGATATTTTGCTCAATAAGATTAAGTAGATTCTTAATCTTATCTTGGGAAAAGTAATTAGGGCTCATGAGGAACTTATGTTTCAATTTTGGTCCCGTTTGAACAATGTTGAAACAATGCTTGCTTATTTGGGACTAAAATGCAAATTACCCAAGTTGAGGGGTTAAATTGCAAATGTTGCATGATAAGATGTTCCTCTGATGTTTAGACATCATAAGAATGAATATGATGTAGTGTTATGGTTTTCACAAGCTTGGGCATCAATTTTAAGCTTGTAAAGCAATCCTTGTGCATCAAAACCCAGTTTTGGTGTAATGTGCAATTTACCCAAAACCTAGGGTTCAATATGCAAATTACCACTTCAATAAGGTCCTTAATATTTCTTGGCATCATGTAGAGAAAATAAAATGATAGGGGCATCTCATTTGAATTAAGTTGGAGGAGAGAGAATCTTGATATTAAAATAATCAAGATTTAATCCTAAGTGAAACCCTAATTCAATTTAGGGCAAAATTGAATGTATTAATTAAATGGCCTTCAACCAAAATGTTATTGGTTGATTTTTAATAAGTATGGACGTTCTTTTGCCAAGATAAGGAACGAAAATATCCTAAGGAGGTGAAATTCCACTCACCTTATTATAAAGAAAAGTAATTTCCACTCACATATGGAATATTAATATAATAAGCATTAAGGTGCTTAATTTTCTTTTCTTTAAATTGAGGATAATGAAGGATAATTAAAGGAAAAGGAAGGTTCCTCGTCCTTAAGGGATTTGAGGGGGAAGAGGCGGCCATATTTTTGGAATTTAATGCATTTTAATAATGCATTTTCTCTCTCATCAATTTTCTTATAAAAGTACCTTTACCAAGCCAAAACAAAGGCTATTTCGGATTCTTTTCTTTCCTCTTGCTTGGAAAACGACTAAGGAGCTGTGGAGGAGCAGGAGGACGACCCCAACCTGTTGGTAAGGTCCTTGACCTTCGTTCTCCTTGATTCCATGGTGGAAATAAAAAATAAATCATTGATTTCTTCTTATTTTGATCTCCTCTTCAACCCTAGGCAACTTTTTCATCCAAAAGCTTGAGGACGAGTTTAGGGGGAGTTGCTAGAGCTTCATCCACCATTAATGGCGTGAGCTTGAAGCTTTGGATCTCAATTGGAGGCGGGTTTTATAACTCAAACCCTTAATCATTGCTATTGCATCAATCAATTATGCTTTGTTGATTGTTTTCTTCAATTTGATACATACTTGTTTCTTTGCTGCAGTTTCCATCAAGAACGGTTGCTGTTCTTGGTTGTTCGAAGGAAGGGGATGATGACATCATCCTAGATGCTTATCCAAAGAAAAGTACCAAGCCAAATGGTCTTGATATCTATTCCAAATCGTTTTAAATTGATTGGCTATGCGGTTTCAGCTAACCGTTTTAGGGAAAACGGTTTCAAGACCGTTTTATATGGTTTACCAAGCGTTGACCATTTGGGAATCTTGTTCCTAATTATGTAGTCTAATGACCCTCCAAATTTTAGGGGTTAACTCCCAAGGAATCGTGAGTTGAAGGCCAATCAATTAGATAAATCGAATTGAATTAAATGCTGATTTTCAACCTGATCAACTTGACCTGTTTGGGAAAACGGTTTCAAGACCGTTTGAGTGTGTTGACCAAGCATTGACCGTTTGGGATTCCTGTTTATAATGATGTTGGTTAATGACCCTCCAAATTTGAGGGATTAACTCCCAAGGAATCGTGAGTTGAAGCCTAATCAATTAGGGAAACCTAATTGAATTAAGTACTGATTTTCAATCTGATTTAATTGACCTTTTTGAGTAAACGGTCTCAAGACCGTTTGAATACATTGACCAAGGGTTGAATGTTTGGGATTACTGTTCCTAATGATGTGTTCTAATGACTCACCAAATTTGAGTGATTAACTCCCAAGGAATCGTGAGTTGAAGGCTATTCAATTAAGCAAACCCTAATTGTTTATGGAAGCAATAACTATGTCAAACATAGTTGTTTGTATTTGATCGGATGGTTGATGTAACCAAATCAAGTGGAGAGAATGATATAAATGAATTCATACATGAGTATGATTCATATGGTTATTTAGGGTATGATCCTTAGTAAAGAGATCAAGAAACACTAATTGAGAAGGTTAATGAACCTTGACCCTGATAACGGGAAATTCTGAGTGAAACCCTAATCTAGGGTAATAGTGTAACCCTAATTAAGGGTAATAGTGTAACCCTAATTAAGGTTAATGACTTGGGTAACTCTAATTTAAGGTAATGAAATACCAAACCCTAATTGGAGGAATAATGAATCCCTAATTTATGGGTAATTGAATGAAACCCGAATTGGGATGATTAGTGAAACCCTAATTGAGGGTGATTCCCTGAGAAACTCTAATTGAGGATGATTCCATGTGAAACCCTAATTGAGGGCGATGTCATATGAAACCTTAAACCTAACACAGAGTAAAGCTATGTAAAACCCTAAATTTGGGCTATAGTGCATGGAATTCTAATCATGGGCAATATGATGATAAATCATAACCCTAATGTCTGGGTAATGATATGAGTAAACCTTAATGATGAAATAATGAGTAATACCCTATAATGATGAAATATCTCAAGTGGTTGACTATAGGCAACCTTATAACAAGAAATGCCTTAATTTGAGATGAGTCCATATCATTGAAGATAGTTGGACAATCCTTGTGTGTGATCTATGCACATCATGGTAAAGGTGATAGGTTAGTGGATGAAAGTATTAAGATGTGAGATTCCTTATTATAAGATAAGTTAATAAACTCAAGTAAGATAAAAGTGATGAGGGAAGTGATATATTGAGACATGATAGATATCAAATTTAGAATTTTTGGGTTGATATACCTTGATGCATCTCAAATCCAATATTTTTGGATAAGATACACAAGGAGAGTGTTATGTAAATTGTTACAATGAAATTTAATGAGTTTAACATACTTGATAAGTAAGCTAAAATGAGTATGAGGTAATCATACCATGATAAGGATGAGAGATAAACTCATACCTTGTGTTGATGATCATTTAATGATAAATGATAAGAATATTAAATACTTGGAATGTCGATGGATGCTCCTAGATGTATGGAACAATATATTAGGGTTGGATTGATAAAATGAACATGAAACCCTAATTGATGTGAATAGTAAACCCTAACCCTGTGGAGGAAATAGTGGTGTTACTATTATATTACATGAGTTAATATGTTATTGTTGCCTAGTGAGAGGTGACAAGATGTTTAATGGCCTTGTGAGCCATATGGTTAGATGTTACCTGGTAAGAAGTAACAAGATGTTTCATGGGCATGATTGAGCCCTGAATGAGGTGTATTCCTCTTATGTTGATAAGGGTTGATACCCTGTGCTATTGTGAAAAGGATTTATATCCTGTGATAATATGATAATTGGTGTAATCTAATGAATGGCAAGTGAATATTACCATGTGATGATGAGATGAGAAATTATATTTCATATGTTTTATATCTTTTCAGGTTTTGATATTTATATGCTTGCTAGAAATGAATTAGGGTTTGTATGTCCACTTGTTTGATGCAGCCTTAATTCACCCAATTGGCATAACTAATTAAGTGCAACTCTAATCATGTAGTGCCCTGTGCCGTAGAACCATCTTCAGTGTCAGAACTTGCCGGATGGTGAAACGAGTATTCCTAAGGGAAACTCGGAGCGCATATTGTTGAATATGCGGGGGTGGCAGGTTGAGGATATATATATACTTGTCATCCACAATTGCAGGTTACGGAGGATGGCTATGGTCATGCCTCAAATATTTGATGTGATTGAGGACAGCTGCGGTTGTACCTCGGATTAGAGGGTTTTGTATACCCTATTTTCTAGTGTCGTAACTTGTACCAAGTACGGACTAGTTGTTATCAGTTGACTATATGTCACTGTTGGCAGTTTGACTGGTATGTCACTGCAGTTTACTCGTACTGACCGAGGGGAAGAGATCTTAGGATGCCGGTACTCCTAGATCTTGTACGGAACCGAATAGCCCTTCGCAGGGGTCGGTTGGACTTTGAATGGTACGATTCAAATTCCCCAGGGCATAATAAAAGATGTAATACAGCCGTATAGCATATCTGTTTAGGGTTATACATGACGCTTCACATTGAATGGAAACCCATGTTTGTTCTCTTTACATAAAGATGATGCTTAGTGCAACTAAGAGATAGTAATTATACTTATGTTGTGGATATGCATAAGACTGTAATTGTGTACATACAATGGTCATGCTTATGTTGATATCTTACTGCTACTGTTGATTATAATCATGATGCTAGATATCTCATGTTGATAGTTATGTTTCACATGCTATCCATGCCTCTATAATTAGAAATACCTGACAGAGGCGTAATGCCTGTAATTAGGTTTGGTTAAAAGTCCAATGCCTGGATGTGTAATCAGGATTGGTATAGTCCAATGCCTGAAACATTTATACCTGATTGATATAGTTTAATGCTTGAATAATACATGATGATTTATATAATCACATGTCTGGCATAAGTGAATACTTGTTTAGCAGATTGGCTAAGGCCGACAAATAGAAACAAGAATGAATCATGGGTGACACATCAGAATAATGAATGACATGAGCAAAGCTTGAGATGTTGAAAATGTATGGTAGATAAATGTTATACATGTTCTTTCTATTTCTTATAAAGATAATAGATGAATTACTGTTCAATCATAGATAGGTGTAATACTTTAAAAGATGAGAATGATCTAAACTACTTATCCTCTGCTCAGTTTTATATTAATTAAACTACAATAATGATGTTTCTGGAGGAGAGTTATATCTCTCGCTGGGGCAATTTTCAATTGTCTCACCCCCGTGGGAACCAACATATTTAGGTGGACGAGTGTGAAAGAGACTGATAATATCTTTCGGATGAAGAACATCAGCAGCTACAAGGACAGCAGTGACAACTCAGGTTGAGTGTGTTGTCTATCGTGTTTGGTAGATAGAAGTCCTATGTGTCGTCTCTGTACTCTCAGGTCCTCGGAGTTAGTACTTAGTGCTTTTAATGTATCGTTTTGAGATTTTGGCTTGATGCCTCGAGGTTATTATGTTGTCTGTGTTTAGCTTTTAACAAGGCAGTTGATGTTGTAACCCTTGAAAAGAGATGGTATAAGATATATACTTATGAACCATGATGTAAATGTAATACATTGGTTCTTGTTGAAAGAGTTTTCCTATGATTGGGTCTCTTTGAAAAAGGTTTTAATTTTTAGTGATTTTCTATAATCCGCTGCTTAGTGAACGCTTCCGCATTAGTTAATCTTGTTTTAACGAGACGGTCGTCACATTCTTATCCAATTAGTATATTTTCAAATGCTGCTTTTTCCTTCACTCTCTCTTTTCTCACAATTTTCTCATCTTTTTTTTTCATTTTTATTGGATTTTCTCTCAATGATCTCCCCTCTGTATGACCCCTTCAACCACTCCCTACGAAACTCTCTCATTCATCATATTCTTTTTAACAAGACTATTTCACTCCCTAGCAAAACAAAATGGTCAAATAAGCATAACTCTTCCACCCCCTCCCCTCCACTACTCCTTTATCAACTCCCATAAAAATATATCTCTCTTCTTTTATCCTACATCACATTCAAACCTCTACCCTAACTTCCTTTGCCCCTCCTTAATTTTTCTCATGGAAATCTATACCTAAACAAATGTCAAAATATTTTGCGGTATTTATGATACAATAAGAGACTACATCATATTAAAAATTGGTCATTCATTGCAATCTTGTCTTTGATCTTTGTACAACTACATGTAACTTACACTACTTCATGATGACACATCATTTCCTTGACTTGTTGCTATCCCGCATGAAGTACTTTACCCAATAAACTCTCTTAAATTAAGATGCAATGACTCCTTAATTTGCTTCTCTCCCCCACCACGTACTCTCAACTTAAAAAACCAAAATTGTTTAGCGTTAGATGAGACAACATGATCCAAAAGCATTATCTCAATTCTGACATAGCTCTATCCTACACGAACCCCTTCTCTGTAAATAGGTTGTCTCTTTCTACCATGCTCAGGGTAGGTGATTCGATTGATCAATCAGACATTTAATTCCAATGACCAATTCAGATACCCCTAGTTCTAGATTTTGATCCAGATTCATCTTGAAGTTTGGTGTTAAATAAAAAACAAAGAACCAAACCTTGATTAATTAGAATATTGATCAAATGCAACTAGGATACATCAATAAAGATGTAAGCTTTTCTCTTATTTAGGTTTTTTCTCTCATAATATGCTTCTTATTCAAATTGATGCTATAGATCATTGAGACCTTACATGAAAACAAAATCCACTTCAAGCACTACCAAAGTAACTTTTTCACACATTTACTACAACTACACTCCTAAATTTCCAGCTCATTCTAATCAATTGTCTACTCAAGATGATTTTACCCATTTTATCAAAAAAGTCAGACACCAAAAGCCCTTTTCCCTTTACCACTTTTCATTACTGTTGTCATGTTTCATTTTGTAGATTTTTTTATAATGAAATTTTATGGTTGAACTGCCACATTTAGCTTACACCAAGCACAATTCTAAATATAGTAACATGAATAACATGGGATCAAATCAAACAAAACATTTATTCCAAGCCACATATTCATAACCACCATACTAGATAGAGATAGACCTAGTTATTTAATGTTGCACCATTCACACAGGTTATTGTCATGCACTTTTATTATTTTTTTCATCTTATGTCGACAACAATCTTCTCCTTTATTTGAGCATTCTCTATTTGGGTGGGTATAATATCTATAGTTGAGGGGTTGAGATCCTATCCTTTTTGTCTTCTCATAGATGTTCTTGTTTAAGTGAGCAGAAGAAAACTATCTCCAATTAACAATCAACTTATGCCAAGTCAAAAGACCCCCTGATGAAAGTAAATGTTTTGAGGCAATGATATAATAGGTGACATAAAGGGTATATAGGAGTGAGTTATTTTATACTATCATTTAAAAGTCATATGGATGTTGTATGGCTTATTAAAGATGATCAAATCATAGTTTTTGAAACAAAAAAAATGCTAGAGAACATGGCCAAAACTTTATATCAATTTCCTCAATCATTTTTAGAATCACAATCTGCAGAGGAAGTGAAGAATGCACCTGGAAATAGCCACCACAAGAACCTTAACAGTAGAGTGACAAAAAAACCTATACTATTCAGTATCTAGAATCATTTACTGATTGCACAAACTGCAATGTGAATAATCAAACCTCTTAACTAAATCTAAGCAAGCACTTGTACAAGATGAAATAAAAATGGATCATGCTTTTCTCATTTTTGACCTAGAATATTTGAGTAATTAAATTAAGGAGAATCAACATAGGATCTCCAACCTTCAAAACAGAGGTTGATAAAAGAAGACACAAGTTTTATCTACTGACATCACCTTCCTAGATTCTTAGTCAAACTATTTGAAGCATTTGATAATAACTTGCATATATTCTATGCTTGCCATTGTGAACATAAAAATTTCATCCTCACAACAGATATGTATGATTATAGGTACTCCCTTTACAAACCTAACAAGCTTCAATTCTTCTTTGTATACATGTATCTGGATATGTTGGATAAGTCTTAATGGAGGATGAGACCGCACTACATGAACAAACTATAAATGCTATCTATGCAATAGAGATTATTTGCAATGGTGGCATGATCTCTTGTTGCAGCTTCTTGATGTATGAGATGCATGCAAATGTTGTAGAGGTATATGCCAAAGACAGAGAGTGGTAGTTGTGGTAGAAAAAAGGAGGCAAATGTGGTTGTAGTAAGTGGAAACAACAATAGTGTTGTTGCTGGTAGTTGTTGGTGGTGAATGGGACTTGCGAGGTGGCATGGTGTTGGTGTGGGTATCCCTATTGCTTCTTGTTGTAGTGGATGTAGAACCAGTGTAAATGGAGGCAATGTTGGATGTGGAAGAAGGAAACATGAGACGTGATGTGGGTTGTGATGGTCAATTGTGGAGAGATGTGTGAACTAAGTGGAATTTTAGGAATGGTGGTGCAACTATCAGCCACATTTGGTGGTTGGAAGGCACTACTGGGAGGTAGAAGGAAAATGGCAGTATTGTGATCACAACAACTAATGTTTCTTGTTGGTGGGGAAACATTGGTGAGGTGAGAAGGTTAGCGGTATGGAGATGTTGCACAACTGACCATAGAATGCAATGTAGGTGAAGTTTCAGAACCGTTGCACTCATGAACCCATGTCTACAATCATTATGGAGACAATAAAGAATTAGTGAAATGGTTCCCTTGATGTGAAAATCACTTGCTAAAACATAGGCATGTTTTCATCTAAATACTATAAATTAATTAAGGAAGCGTGGTGCTTGTCAAAAAATTGTCTAACAACTAAATTTTAGTGTTCTACACCATGACTCCATGACTAAAAAATGCCTACCTAACTCTTGGCATTATATTTTTTTTGTGTAAAAGAAAAACAAAACCTTTGTAAAATCAAACCCAAAGTTGCCAGGAAACCAAATCCATTTTGCTACCTTCATTTTCCCCCATTCCTCCATTGTCCACTACTGTCTCGACTTAAGCTTTGACCTAGTTTGCATCTCCTATTATCCATGAAGCTTGAGGGGGTGGTTGGGTTGGGTGGGGGTGTGGATAATAGGAGAATAAAATAAGGAGGATGCATGAACTTGTCTCAGCCTACACATTTTGGATCTACATTTGGTGGTTGTAAGACACTGCTAGGAGGTGGAGGAAGATGGAAGTACTATGATTACAACAACTAATGTTGCTGGATGGTGGTGCAACATTGGTGGGACATAAGGTGCAATGGATGAGGTGTGATGGCACTATATGTAAATGGATTAATAGTATGTTGTTGATGCTTTTTGGGGAAAAGGTGTTATTGCGGGTGTCCAAAACAAAACTTCCCTTTTGAAGCATTTGATAATAACTTGCATACATAGAATATATGTTTTTGATTCCTATATAGAAATACAAAACTTTACTGAGTTCAGGCTATCAACATGTAGTTTTTTACTCGAGGCCTTCCACCAACACCTTTAAATAAATTTTCTATAAAGCATTATTGTACAAGATTGACAACAATTGTATGCTCGCATAAGTGATGCACTTGGTCGTACTAAGTCCATATCTTAACATTTATGTTCTTTCTTCTTCAACTCTCTGAGTTATTCTAGTACCCTTGTCGAAAGATTAATGTTATTTCTTATTCAACTCTCTCAATTATGCCAATGCCAATGGATACAATGTTAATTATATATGCAATGTTCTATATGTAACGTTGATCTAAAATTTTATCTCTCTTGGTTGATAAACATAGTAGGTCAAGAGAAAATATGTTAGAATACTCCTAAACCATTAGCACATGAAAATTTTATTTCTATTTATCTCATACTTATTTTATACAATGTCCAAAGAAGTCGAACAACACAGATTGCGGGTATTATGTGTTGAAGTACATGAGAGACATCGTTGATCTGAGAAATAGAAATATTCTTGAATTTGTAAGATACTTATAATTATTGTAAGGAGTGGGACCCAGAAGTGGGCCCACTCAATGGTACAAACATGATCCATGAAATAATTGAGTAGCAAAAAACATAACTATTTATAATGTTCCAAAATATTTCCATGTACATAACTTTCTCACCCTAACGGTGGTACATAAAATGAAAAGGTAACATATATATACACATAAGCCCATATGTAGAGGGTAACAAGGCTATCTCAAGGTGTCCTTATGTTCACCAATGAGCTCATGATTATCTCGAGTCTCTATCCTATAAAGTACCTACACCTAGGAAAAATAAGAAAAAAAGAGTATGAATCAACAAAAGCTAAGTATGTACATTATAAAATTAACTAGGGCATTATCAGTTTCAAAAATTAAGTAAGATTTTCTCATAAAAAAGAAGGCAATTAAAGCTAGGTAAGTTTCAATTAGAAGTAACAAGAGAAGGAATTTCGAAAAGAATAAGGTAGTATAATTAAACCATTTGAAATCAAAACTATTGTTATAATCAACCATCTAATCACTTAAATATTTGCATGCAAATATATTTGACTAAAGTAACTATAGTAGGGCCATGACACCACTAGACCATTGGCCTAAGTAAAATGAGTGGAAAATCACACCCTAGGTTGAAAAGCACGCCTCTGTATATATAAGGGTAGAAAAGCATACTCTGGGTAGAAAAGCATACTCTGGATAGAAAACCATACCCTAATAGTTGTGCATAAGCATCTACAATAGTTAAACAAATCAAACTATCTAACATGCATAAACAGAGTGGCAAGATATGCCTTTCACAATCATATGTGACATGATATAAGCACAATAGCAGGTGGGGTCATTGACCAAATTCAACATGGTAATAGTAAATTCAGAAGAATACATCAATTCCAATGGACATTATATGATTTGTCCAACAAAATGGAATAAGAGAAAGTATTTCAAAAGATGACTCATTATGGGAAAATTTAATCATATATTTTCCAGTTATAAAAAGGGAGGAGTACATACCTTATGTGATCAAAAGATAACTCTAATACGGTACTTGGTCTACTATGTCATATCTTCCTCCTAGAAGTATATTATTTTATGTCAGTAAAGACAAATCAAACATGTGCATTCATTCTCAAATTGTCTATATGTATATATTTCTTATCCTAATTTCAATCACTTACTATCATTTTAGGGTTGTTAATCTCTTTAAATGAACATGTGCTCCATTTGAAATCCATTTTGTTTATTAGATCCCTTCTTTGGTATATAATTCAAAGTATGTCTAGGTATATTATATGTGTGGTTAGGAGTAGTTGTTTTTCCAATTTAGGTGATGTAATATCTTCCTCATCTAATATTATTATAGTTCTATTTATTCCACTAATGTTGAATATATGTGTATCCCATAAGTATTCAATATGTTTATAAGAATTCTTTGCATTTGGAATTACCATCAATTATGTATATGCATATATGTGCATCTAGGATTGGTAATATATAAAAGGTATGAGGCTTCTATACTAGGTTTCCTTATAAATAAAATGAATGACATTTGTGTATTGCCACATACTGAATTATTACACCCACATATGTCAATATTGGAATCAAAGATAATAAGTATTAGGGGATCGATTGAGTAATCTGAATTAGTATTATAATTGATAAATTTATGTAATTATCATCGAAGAATTCTACAATATGTTTGTATCATTATATGTAAACTAATGTAACTAGTATATAGGAAACAATCAATAATCTATGTGACTCTATGATATAAAATAGTACACACTAAGATCATCAAATGAACATCAATCCCCTACCGAATATCATTATATCTCTCTGGTGTTTATGCACTTAATAGGTAATGTATAGTTTCAGATCGATTACCAAATCAATATAACTACATTCTATACATGTAGGGTTATAATCTCATAGGTTGTTAGATATCGGATCATTGTATTAGTCTAGAGGAATTAAAGGTTTCTAGTTTATGGATATTCAATGATCGTCATACTAGTTTCCATATCTGAATCCAAGGAAAGGAAAAACTCACCAATGTTCCACCCTCATGAATAAGTTTTCATAATCTTCAGCATGAGGTTGTATTGCCACTGGCCATGGTGTTACCGGGGGTCAAGCTAGGGCGTACCAGAGCAAGTGACGAGGGTGGGGGGAAACTATTGTAACAAACTCTTATTTTTGATGTCATGGATACCTATTGAGGTTCAAACTCTCATTTATAAGGTCGAGGTTAAGTGTTGTAAAGGTTGAAGGGTTGTTGATGTATTTAACTTACAGGTGTCGCAAAAGGGCCATAGTAGAGGTTGGGTATGTGAGAAGTATAGAGTGATTGAGAGGCGTGACTTGATGATGGTAGTAGGGTTGAAGGGACAAAACTGACATTACGTATGAGTGGTGGTGGTCGACCAATTGGAAAAGAGAAGATTTGTTTGACCTCAACACAGCCATCATCGAGCAGAGTAGGGTTAAGGAGAATAAGTGGATACATTGTTGACGAGGCTTCTTGGCATGAAGGGGCTATGGAGGCTTCTGGATTAGATTGTGGCCATGGATTCTTGCTGACATGGCTACAAGCACCATGGATGAGGGAAGGCCAAATGGGGCCCCGTGGTGGTTGTAGATGGCTAGGTTGAGGAAGATAGCATCCTAGTGGAGTGGGAGTGGAAGACTCTGAGGTGGGGGTGATGATGATGAGAGTAGCGATGGAGAAAATGAATCTGAAGAAGGCTGTAATGGTTGTTGTGTTCAGGAAAGCATGTTGGTTCCTTTAGTAGCCGATGGCACCATTGTCATTGACGAAGGGGTTGAATAGTGGTGGCATCTGGTGGGGAAAGGTGTGGGCTATGTCTGTAGGCATCCACCAGCCACAGTAGAAGACAACAACCCTAACATTGGTGATGCTTGTTCAATTGTGCACACCATCGGAGATGTAGATCGTGGATAGGAGGAGATGAAACTTGGTGAATGTTTGGATTCATGTTGTAAGATGATGGTGGTAAGCTTCTCGATGATGGGTTTCTGGGTGTCGAGGAAGAGGAACTGTAGCTAGGGTTTAGGAAGAGATAGTGAACGATGGGGAGGAGAAGACGAGGAAGGGGAAGAAATAGATGAGGAGGGTATAGAGGAAGAGAAACAAAAGGGGAAGGAAGAGAAATGATAGGGAAGAGAGAGTGACTTACATCCATTCTAGTGTTGGCCATCGACCCTGTGAGGTTATGAACTGCAGACATTATAGGGAGAGAGTCTAGGGAAGTTTGGTATAAATATTTCATTGCAATTATTTATATTAAAGCATAGTCTTTCAACCCATTGAATGGATGGTCATTGGAGGTTCAATCGGTACAAAATTTAGTGTGTAGGCTATATAAGATGTGCAGGGCTTGGTTTTAATATCAATTTCCCCTTTCAAAAAAATGATATCTTATGTAATTATTTTAAGTTAATTATTCAACTAATCCATTTAATGTCTTTATAGATCAATTCGAGGCACTAATTCACATTTATTGAATGTGTTTCATCATTTAGACCAAGGAGGTTATGAATTGCCAAACTTTGGTCAAAACTAATTAATTGGTGAAGTAATATAATTGCATTTCAGTTAAATCATCATCATCATCATCTAAGCCTCAGTCCCAACTATGTTGGGGAATTGCATTCCAGTTAAAGGTGTTATTAAATATTTTTCCTTTAGCATTATGAAGAAGATGATATATTTAAACATCATATATGTTTCTTGTCCCCAACAACCCTTTGTTTCTCTTAATTAAGGGAAAATTAATTTATTGCCAAACTAATAAAAATGAGAATAAAGAGAGGGAATGTTTAGCTAATTACCCAAATTTTGGTATGTTACAACACTCCACTCCTTAAAAAGGATTTCGTTCCTGAAATCCACTCTGTCATGTCCTAAAGCACCATTATGACTAACACCAACCAATAGGGATCTCCCTCCTAGAGACTTCGCTAGCATATGAGTAAAAAATTTTGTATTGATTTATCTTAGGTTATCCAATTAAAGTTCAATGTATCCATCTAAGATAGGTTTCATCACCCTAATTAGGGAGTAATCATATGTGTATGACTTTTGGTTGAGGAAATTACCCAAGCATTACATGTTATATACAATATTAAGCTCATATACTCCTTAAGTTAAGTTGAATTCCTGATGAATAAAGTGTAAATGAATCTATCCCTTAAAAAGGTTAGTCTACAGTCTAACTAACTGTGAGATAAAATTGGGGTAGATTAACTAGGTCATAGATATGCAAACTTATTCTGGATACTTACTACTTCATACTTAGGTCGAGTTACATGTTAGACCTATCACATCATAGGGTCTTTGCTAAAGATCTTCTACACTAAAAAACCTATGTATTACTACAACTTCCTTGTGGTGTTGACTTGGTTCCAAAACCATCGATGAAATCTAAAAAAATTATATAAATATAAGTTAATAATGAAAATAAGTTTGAAAATGAAAACCTTGAGATGAGAACAAAATGGTTCCAAAATCAATCTGAGAACCAAGTCGACCACTCTCTACCACATACAACATATACTATCACCCTAACATCACTTCATCTTTGCAAAAGAGGCTTCTTTACACACATCATCAAGGAATGCGACAATAATATCCAAATTCTAGATTAGGAGAGGATACATGTTTCTTCTAGCATGTAGTTAACTTCTAGTAGACCCTACTACGAACGACCTCCATTATTCCAAAATTCTTTAATCCATGACATGAGTAATCACATACAAAAACACCATTTATTTAAAAGGTCATGTAACCATAATAAGAAGAGATTAGAGTTTCTACTACTCTAGTTGGTTTATAACCATGGTGTCATTACAAGCCCATGTGTTCTAGATAGACAGAATACTTCTCATCTCACACATCAGTAAACTAATAACACGATGGTTATGAGAGATTGGTAAACTCATTAAGGATCAACCCTAGATGTACCTACATATCCAACCCTCAGTTTTAATGTTCATCTAAAGCTTCAAGAAAAAGAGTATCCACTATACCTTCCAAACATGCACTATGCACCCATTTGTCATGGGGAGAAATAACATAGTGCAAAGTTTTATTATGTGATCCAACTACGTGATCATTCCTTTATAGGACAAGGGAGACTTCATCATTCCTCTCTAATGGGTATGTGAGAGATGAAATCCCAAGAATAGTTACTTGAAACCTATTAAAAAACCATCATTAATGAGACATCACAAGTTTAGCTAGGATAGTATCCAACCCTTGGATGGTGAGTCTCAAGAAAAACTATTTTGAGATAACTCCATGTTGCAGGAAAGTCAAGCCTATAACCTTAAAGGATCTAGTTCATTTCATCATGTACTATCATAGAACATCTCAAAATCTAAAACTAACAAGTATGTATCCATGCATGCTCACTCCACATAATGTGTGTATCATAGGCATGTAAGGAAACAACAATAGAAAATGGTTTAATGACTTGTACTAGGGTTACACACAATTATGTGAGTTCAAGTCAACTTACACTCTATAGTATATTAATTGTCCTCCTCTAAGGAGGGAGGTAGAGGATGTTCCTACGAGAGTCAACCATTACGTATAGAAATCTATATGTATAAAGAGAGGGTAGGATTGATAAGAGTTTACCCAAAACTATGTCATACACATACTTACTTTGGTATACATATATACCACCAATGTGGATAGGGGTTGAAATCCTAATTGGAAATTATGATTCAGGTTTAGGTTTGACAACAACCTCTAAAGGGTCACCTACCTACTAAGGAACAATCTAGGATAACCTAAAATAGTCAAGTTACCGACTTCTTAGGCTATGATACAATTCTGTAAGGAGTAGGACCCAGTAGTGGGCCCACTTGATGGTACATACATCAGCCATGAAATATTTAAGCAGCAGAAAACATAATTATTTACAAAGTTACATATTTCTATGTACATACCTTTCTCATCCTAAGGGCGGTACATAAAATAAAAACTTTACATATATATACACATAAGCCCATATGCAGAGGGTAATAAGGCTATCTCAAGTTGTCCTTATGTTCACCAATGAGCACATGATCATCTCGAGTCTTTATCCTATAATGTACCTAGACCTGGGTGGAGGGAACACCCAAGAAAAATAGGAAACAAAAAGTATGAATCAACAAAAATTGATTATGTACATTAGAAAATTAATTAGAGCATTATAAATTTCAAAAATAAAGTAAGATGTTCCCATCAAAAAGGGGGCAATTAAAGATAGGTAAGTTTCAATGAGAAGTAATAAGAGAAGGAATTCTGAAAAGAATGAGGTAGTAACATTAAACCATTTAAAATCACAACTCTGGCCATAATCAACCATCCAATCACTTAAATATTTGCATGCTGATATATTTGATTAAAGTAACTATAGTAGGTCCATGACACCACTGGGTCATTGAACTAAGTAAAATGGGTGGAAAAGTACACCCTACGTGGAAAATCACACCGTTGTATATATTAGGGTAGAAAAGCATACCCTGGGTAGAAAAGCATACCCTAATGGTTACACATAAGCATCTAAAATAATTAAACTAGTCGAACTATCTAACATGCATAAATAAAGTGGCTAGATATACCTTTGACAAACATATGCAACATGATTTATGCACAATAGAAGGTGGGGTCATTGACCCAATTCAACATGATAATATTAACTTCATAAGAATACAATAATTCTACTTCAGTGTATATGATTTGTCCAACAAAATGGAATAAGAGCAAGTAATTGAAAAGCTACCTCATTATGGGAAAATTTAGTCATATTAGGCCAAGTTATGAATAGGGAGGACTACATACCTTATGCGTCCAAAAGTTAACTTGAATAAGATACTTGATCCACTATGTCACATCTTCCTCCTAGAAGTATATTATTTAATGTCAGCACAGACAAATCAAACATGTGTATTCATTCTCAAATTGTATATATGTATATATTTCTTATCCTAATGTCGATCACTTAATATCATATTAGGGTAGTTAATCTCTTTTAATGAACATGTGCTCTATTTGAAATCCATTTTGTTTATTAGATCCCTTCTTTGGTATATAAGTCAAAGTACAACTAGGTATATTATATGTGTGGTTAGGACTATTTATTTTTCCAATTTAGGTGTTGTAATATATTCCTCATCTAATATCATTATAGTTCTATTTATTCCACTATGGTTGAATATAGTTGTATCCCATAAGTATCTAATATGTTCATATGTATATACATATATGTGAATCTAGGATTGGTAATATATGAAAGGAATGAGGTTTTTGTTATAGGTTTCCTTATAAAAAAAGAATGAAATTTGTGTGTTGCCACTTACTGAATTATTACACCCATATATATGTCTATATTGGAATCAAAGATAACACGTATTAGGGATCAATTGAGTAATATAAATTAGTATTATCATTGATGAATTTATGTAATTATCATCTAAGAATTCAATGATATGTTGGTATCATTATATGTAAACTAGTGTAATCAGTATATAGGAAATAATCAATGATCTATGTGACTCTATGATATAAAATACTACATACTAAGGTCATCACATGAACATCAATCCCCTACCAAATATCATTACATCTCATTGGTGTTTATGCACTTAATAGGTAATGTATAGTTTCAAATCGATTACCTAACCAATATAACTACTTACTATACATGTAGGGTTATAATCTCATATGTTGTTAGATATCTAATGTTGTATAAGTCTAGAGGAATTAGAGGTTTCTAGTTAATGGATATTCAGTCATCGTCATACTAGTTTCCCTATCTAAAACTAGGGAAAGGAAAAACTCACAAATGTACCACCCTGACGAACATGTCTTCATAATCCTCAGCATGAAGTTGTATTGTTGTTGGCCATGGTGTTACCGAGAGTCAAGCCAGGGCGTAATTGAGCATGTGATTAGGGTGGGGGGAGATTGGTTGTAACAAACTCTTTTTTTATGACATGGATATTTGTAGAGGTGCAAACTCTCATTTCTGAGGTTGGGGGAAAGGTTGAAAAGGCTGAAGGGTTGTCGATGTATTTGACTTGCATGTGCTACAAAAGGGCCATAGTAAAGGATGGGTATGCGAGAGTATAGAGTGATGGGGAGGCATGGCTTGCTGATGGTAGTAGGGTTGAAGGGACAAAATTGACATTACGTTTGAGTGGTGGTGGCCGACCAATTGGCAAAGAGAAGATTTGTTCAACCTCACCACAACCATCGTCGAGCAAAGTAGGGGTAAGGAGAATAGGAGGCTACATTTTTTATGAGGCTTCTTGGCATGAAGAGGCTATTGTGGCTTCTAGATCAGATTGTGGCCATGGCTTCTTACTAACATGGCTACGAGCACCATGGATGAAGAAGGCCAGATGGGGTATTGTGGTGGTTGAAGACGTCTAGGTTGAGGAAGATAGCACCCTAGTAGAGTGGGGGAGGAAGACACCAAGCTGGGGGCAATGATGATGACGGTGGCGATGGAGAAAATGAATATGAAGAAGGCCACAATGGTTGTTGTGTTTAGGCAAGCATATCGGTTCCTTTAGTAGCCGATGGCACCATCGTCATTGAGGAAGGGGATGACTGTTTGTGGCTTCTGGTGGGGAAAGGTGTGGGTTGTGTCTACATGCATCCACCAGCCACTACAGAAGGTAGTATCCTGACATTGGTAATGCTTGTTCAACTTAGCACTCCATCAGAGATGTAGATAGCAATCTGGAGGCGATGAAAATTGGTGAATGTGCATATTCAGGCTACAACATGGTGACGCTAAGTGTGACGGTCCTGATTTTGAGTTTTATTAAGTCATACAGATGATTGCAGCACAAATGGATCTAAGAATCTTAATAATGAACCATGAAGTACATTAGGATCATGAGAGGTGTTATGAACTCATTTAATAAAAATTTGTTGATTAAGTGTCTTTCATTCAAGGATTATGCATATATATGGTCATTTGAAGAATTTAATTTGATGATCAAATGTTGGAATAGAGGTCTCAAACGTGGCCATAGGAGATCTTATGTAATGACAGAGCCATGGTTCTAATTTCATTTGGATTGAAGATTAATGCAAAAAGTTATGAGTGTAAGAAGAGATGTTTAATTGATTGATTAATGCATGTGACATTATACTTTTTTGATCATTTGGTTTTTTACTTTGGGACTGTGTTGTGTCACATGCCAATAATGCTTTTAGGGAAATGTTTGTGCTTGTCAACCCCTTCCTCTTGATCACCTACAGTAGAGGGATGGGTAGCATCATGTCCACATCAACCCTAAATTACTTAGCCCTCTACACCTTCCTTCCACTAACTTTACCTTCGCCAGGATGCGAGCAATTGAATTAGAAAGACATGGGTGAGTGGTGTCTGAGATTAAGAGAACCACCTCCTGCCTAGGTGACCTTTTCCATTGTCATGCATATACACATGAGGAGTACGAGAGAAGGATAGAGAAATCATCTCTAATATTTCCACCCCGACCACCCCATGTTGATGTCGATGCGAACAATGAGCTCCATTCTAGGGTAATGGTGGAGCTTCATGGGAGCGGAGAGGGAAGAGGCCTCACATTGACCATCTGAACCATAAGATCAGATCGAGAGGGGATCCTCAATGGTCCTAAAACCTCAAATCAAGCCTGGAGCCACAGAGACGGCTCCATACCTTCCTTCTCATTGTTTGGAGCCACCCCTCTCTGGCACCTTATTGACCTAAGTCTTGGGGGAGTCTCACCGCTAAGGAGGTGTCCGCACAACCTACCAAGACCAGTGCAATGGTGAGGGAATGAGGATTAGAAGAATGGTGGCCTGAAGAGCATGCTGCCTTACCTTTCTTTCTCTATTTGGAGGCAGTGGGTCCTAGTTTTTTAACCAAACACCACACGAGAGAGAATGTGGGGATCGGGTTTTGTGAGAGTGATGCTCTACCAGGTCAACCCCAACTTTGGTTGGGCGAACATGTCGCTAGGTCGGCCAATCAGGCCGTGAGCCAGCCTGACAGGAACACAAGAGACCCACACCCTTAGAGTGACCTGGCCGTCATTTAGAGATACAAGAGAGTGCTGATGAATAGTTCTAATGAATCAAATAATGATGTGGTAATGCCCACTTTCATTTCCCTAGGTTTTTAATCAAATGTTGAAAAATACATAACTTCAAGATCCTAAGATCAAAATAGGCAAACATATCTATTATTTGGATCCTCTCGAAAAGATCTATAAAATGGAATAGGTTTTAGGCTCTAAATCACCTTGATATATCCACATTTTCCCTAAATTATTAACTTCAACCTCTTTGTACATACATAATGAGTTTATGTTTAATGATGGATGAATAATGATAGAACATACTCCTATTCATTGAATCAATAACATTTGTGAACCTTTAGTGATATGGTATCCTTAATCACTTCCTATGTACCTTGCATGCACCTAATGCATAAGTATGACCCTTAGTTGGCTGTAATGATGAATCGTGTTTACCTTGTTTCTAGGCTTGACTCAAATGACTTTAAAACTCATTTTAACTTCAAAATAGGAAACTTCATGCCACACCAAGGCACAAAAATCCACCTATGATCTCCTTTGTGCACTTCTTTGACCCTTATGACATAAATGAACAATGTTGGAAATTGAATGTATGTTATAATGTTGAATGTTGTATATCATATACCAAGACTCAAGTCATTGTACCCTTATCTCAGATATGTGATAATCTTATCCTAAATTTATTACCTTCATCACCTTCCATGGTTGGATGTCATGAATCAATGAAGTTTAGTGTTATTTTCTCTATTATGAGTCATTTGACCCTAAAATGTGCATATGTGACCTAATTCTTGAAACAATTATGGATGATGTACGGAACATCAAAATGACTTAAGACTTAATACTCGACATTCATGATGAACCCTAAATCACTAAAAGATCATCTAATGTGCTAAGAAGCAACTTGAACCGAACCTGACCCCAAAATCCTAACCATAGAGCTTGTTAGGGTTAATGATGAGAATCTAATACATGTTTGCAATCTTGTTCTTAAGTAGGTTTTGCTTGTGATCTATGTGGTCAAGAATAGGTTATGAATCTTTGAACTAAGGTATGGGCTTTAATAATTATATGACTACGGATACATATGTATGCTTGTTTACTTGCTCAAATATTGCCATGTATTACTCTAGTATTGTACTCGACGTTTGTCTCATTATCATTGCTTTATAACTTGAACACATAATATAGATCTCTATTATACAAACCTTGTGCACCTACCTATAGTCTCGAGGTAATGACACAAGGCTGGGTGTCTTACTTGAGTTGTCAAGATAGGGTAGACCACGTAGATACAAGGGTTAGCTCCTGACAATGGCCTTGAGGTCCCTTACGAATAGGGTTAGCTAATCTTGAGAACCCTCATAGACCCTTCCGATGGGAAGCTGGTCAAAGGCCTTATGATATATAATTTTGTTGATATAATTGGAGTAAATTGACTAAAAGACGGGTTCTTGCTTTGCTAAGTAATTAACTCTTTTATTCTTGTTTGTTTACTTATGCAATTCTTTTCAAATTATACAAAGCTTATGTATATGTATCTTTCAGCACTATACTCAGCACCTCATGTGCTTGACCCACCTTGTTTCACATATTTTATAGGTTCAGAGATAGCTTGGGAGTTGATGGCTTGTGAGCATATGTTCAGGCATACTTATTGTAAGATCCAAGCTAGTGTACATGAGCTGACTTGTATAAAGTGTACCTCAATATGTAATTGGAATCTTGTAACAAATGATGTTTTTATTAAGTTGGGACTATGTTGGTGATTTTATTGTGTTATCTATTCATGTATGCTAAGAATTTCACACTTATGCATTTTTTCTTTGGTATTACTTAGGTTCACAAGACTAGATTTATGGTTCAGTGACATATGGTATCAGAACATGAACAATAACTACACCAAACATTTCTCACATGAAACACAGACTAAACACAACCTTACATCTCAAACTTAGAAACTTAACAAGTTTTCCTTTGTGGACTAAGTTTACTTAGCCTCTAGATTTGAACCTAGATATTCTAGAACTAGGTTTAGACTCGTATAATTCCTACAACCCTTTATTTTCTTCTCCTTCTGGCCTATAGTTTGGGTGTAGGCTTAGAAGGACAAGAAAAGGAAGATCTTATTACAAACCTAAGCATATGTTCACGGCATGTGCTTAGGATAGCTACAAAAGTGTGCACCATGTTCTTACTAGTTCTCTAGGTGTCATGGTGCAAACTGCCTAATGTGTGTGGTAACTCACTTTTGGTTTTGGTTTCATTCGAATGGAGTATGGTGGCTTCCATCACCTATTTCAACGTTGGAGAAAACCTATTTTAAGTATTAGTATATGTATATTTGAAAATGTTACCACACACAGAAAGGCAGTGAGTACCTATGTAACCAAGGGAAAGAGATGTAACATCAAGTCCAGATGAGAGTGTTTAGATACTATTTGTAGACTGTAGAGTTGTCTAGATCCATGATAAAAGTTATATTGGTAAGTAGCCTTGATAACCTAAGACGACGGTGATGATGATGATGGTTGTGATGATGATTGTGATCTTGATGTTGATGTTGATATAATGAGTTTGCTTCTTGATGACCTACGTTTGATGTTGGAGGTTTCAAGTATATTTGATGACATGGTATGAGTTTGACCATGAAACCCTAGCTAAATCTAGAGCCAAGTTTGATGTATATGGATTGGTTGATGTGATACACATAGCTAGTGGGTTGTCATGTTTTCTTGTGCCTAGCTTTGAATATGTTGAGATATGGTCAGTGAGATGTGGTTTGGGACAAACATGGGCCTCAATCTATTTACAAAGAATTACCTCTTGTATGGGACATGCAATAAGGTGAACTTTTGACATGGGAAACTTGACATGGGAGATGTCCAGAGTACCTAACCTCTAAAATATGTGAAATGTTGAAATATACACATGATGCAATACATGATGATGACTCCCTATCTAGAAAAATTCTAAGTATATGAGTTGAGTCACATAGTGTGTGGTTCCCTTGTTTATGTTGAACCCTGGATTATATATATAAAGATCTAACCCTAGAGAAAGAGGCATGTGGATATATGCATATTTTCCGTCTAGATGAGGGAGATGTCCCAAAATCTTAGATTATGTATATGATGTGTGATCTCTATGATGAGTCTCATACTCGGGTTAGTGGTTCCACGTGAAGGAATCTAGTGGTTTTCCTTATTTTAAAGTTGGGTAAAAGTTTGATCTGGGTAGATGTATGTGGTCAGCATGTCTTGTATTGATGTATATAGGTCTTAGCTTGAGTGGTTTGGGTAGGTGAAGCTCTTTATTTCAACTAAAAATGAGATACTTATGAAACGTCGATGTCGATAATAAAGTTATTCCGCAAAAGATGTATGATACAGGAAAGAATCTCACTAGAGTTATAAACTTGATATACGCATGCTAAGTCACTCTTATAAGATTGACTTAATATGAATACGTGCCTTACATGAGAGATAAATGCTTGAAATTATGAGGTTGATATGCTAATGCAGTTGAGATCTTAGTGTGATTAATCATGATGATGCATGCTTAACCCCAGGTCTAATGATAGATATGGAACATAAATTGTAATAGTATGTGGAACTTTGGGGTGAAACAAAACTATACAAGTGTAGTTTTTTTTGCATCTGAAAGATGATATATACGTGTAATTTTTGTATTAATTGATAGTGAGCTTAATGAATGCATTGTTTGAGTAGTTAATGACACTAATGTTGATACCTCACCTTGAATTTGTATATGTGTATGAAAAAAAACCCTCATGTTACAACCCCAACTTTTGGGTTCATTTGGTGAGAAATGTAATTTCTCATATTAAATATATTGGAACAAATAATGATATAATTTGTTTTAAATAAATGAGTTTCGTTTACAATAGCCTTGTTGATTGTTTTGTGAGTTTTATTGGCTATTGGGCCCAATAACAAGGAAAAGACAAAAGGAACTCCATTATTAATAAGAAATGGAGAAAAGAAAAATGTAGAAACCTCTAGAAGGCCAAAGAATGTAATCCAAAGGTGGATTTCGTGCCTCTTGGGTTCCTTGGGTTCCGAGGAGTCCAAAGTTGCAAAGATAATGCAAAAAGAAAAGAAAAGATCAATTAAATATTTCTTTATTAAGAAAGAAATTGAAAATAATGATAAAATGTGGAAAATAAGTGGAAGGAGGCATAATTGAGTTATACTTGGTGGATTTTCGTATCCAAAGGATTCCTAATGTTAAAAGGAATACCGATGAGGAAAATAAAAATAAAGAGAAAGAGAAATCCTCAAAAAGAGATATTTTAATAAGAAATAAGCAAGATAATGTCAAATAATGAATATATATGCATCTAGAAGGATAATAAATATCCTTAAAAGGAAATTTGTAAAACTTAGAGTTTCTTGGGGTCCAAGGAGCCCCAATGGAGAAGAAAGAAAGAGAAAATATCAATAATGCAAAATAAGAGGATAATGTGATACATTATTAATGGATTTTGTGGTATTGATAAAAAGGAAGTATTTTCTACTAAAAGAAAATTGAATTTGTGCCAATGGGATAAAAATCAAGCATAAAAGAGAATAAGTGAGAGGGTTTTCATATTTCTAATTATCCATGAAATAAGGAATATCAAGGAAATAAATAGGAGAGAGAAGAATTACTTCTCCATGAAGTAATAAGGATCCTACTGGGAAAAGGGCTACTTGACTCATAGATGGTCATCTTAGGGTGTGGATAGCCACCCCTATATAAAGGGGGAGAGCCTCTGGATCAAGTTCCAGAGAAATCCCATGTCTTCCTCTCTCTTCCTCATCTTCTTCTTGCTTCTTTTCATTCGAAACCCTAGAAGAGAGGGTAGTTCATATCCTAGTGCAATACGAGGTCGAGGAGGAGTTACGCCAGAAGCATGCTGCTCTCATGATGCTAAAGGGAAGCTCAATGGACTTTCCTCCACCCTAGCCTGAACGTAGCAGCAGCAGCATGACTGCTTTGACGACCGCACTTGCAGGCCCGCTCAGCCCGAACCAATCATCATGGGCACAAGCTGAGGGCAGCTAGAGGAGCGTGGAGACCCGATAGAGGTAAGGGAAGGAGTTTCCAAGGTCTTCAGGACCAGGGCTGGGAGGGAGAGTCGCACCTAGTGCGGCACTCGACGGCAGTAGGCGCGGTTGGGAGGTTGAAGAAGATGATCGACTGTTGGACGAATATACCCCTCCTAGATATGAAAGGCGGATGACTTACGTGGGGGCATAAACATCTTTCTATTATAATTTCAACAAACAATGTTGCATGTAATGAGTGGCGTGGCACGCTCTGATTGGCTCTGGTAAGTAATATCTTACAAGAATTATATTTAAATATCAGTAGCTCGGATGGATATGCATAAAATATGAAAATTGCTTAGAATAATGAGAGAAATTTATTAAAAATGGTTTTAGACTTTAATTCCTCTTGCTATTAGAAAAGTAGTGTATGTTATCAACTTCAATGAATTAAAGATTAAGAAACCCTATTCGGAGATGATTAATGTATTTAGTAGGGTTTAATGGATGATTAAAGTTGATATCAACATGTTAATTGTAAAAAGGTATATTGAGAACAAAAAGGATGAACTTTGCACGTAATTGGTTTAATTTAGAAATACATGTGCATAAATATGCTTTAATGGGCCTTGAAATCCTAATATTAGCAAATGTGACTCATAATGGTTTTAATTATTCAAAATCATGAATAAGTTGAGATATGATAATTCCAAGCTATTTCAAGTATAAAAGTTCCTAATTGTGGATAAATACCCTTAATGTAGTCATTAGGGTTTTCTAATGGATAAAGGTAGAATTAATGAAAAATGGAGTTCATATGTGAATTAGACCATAATGAACTCTGAATTGATGATAAATGAGCATAATGATCTTGTCATGGATTAAAAGGATAAAAAATGGTAGATTTAATGTAATAGAAACTTAATGGACTTAATTGATGGTTAATTATGCTTTTTCTGATATTAGGGTTATATGTTATTAAAAGACAACCTTAGTATCTTTCATTATGAATACATGAGATAATTAGGGTTTGTGAGTAATTGTATAAAATTAGGGTTTAAAATAGTAAGAGATGAAGGGAAACCCTAAGTGCAATGGAAACCCTAAAAGTGGACTAGAAACCCTAGGAAGCGAGCTGGGTTTAATTGATCTTGATGGCATGATTAATAATAGGAATATGTATGCATATTTCAGGATCTCATAATGTGCTTGCTTGCCTATTTGGATTTCTTGATTGATTGGATTATTATATCTCAAATCATCCTGACAGGTATGTGGTTACTCTTATGGTTAATCGTTTTAGTTTTACGGCGATTCCCGGTTCTTTTATTGGTTGCCTGGAAATAACTGCTTGGAGGACTTTTATTTCATGCAACTATAAAGTGACTATGACTATCACCATAAGTATGTATACATGACTGGCTCAGATCCTGGTCCTCCTCTGTGGCTTTTCTAATTATGAAAAGGGTAATCTAGTAAAGGGTCTACTTGTTAAGTGGGACCATCAAGTTATTAAGAGTTAGGGATTGGGCTACCTATGGGTAGTGTCATGCGACTCTTTAGCACACCATGAGTTAGGGATTGGGATACCTATGGGTAGTGCCATGTGACTCAACCCTAGATATTGATCTACCTGTTAGGTAGGATCATGCGGTGTTTAATGGGGATCTACCATGAGGAAGGTAGCATTTAGGTCGACTGCAGGGTCAACGCAGAGGTTAGGGTATGTACGGATTGAGCAGTTATTCTTAAAACATAAATTTGTTTGTTAAATCATAATTGACTGCAATATGTTGTTACAGTTAATTGCACAATTATTGTTTCCCCCACATACCAGCTTCGTGCTGACCCACATTTTGTTTGTCGACATTTTAGGTTCAAGAGAAAAGAACAAACAGTAAAATGGCATATGTGGAATTAAATGAGAATTAAAGTACAAAGGAGGATTAGTTAGAATAGACTCCAGATGTGGAGAGAAGTAGATGCCCAATTTTTTGAAAAAGGTATGTGAAGTTTAATTTTGTTTTACAGCCTTTCAGTTTAGTTGTTAGAATTTCATAATTATTATTGATTATTTGTTGAATCTTTGATCCGAAAATTGGGATAACGGCTCTGAACTCTCGGTCTCCCTTAATTGGGGGTTACTGGGAGGCGGGGTCATTACATTTGGTATCAGAGTGTAGGTTCCTCATTTAATCTTTAATAATTATTAAATTTTACAAACTCTGTAGAACCCAAGGGAGTTATTAGAGGAATTTCTGAAAGACAGAGGTGTCTAGAAAAGGATCACATCTGGGAGCTGGCAAGATTTTCCTCCGCACTTCTAGTCAAAATACAAGGACTCGCGGATTAGTGTGACTGCCTGTCCAATGTCTCAGGATCGGACTCGAAATAAGATACATTTAGGACTCTCTCATATTGTTCATCCCTTTTCAACTCAAATGTTGTTACAGACCTTAAGGATTAGGGTTTTTTTCTCTCTTTTCCTCACCCACTTGAAGTATGGGTAAGGTTGATAAGGTTTAAGGAATCCTCCACCAAATTAATAAAAAGCATGTAAATAAGATGTCATGGACATAAGCTTAATAGATTAAGTGTAAAAGAATAGATACATGCTTAGGACGTATGACATAAGTTGTCATGCCCCCAGGAGAGACCTGAGGCTAGACCTTCTTGTCAGGAGGATAAGTAAAGTGAGTTAGTCTTGGAGGTAGAGACCTTCATTATTAGTGGAGACCTGGCACATCCTCTGAGGATGATGCTAACCCTAAACCTAAGTGGGATGGTTAGAGGGAGAGATGCCATGATGAGTTAGATGCCATGGTAGACCAGGTGTTTGGATAGACATGCATTGGATGCCATATGAGCCATGAGAAGTTGGCTGACCGAATACCTTTGGCGACCCAACCCTGGGAAGGGTCGTGCATGTTAGAGTGAAGGATATCACCTTATTTGATGAGGTTAGAGATGAACCTATAGAAACTCCATGAGCTTATATGAGCATGGCATAGTAGGTACCCAGAATATGTAAGTAGTGTGAGTAGTAGGTTAAAACCCTGGCCAAGGGAGTATGTTGGATAGTTGATGAGATAAGCATAAAGAGCCAGGGATAACCTTGAGCAAACATACGTTTGAACATAGGCTTCACCCACGTAGAGGTATGCTTGTGAGCTTGATCCATCTTCATGGAGAGAGGACCTTTAGTATAAGGCTGGTTGTAGAGTTAGCTCTAGAGAGAGAGAGTGGGACCCAAGCAAGAATGTTGGAAGCCTAGACTCTGAGATATGAGGAAAAGTGGGGAGTTGAGGATGATGCGACATAATTGGATGATAGTGGTTGCCTTATGCTTGTTCCCTGGAGGCTGACGATGTCTTGGTTGCCATTAGAGGAACCAAACCCTGGAGAGAGGATGAGGCTTATGGTACTTGTGTGCCCATGGTGTAGGTGTTTACCTTATGAGATAGGAAAAATAGTTCCTTAGACTTGGAGAGGTTTAGTAATAGGTTGTGAGGCCTTGTACCTTGTTGGTAGTTATGGAGGAGGACTCAACTCTGAGGTGTTAATCGAGTAGAAGGATGACAGGAAGTGCATGTCATACCTAGTGCATGTTTGGGTCATGGTTAGAGGTTGAGCAGACATTTGGGCAACAGAGGAGTGAATCTAGGGTTCCTAGGTATAAGAAGGGAAGTGGTGTACCTGATGCTCATAAAAAGGTTTGAGTTTCTATAGATTCGAGCATGGCACTTCTCATGGTTAGAGGAAAGGGAAACCCCTTAAGTTTAAGGTATGTTTGATGAACCCGTCACAACTAAGTTGTTGACATGGGAAGGTATGATCTTAATCCAATGTTGAGGATGAGAACAAGTATGACCTAGCATGGTTTTGTAGATGGTCTTATTGTGCCTTAGTAGCTTGCTAGGGTTAAGCATGCTCATGTGGATGTAAACCCTAGACATAAGGGTGTTTGTGACCTTAGTTACCAAGATGTAGTTTCCTCCCATCCTAGGAGAAGGACCCTTTTGTAGGGTGTATACCAGTGTCTGTGGTTTTGAGGTAACCTAAAGATCTCTCATAGGATCTTGAGAAGCTAAGTGAAAAGTACATGGTATGAGAATGAACCTATAGACCCATAGATAACCATCTCTAAGTGCATATGGATGTGTTACCATGGAGGTAACCAGTATGGGGGCCTCACCAAGGTAGGCATGTCACCATGACCCCTATGAAAGTATGATACTCATCCCATGAATGCAAAGAGAGATGACGAAGGCTTGGGTAAGGTTCTAAGTTAACATGTACTATGTTAGAAACCTAAGTCTATCCTAGGGTCAGGTAGGGATAAGATCGATGGAAGTAGGAGTTTTCCAATTCCCTAGTTGCACATGACCATAGGGTCGGGAGGTAACACCTATCATTGTCTGAGGGCCATGGGTTAGGAGATTGATCACCTTCATGAACTCATGGGACCCAAAGGGTAGATGAGTAGGGAACTCTCTGGATGCATAAGGGAAGAGGGATGACCCCAAAAGTGTCGGCACCCTATAGACATAGAGGAGATGACCAAGGAATGTGTGTGGACTCAAGTAGGTTTGAAACCAATTTTCCATGGAAGTAACTTTGATATCGAGATGTTTGTGATGTAGTGACATATGTGGCACGTTTCAACTTAGATTTAAAGGTGTACTGGCAAGGTGGGATGTACCATCTCTACTCTTAGATCAGGAAGAACTTTTTATTTGGACTACAGCCAAATGCTTATGTCCTCTTGTTATGGGAGTGAGAGATAGGACAATATGCATGCCATACACCAAGGATAAAAGGTGATGTGAGTTGGAACGTTTCCATGAGGTATGAGGACAGAGATGATAACAAACCCTAGTGGAGTGCACGATACACAGATGGTTTACAAACATTAAGAGAAACAAAGTAGTCATCTTATGAGGATGTTTTTATCATGAGATATGAGTTAGACAAGGTTGAGTACGAAACCCAAGAGAATAAGCTCAGAGTCTTCTTGATGAAGATAGACTTAGAGTTGAGATGAGAGAATAAGTGGAATACATGGAGGTGTATGTCTTCAACGTTACCTGACACCTAAGGATGTGAAGTGGTAATGGATGCTCTAGATGAGATACATCTGCCTAGTTTAGATGGAGGCTAGAAGAGGTTGTTAGGTTAACCCTCAGTTGGAAAAAAAGATAAGTTTGGCTAACATTCAGATGTAACAATATCAGTTGATCAAGTTAATGGTTGTTTGGTTAGCCAGCCTAGTCCTTGATGCAATGAAAGGATAGTTGTAGAACCTCAGATGCACTTCTCTGAAAAGGAAGGTGATGAATCCCCAATTAGAGTGTTTTAGAGTTTCTGCATAATCAATCTTGAGGAATCATGACATACAGGAGATTGTGATACACCTTGGTACTACAAAGATAGTAAGTGACAGTAGTACTTTGGATGCCTAAGATGAAGTTGTATGTGGTTTGATACCATGCATGACAGGAGGTGAAGGACGAACACCAGTAACCCAGTGTAATGATATAGAAGTTAAGAATCCCTGAGAAGGAATGGGAGTTCATCACTATGGATGTTGTGGTGAGTCTCCCTTAGACCAAGGAAGGTCAAGATGCAATATGGGTTATGGTAGATCGCCTTACTTACATGATATGAGAAAGAAAGAGTACTATCAAGGGACAGATCCAGTTGAACTACATATGAGAGAGATGGTTCAACTACACTGTGATGAGAGTTCAAAAGTTCTTGTGTAAACCTAAAGATTCACTTCCAAGAGGTGGAAGTAGATACATAACTCGATGTTAGTACAGTTTATCACCCTAGCTAATGGTTAGTATGATCCATACTAGAGGGTGTGATGAGAGCATGTGTGCTCATTAAGGGTGATACATAGAGACAGTTTTTGTCCTTTGTAAGATGTGATGATAACCACCATAGCCAGTATCGAGATGTAAAGAAGATCTACAAGGGAGGTTGTGTCGGTCACCACTTCATTAAGGTGATGCTGGTGGAGGGACCTCACGAAGGTCAGAAAAAGACCACAATGTGTGCATATGAAGTCGATTTGATTGTGCAATGGCTGAAAGGAGCCCAGGGATGACATGAGTCATAGGTTGATGCAAAGTAGACTGACATACAGTTCACTATGGGAGAATATGTGATATGAAAATCCGACCCCTCTGAGCTATAGCTAAGACAGATAAGTCCCTAATACCTGGGCCCTTTTGAGATGGATTGGTGGAGAAAGATAAGTTCGACCTTACCCCTCAGGATAAAGTAATGTGTGATGAGTTCCATGTGTCCAATTTAGAGCACTATGTGAGGTACTCGGACCATTTGCGGAGCAATGAACCTAGTGAGCCCCAAGGGATGCTGAAATGACCTGAGTCACCTGTGAGGTTTATAGATGCCAAGGTGAAAGAACTTAGAGAAAAGAATATGTGATGGTAAAGGTTGTTTGGAAGCGCCATGGATAGGGAAAATCCACATAGGGGCCAATGATGGACATATCCTGAATTGTTTGTTTGTTTGATGGAATTTTGAGGACAAAATTCCTATAAGAGGGGAAGGATGTTACAACCCCAACTTTTGGGTTCATTTGGTGAGAAATGTAATTTCTCATATTAAAGATATTGGAACAAATAATGATATAATTTGTTTTGAATAAATGAGTTTCATTTACAATAGCCTTGTTGATTGTTTTGTGGGTTTTATTGGCTATTGGGCCCAATAATAAGGAAAAGACAAAAGGAACTCCATTATTAATAAGAAATGGAGAAAAGAAAATTGTAGAAACCTCTAGAAGGCAAAAGAATATAATCCACAGGTGGATTTTTTACCTCTAGGGTTCCTTGGGTTCCGAGTCCAAAGTTGCAAAGATAATGCAAAAAGAAAAGAAAAGACCAATTAAATATTTCTTTATTAAGAAAGAAATTGAAAACAATGATAAAATGTGGAAAATAAGTGGAAAGAGGCATAATTGAGTTATCCTTGGTGGATTTTCGTATCCAAAGGATTCCTAATGTTAAAAGGAATACCAATGAGAAAAATAAAAAGAAAGATAAAGAGAAATCCTCAAAAAGAGATATTTTAAAATGAAATAAACAAGATAATGTGAAATAATGAATATAGATGCATCTAGACGGATAATAAGTATCCTTAAAAAAGAATTTCGAAAACTTAGAGTTTCTTGGGGTCCAAGGAGCCCCAATGGAGAAGAAAGAAAGAGAAAATACCAATAATGCAAAATAAGAGGATAATGTGATACATTATTAATGGATTTTGTGGTATTGATAAAAAGGAAGTATTTTCTACTAAAAGAAAATTGAATTTGTGCCAATGGGATAAAAGTCAAGCATAAAAGAGAATAAGTGAGAGGATTTTCATATTTCTAATTATCCATGAAGTAAGGAATATCAATGAAATAAATAGGAGAGAGAAGAATTACTTCTCCATGAAGGAATAAGGATCCTATTGGGAAAAGGGCTGGTTGACTCATAGATGGTCATCTTAGGGCGTAGATAGCCACCCCTATATAAAGGGGGAGAGCCTCTGGATCGAGTTCCTGAGAAATCCCATGTCTTCCTCTCTCTTCTTCATCTTCTTCTTGCTTCATTTCATTCGAAACCCTAGAAGAGAGGGTAGTTCATATCCTAGTGCACTACGGGACTGAGGAGTAGTTAAAGTAGAAGTATGCTGCTCTCACAATGCTAACGGGAAGCTCGATGGACTTTCCTCCACCCTAGCCTGAACGCAGCAGCAGTAGCATGGCTGCTTTGACGGCCACACTTGTAGGCCCGCTCAGCCCAAACCAGCCGTCGTGGCCGCGGGCTGAGGGTATCCAGAGGAGCATGGAGACCTGACGGAGGTAAGGGAAGGATTTGCCAAGGTCTTCGAGACCAGGGCAGGGAGGCAGAGTCGCACCTAGTGCGGCACTCGATGACAGCAGTTGCGGTTGGGAGGTTGAATAAGACGATCGACTGTTGGATGAATATACCCCTCCGGGGTATGAAGGGCAAACGACTTATGGGGGACATAAACGTCTTTCCGTTATAATTCCAACAAATAATGTTGCATGGAATGAGTGATGTGGCACGCTCTGATTGGCTCTGGTAACTAATATCTTGCAAAAATTGCAAGATATTGTTAAGATTATCACTGCAGATGGACACATCATGGAGGACCCCAAAGAGATTGCTACTGAAGCAGCGTTACAACTTCGTAGACTTCAGGAGGAGGAGACGGATACAGACCTGGAGGCCCTAGAAAGCTTCTTATAGACTATTCCAGAAGACGTTACAGTGGAGGACAGCCTTGTCATCAACGCTATACCGGAAGAGAGGGAGATTCTTGAATGTATGAAGAATATGGATCCACATACAGCACCTGGGCCAGACGACTTTACCTTACCTTTCTTTATCTCAATGTGGGATTGTATTAAGAAGGAGTTTATATCCTTGCTTAGAGATTTCTTCAGGGGACAAACTTGTCATAGGAGTATTTTCTGCTGCCGCACGGTGCTTCTGCCGAAGAATGACAATCCTATGGAGATTTTGAAAGACTTTAGGCTGATCACGCTTGAGAATGTTACGCTGAGGATCATGGCCAGATTGATTAACAATAGGATGGCCGGTATGCTTCAAAGGATTATCTCTCCACATCAAGGGGATTTTATCAAAAACAGAAATATTTCACATCACATTCGGCTTCTTCAAGAAATGGCTCATGATATCAAACAAGGACCTGAGAAGAAGAACATGATTATTAAGTTGGACATGTCGAGAGCATATGACAGAGTTTCGTGGGTGGTGATGGAAAAGGTTATGGAAAAATTCGGATTCATTAAGGAATCCATTGATCTCTGCCTTAGTTTCTTTAAGGAAGCTTGGACTTCGGTTTCCGTTGGGGAGTTTACAGAAGGGTTTTTCCAGTTCAAGAAGGGGCTCAAACAAGGAAATGCTTTATCTCCCACCTTGTTTATTATGTTCGAAGATATGCTTGGAAGAAAGATGGTTCATCTTCAAGAGGAGGTGGTGATAGATTCTTTCTATACCATGGGCCCAGGCAAAACACCCCCTCTTCTGATGTACACCGACGAGATTGTTCTCTTCTTAGCTACCACTAATGGATCAGTTGAGATCACCAGACAGGTTATCCAAGATTATGAAAGAGCCACAGGACAAAGTATTAATAGGGAGAAATCTTCTTGTGTCTTGGGTATATCAGAAGGAGCTGAGGTTAGAAGGATAGCGACTGAGATTGGGATTGATAATATCACGGACTCGCTGAAATATTTAGGAGTCCCTATTGCTATTGGTAGACAGAAAAAGGCGGATTTTGAATATCTGATTTTGAAGACTCAAAGAAAAGTAGCTTCCTAGAAAGCGAAAATGTTATCTTTTGCAGGTCGAAGACTTCTAATAAAGCATGTTCTTTCAAGCATTGCAATTCACACGGCGGCGGCGGTGGGAATTCCAGTTTCGGTAAAAAAAGCTTTGGAAAGGATCATGTCGCGTTTTCTATGGTCTAACAGATCCAATCAATCTCGACGAGCATGGGTGGTGTGGGACAAGGTGGCCACACCGGTGGAGTTTGGTGGTGTTGGAGTACAATCTTTAAACCTTATAGACCAAGCGTTTACTGCTAAAGCTTGCTGGGAGGTTCTTACAGGAGATAATTTATGGGCAGATTTTTGCAGACGAAAATATGCTTCGCAGACGAGGAACTGCTCGGGTCTGTATCTGCCATTTCTAAAGCAAGGCACGACGACATCTCCTTCTTGGAAAAGAATTTGGGATTTGTTTTCTGGTATTTACCCTAAATGCAGATGGCTGCTAGGGGCTGGAGATATCTCCTTTTGGGACGAGTATTGGTGTGAACAAAGGATGAGGGATTACGCGTTACACAGACAAGATAGACATCTGAGATTCTTGGTGAAGGATTTCTGGTTAGCGGATACGGGATGGGATTGGCATTCTTTGAGAATGATCATAAACGAAGAAGGAGTGGAGATGATCAAGAGAGCAGGTCTTTTTCTTATGGAAGAGAAGGATAAGATGATATGGACTCTTACTGATAATGGTGATTTTGATATTAAATCGGCCAAGAAGATTTTCTACACGTCTTCAACAGTCGGCAGAGAGGGTTTGGTTAATATCAGGAGAATCGACTCGCCGAGGGCGAGTGCCATCATTTGGAAGACGATGAACAGAGCCATTCCTACTTATGAGAACGTTAGAAGATGTACCATCCAGATGGCGTCTAGATGTTCGTGTTGTGAAGATCCAGTGATGGAGGATATTTGTCATTTGTTTTTTGGAAGCCAAATTGCAGCTTTCTTCTGGGAGAGATATGTGGAGCTGATCCAGGAACCAGCCCCTCAGAATATGACATCTTTTTTAATCTGCTGCGGTAGCAATTCTAATTCCAAGTCGGCGAGAAGATGGATGGGGAGTAGACTGGCTCCTCTCATTGTCGAAAGCATTTGGAGAATTCGATGCTCAGCCAGGTTTGAAGATAAACATAAGAACCTTTTACAGGAATGGGGTTTTATAATCTTCAGGATGAATGGGATGATGAGTAAGCGGAGCTTTAGTGTCAAAGAAAATCCCACTTTTTACCATACCCTTACACAATACGGTTTGACAGAACCAAGATGGCGTCTTAGACGTATTCATCTCCTTAGATGGAACCCGTCGGATCTCAACAATCTGAAGCTGAACATACTGGTAGTGCACCGGTTACAGGAGGTAATAGGCGTAGATGGACTGCCGGAGTCGTGAGGAATAGAAGAGGGAAAGTTCTACTTTATTACAGAACGTGGCTACAGGCGGAAGTTTACACGATGGCTTACATTCAATCGTGTATTGTTGGCCTCAAAATTGTGGAGGATCGTTTCTTAAGAGTGGCTACTATAGAAATTGACGACAGGCACACGTTTGATATGCTGTGGGGCACAAATGCGGCGCCATGGAAGATCACTCTGATATACAGGGAGCTGAAAAAGAAGATTTTTGAAGATGACATCAGTGGATCATTGGTGCACAAAATGATAAATTCGGTCCCGAGGGAGATAGGTATCTGGGGAAGTCATTTAGATGACATTTTCATCAGTTCTTTCCAGGAGACCCTTCCGCAGAAGATCAGAGGAATGTTGAAGATGGAGTATAGTAATATACCTTATATACAGGTGACAAGGGGGGAGATTTGAGATTCGTTTTGTTTTCAGATGTGTTTATGTTTTGGTGTAGGGGATGGTTTGTATGGGGTGAAATACATGTGCTTCTATAAGCAGGAGTTGTATTTTTATGGTGACTTCGCCTACACGAGGAGGGTGGGATGAATAAAAGGACCTCCTGACTTTTAAAAAAAATCTTGTAAAAATTGTATTTAAATATCGGTAGCTCGGATGGATACGCATAAAATATGAAAATTGCTCAGAAAAATGATAGGAATTCATTAAAAATGGTTTTAGAGACAAATTCTTCTTGGTATTCGAAAAGTAGTGTAAGTTATCAACTTTAATGAATTAAAGATTAAGAAACCCTATTTGGAGATGATTAATGTATTTAGTAGGCTTTAATGGATGATTAAAGTTGATATCAATCTGTTAATTGTAAAAAGGTATATTGAGAAAAAAAGATGAACTTTGCACGTAATTGATTTAATTTAGAAATTCATGTGCATAAATATGCTTTGATGGGCCTTGAAACCCTAATATTAGTAAATGTGACTCATAATGGTTTTAATTATTCAAAATCGTGAATAAAGTTGAGATATGATAATTCCAAGCCATTTCAAGTATAAATGTTCCTAATTGTGGATAAATACACTTAATGGAGTAATTAGGGTTTTCTAATGGATAAAGGTAGAATTAATGACAAATACAGTTCATATGGGAATTAGACCATAATGAACTATGAATTGATGATAAATGAGCATAATGATCTTGTCATGGATTAAAAGGATAACAAATGGTAGCTTTAATGTAAATGAAACTTAATGGATTTAATTGATGGTTAATTATACTTTTTCTGATATCAGGGTTATATGTTGTTAAAAGATAACCTTAGTATCTTTCATGATGAATAGATGAGATAACTAGGGTTTGTGATTAATTGTATAAAATTAGGGTTTAAAATAGTAAGAGATGAAGGGAAACCCTAATAGCAATGGAAATCCTAAATGTGGACTAGAAACCCTAGTAAGCGAGCTAGGTTTAATAAATCTTCATGGCATGATTAATAATAGGAAATCGTATGTATATTTCAGGATCTCATAATGTGCTTGCTTGCGTATTTGGATTTCTTGATTGATTGGATTATTCTGTCTCAAATCTGCCTGACAGGTATGTGGTTACACTTATGGTTAATCGCTTTAGTTTCATGGTGATTCGTGGTTGTTTTATCGGTTTCCTGAAAATAACTTCTTGGATGACTTTTATTTCATGCAACTATAAAGTGACTATGAATATCACCATAAGTATGTATACATGATTGATTCAGATCATGGTCCTCCTCTGTGGCTTTCCTAATGATGAAAAGGGTAATCTGGTAAAGGGTCTACTTGTTAAGTGGGACCATCAGGTTATTAAGAGTTAGGGATTGGGCTACCTATGGGTAGTGCCATGCGACTCTTTAGCACACCATGAGTTAGGGATTGGGCTACCTATGGATAGTGCCATGCGACTCAACCCTAGATATTGATCTACATGTTAGGTAGGATCATGCGGGGTTTAATGGGGATCTACCATGAGGAAGGTAGCATCCAGGTCCACTGCAGTGACAGTGCAGAGGCTAGTGTAACAACCCACCTCCTGGTAACCCCCAATTAAAGGAGACCCGAAGGTCAGAGCCGTTATTCAATTAACATGATCAAAGGTTCAACAAATAATCAATAATAATTATGAAATTCTACTGACTAAACTAAAATCTGGTAGAAAATTAAAACTTTTCTTACCTTTTTAAAACTTTGGAAATCTATCTATCCACAGCTTGGATTACTCTATCTAATCCTCCTTGCACTTTATTTCTTAATTTCATGATGTGTCACTTTACTGTTTGTGCTTTCAGGGTTACACCTAAAATGCCGACAAACAAAACGTCGGTCAGCATATTGCTGGTATGTGGAGGCAACCAAAATCTCACAATTAAGTCTAATAATTTAAATATCACAATCAAGATATTTAGCAAGTCAATTTACATGTTCCATGTGACATTCCCCACCTTTTGCCCTAACCCTGGAATTACCCCCTTTAGGGTTTCTCTTTTGCCATTGACATGAGGCCACCTTCTCAATCCCAAGCTTGGTGCCTTTGAGTCACCACTTATGGTGCCCATTAGTCATGCAACATAGATCACCTTCTCAATCCCAAGCTTGGTGTTTGTGGGTCACCTCTCATGGTGCCCATTGGTCTACCCTCATGGGCCTGACCCTCTTGGAATCATCCATCAGGGTGCCATGTAGGTGCGGGAATACACATTCATATTAAATTATGATAAACATAGTGACTTTATAATTGCAATATGAACATCCAAACTATTTAGTTGCATTCAATGTGATTAAACGTCTGGGAATCCTTCAGGAAACTAAAGCAATTATTCATAATTAACCACATACTTGTTAAGAAGACTTGACTGCAGAAATAACTCAACCAATTAAGAAATCAAGCAAGAATACACGGGTTGATCCTGAAAAGGCACCCAATACACGGGTTATTTGTCCTTTTTAGGGTTTTGAACATAATTAGGGTTCCACTCCATTTTTATTACTTAAACCCTAAAGTTACAAAATCACTTACAAACCCAAATTATTTCATCTTTCTTTCACAAAAGATTCCAAGTTCATCTTTTAGCAACCCTAATTTTAGATTAGAAGTACTTTTCTTTTCTTTTTCTCTTGTTTAGGGTTTCTAAACATATTAACCCTTTTATTAGGTTTAAAACCCAAAACTTCACAATTTCTTCATCAAAATAGGTTTAAATCTAACTTTATTATTAAACAAGTTAACCATTCTTGAATTAACCTAATTGCAAGATTAAATATATCTTTTATCAACAATTAGGGTTTCTAATCACAAATTAATACCTTTTCTATTCAAAATATGCAATTTTGCAAAAATATACAGATTTAGGTGTCCAAACCCATTTTAATACATTCCTCATATATTTTTTATCATTTTTCATGTGTTAACCTTACTCATACGAGTTTCAAAGCTCAAGATATGATTTTTATAGGAAAAACTCTTTTTATTAGTTTACTTGCTATTTTTAGAAAAACAAGAAGCGTCGGATCCATGATCCGTTGGTCCACTCAGGATCCAGTGACCAGGATCGCACGTGCCCTTTACGATCAAAAGGAAGAAAAGTACCAAACTGTCCTTACCAGTATCGAAGGCGTTGAGGGGCAAGAGTGTAAAAGGCCAAGGGGTCTTCATCTTCCTCCTTGCGCGAGCACTGTCGACCCGATGGTCAACTGAGAAGTTGACTCTGGGCTCTAGGTCACCTGCGAGCCACGCGATAAGCCAGGGAGCTTCGCCTCCTACCGTCGAAGATGACGATGTCTTCAATTGTCCACCTGAGCCTCGCCAAGGTCACCCCCTACTCGCTGGACTCCGACAAAGTTTGTTGTGTCGATGAGGGTGGAGGTCAAGATGAAAGGAGCAATTAAACGCACGAAATCATTCCTTGCTTCCTTCCGCAGAGGTTGGCCTAGCAAAAACTGGTGTTGGTGCTCTCGTGCATCCTCCCCTATATATAGGGTCGAGGCAAGCATTGTGAGATTTGGGCGTTTCCCAAAACCACGACCAATTTTAGTCGAACTAGGGATGATTCCATGTGGTTTCATCTCCTGAGTCCAAAGGAACTAATAACAGGCTTGCTCATCCATTGGATCAAGAGAAATTAGGATGGGAAATTCTCCCTATATTGCAGAGTCCTAGTCCTCTTGGGACTTAGATGATGAGCGTCCATTGTTGGATTAAGATCCAACAGACCTCATTGCTCTCGATCAAACAAAGGAAAGATCTATTTCTTTAATTCATAATAATTCCGAAATTGAAGATAACTTGGAAAATTGATATCTCCCAAACCATAACTCCTATTTGTCTCAAATTTTAAGGGAAGGTTTTTCTTGACATTATCTAACTTTGTACGAAATTTGGGAAACAAATTGCAATGGATGGGAAGGATTCCTTCTCTCCTAATGTATTCATTAATTTATTCAAAATTAATTGTTATTTCATTTCCCTTTGCCATTATCTTGTTATTTTGGGTCCCTTGGACCTCAAGAAATCCTAAAGGCACAGATTCCCATATTAGGGAATATCTATTTGCCTGTATCTTCTTGTAAATGTCTATTTCACATATTCTCCTTATCCTTTTTATTAAAATATCTCTATTTGAGGATTTCTTTTTATCTCTCTTTTTATTTTCCTTATTGGAATTCCTTTTAATATTATAAATCATTTGGATATGAAAATCCACCAAGGATAACTCAATTGTACCTCTTCTCACCTATTTTCCACATTTTATCATTGTTTTCAATTTCTTTCTTAATAAAGAAATATCTAATTGATCTTTTCTTTTCTTATTGCATTCTCTACGTAACTTTAGACTCCTTGGAACCTAAGGAACCCAAGAGGCACGAAATCCATCTTTGTATCACATTCTTTTTCCTTCTAGAGGTTTCCACATCTTTCCTTTCTCAAATTCTCAATTATTCATTAATTAATTGAATTTCCTTGTAATTGGGCCCAATAGCCAATAAAGCCCACAACACAATCATCAAGGCTATTGTAAACGAAATTCATGCATTCAATCAAAATACATCATTATTTGTTCATTTATATTTATAATGAGAAATAACGTTTCTCATCAAATGAACCCAAAAATTGGGGTTGTAACATCCTTCCCCTCTTATAAGAATTTTGTCCTCAAAATTCCATCAAGCAAACAAACAATTCAGGATAAGCCTTTCTTATGTCCATCAGGGCTCCCATGTGGCTTTACCCTTTCCATGGTGCTTCCCAAGAACCTTCATCATCTCATATTCTTCCATTTGAGTTCTTTCTTACCTTGGTATATCGTACCCTCATAGGTGACTCAGGACATTTCAGCCTCTCAAAAGTTGAATAGGTTTAGGGCTCAGCACATGGATTGGGTACTTCACATAGTGCTCATGGAACACATTACACATCGTGTTATCCTGAGGGGCAAGGCTAAACACAACCATCTCCACCAATCCATCTCAAATGGACCCATATATTGGGGACTCAGCTTTCTCAGTTGTTGCTTAGAGGGGTCAGATTTTCACATCACATATTTTCCTACAGTGAACTGCATGTTAGTCTGCTTTGCATCTGCTCACGACTCATGTCGTCTCTGGGCACTCTCTCAGCCACTGCACGATCAAAGCAACTTCATCTGCACACATTGTGGTTCTTCGCAAGGCCTCCTTCACCAACATCATCTTAATGAAGTGGTGGTTAACACAACCTTAAGAACTTCTTGCATCTCGATAAAGGCTGTGGTGGTTAACATCACATCTTAAGAACTGTCTCTATGTATCACCCTGAATGAGCACACATGCTCTCAACAGACCCTCTAGTCTGGATCATACTGTCCATTAGTATGGGGTGATAAACTGTACTAACATCGAATTCTTCCTATATCTATTTCCATCTCATGGAAGTGAACCTTTAGGTCACACTCAAGAGCTTTTGAACTTGCATCATGGTGTAGTTGAACCATCTCTCTTTCTTATGTAGTTCAACTGAATCCGTCCCTTGACAACATTCTTTCTTTCTCATGTTATCTAGGTAAGGCGATCTACCATAACCCATATTGCATCTTGACCCTCCTTGGTCTAGGGGAGACTTACAACCTCCAAAGTGACGAACTCCCATTTCCTCTCGGGAACTCTTTATCCTCTAAAACAAAACATTGGGTTACTAGTATTCTTCCTTCACCTCTTGGCTTGCATGGCAACATACCACATGTAACTTCATCTTAGGTATCCAAAGTACTACTGTCACTTACTATCTTTGTAGTACTATGGTGTATGATGAACTTAAAATCATGATCTCCTGTATGTCATGATTCTTCAAGGTTGATTCCTCAGAAACCCTAAACCACTCTCATCCGAGTTTTATTACCTTCCTATCCAAAGAAGTGCGTCTGAGGTTCTATCACCATCCTTTCACTACATCAAGGACTAAACTGGCTAACCAAACAACCATTAACTTGTTCAACATATCTTGTTACATCTGAGTGTTATCCCAAACACATCTTCTTTCCAAACTTAGGGTTAGCCGAACAACCTCCACTTCTTCTATCCTCTAGCTAAACTAGGCAGCTATATCTCAACCAGAGCATTCATTACCACTTCTTATCCTTAGGTGTTAGGTAATGTTGAAGACATACACCTCCATGTATTCTACTTATCATCTCATCTCAAACTCTAAGTTTGTACTCATCAAGAACACTCTCTGATCTCATCATTATGGTGATCAAACTCAACCTTGCATAACTTACAGATTCCACATATTTTCTTCTAAAAACATCCTTATTTCTCTTAGTGTTTGTAAACCATCCATGTATTGTTTACTCCACCAGGGTATGTTATCATCTTTTTCCTCATACCTTGTAGCAACATTCCAACTCACATCATCTTTATCCTTCGTGTATGGCACGCTTACTGTCCTATCTCTCACTCCCATAACAAGAGGAAATAAGAATTTGGATGCAGTCCAAATATAGAGGTCTTCCTATTCCAAGAGTACAGATGGTACATTCCACCTTTCCAGTACACCTTCAAATCTAAGTTGCAACGTGACACATATGTCTCTACATGAAAAACATCATGATATCAAAATTACTTCCATGGAAAACTGGTCTCGAACCTACTTGGTCCAAACACAATCCTTGGTCGTCTCCTCTAGGTCTATAGGGTGCCGACACTTTTGGGGTCATCCTGCTTCCCTTATGCATCCAGAGAGTGCCCTACTCATCTACCCTTTGGGTCCCATGAGTTCATGAAGGTGATCAATCTCCTAACCCATGGCCCTCAGACAATGATAGTTGTTACCTCCCGACCCTATTGTCATGTGCAACTAGGGAATTAGGCAACTCCTACTTCCATCGGTCTTATCCCTACTTGACCCTAGGATAGACTTAGGATTCTAACATAGTACATGTCCAACTTAGAACCTTAACCAATCCTTTTTCATCTCTCTCTCTCTCTCTGTATTCATGGGCTGACTTTCATCCCTCACAGGGGTCATGGCGACCTGCCTACCTTGGTCGGGCCCCAAACCGGTTACCTTCATGGTAACATATTCACATGCACGTAGAGATGGTTATCTATGGGTCTGTAGGTTCATTCTCATACCATGTACTCTTCACTTAGCTTCTCAAGATCCTATGAGACTTCTTTATGTTTGCCCAAAACCCACAAAACTGGTAAAAACCCAACCAAAGGGTCCCTCTCCCAGGACGGGAGGAAATTACAATTCTTGACAACAAGGTCACAATCGTCCTTAGGGTTTTCATTCTCATGAGCATGCCTAACCCAGCAGCTACTAAGGCACAAGTAGATCACCTATTAAATCATGCTACGTCATACTTGTCGTCTTTCCTCAACATTAGCTCAACTTAGTTGTGAGGGGTTCATCAAACATACCCTTAACTTAAGGGGTTTCCTTTTCCTCTACGCATGAGGAGTACCATGCTCGAAACTATAGAGACTCAAATCTCATTATGAGCATCGGATACACTGCTTCCCCTCTTATACCTAGGAACCCTAGGTTCTCCTTTAGGTATCCAATTGCAAGCTCAATCTCTTAACCACAAATCAAACATGTACAAGGTATGTCATGTACTCCCATGGTCCTTTTATATGAGAAACACCTCAGAGATGAGTTCTCCTCAAGGACAACCAACTAGGTATAATGCCTCATAACTGGTTACTTAAACCTCCTCAGGGTCTAAGCCACTCTTTGTCTCATCTCAGCAGGTAACCACTTATACCATAGGCACATAGGTACCAGAAGCATCATTCTCTCTCTAGGGTTGGTTCCTCTAAAGGCAACCAAGATATAATCAGCCTCCATGCGTCAAGCATAAGGCAACCACTATCATCCACTTAGGTCGCATCACCCTCAATTCCCCATTGTTCCTCATATCTCGGGGTTTTAGGTTTCCAACCTCCTTGTTGGGGTCTTGCTTTCTCTTTCTAGGACTAACGCCACATCCAACCATACTACTAGAGGTCCTCTCTCCATGAAGGATCAAGCTCATAGGCATACCCCTACGTGGGTGAAGCCACTGCTTAAGTTTGCTCATGATTATCCATAACCCCTTATGCTTATCTCATAAGCCATCCATCCTGTCCTTCTGGCCTCAGTTTTGACTTACTGCTCATACTACTGATGTACTTAGGATGCAAGTTATATCCTACTTGCAACAGCCCATATGGTTTCTATATGTTCTTCACTAACCTCATCCATGAAGGAGCTATCCTTCGCTAAAAAATGCACGACCCCTCCCAAGGTTGGGTTGCCAAAGGTAGTCATCAACTTCTCATGGCTCATATGGCATCCAAGGCATGTCTATCCAAACATTAGGTCTCATCATGCCATCTCTCTCTAACCTTCACTTAGGGTTAGGTTTAACATCATCCTCAAAAGATGTGCTAGGTCTCTACTTCCAAGACTAACTCTCTCTACTCATCCTTCTGACAAGGAGGTCTATCCTCAAGTCTCTCTTGAGGGCAAAGACAACTCGTGTCATATGACCTAAGCCTGTATCTATTCTTTAGTTTGTGCTTAATCTATTAATCTTATGTCCATGACATCTTATTTACATGCTTTTCATTAATTTGATGGAGGATTCCTTAGAGCTTATAAACCTTACCCATACCTCAAGAGGGTGAGGAGAAGAGAGAAAACCCTAATCCTTAAGGTCCTTAGAGAATTTGAGTTGAGAAGGGATGAACAAGATGAGATAGTCCTAAAGGTATCTTATTTAGAGTCATATCCTAAGACATCAGTGAGGCATTCACACAATCCAGGAGTCCTCGTATTCCGACTAGCAATGCGGAGGAAAATATTGTCAGCCCCCAGACGTGATCCTTTTCTAGACACCTCAATCTTTCAGACAATCCCCTAATAACTCCCTCGGTTCTATGGAATTTATAAAATTTAATAATTATTAAAGATTAAGTGAGGAACCTATGCTCTGATACCAATTGTAATGACCCCACCTCCTGGTAACCCCCAATTAAGGGAGACCCGAAGGTCAGAGCCGTTATTCAATTAACATGATCAAAGGTTCAACAAATATTCAATAATAATTATGAAATTCTACTGACTAAATGGAAATCTGGTAGAAAATTAAAACTTTGCTTACCTTTTAAAAACTTTAGAAATCTATCTATCCACAGCTTGGATTACTCTATCTAATCCTCCTTGCACTTTATTTCTTAATTTCACGATGTGTCACTTTACTGTTTGTGCTTTCAGGGTTACACCTAAAATGCTGACAAACAAAATGTCGGTCAGCATATTGCTGGTATGTGGAGGCAACCAAAATCTTAGAATTAAGTCTAACAATTTAAATATCACAATCAAGATATTTAGCAAGTAAAATTACATTTTCCATGTGACATTCCCCACCGCTTTTTCCCTAACCCTGGAATTACCCCCTTTAGGGTTTCTCTTTTGCCATTGACTTGAGACCACCTTCTCAATCCCAAACTTGGTTCCTGAGAGTCACCACTTATGGTGCCCATTAGTCATGCAACATAGACCACCTTCTCAATCATGAGCTTGGTGTCTGTGGGTCACCTCTCATGGTGCCCATTGGTCTACCCTCCTGGGCCTGACCCTCTTGGCATCATCCATTAGGGTGGCATGTAGGTGTGGGAATACACATTCATGTTAAATTATGATAATCATAGTTGCAATATGAACATCCAAACTATTTAGTTCCATTCAATGTGATTAAACGTCTGAGAATCCTTCGGGAAACTAAAGCAGTTATTCATAATTAACCACATACATATTAAGAAGACTTGAATGCAGAAATAACTCAACTAATCAAGCAAGAATACACATGTTGATCCTAAAAAGGCACCCAATTTCTTATCATTAATCATGTCATTATGATTTATTAATCCTAGTTGTTTCCTAGGGTTATTTGTCCTTTTTAGGGTTTTGAGCATAATTAGGGTTCCACTCCATTTTTACTACTTAAACCCTAATTTTACAAAATCACTTACAAACCCTAATTATTTCATCTTTCTTTCACAAAAGATTTCAAGTTCATCTTTTAGCAACCCTAATTTCATATTAGAAGTACTTTTCTTTTCTTTTTCTCTTATTTAGGGTTTCTAAACATATTAACCCTTTTATTAGGTTTAAAACCCTAAACTTTGCAATTCCTTCATCAAAATAGGTTAAAATCTAACTTTATTATTAAACAAGTTAACCATGCTTGAATTAACCTAATTGCAAGATTAAATATATCTTTTTTCAACAATTAGGGTTTCTAACCACAAATTAATACTTTTTCTATTCAAAATATGCACTTTTTCAAAAAATATATAGATTTAGGTGTCCAAACCATTTTTAATACATTCCTTGTATTTTTCTGATCATTTTTCATGTATTAACTTTCCTCATCTGAGTTTCCTAGCTCAAGATATGATTTTTATAGGAAAAACCCTTTTTATTAGTTTACTTGCTATTTTTAGAAAAACAAGAAGCGTCGGATCTGTGGTCCACTGGTCCACTCAAAATCCAGCGACTAGGATCTCACACGCCCTTTACGATTAAAAGGAAACAAAGGACCAAACTGTCCTTACCAGTAATGAAGGCATGGAGGGGCAACAGTGTAAAAGACCAAGGGGTCTTCGTCTTCCTCCTTACGTGAGTACTGCCGACCCGATGGTCAATTGAGGAGTTGACTCGGGGCTCTAGGTCACCTGTGAGCCATGCGATAGGCCAGGGAGCTTTGCCTCCCATCGTCGAAGAGGACGATGTCTTCAATTGTCAACCTGAGCCTCGCCAAGGTCACCCGCTACTCGTCGGACTCCGGCGAGGTTTGTTGTGTCGATGATGGTGGAGGTCAAGATGAAAGGACCAATTGAATGCACGAAATCGTTCCTTGCTTCCTTCCGCAGAGGTTGGGCTAGCGAAAAGAGGTGTTGGTGCCCCTGCGCATCCTCCCCTATATATAGGGTCGAGGCAGGCATTGTGAGATTTGGGTGTTTCCTAAAACCATGACCAATCTTGGTCGAACCAGGGATAATTCCATATGGTTTCATCTCCTGAGTCCAAAGGAACTAATAACAGGCTTGCTCATCCACTGGATCACGAGAAATTAGGATGGAAAATTCTCCCTGTATTGTAGAGTCCTAGTCCGCTTGGGACATAGACAATGAGCGTCCATCATTGGATTAAGATCCAACGGACCTCATTGCTCTCGATCAAACAAAGGAAAGATCTATTTCTTTAATTTAGAATAATTCCCAAATTGAAGATAACTTGGAAAATTGATATCTCCCAAACCATAACTTCAATTTGTCTCACATTTTAAGGGAATTTTTGTCTTGACATTATATAGCTTTGTACGAAATTTGGGAAACAAATTGCAATGGATGGGAAGGATTCCTTCTCTCCTAAGTTATTCATTAATTTATTCAAAATTAATTATTATTTCTTTTCCCTTTGCCATTATATTGTTATTTTGGGTCCCTTGGACCTCAATAAATCCTAAAGGCATAGATTCCCATATTGGGGAATATCTATTTGCCTGTATCTTCTTGTAAATGTCTATTTCACATATTTTCCTTATCCTTTTTATTAAAATATCTCTTTTTGAGGATTTCTTTTTATCTCTCTTTTTATTTTCCTTATTGGAATTCCTTTTAATATTAGAAATCCTTTGGATACGAAAATCCACCAAGGACAACTCAATTGTACCTCTTTTCACTTATTTTCCACATTTTATCATTGTTTTCAATTTCTTTCTTAATAAAGAAATATCTAATTGATCTTTTCTTTTCTTATTGCATTCTCTATGCAACTTTGGACTCCTTGGAACCCAAGGAACCCAAGAGGCACGAAAACCATCTTTGGATCATATTATTTTGACTTCAAGAGGTTTCCACATCTTTCTTTTCTCAAATTCTCAATTATTCATTAATTAATTGAATTTCCTTGTTATTGGGCCCAATAGCCAATAAAGCCCACAACACAATCATCAAGGCTATTGTAAATGAAATTCATGCATTCAATCAAAAACATCATTATTTGTTCATTTATCTTTATTATGAGAAATCACATTTCGCATCAAATGAACCCAAAAATTGGGGTTGTAACATCCTTCCCCTTTTATAAGAATTTTGTCCTCAAAATTACATTAAGCAAACAAACAATTTAGGTTAAGCCTTTCTTATGTCCATCAGGGCTCCCATGTGGCTTTACCCTTTCCATGGTGCTTCCCAAGAACCATCATCATCTCATATTCTTCCATCTGAGTTCTTTCTTACCTTGGTATATCGTACCCTCATAGGTGACTCAGGACATTTCAGCCTCTCAAAAGCTGAATAGGTTCAGGGCTCAGCACATGGCTTGGGTACTTCAAATAGTGTTCATGGAACACATTACACATCGTTTTATCTTGAGGGGTAAGGCTAAACACAACCATCTCCACCAATCCATCTCAAATGGACCCATATATCGGGGACTCAGCTTTCTCAGTTGTAGCTTAGAGGGGTCAGATTTTCACATCACATATTTTCCTATAGTGAACTGCATGTCAGTCTGCTTTGCATCCGCTCACGACTCATGCCATCTCTGGGCTCTCTCTCGGCCATTGCACGATCAAAGCGACTTCATTTGCACACACTGTGGTTCTTCGCGAGGCCTCCTTCACCAACATCATCTTAATGAAGTGGTGACCGACACAACCTCCTTATAGAACTTCTTGCATCCTGATAAAGGCTATGGTGGTTAACATCACATCTTAAGAACTGTCTCTATGTATCACCCTGAATGAGCACACATTCTCTCAACAGACCCTCTAGTCTGGATCATACTATCCATTAGTATGGGGTGATAAACGGTACTAACATCAAGTTCTTCCTGTATCTATTTCCACCTCATGGAAGTGAACCTTTAGGTCACACTCAAGAACTTTTGAACTTGCATCGTGGTGTAGTTGAACCATCTCTCTTTTTTATGTAGTTCAATTGAATCTATCCCTTGACAGCAGTCTTTCTTTCTCATATTATCTAGGTAAGGCGATCTACCATAACCCATATTGCATCTCGACCCTCCTTGGTCTAGGGGAGACTTACAACCTCCAAAGTGATGAACTCTCATTCCCTCTCGGGAACTCATTATCCTTTAAAACAAAACACTGGGTTACTAGTATTCGTCCTTCATCTCTTGGCTTGAATGGCAACATACCACATATAACTTCATCTTAGGTATCCAAAGTACTACTATCACTTACTATCTTTGTAGTACCATGGTGTATGATGAACTTAAAATCATGATCTCCTGTATGTCACGATTCTTCAAGGTTGATTCCTCAGAAACCCTAAACCACTCTAATCAGAGTTTTATTACCTTCCTATCCAAAGAAGTGCATCTGAGGTTCTATCACCATCCTTTCACTACATCAAGGACTAAACTGGCTAACCAAACAACCATTAACTTGTTCAACATATCTTGTTACATCCAAGTGTTAGCCAAAACACATCTTCTTTCCAAACTTAGGGTTAGCCTAACAACCTCCACTTCTTCTACCCTCTAGCTAAACTAGGCAGTTATATCTCAACCAGAGCATTCATTACCGCTTCTTCTCCTTAGGTGTTAGGTAATGTTGAAGACATACACCTCCATGTATTCTACTTATCATCTCATCTCAAACTCTAAGTTTGTACTCATCAAGAACACTCTCTGATCTCATCATTATGGTGATCAAACTCAACCTTGCATAACTTGCAGATTCCACATAGTTTCTGCTAAAAACATCCTTATTTGTCTTACTGTTTGTGAACCATCCATGTATTGTTTACTCCACCAGGGTACATTATCATCTTTTTCCTCATACCTTGTAGCAACGTTCCAACTCACATCATCTTTATCCTTGGTGTATGGCACGCGTACTGTCCTATCTCTCACTCCCATAACAAGAGGAAATAAGCATTTGGCTGCAGTCCATATATAGAGTTCTTCCTATTCCAAGAGTAGAGATGGTACATTCCACCTTGCCAATACACCTTCAAATCTAAGTTGCAACGTGCACATATGTCTCTACATCACAAACATCATGATATCAAAATTACTTCCATGGAAAACTGGTCTCGAACCTACTTGGTCCAAACACAATCCTTGGTCGTCTCCTCTAGGTCTATAGGGTGTCGGCACTTTTGGGGTCATCCCGCTTCCCTTATGCATCCAGAGAGTTCCCTACTCATCTGCCCTTTGGGTCCCATGAGTTCATGAAGGTGATCAATCTCCTAACCCATGGCCCTCAGACAATGATAGTTGTTACCTCCCAACCCTATGGTCATGTGCAACTAGGGAATTAGGCAACTCCTACTTCCATCGGTCTTATCCCTACCTGACCCTAGGATAGACTTAGGATTCTAACATAGTACATGTCCAACTTAGACCCTTACCCAAGCCTTTCTCATCTCTCTCTCTGTATTCATGGGCTGACTTTCATCCCTCACAGGGGTCATGGCGACCTGCCTACACTAGTAAAAATTGGGCCATTATTCACAAGTGAGTCCTGTCACAAACCCCTCTCTACATGCCCTCACAAATAGGAACGGTTGTGAGTCTGGCCCTCACAAATGGTTCGTAAAGAGAACTCACGTGACAAATACCAGTGGCCCTCATGAATACAATTGTCATAGACCAACTAACCCTCAAGAATGTTATATTGAGGGACTATTTACCCTTCATAAATACATTTTTGAGGGACTATTTATCCTTCATAAATACTTTTTTGAGGGACTATTTAGCCTTCATAATAACATTATTGAGGGCATGTTTAGTTCTCATAAATACATTTTTGAGGGACTTGATGGTCCTGGAGAATATATTTTTGAAGGGATAATGCCTTCATTAATATTATTTTTGAGGGGCTATGTGGTCGTCATCAATGCAATTTTGATGGTCAATCTGGACCTTCATCAATATATTTATGAGGGACTACTGTAAATGATTTGGTTATTGATTATTGAATGATTTATTAAATGTTAATTAATTGTTACTATAGTGAATATCAAATTTTAAATGAAAACTTTGTATACATAACCTCAAGAAATATTTTATACTAATTCACATGACATCATAAGAAGATTCAACACCAAAATGACACATAAAAATGTTAAATCACCTCAAACCAAATTTTGTTATTGAAGCAAAATATTATCCATACATTGTGTGCTCAACGTTGATATAAATAAAGAGTACATATGGTTCTAAAATTTGAGATTGATGACAATCAACATATCATGCTAGAAACTCTTAAGATCTATAATGTCTCCATATTCCTTCAAATGGTGTGGTGCTCTTCATTAATGTCAGGCCTCATACGGTTAGGTACTTGAATGTTCTTCTCCTAAAAATGACAAATCATTATATTAATTGAATTTAAGGTCTATACATAAATCATAGCACAATAAACAACTTACCCTTATATTTCAGTTTTGGTCTACACCAAGGTGCATTGTTCGTCAAAATCCATCATTAAAAGTAATTCTACCCTATCAATATAAATACAAAAAGGAATCAGAGTGAGTGCGAAGTAGAGATAAATGTAAGTGAACCAACATAGAAGCAACATGCACCCGTAAACTAAAATTATGATTGAACTTAGTAAATAGTACATAATTAAAAAAAACTCAATGGGTTCAAGCTGCACGTTTTCATTTTCAGCAGTTCAAGTCTCCATAGTTAACTTTCACACTGCGAGTTCATAGGACACCCAACCAAACATGAGCAGTTCGAAAACAAGTGCAGTTCAAGCTGCACGTTTTCATTTTCAGCAGTTCAAGTCTCCAACAGTAGCTTAATCCAAAACTACAGTTTGAAATGTTCAAGCTGCAATTTTCATTTTCAGCAGTTCAAGCTGCAGTTTTCTGGATTAGTTATTTTGTTCAAGCTGCAGTTTAAGCTGCAATTCAAGCTGCAGTATTCTGGATTAGTCATTTTGAACATGATTCAAAAAAGAGAGACGGTGACCCACATTACAGCAGTGCAGGAGGCAGGACACATGTTGTCTCATGTCCATCAATGTGGGAGACGTGGTTCCTCCTCTTTCCCACTTGATCGAGAAATCCCTTCAGATATATTCTCCAGCGTAGGTCTTATTCAGGATAATTAATTATAGTTCACACTGACACTGGAGAAAGAAAAATTGTTGGAGATCATACCTATTACTTTGCCATCTATACACCTGAAACTCACAAATCAATCCTTGTGTGCTACATTTTAGCACATTAGGATACAATCTTCAAGACAAAAATTTTGTTAGTGCAACTTTCATGCCATGAATACATACAAAATGTGAATCTGACACCCAATCACATTCATTGATCCGGGTTCCCACAAATAAAGTTGCCCATTTCTTGAATAAGAAAAATTATTTCTATTTCCATCCACTTCAATTAGAGATATATAATGTTAGTTTGCTCATTCCTCTTGATCCAAATTTAGTACTTAATTCTACAGTGTGATACAAAGTCAAGTGGGTCGTGTACATTGATATAATGTACTCACAGCATTGAAACGAACATAGAAGAAGAAGATGAAGAAGAAATAGAGAGAACAGTTTGGAACAAGTCCCACTCAACCAATCTGAACACATGTATGTTTTGTCATTACTATTTGTCAAAAATTTTACTTTCATAATACACAATGCAAACAAAGCATGCAGGTGGAAGTGGCTAAGATATGCACATCATAAAATTAGAATGTGATCTTGTTTCATACATTGTTTCTTTAGTAGTACAATTTTGACAACAAATGTTAAGAAAGAATCAAAATCATCTTCTATGACATATCATATTCTAAAAAGAGAATGACACATAGTTTGAATGCAGATTTAAGTCAGTGAAAAATTCAAGTATTAATATCCTACTAATTGGAAATGACATCACCAACACTGGTTGTAAACATGAATTGTACAACAGAACTCTATACAAACATAAACATAAAATTTGAACTCTATAAAGTCCATTCACACAAAACAACTAAAAACTTAAAAAATACAAACTATAATCTGAAACTCTAGATGTCTTGTGACAAATTCAAATATGTCACCGGTAGGAAAAACATATACAATACTGAAATATATCTTAAACACATGAAAAATGTAAAGCCTTTAGTTTTTTTAAAATCATGTCATTCATATCACTAAAGTCTGGTTGCATAAAATCTGAACTCTAAAGACACGATCCATATAGTATGGTTGAAAATATGTAAAGAACAAGCTTGAAATCAAAACTCTAAAAAGTCTTGTGACAAATCCACATTAAAAAAGCCTTGAAATCAAAACTCTAAAAAGTCTTGTGACAAATCCACATTACACCCTCTCTCTCCTGCACTGCTGTAATGTGGGTCACCCTCTCTTTACTGCCAATTTTACCAAAATCGACCTAGGACTAAACCGGACCACAAATAGAGTTTTTGCTATACTCGTTGTCTTCATTCTGTAATCATTTATCAGTTTCATAAACTGATAATCAAATATTAAAATTGAAAACTAGCAGTAATGGCGTAGTCATTATATGAGCTATTAATACTGATACATATTGGAAATCGTGGATGGGCGATATATTCACAGTAGTGTGTTATAATGTTATTTTTACAAGAGAGACCCCACTCCTTTATATAGGAGAAGGAGGACATGACTCTAGAGACTTCTAGACCTGACTAGACTTGACTAGACTAGACAAGACTCTATAAGGCATCCAAGCTTGAAGGAAACAAAACCAAAGAGTAACAGTTTTTCTTGAATGGACTGGTGAATGCTGCACAGTCATGGTTACACTGGTGTAACCAAGCTACTTAATCAGTTAACTGAGGTTTAAACTTATTTTTCCTCAGTTCATTGATCTCGATATACATTCCATGTCATTAAGAACAAAAACCTTTAAGATTTTGACTGCCTAAGATAACTGGAAGATTTCATCTAATAGAGATAACAATAGATAAGTAGACTGAGATGAAAGAGGATAACAATAACTACATACATAACCATGATACCCAAAGTGTCTGGAAATATAGAACCACATGGGCATTAACCATTAAGTAGATTCCTGCCTTATATATTTGATTTGGTCTTATATATCAGATTTGGTATAAGTACAAGATATATGGATGGATACCCTAGAAGTTTAATCAAGCACGTATTGAATACCTGATTTAAACATTGACTTCTTGGTGTGAAAGACACTGATGAAGATGTGCTTGGTGTGCTCTGCATTTGAGGATGACTTTGTCGATTATTACCAGAAGTAGGGCACCAACTTTCAACTTCAACCTTTAATAAAGTGTACATGTTAATATTCTTATGTGTATGAATATTGAAAATAATCTATAGCTGTTATGAGGTACCTGTGGCTGAAAGATTAGTGGATGTCCATTGCCTTGTATGGAAAGCCTGCCTACTCCATTCTCCCTTGAATTGCCTTGTATGGAAAGCATGCCTACTCCAGTCTCCCTTGAATTGCTTTGTCTACAAAAGTCTTCCTAAGCCATCCCCGCTTGAATTATTTTTCTTGGGAAACATGCCTACATCTGCACCACTACTTGTATTGTCTTGTATGTGAAAAGAACCCACACCTGACCTATTTGTGCCACTTTGCATGTGTAAGACACTTGTAGTATTCTGATTGGGGTATTCAGCTGCACAATCAACATTAATACCGCCATCCTATAACAAATAGATCAACAATCTCAAAAAAAAAATTATTTATTACATTGACATAGACAACTGAATCTAAGTTACCTGTGATTGATTATACCAAGTCATTATTTGGGAGACGGAGTTCTTCAATCCATTTACTGTTTCTTCAAGTTCCTTAAGTTTATCCTGAAATAGAAAACAAATTACAAACATCGATCTAATAGACTAGTTGTAACTAATAGTTCAAGTTTAGTTATAATCCAACATGCATCCTTTGCATTGCTTTCCTCAAGAAGCATTTCATATCTTATACGGGCAGCTTTTCCCCTATGTCCTATCTCTTTGTGCCCAATTCCAACACCTCAGATCCTAGCCTTTTTGGAAGGATTTAAAACTTGCAAATAAGCATCGCGTGTTAGATTATCAACACTTCTAGGATCTATTTCTTCTTGGTTTGCTACCTGGTTTTCCACAATATCAGAGATTTCAAGATGTAATTAGAAAGAATCATAAAAGGAAAGCTTAAATTGAGATATCTAAGCATATGTAGCTTTGTAGACATCATAGGAAAGCAAATATCCATTTTCTTACCACTTGTGGGCTTTTCTCGTAAACTTTTTCCAAAAATTTGTTAAGAGGCACAACGGGTTGATCTTCACTGACCTACACATGATAGATAACATAATAATTGTCCATGTTATATGTTCAACTCCTACTAATATTAATACCAATTCTGCCCGATAACAACTCCATGGCTTTGATCCTGTGGTATGATCCATCACTTTTTTTGCTCTGTTTGCCATGTTGATCTCAGAAATTTTCTAAACCATAAGAAACATATAATTAGAAAAAGTAGATAGGTATACATGCAAGTTATATGAAACCATTGTACCTTAGACTTCTCGGTTCCCCATTCTTTAACAAGATTTTTAAACTGGTCCATATCTATGGAAGCATTTTTCTCAACTTTCTTCATCATCAATTATGGTTCAATCTTGTACTTTTCATAGTAATCTTTCTTTACACGTGCCCTCCACACTGATATCCCTTTGCTAATGTGTTCATCAATGTGATTCCATGCATTAGGGCGACTGCCTAAATTGAAGTATGTCTACAAAAACATAGAACATATTACTTTAGATATAACAATCATATAATTTGTTGGTCTTTTTATGAAAAAGATTACCTCAATAAATGATTTTCTATCTGCAAAAGCTTGTTGTGGTTGTTCGTTCCACTTCAAGTCTAGATGCCATATGTGTGGTTTCCTTGCTAGCATATGACAATAACGATTCAATTTGGCACCATTCTCCCCAATAGCATTTCCTTCATAATCCCATTGGACCTTGTGACGTGGCTCCCCTTGCTTAGGAAGTAGGCTTTGCTCACTTGCAGGCCCACGTCCATACTTCCTATTCCCCTATTCATCCTCAACATTTTCTTCAACTGTTACATCATTTTCAATATTGTTGGACATTAGAGTAGGTTCATCCTCACAATTTTCTACAATTGTGGATGGAGGGACAGCAATAGGTTGACTGGGTGTGTTGTTACAACTAGATCTAGTGATTCTTCTTCCAGCCATCCTTCAACTGACAAGAAAAAAAATTAGATTATTAGTGCAGAAATGTCAGTAACAAAAGTAGTAGCTACATTTGAAAAACAAATAAATTGCGGAGAATATGAGACACCAACATATGAATATTCAACATTTGAAAAACATATAAATTGTAGAGTACCTTGGTTTCATATCCCAAAAAAGAATAATGATGTCCTACTTGCTGGTATATGAAACAAGACTAAATAAATTACAAAGAATATGCCATATAGTAACAGTTTGCCAAAAAAATGCAATAGAACATATTCCCCAAATAAATTATTCTAGACTTGCAAACAAAATAATTTGATGAAAATAGACATATTAATGAACTAAACATTAGCCCCATCATTCTTTTTTTTAGTTCTATCAATAAAAGATCCCTCGGTGTCACTCCTCGTCCAAGACACATCACTAGTTAGACCACCATCAATAGCTTCATATTGTAAACCAGTCAAGAAATTCTCAATAAGAGGTACTTCAGAATAATCTTTAGGAGGATTCTTTAGCACTGTGCACCAATCATCAGCATTAGGATCCTTCACATAAAAGCATTGCAATGCTTGAGAAGCCAGGATAAAGGGTTCCTCCTTTTTTTATCCTTGAAGTGTTGATTTGTGTGAACCCATATTCATCAATTCGCAACCCGTTAGAAGTTCTTTCATCATACCAAGAACATCTGAACAACAGAACTTTGATTCCTGGACCATAAGTTAGCTCAATAACCTCCTCTAAGTAGCCATAGTACGTGACTTCAGCATTTAAAGGATTTTGATCTCTACCACTTGAATAACTTGAAGTGTCAGCACACAAATACACTCCACTATTTTGTGTAGTACATGTACTTTCAATGTGCTTTGAACAGAAACGATATCCATTGACCAAAAATCCTTCATAAGACATTCCCTCAGCACAAGGGCCTTGGGATAACCATCTCAAATCATCGCTAATATTGTTCGGCCTAATCTCTCGCATTTGCATTACCTTCATAAAAAAGTAAAACATTAATGTAATCTACACTAACTTGAACATTAAGAGTGACAACAATATTTATGTTTGACACTTACATGCTCTTTCAACCACTTAGAAAACTCCTTTGCATGTTTTGTTTCTAGGGTCCGTGGGGCAATGTTGGGTTCCATATCTTGAAGAATACACATGTGTTCACTGCTTTATAAGAAGTGTCTAAATTAATGTACAACAAATATACAAATATCAGCAAGAATTTTAGGACGTAATTAAATCTTACCTTTTGTAAACATCCAATTCCTCTTTATTGAAAAGGACATAAGGATGGGCTTGTTCCAAAGTGTGGATGTCGAAATTTCTTGACACTCCAACTCTAATTGGATATCCATCAACATTATGAGGAGTGCGGTTGAGTTTTGTCTCAAAATTATGCAAGTACCTAGCACAAAATGTCAAACTTTATTCAGCTAAATAGCCACTAGCAATACAACCAGCCGGTTTAGCTTTGTTTCTTACATACTTCTTCAATTTCTTCAAGTATCTCTCTATTGGGTACATCCACCTAGTTCGGACAGATCCGGCTTGCCTGGCTTCATAAGCTAAATGAATGGGCAAATGCATCATGATGGTGAAGAAAGAAGGATGGAAGATTATCTCCAACTGGCAAAGAGTGACAGCAATTTCTTGTTCCAATTCTTTGAATTCCTCCACATCAATAATGTTAGAGCAAAGCTTGTTGAAAAATGAGCACAAATTAGCAATAGGCTTGTACACATCTAAGCTTATGCAATGCCTCAAGGCAACAGGTAGAAGTTGATGCATAAGAACATGGCAATCATGACTTTTCAGCCCAACAAGTTTTCTATCAGATTTGCTAACACACCTAGATATGTTAGAAAAATAGCCATCAGGAACTTTCAACTTTTCTAACACAGATAGGAATTTATCTTTCTGCGGATTAGTCATGGTGTAAGATGCTGGAGGCAAGTAATAGCGGTCACCTACATCTACTAGCCATAAATATGTTCTTATGTGCATTTTCTTCATATCTTGACGAGCTTGTAAGTTGTCTTTACTTTTCTTAGAATCAGCCAATAATGTGTTTAAAATATTCTCGCACACATTCTTTTCTATGTGCATCACATCCAGATTGTGTCTAACAGATAAATACTTCCAATAAGGTAGCTGAAAAAAGATGCTTATCTTATTCCAACCAGGAGGTAATGGTTGAATTTGATCTCCAAGCCTCTTGCGCTTATTCATTTTTCCAAATGTGATATTTTCATATCCATCAAATTGCCTCAGTATATCTTGTCCAGATAGTGGCTTAGGTGGAAGTCGAAAATCTTTTTCACCATCAAAATTTTTCCTATCACGTCTATATGGATGATTCATTGGAAGAAAACGTCGATGGAAACCATAGCATTGCTTTTTCCCAAACTGTAACAATTTTGATACAGTCTCCACATTACAATAAGGACATCCCAAATCTTTCTTACCTTTAGTGCTCCAACCAGATAAGTCACCATATGCTGGAAAATCATTAATGGTCCATAAAATCATTGCCCGCATAGTGAAGTTCCTTTTGCTATATGCATCATAAACTTTGACTCCAAGCTCCCAAAGTAGTTGCAGCTCTTCAATTAATGGCTCCAAGTATACATCAAGGTCATTGCCAACCATATGTGGATCTGGGATTAATAGGGACATCATAATAGATTGTTCTTTCATAAGAAGCCAAGGAGGAAGATTGAGAGGTGTCACAAGCACAGGCCAGATGCTATGTGATGCACTCATATTGCCAAATGCATTAAATCCATCTGTTGCTAATGCCAATCTAATATTGTGTGGTTCAGCAGCAAAGTCTGGATACCTGGCATCAATAGGCAACCATTCTGGTGTGTCTGAAGGATGATGAATACGACCATCCTTTCCTTTTCCTTCAGATGGCCAAATCATATCTTTAGCAATAGATGAAGACATATAGAGCCTCTCTAACCGAGGTATCAAAGGGAAGTGATACATGAACTTAGCAGCTACCTTCTTGCCCTTTGTTTTGTATTGCTTTTCATTCCATCTTGAAGCACCACAAATATCACAATTTTCTTTTGAAGCTGCATCTTTGCGAAAAAGCATGCAATTATTTGTACATACATCTATAGTAGAATGATCAAGTCGTAAATCCTTCACGATCGCATTTGCTTCATAGTACGTCTCTGGGAATAGACAATTTTCTTCTGGAAATCCAGAAATAATCAACTGCAACAACTTTGTGAAAGAATCGTTGGACCATCCAGATTCCTCCTTCAGAAATAGCAAGGCAACCAAATACGATAGCTTAGAATGACTTGTGCAACCTCTATAGAGTGGTTGATCCGCCTCTTTTAGTATCTTGTAAAATCTTTGTGCCTCTACATTTGCAGGTTCCTCTGTAGCTTTAGTAGAGTGGTCATTTGTTGTGTCACCCATACCAAACAAATCCTCCAGCATCTGATGCATATTGTCAGTGCTAGGCATGTTTGGTGCCACAATAGGATTGCTCCTACCAATCACCTCCCCATGAAACGTCCAAACATCATAGCTATGCACAAATCCTTTTTGTAATACATGTGAGAATACCTCCTCCTCTGTTTTAAGGTATCTGTTCAAACATACCTTGCAAGGACATATTAATTTCCCCTGTCTAGTTGGTCTCTGATGAATAAGAGCAAACTCAATGAACTATCGTAACCCTGTCTTGAATACATCACTTCGCATTCTGTTCCCAATATACATCCAACTCCGATCTATTAGAAAATCCATCTACATGAAGGAAAATATATAATAAGTAAAGCACACATTACAAGAAATGTATATATATATGCAATTCAAATAGTATATATTTTTTTTTTGGAAACCACAAACAGGCTTTATTGATAACTTTCGATTAGGCTACAAATATTGACCTCAACCATTAACCAAGGAGGTTTAAAGGTGAAATCTACTGCTAAAGCGTTGTGTAAGACATGCTTGGCTACATCATCAGCAATTAAGGTGCACGAACTAGGTATATAACAAAAGGTGATAAGGGATAACTGCTCTTCAGACCATTGTCTAAGCAAGGGTTTGATGTTCATCGGAACATCGCTGGTTTTGTTGAAGAAGGCTATGACTATCTTGGAGTCGGAGAGGATCACAGGGCTAGAAAGCCCTTCCTCCTGACATATGGAAACGGCTTTGGAGATAGCTCTAACCTCAGCTTCAATGGCACTTGGCGCATGACCTGGTACTCCAACACCTCGTATTAAATCACCAGATTTTGTCATGACTACTATGCCTGAGGCATAGGTATTAGTCTGTTTGTTGAAAGCCGCATCTACGAAAATGAGGTGGTTCATATCAGTGAATTGGATTTTATCAGGTGCTTCTATTTTCTTCTGGAAAATGTGCTGAGGAAGGTCCAAAATAGAAGATAATCATGCCCGAATGAATTTGACCAGCACATCCGTTGGAGCCCTATGCTGAGTGTGCGCCCATTCATTCCTCGCCGTCCATAGATGCCAGCAGGCGACGACTTGTAATGGATTTTCTTTTTCCACCCTAATAACAGCAGCTAGCCATTGTTTAGCATCCAGGTTGAAGAACTGATGGGGGACACTGATAGCCCGCCATACCACTTTACTTCTAACACAATCCCACAGGCAATGGAGAGTTGTTTCCTCACCATTGTTGCATTGTGGGCACAATGTTGAGATCTCCATATGCCTTCTTGCTTTCTCAACATTGGTCAGGAGAGCGTTATGCAGCAGCAGCCATAAGAATGTTTTGATCCTCCCTGGCACCTTCAGTTTCCACATGACTTCCCAGATATCAGAACTAGCATAGTCATTTTGACGCCTGGGCCAGCTGTATGCAGACGACAAAGAGAACTCACCGAGTGGGTCCTCGTTCTAGGCCCAACCATCCTCCCCAGCCTCCAGCTGCGGTGGTGGAATGTCTTTAATGCGAGGCAAAGTATCACTGGGAAGGAAGTTATGGATGAAGCTCCAGTCCCATGAATCCTCATAGGTAGACATCGAGGATACTTTCAGGTCTTCCAACCCTTCTGGTATGACGAAAGAGGGGTGCATAGAAGTTACGCTTTGATTGGCGAACCAAGGATCAGACCACACATTTATAGAAGTGCCATTGTTCACGATTCTCTTGTAGTTGTCTTGAATGAGGGGAATCATTGAGCAGATAAAGGACCAAGCTACAGAACACGAACCCTTTTTTATGGAGCCATTTACATATTATTTGTGGCGCATGACCTGCACCCAGAGCTTACTCAGGCAAGATAAGAAGGTCCAAGTGTTTTTCAACATTAGAGAGAAGTTTTGATCAGAGGCATCTTTAAAGCCTAGACCCTCGTTCTTTTTAGGGCATGTAACCTTGTTCCAGGAGACCAGGGACATTTTCTTTTGATCTCGGGCACCTTACCAAATGAAACGTATGATATGCTTATTAATGTCGTCGCATATGGTATGAGAGAGTCAGACAGATTGCATTACATAGGATGGGATTTCTTATAAGGTTACTTTAGCCAGCGTGATCCTTCCAGCCAGAGAAAGATGACGGTGAGTCCAACCATTCATTCTGGCTTTGATTGAGTCTACAAGAGAGGCATGGGTGATTCGATTGATGCGTTTGTGAATAATAGGTACCCCAAGGTATTTCCCCAAGTCTTCCGTGAAAGGGATACCCATGCGGTTACTAACACAAACCTTCTCCGAGGAAGTAGTATTGGACGAGAAGTAGCATTTGGATTTAGCAGCTAAAACTTCTTGGCCCGAAACATCAGAGAATTCACGTAGGATATGCTTTAAGCAGGATGCTTGGCGCGTAGAGGCTTCTGCAAACAGGATAATGTCGTCGGCAAACATAACATGCGAGATGGGAGGACCATTCTTAGAAAGGACCAACCATTCTTAGAAAGGACCAGCGGTTTCCAATCTCCCTTGCGCACAGCTTCAGAAATAGCTTGATGTATATTCCTTTCAGTCTATCTAGGTATTTATATTCCTTGATTATATATATATAAATAATTGAGTAACCTGATATAGGTTTGCAGCAGTAAACCAAAGTCAATCTATTCTTAGATTTGGAGGAATCCGTTGTCTATACGGGATAGGCATATTGATAATTTTGAAATTAGAGTTGGTGAAGGTTGTAACACTATGATTTGGATTGATCCTTGGTGTTCAGGAGGTAAAACTCTTTCTAATATTCTAGGTAGCCATTTCTTAGCTAGATTTAGGGATCCCTCAAAGAAAAGGAGGCAACCAGAAACCTGAATACCATATCCAAAATGTCCAAAAAGTTCAAGAAGTTCTACAGTAGGGAAATGTCCAAAAAGATATAAGCAAACATAAAAATAGTGGCTATAAAGTCAGTAAAAATGGTAAAATAAGGAAGGTGGATGGAAATTTAAGAAATACCTTACAAGAGCACCGGTTAAGAATAAATATATCTACAATATCGTTCGTAATCAGCTTTTGGTTACTCAACATATTCCTTCCTTGAGAAGCCAAACATTTCATTATTTTGAAAATGACTGGTACTTGAATTACTTGATAAAAATACAAAGTATACATTAATTAAAAAGGAAGCTATAATGTTAGACCAAAACATTATTTGTAGTATGGGAAAAGGTGATAACAATGAACATAGCAATAGATATCTAAATATGGGTTTATTATTCTGACTGCAAATATATTTGTCTTCGAGACGATTATTGATGGAAACTGTGAGAGATAGCATTACACTTATAAGATGGCAACATACTCTTTCAAATTCTAAGATAAAGACTTGCATGATCAGGATGCCTGTTTGATTGTTCTTGTAATTCATAGCCCATGATAATACGAAAAATTTAGATAAGAGGGGGAAATGCAAAAAAAAAAATCAGGATTTTTGAAAAGATGTTTGCCATTGACTGAGAAAACTAGGTCATCCATTGATGAAGAACATATAATTCATAGAATCATCTAATCTAATAAGATGAGTTCAAATCATTACTAAGTTTTTCCCATAAATTTCTAATTGCCAAAATAGATAGTGGGGAGTCAGGACTCTGGGCACTATGTTAGTGAAGAAAAGGGGTAAGAGGAGAGTGGCTTTGTCAACTAGCTATGAATATGTAGGTTTCAATATAATTGTCCTTTACAAAAACTAGATGTGTTGATATAATGGTTGATGGGCAAGATATGGATCAATTACAAAACTGCTCAAGTTACTTTTTAGCTCTACAATCATATTGTGTTGCATCAGAAAAGCAAAATCATTACCAATCTTGCAAAATACTTCTAGAATAGACTCCATTCAAGCAGAAAGGTTACATCCTATGTGTTTACATGAAAACAAGGGTCTCTTGTTGGACATACATACAAGTTGTCGACTATGATTAGGCAGTTCTAATAGGAAATGCCTAATTCCAATACATGCACCACCTTGCAACTACATGTACATTTCCATATCACACGATATAAGCAAAAGGCAAATTACAATTTTGGTCATTCAAAATATATGAATATATAAAGTGAGTCCTCATTGAAGACACTACAAAAATTGTTTTCCTTGGCCACACTTTATTCTGAAAGAGATACTGATTGTTATGAACATGTATCTTAGAATAGATGGTACTATTGAGTGTGTAGAAAATATATACAACCAGTTTGTTAGTTTTTAGTAGTCTTGAATTATTATCCATACACCTTGTCTCACCATTGACTCGTTACAATTCCCTAATTCCTAAATATAGACATTCTTTTATACTCCCATATCCAGCTCCCTTCCCCATGGATCCTTTTAGAAAAATAGAAATGATCAGATGATCATCTAAAAAGTTGGCAACGGTTTGGTTATGAATGTAATAAGAAATCATAATTGGATTTATGTTCCTATTGATGTATATTTTGTTCATAACTCACTAGTGATTGTAAAAACCATACTTGCTAAGGCATTTATCTTAACCATACTTTGTGGACATAAATTGTAGAGTACCTTGGTTTCAACAGATCTTAACCCATCAACCACATCTCTCCACAAGACAGATAAAAATAGACTTCAGCAACCAAAAACTATCTCTGAAAGCAAGGATTACCTATGTCTTCATCACAGTTCATATCAATAGAAGAGGGAAAAGGAAACATACTCTTCAAGACAGCAGCAAACTCTCATACCACCAAACACATACCAACACCAGAACTCAACCATCACTATAAAGTGAGAGGGGAGCATATGAACTATCATCTCAAACATTATCCAACAGAAAAAAGAAGCAAATAGAAACCAATAAAAGTCCAAGTAGAAAGCAAGACTTCTTTAAGAATCTGATCAGATGCCTAGACCAAGAGAGCAGATCTCACAGCCAACAACCCAATATGATAAAAAGAACTGACGAGCCTAATCCATCAACCACATATCACCACAAGACTGATATAAATAGACTTTGGCAACCAGAAACTATCTCTTAAAGTAGGGACTACCTCTGTCTTCATTACAACTCATGTCAACAGAAGAGGGCAAAGGAAATATACTCATCGAGACATTAGCAAACTCTCAAACCACCAAAGACATACCAACACCAGAACTCTACCATCACTATGAATGAGTTAAGGATATATCAATTTAAGCATCAATAAATCTTATTTACCATAGGCTTATACGTTTTTAATTGAGCAACATATTGTACATCCAAAAGTTCTCAAGGGAACGTGAGAGAGAGAAGAACCATATTATTAAGATTATATATGATCAAATTTTCTATATATCAATTATGTGGTGACTAGACTCTTACATATTCCATTTGACCCATATAATTTTGATAAATCATTACACTTAGCTTACTACATGTCTACTTTTAAACATTAACCCATTCTCAGTCCATAGTAATATTACCCATTTATCAAACATCACAATGTGAATTCCGAATGAAGGCTATAAGGTTTGAGATTTAATTAATATGGCTATTTTATGTGACCAGAAGTATGAAACTCTCATGTGTGGTGAAATCAATATATTTTTAATATGTGTTATACAAACATACTTAATTTTTTTCAACATGAGAATAAAATCACATAACATTCATAGCATTAAATTTTTTTTATAAATGTAAATAGGAGTGGGAATGATCTTGTCTAATATGGTCTAGGCCTAAATCACAAATCAAACCACAAATATTCATTTTTTTCATACCATACTAGATTGTTGGTGATGCTAGATAAGACCAAACAAGACTGCAACTTTTTTATTTGGTTAGGATTGGCCTTGTCTCAAACCAACACTAATCACTAGAATCTACTAGAATGCTAAAAGCTAGTCAAGTTTTGATGGGAAGAAATATGCTTGGTTAGTTTTGAAGTCAAATAATTTGTGATATGTTAGCTTATGTGTTGTAATTTGAGAACCTAAACCAAATATTTCCTATATATAATTCGAACTTAAGCACATGTCACATGGTAATACCAACAATATAAACAAGAGTAGATGCAGCCATATTCATAAAGAAAATACTGAAAGGCATATTATGTATCTAAAATGTGTAGAATTTTGAGATAAACTAGATTTACCTAAATTCAAACAAACAAATTACCAATCTACAAAGAAAGTCATGTGATAGCTAGATCACTTTATTCAAGCAACCAAAAGTAGAAAAGAAACAAAGATTTATTATTTAATTAGATTAGTCTAATGTGTTAATTTTGTCTTCTAGGTTGTATTGTTTATTAACTTTTCGACATCATATAGGCCTCCTCAAAAACAAAAGGTTGATTGCATGGAGTCTCCTCAAGACTCTTCTCTACAACTCTAGGCGACATGAAGGGGTGGCCTCAGTAGTTACAGTTGGGTTACGCTTGGCCTCCATGGCCGGCGAGGCCATGGATGTAAGGAAGGAGATGCCCTTCCACAAAATACAATTTTCATACTGATACACCAAAGACAAAATTCCTATTGGCTTGGAACACAACACCATGGATGCTACAATTGATAATACCAATGGTATTCCTCCTACTATTCAAAGTACCTTGGCAGAGACCCCAGTTGAAGTCATTACATTTTCTCCGCTACTTAAAGTTAGAATCCAATTCGATTATGAAGGAATAAGGGGCCAACATACCCCTTTTTTGGCTTCAGAGAATTATGAAGACGATAATTTATCAGCTCAAACCAATGATGCATAATTTTGCATAGTCCATTATCAATTAGCCTCATCATCTGAAATGACACTGGTAGCTATTTGATTCTTGAAGACATTTAGAGATGCAACTGGCTCTAGATCTAGCCAAGATAAAAATTCTTTCTTGGACGATTTTAGATTGGAAGAAGCTAATCTTGAAGATGTTTTGCTGGTTAGTGATCATGATTTCACTAAAGTTTATATTGCACATGAAGCCTATTCCATTTTTCATAAACCATTACAAATGATAGTTATAGTTAAACTTCTTGGTAAAACCATAAGCTATATTACTCTTTGTGGCAAGATCAAAATGCTTTGGTGTCAATTTCAAGATGGCGAGTGTACCAATTGAGTATGGATTATTATGTGGTTCCATTAACATGTCGTGAAGATTCCTTATCTACGTTGACTGGAGGACCATGGGAAATTTTCATGTTCCCTCTTAGTGTGACAAGGTGGATGGATGATTTCATTTCTACTAACAATTTTCCTCCAATGGTGATTACATGAAATAGGATTATTGATTTATCTTTACATCTTTATAACTCAGTCAAATTCGAGAAGATAGATTAAGCCCTGGGAAAATTAACAAAAGTAAATGATCATACTACTAATTGTACAAAATGTAAGTTTACTTGTCTAGACATTGAATTTGATACTAATGAACCAATGAAACATGATGTTATCATCAATGGTATGATCTATAAGGTTGAGTATGAATCCATTCCTCCTATTTGTTCTCAGTGTGGCATAATGGGACATGCATTCATAGAATGTCCTTCTAAACCTGAAGACCAAGAACCTGTACACCCAGAAGCTACAACAAAGAAGCATATGTTGTTTGGAATGAGGATGATGACAAATGGAAAGTTTCCTATGGGAAAAATATCCAGTCTAGAAGGCCATCCCAGAAACCACTAGTCACCTGATTACAGAGACCCTTGGAAGTCACTCACGTCCTTGTAATAAATTTAAAGCCCTAGAAGTTCAAGAGAACATAGATGAAGATGTTGAATCTTTACTGAAAGAGATGGACAAAACAAGGACCTCCTGCGAGTCAGGTACAAATACTAAAAGTAAGGACTATGAAATGGAACCTACCTTATTCAGCTGCGATCGTAGCAGTCATACGACCTGTCCAAGCCAAGACGAAGGCTGTCTAAGCAAAGAAGACGGATCAATCCTCGGCGGCGGCGGAGCAGGATCAATCGGTCTTGACAGAGCAATCCTCGGCGGTGGCCAGAAGTAGAGCAGGAACAACCCTAGCGTCACACGGATGATCCTTTGCGGCGGCAACCGATTCCTTGTGGCGACACAGAGAGCGCAACCAAATAGGAGCGGGAGGGACGCAGCGAGCACAGCTAAATAGGGAGCCAACAGGTTTTTTACGGGGGTTTTGGGAAAGTTGTGGAGGGAAACTATGACCCGTATGGTGGGAAACAATTTTTCATGGAATAGGGGAGTGAATAATGAAATTGTGAGGGATTAGTGTCCCTCAAAAAGGTCTACTTACATTAAAAACATGCTTGAGGGATTCAATCTCGTATTTGAGGGACAAGTCCTCACAAATAGACTTTATTATTCACGGTTCTTGGTTCTTCATAAATGTTCTTGAATAATAGCCCAATTTTTTGTAGTGCTACCTTGGTCAGGCCCCAAACCGGTTACCTTCATGGTAACACATTCACATGCACGTAGAGATGGTTAACTATGGGTCTGCAGGTTCATTATCGTACCATGTACTCTTCACTTAGCTTCTCAAGATCCTATGAGACCTCTTTATGTTTCCCCAAAACCCACCAAACTGGTAAACACCCAACCAAAGGGTCCCTCTCCCAGGATGGGAGGAAACTACAATTCTTGACAACAAGGTCACAATCGTCCTTAGGGTTTACATTCTCATGAGCATGCCTAACCCAACAGCTACTAAGGCACAAGTAGACCACCTATTAAACCATGCTAGGTCATACTTGTTGTCTTTCCACAACATTAGATCAACTTAGTTGTGAGGGGTTCATCAAACATACCCTTAAATTAAGGGGTTTCCTTTTCCTCTACGCATGAGGAGTACCATGCTCAAAACTTTAGATACTCAAATCTCATTATGTGCATCGGATACACTGCTTCCCCTCTTATACCTAGGAACCCTAGGTTCTCCTTTGGGTATCAAACTGCATGCTCAATCTCTTAACCACGAATCAAACATGTCCAAGGCATGTCATGTACTCCCATGATCCTTTTATATGAGAAACACCTCAGAGTTGAGTCCTCCTCAAGGACAACCAACTAGGTATAATGCCTCACAACTGGTTACTTAAACCTCCTCAGGGTCTAAGGCACTCGTTGTCTCATCTCAGCAGGTAACAACTTATACCATAGGCACATAGGTACCAGAAGCATCATTCTCTCTCTAGGGTTGGTTCCTCTAAAGGCAACCAAGATATCATCAGCCTCCAGGGGTCAAGCATAAGGCAACCACTATCATCCACTTAGGTCGCATCACCCTCAACTCTCCATTGTTCCTCATATCTCAGAGTTATAGGTTTCCAACCTCCTTGTTGGGGTCCTGCTTTCTCTTTCTAGGGATAACTCCACATCCATTCATACTACTATAGGTCCTCTCTCCATGAAGGATCAAGCTCACAGGCATGCCCCTACGTGGGTGAAGCTTATGCTTCAGTTTTCTCATGATTATCCATAACCCCTTATGCTATCTCATAAGCCATCCATCCTGTCCTTGTGGCCTCAGTTTTGACTTACTGCTCGTACTACTGATGTACTTAGGGTGCAAGCTATATCCTACTTGCAATAGCCCATAGGGTTTCTATATGTTCTTCACTAACCTCATCCATGAAGGAGCTATCCTTCACTCAAACATGCACGACCCCTCCCAGGGCTGGGTTGCCAAAGTTAGTCATCAACTTCTCATGGCTCATATGGCATCCAAGGCATGTCTATCCAAACACCGGGTCTCATCATGTCATCTCTCTCTCTAACCTTCACTTAGGGTTAGGGTTAACATCATCCTCAAAAGATGTGCTAGGTCTCTACTTCCAAGACTAACTCTCTCTACTCATCCTTCTGAGAAGGAGGTCTATCCTCAAGTCTCTCCTGAGGGCAAAGACAACTCGTGTCATATGACCTAAGAATGTATCTATTCTTTAGTTTGCACTTAATCTATTAAGCTTATGTCCATGACATCTTATTTACATGCTTTTCGTTAATTTGGTGGAGGATTCCTTAGAGCTTATTAACCTTACCCATACCTTAAGAGGGTGAGGAGAAGAGAGAAAACACTAATCCTTAAGGTCCTTAGAGAATTTGAGTTGAGAAGGGATGAATAAGATGAGAGAGTCCTAAAGGTATCTTATTTCGAGTCATATCCTAAGATATCGACCAGGCAGTCACATAATCCGAGAGTCCTCATATTCCGACTAGCGGTGCGGAGGAAAATATTGTCAGCCTCCGGATGTGATCTTTTTCTAGACACATCAATCTTTCAGACAATCCTCTAATAACTCCCTCGGTTCTATGGAATTTGTAAAATTTAATAATTATGAAAGATTAAGTGAGGAACTTATGCTCTGATACCAATTATAATGACCCCACCTCCTAGTAACCCCCAATTAAGGCAGATCTGAAGGTCAGAGCCATTATTCAATTAACAGGATCAAAGGTTCAACAAATAATCAATAATAATTATGAAATTCTACTGACTAAAATGAAATATGGTAGAAAATTAAAACTTTGCTTACCTTTTTAAAACTTTGGAAATCTATCTATCCACAGCTTGGATTACTCTATCTAATCCTCCTTGCACTTTATTTCTTAATTTCACGATGTGTCACTTTACTATTTTTGCTTTCAGGGTTACACCTAAAACGCCGACAAACAAAACTTTGGTCAGCATATTGCTGGTATGTGCAGGCAACCAAAATCTCACAATTTAGTCTAACAATTTAAATATCACAATCAAGATATTTAGCAAGTCAATTTACATTTTCCATGTGACATTCCCCCCCCACTTTTGGCCTAACCTTGGAATTACCCCCTTTAGGGTTTCTCTTTTTCCATTGACTTGAGGCCACCTTCTCAATCCCGAGCTTGGTTCCTATAAGTCACCACTTATGGTGCTCATTAGTCATTCAACATAGACCACCTTCTCTATCCCCAGCTTTGTGTCTGTGGGTCACCTCTCATGGTGCCCCTTGGTCTACCCTCCTAGGCCTAACCCTCTTGGCATCATCCATCAGGGTGGCATGTAGGTGCGGGAATTGTGACGTCCCTGGATTTTCTAAAACATAATCTGATGTGTGACGTCCAAATTGAAACCTCACCTTAGTGAGAATCCCAATTTAAACAACCCACACTAGGCTAAGAAGAAGAGAATCATAGGAAGTCAAAAGGAAATAATCAGTAGCACATGTACATGAACAATAATAAAACCATACACACATGTTCACCATTCAACATATAATTACAACATGAATTGTTACAACATTTGATATTAGATATTGAACAACAAACTACTACATATACATGTACTACAACTAAAAAACAGGATCTTAAGACAACAGGTCCACCTGTACATAAGCTCGCCACACAACTCACACTATCTTGGATATTCAAGAGCATAACCACAACCTAAACAAAAGATTACATGTGGTACACGTCAGCACAATATTCAAGAATATTGTACTGAGTACGCCTACGTGTCTTTTATATACCTCTCATCATATCTTGGAAATAAGATAAAACTAATACTTCACAGTAACAAAAGAATATAAGGAAAGTGTATACTTGCACAAAGATGTTCATTAACAAAAGAGAAACATATTTTAAGCACATTTTCCATTATATCATCCATGCATTTACTACCTAAGAGTTGAATGCATTAAGGCCTTTATGATCTACTACCAAAGAGTTGGATCATTTCACAATGTGATCTACTACCAAAGAGTTGGATCACTTCCAAGTACTTTCCTACCAAAGAGTTGAAGTACTTATTTCCAGCACTTTACTACCAAAGAGTTGAAGTGCTTTGATATAATGGAATAGATATATTATGTTTCATGTGTTCATAGCAATAAGTATGGAAAATCAAGCAAGATATCGTACAAGAACAATCATTTCAATCAATACCATATGCCAAGTCTTTACTACCATATAACACAAGCATAATGTATAATAAGCCAAGCAAGAGGTGATGATGTACCTTCCAAAGAGACATCCTAATCACATATTCCTCATGTCAACTCTAACCTTGGTCAACCCTGATTAAGACAAGATTATATACTACCATCAGATTCTCATCATCTTACATCTCATCTTAACCCTAATTGTGTTCATATTAGCGTTTGCTTACTCATTTGGATATGTGCACCATTACCTGTATTCTTGTCTTATATTTATCTTACTGATGTCATATTCCAGATTATAATTCATTATCTGAACATCAGGTTTCATATCCTTTTTGTGCACATATTAAACCTAGGTTACATCATTAACCTGGATTAGGGTTTTATAACATGTATTAAGATTCATCTTCATATAACATGGATTTTGTTCATCATTATGATCTCATAATTAAAACTGAGGTTTCATATACTGATATGAGCTTACGCTGTGAATTTCATCATTTATTGAGCATGTGTGCAGTTATTGCATTTAATTTAGGGTTAAAAGCCTTAATTAGCCATATTAATAAAATTACATGATTTCGTACATCAACGTGACCATAACTGACATCATACGATTTATAAATATAATTATAAATCCACTGACATTTTTCCATAATTTTATATCATCATTTGATATTTATTACTCATGGACTAAGCATTCTACATCTTACATGATATTGTTAATACTTATGCATCAAAAGCCATATATTATGCTTCCATCTTATTCTACGCATTTTTCTGAACATTTTGGTATTTTGCTTGTATTTTCCTGATCATCGAGCTGATTTCTATGAATTATACAAGATCTAGGTATTTATTGGAATTATTGGGCAAAATACCTTTTTGTAGCCAATGATGATGCGCCATGTGGCCATGTGGGGACACAGCTTCACATGCCTTACTGGGGTCCGGTCGGTTCAGGAGTTTTGAACCTGGTTCATCTTGGTGTTGGATTGGGTTTGGAGGCACCCTCTTTGGTTCTCACGTTCTCATCACGAGTCAGGGTTTGCGGTTCCCCGTTCCTCTGCGAAGCACCAGCGTTGCTGCTGGTCTCTACTTCGGTGAGCAATCCCAGTGATATGTCGGCTCCTCATTCGGCTCTAAGGCCTCCATCAGCCTCACGCTCAACTTTCTCACCTCTGCGACCACCAGGTTTCTCAATCTCGGCTCCAACTCCTTCCGACCACAATCTCGCCGCCTAGTCTGCTTCCATGGTGGAGCAAAAAGGGGAGAACCCAGCTGGACCTCCTCACACAAGGTGGAATGCATGGAATCACCTGACAAGCCTCCAGGAACTCACCCACTACATCCATCACTGCCGAGCTCCAGGATGATGCCACTACTGCATCTCCTCTTCAACGATTTGTTCTTCTGGGCGCATGCCGCCGCCATGACCACGAATCTCCATCGTCGGGGACCCTGTAACCACAGGCATAGAAAACAGTAGAGCAAGTTGCTCATTCTTCTCCTCTCCGACTTCTCCATTGGACTCTCTCTTCCTCCTTGCGTTTGCCGCGATCTCAGTGATGTACCTGTGGGCATGGGCTTCTTAAAGCTTTAGCTGCTGTCGTAAGGTTCAACTTCGACATGGGAGAAGCAGGTGCTGCCTCCTCCTCACAGCTTGCATAACCTACCGCTATTGTTGCACTCCCGTGAGCAGTCAACACAAACCAAGATCTCCCTGTCGGCTCTAAAGGCCACCAAATCTTTGGCAACATCGGTCATACCTCCACGGATACCAGGTCTTCTACGTTGAGTGGGGAGAGTAGGGGAAGCTGCTACTCTTTCTTGTCTACCTCGGTTCTGTCTAGACCAAAAGAGAGGTCGTTGTGATTCACTTCTTAAAAAGAAGGAAACCACCCAACGAGTTCCTTCCTCGACGCACGTCCTAGTAGTCATGGCATCGTGGGTGGGCAGTGACCATCCTGCGCTTTGTCCCAAACCGTCGGGGTTGAAGACAAGTCTATTGGGCCCTCAGATCTACCACTGATTGTCTGGATCTATTCCAATAAAAGGACAATCCGTGGCCAACATCCAATAACTAAATAAGCAAGCCATTCTCATGAAATCAAGGTTGCGTGGCACATACATATCACAAGTTGGTCATTACCAACCATAGTCTATTGTCTTGATTTAATTGTACTTTCCTAAATATTCAAACCAAGATATCTTCAATTAGGGACATCGAAATATCACTAAAATTAAGCTAAGTGTTCCTCATAGCTCAACATGCATGACTTCACTTGTGTCATTGGACACTTTAGGATTCCAAAAGTCCACTCCATCACATCCTACACACCTTAAAAGAAATTCCGTCCTCGAAATTAAGCCAGAAATCCACTTTGTCATAGGAATACACATTCATATTAAATTATGATAATCATAGTGACTTTATAATTGCAATATGAACATCCAAACTATTTAGTTGCATTCAATGCGATTAAACATCTGGGAATCCTTCGGGAAACTAAAGCGGTTATTCATAATTAACCACATACCTGTTAAGAAGACTTGAATGCAGAAATAACTCAACCAATCAAGAAATCAAGCAAGAATACACAGGTTGATCCTGAAAAGGCACCCAATTTCTTATCATTAATATTGTCATTATGATTTATTAATCCTAGTTGTTTGCTAGGGTTATTTGTCCTTTTCAGGGTTTTGAGCATAATTAGGGTTCCACTCCATTTTTTTACTTAAACCCTAATTTTACAAAATCACTTACAAACCCTAATTATTTCATCTTTCTTTCACAAAAGATTCCAAGTTCATCTTTTAGCAACCCTAATTTCATATTAGAAGTACTTTTCATTTCATTTTCTCTTGTTTAGGGTTTCTAAACATATTAACCCTTTTATTAGGTTTAAAACCCTAAACCTTGCAATTCCTTCATCAAAATTGGTTAAAATCCAACTTTATTATTAAACAAGTTAACCATGCTTGAATTAACCTAATTGCAAGATTAAATATATCTTTTATCAACAATTAGGGTTTCTAACCACAAATTAATACTTTTTCTATTCAAAATATGCACTTTTGGAAAAATATATAGATATAGGTGTCCAAACCATTTTTAATACATTCCTCGTATTTTTCTAATCATTTTTCATAAATTAACTTTCCTCATCTGAGTTTCCTAGCTCAAGATAGGATTTTTTATAGAAAAAACCCTTTTTATTAGTTTACTTGCTATTTTTAGAAAAACAAGAAGCGTCGGATTTGTGGTCCGCTGGTCCACTCAGGATCCAGCGACAAGGATCGCACGCGCCCTTTACGATCAAAAGGAAGCAAAGGACCGAACTGTCCTTACCCGTAACGAAGGCACGGAGGGGAAAGAGTGTAAAAGACCAAGGGGTCTTCGTCTTCCTCCTTGTACGAGCACTGCCGACCCGATGGTCAACTAAGGAGTTGACTCCGGGCTCTAGGTCACCTGCGAGCCACGCAATAGGCCAGGGACCTTCGCCTCCTGCCGTCGAAGATGACGATGTCTTCAATTGTCCACCCGAGCCTCGCCAAGGTCACCCCCTACTCGCTGGACTCCGGTGAGGTTTGCTGTGTCGACGAGGGTGGAGGTCAAGATGAAAGGACCAATGGAACACACGAAATCATTCCTTGCTTCCTTCCGTAGAGGTTGGGCTAGAGAAAAGAGGTGTTGGTGCATTCATGCATCCTCTCCTATATATAGGGTCGAGGCAGGCATTGCGAGATTTGGGCATTTCCCAAAACCATGACCAATCCTAGTCGAACCAGGTATGATTCCATGTGGTTTCATCTCCTCAGTCCAAAGGAACTAATAACAGGCTTGCTCATCCACTGGATCACGAGAAATTAGGATGGGAAATTCTCCCTGTATTGCAGAGTCCTAGTCTGCTTGGGACTTAGATGATGAGCATCCATCATTGGATTAAGATCCAATGGACCTCATTTCTCTCGATCAAACAAAGGAAAGATCTATTTCTTTAATTCAGAATAATTCCCAAATTGAAGATAACTTAGAAAATTGATATCTCCCAAACCATAACTCCTATTTGTCTCAAATTTTAAGGGAAGGTTTGTCTTGACATTATCTAGCTTTGTATGAAATTTGGGAAACAAATTGCAATAGATGGGAAGGATTCCTTCTCTCCTAAGTTATTCATTAATTTATTCAAACTTAATTGTTATTTCTTTTCCCTTTGCCATTATCTTATTATTTTGGATCCTTTGGACCTCAAGAAATCCTAAAGGCATAGATTCCCATATTGGGGAATATCTATTTGCCTATATCTTCTTGTAAATGTCTATTTCACATATTCTCCTTATCCTTTTTATTAAAATATCTCTTTTTGAGGATTTCTTTTTATCTCTCTTTTTATTTTCCTTATCGGAATTCCTTTTAATATTAGAAATCCTTTGGATACAAAAATCCATCAAGGATAACTCCATTGTACCTCTTTTCACTTATTTTCCACATTTTATCATTGTTTTCAATTTCTTTCTTAATAAAGGAATATCTAATTGATTTTTTCTTTTCTTATTGCATTCTCTATGCAACTTTGGACTCCTTGGAACCCAAGGAACCCAAGAGACATGAAATCTATCTTTATATCACATTCTTTTGTCTTCTAGAGGTTTCTACATCTTTCTTTTCTCAAATTCTTAATTATTCATTAATTAATTGAATTTCCTTGTTATTGGGCCCAATAGCCAATAAAGCCCACAACACAATCATCAAGGTTATTGTAAATGAAATTCATACATTCAATCAAAAGACATCATTATTTGTTCATTTATCTTTATTTTGAGAAATCACATTTCTCATCAAATGAACCCAAAAATTGGGGTTGTAACAACTAGGGTACGTACGGATTGAACAGTTATGCTTAAAATGTAAAGTTGTTTGTTAAATCATAATTGACTGCAATATGTTTTTACCGTTAATTACACTATTATTGTTTCCCCCACATACCAGCTTCGTGCTGACCGACATTTTGTTTGTTGGCATTTTAGGTTCAAGAGAAAAGAACAAACAGTAAAGTGTCATATGTGGAATTAAATGAGAATTAAAGTACAAAGGTGGATTAGTTAGAATAGACTCCAGATGTGGATAGAAGTAGATGTCCAAGTTTTTGAACAAGGTATGCGAAGTTTAAATTTTTTTTTACAGCCTTTCAGTTTAGTTGGTAGAATTGGATAATTATTATTGATTATTTGTCGAAAATTTGATCCAGAAATTGAGATAACGGCTTTGACCTCTTGGTCTCCCTTAATTGGGGGTTACTGGGAGGCGGGGTCGTTACACCTCATGATATGGGAATAAGGGATGTAAGCCCTGATTTTAAAAGATGTTGTGTCATAAATCAACACCAAGTAATGGTTCAAATTGTATGAACCGAGATGGCTTCACCCTAATTGCTTTTAAATCCTTTTTGTGACGACCTATGAGTGGATCCCATAGTTATGAATGTCATGTCACCTTGAGGTAGCGACCTAAATGTGATAGAAACCCTGCAATATCTTTCGTGTATGATATGACTTGAATTTCGAGAACGAAATTCCACATAAGGTGGGGTGGATGCGACGATCGCTATTTTGAGTTTTATGAAGTCATATAATTAATTGCGGCACAAATGGATCTAAGCGGCTTAATAATGAACCATGAAGTACATTAGGATCATGAGAGGTGTTCTGAACTCGTTTGATCAAAATTTGATGATTAAGTGCCTTTAATTCAAGGATTATGCATGTATATGGTCATTTGAATAATTTAATTTGATGATCAAATGTTGGAATAAAGGTCTCAAACTTGGCCAGGAGATCTTTTGTAATGAGGGAGCGATGGTTCAAATTTCATTTGGATTGGAGATTAATGCAAAAAGTTATGAGTGTAAGGAAAGGTGTTTAATCGATTGATTAATGCATGTGACTTTAGACTTTTTTTATCTTTTTGTTTTTTACTTTGGGACTGTGTTGTGTCACACGCCAACAGTGCTTTTGGGGCAGCGTTTGCGCTTGTCAACCCCTACCTCCTGATCACCTGCAGTAGAGGGATGGGTAGCGTCATGTCCACGTCTACCCTAAGCTACTCAGCTCTCGACACCTTCCATCTACTGCCTTTACCTTCGCCAGGATGGGAGAAGTTGATCAAGAAAGGCGTGGTTGTGTGGTGTCTGAGATGAAGAGAACCACCTCTCGCCCAGGCGGCCTTCTCCATTGCTATGAGTATAGAAATGAGGAGGACGGGAGATGTATGGAGAGATCATCTCTCGGATTTCCACCCCGACCACCCCCTGTTCATGTCGATGCGAACAGCGAGCTCCACTTTGGGGCAATGGCGGAGTTTCGTGGGAGCGGAGAGGGAAGAGGCCTCACCCTGACCTTCTGAACCATAGGATCAGATCGAGAGGGGATCCTCAAACCTCAAATCAAGCTTGGAGCCACAGAGACGGCTCCATCCCTTCCTTCTCTTTGTCCACAGCCACCCCTCTCTGGCAACTCATCGACCCATGTCTTAGAGGAGTCCTGCCGCTAAGGAGGTGGCCACACAGCCTACCAAGGCCAGCGCGGCGGTGAGGGAACGAGGACCGGAAGAATGGTGGCCCTGAAGAGCGTGCTGCCTCGCCTTTATTTCTCTCTGCTGCGGCGGCGGGTCCTGGTTTTGGAACCAAAGACCACGCGAGAGAGAACAAGGGGATCGGGTTTCGCGAGAGTGATGCTCTGCCGGGTCAACCCCAGCTTCGACTGGGCGAACGTGTCGCCGGGTCGGCCAATCAGGCCGTGAGCCATCCTGACAGGAACACAAGGGACCGCACCCTTGGAGCGACCTGGCGGTCATCTAGAGCCGCAGGAGAGTGCGAATCGACCGTTTTGGTGAATCAAATAATGATGTGGTAATGCCCACTTTGTTTCCCTAAATTTTTAATCAAACGTTGAAAAATACATAACTTCCAGCTCCTAAGGCCAAAATAGGCAAACTTATATATCATTTTGATCCTCCCGACAAGATCTATAAAATGGAATAGGTTTAAGCCTCTAAATCACCTTGATATATCCACTTTTCCCTAAATTATGAACTTCAACCTCTTTGTACATACCTATTTAGTTTATGTGTTTAATCATGGATGAATAATGATATAACATACTCCTATTCATTGAATCAATAACGTTTGTGAACCTTTAGTGCTATTGTATCCCTAATCACTTCTTATGTACCTTGCATGCACCTAGTGCATAAGTATGACCCTTAGTTGCCTTTAATGATGATACTTGTTTACCTTATTTCTAGTCTTCACTCAAATGACTTTGAAACTCATCTTAACTTCAAAATAAGAAACTTTATGCCACACCAAGGCACACAAACCCACCTATGATCTCCTTTGTGCACTTCTTTGATCCTTATGACATAAATGAACAATGTTGGAAATTGAATGTATGTTGATAATGTTGAATGTTGTATCTCATATACCAAGACTCAGATGATCCGACACCTATCTCAGATATGTGATAATCTTGACCTTCATCACCTTCCATGATTGGATCTTATGACTCAATGAACTTTAGTTTTATTTGCTCTATTACGAGTCTTTTGACCCTAAAATGTGCATAAGTGACCTAAATCTTGAAATGATTACGAATGATGTATGGAACTTCAAAATGACTTGAGACATAAAACCCCACATTCATGATGGACCCTAAATCAATAAAATATCGTCTAATGTGCTAAGAAGCAACTTGAACCGAACTTGACCCCAAAACCCTAATCATAGAGCTAGTTACGGTTAATGATGTGAATCTAATACATGCATGCAATCTTGTTCTTAAGAAAGTTTGGCTTGTGATCTAGATGGTCAAGAATATGTTATGAATCTCTGAACTCAGGTATGGGTTTTAGTAATCATATGACTATGGCTTTCTTGCTTGAAATGTGATACATATGTATGCTTGTTTACTTGCTCAAATATTTCCATGTAGTATTCTAGTAATGTACTCGATGTTTGTGTCATTATCGTTGCTTTATAACTTGAACACATAATATAGATCTCCATTATACAAACCTTGTGCACCTACCTATAGTCTCGGGGTAAGCACACAAGGCTGGGCATCTTACTTGAGTTGTCAAGATAGGGAGGACCGTGTAGATATAAGGGTTAGCTCCTGGAGATGGCCTTGAGGTCCCTTACGAATAGGGTTTGCTAATCTTGAGCACCTTCACAGACCCTTTCGATGGGAAGCTGGTCAAAGGCCTTATGATATTTGATTTTGTTGGTATAATTGGAGTAAATTGAGTAAAAGATGGGTTCTTACTTTTCTAAGTAATTAACTCTTTTATTCTTGTTCGTTTACTTATGCAACTCTTTTCAAATTATACAAAGCTTATGTATATGTATCTTTCAACCCTATACTCAACACCTTGTGTGCTTGACCTACCTTATTTTATATATTTTATAGGTTCAGAGATAGCTTGGGACTTGATGGCTTGTAAGCATATGTTCAGGTGTACTTGTTGGAAGATCCAAGCTAGTGTACATGAGATTACTTGTATAAATTGTACCTCAATATGTAATTGGAACCTTGTAATAAGTGATATTTCTACTAATATACTTATTGAATGTTGGGACTATGTTGGTGATTTTATTGTGTTATATGTTCATGTATGCTAAGATTTTCATGCTTTTGCATGTTGTCTTTGGTATTCATTAGGTTCAGGAGATTGGATTTTATTCCGTGACTGTAAGCTTCTTGATGATGGGTTTCTGGGTGTGGAGGAAGAGGAACTGCAGCTAGAGATTAGGTAGAGATAGTGAAGGATGGGGAGGAGAAGAGGAGGAAGGGAAAGAAATAGAAGAGGAAGGTAGAGAGGAAGAGAAACGGAAGGGGAAGGAAGAGAAATGATGGGGAAGAAGGTGTGACTTATGACCGTTCCAGTGTTGGTCATCGACCCTGCAAGGTTATGAACCGTAGACGTTATAGGGAGAGAGTTTAGTGCAGTTTGGTATAAATAATTCATTGCATATATATGTATTAAAGCATATCTTTTCAACCCATTAAATGGATGGTCATTGGAGTTTCAATCCGTACAAAATTTAGTGTGTATGCTATATAAGATGTGAGGGGCTTGGTTTTAATATCAATTTCCCATTCCAAATAAATTGACATTTTATCAAACTATTTTAAGTTAACTACTCAACTAATCCATTTAATGTCTTTCTAGATCAATTGGAGGCAGTATTTCACATTTATTGAATGTCTTTCATCATTTAGACAAAGGAGGTTCTGAATCACCAAAATTTAGTCAAAACCAATTAATTGGTGGAGTAATATAATTGCATTTAAGTTAAAGATTTTATTAGATATTTTTCCTTTACCATTATGTATAGTATGATATATTTAAATATCATATATGTTTCTTGGATCTAACAACCCTTTGTTTCTCTAAATTGATGGAAAATTAATTTATTGGCAAACTAATAAAAATGAGACTAAAGAGAGGGAATGTTTAGCTAATTACCAGATTTGGGTATGTGATTCAACCCTATTTTAGGGCTTCATCTATACCTATTAGATTACATATTATTTCTCTCAATTTGCATATTAGATTACATTATTTGTATGTTTTTAGGCATTTAGACCACACTTGATGGAAGAGAGAGAGAGAGAGAAGGAGTGATCCTAGGGTTTCTCTACACTTGGAGAGACCTAAAGTGATGTTTGATGCTCCCTCAACCTACCCCTAGTGGCCAAAGATCCATTGAAGAAAAGATGTCCAAGAAAATCCAAAGAAATAAGTCAAAGTTCTGATCTAGAGGTTAGCACGATCGTGGTACCACAGAACGGCCATGCTAGCACACTTGCAAATCAACAACACCATCTCCAAGAAAAGTTGGAATCACCACGGCCATGCCCCTCAGAATGGTCACGGTGAACTGACCCAGAACGACCATATGACATAAGAGGCAGAACGGTCGTGGTGCTAGGAATGGGTTGTGCATTTTGAGACACCACGGCCATGCTACCCTAGCCCCACCACAGCCATGGTGATCACCATGGCCGTGCCACCTTTAGTACAAAATCCACCAAGACCCTATGATTTTTAACAATTTCTCACCATAGTCGCTCCCATCCACCACGACCATTCTGGTCCCTCCCTACCATGGCCATGGTGACCACCACGGTCGTGCTACCTACCAAAACCTTGCTACATTTGTGCTGCATTTCCCATACTACTCCTACTTGACCTATTGCTTCCCCCACACCTATATATACCTAGGTGGCAGCTCGAGGTCGAGGTTAGCTACCTTCTACCACCTCCTAGCTCCCAATTTTTACCCCTAAGCCATTTCACTCCACTATCACCTCCATTCCACTCCATTTCACCATTTCCATCGCCCAAACCCTAGTTTTCTAGTGTTTTGCCCCTATTCCACCACCATCCCATGCCATTGTACCTTGAAGGAGATAGGAGGACACCCTGCAACAGCTGAAGTGAAGGAATTCTTCATCTACACCAAGCTCCATGGCTTCTTCTACCTCTTTCTCCCTCCTTTTTGTACTTTGCATTGTTATGAGTAGCTAGGCCCCTTGGTTGGGCTGTTTGATGTGTAAAATCTTACTTTGATACTACATTGGGGGGAAATGATATGTAAACATTGTAATTTCATTCGCTAATGATTATGTTCTATTTCTTTCTCATTCTCCATGAATTGCTTGTTGGTTTGTGCTTGAAATCACCTAGGAATTTAGGAAAATTGATTAAATGTGTGAATTTTATGGAATTTACTCCTAGGTCCAATTTCTGGATCCCTAGCTAGCAACCCATCCTCCCACATTCTAATCAATTCTCCTAACCCTAGTTGAGAGATCTAAGTAGCTAGTTTAGATGAATTTGATTTGTTTATCATAGAGCTTTCTCAAGGTTAGAATGTGGGTGATGGGAAGCCTAAAACCTCACTTCCACCCCCATTACTAACCTCAGCCCATAATCATCCTAAAATCATCTGACCTAGAAACTTATTCTTGTGTAGACTCTAATTGAATTACACCTAAACCCTAACCCAAATGAGCCTCACAAGGGTAGTAGGGAGTGTTAGGGACTAGTTCCCCTATACACAACCTAGCATATCTATGGTCAGTTAGTAGCTTAGACTAATGCATTAGACTCTAATTTTTTGTTTGGTTTGATAATCTAAATAGAATTATAATGTTCATATGTGACCCCCAACTTAATTGATAAGTGCATCCCCTAAATAACTCATGTTTCCCTTAATTGCTATAAAACCCTAGTTTCCATCTTGCTTAGCTAGTGTTAGCTTAATTAGCTCTTTTCTTGCTTAGATAGATTCGTGCCCTATTCTTACTTTGTTCTTTCTAGTTTAGGTCTTTAATTGCTCTTTTGCCTTGTTTGTTAGTCTAGTGTAGTTTAATTCTCTCTTTACCTTCCTTAGAGTAGATTGTTCCTTTTTTGCCTTACATTGTCTTTCTTGCTTAGTAGAACTAATTGTCTAGGGTTAACTTAGATTTTAATCTTGTTTTCTTTCCTTTACTTTCTTTGTTGCCCAACTTAGTTTAACAATCAAATCACCCACCCTAGACTTTGGAGTAGGAACCTAGTATCAAAAACTAACCTAGCTCTAGTGCCCCATTTTCTCCCTATAGATCGATCCTATACTTGCCACCTTACCTATACTACGACATGACCCCGTGCACGTGCAAGATAGTGTTTTAGTATACGTAGGTGTGTCCATGTAGGTCTTTATAAATTTTGAAAGTGAATCCACCATGTACTTTTATCTACATAGTTACATCTATTCAAATCTCAATTAAATAGTGTGTCACGCCATTGTTAGGAGCACACCCGTATGGTACAATTATATTCTTTTTTTACTTTGTTCAAATTTCTAATACATTGAATAAATGACAATATGTTGATATATTTGACATATGGTTACAATATTATCCAAAGTATATTGATTGTTGCTTCAACCAAGAACATACCGATGATGTTTTAAATGAGTGGGAGGTGCTTGTTGTTGAACACACATCAGATTATGTGACATGAGGGGGAGATGTATTTTATTTAGCATAGACAATTGTGTGTAACCTTTATAGTTAATTTTTAGTTTGATTCTTGAGTGTGTACTCACTAGTTAGTATTCTTGTGTGTTCAAAATTTGATGGAACTTTTGTTGAATTATGTGCTTGTTTATGAAATGAAAAAAGTATAATTTTATATTTATTATATTTTTTTTAAATAGGGTTAATTTGATCAATTAAATTTGTTTGATATGACCTGTCAAACTCTAATCAAATATAATAGTTAATGATATGTTGTAAAAGGTGTGATATTATAACAAACAATACATGTTGTTTTATCCACACCTATTACAACAGATGTGCCTAGAAAATAGATCTTTATTATAATAGGTGTGTCTAGTGAACTACAACATGCACCACCTATTGTGTAAATGTGCATATTACAACAGACACACCACATATTGTATAAACACCCCTATTATAACCAGTGTATTTATCGAAAGACAACATGCTTTAATTGTTGTATAACCATATATATTATAGTAGGCACACTGCATGATGTAAAAATATCAATGCTACAACGGGTGTGTTTAGTGAAATACAACATGCTTTAATTATTGTATAATATATATTACAACGAGTGAACTACCTATTATAAAGAAACCCATATTACAATAGGTGTGTTAAATGAAAGATAACATGCTTCAACTATTGCATAATATACATTACAATGGGTGCACGACATATTGTGTAAAACATCCATATTACAATGGGCCATCCATTGAAAGACAACATATCTCATATGTTATACAAAATACATATATTACAATATGCACATCACGTGTTGTATAAAGTGCCCCCGTAAGACCATGCAATCTAATACAACAGTTAACACTAGTTGTAAAATGAAAAATTAACTGTTGTAAAATATTTTTTGTAGTAGTGGAAGTAGCCTGGTATTGCTTTGTATTTGACTTTTTGAATTAATAATATATTTTTCTTAATTCTGAATGTGAATCTATATTTACTTACTGAATTGTTTGTGCTTGATTGACAAAAATGATATTTTATACCACAAATTTCTTCGGGAGAGGGATTAGGGACTGGAAAAGTTATAGATTTACACAACTCATATTGTGCCTTAGGATATGGCTTATGATTGTGAAAGAATAACCTAGAGTTATCATTAATGAACCTATATAATTCCTAAACTACTACAGAAGTGAGATTTATCTCAGTATAGGTAGCGTATTACAATGCGGGATTGGCTAATACTTGCTACATGCCTTTAGTCCAGGGTTAGGGGTAAATAGAATGACATTCACTTAAGTTAGATTTTATTCTTTCTCTTAGTTAAAAGAAATCAACCAATCTTTTTTTTATATCTAACTAATTTGGTTACATTTAGTAGTAGTTTATGGAAAACATTTTTGTGAGTTCAGCATTTGGGCCTCATAGGCTTATATTACGTGACATAAACACTTACATTTTATACGCATAGTTCAGGCGTGTCATGTTTTAATGACATTTTTGGGGAAATGGCAAGACCAACACCATGAGTGTGTGACTGACCACGCTTGGCCATTTTAATTTTCTTACTTTTATTTATTTTTCATATTTTATTTAGTCAAGAGAATAATTCTAAATTTTTCTATTGATAATTCACTAGTATTTTGCATTCTCACATTGCCATTAAGCTTCATATACTAGTGTCTGGTTCACACTCAAACCACTGATTATAGAGAGTCTAATTAAACTATTATAGACCATGAGAAGATCCTTCATAAGATGAGAGAGTTTGGGGCTTCAGCTGAAAAGCTCATCCAAAACCTCCCACCACAGTCAGAGCAAGCAGAGTTGAGAGTGAAGATGCAAAACAATGATGAAAATTGAGAGGACATGCCTAAGAAATAGATGATCTGGGAGAAAATAAAAGCATCCTCAACTACAACACAACTTAGATCAATAAAACAACAAACAGTCAATGTGGATAGTTACAATAGATCCCTAACTAGTTGCACTAATCAAATCCCAGTCAAATGCTTAATAAAGACATTTCTTGATGCAATAAGAATCAAAATATTACTCAAAATACATCCTACAATAGGAGTGACCACTATTTTCGTGTGCTAATCCCAACAATGTTAGGGTTTGGACAAATAGTTTAAATTGACAAATTGATGCAAGTACAAAACATGATTTTGTAGATAATTTGATTTCAATAGTCGACATCAATTTGTGATTAAATGCTATCATGCATTATATTATGATTCTTTAATATTGCAAAAGATATGTAGATTCTAGAGAGGTTCTAAGAAGGTTATATTTTGTAGGAGAATCTTTTCTGATAATTATAATATTGCCGTCAAACATATTATTTCCAATAATTATACCTGACGTAATTAGTTGTCCATCTTCTCTATTGATGAAATTTATCTTCTTATAGTATTCTTGTTAAATAAAAGTATACAATGAATTTGGTTATTAGTGGTGAAAAAGGTGGCATTTAATGCTGTCATTTATCTTTGCATTTAGCTTCACAAAAAGAGGATGCATAAGCATGTTACCTTATATCTATTAGCGACAACATATGCTACCATTACCATACATTATGAGAAGAAGACAATGGTGAATATAATCATGTACGTTGGAGGATAGAGTATTTTTCACCAACGTGATGGTGGTCGTCAGTAAACGCAACATAGCACTAAGCCTACCATAAAAATGACATCATTAGACACATATGTGTAAACTCTTGGACTAGAAGGCGATACACGCAATTATCACTAGAAATAGAATTTTAGTAGTGTCCCTTCCGCAAATGTTAATATAATTACTTAGCATCTAGTTCTATATAGCAAGCCTCGCCATCATACATATGCAGAGATCCCGTTAAATACGATATGGGGCCTGATCTCTCTGACAAATTTCGGTGATTGAGCCTGCCATTTTCATATCGGGATCTCCGCACGGCATTCATTCCTCTGGCGGTTCGGTGCCATCTCTCGCGGATCACCAAACAACAACTTCTGCATTCCCAAGAAACCTAAACCTAATAAATGTTCCGCAGGAGTGCCAGCTGCACTGTAAATTCCCTATATAATGCTGGGCTTTTCGTCTCAGGAAATAGCAATCTCCGCGAAGCACTCCCTTACTCCGCCTAGTACTCCACCATCCAGTCCCAAATTCGCTGTTATAGTCCGAAGCCGTCACACGATCGAAGGACCTATTCTCAAATATGTCGGCGACAGTGGTTGTGCGTGACTCGGTGACAATCGAGAGCCACCGAGAAGGCGCCGAGACGTACTCCGGCGACTCGGATCTCTGCATGAGGAAAACCATCGAGCTCCTGGAGGAGCTGCATCTTCCGCGGGGCCTGCTGCAGCTACAGGACGTCGAGGAGGTCGGACACAACCGCGCCACTGGGTTCGTATGGCTCAGGCAGAAGAAGAAGAGGGAGCACACGTACAAGGATATCGGCAGGCTGGTGTCTTACGCGACGGAGGTGACGGCCTTCGTGGAGGACCGCCGCATGCGCAAGATCACCGGAGTGAAAAGCAAGGAGTTCCTGATTTGGCTCACCATCTCGGAAATGTACATCGACGACCCCGCTTCGGGGAACATGACTTTCAAGTCTCCCACAGGGCTCTACCGCACCTTCCCCGTATCGGCCTTTGAGCTTAAGGACTGAGCGGCTGGGGATGTATGGTGATACTGCGACTGCGATTGCCTTCATGAGGTGTTAGTCGTATTAATCTTCCAGTCATGTATTTTGTAGCCACATATATGCCGAAGTTTACACAGTTTTCGTGTAGAGAAACTCGTATATCGTGACCAGTTTATTGTAAGAATCCGTGTCATGTTATATCATCATGTATTCTCGTTATATACGCTAGCCAAGCACTAATCTCTTATATGAACACTGCGCTCTCTTTACCTTGAAGCAGTATGTATGTAGATCTTGTATGTCCTTAAAAGAGATCAGTTTAATGTAGGGTCGTGGGCTACTGCGCCCCCGTAACAGGGCCATGGGTAGTTATCTGTGATATTAATGCTATTCATGATCCTAATGAGTGGATGGACACCGACCTTCCTTGAAGGCAGCAACTAGGGGTCAAAAAATCTTTTCTGGATTGTTTTACTGTTCAAAACCAAACTTAAACCCGAATCTGAATTTTACTCATACCTCTCAACTCGGAACCGACCTAGAATAAAAAATCTAAACTCAGAATTAAATCCGAGTCCGGATTTGAATTTTTTTTATAGTAAAATAAAATTCTAGATAGAAATACCTACATGATTGTAAATGATTTTATTATCTAACAAAACTATAAAAGATGTCAATCATCATATAATATCAAAAATATTATATGATTTTTACTTTAGTTTTATTAGAGAAAATAATACCAACAACAAAATATTAATATCACTTAAACATAAAAAAAATTCATATAGGTACAATATCACATATGTCATACTAAAACAACACATATATCACATCAATTTTGTTGCAACATCACGTATAGAATACCAAAACAACACACATTCTCATCAAAATATAGTCCATCAAGCCAATCGAGATGACTATATCATAATAAAATAACATTTATACCATATCATAACAATATTTGAATAACAAAAGGCATCACTGGTGTTACATAACACATAAGTAAATTCTAACACAATAGGAATATTAGAATACTATTAAAAATAATACATATATCACATCAAATAATTAAAATATGTTGCAGTATCACATATATTATAAAAAAAATACATGTATCAGTTCAAAATATAACATGCATCTCAGAAATATAGGTATATAAGTAAGCATTTAGAACCGAATTTTGTCTGATTTCTAAACCCTGAACTGACCCAGTTTTGATTGGACACATAATCTTAAACCCAGAACAATCTAGAATGTCACAACCAAAACCCGATCTTATTTTTTTCGAGTCAGATACAATCAGATTCACAGATTCAGACAAATTTTGATAACCCTAACAGTAGTTGTCGTGAGTATGTGTTGGCTCTTGATGATGCTGGGCTAGAATGTTCGTGAAATGATGTGCAGTGGCCACCCATTCCAGACTGGACGGTGCACATATGCATTCCCCTATTCCTGTATGGGTCGGTCGGGGTTAAAGTGGGGCAGGTCTGGTGTGGGTATAAATCTCCTCAGAATTATCTATACTCGTATAATAAAAACTAGACCAATATTTAATGAAAATTCTCTTATTAAGTAGAAGAGAGATATATTATACAACAGTTAATGATCCAACATCGTGATCGTGATTGCATGTAAGCGTCCATATATATATATATATATATATATATATATATATATATATATATATATATATATATATATATATATATATACAGTGAGTCTCGCTGACACACTATGAAATGGCTCTGGTGATCGCAGCGGCGATCTAGGGTTCCCTCCGCACGTGGCCCTCCAGCCTGGGGGAGGGGGTCCGACGTTACTCTGAAGCCGCCACCGTCTCCCCCCGAGCATCTTCATCGACTTGCCTCTCAGTTCTGGGTCTGTTTGAAGGTGCTTCTCCGAGCTTCTCCTCTCATCCTCCCTTGGCGGCTGGCGTGCATTCTGGTCATGGTTGAGCCTTTTGCGGCGGTGTGTGGCTCGAGGGGGGATGTAGTTCTCTCCTCTTTGGCATATTTCTTCCCAGATCTGCCTTGGGGATGAGCCAGGTAGCTATTTTGGAGGTCTCTAATCGTCGGATCCAGCGGGGGCGGGTTTTCCCTCTTTCTTTCTTTCTTCCTTCTTCCTAGTCTTCTTCTCTGTGTTAGTCTGTCTGTGGTGGCCTTTTTTTGGTTGTGCCTTGGGTTCCTTCTTGAGCGGACGGTGAGTTCAGGCGCCCCTAGGTGCTTCAAGCAGAGTAGGATTAAGCTGAGTTTGTGTTTCATATGGGTCTTCCACCCCTGCTCGCAGTGGCGGTCGGGAATGGTGGTGGGGTTCCTGACACCCTCTACTCCCTACCGTTGTATCTGCATGAGTCATCCTTCCTCTGTATTTGCATCGCTAGGGTTTAGCCTCCTTCTCAGGTCTCCTGGTTGGTGCACCCTTAGTGCTCGATGTTTTTTCTGTGTTAACGTTGTGTTGTTAGGTGGCTCCTTGGCCAGTTTGTTTCTTATTTTTGTTTCTTTGTTGGTAGTTATTTTTCTAGTCCTATTTGTGTGGTGTTGTGTTTGTGTTGTTTCTTTGTGGTCGAGCTCTTTTTCAGGTGATCATTCGTTGTCTTCATGATGGTAACCTCTGCCAGCGGCTATGCAAACTCCTCACTCGATGTACTCATAGGCTCTTATAGATTGATGAATTCCATCCGGGATAGCTATTTTAGACAACCACTACAAGAGGTGGACGGTGCAGAAATGTACCTATCACATCCCAATCTGAGCCTTGTGTTATGTCTTTCCGCAAAAGGAGTTGCTGCTTGGTTACTTGATGAGAGATGTCTATCTTGGTGATGTTGTATGGCTTACTTTTAATGAGATTGAGCTATTTTCGATATATATATATATATATATATATATATAGTTTATTTTAGGGTATATATGTAGGGTATATTAATATATAGTCTCGAATAAGAGCAAGAGAAAACAAACACTAAATCGATATAAAAATAAATTAAGATCAAAACATCCAAAAACACAATATATAATTTAATAGTTAACAACTGAGAAATTCTCATACATAACACAAACATTATTTCCAAGTTTCAATCCAAACAATTATTTATTTAGTAGTTTTAGAAGTCTAATTGTACAATTAGCTAATTAATAACTACATAATTAAATAATCTAATGTTGTAATTTTTATCTAAGTTGTTTGGAAATGTTACTTGCTTAAATTTAAGCCATATTTGAGTTTTTTATGTTTTTATTTTACTGTAGCATATTTAGGCATCTGAGTAGTTCATTGATAACTAGATATTGTGAATATTGTAGTTTTTTTTCAAGCTTCCCAACATTAATAGGGACATATTGATACATCACTTAATTTTATTACTTTATGTCTATATCTTAATTGTAATGGTTTTAAGTTTCTAGTTCCTTAATAAATAGCTAAATATGTGTAGATAATTGGTATGAAATTAGATTTTCACAATTTTCGTATTATTATTTGGTTAAGGGTCAAATTTTCAATTAGCTAATAGATAACTAGATAAATCTCTTACTTTTAGCAAAAATGCTTATAGATAACTAGGGTTAGTGGTGATACTTTTTTTCTTTCAATTTTGATAATGTTAGCTGTTTTTTTTGAAAAGAAAGAGTTGTTTGATTCAATGTTTCGTTATTAGAATTTTTTATTATACTATTAAATGAGATGTGGATGCATGATCAAGCAAATCATATGTAGATATAGGATATTTTGGTCTTTTTTGTTTCAACAGTGGTAGTTGTTACTCTAATAATATTATCTGCTTAGTTAGACAAAATATGGTCTTTTTTAGATAAGGTAAAACATTGTTATTACTCAAAAAAGGCATATAGGGGCACACAAAAATCCTCGTATACTATACAACAATATATTGAAGACCCCACATTAGAAGAACATTAGTTTCAACCTCTTTTTGGATGCCCAGGCTTGCTTTGAAAAACCAAATTGAACTATTTACAAGGGTAACAAAAACATGAAGGGTATCATTAGACTTCTTTCCATGAATCCTACTATTTCTCTCACTCTAATATTGTAATGACCACAATTGTGCTTAATTGGTAAACTAGCATTTACATGAATGATTACATGCTTGATTAGATTGAATATCATTTAGACTTGATTAATGATAGTAGATCAATTGTGATGTTTCAAACCCTAATCGACAAAAGTTATGGTTTGATAGTACATGAATATGGAATTTGATCAGGATAGCAGTGTGGTAAATGATTTTTCATATTTTATAATTTTTTTTATTAATTGATTTTTGAATATGATATGGATAAATCAATAATGCATATTAGAGAAAAATTTCAGAATATTTGAGTGTTCTTTGAATGTGGTTTTTGGTCGAACTATACTTCGACTAAAATACTGACAAAGTGCTTTTTAGCATTGTAATGTTTTATTTTTATTTATTTATTGGTAAATCCAAATGATTTGAAATTTTAACTAGAGATCTAAATATCAATCATAAACAACATGTAAAATTTTCATAATTTTTGGATTCGTATATACCTTATCAGTAGACGAATTACAGTAATATTTTTATGACAGAAAATTCAGCTGATATAAGAGAAAGTATAGTGAGGGGTCAATGTCCAATTGACCCAAGAAGCTTAATTGCTCTATATGGTCAACCTAACACACAAGGAGCTCTCATAATTCGTGATTCAATCCAGAGAAATGAAATCTTAGAGAGAGAGGGAGAGTTAGGGTTTGAGAGGAGAAAGTGATGGAGATGTTGACCTAGGGTTTTGCAGCCTGCAGAATGATGAAATCATGTAAGTTTAGCTTCTTTGCATAGACTTTAATGGTGAATCTTCTCTCACATGTCAAGATTATGTCCCTCCTTTGATTTGATCTAAAATGGTATCAAAACTTCCCCTTTTCTCACTCTTTCTTCATAATCCCTCATTTTTAGGGTTTTCGAGTTGAAAGAAAGAAGAATCAGGTGAATTGCTAGGGATTTGATATGAGATCGAGATTTTTAGGGATGAGCTACATTTTTAAGTTGTTTTATAGCTTAGGGAGAGTGGGTAAAATAATATTTCAATCAATTTTACTCAATTAGACAGTTTTAATTTATATTTTTGATTTCTCCCTAGATGACAATAAATGAAAAGAACTGTTCTTGAATTCAGTTTATAGAATACTTCAATTCATGTTCCAACTATAATCTGAAAATGTTTATATGATGACATGGATATAGATATCCATGTATATTGAATAGTACAGAATCAAGAAGTTTATTGAGAATCTTCTGAAGATATGAATTTTCAAGTTATTTGGGTGCTTGAACAACATTATAGCTGAAATTCAGATTTATGCATATATGATCTTACTTATGTTACTAGTGCATATAATTCTACATGTTTGATCTCTTAATTTGATATGGACAAATAGAGTTTCTAATTTTCACAATACATATCCTGTGAATAGTAAGTAATCAAGGATGGAAACCCAATCTAGTATGCTTTTACAAGTATACATATCTAATTTAGTAGTAAATGGCTGATTGAAATGATTCATGTGATATTGTGAGATTTTATCTGAATATTACCTTATATGCATATATATTTTGTTTATGAGATTTGGATTTTCTAACTCAAATACTTTTCATGAAATGCATATGTTGTTATGCTATTACAAGTGGAAAGATATGACATACCCTAGATAGGTATGTTATCGATGCCATGCATACATGTGAGAAATGTTGAATGAGAATATTTACATTAGTAGACATGTTATATGTTTGAATACATGAGAAGTGATATATATGAATGAGTAAGGAGAAACCCTAAGAAAGCGGTAAACAATATGTTAAGCATTCAGTTTAGTATTATCAGTGTATTAATAAGTTCAATTGTATGATTCTAGTGCATAAAGTACCAAGTTGACATGTATTCTTTTTATTTATGAATTTAGTCTGCCTGTATGTATAGTATGATGATTACTTAAAATATCATAGTATTTTGAATATACTGCTCTGCCAAGTTTAGACTGATATACATGTTGTATCATAAATTTCAAATAAAATGATGTGGTACCATAGAGATACCAAAGTTAAGTATAAGTAAGGAAAAGATACAATATAGTAAGAACTTTCCAAGAATAATAAAATAATAGACTTAGGGGCCCTGAACACCATAGATTCCTTGTGAGAGGTCTGCGCCGTAGGAATGAAACGACCTAACCCTGGTAGTGTCTAGTATACGGGGGTCAGATCGTACTAACAGGTGGTACGGGGGACGAAGCCCTAGTGGAAGTCTCCGTAAAAATACAATATGTAGTGTCCAACATCAACCAGAGATCTTGGTGTCACTAGAGGACAGAAAAGCCAATAGGCGGCTTGACTCTCTGCCTGTGTGCTCAGGTTAGAGGAGGACTCCAGTTTTTACTGCATAATAGGTGTGTCGAGGCCAGAGAGCCATTTTCCTGTAGCAGACCAGCGACGTAGTCAGGCTTAACATTCTCAGGTGTGTCATCTAAGTCTTGTACGGTGAGATCGTAGTTCGCTACGAGTCTTCATATGTAGAGTACACTGCATATGATCAGGGCATAAGCTAAAATATGATAATATAAGTTTTAAAGAGTTTCTTATAACTATGAAAGGCTATGAAAGATTCGATTACAATTTCATAGCAGTTGTTCTTTAAATGTAATATTGAATATAGTGAGGATTATATTACCGTACTTGTTTATTTCTAATGATGTAGGCTTCAATGTTATCAGTAAGTTTTTGAATATCTAGTCTTTTAATTTGAAATTACTATTTTGTTTTATTTCAATTATCTAAGAATGATAAATGTCTGATTCAGTACTTTAGACTGCATTATTGTTTTACTCATTCACTGAGTGAGTAGGCTCACCCCTCCACTCAAAAATATTTTGGAAAACTATGGGTATTGAAGATATCACTGCATCAGAGTAGATCTACCACAAGAGTTAAGTCTGAATATAGTTAAGTTCAATCGGTCCCTGTCACTCTATGTTACAACCCCAACTTTTGGGATCATTTGGTGAGAAATGTAATTTCTCATATTAAAGATATTGGAACAAATAATGATATAATTTGATTTGAATAAATGGATTTTGTTTACAATAGCCTTGATGATTGTTTTGTGGGCTTTATTGGCTATTGAGCCCAATAACAAGGAAAAGACAAAAAGGAATTCCATTATTAATGGAGAAAAGAAAAAATATAGAAACCTCTAGAAGGGAAAAGGTGGATTTCGTGCCTCTTGGGTTCCTTGGGTCCCAAGGAGTCCAAAGTTGCAAAGATAATGCAAAAAGAAAAGAAAAGATCAATTAAGTATTTCTTTATTAAGAAAGAAATTGAAAACAATGATAAAATATGGGAAATAAGTGAAAAGAGGTATAATTGAGTTATCTTTGATGGATTTTCATATCCATGAGGTTTCCTATGTTAAATGGAATTCCAATGAGGAAAATAAAAAGAAAGATAAAGAGAAATCCTCAAAAAGAGATATTTTAATAAGAAATAAACAAGATAATGGGAAATAATGGAAATAGATGCATCTAGAAGGATAATAAGTGTCCACTAAAAAGGATTTCAAAATATTATAGTTTCTTGGGGTCCAAGGAGCCCCAATGGATAAAAAGAAAGAGAAAATACCAATAATAGAAAATAAGAGGATAATATGATGCCTAATGAATGAATTTTGTGGTATTGTTAAAGAGGTGGTATTTTCTATTAAGAGAAAATATAATTTCGTGACCAATGATTAAAAGGGAAAGTACTAAGTGAATAAAAGAAGTGATTTTCGAAATTATAATATCTAAGGAATAAAGATTATAAAAAAGATAATTAGGAGAGAGAGGAACTTGCTTCTTAATGAAGGAATCATATTCATAGTAGGAAAGAACCTTATTTCTTTGTGAGCACGCATCGTAGGGCGTTGTTACCCTCATCTATATGGGGGTAAGACCGTGGGTCGAGTCCATATAATCCCACACATCTTTCTCTCCTCTTCTTCCACGTTTTTGTCCTTAAACCCTATCCATGAGGAGCGGCATGGGCATGAAACTGGATGGATCCAACGCCAGGTTTCGATGGACGCCTAATGTACCATGTTGCCAAGGAGCAGCATAGCCCTCAAGGCTGTGCTCTGGAGCATGCACAACAGTAGCACCTAGGCTGTAGTGACAGCCGCAAATGCAGGGCCTAGAGAGCAGGAAACCAGCCACGCTGGCTGCGACCAGGAGGTGCTTCAAGTGCGCAAGGGGGCAGCGGACATATGGCAAGGGCTTGCGACGAGTTTCATTGTCTAAGGTGGAGGGGTTGCAAACGGTGGCCAGGTAGGGCTAATCGGAGGTTGAAGAAGATGATCAACCATTGGACCAATATGCCCCTCGGCGGGCTGAAACACCCACAACTTAACCAAGGGTAGAATAGTCATTTAGAATTTTTTTCCAAGAAACAAGTCACGTTGCATGGAAAGGGGACACATGGTGCCCTCTGATTGGCTCAAGTAAGTTAATTTTACAAAAATCGTATCTCCTTATTCGTAACTCCGATGGTAGAAAATAATATATGCATTTTGCTCAGAAAAATGAGAGGAATTCATTAAAAATGGTTTTATAGGCTAATTTTTCTTTCTATTCGAAAAGTAGTGTAAGATATCAACTTTAATGAATTAAAGATTAAGAAACCCTATTTGGAGATGATTAATGTATTTAGTAGGGTTTAATGGATGATTTAAGTTGATATTAATCAATTAATTGAAAAAAGGTATGTTGAGAATAAAAAGGATGAACTTTGCACGTAATTGGTTTAATTTAGAGTTTCATGTGCATAAATATGCTTTAATGGGCCTTGAAACCCTAATATTAGTAAATGTGACTCATAATGGTTTTAATTATTCAAAATCATGAATAAAGTTGAGATATGATAATTCCAAGCTATTTCAAGTATAAAAGTTCCTAATTGTAGATAAATACCCTTAATGTAGAAATTAGGGTTTTCTAATGGATAAAGGTAGAATTAATGACAAATAGAGTTCATATGTGAATTAAAGCATAATGAACTATGAATTGATGATAAATAAGCATAATGATCTTTTCATGGATTGAAAGGATAAAAATGGTAGCTTTAATGTAAAAGAGGCTTAATGGACTTGATTGATGGTTAATTATTCTTTTTCTGATATCAAGGTTATATGTTGTTAAAAGATAACCTTAGTATCTTTCATGATGAATAGATGAGATAATTAGGGTTTGTGATCTTTTGTATAAAATATAGGTTTAAAATAGTAAGAGATGAAGGGAAACCCTAATTGCAATGAAAACCCTAAAAGTGGACTAGAAACCCTAGGAAGCGAGCTAGGTTTAGTAGATCTTGATGGCATGATTAATAATAGGAATTGTATGCATATTTCAGGATCTCATAATGTGCTTGCTTGCCTATTTGGATTTCTTGATTGGATTATTCTATCTCAAATCAACCTGACATGTATGTGGTTACGCTTATGAATAATTACTTTAGTTTCACAGCGATTCTCGGTTGTGTTATTAGTTGCCTGAAAATAACTGCTTGGATGACTTTTATTTCTTGCAACTATAAAGTGACTATGATTATCACCATAAGTATGTATACATGACTGGCTCAGATCTTGGTCCTCCTTTGTGGCTTTGCTAATAAGGGTAACCAGGTAAAGGGTCTACTTATTAAGTGGGACCATCAGGTTATTAAGAGTTAGGGATTGGGCTATCTATGGGTAGTGCCATGCGACTCTTTAGCACACCATGAGTTAGGGATTGGGCTAGCTATGGGTAGTGCCATCCGACTCAACCCTAGATATTGATCTACCTGTTAGGTAGGATCATGCAGGGTTTAATGGGGATCTGCCATGAGGAAGGTAGCATCCAGGTCCACTGTAGGGACAACGCAGAGGCTAGGGTATGTAAGGATTGAGCAATTATGTTGAAAATATAAATTTGTTTGTTAAATCATATTTGATTGCAATATGTTGTTATCATAGTTGCATGATTAATGTTCCCCACATACCAGCATAATTGATTTATGCTGACTAACATTTTGTTTGTCGGCATTTTAGGTTCAAGTGAAAAGAACAAACAATAAGGTGGCATATGTGGAATTAAATGAGAATTAAAGTACAAAGGAGGATTAGTTAGAATAGACTCTAGAGGTCGATAAAAGTAGATATCCAAGTTTTTGAAAATGGTATGCAAAGTTATTTTTTTTATTACAACCTTTCAGTTTAGTTTAGTAGAATTTGATAATTATTATAGATTATTTGTTGAACCTTTGATCCAGGAATTGGGATAACGTCTCTGACCTCTTGGTCTCCCTTAATTGGGGGTTACTGGGAAGTAGGGTCGTTACACTCTAGGTCCTAGTATAGATGTGAGAGTGTTGTAAGTAATATTTTGTATCCTTGTTTCCTTAATAAGAGAGAATGTATCTGATTATCATGTCGTATGTACCTGAGAATGAATGTGTGATGGAGTGGACTTTTGGATCCATGGATACGTAATGAGATTATTGGATTCATGTATACAAGCTGTTTGAAGAGTTCAAGTGATTTGATAAAATATGGACCTTAATTGATGTTATATCATGTTTAAGATCCCTTTTCTTTAATGGCCTTTGAGGAATTTAATTGAGTGGTCAAACAACTGAGTTTTGACACCAAACTCGTGTGCAAGGTAGCTTGAGTTGTGAGGAAGATAAGGTTAAAATTTGGTGGTGATTGGATATTCCTAAAAGGAGTTATTTAGGTTTAAAAGTGGTGAAATAATGTATATATTGATGTTTTTATTACCAAAGTTCAGATTATTTAGCATATGTCTTGGTTTTATGGATGTCTCACACACCCTCTGGTTTGGGCTGCTTCTGCATGGACAAATCCTGGTCGCTCATAGTTGATCTGATGGATGGCATTGTTGAATTATGAGAGCCACAGATCCAACCTGTTTGTGGGGCACTGTTAGCCCTTGGATGACAATCAGACGACAAGGAGCTCTCCTCCTACCTCCCGTGGCAATGGAGAATGTGGGGGGGGGGAGAAGATGAAGCCTCGACCCACTTCCACCACGTTGCAGATCATGGATCAAGAGGTTAGACTAAAGGAGCAGTTGATCTCATATCATCGAGACAAGCAGGATGACCCCTTACTTGAGGGTAGTGGCTGAGAGATGAGGGAAATCATACTCCCACTCCCTTACCCAGTCTCCACTGGTTTTATAGCTGAAGGATGGGAGCATGATAAGAAGAACAAGGAGTCAGAGAGGAGACCAAAGGAATATAAGAGAGGTGGAAGGAAAATTAAGGGGTGAGGAGACGATTGAAGGCATTTGTGTGCCCTACGACGGTTGTTTCCATGGATGACCAACTCTATCTTGCTGGAGAAGGAGACCAAGCTTGAGAAGAGGGTAGAGGTCTTCCCACTGCAATCAATGGTGTTCTTCAGGTTCAGTGAGGTGCTGCGGGGCCTTTTAGAGCTTTAGATGGGTGCGAGGAGGAACAGGGGCACTTTGCCTCTTCTCTCTGCCGCAGCCAGCCCAGGCGGCGGCGCCCTAGTGGAGAAGGAACTCCACAACTGATAATGAAGAGAAGATCATCCACAGAGGTCTCTACATGGTGGACGAAGTGAACGACAACCTGATTCACTAGTGGGGAGCACCATCGCGCCATCAGTTGATCGCCAGAGCAGATCCTAACAACGGCGACTCTGATATGACCCTTGCAAGCGTCAACTGCCTGGCTCTCACGTGAAAGAGGAGAATAGGAAGCGGCAATTTTTTGCTGGGAGAACCGAATTTGAGAGACAGAGCCATCGAGCGGAAAGTTGATGGCCGTAGCAAGCAGCTGTGGCAGCGCTCTATGGACACGAGAGGCAGAGCGCAGCGGACGAGCTCTCTCGGATGCCAGATCGCGAGGAGAGATCACGAAGGAGAAAGGAGGGAGGGAGCAGACCGGGTGGGGCCAAACCTAGGTGGCCCAGATTAGACCGGTCGACTCAGCATCAAGCCCATGAGTTGAAGCCGCACCTCTGACAGGACACGTGGCAACACCTAATTGGACAAAAAAGGTAAATAATAAGAAAATGCTCAATTCTTATATAATTCATAAAAAATGCATCCTTTATTAGAAAATTACATATAATATACCCAAATTCTCAAAAAAATGTGTAGAACAACGTGGAAGTATAATATTAGGCTTTTTATGCACTAATCTTGGTGATATCATGTAAGTTGTGAAATGCTTACTTTATAGATAATAAATATCAAATGATGATATAAAATTATGGAAAAATGTCAGTAAATTCATATTCATGTTTATAATGCACCTGGTGCAGATAAGGTCATGTTAATGCATGAAATCATGTATGTTTATTAATATGGCTAATTAGGGCTAATAACCCTAAATAAAATGTAATAAATACATGCATGCTCAATAAATGGTGAAATTTACAGAGTAAGTTCATATTAGTAATGTGAGGCTAATATGTAACTCGAATATCAGTTAGATACAAGGAATTAATGTTCTATGAAGATGACCCTTAATACATGTGATGAAACCCTAATTTGAGTAATGCATGTTACATAGGGTTAATATGTATAAATAATAATATAGAATCAGATATTCAAATTATGTATCCTAATTTGGAATATAACATTAGTAAAATAAATCCCACACAAGGATGAAGATAATACAAGTAATGATGCACATATCCTAATGATCTAAGTGAAACCCTATAATGGAGATCAGTAGGGTTATGATGATAAGAACCTAATGGTGTCATGGTCTTGTCTTAATCAGGTTTAACAAGGATATAGTTGATATCAGGAATATGAGATGTGATTAGGATATCTCTTTGGAAGGTACGCCATTATGTCTTACTTGGCTTATTATACAATATGCTTGTGTTATATGGTAGTAAAGACTTGGCATATGGTATTTATTGAAATGATTGTTCTTGTATGATATGTTGCATGATTTTTTCTATACTTATTGTTATGAACACATCAAACATAATTTACTCTGTTCCATTATATGAAAGCACCAACTCTTTGGTAGTGTGCTTGGAATTGACCTAACTCTTTAGTAGTGGTCACATTATACATATGGAAGCACCAAATCTTTGGTAGTGTGTTTGGACCCAACTCTTTGGTGGTGGTCACATTGCACATATGATCCAACTCTTTGGTAGTGATAATAAAGGCCTTGATATACAATGGAAAATAAGCTTAAAATATGTGTTCTCTTTTGTTAATGAATATCTTTGTGCAAGTATACACTTTTCTTATATTCTGCTATTACTGCCAAGTATATTAGTTTTATCTTATTGCCAATATATGATGAGAGGTATATAAAAGACACATAGGCATACTCAGTACAATATTCTTGAATATTGTGCTGACATGTACCACATGTAATCTTTTGTTTAGGTTGTGGTTATGCTCTTGAAGATCTAAGATAGTGAGAGTTGTGTGGCGAGCTGATGTACAGGTGGACAAATTGTCCTAAGATCCTGTAGTTTAGTGGTAGTACATGTATATGTCGAAGTTTGCTGTTCAATGTGTAATACCAAATGTTGTAACAATTTATGTTGTAATTATATGTTGAATGGTGAACATGTGTTGTATGGTTTTATTATTGTTTATGTGCATGTGCTACTGTTGTTTCCTTTTGACTCCCTTGATTTTCTTCTTCTTCGCCTAGTGTGGGATGTTTAAATTGGGATTCTCACTGAGGTGAGGGCTTCAATTTGGACGTCGCACATTAGATTATGTTTTAGAAAATCTGGGGACTTCACAGGTGGTATCTAAGCATGAACAATAGCAAAGCCTGACATTTGCTCATTATGCAACTCAAAACTAAAGAACCTTGAACTTAATAATGTTTTAGGGTTAGATTAGTCATTGTTTAGAGACTAGATCTGACCTAGCCTCTTGGTTAGCACCTAGATGTCAGGGAACTAGGTCTAGACTGGTGCTTGTTGTATAGCAGTCCTTAGATGCCATTATTTCCTTATAGTGCAGCGGTATGGGACGTTGCATTATTTGGAAATGATGTGCATGAAGGGAAGAGAAACCCTAGACATATGGCACTCATTGTAACATCCGTGACCTGGGTTATGAACTAACCCTAGGTGTTTTGCCTAAATATGTAATTAAATCCTTGTGATTAACTTTGGGCATGTAATTAAGTTCCTCAGAAACATATATTTCAATTTTGCTCCTTTATATATGAAGTTGTAGCATTGTTTTGTAATACAGGGATCTATAAGGGATTAACTTGCAATTTGCACGTGTTGAGATGTTCCTCTGATGTTGAGACATCATGAGGATGTTTATGATGAAGTTTGAGGGATTTCCCAAGCTTGAGCACCAAGGTGCAGCTGTGGAAGCAACCCCTGTACTTGAAAACCCTAAATTGGTGTAAAGTGCAATTTACCCAATTTGAGGGGTGCAACTTGTAAAATACATCATCTAATATATCTTTTATGACTCTTGGCATCATTTAGAAGAGAAATGATGAAAAGGTCACTTCATTTGAATAATCATATAATAAAGAACACCTTTGTGATTGAATAATCAAGGTGTATGTATAATAGCCCTTTTATGTGTATGCTTTAGTGATGGGTTGATCCTCTTTGCCTTCAATCCTTGATCTTAGAAGGAGTTTGTCCTTAGAAATAAGATGTGGTGACGTGAAATGAAGAAAGGAAGGACTTAGATGAGAAATGAGGAAAACATATATTCTTATGTTGGAATTTCACCCAATATATATATACCACTTCCTTTGCAAGCAAAGGAACGTTTCTTTCATTCCCTCACTTATCCCCCTTGCTCAAACTGACTAAGGAAGAGCTCTGGAGCATAGGAGAACGACTAGGGAGTTCAAGGTAAGTTCAGATCATACCTTTTGCTTGAATTCATGAAGGAAACTTGATTTCAAGGTTGAATTCATGGCTAGCTCACCTAGCTTTATCTTTCTAGCCATTCCTTTCCAACTTTTCCTTGGAGAATTTGTTGGGTTTTAGGGGAGACAGAGAAGGCAGCAGAAACAAAAATTTTCTCCCCAACCCATACCGAGGAAACGCGTCAACGTCTATATAATAGGAAAGGATGGTTTGCAGAATCATACCTTGTCCCGAGGCTTGCTCGGCAACAATACCTCGCGCAATGCGCGGTCTTCAACTCCGGACTTCGACGGTGTCTGTGCAGCTCCTGGTCGCACCGGGACTGACAACTCCTACTCGAACCGGACTGTCGGATGACAGTTGTCCTCCTAAGCGGCAGTGTCCTCCCGCCTCTGTAGTAGTCCACACGGACCACATGGAACTCCACACTCCTTGTCCCACAAGGAAGTGGAAGGAGTCGCACCCTCCTGTTGACGTACTAGTCACCAACACGCTCTCCTGCCTCCTGTTGCAACTGAAGTTGTCCTTCCCTTGCTGCACCTCCCTTTTGCGGGAAGCACTTGCTTGGGCTCTCTCACGGTTACCGAAACCAGAGAGAACGACAACTTGCAGAGCAACTGGTTGCACTGAGATGTACTTTGAGAAGCCCCCAATACCCCTATATATAGGAGAGTCATGGGACAGGGTTCTCCATCCCGGGCAATGCGGGACTAAAGCAGGAGTAGAAGGGTTCGCGAATTTTCCACAAAAAGCAACCGGTTCGCAACTTGAAATGATCGGTTCACAACTGAACCGATTGGTTCGGCCATTGAGCCGATCGGTTGGACCTGAGCTGATCGTTTGGGGCACTCCAACCGATCGGTTGGTGCCCTGAACCGATCGGTTCATGGTCCTAATCCGGATCAAAAAGACTTTCCTTATTTCTATCCCAATTGGTATCGAATACCAATATTATTCCCAATCGAATTGGGCAATTTGAAACCAAAGGAAAATCCTTGCCGACATGACTTTCCCAACTGGTCGGTTGCACCAGTGAGCCGATCGGTTCAACTCTTGAACCGGTCGTTTCAACCTGGGCATGAGCCGATCGGCCTGGACACTCCAGCCGACCGGTTCAGCAACCTCAGCCGACCGGTTCATCACATGAACCGATCGGTTGGGAGCACAGGTTGGGCAAAATCAGTCAATTGCGATTTCAATCAATCCGATACTCCAATCAATGCGTCCAACACCTTGAACCATACGATATTGAGCCATCGACTGATTGAGTGTTTAATTGAACTACTAAACTCCTTTAGCAATCAATCTAAACATTGCTTTGTGGACAAAACTCCTCTTCCAAGTTAAATCCTATGTGTGTGACCCTGCAGGTCCATTTCACGTTGGCAGTGAAAGTCCATAACACTTATGACTTCACAAGCAAAGAGCGGTGCCTAGTCACACATCAGTGCTACCCAAGTGAAAGTAGAAAGTTGGAGAACAACTTTCATCCTACAATCCGTGAATGGTGTTACCGCGAATGTATAATTCCTTTGTCACTGATATCCTGAATGAACTCGAGGCATGGAACAGTCATCCTGTCAATGTTCATTCACTTCCTTGATCTCAGAGTAGACTGGAAGAGATATGTATGACATCAGTATCATATACTGATTCACACATGCGTGCACGCCTTTCTCAATCCTACTCATCAAGTGGCCATGGATATCAAACTCCCTCAGGAGGGACAAATCCCATATCTATCACTCACCCCTCAAAAGCCCCATGTTTCAAAGCCACCCAATCATCACCTTTATAACAACCCATGTTTCAGGACTGCGTTTGATGATGTCAAAGTGTGCCCAACGACATGTGTTGAGTGCAGCGATTTCAGGTCTAAGAATCACACTCACCACCATCACTGTGAGTACTGACTGTGACTACCATCTCATGGTTCCATGTGTCAAACTCACGGTGGGTCTGTCCGGTACCTTGTTCTCTAACAAGTACCTATGTGTTTGGTTTGATATCTCTATATCATGACTAATGAGATTCTGTCATCAACCAACACCACAATCTAGTCTTGTGTGTCATTGCTGTCTATCTACCTTCCACAATGACATCCGACTAGGGACATAATAAGAATGTACAAACTCTTAGCATCTGTATGATCTCATCATTCAGGTCCTGAACCTGAAGGCATACGTCATTGAGTACTATCATTCTCTAGACATTCAATCTGTTCTATCACTATCTCATATGACTGAACCAGAAAGAATTGGAAGCTTGCCTTTGATGTTTATCAAATCAATCTTAATGTATCCCACCAATCATCCCATGATTGGCTCTCAGGGCATACATACCAACAGAATTCACCTTGGCCGACCTGTGGAGATCAAAGACGCCATTAAAGACCTAAATCTTGGAAGCTTGGAGCTCAAGGAACAACCTTTAGGCGGGTTTTATAACTCTAAACCTTATGCTTTGATTATACATCTTTTTCTATGCATATAGTTGCTAGTTCTTCTTCTTTCCTATCTTCCCTAGCATCCTTGCAAGTAAAATCGTGAAGAACTGCTTCTGTTCTTGAGGTAGAAGATAAGGGCATTAATTCCTATGCTTATCCATGGATTTCTACTTTACTAAACGGTCCTAACCAATTTCCCATGCGGTTTGCACAACCGTTTGGTGGGAAAACGGTTTCAGGGTCGCATAGAGTCAAACGGTCTCCAAGACCATTTGGTCCAGTTGACCAAGCGACGACCGTATAGGAATCCTGTTCCTAATTATGTAGGCTGATCACCCACAAAATTTTAGGGGTTAACTCCAAAGAAATCGTGAGATATAAGGAAATCAATTAGCAAATCCAATTGAATTAAGTTCTGATTTTCAATCTGTTTAATTTGCCATTTTTGGGAAAACGGTCTCAAGACCGTTTAAGATGGTTGACCAAGCGTTGACCGTTTGGGATTACTGTTCATAATGATGTTGATTAATGACTCACCAAATTTGATGGATTAATTCCAAACGAGTCATGAGTTGAAGGCTAATCAATAGGGCAAACCCTAATTGAAATCAGTGCTGAAATCGCAATGAGTTAGTTAGAGATTTTGGGTTGATTAGCCCAAACGGTCTCAAGACTGTTTGGGGAATCATCCAAATGGTCTCAAGACCGTTTGGGGATCACCCAAGACCGTTTAGAGGTCTGGGGTCAAATATAGTTGACCAATTGAAGTCCCAAAGGTACCAAATCATATTGCAATTAAGTATTGATGTAATGATCAACTCAATAGATCAAACCTTGATGAATTTTCACTAGAGTCCAAAGGATGGATGGGCAAACGGTCTCAAGACCGTTTGGAACTCATCCAAACGGTCTCAAGACCGTTTGGTGTCAACCCAAGACCGTTTGGAGGTCTAGGGTTAAGGTAATTTGATCAATTGACGGCCCAATTATAGTGGGTTATTGAAATAATCAAATTGCTGATTTGTGACTTAATTAAGGTTCAACCCCTATCAAATCAACTTAGATTTTGATGAATTCTTGGGAAAACGGTCTCAAGACCGTTTGGAGGTCATCCAAATGATCTTAAGACCGTTTGGGCCAAGTTTGGGCCCAACTGGAGGTCAATTGATAGGTTCAACCTTGATTTGATTCACATTGTTGAATATTGATGACCATCCGATTTGAAGCTCTAATTGAGATGGACTTAACCCTAATTGGCTTTCAATTGAGGGTTAATTTGGTGTCCAATTGATTGAGGCTCATCCTAATTGACTCAATTTATAAGTGGTTAACATGGCTTTGGCCAATTGAGGGCTTTAACATACTTAATCATAAACATTTGTAACTTTTGAACCATGTTGGGGGTCCAAACGGTTTGAGCCCATTTGGACCAAACGGTCTCAAGACCGTTTGAGGCCAAATGGTCTCAAGACCATTTGGGTCCAAACGGTCTCAAGACCATTTGGGCTCAAACGATCTCAAGGTCGTTTGGACCAATCGATCTCAAGACAAGTTGATCAAACGGTTTCAAACCGCATAAGCTCAAACGGTTTGGAAAGTCAACCTTTCCAAACGGTCAACGCACCCAAACGGTTTGGGCAAACGACCTTGAGGTCATGCGGTCTTGGAGTCAAACCTAGCAAACGGTCAACGCACCCAAACGGTTTCAAACCATTTGGCGGTTGAAGGTTGAAACCGTTTGGAGGTTTTCAAGGTTATTTATACATAATCACTTGAAGTTGTAATTGGTTCAATGGTGATCTAATCTAAACCCTAATGGTAACTTAGAACATTAAGGGACTAAGTGATTAATGAATTGACCCATGATGGTGATCATGAGGTAAATTACCAAAATACCCTTGAGGGGTTTAATTGAGTAATACCTTTTTCTAATAAAACCCTAATCACATGTTAATGATGTTTTGGCTTAGGCTAGTCAATGAGGACTTAACCCAACCTGATCTAGAGTGGTGTTATCACCATGTGCTAGTAAGAGGAGAGAGAAAGTATCATAAGAGAGAGAAAGTACCCTTTTATAGTGGAAACTTAAGTAAAGTACCTTTAATACACATGAATGTGCATGATTAGGGTATGATCCACCTATGTGAGATCATGGAAACCCTAATTATGATGTTTAGTGAATCTTAATCTATTCTAGGAGCTTTAATGATGATGTTTCTCATACATGATGATGTTATCAGTTCAATTCGCCATGAGGTGAATAGTAAACCCTAATTCTAGGGTGAGAACATGTATTGTGAATAGTAAACCCGGATTGATGATTATTGGGGAACTTGACTCTTATAAGAGTTTGAAAGTGTAACTTCTAGAATGAATTGTTTACTGTTATCAGTTGAATTAACCATGCAGGTTGTCATGAGATGATGATCATATCCATGTATGGATTATGAAACTATATTCATTGAAAGCATGCTTTAGCTTTATGAATAGTGATATATCCTGATGCATTGTCAATGGCAACTTATGGATTAAAATGGGCTCTGAGAGCCATAATTACCATCAAGGTCATGCTTTAGAGAAGACTTGTGATGAATGTATTGAGATATGATGATTGATGAGAGTTAGTCTTGTTACATTTAGTATTCTCATTTCATAACTGTTACGCTAATGTTATTGTTTGAAGAACAACGTATGATATTAAAAGAATACTGAATGTACCTAACTAATCAAGTGTAATGTAGAGCCCTGATCATAGATCCATCATTGTGAGAGATCAAATGATGGTGAAGCAGGTTTTCCTAATGGAACTCCTGGATCACATACTTTTGAGTATGTGGGGTATATGGATGTGTAGAACCTTACATCTTAGTGTAGGTGTTTGATGTAGATGTGTAATCCATCAATCCTTCACTACAATCCTATACCGAATCAGTGGATGGTAAACATGAAACCTCCTGATGACGAAGAAAGCACAGATATCCGTATCAGTGGAAGATAAACATGAAATCTCCTGATGACGAAGAGAGTACAGAACGCCACTGTAACTCTAAAATAGCGAAGGACCAGATTACCCTGGTAAGCTATTATAGTAGAGGCACCAGATGTCCTACAAGTAATCCTCTTACTGACTGAGGAAGGTGAAGGTCATGAGAATCTGGCTCTTTTAATGACCTAGTATGATACTAAGGCACTTAGCAGTGATTGGTTGGAGGATGGGTGGTAAACCTCATCTCCACAGGGCATAAAAGTAATGTTTGAAAAACATAATCCACAGCGTAGCTCACCTGTTATAGATAACTACGAGTTGATTGATTGATGTTACACTGTATAGTGTAAATTGAAAAACACTAGAGGGGGGGTGAATAGAGTTTTAAAATAATTTTAAAAATTTATTGAACTCAAACAACCACAATTGAAATTGGAAGAGGGAGACAGGTGTTTAGAGTGGTTCCAACTTTAGCAAATACTAAAGTTGTCAGTCCACTACCCGGTTGCTTACCCAACCGGGATTTTGAAAGTATTTATTTTATTACCTTCTCAAGGATTTATACAAAATACAATACTTTCCTTTACACCCCTTGAACAGCCTTCACTTGAAGTAGGTGCACCAACTTGAGGTAGCCTTCTTGAAGTAACTCCAAGCTCCCCCTTGAAGTAGCCTTCCTCTCTAGAAGTAACCTCCCGTTGCACCAGCCTTCTGAAGTAGCTTAAGGTCGCCTTATTCACCAAGAAGATCTCCACCCTCTCCAATCCGCAGCCTCCAACCTAGGAGTAGCAAGGAGAGTACAAACAGTAATAGAGAACAAGAAAGGAAAAAGGAAATTACAACTTATCCTTTATAGCCCAAGGCTTGATTTGCCTAGATCAAGCGTATAGATCTCCTAACCAAGTGTATGGACTTGTGATTGCAGTGGGTAGGAGATACTATCCTATAGGACACAAATTTTGAGCTAAACAAGGAAGTGTCCAATTGTCACAATGCTCAAATTGCTCACAAACAGATTGCTCAAAGTATGCTCAATGATTTCTCAAGTGTAACAAGTGAGTTTAAGTGTCCTATGGCTTGTCCTATTTATAGGAATGGTCTAAGGATGCTTAAGGATGTTCTAGACAACTTCTAGGGGTTTCTAAGTGCTTAACTAGCCGTTAGGTACAAGTTTGTTGCTTTAGCAACGGCTAATTAATTTACTCTGCAGTTGCTGTCAGAGTTCATCTCGGTCGAGGAATGGTCGACCGAGATACCTACTCGGTCGAAGTTTTGTCGACCGACAGGCTCTCTGGATCAAGTGATTTGAAACGTCTATCTCCAACTGCCAACTACCTTGTCAGTTGTATCTAACGGCTACTTTGGATCTTTCTCGGTCGAGAAGATTGTCGACCGAGAGTGTCTCGGTCGAGGAGTTAGTCGACCGAGATAGACCCTGTTTCAATCTTTTAATTAAACCACTAAATGTGTGTATGAGTGTGCATATGTGACTTTATTTGAAGGGGATGACCTATCGAAATGTGATGTTTAGCTAGGGAAAATCTAACGCTTGATTTACATGAAATCTAAGAACTTGTACATTATATATTTGTACAAGCTTTTACAAGGCGATTACATTTCATGAAAACATAAACATGTAAGCATATGGATTTCCCTAGTTGCTTTGTCATCCACCTTAATCCTGCACACTCAAGTAGCTCGTTAGATCAATAAGAATGAAATGTTTGTCATAATCAAAACAAAGGGATTTATAGATGTCCATTTAGCCAACAATCTCTCCCTTTTTGAAGATGACAAACATTTCCAAAATATAAATGAAGGAAATATAAAACATATGAGTTTCATACCTTTAGATTACCTTTTGTAGCTTTTTCTCTTGTTTATAAAATGTGTGCTTATTATTCCCCATGAATTATGGAACATGAAATCCACTTCACTAGGGAATATAGCAACTTTCATTGTAAAGCCAAGAGTTTATTTATGAAACTCATTGATTGAGTTTTTCATAATTACTAAGTTTTAGTTTTATATTTATTTCTCCCCCTTTGTCATTTCAAAAAGATATCCGTTAAGAATAAAAACTCCCCCTTAATTAGATGTCCCATCAAATCTAATGAAAAAGATGTCCATTAAAAGTTTTTGTTAAGAAGCACAGATATCAAAGAAAACATCTTCCAAAGGAGTGATAAGCAGTTGCTTCCTAATTTTGTTAAATTGATCTATTGGAAGCGGTTTTGTAAAAATATCAGCCAATTGATCTTTCGTATTAACATGATGAAGGGAAACATGATTCTTGGAGATATGATCCCTTAAAAAGTGATGACGGATTTCAATATGTTTAGCTCGGCTGTGTAAAATAGGATTGTGTGCTAAGTTTATAGCGCTCGTGTTGTCACAAAAAATAGGCGTAGATGAAAGAGTAAAACCATAATCGTTTAATACTTGTTGCATATAAAGCACTTGAGCACAACAAGACCCGGCTGCCATATATTCAGCTTCAGTTGTAGATAGGGCAACCGTATTTTGTTTCTTGCTAAACCAAGATACTAAAGCTCTCCCTAACAAGAAACAACCACCACTAGTACTCTTGCGATCAAGTCGACAACCAGCATAATCTGCATCAGTATAAGCTTTAAAATCCAAGGATTGTCCTTTTGGATACCATAAACCAAAACAAGTAGTGCCGGCTAGGTAACGAAGAATTCGTTTAACTGCTAGAAAATGAGAGTGCATAGGTTGTGATTGAAATCGAGCACAAAGACCAACGGAAAACATAATGTCCGGTCTAGAAGCAGTTAAGTAAAGCAAACTACCAATCATGGCTCTATATAAGGAATCATCAATAGGTTCCCCATTTTCATCCTTATCAATTTTAATAGAAGTAGCCATAGGAGTAGTAGCATGTTTGCACTGATCCATCCCGAAACGTTTTAAGAGTTCCTTAGTATATTTTTCTTGGCTTATGAATATTCCGGCGGGTGTTTGCTTAATTTGAAAACCAAGAAAGAAAGTTAGTTCACCCATGAGGCTCATTTCAAATTCTTTTTGCATAATGTCACTGAATTGTGTGCACAATGAATCATTAGAAGCTCCAAAAATAATGTCATCAACATATATTTGCACAACTAGGAAATCAGATGTATATGTTTTGAAAAATAAAGTAGAATCTGAATTTCCAATAGAAAAATTATTATCAAAGAGATATGTCTTGAGCCTTTCATACCAATTCCTAGGTGCTTGTTTTAAACCATAAAGTGATTTCTTAAGTTTATAAACATAGTCACCTTTTTCTGGTATTTCAAAACCAGGTGGTTGGGCAACATATACTTCTTCTTGAATAATGCCATTTAGAAATGCACTTTTTACATCCATTTGGTAGAGTTTGATGTTTTTATGTGCAGCAATAGCTAGTAACATTCTAATAGCTTCAAGTCTAGCTACCGGTGCATATGTTTCATCAAAATCTATTCCTTCTTGTTGATTATATCTTTGTGCTACTAACCGAGCTTTATTCCTTATTACTTCTCCTGCCTCATTTAGCTTATTCCTAAAAACCCATTTAGTTCCTATGATGGTTTTATCTTGTGGTTTAGGAACTAAATCCCATACATCATTTTTAGTGAATTGATTCAATTCTTCTTGCATGGCTATTATCCAATAATCATCTTTAAGAGCTTCAGATATCTTTTTAGGTTCAATGATAGAAACAAAAGCCATGTTTGCAACATCTTTGAAGGAAGACCGAGTTTTGACTTTATCATTAGGATCTCCAATAATAAGTTCTTGAGTGTAACACCCCTGACCTGGGTTATGAACTAACCCTAGAAGTTTTGCCTAAATAGGTAATTATTATACTTGTGAACACTCCCTGGCATGAAATTAAGTTCCTCAGGAACATTTACTTTCGATTTTGCTCCTTTTTGTATAAAGATGTAGCATTGTGTTGTATGCAGGGACCTATGTGCAAATTACCCAGTTTAAGGGTTGAACTTGCAAATTTCACAAGATAAGATGTTCTTTTGATGTTAAGACATCATGAATATGTCTATGATAAAGTTTGAGGGATTTCCCAAGCTTGAGCACCAAGGTGCAGCTGTGGAAGCAATCCCCATGCTCAGAAACCCTAATTTGGGGTAAAGTGCAATTTACCCAAATTGAGGGGTCCAACTTGTAATTTTCACCATCTAGAACATCTTCTATGACTCTTGTCATCATTTAGAGTAGAAATGATGAAGGAGATACATCATTCACTAATCAGATGAGAAAAATGATCTTTGTGATAGAAATCACCTAAAATGGGTACAAAACCCTTTCATGTATGTACCCTAGTTGAAGGTTGGATTCCTTTACCCTTAGATCTTGAGTTTTCTTGAGATTTGCATAAGATTAGATGGGCTTGGACGTGCCCTTGAACAAGGAGGGACCTAGATGTGAATTTTGAATTTGAAAGGTCCTTGTAGTAGGAAATAGGCTTAAGCTATAAAAAGGCTTTTCCTTTGCAAATGAGCAAACGATCTTTCCCTGTTCCATTCACTTCCTTTCTTTCCCAAACGGCCAAGCCTTGCTCTGGAGCTCAGGAGAAACGACCAAGGGTGCAAGGTAGGTTTGGATTCCCCTTCTTGCCCAAATTCCATGGTTAGAATTCGGATTCAAGGGCAAATTCATGGCTAGCTTACTTAATTCTATCTTTTTAGCCATCTTTTCTCAACCTTCCTTGGAGGATTAACCTTGGCCGACCTGTGGAGCTTCTAGGACGCCATTAAAGGCTTGGAGCTCGAAAGCTTGGAGCTCAAGGAGCAAGCTTTAGGCGGGTTTTATAACTCTAAACTTTATGCTTTGATTATACATCTTTTCTATGCATATAGTTGATAGATCTTCTTCTTCCCTATCTTCCCTTGCATCCTTGCAAGAAAAAACGTGAAGAACTGCTACTGTTCTTAAGGTGGAATATAAGGGCGTTAATTCCTATGCTTATCCACAGATTTTCACTTTATCAAACGACCTCCACCTATTGCTCAAAACGGTTTCAAACCGTTTGGTGGGCAAACGGTTTCAGGGTCGTTTGAGGGCAAACGGTCTCAAGACCGTTTGTTCCCGTTGACCAAGCGAAGACCGTTTGGGAATCTTGTTCATAATTATGTAGGTTAATCACCCACGAAATTTGAGAGGTTAACTCCAAAGGAATCGTGAGATATGAGCAAATCAATTAGCAAAACGAATTGAATTAAATTCTGATTTGCAATCTGTTTAATTTGCCCTTTTTGGGCAAACGGTCTCAAGACCGTTTAAGATGGTTGACTAAACGTTGACCGTTTGGGATTACTGTTCATAATGATGTTAATTAACGACTCACCAAATTTTATGGATTAATTCCAAACGAGTCATGAGTTGAAGGATGATTAATAGGGCAAACCCTAATTGAAATTAGTGCTGAATCTCCTATGAGTTAAGTTGAGATTTTGGGTTGCTTAGCCCAAACGGTTTCAAGACCGTTTGGGAATCACCCAAACGGTCTCAAGATCGTTTGGGGGTCACCCCAAGACCGTTTGGAGGTCTGGGGTCAAGTATAGTTGATCAATTGAAGGTCCAAAGGCACCAAATCATATTGCAATTAAGTATTGATGTGATGATCAACTCAATAGATCAAACCTTGATGAATTTTCGCTAAAGTCCAAAGGATGGATGGGCAAACGGTCTCAAGACCGTTTGGAACTCATCCAAACGGTCTCAAGACCGTTTGGTGTCAACCCAAGACCGTTTGAAGGTCTATGGTTGAGTTAATCTAATGGTTTGAGGGTCCAATTGTAGGAAATTGATGCATTGTTGAAAATTGCTGATTTTGACCTAATTGGATTTCAACATTAGTCAAAACGACTTGGATTTTGGTCAAACTTTGGGCAAACGGTCTCAAGACCGTTTGGATGATGTCCAAACGACCTCAAGACCGTTTGGGCCAAGTTTGAGCCCAATTGGAGGTCAATTGATAGGTTCAACCTTGAATTGTTTCACATTGTTGAACATTGATGACCAATCAACTTGAAACCCTAATTGAGAACGATTGAACCCTAATTGGTTTACAATTGAGGGTCAATTTGATGTCTAAGTGGTTAAGGCTAACCCTAATTGGCTCAATGTATAAGTGGTTAGCATACCTTTAGCCAATTGAGGGCTTCAACATACATATCCTTGAACTTTGGTGACCTTTGAACCCTTTTGGAGGTCCAAACGGTTTGAGCCCATTTGGACCAAACGGTCTCAAGACCGTTTGGGTCCAAACGGTCTCAAGACCGTTTGAGACCAAACGGTCTCAAGACCGTTTGGGGCCAAACGGTCTCAAGACCGTTTGGGCTCAAACGACCTCAAGACCGTTTGAGCTCAAACGACCTCAAGGTCGATTGGTCCAAACGACCTCAAACCGATTGAAGCTCCAAACGGTTTGGAAGTCAACCCTTCCAAACGGTCTTCACCTCCAAACGGTCTCAAGACCGTTTAGGTGGTTGAAACCGTTTGAAGGTTGAAACCGTTTGGAGATTGGTGATGGTTTGTACTTAACCATTTGATGATGTAATCAGTTCAATGGTGATTCAATCTAAACCCTAATGGTAACCTAGGTCATTAAGGGACTATGTGTTTAGTGAGTTAACCCATGATGGTGATCATGTGGCAAATTACCAAAATACCCTTGAGGGGTCTAAAGGGGTAAAACCTTGTTCTAATCAAACCCTAATCACATGATGTTGATGTTTTGGCTTATGTTAGCCAATGGAGACTTATCTCAACCTGATCTAGAGTGGTGTCGTCACCATCTACTAGTGAGAGGAGAGAGGAAGTATTTCTAGAGAGAGAAAGTACCCTTTTAAGGAGGGAACTCTAGTGAGATACTTCATATACATATGAATGTGCATGATTAGGGAATGACCCACCTAAGTGAGGTCATGGAAACCCTAATTATGATATCTAATGGATCTTAATCCTAAGTAAGAGCCTTGATGATGATGTTTCTCTTACATGATGATGTAATGAGTACAATTCACCATGGAGTGAATAGTAAACCCTAAGTTTAGGGTGAAGACATGAAAAATGAATAGTAATCCCTAATTCAATTGAATAAAACCCTAGTTAATGACCAGTTGAGGGTTAACTAAGGGTCAAATCAGTTGAAGGTTGACCTATTTAACTCAATTGAAGTATGAGGGTAGGTCCAATTGATGAATGGTTCCATGAATTCAATGGTTGAAGGAACCAACATTGGAAACCCTAATTCATTTGGGTGCTTTATGTAAAGGAGGTCTGATGTGATTGAATATCTTGAGAATCAAGATGATAAATGATCCATTGACCCAGTGATGAATAATAATGATAAACAAATAAGGTACAAAGGTTGGAACCCTAATAAGTATCTAAGGGACTAGTACCAATTAAGGAATGAATCCCTAATTGCTTATTGAACCAATGACTTGATACACTATGTTAAGCAGAGTTGTATACTCTTGATTGAAGGATTGATATGACCTAATCAATTTGAGATGATGTTAACATGAATTCATATTTGAATATATTTCATGTGGTAATTAAGGGTATGATCCTTAGGAAGAGAGAGATCATGAAACCCTAAACATGTATATAAACCCCTATTGTCAGGACTTTTGGGTTTTTAAACCTAGTTGAGGGTGATTCCATGTGAATCCCTAGATGAGGGTGATTCCATGTGAATCCCTAGTTGAGGGTGATTCCATGTGAATCCCTAGTTGAGGGTGATTCCATGTGAATCCCTAGTTGAGGGTGACTCCATGTGAATCCCTAGTTGAGGGTGATTCCATGTGAATCCCTAGTTGAGGGTAATTTCATGTGAAACCATAATTGAGAATGCATCCTTAATTGTTGAATTGTTTACTATTATCTGTTGAATGAACCATGCAGGTTGTTATGAGATGATAGGCATAACCAGGTAGGGAATGCCATGTTACACTAATGAACTTTGCAGATTGTTATAAGATAATGGGCATATCCAGGTATGGAATGCCATGATATATTCATTGAAAGCATGTCTTAAGCTTTATGAATAGTAACCCTTGTTGATGCACTGTGAGTGACATCTTTTGTAATTTATGGGCTGTAAGAGCCATAAATGTTATCAAAGTCATGCTTGACAGATGACTTGAGATGAAATAACTGATGATTGTGAAAAGTTAGGCCTGCTACATTTTAAGTATTCTCATATATAGCTGTGTTATTGTAAGATGATAAGAATACTGAATGTACCTAACTGATTAAGAGAAATAGTGAGAGGAATTGATGTAGATTCTTGTAGTCCGTCATTCCTTCACTAAAAGAGAAATGGTGAGAGGAATTGATGTAGATTCATGTAGTCCATCATTCCCCACCACACAGTCGAAGAGGTGAGACACATCCCTGCACTCCCTTAAAAACATAATCAACAGCGTAGTATATCTGTTAGAGTTATCTACGAGTTATTTGATTGATGTTACTTTGAATAGCATAGAGGTTCTCATATTTTGATATTGATTGAACTCTGCTTATCATTAAATTGTTAGTGAATATGTTGAAGGTTCTTATTGCTTTAGTTATTCCTTGCTTTGCTTATAAAGCCTAGTGGAGAGTTATAACTCTCGCTGGGGCAATTATGTATAATTGTCTCACCCCGTAGACTTCTTCTTTTTAGGTGGTCGTCAAAGACGAAGGAACAAGAACTCAGGTGAACAATCCCAGCAACAGCAGCATCAGGAGCAGTAAATATCTCAGGTGGAGATCTAGCCTGCTTCATGGTGTAGTTAGAGTCAAGTCCTATGTGTCCTCTGTACTCTCAGGTCCTGGAGTGTTTTGGAGTATGAATTCTTGAGAGTTTTGGTATCATGTTGTATATAATTACTCAAGAAGTAATTGTCAGTGATGTAAATAGTTAAATCCTTTTTCTATGGAAAAGGTTTGTGGTTTCAGGCTCTTGACTCGAAAAGTTTTAATTTCCCGTGATTTTTGTCTTCCGCTGTTTACCGATTGCTTCCGCACATGATTAAATCGGGATTAATTCGTGGTTTGGAGATCGGAGCCCACAATTAAGTGGTATCAGAGCTCTAGGTTCGCCGAGTCTACAGAGGCATAGGACATAGGAAGTCGAGTCTATCTTTAGTATTCCTTCCTTATCTAATAGAGTCTTCTACTCCTCAGGAGAAGAAGATACTTAAGATGTCAGAGCCACATAATGAGTATGTGGAAGGAAATAGTGCCAGTGCACCTCAAGGCGGTGCAAGAGTACCAGAGGTGGAACAGCCTGTACCAGGACAACTTAGAGAGCCACCCCAGTTTGACCCAGCTGATATGGGTAATCCAGCAGTCCCGACTGTGTTTGGGCAGTTTATGACTGCCATAACACATATAACCGACAGGTTGCCTATGCCTGCACCTAGGGCACCTGTCCAACCAGAGAGCCAAAGTATTGGGAAGACGTTCGAGCGACTACGTCGTGTCGGAGCTACCGAATACCATGGGACTGCTAACCCCGCAGATGCTGATCTGTGGTTGACAGAGCTGGAGAAGGCTTTCAGGATCCTGAACATCCCTGAAGCTGAGAAGGTTAGACATGCTGTCTATCTTCTCAAAGGAAGTGCTGGTCACTGGTGGACCATGGAAGAGCAGAAGAGACCTGGAATAGAAATCTCATGGGAAGACTTTCGATGGGAATTTGTCCAAAGATATTTCCCGAAGACCTTCCTAGATGAGAAAATATCTCAGTTTGAGAGACTGAGACAGGGTATGATGAACATTAGTGAGTATGAAGCTAAGTTCATGGAGCTATTGCGGTTTTGTCCGCACATGGCTGCCACAGAAGAAGAGAGAATCAGGAGATTCGAGAGGGGTTTGAATGCTGACATGTCTACCCCAGTGTCTGCCCTAGAGAACTGAGACAGATTCTCTACCTTCGTTGAATCAGTCCGAAGGATAGAAAGATCTGTGGTTGAGAAGAGGCAAACCCAGAAAAGATATCCACAATTCCAGGGTTCTTCATCTATGGACTTTAAGAAGTCTAGATCCTCTACACCTAACCCTCCACCATCCAGAACTAGTTCTCAGACTGAGTGGTCTCCAAGTAGGGATGGGGATCTTAGTTATATTCCAAAGAAGGCCTCCATTATAGCATCAACATCGGTGTCTGGACCTCGCCGACCTTATGCTATATCTAGAATCTGTTATCAATGCAGACAACCGGGACATTTGGTAAAAGACTGTCCAGACGGGAATCCTATGATGACTCAACCTCAGGGGCAGAGTCAACAAGAATCACAAAGGAGGCAGTTTTCTAGTGACAATAGAAGACGTGGACAGACGTCCCGGGCAGGTCAGAGGAAATAAAGTCATTCTAGTATTTCATTTTCATGTTTCTATGTGATTAAAAACGTGAAAATAGTGTTTTTGAAATTATTTTGACTAGTTTTATAAGGACACAAGGGAGATGAGAACTTATATCTCACTCAATGTTCCTTAAAAAGTTTAATAATCTCTCTTATCGGTATGTCAAAAGATGAGATTTATAAATGATGCCTGGAGGAAATATAGAAATGGAAAATCTTGTGTGTATAAGGATATGAAAAGTGAGGAATGAGACAGTATATAAGTGCATACTACTTGATCTCAGTATTTGTAAACCCTGGCCAGGTATATAGATATTGATGATAAAGTGAGTATGGAAACTCCTAGATGGATATCGTTTTGATTGCCCTGATCAAGCAATCATTCTGATACAATCTAATGAGTATCATGAAATAAGAAATATGATTTAACCAAAGGGAAGAGCTATGTGTCATTCCCAAAGGGAAGAGCTATGTGTCATTCCCAAACAAACAAAAAGGGAAGAGCTATGTGTCATTCCCAAACAATCAAGGGGAAGAGCTATGTGTCATTTCCAAAGGGAAGAGCTATGTGTCATTCCCAAAGGGAAGAGCTATGTGTCATTCCCAAACAAACAAAAAGGGAAGAGCTATGTGTCATTCCCAAACAATCAAGGGGAAGAGCTATGTGTCATTTCCAAAGGGAAGAGCTATGTGTCATTCCCAAAGGGAAGAGCTATGTGTCATTCCCAAACAAACAAAAAGGGAAGAGCTATGTGTCATTCCCAAACAATCAAAGGGAAGAGCTATGTGTCATTCCCAAAGGGAAGAGCTATGTGTCATTCCCAAAGGGAAGAGCTATGTGTCATTCCCAAATAACCAAAGGGAAGAGCTATGTGTCATTCCCAAATAACCAAAGGGAAGAGCTATGTGTCATTCCCAAAGGGAAGAGCTATGTGTCATTCCCAATCAAAGAAGGAAAAGCTATGTGGCATTTCCAATTAATAAGAAAAAACTGTGTGAACTATCCCAATTACATAAAGTTGTAAAGGATTACTGAGTAAATTATCCTTGTATGATATATATGTTGTTCCTTTTGATAAATATTCTTGGGTAATGATAGAAGTATGTTCTTTTATGCTTCTTCTTCCCAATAATAGGGACACCATATGTTAGGGGTTTATGCTCTGCATAAACATTGGTAAGGTTGAATTAGTAAAAAGAGCCTTGTGTGGAATGGCAGAATTCATGATACCTCCATAATAATAAGATAATATGTGGAGACTTGAGGGCATGATTAATGAATACTCTGTTCCTCCTTTTGTCTGAGATTTCGGGGACGAAATCCTTGTTAGGGGTTTATGATTTGTAACACCCCTGACCTGGGTTATGAACTAACCCTAGAAGTTTTGCCTAAATAGGTAATTATTATACTTGTGAACACTCCCTGGCATGAAATTAAGTTCCTCAGGAACATTTACTTTCGATTTTGCTCCTTTTTGTATAAAGATGTAGCATTGTGTTGTATGCAGGGACCTATGTGCAAATTACCCAGTTTAAGGGTTGAACTTGCAAATTTCACAAGATAAGATGTTCTTTTGATGTTAAGACATCATGAATATGTCTATGATAAAGTTTGAGGGATTTCCCAAGCTTGAGCACCAAGGTGCAGCTGTGGAAGCAATCCCCATGCTCAGAAACCCTAATTTGGGGTAAAGTGCAATTTACCCAAATTGAGGGGTCCAACTTGTAATTTTCACCATCTAGAACATCTTCTATGACTCTTGTCATCATTTAGAGTAGAAATGATGAAGGAGATACATCATTCACTAATCAGATGAGAAAAATGATCTTTGTGATAGAAATCACCTAAAATGGGTACAAAACCCTTTCATGTATGTACCCTAGTTGAAGGTTGGATTCCTTTACCCTTAGATCTTGAGTTTTCTTGAGATTTGCATAAGATTAGATGGGATTGGACGTGCCCTTGAACAAGGAGGGACCTAGATGTGAATTTTGAATTTGAAAGGTCCTTGTAGTAGGAAATAGGCTTAAGCTATAAAAAGGCTTTTCCTTTGCAAATGAGCAAACGATCTTTCCCTGTTCCATTCACTTCCTTTCTTTCCCAAACGGCCAAGCCTTGCTCTGGAGCTCAGGAGAAACGACCAAGGGTGCAAGGTAGGTTTGGATTCCCCTTCTTGCCCAAATTCCATGGTTAGAATTCGGATTCAAGGGCAAATTCATGGCTAGCTTACTTAATTCTATCTTTTTAGCCATCTTTTCTCAACCTTCCTTGGAGGATTAACCTTGGCCGACCTGTGGAGCTTCTAGGACGCCATTAAAGGCTTGGAGCTCGAAAGCTTGGAGCTCAAGGAGCAAGCTTTAGGCGGGTTTTATAACTCTAAACTTTATGCTTTGATTATACATCTTTTCTATGCATATAGTTGATAGATCTTCTTCTTCCCTATCTTCCCTTGCATCCTTGCAAGCAAAAACGTGAAGAACTGCTACTGTTCTTAAGGTGGAAGATAAGGGCGTTAATTCCTATGCTTATCCACAGATTTTCACTTTATCAAACGACCTCCACCTATTGCTCAAAACGGTTTCAAACCGTTTGGTGGGCAAACGGTTTCAGGGTCGTTTGAGGGCAAACGGTCTCAAGACCGTTTGGTCCCGTTGACCAAGCGAAGACCGTTTGGGAATCTTGTTCATAATTATGTAGGTTAATCACCCACGAAATTTGAGAGGTTAACTCCAAAGGAATCGTGAGATATGAGCAAATCAATTAGCAAAACGAATTGAATTAAATTCTGATTTGCAATCTGTTTAATTTGCCCTTTTTGGGCAAACGGTCTCAAGACCGTTTAAGATGGTTGACTAAACGTTGACCGTTTGGGATTACTGTTCATAATGATGTTAATTAACGACTCACCAAATTTTATGGATTAATTCCAAACGAGTCATGAGTTGAAGGATGATTAATAGGGCAAACCCTAATTGAAATTAGTGCTGAATCTCCGATGAGTTAAGTTGAGATTTTGGGTTGCTTAGCCCAAACGGTTTCAAGACCATTTGGGAATCACCCAAACGGTCTCAAGATCGTTTGGGGGTCACCCCAAGACCGTTTGGAGGTCTGGGGTCAAGTATAGTTGATCAATTGAAGGTCCAAAGGCACCAAATCATATTGCAATTAAGTATTGATGTGATGATCAACTCAATAGATCAAACCTTGATGAATTTTCGCTAAAGTCCAAAGGATGGATGGGCAAACGGTCTCAAGACCGTTTGGAACTCATCCAAACGGTCTCAAGACCGTTTGGTGTCAACCCAAGACCGTTTGAAGGTCTAGGGTTGAGTTAATCTAATGGTTTGAGGGTCCAATTGTAGGAAATTGATGCATTGTTGAAAATTGCTGATTTTGACCTAATTGGATTTCAACCTTAGTCAAAACGACTTGGATTTTGGTCAAACTTTGGGCAAACGGTCTCAAGACCGTTTGGATGATGTCCAAACGACCTCAAGACCGTTTGGGCCAAGTTTGAGCCCAATTGGAGGTCAATTGATAGGTTCAACCTTGAATTGTTTCACATTGATGACCAATCAACTTGAAACCCTAATTGAGAACGATTGAACCCTAATTGGTTTACAATTGAGGGTCAATTTGATGTCTAAGTGGTTAAGGCTAACCCTAATTGGCTCAATGTATAAGTGGTTAGCATACCTTTAGCCAATTGAGGGCTTCAACATACATATCCTTGAACTTTGGTGACCTTTGAACCCTTTTGGAGGTCCAAACGGTTTGAGCCCATTTGGACCAAACGGTCTCAAGACCGTTTGAGACCAAACGGTCTCAAGACCGTTTGGGGCCAAACGGTCTCAAGACCGTTTGGGCTCAAACGACCTCAAGACCGTTTGAGCTCAAACGACCTCAAGGTCGATTGGTCCAAACGACCTCAAACCGATTGAAGCTCCAAACGGTTTGGAAGTCAACCCTTCCAAACGGTCTTCACCTCCAAACGGTCTCAAGACCGTTTAGGTGGTTGAAACCGTTTGAAGGTTGAAACCGTTTGGAGATTGGTGATGGTTTGTACTTAACCATTTGATGATGTAATCAGTTCAATGGTGATTCAATCTAAACCCTAATGGTAACCTAGGTCATTAAGGGACTATGTGTTTAGTGAGTTAACCCATGATGGTGATCATGTGGCAAATTACCAAAATACCCTTGAGGGGTCTAAAGGGGTAAAACCTTGTTCTAATCAAACCCTAATCACATGATGTTGATGTTTTGGCTTATGTTAGCCAATGGAGACTTATCTCAACCTGATCTAGAGTGGTGTCGTCACCATCTACTAGTGAGAGGAGAGAGGAAGTATTTCTAGAGAGAGAAAGTATCCTAGAGAGAGAAAGTACCCTTTTATGGAGGGAACTCTAGTGAGATACTTCATATACATATGAATGTGCATGATTAGGGAATGACCCACCTAAGTGAGGTCATGGAAACCCTAATTATGATATCTAATGGATCTTAATCCTAAGTAAGAGCCTTGATGATGATGTTTCTCTTACATGATGATGTAATGAGTACAATTCACCATGGAGTGAATAGTAAACCCTAAGTTTAGGGTGAAGACATGAAAAATGAATAGTAATCCCTAATTCAATTGAATAAAACCCTAGTTAATGACCAGTTGAGGGTTAACTAAGGGTCAAATCAGTTGAAGGTTGACCTATTTAACTCAATTGAAGTATGAGGGTAGGTCCAATTGATGAATGGTTCCATGAATTCAATGGTTGAAGGAACCAACATTGGAAACCCTAATTCATTTGGGTGCTTTATGTAAAGGAGGTCTGATGTGATTGAATATCTTGAGAATCAAGATGATAAATGATCCATTGACCCAGTGATGAATAATAATGATAAACAAATAAGGTACAAAGGTTGGAACCCTAATAAGTATCTAAGGGACTAGTACCAATTAAGGAATGAATCCCTAATTGCTTATTGAACCAATGACTTGATACACTATGTTAAGCAGAGTTGTATACTCTTGATTGAAGGATTGATATGACCTAATCAATTTGAGATGATGTTAACATGAATTCATATTTGAATATATTTCATGTGGTAATTAAGGGTATGATCCTTAGGAAGAGAGAGATCATGAAACCCTAAACATGTATATAAACCCCTATTGTCAGGACTTTTGGGTTTTTAAACCTAGTTGAGGGTGATTCCATGTGAATCCCTAGATGAGGGTGATTCCATGTGAATCCCTAGTTGAGGGTGATTCCATGTGAATCCCTAGTTGAGGGTGATTCCATGTGAATCCCTAGTTGAGGGTGACTCCATGTGAATCCCTAGTTGAGGGTGATTCCATGTGAATCCCTAGTTGAGGGTAATTTCATGTGAAACCATAATTGAGAATGCATCCTTAATTGTTGAATTGTTTACTATTATCTGTTGAATGAACCATGCAGGTTGTTATGAGATGATAGGCATAACCAGGTAGGGAATGCCATGTTACACTAATGAACTTTGCAGATTGTTATAAGATAATGGGCATATCCAGGTATGGAATGCCATGATATATTCATTGAAAGCATGTCTTAAGCTTTATGAATAGTAACCCTTGTTGATGCACTGTGAGTGACATCTTTTGTAATTTATGGGCTGTAAGAGCCATAAATGTTATCAAAGTCATGCTTGACAGATGACTTGAGATGAAATAACTGATGATTGTGAAAAGTTAGGCCTGCTACATTTTAAGTATTCTCATATATAGCTGTGTTATTGTAAGATGATAAGAATACTGAATGTACCTAACTGATTAAGAGAAATAGTGAGAGGAATTGATGTAGATTCTTGTAGTCCGTCATTCCTTCACTAAAAGAGAAATGGTGAGAGGAATTGATGTAGATTCATGTAGTCCATCATTCCCCACCACACAGTCGAAGAGGTGAGACACATCCCTGCACTCCCTTAAAAACATAATCAACAGCGTAGTATATCTGTTAGAGTTATCTACGAGTTATTTGATTGATGTTACTTTGAATAGCATAGAGGTTCTCATATTTTGATATTGATTGAACTCTGCTTATCATTAAATTGTTAGTGAATATGTTGAAGGTTCTTATTGCTTTAGTTATTCCTTGCTTTGCTTATAAAGCCTAGTGGAGAGTTATAACTCTCGCTGGGGCAATTATGTATAATTGTCTCACCCCGTAGACTTCTTCTTTTTAGGTGGTCGTCAAAGACGAAGGAACAAGAACTCAGGTGAACAATCCCAGCAACAGCAGCATCAGGAGCAGTAAATATCTCAGGTGGAGATCTAGCCTGCTTCATGGTGTAGTTAGAGTCAAGTCCTATGTGTCCTCTGTACTCTCAGGTCCTGGAGTGTTTTGGAGTATGAATTCTTGAGAGTTTTGGTATCATGTTGTATATAATTACTCAAGAAGTAATTGTCAGTGATGTAAACAGTTAAATCCTTTTTCTATGGAAAAGGTTTGTGGTTTCAGGCTCTTGACTCGAAAAGTTTTAATTTCCCGTGATTTTTGTCTTCCGCTGTTTACCGATTGCTTCCGCACATGATTAAATCGGGATTAATTCGTGGTTTGGAGATCGGAGCCCACAATTAAGTGGTATCAGAGCTCTAGGTTCGCCGAGTCTACAGAGGCATAGGACATAGGAAGTCGAGTCTATCTTTAGTATTCCTTCCTTATCTAATAGAGTCTTCTACTCCTCAGGAGAAGAAGATACTTAAGATGTCAGAGCCACATAATGAGTATGTGGAAGGAAATAGTGCCAGTGCACCTCAAGGCGGTGCAAGAGTACCAGAGGTGGAACAGCCTGTACCAGGACAACTTAGAGAGCCACCCCAGTTTGACCCAGCTGATATGGGTAATCCAGCAGTCCCGACTGTGTTTGGGCAGTTTATGACTGCCATAACACATATAACCGACAGGTTGCCTATGCCTGCACCTAGGGCACCTGTCCAACCAGAGAGCCAAAGTATTGGGAAGACGTTCGAGCGACTACGTCGTGTCGGAGCTACCGAATACCATGGGACTGCTAACCCCGCAGATGCTGATCTGTGGTTGACAGAGCTGGAGAAGGCTTTCAGGATCCTGAACATCCCTGAAGCTGAGAAGGTTAGACATGCTGTCTATCTTCTCAAAGGAAGTGCTGGTCACTGGTGGACCATGGAAGAGCAGAAGAGACCTGGAATAGAAATCTCATGGGAAGACTTTCAATGGGAATTTGTCCAAAGATATTTCCCGAAGACCTTCCTAGATGAGAAAATATCTCAGTTTGAGAGACTGAGACAGGGTATGATGAACATTAGTGAGTATGAAGCTAAGTTCATGGAGCTATTGCGGTTTTGTCCGCACATGGCTGCCACAGAAGAAGAGAGAATCAGGAGATTCGAGAGGGGTTTGAATGCTGACATGTCTACCCCAGTGTCTGCCCTAGAGAACCGAGACAGATTCTCTACCTTCGTTGAATCAGTCCGAAGGATAGAAAGATCTGTGGTTGAGAAGAGGCAAACCCAGAAAAGATATCCACAATTCCAGGGTTCTTCATCTATGGACTTTAAGAAGTCTAGATCCTCTACACCTAACCCTCCACCATCCAGAACTAGTTCTCAGACTGAGTGGTCTCCAAGTAGGGATGGGGATCTTAGTTATATTCCAAAGAAGGCCTCCATTATAGCATCAACATCGGTGTCTGGACCTCGCCGACCTTATGCTATATCTAGAATCTGTTATCAATGCAGACAACCGGGACATTTGGTAAAAGACTGTCCAGACGGGAATCCTATGATGACTCAACCTCAGGGGCAGAGTCAACAAGAATCACAAAGGAGGCAGTTTTCTAGTGACAATAGAAGACGTGGACAGACGTCCCGGGCAGGTCAGAGGAAATAAAGTCATTCTAGTATTTCATTTTCATGTTTCTATGTGATTAAAAACGTGAAAATAGTGTTTTTGAAATTATTTTGACTAGTTTTATAAGGACACAAGGGAGATGAGAACTTATATCTCACTCAATGTTCCTTAAAAAGTTTAATAATCTCTCTTATCGGTATGTCAAAAGATGAGATTTATAAATGATGCCTGGAGGAAATATAGAAATGGAAAATCTTGTGTGTATAAGGATATGAAAAGTGAGGAATGAGACAGTATATAAGTGCATACTACTTGATCTCAGTATTTGTAAACCCTGGCCAGGTATATAGATATTGATGATAAAGTGAGTATGGAAACTCCTAGATGGATATCGTTTTGATTGCCCTGATCAAGCAATCATTCTGATACAATCTAATGAGTATCATGAAATAAGAAATATGATTTAACCAAAGGGAAGAGCTATGTGTCATTCCCAAAGGGAAGAGCTATGTGTCATTCCCAAACAAACAAAAAGGGAAGAGCTATGTGTCATTCCCAAACAATCAAGGGGAAGAGCTATGTGTCATTTCCAAAGGGAAGAGCTATGTGTCATTCCCAAAGGGAAGAGCTATGTGTCATTCCCAAACAAACAAAAAGGGAAGAGCTATGTGTCATTCCCAAACAATCAAGGGGAAGAGCTATGTGTCATTTCCAAAGGGAAGAGCTATGTGTCATTCCCAAAGGGAAGAGCTATGTGTCATTCCCAAACAAACAAAAAGGGAAGAGCTATGTGTCATTCCCAAACAATCAAAGGGAAGAGCTATGTGTCATTCCCAAAGGGAAGAGCTATGTGTCATTCCCAAAGGGAAGAGCTATGTGTCATTCCCAAATAACCAAAGGGAAGAGCTATGTGTCATTCCCAAATAACCAAAGGGAAGAGCTATGTGTCATTCCCAAAGGGAAGAGCTATGTGTCATTCCCAATCAAAGAAGGAAAAGCTATGTGGCATTTCCAATTAATAAGAAAAAACTGTGTGAACTATCCCAATTACATAAAGTTGTAAAGGATTACTGAGTAAATTATCCTTGTATGATATATATGTTGTTCCTTTTGATAAATATTCTTGGGTAATGATAGAAGTATGTTCTTTTATGCTTCTTCTTCCCAATAATAGGGACACCATATGTTAGGGGTTTATGCTCTGCATAAACATTGGTAAGGTTGAATTAGTAAAAAGAGCCTTGTGTGGAATGGCAGAATTCATGATACCTCCATAATAATAAGATAATATGTGGAGACTTGAGGGCATGATTAATGAATACTCTGTTCCTCCTTTTGTCTGAGATTTCGGGGACGAAATCCTTGTTAGGGGTTTATGATTTGTAACACCCCTGACCTGGGTTATGAACTAACCCTAGAAGTTTTGCCTAAATAGGTAATTATTATACTTGTGAACACTCCCTGGCATGAAATTAAGTTCCTCAGGAACATTTACTTTCGATTTTGCTCCTTTTTGTATAAAGATGTAGCATTGTGTTGTATGCAGGGACCTATGTGCAAATTACCCAGTTTAAGGGTTGAACTTGCAAATTTCACAAGATAAGATGTTCTTTTGATGTTAAGACATCATGAATATGTCTATGATAAAGTTTGAGGGATTTCCCAAGCTTGAGCACCAAGGTGCAGCTGTGGAAGCAATCCCCATGCTCAGAAACCCTAATTTGGGGTAAAGTGCAATTTACCCAAATTGAGGGGTCCAACTTGTAATTTTCACCATCTAGAACATCTTCTATGACTCTTGTCATCATTTAGAGTAGAAATGATGAAGGAGATACATCATTCACTAATCAGATGAGAAAAATGATCTTTGTGATAGAAATCACCTAAAATGGGTACAAAACCCTTTCATGTATGTACCCTAGTTGAAGGTTGGATTCCTTTACCCTTAGATCTTGAGTTTTCTTGAGATTTGCATAAGATTAGATGGGCTTGGACGTGCCCTTGAACAAGGAGGGACCTAGATGTGAATTTTGAATTTGAAAGGTCCTTGTAGTAGGAAATAGGCTTAAGCTATAAAAAGGCTTTTCCTTTGCAAATGAGCAAACGATCTTTCCCTGTTCCATTCACTTCCTTTCTTTCCCAAACGGCCAAGCCTTGCTCTGGAGCTCAGGAGAAACGACCAAGGGTGCAAGGTAGGTTTGGATTCCCCTTCTTGCCCAAATTCCATGGTTAGAATTCAGATTCAAGGGAAATTCATGGCTAGCTTACTTAATTCTATCTTTTTAGCCATCTTTTCTCAACCTTCCTTGGAGGATTAACCTTGGCCGACCTGTGGAGCTTCTAGGACGCCATTAAAGGCTTGGAGCTCGAAAGCTTGGAGCTCAAGGAGCAAGCTTTAGGCGGGTTTTATAACTCTAAACTTTATGCTTTGATTATACATCTTTTCTATGCATATAGTTGATAGATCTTCTTCTTCCCTATCTTCCCTTGCATCCTTGCAAGCAAAAACGTGAAGAACTGCTACTGTTCTTAAGGTGGAAGATAAGGGCGTTAATTCCTATGCTTATCCACAGATTTTCACTTTATCAAACGACCTCCACCTATTGCTCAAAACGGTTTCAAACCGTTTGGTGGGCAAACGGTTTCAGGGTCGTTTGAGGGCAAACGGTCTCAAGACCGTTTGGTCCCGTTGACCAAGCGAAGACCGTTTGGGAATCTTGTTCATAATTATGTAGGTTAATCACCCACGAAATTTGAGAGGTTAACTCCAAAGGAATCGTGAGATATGAGCAAATCAATTAGCAAAACGAATTGAATTAAATTCTGATTTGCAATCTGTTTAATTTGCCCTTTTTGGGCAAACGGTCTCAAGACCGTTTAAGATGGTTGACTAAACGTTGACCGTTTGGGATTACTGTTCATAATGATGTTAATTAACGACTCACCAAATTTTATGGATTAATTCCAAACGAGTCATGAGTTGAAGGATGATTAATAGGGCAAACCCTAATTGAAATTAGTGCTGAATCTCCTATGAGTTAAGTTGAGATTTTGGGTTGCTTAGCCCAAACGGTTTCAAGACCGTTTGGGAATCACCCAAACGGTCTCAAGATCGTTTGGGGGTCACCCCAAGACCGTTTGGAGGTCTGGGGTCAAGTATAGTTGATCAATTGAAGGTCCAAAGGCACCAAATCATATTGCAATTAAGTATTGATGTGATGATCAACTCAATAGATCAAACCTTGATGAATTTTCGCTAAAGTCCAAAGGATGGATGGGCAAACGGTCTCAAGACCGTTTGGAACTCATCCAAACGGTCTCAAGACCGTTTGGTGTCAACCCAAGACCGTTTGAAGGTCTAGGGTTGAGTTAATCTAATGGTTTGAGGGTCCAATTGTAGGAAATTGATGCATTGTTGAAAATTGCTGATTTTGACCTAATTGGATTTCAACCTTAGTCAAAACGACTTGGATTTTGGTCAAACTTTGGGCAAACGGTCTCAAGACCGTTTGGATGATGTCCAAACGACCTCAAGACCGTTTGGGCCAAGTTTGAGCCCAATTGGAGGTCAATTGATAGGTTCAACCTTGAATTGTTTCACATTGTTGAACATTGATGACCAATCAACTTGAAACCCTAATTGAGAACGATTGAACCCTAATTGGTTTACAATTGAGGGTCAATTTGATGTCTAAGTGGTTAAGGCTAACCCTAATTGGCTCAATGTATAAGTGGTTAGCATACCTTTAGCCAATTGAGGGCTTCAACATACATATCCTTGAACTTTGGTGACCTTTGAACCCTTTTGGAGGTCCAAACGGTTTGAGCCCATTTGGACCAAACGGTCTCAAGACCGTTTGGGTCCAAACGGTCTCAAGACCGTTTGAGACCAAACGGTCTCAAGACCGTTTGGGGCCAAACGGTCTCAAGACCGTTTGGGCTCAAACGACCTCAAGACCGTTTGAGCTCAAACGACCTCAAGGTCGATTGGTCCAAACGACCTCAAACCGATTGAAGCTCCAAACGGTTTGGAAGTCAACCCTTCCAAACGGTCTTCACCTCCAAACGGTCTCAAGACCATTTAGGTGGTTGAAACCGTTTGAAGGTTGAAACCGTTTGGAGATTGGTGATGGTTTGTACTTAACCATTTGATGATGTAATCAGTTCAATGGTGATTCAATCTAAACCCTAATGGTAACCTAGGTCATTAAGGGATTATGTGTTTAGTGAGTTAACCCATGATGGTGATCATGTGGCAAATTACCAAAATACCCTTGAGGGGTCTAAAGGGGTAAAACCTTGTTCTAATCAAACCCTAATCACATGATGTTGATGTTTTGGCTTATGTTAGCCAATGGAGACTTATCTCAACCTGATCTAGAGTGGTGTCGTCACCATCTACTAGTGAGAGGAGAGAGGAAGTATTTCTAGAGAGAGAAAGTATCCTAGAGAGAGAAAGTACCCTTTTATGGAGGGAACTCTAGTGAGATACTTCATATACATATGAATGTGCATGATTAGGGAATGACCCACCTAAGTGAGGTCATGGAAACCCTAATTATGATATCTAATGGATCTTAATCCTAAGTAAGAGCCTTGATGATGATGTTTCTCTTACATGATGATGTAATGAGTACAATTCACCATGGAGTGAATAGTAAACCCTAAGTTTAGGGTGAAGACATGAAAAATGAATAGTAATCCCTAATTCAATTGAATAAAACCCTAGTTAATGACCAGTTGAGGGTTAACTAAGGGTCAAATCAGTTGAAGGTTGACCTATTTAACTCAATTGAAGTATGAGGGTAGGTCCAATTGATGAATGGTTCCATGAATTCAATGGTTGAAGGAACCAACATTGGAAACCCTAATTCATTTGGGTGCTTTATGTAAAGGAGGTCTGATGTGATTGAATATCTTGAGAATCAAGATGATAAATGATCCATTGACCCAGTGATGAATAATAATGATAAACAAATAAGGTACAAAGGTTGGAACCCTAATAAGTATCTAAGGGACTAGTACCAATTAAGGAATGAATCCCTAATTGCTTATTGAACCAATGACTTGATACACTATGTTAAGCAGAGTTGTATACTCTTGATTGAAGGATTGATATGACCTAATCAATTTGAGATGATGTTAACATGAATTCATATTTGAATATATTTCATGTGGTAATTAAGGGTATGATCCTTAGGAAGAGAGAGATCATGAAACCCTAAACATGTATATAAACCCCTATTGTCAGGACTTTTGGGTTTTTAAACCTAGTTGAGGGTGATTCCATGTGAATCCCTAGATGAGGGTGATTCCATGTGAATCCCTAGTTGAGGGTGATTCCATGTGAATCCCTAGTTGAGGGTGATTCCATGTGAATCCCTAGTTGAGGGTGACTCCATGTGAATCCCTAGTTGAGGGTGATTCCATGTGAATCCCTAGTTGAGGGTAATTTCATGTGAAACCATAATTGAGAATGCATCCTTAATTGTTGAATTGTTTACTATTATCTGTTGAATGAACCATGCAGGTTGTTATGACATGATAGGCATAACCAGGTAGGGAATGCCATGTTACACTAATGAACTTTGCAGATTGTTATAAGATAATGGGCATATCCAGGTATGGAATGCCATGATATATTCATTGAAAGCATGTCTTAAGCTTTATGAATAGTAACCCTTGTTGATGCACTGTGAGTGACATCTTTTGTAATTTATGGGCTGTAAGAGCCATAAATGTTATCAAAGTCATGCTTGACAGATGACTTGAGATGAAATAACTGATGATTGTGAAAAGTTAGGCCTGCTACATTTTAAGTATTCTCATATATAGCTGTGTTATTGTAAGATGATAAGAATACTGAATGTACCTAACTGATTAAGAGAAATAGTGAGAGGAATTGATGTAGATTCTTGTAGTCCGTCATTCCTTCACTAAAAGAGAAATGGTGAGAGGAATTGATGTAGATTCATGTAGTCCATCATTCCCCACCACACAGTCGAAGAGGTGAGACACATCCCTGCACTCCCTTAAAAACATAATCAACAGCGTAGTATATCTGTTAGAGTTATCTACGAGTTATTTGATTGATGTTACTTTGAATAGCATAGAGGTTCTCATATTTTGATATTGATTGAACTCTGCTTATCATTAAATTGTTAGTGAATATCTTGAAGGTTCTTATTGCTTTAGTTATTCCTTGCTTTGCTTATAAAGCCTAGTGGAGAGTTATAACTCTCGCTGGGGCAATTATGTATAATTGTCTCACCCCGTAGACTTCTTCTTTTTAGGTGGTCGTCAAAGACGAAGGAACAAGAACTCAGGTGAACAATCCCAGCAACAGCAGCATCAGGAGCAGTAAATATCTCAGGTGGAGATCTAGCCTGCTTCATGGTGTAGTTAGAGTCAAGTCCTATGTGTCCTCTGTACTCTCAGGTCCTGGAGTGTTTTGGAGTATGAATTCTTGAGAGTTTTGGTATCATGTTGTATATAATTACTCAAGAAGTAATTGTCAGTGATGTAAACAGTTAAATCCTTTTTCTATGGAAAAGGTTTGTGGTTTCAGGCTCTTGACTCGAAAAGTTTTAATTTCCCGTGATTTTTGTCTTCCGCTGTTTACCGATTGCTTCCGCACATGATTAAATCGGGATTAATTCGTGGTTTGGAGATCGGAGCCCACATTGAGGATGATCCTTAATAAGCCTAGGTGTAGGTTGTGGTTCAGCTTGGTGATTATTTGTAGTAACTTTCTCACTATCATTTGGTATGTTTAAATTTTCTAATTGATTAGTGAGATCTATGATTTCTAGATTTTCAGATTTGGTCTCTTCATGAAAAGAAACATGAATAGATTCCTCAACTTTTCTAGAGATAGTGTTATATACTCTAAAAGCTTTGCTAGAAGTGGAATATCCCAAAAAGAATGCTTTGTGTGATTTAGAGTCAAACTTATCTCTATCATCTTTGGTATTTAAAATATAGCATGTGGAGCCAAAAGTATGAAAATAGTCAACTCTAGGTTTCTTAGAATGTATTATTTCATATGGAGTTTTCTTCAAGTGAGAGTGAATAGTTACTCTATTTAACACATAACATGCAGTGTTTACAGCTTCAGCCCAAAAGGTTTTGGGTGTGTTGTGTTCGAGCATCATAGTTCTAGCCATTTCTTGTAGTGATCGATTTTTCCTTTCGACTATACCATTTTGTTGTGGGGTGCGTGGAGCAGAAAAATTATGAGTGTACCCTTGAGATGTACAAAATTCCTCAAATGTATGATTTTCAAATTCTCCACCATGATCACTTCTAATGGTACATATTTTGCTTTGTAATAGATTTTCAATCTTGGAACAAAATTGTATAAAACATGAATAGTATCATCTTTAGTTGTAATAAAGTGTACCCATGTGTATCTACTATAATCATCAACAATAACAAAACAGTATCTTTTACCACCAGTAGATTGTGTCCTCATGGGTCCAAATAAATCCATATGAATTAATTCTAAGGACCTACTGGTGCTAAGTACATGTTTTAGTTTAAAAGAGGTTTTGGTTTGCTTTCCCATTGTGCATGGTTCACAGTTTTCAACTTGATCAAAAGATAAAGTAGGCAATCCACGAATAAGATCATATTAACTTTTTAATAACATGTGAACCAGCATGTCCTAGCTTTTTATGCCATAGTTGTAAGGTATTTTCATTTGCAAGCAAGCATTTTCCCACTACTGATTTCATAGAGTTAGGTTTAAGGATATAAAGATTTCCAACTCTATTTCCTTCATAAACAACATTTGTAGTGTTTTCTATCAATAACTTGCAGCAAGTTTTGTTAAATAACACATCATAACCACTATCACATAATTGACTAACACTTATCAAATTATGGTGCAAACCATCAACGAGTAGAACATTCTTTATTTCGAGGTTTGTACCAACATTACCTATTCCAACGATTTTTCCCTTACCATTGTCTCCAAAGGTGACCGTTCCACTTTTCTTTTCTTCAAAGGTTTGAAATGCATCCTTGTTCCCGGTCATATGTTTGGAGCATCCACTGTCAACCACCCATTCCTGCATTAAAATGTAGATTTTGGTACCCATGTGATGGTCCGATATGGTTAGAATCATTTAAGTACAGACTTGTATAAGAGTTCTGAATCAGAAAATCCAGTCGGTCGACAATTGTTCGATCGACATCTGTCTCGGTCGACTAATTGTCGATCGAGAAGAGTACTGTATTACAAACAAAGAAACACAGAAATTTAGCTCGGTTGACCAATTTTCGACCGAAATAATTGCTGTAAATTTTGATATGTTACAGACATCCGGTCGGTCGACAATACTTCGACCGATTAATGGTTCGGTCGACAATACTTTGACCGACTAAGTTTCTGTTTCAGTACAACAGTGCAGAAAATTAACAATATGCATGAAATCTTTTGTTTAGTTGAGATAAGACAATATAAATAGCAAGATGGAGCGTTTGGCCATATCTCAACTAAATTCCATTTGACTCTATTAAGTTTGAGGTTTTGGGACCCAAACTAATTTGGAATCCTTACTCTTATAGGGGCATGAAAAGGAATAGTGTCCAAGACGTAAACAAAAATGGCAAGTAATAGAATCAACTTCATTTCTCTTTCTAGCCATTGTGTTCTTGGGTACAGACATAGTTTGAGTTCTTTTGGGTTGATTTTTCTTTGGAGCATATCCCAAACCTTTTCTTCCGTTGAAAGCAGTACCAATGCTTAGAATGTTATCAAGTATATCTTTTCTTCTTAACTCATAAAGTTCTCTTTGCAGCTGAGCAATGTCATTCATCTTCTTGTGTAGATCATTTCTTGCTTGATCTAAATCAGATAACAATGAATCTCTTTCTTTTACAACATTATCATAGTCTAGATGGTTACACAATATAGGTTGAGTCTGAAAATCTTTTAGTTTAGCTAACAATTCAGTCTTTTCTTTAGAAAGAAGATCAACATTTGTTTCTAAAGTGAGTAGCTTTCTAGTGTAATCATCTAAAGATGTTTTTAAAGATAAATTCTCAAGATCAATGTTGTTCTTTTCAGAAGAAAGATTATCTAATTTAGCAATTAGCTCATCATTTGATTTGATAACCTTCTTTAGTTTCTTCTTGACATCAACATACTTATCATGAATTTCTTGTAGACTAGTAACTAACTCTTCTTTAGGAATATCAAGTAGGCTTACCTCTTGAGAGTCTTCATCATCTTCTCTTGCCATTAGACAATCCACCGTTTCTTCTCCGCTTTCACTGTCACTTGACTCGTCCCATGCAGCTTTATAGGCTTTTTCTCCCTTCTTCTTGTGTGAGCTTTTCTTTCCTTTCTTTGCTTTAGGACATTCATTTTTGAAATGCCCTTTCTTCCCACATTCAAAGAACCTAGGAGGGGTAGAAGAAGAACTGGAAATTTTGTTAGATTTAAATCTTTTGTATTTCTTACCGTTGACGATCAAGGCTTCTTCTCCTTCTTCTTCACTTGACTCCTCACTTTCTTGTGTGACGAATTTTGAAGCTTTTAGAGCCACATCCTTCTTCTTTCCTTGCTGAAGTTCACGTGCTCTTCTTTCTTCCTCTTCTAGGGTTGCTTCATGAGCTTCTAGGTTGCCAATAAGTTGCTCCATTTTCAGTCGAGTGAGGTCGTTTGCTTCTTCAATGGCTGTCACCTTTGGCTTATATTTTGGAGGGAGTGATCGAAGGATTTTTGATACCTGAACTTCTTCAAGGACAGGTTTTCCTAGGGCACTTAAACCATTAACAATAGTAGAGAATTTTGCAAACATTTCACTAATAGATTCATCAGGATCCATACGAAAGTGTTCAAACTTTTGTTTAAACATGCTAATTTTGGAATTTTTGACTTGGACTGTACCTTCATAGGTTATGGACAGTCTATGCCAAATATCATAGGCTGTGTCACAATTTGATATTCTATTAAATTCTCCTACCGAAATAGAACAATATAAAATGCTTACAGCTTTTGCATTCATTTGAGCCAGTTTTACCGTATTTGCATCCCATTCTACAAATTGAGTTTGAGGGAGCTCATATGGGGTTGACACCATTCTCCATAAGTCCCAATTGATGCCCTGGAAGTAGAACTGCATCCTTCTCTTCCAATATTGGTAGTTTGTTCCATCGAACGCTGGAGGCCTAGCAACAAGTGTCCCTTCAAGGTTAAGGTTGTTGAGCACTCCGTCACCCATTTCTTCAAGACCTTGTTAGGGTTCCTTGAAGCCCGCTCTGATACCAATTGAAAAACATTAGAGGGGGGGTGAATAGAGTTTTAAAATATTTTTAAAAATTTATTGAACTCAAACAACCACAATTGAAATTGGAAGAGGGAGACAGGTGTTTAGAGTGGTTCCAACTTTAGCAAATACTAAAGTTGTCAGTCCACTACCCGGTTGCTTACCCAACCGGGATTTTGAAAGTATTTATTTTATTACCTTCTCAAGGATTTATACAAAATACAATACTTTCCTTTACACCCCTTGAACAGCCTTCACTTGAAGTAGGTGCACCAACTTGAGGTAGCCTTCTTGAAGTAACTCCAAGCTCCCCCTTGAAGTAGCCTTCCTCTCTAGAAGTAACCTCCCGTTGCACCAGCCTTCTGAAGCAGCTCAAGGTCGCCTTCTTCACCAAGAAGATCTCCACCCTCTCCAATCCGCAGCCTCCAACCTAGGAGTAGCAAGGAGAGTACAAACAGTAATAGAGAACAAGAAAGGAAAAAGGAAATTACAACTTATCCTTTGTAGCCCAAGGCTTGATTTGCCTAGATCAAGCGTATAGATCTCCTAACCAAGTGTATGGACTTGTGATTGCAGTGGGTAGGAGATACTATCCTATAGGACACGAATTTTGAGCTAAAGAAGGAAGTGTCCAATTGTCACAATGCTCAAATTGCTCACAAATAGATTGCTCAAAGTATGCTCAAGGATTTCTCAAGTGTAACAAGTGAGTTTAAGTGTCCTATGGATTATCCTATTTATAGGAATGGTCTAAGGATGCTTAAGGATGTTCTAGACAACTTCTAGGGGTTTCTAAGTTCTTAACTAGCCGTTAGGTACAAGTTTGTTGCTTTAGCAACGGCTAATTAATTTACTCTGCAGTTGCTGTCAGAGTTCATCTCGGTCGAGGAATGGTCGACCAAGATACCTACTCGGTCGAAGTTTTGTCGACCGACAGGCTCTCTGGATCAAGTGATTTGCAACGTCTATCTCCAACTGCCAACTAACTTGTCAGTTGTGTCTAACGGCTACTTTGGATCTTTCTCGGACGAGAAGATTGTCGACCGAGAGTGTCTCAGTCGAGGAGTTAGTCGACCGAGATAGACCCTATTTCAATCTTTTAATTAAACCACTAAATGTGTGTATGAGTGTGCATATGTGACTTTATTTGAAGGGGATGACCTATCTAAATGTGGTGTTTAGCTAGGGAAAATCTAACGCTTGATTTACATGAAATCTAAGTACTTGAACATTATATATTTGTACAAGCTTTTACAAGGCGATTACATTTCATGAAAACATAAACATGTAAGCATATGGATTTCCCTAGTTGCTTTGTCATCCACCTTAATCCTGCACACTCAAGTAGCTCGTTAGATCAATAAGAATGAAATGTTTGTCATAATCAAAACAAAGGGATTTATAGATGTCCATTTAGCCAACATAAATGTCTTCATATTTCATAACTGTTGAACTCATGCTTACTATTAAATCTGATGTTGAATACTTTGAAGCTTTTACTGCTTAAGTTATTCTTTGAGGTACTATAATAAAGCTTCTGGCGGAGAGTTATAACTCTCGCTGGGACAATTATGTAAAATTGTCTCACCCCGTAGACTTCAACTTTTTAGGTGGACGTCGAAGATGAAGGAACAGGTCTACAGGTGACCAGTCCCAGCAGCAGCAGCACCAGGAGTAGCAGTAAAATCTCAGGTGGAGATTTAGCCTGCCATGTGGTGTAGTTAGAGTCAGTCCTATGTGTCCTCTGTACTCTCAGGTCTTGGAGTCTTTTGGTCTGAGATTTTGGTTATGAGTTCTTGAGATTTTGTATCATGTTGTATATAATTACTCAAGAAGTAATTATCTGAGATGTAAACAGTTTATCTCCCTTTATGAAGGAAGTTTTATGGTTTCAATGCTTTATCTCAAAAAGTTTTAATTTCCGCTGATTTTTGGTATTCCGCTGCTAATCGAATCGCTTCCGCTAAGTTTAAATCGTGTTTATATCGTGGTTTGGAGATCAGAGCCCACAATTAGTGGTATCAGAGCTCTAGGTTCGCTGAGTCTATAAAGGCATAGGATTTAGGATGTCGAGTCTATCCTTAGTATCTCTTCCTTATCTAATAGAATCTTCTGATCCTCAGGAGAAGAAGATACATAAGGATGGCAGAGCCCACAATTAGTTACGTGGCAGAGAGTAGTGCTAGTGCACCTCGAGGTAGTGCAAGGGTTCCAGAAATAGAACAACCTGCACCTGAACCACCCCAGTTTGACCCAGCTGATATGGGTAACCCAACAGTTCAGACGATGTTTGGGCAGTTTATGACTGCCATGACACACATAACCGACAAGATGCCCATGCCTGCACCTAGGGCACCTGCCCAGCCTGAAGGACAAGGTATCGGTAAGACGTTCGAGCGACTTCGTTGTGTCGGAGCTACCGAGTACTTTGGGATTGCCGACCCCGCAGATGCTGATCTGTGGTTAACATAGTTGGAGAAGGATTTCAGGATTCTTAATATTCCAGAGGCTGAGAAGGTTAGACATGCTGTCTATCTTCTCAAAGGCAGTGCTGGTCACTGGTGGAACATGGAAGAGCAGAAGAGACCTGGGATAGAGTTCTCGTGGGAAGAGTTTTGTCGGGAATTTATCAATAGATATTTTGCAAAGACCTTCCTAGATGAGAAAATCTCTCAGTTTGAGAGATTGAGGCAGGGCATGATGAACATTAGCGAGTATGAGGCTAAGTTCATGGAGTTGCTGCGGTTCTGTCCGCACATGGCTGCCACAGAAGAGGAAAGAATCAGGAGATCCGAGAAGGGTTTGAATGCTGATATATCAACCCCTGTGTCTGCCTTAGAAAACCGAGAGAGATTCTCTACCTTCGTTGAGTCAGTCCTAAGGATAGAGAGATCTGTGGTTGAGAAGAGGCAAACCCAGAAAAGATATCCACAGTTCCAGGGTTCTTCATCTAGGGATTACAAGAAACCGAGATTCTCTGCACCTAACCCTCCACCACCCAGATCAAGTTCCCAAACTCAGTGGTCACCAAGTAGAGGCAGGGGATGAAGCCTACCTCAACAAGAGACTCACAGTTCTGCATCAATGTCAGTTACTGGACCACCAAGACCACAACAACTGGAAAGAAGTTGCTACAACTGTGGGAAGGTGGGACACTTGATGAAGGACTGCCGATCTAGGCCTATCAGTGTGACACAACCTCAGAGGTAGAGTCAACATGGATCTCAGAGAAGGCAATCTCAAGGAGCAGCTCGAGGACGTGGGCAAGCGTCTCAAGCTGGATCATCAACACCACCTCAACCCCAGGCGACAACAAGGTTTTATGCTATGAACCCACCTGAAGCAGTGGTCAATCCACGGGTAGTGGCAGGTCAGATGGAACTTTTATATTCTGATATGTCTACATCCTGTATTGTATCTGTTCTGATTGACCCGGGTGCTACGCACTCTTTTATCACTCAAAGAGTGATTCGTAACTGCAATATGACGGTTAGTCATAGGGCAGATAGTTTGTTGTTGGAGACTCCGTTGAGTGGGTCTGCCGTTTTGCAGGAGGTATGTTCTCCCTGCATCCTCTTCTTTTCTGATCATCGCATTCAAGTGGACCTTATACCACTTGATATGCAAGGATTTGATATAATCCTCGGGATGGATACCTTAGAAAAGTATAGAGTTGTCTTGGATTGTGAATCCAAGTTGGCTGTGTTTGCTGATGAAGGCAACACATGGATCTTTCAAGGTGAAAGAAAGATTCTGCCCACCTGTCTTGTATCAGCTATGGTTGCTGATAAGCTGTTGAGGCAAGGATGTTATGCATACTTGGCCCATGTGGTAGATGTTACCAAGGAAAGTTCCAATCCTGCTGAAGTTCCCATAGTCAGGGAATTCGAGGATGTGTTTCCTGAAGAACTTCCTGGTATACCACCACCTCGGGAAATTGATTTTGAGATCAATTTGGTCCCAGATACGAAACCCATAGCCCAGACACCGTATAGGATGGCACCTACCGAGATGGCAGAACTCAAGAAACAGCTTCAAGAGTTACTTGAGAAGGGTTTTATCCGACTGAGCACTTCACCTTGGGGTGCTCCGATATTGTTTATTAAAAAGAAAGATGGGTCAATGCGGTTGTGCATTGACTACAGACAACTTAATAAAGTAACAATAAAGAACAAGTACCCTTTGCCGAGGATTGATGATCTTTTTGACCAGTTGCGTGGTGCAACAATCTTCTCAAAGATAGATTTGAGATCTGGATATCATCAACTCCGCATTAAGGATAGTGACATATCCAAGTCTGCTTTTAGGACAAGATATGGTCACTATGAGTTCACGGTTATGTCGTTTGGACTAACCAATGCACCAGCTGCATTCATGGAACTCATGAATAGAGTTTTTCGACCCTTCCTTGATCAGTGTGTTGTCGTCTTCATAGATGACATTCTGATCTATAGTAAGGATACTCAGCAGCATGAGCAGCATCTTCGCCAAGCTTTGACCTTGCTAAGAGAACATAAGCTGTATGCTAAGCTTAGCAAGTGTGAGTTCTGGCTGCCGGAGGTATCTTTTCTTGGACATGTGATATCTGCCTCGGGAATTCGTGTTGACCCTGCAAAGGTAGAATCCGTTCTACAATGGGAACAACCGAAGACACCGATAGAGATTCGAAGCTTCTTGGGGTTAGCTGGTTACTATCGAAGGTTTATTAAAAACTTTAGCTCTATAGCCTTACCTTTGACCAAGTTAACCCGGAAAGATGCTCCTTTTTCTTAGAGTGATAAGTGTCAACAGTCCTTTCAGCTGTTGATGGAGAAGTTGACAAGTGCACCCATACTTGTGCTACCTGAGCAAGGAAAAGGGTATATAGTTTTCTGTGATGCTTCTAAGAATGGACTAGGGTGTGTGTTGATGCAGGATAAACAAGTAATTTCTTTTGCTTCTCGACATCTTAAGAAACACGAAGAGAATTATCCGACACACGATCTGGAGTTAGCTGCTGTAGTTCATGCCCTAAAGATCTGGAGACACTATCTTTATGGAGAGACGTTTCATATTTTCACTGACCATAAGAACCTTAAGTATATCTTCTCTCAGCATGAGCTTAACATGAGGCAACGTCGCTGGATGGAGTTAATCAAGGACTACGATTGTACAATTGATTACCATCCAGGAAAGGCCAATGTTGTTGCAGATGCCTTGAGTAGGAAATCAGCAACATCAACCATGGATAGAGCACAACTAAACTCTTTAGTATGCTCTAAGAGAGATATGCTTATCTCTTTAAGGCAAGACAATGTATAGTTGAAGGTATCATTGTTAGCCAGATTGATGGCTGAGATGCATATTAAACCTACCCTAAGAGAGCAGATTAAGGAGGCACAACATGTTGATGCTGTAGTTCAGCAGATTAGATCGGAGTATGGTAGTGAGAAACGAGATGGTTTCCATGACTCAGATGATCAAATAGCCTGTTATCATGGGAGGATGATAGTGTCGGATGTGGACAACTTGAGGAAGTTAGTCCTGGAAGAAGCTCATTCTTCGATGTATGCCATGCATCCAGGGAGGACCAAGATGTATCGAAACTTGAAAGATATGTATTGGTGGCCTGGAATGAAGAAGGATGTTGCAGAATGTGTTCTGAGGTGTCCTATGTGTCAGCAAGTTAAAGCTGAACACCAGAAGCCTGCAGGAACAATGCAACCTTTACCCATACCACAGTGGAAGTGGGACCATGTGACCATGGACTTTGTTGTTGGCCTACCCAGGACAAGCAAAGGACATGATTCCATTTGGGTAGTTGTAGATAGGTTGACTAAGACAGCACATTTCTTACCTGTCAAAACAACCTATTCTACTGAAAGGTTATCACAGTTGTATGTTCAAGAGATAGTGCGTTTGCACGGAGTGCCTGTCACTATAGTTTCTGACAGAGGTCCCCAGTTTACAAGTCATTTTTGGGAACGACTTCATAATGCTTTAGGCACCCAGTTAAGGTTTAGTACGGCCTTTCATCCACAGACTGATGGACAGTCGGAAAGGACCATACAGACCTTGGAAGACCTGTTGAGAACATGTGTTCCCCAGTTTACCGGAAGTTGGGATCTACACCTAAGCTTGATAGAGTTTGCCTATAACAATAGCTATCAACATAGTATTTATATGGCACCTTACGAAGCCTTGTATGGTAGACATTGTAGATCACCCTTGTGTTGGTATGAGACTGGTGAGCATCAGTTGTTAGGACCTGATCTTGTGCAGCAAACTACAGAAAAGATTAAGGTAATACAGCAATAGATTAAGACTTCACAGGATAGGCAGAAATCTTATGCTGACAAGCGTCGTAGACCCTTAGAGTTCCAGGTCGGAGACAGAGTGTATCTCAAAGTCTCGCCTTGGAAAGGAGTTCTTCGTTTTGGAAGAAAAGGGAAGTTAGCTCCTAGATTTATGGGGCCTTATCCAATCATTGAACGGATTGGAAAGGTAGCATATAAACTAGAGCTGCCACCAGAGTTGCAGAGGTTACATCCTGTGTTTCACATTTCTATGCTAAAGAAATGTCACCCAGACACTGAGTCAGTTCTACAACCTATGGAGGTAGAATTGAATGATGATATAACTTATGAGGAAGGACCAGTGTCAATCCTTGATAGCATAATTAAAAAGTTAAAGAAGAAAGATTTAAGCCTTGTGAAAGTCCTCTGGAACCACCGTGGTGTTGAAGAAGCCACTTGGGAACTAGAGGATGAGATGAGAAGGAAATACCCAGCCCTTTTCTCTTAATACGTTTTATCGATTTCGGGGAACGAAATCCTTGTAAGGGGTGGATAATTTGTAACATCCCTGACCTGGGTTATGAACTAACCCTAGGTGTTTTGCCTAAATATGTAATTAAATCCTTGTTATTAACTTTGGGCATGTAATTAAGTTCTTCAGAAACATATATTTCAATTTTGCTCCTTTATATATAAAGTTGTAGCATTGTTTTGTAATACAGGGATCTATGTGAAAATTACCCAGTTAAGGGATTAACTTGCAATTTGCACATGTTGAGATGTTCCTATGATGTTGAGACATCATGAAGATGTTTATGATGAAGTTTGAGGGATTTCCCAAGCTTGAGCACCAAGGTGCAACTGTGGAAGCAACCCCTGTACTTGAAAACCCTAAATTGGTGTAAAGTGCAATTTACCCAATTTGAGGGGTGCAACTTGTAAAATACATCATCTAATATATCTTTTATGACTCTTGGCATCATTTAGAAGAGAAATGATGAAAAGGTCACTTCATTTGAATAATCATATAATAAAGAACACCTTTGTGATTGAATAATCAAGGTGTATGTATAATAGCCCTTTTATGTGTATGCTTTAGTGATGGGTTGATCCTCTTTGCCTTCAATCCTTGATCTTAGAAGGAGTTTGTCCTTAGAAATAAAATGTGGGGACGTGCAATGAATAAAGGAAGGACTTAGATGAGAAATGAGGAAAACATATATTCTTATGTTGGAATTTCACCCAATATATATATACCACTTCCTTTGTAAGCAAAGGAACGTTTCTTTCATTCCCTCACTTATCCCCCTTGCTCAAACCGACTAAGGCAGAGCTCTGGAGCATAGGAGAGCGACCAGGGAGTTCAAGGTAAGTTTGGATCATCCCTTTTGCTTGAATTCATGAAGGAAACTTGATTTCAAGGTTGAATTCATGGCTAGCTCACCTAGATTTATCTTTCTAGCCATTCCTTTGCAACTCTTCCTTGGAGAATTCACCTTGTCCGACCTGTGGAGCTCAAATATTCCATTAAATACCTAAAGCTTGGAAGCTTGGAGCTCAAGGAACAACCTTTAGGCGGGTTTTATAACTCTAAACCTTATGCTTTGATTATACATCTTTTTCTATGCATATAGTTGCTAGTTCTTCTTCTTTCCTATATTCCCTTGCATCCTTGCAAGTAAAATCGTGAAGAACTGCTTCTGTTCTTGAGGTAGAAGATAAGGGCATTAATTCCTATGCTTATACACAGATTTCCACTTTACTAAACGGTCCTAACCAATTGCCCATGCGGTTTGCACAACCATTTGGTGGGCAAACGGTTTCAGGTTCGCATAGAGGCAAACGGTCTCCAAGACCGTCAAGCGACGACCGTATGGGAATCCTGTTCCTAATTATGTAGGCTGATCACCCACAAAATTTGAGGGGTTAACTCCAAAGGAATCGTGAAATATAAGCAAATCAATTAGCAAATCCAATTGAATTAAGTTCTGATTTTCAATCTGTTTAATTTTCCCTTTTTGGGCAAACGGTCTCAAGACCGTTTAAGATGGTTGACCAAGCGTTGACCATTTGGGATTACTGTTCATAATGATGTTGATTAATGACTCACCAAATTTGATGGCTTAATTCCAAACGAGTCATGAGTTGAAGGCTAATCAATAGGGCAAACCCTAATTGAAATCAGTGCTGAAATCCCAATTAGTTAGTTAGAGATTTTGGGTTGATTAGCCCAAACGGTCTCAAGACCGTTTGGGGAATCATCCAAACGGTCTTAATACCGTTTGGGGATCACCCAAGACCGTTTAAAGGTCTGGGGTCAAATATAGTTGACCAATTGAAGGCCCAAAGGTACCAAATCATATTGCAATTAAGTATTGATGTAATGATCAACTCAATAGATCAAACCTTGATGAATTTTCACTAGAGTCCAAAGGATGGATGGGCAAACGGTCTCAAGACCGTTTGGAACTCATCCAAACGGTCTCAAGACCGTTTAGTGTCAACCCAAGACCGTTTGGAGGTCTAGGGTTAAGGTAATTTGATCAATTGAGGGCCCAATTATAGTGGGTTATTGAAATAATCAAATTGCTGATTTGTGACTTAATTAAGGTTCAACCCCTATCAAATCAACTTAGATTTTGATGAATTCTTGGGCAAACGGTATCAAGACCGTTTGGAGGTCATCCAAACGATCTCAAGACCGTTTGGGCCAAGTTTGGGCCCAATTGGAGGTCAATTGATAGGTTCAACCTTGATTTGATTCACATTGTTGAATATTGATGACCATCCGATTTGAAGCTCTAATTGAGATGGACTTAACCCTAATTGGCTTTCAATTGAGGGTTAATTTGGTGTCCAATTGATTGAGGCTCATCCTAATTGACTCAATTTATAAGTGGTTAACATGTCTTTGGCCAATTGAGGGCTTTAACATACTTAATCATAAACATTTGTAACTTTTGAACCATGTTGGAGGTCCAAACGGTTTGAGCCCATTTGGACCAAACGGTCTCAAGACCGTTTGAGGCCAAATGGTCTCAAGACCATTTGGGTCCAAACGGTCTCAAGACCATTTGGGCTCAAACGATCTCAAGGTCGTTTGGACCAATCGATCTCAAGACAAGTTGATCAAACAGTTTCAAACCGCATAAGCTCAAACGGTTTGGAAAGTCAACCTTTCCAAACGGTCAACGCACCCAAACGGTTTGGGCAAACGACCTTGACGTCATGCGGTCTTGGAGTCAAACCTAGAAAATGGTCAACGCACCTAAACGGTTTCAAACCGTTTGGCGGTTGAAGGTTGAAACCGTTTGGAGGTTTTCAAGGTTATTTATACATAATCACTTGAAGTTGTAATTGGTTCAATGGTGATCTAATCTAAACCCTAATGGTAACTTAGAACATTAAGGGACTAAGTGATTAATGAATTGACCCATGATGGTGATCATGAGGTAAATTACCAAAATACCCTTGAGGGGTTTAATTGAGTAATACCTTTTTCTAATAAAACCCTAATCACATGTTAATGATGTTTTGGCTTATGCTAGTCAATGAGGACTTAACCCAACCTGATCTAGAGTGGTGTTATCACCATGTGCTAGTAAGAGGAGAGAGAAAGTATCATAAGAGAGAGAAAGTACCCTTTTATAGTGGAAACTTAAGTAAAGTACCTTTAATACACATGAATGTGCATGATTAGGGTATGATCCACCTATGTGAGATCATGGAAACCCTAATTATGATGTTTAGTGAATCTTAATCTATTCTAGGAGCTTTAATGATGATGTTTCTCATACAGGATGATGTTATGAGTTCAATTCGCCATGAGGTGAATAGTAAACCCTAATTCTAGGGTGAGAACATGTATTGTGAATAGTAAACCCGGATTGATGATTATTGGGGAACTTGACTCTTATAAGAGTTTGAAAGTGTAACTTCTAGAATGAATTGTTTACTGTTATCAGTTGAATTAACCATGCAGGTTGTCATGAGATGATGATCATATCCAGGTATGGATTATGAAACTATATTCATTGAAAGCATGCTTTAGCTTTATGAATAGTGATATATCCTGATGCATTGTCAATGGCAACTTATGGATTAAAATGGGCTGTGAGAGCCATAATTACCATCAAGGTCATGCTTTAGAGATGACTTGTGATGAATGTATTGAGATATGATGATTGATGAGAGTTAGGCTTGTTACATTTAGTATTCTCATTTCATAGCTGTTATGCTAATGTTATTGTTTGAAGAACAATGTATGATATTAAAAGAATACTGAATGTACCTAACTAATCAAGTGTAATGTAGAGCGCTGATCATAGATCCATCATTGTCAGAGATCAAATGATGGTGAAACATGTTTTCCTAAGGGAACTCCTGGATCACATACTTTTGAGTATGTGGGGTATATGGATGTGTAGAACCTTACATCCTAGTGTAGGTGTTTGATGTAGATGTGTAATCCATCAATCCTTCACTACAATCCTATACCGAATCAGTGGATGGTAAACATGAAACCTCCTGATGATGAAGAAAGCACATATATCCGTATTAGTGGAAGATAAACATGAAATCTCCTGATAACGAAGAGAGTACAGAACGCCACTGTAACTCTAAAATAGTGAAAGACCAGATTACCCTGGTAAGCTATTATAGTAGAGGCACGAGATGTCCTACAAGTAATCCTCTTACTGACTGAGGAAGGTGAAGGTCATGAGAATCTGACTCTTTCAATGACCTAGTATGATACTAAGGCACTTAGCAGTGATTGGTTGGAGGATGAGTGGTAAACCTCATCTCCACAGGGCATAAAAGTAATGTTTGAAAAACATAATCCACAGCGTAGCACACCTGTTAGGGATAACTACGAGTTGATTGATTGATGTTACACTGTATAGTGTAAATGTCTTCATATTTCATAACTGTTGAACTCATGCTTACTATTAAATCTGATGTTGAATACTTTGAAGCTTTTACTGCTTAAGTTATTCTTTGAGGTACTATAATAAAGCTTCTGGCGGAGAGTTATAACTCTTGCTGGGACAATTATGTAAAATTGTCTCATCCCGTAGACTTCAACTTTTTAGGTGGACGTCGAAGACGGAGGAACATGTCTACAGGTGACCAGTCCCAGCAGCAGCAGCACCAGGAGTAGCAGTAAAATCTCAGGTGGAGATTTAGCCTGCCATGTGGTGTAGTTAGAGTCAGTCCTATGTGTCCTCTGTACTCTCAGGTCTTGGAGTCTTTTGGTCTGAGATTTTGGTTATGAGTTCTTGAGATTTTGTATCATGTTGTATATAATTACTCAAGAAGTAATTATCTGAGATGTAAACAGTTTATCTCCCTTTATGAAGGAAGTTTTATGGTTTCAATGCTTTATCTCAAAAAGTTTTAATTTCCGCTGATTTTTGGTATTCCGCTGCTAATCAAATCGGTTCCGCTAAGTTTAAATCGTGTTTATATCGTGGTTTGGAGATCAGAGCCCACACTCATTGTCTAGAGTAGCTACACTAGTCTACACCATGTTATCACCCTTTTCACTAGTTTTCATGGCACTATACTCTCTATGTTGTGTGGGACACTCGTTTTCTGGATTTAGTTTTTATTCCAATCAGATCGAACCTTGATAGTTTTCTCTGACGCTTGTTTTATCGGAGAAAAACTATATAATATTTTATTATGTATATGTATTACAGAAATGTGTCCTAACACATGTAAGAGTAGGAGGTGGTCATGCAACTTAAGTGAAAGTGAATGACATTAGTCTAGAAGAGGCTGTAGTTCTAGATTAGATGTCTAGAGCCTTGTTTGGAATATGTAATAGATGGAATAAGATTAGATGATGATCTAAGTTGTATAGAGATGATATAAGACGGTTTATGATGATCTATGTTTGTCTTTGAGGACTTAAGTTCAGTTTTGATGTTTTGAGATAATTTTTGATGATGCAAGTAAATATGCTTTTATGAGATAAGATATGTTAAGTTAAGACAAGTTGTGAGTCAGCATGAGCCTCAAGCTCTTTTATAAAGGAGGACCTCTAGTGTGAGGACCAGTTTTGGGGTTATCTCAAGAGAGAGTGAGACCCACATGGAGAAGGTTAGAGAACCTAGATGCCATGATATGAGAAATATGAGAAATATGTGATATGATGTCCTAAACTAGACTACTCCTAAGTAAATGAGTTGAGTTGCTTAGTGCATGATTTCCATAGATATCCTGAAACCTAGATTTCCTTGGGAAGACCAAACCCTAGAGTTCGAGAGAGGCTGGTTATATGAACATGCGAACATGAATATGAGAAACTTCCATCTGGGTGAGGCAGAAAGCCCAAGACCCTAGAGGAGGTAGCTATGTTAGTTTCTGTGAAGCCTCATGCTCGAGTTGGTGGTTTCTCACATAGGAATCTAGTGGTGTATATAAGAGAGTTTTGGGTAAGCATGTTTCATGGGTAGAAGACCTATGAAGAGAATCACATAGAATGTTTTTGGTTTGTGCTTATGTGGCTAGTGCTTGTAAAGCTATTGCTAGTACCAATGAGGTAGACCCGAAAACCCTAAACCAAGGAGGGAGGATAAAGAATATCCATATGAAATACTCATAGAGTTGAGTTAGCTCAGAGAGACTGAGCATGGAACTACCCTCAAGTATGGATTAGGGGAACCTCAATTAGACTTGTTGATGTATGCTGTTAAGCCACTTGTATGAGTTGTTTAGCAAAACCATGATATTTTATATGTAAAAATGTGATCTAATCTTGATATGTTATACATGAAGGTAATATGATGGAAACTTAGAGATGGTTTAATAGAAATCAATGCATAAATGGTTAACCATAATCATGAATAACAATGATAATGCGATATTGTTGGTTAATCTTGTGATGAAATCACTAGTAAATGTTGCAATTCATTATGAGTGATGAAATAAAATCAAATGGATGAAACATGTTACATGAGGTGTTAATCTTAGTGATTAATAAAGATGAAAAATATAGTTTGACAGTTAGCACAACATAATGATTATGACACTTTGATATGATCTATATGGTTAAAGTGGGTCAACTATAATTAACTCCCTCCAAAAAGGCATATGTTAATGTTGAACATGTTCTAACAACTAGCTCAATAAAATGTTGATGACACCTTGGTATGATGGGATAACTTTAGTTAACTCCTTTAGAACATGGTAATACGATGTTGGAACCCTAATGCATGGGTAAGGTCAAGGAAGCAACCTTAATATATGAGATACGTAATGACTTAACCTCAGATTCTAAACCCTTGTTTGAGCCTTCTATGAAGTGAGGTTTCACCTTAGATGTTTTAAAAACCTCCTAAAAGTGGTTTGGATATGACTGTGGAGCTTTGTTTTTGGATATGTTGCACCTAGAATAGTGCCTTATATGTGGATAAAGGAAAGATAAGGTTTTCCCTGGAAGTAGGAGTATGGTTTAATTTCGAGGTTTAATTTTGAGGACGAAATTTATTTTAAGATATATATGATGTGATAAAGTGGTTTCTGGCTTAATTCTGGGGATGAAATTTATTTTAAGGTGTGTAGGATGTGATGGAGTGGACTTTTGGATCCATGGATATGTAATGAAATAATTGGATTCATGTATACAAGATGTTTGAAGAGTTCAAGTGCTTTGATAAAATATGGACCTTGATTGATGTTTATATCATGTTTAAGATCCCTTTCCTTTAATGGCCTTTGAGGAATTTAGTTGAGTGGTCAAACAATTGAGTTTTGACACCAAACTCGTGTGCAAGGTAGCTTGAGTTGTGAGGAAACTAAGGTTAAAACTTGGTGGAGATTGGATATTCCTAAAAGGAGTTATTTAGGTTTGAAAGTGGTGAAATAATGTATATATTGATGTTTTTTATTACCAAAGTTCGGATTATTTAGCCTAAGTCTTGGTTTTATGGATGTGTCACACACCCTCTAGTTTGGGTTGTGTCTGCGTGGACAAATCTTGGTTGCTCATAGCTGATCTGATGGATGGCATTGTTGACTTATGAGAGCCATAAATCCAGCTTGTTTGTGGGGCACTGCCCGCCCTTGGATGACAATCAGACGACTAGGAGCTCTCCTCCTACCTCCCATGGAAATGGAGAATGTGGGAAGGGAGAAGATGAGGCCTCGACCCACTTCTACCACGTCACCGATCATGGATCGAGAGGTTAGACTAAAAGAGCAGTTGACCTCGTATCGTTGAGACAAGAAGGCTGACCCCTGACTTGAGGGTAGTGGCTAAGAGATGAGGGAAATCAGAATCCCACTCCCTTACCCAGTCTCCACTGGTTTTACAGCTAAAGGATGTGAGCACAATAAGAAGAACAAGGAGTCAGAGAGGAGACTGAAGTAATACAAGAGAGGTGGAAGGAAGATTGAGGGGTGAGGAGATGATTGTAGACATTTGTGTGCCCTGTGATGGTTGTTTCCATGGATGACCAACTCCATCTTACCAGAGAAGGAGACTGAGATTGAGAAGAGGGTAGAGGTCATCCCACTACAATCAATGGTGTTCGTTGGGTACAGTGAGGTGCTGCGGAGCCTTTTGGAGCTTTAGATGGGTGCGAGGAGGAACAGAGGCACTTTGCCTCTTCTCTCTGCCACAGCCAGCCCAGGTGGCGGCGCCCTAGTTGTTACAACCCCAATTTTTGGGTTCATCTGATGAGAAATGTAAACTCTCATGTTGGACACATAATGATGTAATTTCGTTTACAATAGCCTTGATGATTGTATTGTGGGCTTTATTGGCTATTGGGCCCAATATCAAGGAAATTCAATTAATTAATGAATAATTGAGAAATTGAGAAAAGAAAGATGTGGAAACCTCTATGAGGAAAAAGAATGTAATACAAATATGGATTTCGTGCCTCTTGGGTTCCATGGGTTCCAAGGAGTCCAAAGTTGCAAATAAAAGCAATAAGAAAAGAAAAGATTAATTAGGTATTTCTTTATTAAAAAGAAATTGAAAATAATGATAAATGTGGGGAATAAGTGGAAAGAGGAATAATCGGGTTATCCTTGGTGGAATTTCGTATCCCAAGGATTCATAATGTTAAAAGGAATAAGATAGAGGAAAATAAAAGAGAAATAAAGAGAAATCTTCAAAAAGAGATATTTTAATAAAGAAAAAGTAAGATAATAAGAAAAGGGATGAAAAAGAAGGAAAGAGGCTAAGGAAATATTCCCAAGAGGGGATTTTGAGCTATTAAGGTTCCTTGAGGTGCAAGGAACTCAAAATAATAATTTGATAGCAAAGGAAAGAGAAAATAGGTGAAAATATATATAATTAAGAGATATCTTGCACTCAAAGAAAAGTAACATTTTCTTTGAGATAATGACTCCAGTTTTGGTAGAGAGATAGATTAAGTCATTATGGACTTTCCCTCCAAATTTGGGATTAATTGGATAATTTATTTGGGAGTTATAGCTTTTACAAGATTCCCTAAAGTGTTGGGTTTATAATAAATGTCACGATTTCTCTAATTTAAATGGAAATAGAAGGAACAATGTCAGTCGTCAGATCAAGATCTGAGGCAAGCTGTGCATCACCTTCCTAGAGTCCGAGAAGGACTGAACCACAAGAACAGAGGGTTATTTCCCTCAGTTTTCCTCGCAAACCAACACATGTGCAAACTTGGAAATCTCTTTGTTGGATTCAGGATGGAATTCCGAGTTGGTTATACCCTATTTTGTCGTGCTATGGATGCTTCTGGAGAAAATGCCCAAATTGCCTTAAAAGGCAGATGACGACGGGGGGTTAGTAAACCCTAGAAATCAACCCCAGCTATATATAAACTACCCCTCTCTACTCCGTTCGCCCCCATGAACCAGGGCGACACTCTCTATTGCTCCCCCATGCCCTGAGTTGATGAAATCAACTCTCACCGGCGAGCTCTCCCTACCGCGCCGCCATGTAGTTTCTTCTGGGTCAAGTGAAGGATGAAGTGCAGATGCCCTTCGATCAGATTCCACCATCGACTCAAGTCACAGATCGACGACTAGAGTTCGTCGAGTCTTTCTACAGTAGGCTAGTGGACGCGGGTGTTGCGAGCTGACTGATCATGCTCGGTCAAAGGCGACCAAGGATCCAACGATCCATCATTTTCTAAAAAACAAAAGGTTATTCGCCTCTCTTCCCAATATTCAAGAAAAGGTAGAACGTTGGATAAATCATTAAAAATAGATCCTTTGGAAGAAAAATGCAAGTAGTGCTTTTTTATCAGAAAAATGCGTAGAACGTGATAAAAATAATATTAGTACTTAATTCTAATTGGAATTAAAAAAGAATGTAAAGATGCTATCTTTAATGGTTTTACTAAAGAAAAACCCTAGATTTTGATGTTAATGAGTTTTAGTAAAGTTCAAGATATGTTGATAATAACCTATTATCGGTAAAAGAGAGATTAAAATCTAGAAAGATGATCTTTGTGGTTAATTAGCCTAATTCAGAGTTTCATGTGCATAAATAGGCTTTAATGGGACTTGAAACCCTAATGTTGGTAATTAGGACTATTAATGGCTTTAATTATTCGATTTCATGTATAGAACTGAGTTTTCATGGTTATAAGCTATTTCGAGCATTAAAGTTCCTAATTTGTGGATAGATACTCTTAATGTGGAAAGTAGGGTTTCCTAATGGATAAAAGGTAACATTAATAATAAATAACGTTCGTATGTGAATTAGAACATAATGAATTATGAATTGTTGATCCGAAAGAAACTAAAGATGATAATTGAGTCTAATGACCTTGAAATAACTTAAGAGGATAAAAATGGTAGCTTTAATGAAAAGAGGCTTAATGGACTTATATAATGGTTGATTATGCCTTAAATCCAAAACCGAGGATTAGATGTGGAAATAATTAGGGTTTGTGATCAATTGCATTAAATTAGGGTTTAAAATAGTAAACGATGAAGGGAAGCCCTAATTGCAATAGAAACCCTAAAAGTGAATTAGAAACCCTAGGAAGCGAACTACGTTTAATGGATCTTAATGACATGAATAATAAAAAGGCAATTATGTGATTATTTCAGGATCTTGTTGAAAATTCTTACTTGCTTGGATTCTTATTTACATGGATATTTCTGTTCAAATCGTCAGATTAGGTATGTGGTTAATTATGAATAACCGCCTTAGTTTCTCAAGGATTTTTCGGATGGTTAATCACATTGAATGCAAATTATCAGTTTGGATGTTCATACTTGCAAACTATAAAGTCACTATGATTATCACATTAATAATAGAAGTATGGATTCTCGCACTTACATGCCACCCTGATGGGTGATGCCAAAGGTCAGGCCCAGATGGGTAGACCAATGGACACCTTGAGTGGTGATCCCAGGCACCAAGCTCGGGAATGAGAAGGTGTCCTATGATATTGCATGACTAGTGGGCACCTTGAGTGGTGACCCCCAGGCACCAAGCTCAGGATTGAGAAGGTGGCCTTAAGTCATTGGCAAAGGAAACCCTAAGGTGGGTATGCCAGGGTTAGGGCAAAAGCTGTGGAGAATGTCATACTGGAAAGTGTAAACTGGCTTGTTAATTAATTAGATTGTGATTATTAAATTGTTAGCCATATTTGCAAGATTTTGGTTGTTCCCACATACCAGTATATTTCGATATACTGACCGACGTTTTGTTTGTCGGCATTTTAGGAACAACAATTGAAAGAACAAATAGTAAAGTGACACATTGTGGAAATAATAAATAAAGTGCAAGGAGGATTAGATAAAATAATTCAAGCTCTAGATAGATAGATTTCCAAAGTTTTCAAAGGTAAGTAAAGTTTTAATTTTATACCAAATTCCAATTAGTTAGTAGAATTTCATAATTATTATTGATTATTTGTCGAACCTTTGATCCAGGATATTAGATAACGACTTTGAACTCTTGGTCTCCCTTAAGCGGGGGTTACCGTGAGACGGGGTTGTTACAATTGGTATTAGAGCATAAGTTCCTCATCTAATCATTAATAATTATTAAATTTTACAAATTCCATAGAACCCAAGGGAGTTATTAGAGGATTATCCGAAAGACAGAGGTGTCAAGAAAAGGATCATGACCGAGGGCTAGCAATATTTTCCTCCGCACCGCTAGTCAGAATACGAGGATTCCCAGATCCGTGTGACTGCCTGGCCAAAGTCTTAGGGTATGATTTGAAATAAGATACCTTTAGGACTCTCTCATCTTGTTCATCCCTTCTCAACTCGAATTCTGTTAAGGACCTTAAGGATTAGGGTTTCCTCTCTTCTCCTCACCCTCTTGAGGTATGGGTAATGCTAATAAGGATTAAGGAATCCTCCACCAAATTAATAAAAAGCATGTAAATAAGATGTCATGGACATAAGTGTAAAAGAATAGATACATGCTTAGGTCATATGACATAAGTTGTCATTTCCCTTAGGAGAGACCTGAGGCTAGACCTTCTTGTCAGGAGGATGAGTAAAGAAAGTTAGTCTTGGAGGTAGAGATCTCCATTAAAAGTAGAGACCTAGCACATCCTCTAAGGATGATGTTAATCATAACCCTAAGTGGAGGGTAGAGAGAGAGATGACATGGTAAGTTATATGTCATGGTTGACTGGGTGTTTGGATGGACACACCTTGGGATGCCACATGAGCCATGAGAGGTAAGATGACCTAGTACGTTTGACAACCCAACCCTGGAAAGGGTCGGGCATGTTAGAGTGAAGGATAGCTCCTTCATTGATGAGGTTAGTGAAGGACCTATAGAAACCCTATGGATTATGCAAGTAGGGGATAGAATGCACCCAAAGTATGTCAGTGGTACGGTAGTAGGTTGAAACCCTGTCCAGAAGGGCACGATGGATGGCTTATGAGATAAGCATAAAGAGATATGGATAATCTTGAGCCAAACATCAGTTGAGCATAGGCTTCACCCATTTAGGGGTATGCTTGTGAACATGAGCCTTCATGGAGAGAGGACCTCTAGTAGTATGGATGGATGTGGAGTTAGCTCTAGAGAGAGAAAGCAAGAACCCAACAAGGAGGTTGGAAGCCTAAAACCTCGAGATATGAGGAACAATGGGGAGTTGAGGATGATGCGACCTAAGTGGATGATAATGGTTGCCTTATGCGTGACCCCTGGAGGCTGATGATATCTTGGTTATCTTTAGAGGAAACAAACCCTAGAGAGAGGATGATGCTTCTGGTACCTATGGTATAAGTAACTACCTCCTAGATGAGATAAAGAGTGCCTTAGACCCTGAGGAGGTTTAAGTAACTTGTTGTGAGGTTTTATACCTAGTTGATTATCCTTGAGGAGGAATCGACTCTGAGGTATTTCTCACATTAAAGGATCATGGGAGTACATGACATACCTTGGACATGCTTGATTCGTGGTTAAGAGTTTAAGCATGGAGTTGGATATCCAAAGGAGAACCTTGGGTTCTTAGGCCTAAGAGGGGAAGCAGTGTATCTGATGCTCATGATGAGTTTTGAGTCACTATAGTCTCGAGCATGATACTCCTCATGTGTATAAGTAAAGGAAAGGGTATGTTTGATGAACCCTTCACGACTAAGTTGATCTAATGTTGAGGAAAGAGAACAAGTATGACCTAGCATGGTTTAATAGGCGGTCTACTTGTGCCCTAGTAGTTGTTGGGTTAAGCATGCTCATGTGAATATAAACCCTAGGGATGTTTGTGACCTTGTTGTCAAGAGTTGTAGTTTCCTCCCATCCTGGGAGAGGGACCCTTTGGTAAGGTGTGTACCAGTTTGTGGGTTTGTGGAAACCTAAAGAGGTCTAATAGGATCTTGAGAATCTAAGTGAAAAGTACATGGCATGAGAATGAATTTGTAGACCCATAGATAACCATCTCTAAGTGCATGTGGATGTGTTACCATGGAGGTAACCGGTATGGGGCCTGACTAAGGTAGGCAGGTTGCCATGACCCCTATGAAGGGATGAAAGTCAGTCATGAATGCAGAGAGAGATGATGAAGGATTGGGTAAGGTTCTAAGTTGAACATGTACTATGTTAGAATCCTAAGTCTATCCAAGGGTCAGGTAGGGATAAGACTGATGGAAGGAGTTGCCTAATTTGCTAGTTGCACATGACCATAGGGTCGGGAGGTAACAACTATCATTGTCTGAGGGCCATGGGTTAGGAGATTGATCACCTTCATGAACTCATGGGACCCAAAGGGCAGATGAGTAGGGCACCCTTCTGGATGCATGAGAGAAGAGGGATGACCCCAAAAGTGTTGGCACCCTATAGACCCAGAGGAGACGACCAAGGATTGTGTGTAAACCCCAGTAGGTTCGAGACCAATTTTCCATGGAAGTAATTTTTTTGATATCATGATGTTTGTGATGAAGAGACATAGGTGGCACGTTTCAACTTAGATTTGAAAGTGTATTGGCAAGGTGGGTTGTACCATCTCTACTCTTGGAATAGGAAGTACTCTGTATTTGGACTGCAGCCAAATTCTTATTTCCTCTTGTTATAGGAGTGAGAGATAGGACAATACACATGCCTTAATCCAAGGATAAAAGATGATGGAAGTTGGAACGTTGCTACAAGGTATGAGGATAGAAATGATAACATACCTTTTTGGAGTGAATGATACATGGATGGTTTACAAACACTAAGAGTATTAAGGAAATCATCTTGTGAGGATGTTTTATCATGAGCTATGTGGAATTTGCAAGTTATGCAAAGTTGAGTTGAATCACCATGAGGATGAGCTCAAAGTTTCTTTATGAAGACAAACTTAGAGTTTGAGATGAGATGATAAGTGGAATACATGGAGGTGTATGTCCTCAACAACACCTAACACCTAAGGATAAGAAGTGGTGATGAATGCTCTGGTGAGATATAGTTTCCTAGTTTAGCTAGAAGCTAGAAGAAGTTGAGGTTGTTAGGCTAACCTTAAGTTAGGAAAAAGTTTGGATAACACTCAGGTGTGCCAATGGCGGTTGATTAAGTTAATGGTTGATTGGTTAGCCAGCCTAGTCTTTGATACAATGAAAGGATGGTTGTAGAACCTCAGATATACTTCTTTGGAAAGGAAAGTGATGAAACCCTGATGGGAGAGGTTTAGGGTTTCTGAGGAATCAATCTTGAGGAATCATGACATAGAGGAGATCATGGTTTTAAGATCACCATACACCGTGATACTACAAAGATAGTAAGTGATAGTAGAATTTTGAATGCTTAATATGAAGTTGCATGTAGCATGTGGCCATGCAAGCTGGGGGTGAAGGACAAACACCAGTAACCCAGTGCTTTGACATAGAGGATAAAGAGTCCCCGAGAGGGAATGGGAGTTCACCACTATGGGTGTTGTGGTAAGTCTCCCCTTGAACAAGAAAGATCAAGATGTAATATGGGTTATGGTAGATCGCCTTACCTAGATGACATGAGAAAGAAAGGAGTACTGTCGAGGGACAGATTCAGTTGAACTACTTAAGAGAGAAAGATGGTTCAACCACATCATGATGCGATTTCAAAAGTTCTTGGGTATGACCAAGGTTCACTTTAATGAGGTGGAAGTGGATACAAGAAGAACTTGATGATAGTACAGTTTATCACCCCATACTAATGAACAATATGTCCCAGACTAGAGGGTCTAATGAGAGCATGTGTGATCATTTAGGGTGATACATAGAGACAGTTCTTAAGATGTGATGTTAACCACCATAGCCTTTATCGGGATGCAAGAAGTCTTATAGAGAGGTTGTGTCAGTCACCACTTCCTTAAGATGATGTTGGTGAAGGAGGCCTCACGAAGGTCAGAAAAGAACCATAGTGTGTGTAGATGAAGTCGCTTTGATCCTGCAATGGTTAAGAGAGAGCCCAGTGGTGACATGAGTCATGAGCTGATGCAAAAAAGACTGACATGCAGTTCACTGTGGGAGAATAGGTGATGTGAAAATCTGACCCCTCTAAGTTACAACTAAGAAAGCTGAGTCCCCAATATATGGGTCCATTTGAGATGGATTGGTGGAGATGGTTGTGTTTAGCATTGCCCCTCAAGATAACATTATATATAATGTGTTCCATGAGTCCGATCTAGAGCACTATGTGAGGTACCCAAGCCATGTGCTGAGCCCTGAACCTATTCAGCTGTTTGAGAGGCTAAAAAGTCCTGAGTCACCTATGAGGGTACGAAATACCAAGGTAAGAAAGAACTCAGATGGAAGAATATGAGATGACAAAGGTTCTTGGGAAGCACCATGGAAAGGGTGAAGCCACATGGGAGCCCTGATGGACATAAGAGAGGTTATCCTATTTGTTTGCTTGCTTGATGGAGTTTTGAGGACAAAATTCTCATAAGAGGGGAAGGATGTTACAACCCCAATTTTTGGGTTCATCTGATGAGAAATGTAAACTCTCATATTGGACAAATAATTATGTAATTTCATTTACAATAGCCTTGATGAATGTATTGTGGGCTTTATTGGCTATTGGGCCCAATATCAAGGAAATTCAATTAATTAATGAATAATTGAGAAATTGAGAAAAGAAAGATGTGGAAACCTCTAGGAGGCAAAAGAATGTAACCCAAAGATGGATTTCGTGCCTCTTGGGTTCCAAGGAGTCCAAAGTTGCAAAGAAAAGCAATAAGAAAAGAAAAGATTAATTAGGTATTTCTTTATTAAGAAAGAAATTGAAAATAATGATAAATGTGGGGAATAAGTGGAAAGAGGAATAATCGGGTTATCCTTGGTGGAATTTCATATCCCAAGGATTCCTAATGTTAAAAGGAATACCAAAGAGTAAAATAAAGGATAAATAAAGAGAAATATTCAAAAAGAGATATTTTAATAAAGAAAAAGTAAGATAATAAGAAAAGGGATGAAAAAGAAGGAAAGAGGCTAAGGAAATATTCCCAAGAGGGGATTTCGAGCCATTAAGGTTCCCTGAGGTGCAAGGAACTCAAAATAATAATTTAATAGCAAAGGAAAGAGAAAATAGGTGAAAAATATATAAGAGTCCAATTTTGGATAATGAGTCCAATTTTGGTAGAGAGATAGATTAAGTCATTATGCACTTTCCCTCCAAATTTGGGATTAATTGGATAATTGGTTTGGGAGCTATAGCTTTTACAAGATTCCCTAAAGTGTTGGGTTTATAATAAAGGTCACGATTTCTCTGATTTAAATGGAAATAGAAGGAACAATGCCAGCCGTCAGATCAAGATCCGAGGCAAGCTGTGCATCACCTTCCTAGAGTCCGAGCAGGACTGAACCGCAAGAACAGAGGGTTATTTCCCTCGGTTTTCCTCGCAAACCAACGCATGTGCAAACTTGGAAATCTCTTTGTTGGATTCGGGATGGAATTCCGAGTTGGTTATACCCTATTTTGTCATGCGATGGATGCTTCTGGAGCAAATGCCCAAATTTCCTTAAAAGGCAGATGATGAGGGGGGTTAGTAAACCCTAGAAATCGACCCCAGCTATATATAAACTACCCCTCTCAACTCCGTTCACCACCATGAACCAGGGCAACACTCTCTATTGCTCCCTCATGCCCTGAGTTGATGAAATCAACTCTCGCCGGTGAGCTCTCCCTGCGGTGCCGCCATGTAGTTTCTGCTGGGTCAAGTGAAGGACGAAGTGCAGATGCCCTTTGATCAGAGTCCACCATGGACCCAAGTCACGGATCGACGACTGGAGTTCGTCAAGTCTTTCTGTAGTAGGCTAGTGGACACAGGTGTCGTGAGATGACCGATCATGCTCGGTCAAAGGCGACCAAGAATCCAATGGTCCATCATTTTCTGAAAAACAAAAGGTTAGCCACCTCTCTACCCAATATTCAAGAAAAGGTAGAACCTTGGATAAATCATTTAAAATAGATCCTTTGGTCGAAAATGCAAGTAAGTAGTCCTTTTTTATCAAAAAAATGCATAGAACGTGATAAAAATAATATTAGAACTTAATTCTAATTGGAATTCAAAAAGTATGTAAAGATGCTATCTTTAATGGTTTTACTAATGAAAAACCCTAGATTTTGATGTTAATGAGTTTTAGTAATGTTCAAGATAAGTTGATAATAACCTGTTGTCGGTAAAAGAGAGATTAAAATCTAGAAAGATGATCATTGTGGTTAATTAGCCTAATTCAAGTTTCATGTGCATAAATAGGCTTTAGTGGGACTTGAAACCCTAATGTTGGTAATTAGGACTATTAATGGCTTTAATTATTCGATTTCATGTATAGAACTGAGTTTTCATGGTTATAAGCTATTTCGAGCATTAAAGTTCCTAATTTGTGGATAGATACCCTTAATGTGGAAATTAGGGTTTCCTAATGGATAAAAGGTAGCATTAATAATAAATAACGTTCATATGTGAATTAGACCATAATGAATTATGAGTTGTTGATCCGAAAGAAACTAAAGATGATAATTGAGTCTAATGACCTTGAAATAACTTAAGAGGATAAAAATGGTAGCTTTAATGAAAAGAGGCTTAATGGACTTATATAATGGTTGATTATGCCTTAAATCCAAAACCGAGGATTAGATGTGGAAATAATTAGGGTTTGTGATCAATTGCGTTAAATCAGGGTTTAACATAGTAAAAGATGAAGGGAAGCCCTAATTGTAATAGAAACCCTAAAAGTGAATTAGAAACCATAGGAAGCGAGCTAGGTTTAATGGATTTTGATGACATGAATAATAAAAAGGGAATTACATGATTATTTCAGGATCTTGTTGAAAATGCTTGCTTGCTTGGATTCTTATTTGCATTGATATTTCTGTTCAAATCATCAGATCAGGTATGTGGTTAATTATGAATAACCATCTTAGTTTCTCGAGGATTTATTGGATGGTAAATCACATTGAATGCAAATGATTAGTTTGGATGTTCATACTTGCAAACTGTAAAGTCACAATGATTATCACATTAATAATAGAAGTATGGATTCTCGCACTTACATGCCACCCTGATGGATGATGCCAAAGGTCAGGCCCAGATGGGTAGACCAATGGACACCTTGAGTGGTGACCCCAGACACCAAGCTCGGGAATGAGAAGGTGGCCTATGATATTGAATGACTAGTGGGAACCATGAGTGGTGACCCCCAGGCACCAAGCTCAGGATTGAGAAGGTTGCCTTAAGTCATTGGCAAAGGAAACCCTACAGTGGGTATGCCAAGGTTAGGGCAAAAGTGGTGGAGAATGTCATACTGATAAGTGTAAATTGGCTTGTTAATTAATTTGATTGTGATTATTAAATTGTTAGCCATATTTGCAAGATTTTAGTTGTTCCCACATACCAGTATATTTCGATATAATGACCGACGTTTTGTTTGTTGGCGTTTTAGGAACAATAATTGAAAGAACAAACAGTAAAGTTACAAATTGTAGAAATAAGAAATAAAGTACAAGGAGGATTAGATAGAATAATTCAAGCTCTGGATAGATAGATTTCCAAAGTTTTCAAAGGTAAGTAAAGTTTTAATTTTATACCAAATTCTAGTTAGTTAGTAGAATTTCATAATTATTATTGATTATTTGTCGAACCTTTGAACTTGGATATTAGATAACGACTCTGAACTCTAGGTCTCCCTTAAGTGGGGGTTATCGGGACACGGGGTCATTACACTAGTGGAGAAGGAACTCCATAGTTGACAATGAAGAGAAGAGCATCTGCAGAGGTCCCTGCATGGTGGACGAAGTGAACGACGACCTAATGGACTAGTGGGGAGCACCAACACACCATCAGTTGCTTGCCGGAGTAGATCCGAACAATGACGGCTCTGCTACGACCCTTGCAAGCGTCGTGTTCCCGGCACACACGCAAGAGAGGAGAACAGGCGGTGGCAGTTTTGTGCTGGGAGGACTGAATTTGGGAGATGGAGCCATCGAGCAGAGAGTTGACGGCCGTAGCAAGCATTCGTGGCAGCGCTCTGTGGACACGAGAGGCAGAGTGCAGAAGACGGGCTCTCACGGACGCCAGATCGCGAGGAGAGATCGCGATGGAGAAAGGAGGGAGGGAGCAGACCAGGTGGGGCCAAACCTAGGTGGCCCAGATCAAACTGACTAGCTCAGCACCAACCCCATGAGTTGAAAATGTGCCTCTCACAAGAGACATGGCAACACCTAATTAGACAAAAAGGTAAATAATCAGAAAATGCTCTGTTCTTATATAATTCATAGAAAATGCATCCTTTATTAGAAAATTACATATAATATACCCAAATTCTTAGAAAAATGCATAGAACAACATGTAATTATAATATCAGGCTTTTTATGCAATAATATTAGTGATATCATGTAAGTTGTGAATTGCTTGTTTTATAGATAATAAAGATCAAACGATGATATAAAATTATGGAAAATTTCAATAAATTAATATTCATGTTTATAATATACCTGGTGTCATACATGGTCATTGTAATGCATGAAATCATGTAAGTTGATTAATATGGCTAATTAGGGCTAATAACCCTAAATAAAATGTAATAAATACATGCATGCTCAATAAATGGTGAAATTTACAGAGTAAGTTCATATCAATAATGTGAGGCTAATATGTAACTCGAATATCAGTTAGATGCATGGAATTAATGTTATATGAAGATGACCCTTAATACATGTGAGGAAACCCTAATTTGAGTAATGCATGTAACCTAGGGTTAATATGTATAAATAATAATATAGTACCTGATATTTAGATTATGTATCCTAATCTGGAATATAACATCAGTAACAAATATCGCACATAAGGATGAAGATAATGCAAGTAATGATGCACATATCCTAATGATCTAAGTGAAACCCTATATTGGACACAAGTAGGGTTATGATGATAAGAACCTGATGGTGTCATGGTCTTGTCTTAATCAGGTTTAACAAGGATATAGTTGATATTAGGAATATGATATGTGATTAAGATATCTCTTTGGAAGGTACACCGTTACCTCTTACTTGGCTTATTATACAATATGCTTGTGTTATATGGTAGTAAAGACTTGGCATATGCTATTGATTGAAATGATTGTTCTTATATGATATGTTGCATGATTGTTTCTATACTTATTGTTATGAACACATCAAACATAATTTATTATGTTCCATTATATGAAGGCACCAACTCTTTGGTAGTGTGCTTGGAAGTGACCTAACTCTTTAGTAGTGGTCACATTGTACATATGGAAGCACCAAATCTTTGGTAGTGTGCTTGGACCCAACTCTTTGGTAGTGGTCACATTGTACATATGATCCAACTCTTTGGTAGTGATCACAAAGGCCTTGATATATAATGGAAAATAAGCTTAAAATATGTGTTCTCTTTTGTTAATGAATATCTTTGTGCAAGTATACACTTTTCTTATATTCTGATGTTACTCTCAAGTATATTAGTTTTATCTTATTGCCAAGATATGATGAGAGGTATATGAAAGGCATGTAGGCGTACTCATTACAATATTCTTGAATATTGTGCTGTCGTGTACCACATGTAATCTTTTATTTAGGTTGTGGTTATGCTCTTGAAGATCCAGAATAATGAGAGTTGTGTGGCGAGCTAATGTACAGGTGGACATGTTGTCTTAAGATCGTGTAGTTTAGTGGTAGTACATGTATATGTAGAAGTTTGCTGTTCAATGTGTAATACCATATGTTGTAACAATTCATGTTGTAATTATATGTTGAACGGTGAACATGTGTTGTATGGTTTTATTATTGTTTATGTGCATGTGCTATTGTTGTTTCCTTCTGACTCCTTTGATTTTCTTCTTCTTAACCTAGTGTGGGATGTTTAAATTGGGATTCTCACTGAGGTGAGTGTTTCAATTTGGACGTCGCACATCAGATTTAGTTTTAGAAAATCTGGGGAAGTCATAGAATGTATGGATGTGTATCGTTTATGTTGAGATCATATTAAAGAAATCAATGTTTAGATTCCCCTGTAAAGTTAGTTTATGTGGTTCAATGCGAGAAAACAAATAGTTTGAAAAAGAAGAAAAAGTTAAGGGTGATCTTTGTATTACGTTAAATCCTCAATTTTATGCCCTAATCTCATGATTAATGGTAATTTTGAGACCGAGGTGTAACAACTTGGTATCAGAGCTTAGGATGAGTTTTCAGGGACCATTAAGTTAGTAAGTTAGAGTCATAAGTGTAGCAGATAGGAGACATTATGATGTTAGCTCTGGGGATTTGAGTATTTGGATATCCTGGCCCGGTATCTGAGTAATTGGATAAACCAATATCAAGCTACTTTGTCTATTCTTTAATGTATACCCTGGCTAGGTATACAGTGGAAGGATGGTCTAGAGAGGAACCCTAGAAATATTAGGGGTTAGAAACAAGATAAGTAACATGAATTAAGAGCATAAATATAAAATGAGATAGAACTTTCATTTCATATTTTTGTTTTATTGGAGATGAATAGAAAATATCTTATATGTTTTATATTAGATATTCAGTATTTTGAAATATATATGGGTCTTTAAGATTTGTTGTACACTATGTAGTTGTAGCATTTATTGATTACATTCTTTGTATCAAATAGACTAGAAATGATCTTTGAATGAGCTTTCCTAAGTGGATAAGTTTTCTTCCACATATTTGAGATGAATAGGAGTTGAGTAATCTTGAGTAGCTCTTGGCTTCAAGGCTGCAGGTTTGGCCTGGTCTAGCTGGCAGGATGCATTACTGGGATCTAATGACTCCTATTAGTAACATAATAAGAGTAAATTCTGGATAGATTAGATCCAAATTCTAGTATGAATGTATATACTCTAAGATTTTGAAGTATAAGGGAAAGACTGGGATAACTAAGAATCAGTTAGAACTAATATCTGAGATCCATCTTTGGGGCCTCATATGAGAAACCCTTAATTGGGAATAAAGGAACACGACATAAGGTTCAGTTTAAGTTCAATTATTAGTATTATATGAACTCTAAATATGAAATATGGAAAAGATATGAGAAAAGTATGTAAGGGGCCAAGATAGTAAGAATCAATCATGCGGAATGGATTATATAACCAAATACAATGTTTTTATGTACTCTAAAGCAAAGGGAAAGTAGAAGAAAAGAGCTAAGTATACGATAAGTACATATAAGTGAAGAGAACTAGATGAGCATGCAAATCATAAAACTAGGATAAGAAACTTAGTTGAAACAAAGAGAAAAGTTGGAAATAATGAGCTTGGTTAAGGAATGAGGGTTATGATATAATTAAGAGCATGGAATGTATACCTTTATTAATAAGTTTAATACATTCATCCCTACTACCTTTGGATTCTAAGTCTCTATAGAACAAAAAACTAGTTTCTAAAAGAAGAACAAAAGTGTAGCTAAATAAATGAATAAGTCATACAAAGGTAGACTATATTCTGGAAGGAAAAAATTGATTGAAAGAGAAACTATGTTTCACCCATGAATGAGCCGTTTGATTTAAAATGAAGGATATGTAATATATTAAACATGAGGTGATACTAGTAGAGAGATTATTGATTTAGAATTTTAGCTTCACATTAGTAGAAGGATAAAAGGAAATATATGAAACATGGTGTACATGATCATAAACATTAAAGAAGAAACATGATCATAAGAGAAAACTAGAGGTTAAAGATGACATATGGAATAGTAGTATATGGTAAGGGGATTATGGAAAGTAAAGAAGGGTTTGAAACATAAAGGAGTAATATAGATTATAAAAGAAAGAGGTTGCGAGATTCAAGAAAGTGCTAATTAGTCAAGTATCCTTGTTGATAATTAATTAAACCTACATTGAGAAATGCATTATTGAATGTTTGAAGATAAGAATTTGAAGTCTCAAAATCATCTTCTCTTTCATATCTTCCTTAATGAAAGAAATGTGGGAATGAAGTGATAAGAAAATGAATCATATATGATGCATAACCACTATGGTAGAGACATCTAGTGAATGTAATAATGCCACACAATATGATGATGAAACCCTAGCAGGGTAAATTGAGAATGTAATCTTTCTGAATGGCCAAGTAAGAGAAAGGAAATTCAATTGATAAAATAAGGAAGACTTTAGTAAAATTTGTGAGATCCAAAGTTTGAATTTCAAATTAAGGGAGAAAAGTGACATCACAATAACGTCATGCTACTGATAAGGACCAAACCCTAGAAAGTTTAGAGTTGTAGTAGTTCAAGGGATGTCACTAGTGATTTGACCTTGAATACTAGCATATCTATAAAATAAGATCATGAGATTTGCCCTATGAGAAGTAAACTAGCACTGATAGTAATCCATGGTTTAAAGATAGCTAATCTAAAAGGTAGATAAACAATATGGAAATGATATATAGTAAAGAGTAAGATATAAATTTGAAATGTAACAAGTGTGTTCTGAACAAAAGGAGAAATACAATATGAGTGAAGTGTGATATGAGATAAATTCTTGCAGTGATAGCAAGAATGATGGATAATATATTTGTACCTTGTATGTTTCAATTTTAGGAATGTTTAATATACATGATTAAAATGAGAAGGATAAGTAGAAAAAAGTAAGTAGTAGTGAATGAGGAGAGAGATAAGAGAAAATAATGGCTTTTAGTGATATGTGAATTTGTTTTTAGAAGTATAATTTGTTGAAGGTATATTAAGGCATGTAAATTGGTTCTACGTATGATTTTAGTGTACATGTGCAAGCAATATGTTAAATAAAGGTTTCTGATAGTTGTAGTCATTCATACTAGTAATCCATCTTAGTATTTTACAATTGTGGTATGGTGATATGGGTTGAATAATGATGGAACAAATGAAGGGTTACCCTGAATAAGGTAGTATTACCTATTCACTCATATGAATAGAAGGGATGATTACCATATTGTATTGATATGTAACTATAATGATGTATAGCTTGTTATACCTAGCTTTAATATAACTAAGTGATGGTAATTGGGTATGAATAGTCCTTGAATGACTAATACACTCATTGAGTAATTTGTTACTGTTGTTGAAACCCTAGTATGCTATAACCTGATGGTTACACCTTGAATTATGTGTGGGTTCATACTTGAGAATAGTATGGAATGTGATGGTAATGCTTCACCTTATGCATCCATGATACAATGGGGATGTCGTGAGTAGTATTGTACAATTGATGTTGAATCTAGTCTTCCAACTCAACACTATTTTTCTATTTGAGTAGCACAATAGTAAAATTCAAAACAACATGGTGAACTCTCTTTTGTGACTTAGAGGTAATACATAACAATAGTACATATTGAGCCGTATGAATTGAGATAGTTGGATCAGATTGTCAATGTTGAGGTAACACCTCAAGAGTATAAAAAAATATTGAAATGGTTGTTTCTCTCTCTCTCTCTGCTATGATTGATTGTGGCATAGAGAATGTGTTTGTTATCACTGAGAACTATTTTAACATGTTGTGATTAGAAAAGAAATAAATGACTTAACGTTGAAAACTACATTCCCGTATAAAATACAAAAATGTAATGACATGTAAGAATTCAGAAGCTTAAAATAAACTTTGAATATACTTTGTTTGTGTATTTATGTTTTGGGGACAAAACTTTTTAAGGGGGTGAGAATTGTAATGACCACATTTTTGCTTAATTGGTAAACTAGGGTTTACTTGAATGATTACATGCTCGATTAGATTGAACATTGTTTATACTTGATTAATGATAGTAGATCAATTGTGATGTTTCAAACCTGAGAAGAAACTCTAACTATGATTTTAGTTTGAAGAATTAAGGTTTGAGAAATGTAAACCCTAATCGGAAAAAATTAGGGTTTTGATAGTACATGAATATGGAACTTGATCAGGATAGCAGCATGGTAAATGATTTTTCGTATTTTCTAAAAAACATTTATTTAATTGAATTTTGGATATGATATGGATAACTCAATCATGCATCTTTGAGAAAAATTTCAGAATATTTGAGTGTTCTTTGAATGTGGTTATCGGTTGAACTATACTTCGACCAAAATGCTGACAGAGTGCTTTTTAGTAGTGTAGTGTTTTATTTTTATTATTTATTAGTAACTCCAAATGATTTGTAATTTTAACTAGAGATCCAAAACTCAATCATAAACAACATGTAAAATTTTCATAATTTTTGGATGTGTTTAGACCTTATTAGTAGACAAATTACAATAATATGTTTATGATAGAAAATTCAGCTGAAATAAGAGAAAGTATAGTGAGGGGTCAATGTGCAATTGACCCAAGCAGCTCAATTGCTCTATATGGTCAACCTAACACACAAGGAGATCTCATAATTCATGATTCAATCCAGAGAAATGAAATCCTAGAGAGAGAGGGAGAGTTAGGATTTGAGAGGAGAAAGTGATGGAGATGTTGACCTAGGGTTTTGCGGTCCGAGGAATGTTGAAATCATGTAAGTTTAACTTCTTTGCATAGACTTTAATGGTGAATCTTCTCTCACATGTCAAGATTCCTTCCTTCCTATAATTTTATCCAAAATGGTATCAAAACTTCCCATTTTCTCACTCTTTCTTCATAATCCCTCATTTTTAGGGTTTCTGAGTTGAAAGGAAGAAGAATCAGGTGAATTGTTAGGGATTTGATATGAGATCGAGATTTTTAGGGATGAGCTGTGTTTTTAAGATATTTTACATATTAGGGTGAGTGGGTAAAAGAATATTTTAGTCAATTGTACTCAATTAGATGGTTTTAATTTATATTCTCGATTTCTCCCTAGATGACAATAAATGAAAAGAATTGTTTTTGAATTCAGTTTATAGAATACTTCAATTCATCTTCCAACTATGATCTGAAAATGTTTATATGATGACATGGATATATATATCCATGTATCTTGAATACTACATAATTAAGAAGTTTATTGAGAATCTTCTGAAGATCTGAGTATTCAAGTTATTCGGGTGCTTGAACAACATTATAGCTGAAATTTGGATTTATTCTTATATGATCTTACATATGTTCCTAATGCATATAATTCTACATGTTTGATCTCTTGATTTGATATATGGACAAATAGAGTTTCTTATTTTCACAATACATATCCTGTGAATATCAAGTAATCAAGGATGGAAACCCAATCTAGTATGCTTTTACAAGTATACATATCTAATTTAGTAGTAAGAGGCTGATTAAAATGATTCATGTGATATTGTGGGATTTTATTTAAATATTACATTATATGAATATATTCTTTGTTTATGAGATTCAGATTTACTAACTCAAATACTTGTCATGAAATGCATATGTTATTATGCTATTGCAAGTGGAGAGATATGACATACCCTAGATAGGTATTTTATTGATGTCATGCATACATGTGAGAAATGTTGAATGAGAATATTTATATTAGTAGACATGATACATGTTTGAATACATGAGAAGTGCTATATGTGCATGAGTAAGGAGAAACCCTAAGAAAGGGGTAAACAATATGTTCATCATTCACTTCAATATTAATAGTGTATTAAGAAGTTCAATTGCATGATTCTAGTGCATAAAATGCCAAGTTGACATGTATTCTGTTTATTTAAGAATTTTAGTCTGCATGTATGTATAGTATGATGATTACTCAGAATATCACAGTATTTTGAATATACTGCACTACCACATTTAGAATGATATACATGTTGTATTATACATTTCAAATAAAAAGATGTTGTACCATAGAGATACCAAAGTCAAGTATAAGTAAGGAAAAGATCCAATATAGTAAGAGCTTTCTAAGAATAATAAAATAGTAGACTTAGGGCCCCTGAACACAGTAGATTCCCAATGAGAGGTCTGTGCTGGAGGGATGAAACGACCTAACCCTGGAAGTGTCCAGTATATGGGGTCAGATCGTACTAAGAGGTGGTACATGGGATGAATCCCAAGTGGAAGTCTCCTTAAAAATACAGTATGGAGTGTCCAACATCAACCAGAGATCCTGGTGGAACTAGAGTACAGAAAAGCCAACAGGTGGCTTGACTCTTTGCTCATGTGCTTAGGTTAGAGGAGGAGTCTAGTTTTTACGGCATAATAGGTGTGCCGAGGCCAAAGAGACATTTTCCTATTGCAGACCAGCGATGTAGTGAGGCTTAACATTCCCACGTGTGTCAGCTAAGTCTTGTACGATGAGATCGTAGTTCACTACAACTCTTCATATGTAGAGTACACTGCATATGATCAGGGCATAAGCTAAAATATGATCATATATGTTTTAAAGAGTTTCTTATAAATAAGAAAGGCTAAGAAAGATTCGAGTATAATTTCACAGCAGTTGTTCTTTAAATGTAATATTGAATATAGTGAGGATTATATTTCCATACTTGTTTATTTCTAATGATGTAAGCTTCAATGTTATCAGTAAGTTTTTGAATATCTAGTCTTTTAATTTAAAATCACTATTTTGTTTTATTTCAATTATACAACAATGATAAATGTTTGATTCAGTACTTTAGACTGCATTATTGTTTTGCTCATTCACTGAGCGAGTAGGCTCACCTCTCTACTCAAAATTTTTTAGGGAAACTATGGGGATTGAAGATATCATTGCATCAGAGTAGATCTGCCACAAGAGTTTAGTTTGAGTATAGTTAGGTTCAGTCGGTCCCTATCACTCTAGGTCCTAGTATAGATGTGAGAGTGTTGTAAGTAATGTTTTATATCTTTGTTTCCATAATAAGAGAGAATGTATATGATTATCATGTCGTATGTACCTGAGAATGAATGTATGGATGTGTATCGCTTATGTTGAGATCATATTAAAGAAATCAATGTTTAGATTCCCTTGTAAAGTTAGTTTATGTGGTTCAATGCGAGAAAACAAAGAGTTTGAAAAAGAAGAAAATTTTTAGGGTGATCTTTGTATTATGTTAAATCCTCAATTTATGCCCTAATCTCATGATTAATGATAATTGTGAGATTGGGGTGTAACAAATATGGACACTAAGAGCCGTGAAGATTAGTTCAACCATCCTTCTCATTCGTTTTTTGCATCTAGTGTAATCAAAAATCCACTGCATACTCTCTTGAAGACTACTAGGGGAACAATCACTCCATTTGCATTTGAGAGCACTTCTCATCCATAGGTACCTAGAAAACTTACATTCAAAAAAAATTATGTGTGGGATTCTGACTCTGTCATGGATAAGGGATAAGAAAGATCCTTGGGGATACTCACTTACATAGCCTATCGTGAGTAGGAAATTTCTTCATAATAGCTCTATAAGACCAAAGACTCCATTTGGGGTAGTGGAATTGACTCCATAACAGTTGGTACCAAAGAACTTGAGGCAGGTTGCAGTTGATGAACCAAGGTTTGCTCCCCGTAACCAATGTCCAGTTGTCATTGAGTTTGTTATGTAAATAGGAATGTCTAGTCTCAACCCACACCATAACCATTCTCCTCTAGACTATATAGGTTCCATGTGTAGCTATAGTATCATCAAGGCAATGTCAATATCTTTCTAAAACCCAGCACACCCAAAAGGAGTGTAATTTTAACAAGAAATTTCTGATTCTTTTGGCCGTAGACATCCACACCATGTACCTCGAGTCTGTGAGACCAAGCCCACCTCCATGTTTTGGTTGAGCCACCAAAAACCAGGAAACAGCATGACATCCACCACTCCAAAGGAAACCAGACATGATGGATTTGAATTTGTCAAGCATGTAGTCAGGAATCACAACCTGCCTGCACCAATATCTAATTTTATTGTTAAGTACAGTCTTAATAAGAGTTGTCCTACCAGCCATATAAAGGTTAATACCTCTCCATTTTTTCATCGTAGCACACCAACTTGTCCACATAGTCTTCAAAATCAAAACCTACCAACTCCCCTTAATATAGGAATGCCCAAGTATCTTGTGGGGAATTGACCCTTTTCTAGTCTAATAGCCCTCTTCAATCTCCCTCTTCTTTAGTCACACTATTTGAACAAGACAACTTGAGATTTTATGTCATCGACATGAAAGCAAGATAAGTCTACAAAATCTTTGCGAATGAGTCTAACCCCTTTCAGAAACTTGGCTTGTTTAGCGATGAAGAATAACACATCATTGACAAAAATCATGTGTGAGTAGAATTTGGTGCCATGAACCTTTTATGGTTTGATCTTTCCTTCAACTCCAACACTGTCAATCCAACTAGTGATATTCTCCATGATCAGGATGAAGAGAAGAGGGGATACAACATCCTCATGTATGAGTCTTTTGGAAGCTCAAAAAAGACATTTGGGCACTTCATTGATTAACACAGAAAAGGAGGTTGTTTCAAGAGACTATTTTAGGACTTCAATGAATCTGATCGACAAGCCCAAAGTGTAAGACCCCTGACCTAGCTTTTGCTTGATCTTGATTTCTTAGCATAATTAGATGCTTAAAACATTAATATAATCATGTTATGTGCCTTACTACCATGTGACCTTCTTATGCATTTAGTTTGGTCTGGTTTGCATGTTTTTGAGCTAGTTATGCAAAAGTTTCATGTGGGGCATAATGATCAGTATATATATAGCTTGGAGGATAAGGTTGAGAAGAAGCATGAGGTGTACAAGAAGCTCTCCATGTTTCCATGGCTTGGAGTTTGCATGGATGGGCAAGCAGCAAGTCCATCGACTGTTGGGGACTTCTGGGCCATTGGTTGATGCCCAAACAAGTGGAGCCATCAGTCGATAGCCTTAAAGGTGGCTCCTCCATGGGGGGTAAATCCTAATTCAACCTAGAATAGAATCTCCTCTAATTAAAGATATAATTTAGAATCCCATGGCTCAACAAGCTCAAAAATTATGAGAAAACATATATGGAACATAATTGATGGAACAAATTGCAAAGAAAAGTCTAAAATGTACATAAAATTGCATAACTTGCTCAAATAGTGTCAAAATTGGACCAAATTTGAAACTTAAGCTTATCTTATGATTCCAAATCATATCACAAGGTCAAATTAAGGTTATAATCATTAAATTATGATAATTAAGGTTGTTAAACATTTTAAGTAAGTTCAGGGGCCTTACAACTATCATCCTCTAACAAGGATTTTTCCCCGAAATCCTACACAAAGAGCGATGGGTACTTCAGACACATTTCATACTGTAGCTCCCATGTGGCTTCCTCAATTCCATGATGATTCCACAAAACATTTCCTAACACTATATCTTTCTTCTTCAGATTCTTCTCTCTCATGTTTAAGATCAACACTGGACCTTCAATATAAGAGATATCTTCACCTAACTCAACCTCTATTGGTTGGATTGTCTGCTCTGTATCTTGATGGCATTTCCTCAACATGGAGGTATGAAAGACATTATGTAACATGCGTAGCTCTGGTGGTAGCTCCTACTTGTATGCAACTTTTCCAACACGAGCTAAGATAGGATATGGTCCCATAAATCTAGGAGCAAATTTGTGCTTCTTTCCAAACCTTAACACACCTATCCAAGGAGAGACCTTGAGATATACTATGTCTCCCACTTGGAACTCAAATAGTCTGTGTCAGTTATCTACATAAGATTTCTACTTGTCCTAAGCTGCTTTCAACTACTATTGTATCACTTTTATCTATTTGTATCACTTTAATCTATTCTATAGTCTACTGCACTAACTCAGGACCCAAGATTTGATATTCACCCGTGTCATACCAACACAGAGGAGACTGAAACCATCTCCCATATAGAGCCTCATAAGGATCCATATCTTTACTTTTATGATGGCTATTATTATAGGAAAATTCAATTAGACTCAAGTGTATATCCCAAATACCCATAAATTATAAGAAACATGCTCTTAAAATATCTTCCAAAGTCTGAATAGTCCTTTCAGACTGACCATCTGTCTGTGGATGGAACGAAGTACTAAACCTCAGTTGTATTCCCATTGCAGAATGTAGATGTTCCCAAAAATGACTTGTGAACTATGGTCCTTTGTCAAAAATTATTGTCACCCGAATGCCATGCATACAGACTATCTTATCAATATATACTTGTGTAAAGTTCTCTACTGTAAATGTCATCTTAACTGGAAAGAAGTGGGCTAACTTAGTAAATCTATCAATTGTCACCCATATGAAATCATGACCCTTGGCTGTTCTAGGAAGACCAACCACAACGTCCATTGTATTATGATCCCATTTCCATTGTGGTATCGAAAAAAGGTTGTAAAGTCCATGTAGGCTTATGGTGCTCAACCTTTACCTATTGACAAATTGGACATATGGTAACAAATTCTACCACATCACGCTTTAGATCTGGCCACCAATACATGTCCGTCAAGTTCTGGTACATCTTGGTACTTCCAGGATGCATTGCATACATTGAAGAGTGAGCCTCCTCAAGTATCATCTTTCTCAATTCATCAACATCAGGAACTATAGCCCTATTATGGAAACAAATTATACCATCCTCATTCTCTTAGAATCCATCATGCTTTTCACTACCTAACTCTGCTCGGATATTCAATATCACAATATTATTCTATTATGCATCATGAATCTACTATCTCAAAGTAGGTTTAACCTGACACTGTGCCAACATGCCTGCCAACAAGGAAACTTCTAGCTGTACATTCATTTGGTGAAGAGACACTAACATATCCTATTTGTGGCATAATAGGGAGCATAATTTTGCCTGGTCTCCATATGATGATGAAGATGACTTTCAACTCAATGCATCAACCACTACATTTTCCTTAACTTGATGGTAATCAATCACACAATCATAATCCTTAATCAATTCCATATGTCTCCTCTACCGCATATTCAGCTCCTGCTTTGAGAAGACATATTGTAGGTTCTTGTGGTCGGTGAAGATTTAACACTTCTCCCCATAAAGATAGTGTCTCTAGATCTTTAAATCATGGACCACCACTACACACTCCATATCATGTGTTGGATAATTCTCCTTGTACTTCTTTAGCTGTCATGATGCAAAAGAAATTACATTTTTATACTACATCAACACACACCCTAACCCATTCTTCAAAGCATCACAGAAGACAATGTAGCCTTTCCCTTGTTCTAGCAGCACTAACACTAGTGCACTGGTCAACTTTTCATTCAATAGGTGAAAGGAACGTTGACATTTGTCATTTCAAGAAAAAGGAACATCCTTCCTAGTTAGCCTAGTTAGGGGTAATGCCACATAATTGGAGTCCTTGATGAACATCCTGTAGTAGCCTGCTAGACCTAGGAAACTGCACATCTCTATTGGTGTCTTGGGTTGTTCCCATTCCCATACAGATTCAACCTTCTTAGGGTCCACACAAATGCCTTTAGATGATATAATATGTCCTAGAAATGACACCTCTATCAACCAAAACTCACACTTGATAAACTTAGCATATAGCTTGTGTTGCCTTAACAAAGTCAATGCTTGGTGAAGGTGTAGCTCATGTTATTGACTATCCTTTGAGTATATTAGGATGTAATCTATAAACATGACCACACACTAAATAAAACAAGGTCTAAACGCCCTATTCATCAGATTCATAAAGGTTGTAGGTGCATTGGTTAGCCCAAACGGCATAACCACAAACTTTTAATGACCATACCTATTTCTAAAAGCGGACTTGGGTATGCAATACGCCTTAATCCTCAACTGATGGTAACCTGACCTGAGATCTATCTTTGAAAACATAGTGGCACCTCTCAACTAATCAAAAAGACCATCAATCTTTGGCAAAGGATACTTATTCTTTATTGTCACCTTGTTAAACTGTTTGTAGTCTATACACAACTTCATTGAGCCGCCCTTCTTTTTGACGAACAACATGGGAGAACCCCAAGGGGAAGTGCTTGGCCTGATGAAACCCTTCAATAATAGTTTTTGCAATTGTTTCTTGAACTCATGCATCTGTACTGGTGCCATTCTATATGGTGAATGTGTTATAAGTTGTGTTCCAAAGACCAGATTGATCTCAAAATCAATCTCTTTAGAAGGGGGAACTCCTGGAAACTCATCAGGAAAAACATCTTCAAATTCCCATACCATCGGTACCTCCTAGATACTAGGACCTCTTTCCTTGGTATCCATAATGTGGGCTAAGAAAGCTTTGCATCATTGTCTCATCAACAGCTTCAGTGATCATAGTTGACATTAAATAGGTAGGAAGAATCTTCCTATCACCTTGGAAAACCCATTGTAGATCTCCATCATTGAATGTTGCCACTTTCGTGCTACAGTCCAAGACTACCTTTTACTTTTCCAAGGTATCTATTCCTAAGATCACATCAAAACCATGCATGTCAAACGACAAGAGATCCACTTGAATGATGCGTCTAGAAAAAGAAAGAACACAAGAAGAGCATACTTCCCGCAACTTGGCAGAACCAACCAAAGGAGTTTCTAGCCTCAGGCTATCAGATCTATGACTAACAGGTAGATAACAACTACTTATCACTTCTCTAGTGATAAAGGAGTGTGTTTCACCTGGGTCTACTAATACTGATACGAAACAAGAAGTAGACAAATTTGAATGAAATAACTCCATCTAACTTATTGTGACTCATGGATAGACCACTACTTATGGCTAACTCATGACATAGAACCTAGTCATCACCTACTTCCATCCACATCCTCTACTATATAGCTTTTCCAGAGTAGCTTGTCTGTAACACCTGTCTGCATCTGTTCCACTACAAGAACTAAATTGTCATTGTTGTGATCCCTGTTGACTCTGCCTTAGCTGTTGCATCACTTCCTCATGCTTCATAGGGCAAGACCACATCATATGCCCCACATGTACACACCTATAATAGGCCTTGGTATCATATTGTGGCCTAAATGGACCTGTCACTGAGACTGATGATGAGCTACAAGGTCATGTCAGTGGAAAATTGTGACCTCTACCCTTACTCAGGGTCCACTGAGACGGTGCATGTGATCTTGGTACAGTAAAAGTTGACCTTAACTGTGACTATGGTGGGAAAAAGCTTGGCTTCTTAAAGCCTCTATATGATTGTCCTTGGGATTGAGCTGGTCATTTATTAGCATTAGTTTCACATTTTTCTATGGCAGACCTATCAATCCTCCTTACAGATTCCAAAAAGGGGGAAAACCTTTCCCTATTCTCTAGGGTTGATGTTGTTATAGTCAACTTCGTACTTAGGCCCTTCTTGAACCTACAGATCCTTTTCTTACCTGTAGTTTTCATGTGCGTGCAGAACCTTAGAAGCTCCATAAAATTTGACTCATACTCATTAATAGTCATTGCACCCTTTCTAATCATCTCAAACTGAGAGATTTTCTCATCTAGGTAAGCCTCTGGAAAGTATCGGCTGAAAAAATTCCCGCCGAAACGCCTCCCTTCCTATCACCACCCCTGGCCTTTTATCTTCCTCTATGGCCTACCACTGGCCAGCACTACCCTTCAATAGGTGGACAACATGTTTAAATTTGTCCTCTTTAGGGATCTTCAGGATTTTGAATGCCTTCTCCAGTTCTGTAAGCCCCATGTTGGCATCTGTTGGATCAGAAGTACCAACATACTCGATCGCCCCAACACGTTTAAGATGTTCAAAAGTCTTCCCGACACCCTAAGACTCCACATTAGGGACAATTGTCCTAGCTTAAGGTGTTGGCTTTCTATCCTCTATATGTATAATTGTGGCCATCATCTGTCTAAACATAGACTAAAACTCTAGATTTGCCATCATTTCCGGATCCATCTGAGGCATTGCGGAATGCTCTGGCCTTGTCTCTGGCACTCTCTCTTCATGTGCCTACTTCCTAGAACCACCTCTTGGTGCCTTATAGCTACTCTCAGTGTGTTCTTCATGTCCTCGAGACATATCTGCATAAGCATAAGCTATGATCAAATGTGTTGGATTCATAAGAGCAGACTCAAACCTATGTCCTATATGCCTATAGACTCTGTGAACCTAGCGCTCTGATACCAACTTAACTATGACACCTCGTCATGCTAAATGAGATTACTCAAAACACAAAACATGATCAATTACTAATTAATCACATAGTCAAAGATACTAAATATTAAAATCAAAATTCACGTCATGAACAAGTTCTGAAATATTTCCATAAAGGCCCATTTTCCCATTCTCATATATTACAATAGGAATTTACATCTGTGCTCAATGGCCTTAGCCACATCCTGTGTAGAAAACAAACATTTACATGTTCATGCCATATATACATTACAATGGCATACTACCAAAATCTTGTGTCTATACAAATAACTCGTTTAGAAAACACCTCCCATACCTAGACCTGAGAGTATGAGGATGACACCAAGACTCTACTACTGATATCTACAACTAACCAACCTTTAGAATCTATTAATGACCAGGCTAGTTCCCTTCCATAGCACGACCTCAACCACGCTACTCACGACCACCGAAAAAGATGTGGTGTCCCACTGGTGAAACCCAGTCCCAACAAAAAATATAACTCTCATCAATAGATATCGATTACAACAGATTAATTAAAAATAAATAAATTGAGCAGATAGAGTATTAAATAAGATATTTAAATAGATTGAACAGTTAAAGCATACTAAGAAATTGAGCAAACAAACTTTAGCAACAAGTAGGATTATTCAACTTTCTTAAATCTACTTCATGTATGATCTGTGTAATATAAAGATAAAACATGGGATATCAACCAATGTGAGATGTATTTAACACTAGTAGATATATACTACACGGCTTGGATTACATCTTTTATTATGCCCTGGGGAGTTTGAGTCGTATCACTCAAAGTCCAACTGCCCACTACAAATTGCCATTCAGTTCCATATAAGATCTAGGAGTGTCGGTATCCTAGGATTTCCTCTCTACCCAGTCAATATAGGCCCCAAAAGGCAGTGACATATCAGTCAAGATATCGCTACATCGACATATAGTCAAGCTGCTAACAACTAGTCCTCCCATGGTACATGTCACAACACTAGAGAACATGGTCACGCATGGCCGTTCTTTAAGAGGCATCCTGCTATTATACTGCCACCTCTCACACATCACAATATCATAATATCCGAGGCATGAACGCAACCATCCTCAATTTCTCAATATTAGGGTACCAAGCTATCCCTGCATACTCAACATGTTATGTAGGCACTCTGAGTTTCCCTTAGGAATACTAACTTCACCACACACAAGATCTGATGATGAAATTGTTCTACAGTAAGGGAACTACATGATTAGGATTTCACTTGATTAGTTATTGCCAATTGGGTGAATTAAGGCTGCATCAAACAAATGGACATTCAAACCCTAATTCATTCATGTCAAGTGTATAAGTATTACAACTTTGGAAGACACAACATTTGAGGTATAAATCTTAATCACATTACCACATGCTATCACTCATTACATTGTAATGAACCACGTATATCATCATATCATTTCAAGATATCCATTCCTTATCACAAGTCCCCAGGTTTCGACCCTTATTGGAACATGAAACAGATTTCACCTCAATCAGGGATCAAACATGCATAAAGGTCATTAAGACCATCACATTAATCCATGCAAGATCATCATTATTATTCTAGGCCTTAAACAAGTCTCAAAAGATCATCAACACATATGTATCCCATAGGTCAAACATGGCAATGCACTATGGTATTCAATTAGCACTACATTGAGGTTTCAACACAAGGAGAATGTAAAAAATTGTCACATTAATCATTCAAGAGGTCTAATTATAACCAATCATTATCATTTAGTCATATTAGAAATGGTGTACCAAACCATGTTTCATTAAAGGTACACATCCACTTGTATGGTGATTTATCCATATATTCATACGAGGGCAAAGGTAAGACTACAAGTTCAATGATGTTGTACCATCGAAACCTCATTATTAGAAACCACTTGTAAGAATATGGGATTTATTCTAATCCATTAATTGTTGAAACATCCAATCTCATTTATTGGATCGGGTTCATTATTCAAAAGCAACAATTAGGGCATATGTCCAACCATTCGATTATGTCCTCCATAAAATTAATGAAAAGCATATAAATAAGATGTCATGGACATAAGCTTAATAGATTAAGCAAAAATTAAAGAATAGATACATGCTTAGGTCGTATGACATAAGTTGTCATGTCCTCAGATGAGACCTGAGGCTAGACCTTCTTGCCAGGAGGATCAGTTAGTCTTGGAGATAGAGATCTCCATTGCAAGTAGAGACCTGGCACATCCTTTGAGGATGATGCTAATCCTAACCCTAAGTGAAGGTTAAAGAGAGATGAGTTAGACCAGGTGTTTGGATAGACATGACTTGGATGTCGTATGAGCCATGAGAAATTGATAACTGACTACCTTTAGCCACCTAACCCTGGGAAGGGCCGTGTTGGAGTAAAGGATAATTCCTTCAATGATGAGGTTAGTAAAGAACCTATAGAAACCTTAAGGGCTATTGCATGTATTATATAGCTTGCACCCAGGGTACATCAGTAGTATGAGCAATAAGTTAAAACTGAGGATAGAAGAATAAGATGGATGGCTTATAAGATAAGCGTAAGGGGCTATGGGTAATCATGGGAACACATAAGTGGGAGCATAGGCTTCACCCACGTAGAGGTATACTGGTGAGCTTGATCCTTCATGGAGAGAGTACCTCTAATGGTGAGGTTGGTTGTAGGGTTAGATCTGGAGAGAGAGCAGGAAACCCAACAAGAAGGTTGGAATCCTAGACTCCGAGATACAAGGAGAAGTCGGGAGTGGAGGATGATGTGACCTAAGTGGATGATAATGGTCACCACATGCTTGTTTCCTAGAGGTTGATGATGTCTTGGTTAGCTTGAGAGTAACCAAACCTTAGAGAGAGAATGAGGCTTCTGGCACCTATGAGCCTACGTTATAAGTGTTTACCTTCTGAGAAAGGAAGAAGATGTTCTGTATACCCTGAAGAGGATTTGTAACAGGTTATGAGGCCTTGTACCTTATGGTTTGTCCTTGAGGAGGATCCAACTCTAAGTGTTGCTCGAGTTGAAGGATGACAGGAAGTGCACGTTATGCCTTTTGTAAGCTTGATTCATGGTTAAGAGATAGAGCATGAAGTTGGACACCTAAAGGTGAACCTAGGGTTCCTAGGCCTAAGAGGGGAAGTGGTATACCTAATGCTCATGATGAGAATTTAGTTGCTATAGTTTCGAGCATGTTACTCCTCATGCATAACGGAAAGTGAAACCCCCTTAGGTTTAAAGGTATGATTGATGAACCCCTCACAACTAGGTTGATGATAAAGGAAAGTATGATCTTGACCCAACATCGAGGAAAGAGGACAAGTATGACCTAGCATTGTTCAGTAGGTGATCTTCTTGTCTTAATAGCTTGCTAGGGTTAAGTAGGCTCTTTGTGGATGTAAACCCTAGACCTAAGAGCTTTTGTGACCTTGCTATCAAGAGATAGTTTTCCTCCCATCTTGGGAGAGGGACCCCATTGGTAGGGTGTATATCAGTTTTGTGGTTTAAGGTAACCTAAAGAGGTCTCATAGGATCTTGAGAAGCTAAGTGAAAAGTACATGGTATGAGAATGAACCTGTAGACCCATAGATATCCATCTCTAAGTGCATGCGGATGTGTTACCATGGAGGTAACGGGTATGAGCTTGACCAAGGTAGGCAGGTTGCCATGATCCCGATGAAAGGATGAAAGCCAGCCCATGAATGCAGAAAGAGAGATGATGAAGACTTGGGTAAGGTTCTAAGCAAACATGTACTATGATGGAGAATCCTAAGTCTATCCTAGGGTCAGGAAGGGATAAGACCGATGAAAGTAGGAGTTGCCTAATTCCCCAGTTGCACTTGACCATAGGGTCGGGAGGTAACAACTATCATTGTCTGAGGGCCATGGGTTAGGAGATTGATCACCTTCATGAACTCATGGGACCCAAAGGGCAGATGAGTAGGGCACTCTCTTGATGCATGAGGGAAGAGGGATGACCCCAAAAGAGTCGGTACCCTATACACCTAGAGGAGATGACCAAGGATATAAATCTCAGTAGGTTTAAGATTAGTTTGTTATCATGATGTCTGTGATGTAGAGACATATGTGGCATGTTGCAACTTAGATGTAAAGGTATATGGGCAAGGTGGGATGTTCCATCTCTACTCTTGGAACAGGAGGAACTCTGTATTTGGACTGTAGCCAAATGCTTATTTCCTCTTGTTATGGGGGTGAGAGATAGGACATTACGCATGCCATACACCAAGGATAAGAGATGATGTACGTTGGAACGTCGCCACGAGAAATAGGGTTAGAGAAGATAACCTACCCAGGTAAAGTCAATGATACATGGTTTGCAAAGACTAAGAGGAATGAGGTAGTCACCTTATGAGGATGTTTTTATCCTGAGCTAAGTGAAACTTACAAGTTATACCAGGTTGAGTTTGATCACCGTAATGAGGAAATCCGAGGGTGTTCTTAATGAAGATAGACATACAGTTTGAGGTAAGATGATAAGTGAAATACATGGAAGTGTATGTCTTCAATGTTACCTAATACCTAAGGATGTGAAGTGGTAATGGATCCTCTGGTTGAGATACATCTGACTTGTTTGATTAGAATCTAGAAGAGGTTGTTTGGCTAACCCTAAGTTTGAAAAGGAGAGGTGTTTGGATAACACTCGGATATAACAAGATACGTTGAAAAGTTAAGAGTTGTTTGGTTAGCCCGTCTAGTCCTTGATACGATGAAAGGATGGTGGTAGAACCTCAAGTGCACTTCTTTGGAAAAGAAGGTGATGAAACCCCGACTAGAGTGGTTTAATTAGGGTTTCTGAGGAATCTATCTTAAGGAATCATGACAATACAGGAGATCAAGACTTAATACCGTGGTACTACCAAGATAATAAGTGATAGTGGTACTTTAAATACCTAAGGTAAAGTTGCATGTGGTATATGGCCATGCAAGCCAAGGATAAAGGACGAACACCAGTAACCCCATGCATTGATATAAAGGATAAACAGTCCCCGAAAGAGAAAGGGAGTTCATCACAATGGATGTTGTAAGTCTCCCCTGGATCAGGGAAGGTCGAGATGCAATATGGTTTATGGTTGTTCACCTTACCTAGATGCTATGAGAAAGAAAGAGTTCTGTCAAGGGACAAACCTGGTTGAACTACCCATGAGTGAGATGGTTCAACTACACCATAAAGTGAGTTCAAAGGTTCTGGAGTTTGACCTAAAGGTTCCCTTCTAGAAGGTGGAAGTAGGTACATAAAGAACTCGATGTTAGTACAGTTTATCACCCCTAACTAATGGTTAGTATGATCCAGACTAAAGTGTCTAATGAGAGCATATGTGCTCATTCAGGGTGATAGCTAGAGACAGTTCTTGTTCTATGAAAGATGTGATGATGACCACCATAGCCAGTATCTAGATTTTAAAGAAGCTCTGTAAGAGAGGTTGTGTCGGTCACCACTTCAGTAAGGTGATGTTGTTGAAAGGACCACGTGATAGTTAGAAAAGGGCCACAGTGCGTGTAGACAAAGTCGCTTTGGTCGTGCAATGGCTGAAAGGAGCCTAGAGACGATGAGAGTCGTGAGCAGATACAAAGTAGACTGAAATGCAGTTCACTGTGGAAGAATATGTGACATAAAAATCCGACCCCTCTAAGTTACAACTAAGAGAGCTGAGTTCCTGATGTATGGGTCCATTAAGGATGGATTGGTGAAAAAGGTTATGATTGATCTTACCCCTCAGGATAAGGTGATGTGCGATGAGTTCCATGTGTCCAATTTAGAGCACTATGTGAGGTACCCCGACCATGTGCTGAGCAATGAACCTAGTGAGCCCCAAGGGAGGCTGAAATAGCCTGAGTCACCTATGTAGTTTAAAGACGCCGGGATGAAAGAACTCAGAGAAAAGAATATGTGATGATAAAGGTTCTTTGGATGCGCCATGAGTACGGTAAAGCCACATAGGGGCCAATGATGGACATGGAAAAGTCTTATCCTGAATTGTTTGTTTGCTTGATAGAATTTTGAGGACAAAATTCCTATAAGAGGGGAAGTATGTTACAACCCCAATTTTCGTTTGGTGAGAAATGTAATTTCTCATATTAAAGATATTTGAACAAATAATGATATAATTTGTTTCAAATAAATAGATTTCGTTTACAATTGCCTTGATGCTTGTGTTGTGGGTTTTATTGGCTATTGGGCCCAAATAACAAGGAAATTCAATTAGTAAATGGATAATTGAATTTTTTTAAAGAAAAGAACTATGTAGAAACCTCTAGAAGGCAAATCCAAAGAGGATTTCGTGCCTCTTGGGTTCCTTGGGTACCAAGGAGTCCAAGGTTGCAAAAAAAAGCAATAAGAAAAGAAACGATTAATCAAGTATTTCTTTATTAAGAAATAAATTAAAAATGATGATGAAATGTGGAAAATGAGTGGCAAGAGGCATAAATGAGATTTCTTGGGGAAATTTCGTATCCCTGAGGTTGCTAATATTAAAAGGAATGCCAATGAGGAAAATAAAAGAGAAATAAAAAGAAATCCTCAAAAAGAGATATATTAATGAGAAATAAACAAGATAATGTGAAATATTGCATAATGATGCATCTAGAAGGATAATAAGTATCCAATAAAAAGAATTTCGAAATAAAGGAGTATCTTGGGATCCAAGGAGTCCCAATAAAGAGGAAAGAAAGAGAAAATACTAAAAAGGAAAAATAAGAGGATAATGTGTTGTTTTATTAATAAATTATGAGGTATTGTTTAAAAGGAAAGTATTTTTCTATAAAGGAAAATAGGATTTCGTGATCAATGGATTAAAAAGAAAGAATAAAAGGGAGTAAGTAAAAGGAATTTCGAATTCCTAAAACATCCAAATAATGAAGGATATTAGAAAAGAATAGTGGAGAGAGAGAGAGAGAGGTTGTTGCTCCACAACCAAGGAAAGTGTGTTTCCTTTCAAGTTGGGACTTGAGTCCTAAGGAGGCACGCCTTAGGGCATTGCACTCCCCCCTATATAAGGGGTAAGGCATTGGGCTGAGTTCAGCAGATCACACACACCAACTTCTCTTCTTCTTCCATGTTTCTTGTTCATAAACCCTAGCAAAGGGAAGTTTCGCGACCCTAGCACAGAGAGAAGCCCATGAGAGGTTGCGTTGGAGGCTGGATGTGTGCCGAGGTCAGAACATGACCTAGCCAGCGTCGCTGTGCCCTAAACCGCCTACCGAAGTAGCCACACTGTTGTTTTTGACGTCTGCAACAGCAGGATCATGCAGCTCTTCTCGGGCACCTTGGCTCCACCTTAGACCTTCACCGGCTGCGCCAAGGAGTGCCAGAGGTGGAGGGACCTTTCCCGGAGGTCGTCGGGGTTCAGGAGAGGAAGGAGAAGGGCCGCATGGTGTGGCTAGGGCTGTTGCGGCAGCCATTCTGAAGGTTGAAGACAACAGATTGCCATTGGACGTTTCTACCCTCCGCGGGCTGAAGACACAGTCGACTTACGTGGGGGTAAAGTTGTAATTCGGTTATGTTCCAAAAGGCCAAGCAACGTTGCATGAGCTGGATGACGTGGCGCCAACTGATTGGTCAAGTAAGTGGTTTAATGCAAAAATCATAACTCCTAATTGGTAGCTCCGATGAGAACATATAATCCATGAATTTTGCTCAGAAAAACAAGAGGAATCCATTAAAAATATAATTGGAACCTGATTATGTTTGCAATTCAAAAAGTAATAGAGGTTATTAACTTTAGTGTAATGATGATTAAGAAACTCTATTTTGAAATGAATAAAGTGTTTAATGGATCATTAGAGTTGATGTTAAGCTGTTAAATGTAAAATGGTATATTATGTTCAAAAAGGAAGAACTTTGCATGTGATTAGTCTAATTTGGAGTTTATGTGCATAAATATGAGTGAAATGTGAAAAGTACATAAATTTATCATCTTTAATGATTTAACTAAGGAAAAACCCTTAGATTTGATGTTAGATGGATAATTCAAGCTGATATTAACCTGTTGTTAACAAAAGAGAAAATAGGATTTAAAAAGATGATCTTTTTATATAATTGGCTTAATTTAGGGTTTCGTGCATGATTATGCATTAATGAGCTTAAAAACCCTAATTTAGGAGAATATGTGTTTTAATTGGTTTAATTGTTCAAATCCATCAATAAATAGGGATGTGATGATCCTAAGTCAATTTGGGTATAAAAGACTATTAAAATGGATAGTTGAGCAATTAAGGTTCATAAAAATGGAAAAGGATATTTTAGGGTTTGTTAACCTAAAAGGGATAAAGTTTGAGAAATTGATCTAAGAAACCCTAATGAAACTTAATGAAACCTTAATGCATATTAGAAACCCTAGAAAGAGAATCCAAGTCAATAAAGTAGATTCTTGATGAAGTGTGTAATAAATAGAGTACATATTCTTTTCAGGAATTATTGAATTACTTGCTTGGATCTGTTGATTGGCTTGATTGTATATACATGAAGTATATGTTGAATAATCTACATGACTCATCAAATCAGGTATGTGGTTACACTTATGAATAATCGCTCTAGTTTCACGGCGATACCCAAAGTTTTAATCGGTTGCTTGAAAATAACTATTGGATGTTTATTTATTTCATGCAACTATAAAGTGACTATGAATATCACTATGAATGTGCATATATAACTGACTAGATCCGGGTCCACCTCTATTGCTTTGAAAAGGCTAAGAAAAAAAGGGGTAATCCTAAAGCAAGGTCTAGGTTACCGAGAGTTAGAAACTGGGCTACCTACGTGTAGTGCCATGAGACTCATTAGCCTGCCATGAGTTAAGGAGTGGGCTACTTATGAGTAGTGCCATGTGACTCAACCCAAGAAATTGGTTCACTTATAGATGGATCAATTGGGGTTTAATGAGGACAACGTAGAGGATAGGGTACTCTTGGATCGCGGAGTTATATCTAAAATGTAATCTTGGTTGTTAAATGATTAATTGAATGATTACATTGTTAACGTAATTACATGATTATTGTTTCCCCCACATACCAGCTTCGGCTGACCGACGTTTTGTTTGTTGGCATTTTAGGTACAAGCCAAAAGGACAAACAGTAAATCGTCATACTCTGTAATACATGAAGTAAAATACAAGGAGGATTAGTTAGAGTAGAATCCTTAAGTGGATAGAAGTTTAGAGATCCAAGTTTTCAAAAAGGTATGCAGAGATTTATTTTCTTACAACTTTTCAGTATAGTCTATTAAAATTTGATAATTATTCTTGGTTAATTGTTGAACCTTTGATCCGGAAGTTATGGGTGCGGCTTCGACCTCTCAGTCTCCCTTAATTGGGGGTTATCGGGAGGTGGGGTCGTAACAACGAGCATTTTAATTAATGCAGTGTTTCTGTTTACCGATGGGTTTAGGAAACCCTGCCTCCTTTCATCTCCTATTTGAAGGGGCTTGACGATTGATATCTATATAAGATATTGAGAAAGGTATTTCAATTTATGCTCACGTATGTAAATTTTAGTCGTCACCCTCCTCTTGAGACAAAGGAGAGCACCGCGAAGCTAGTACGTCGCCGCACATAGACTACTCCTTCCTACCAACTTAGGAAGCATGATGTGGAGTTCCAGTCCATCTGTGTGGATGAAGTAGAGACGCAAACACTGAGCCGCCTACATTCAGAGGACGTCAACGACCATCCATACGCACTACGAGTGGTGTACACCACCGCATGAAAGGAGCGCCACCAGATCTTCCACGACACACTCAGAGAATGGGAGAGAAGTATCATTCATATAGGCCAGCAATATTGCACACTATCATGCAGCGGGACATCGCCGGACTTGCTCCGTGATAAGGTAAATCCCACAAACACTCTTTCTGAATACGTTGTTGTCGACGAGATCCTGTTTCGGGTTGCGTGGAATTTTTTTTTTGCTTCTACTACACATGTTTTCTCCACAAAACCCAACAGTGGTATTAGAGCAGCGTCGATCTACGACATATTTAGATTTTTTTCAATATGATCGAATTTTTGTATACTATTTTCTATGTTGCATATGATGCAAATCTAAACCTAATTCCACCTACACCGCATGCTTCTATTTTTGACGTTTCAGAGGGGTCGACTATGAAAAATATTGATTTTCCTAAGTGCACATAAGTAAAATTATGTAGACCTTTTAGGGGCTCTGCCCCTGAGACCCCATGAGGGGCAGCCTCCCCTTGATCCCCACGTAGGGGAGATGCCCCTGTGTACCCCATATAGTTTGCGTGGGAATCAAAAATTTATTTAATGGGGAATGTCCCACATTAAAAGTGCTACAATTTTAATATGTATATACGTATATGTAGATATACCTATGATTTCATACACGCCACCTTTAAAATCTATTTTATGTGGTGAATGCATGCACGGTTATGGCCTAGTTTCCTCTTTTGTGAATGTTGTGAATGAATGTGGATGTCAATCTTGTGGATATGATTGTTTGTGAATTCTATGGTTGTATAATGGTAATATGTGGATCCTTTGTATAAAGTATTTGGCTTGCATGCCGAGCCTCAACTCTTATTTCAAAGTGTAATTAATTCTTTCTATTTATATTTGTACTCATATGATGTAATAGAGATAGGATTAGTTTTAGTCTTTGTAAACTTGATCTAAGGAGGCCACTTGAGGATCCAACTCCAAGGAGCGTCCATGGAGAAAAAACATGAACTTCCAATTCCAAGAAGCAACTTTAAGTTCCAACCTCATGGAGCATCCACAAAGTTGCTCATTGTAATGATGATTCTTATAGGTTGATTCACAAGTGTTGTTGCATGAGATGCATAAGACCTTAGGTGGATCGTAATCCTTTGTTGCTCTAAAGGATTACAATAGTATGGCAATAATCGATGTATTTGTATTTGTGATTGCATGTCTATCGTTTGTGGTTATGGATATAGTAGTATATGATATGTACTATAAGTAAGTGGTGTTTGGATATGTATATGTATTAATAAAACCCCTCAATTGATAATATTAAGCTTTAGTTGCCTTCCATAATGCAAAACACATGAAAATATTGATCAACTATGTGTGGGCACGCCTCCGCGTGGTACACATTCTATCTCGTGAAAGTGTGATGGTGGGTGTGTGGGTCTGCCTCCGCACAGTGCACACTAATGGTGTTGGCTTATGGGTTGGACTTAACTAGGGAACCTTGATAGGATCAAGTACCTAGAGGCACATAGGATCATGGCAAGGAGTTGTGAATGATCACCTATCCAAGAATTTCATATGATGCAATTGGCAAAAGTTTCCTACCTTAGTATTTGGTCTTTGACGTCGACATTGGCTGGGCATTGATCCAATTATTTTGGATCTTGGCTCACTAGAAGGTTGTACATTGCAATCTTCCGAGTTGATAGTGAGGGATATCGATTTGAATAAAATAGTGGGATCATAACTAATTAAAGGCCTAATTAATCTAATTTATCAAATCTTTACAAGTGAAAATGTTTTGGACTAAATGCAAAAAATTTCTTTTGTAGCAATCAAATGACAAACAACACTCACACTGTCTTGTTGCGATCGGTCCTTGACAAGGACAAACTTACCAGAACCAACTTTCAAAATTGGTTTAGGATGCTGAGAATTGTTCTCATGCATGAGTGTAAGCTCTATGTCCTTGAAACACCATAGCCATCAGAACTCACCTCAAATGCACCCAAGGCTGAAAAGGATGCTTACAAGAAGCACCTTGATGATGTCGTGGATGTCAAGTGCCTGATGTTGTGCTCAATGAACTATGAGTTGAAAGAGAAGCATGAGAACATGAATGTCATGGAGATGGTAACACATCTCAAGAACATATATCAACATCAAGCAAGACAAGAGATATATGCTGTCTCCAAGGCTTTGTTCAGGAGCAAGATGAAAGAGGGAGACTCAGTTGACACCCATATACTCACTTTGATTGGGTACGTGGAAAGCCTATCCAAGATGGGATTTCCCCTAGGTTAAGAGTTGGCCACTGATGTGATTCTACAATTGTTGCCTGAATCATATTGTCATTTTGTCATGAACAACATGAACAATCTTGACAAGCTGTTGTCAGAAATGTTGGGCATGTTGAGGACAACTGAAGCACATATGAAGAAAGACAAGCCCAAGTATTTGATGATGATCAACAGGACAAAGGGAAAGTCAAAAGGCAAAGGCAAGGCTAAGAAAGGTTCTAAAGCTGGGTAGAAGCCAAAGTCATATGTGCTCAAAGCTAAATGTGGGATCTCCAAAGAAGGCAATTGTCACCATTATCACCAGGCTGGACATTGGAAAAGAAACTGTCCTCTCTACCTAGAGGAACTGAGGAAGAAGAAGCAGGGGATAGAGATCTCCACTTCAGGTATATATGTTATTGAGATAAAATTAAATACTTCTTCATCATGGGTACTGGATACCAGATGGGAATCTCACATATGTTCAAATATGTAGGATCTGATAAGAAGTAAGCCTTTACGAAAGGGCCAAGTCGAGCTGTGGGTCACTAATGGAGCAAGAGTTGTTGCCACCGTAGTTGGAGTTATTAGTTTATCTTTGCCTACGGGCCTTGTAATTGAATTAGAGAATTGCTATTATGTGCCCATCATTAATAGACATATTATTTCTATATCTTGTATGGACAAGAGTGGATTTGAATTTCCCATTAAGAATGGAATGATTTCTATTTCTAAAGATGAGATCTTTTATGGAAATGCCCCTATGTCTTATGGTATCTACTTGTTAGAGCTTGAGACTAGCATATACAACATAAATACTAAAAGGTAAAACTTGGAAACTTAAACAAAACATACTTATGGCATTGTCATCTTGGGCACATAAACGAGAAGTGCATATCTAGACTCTATAAGGATGGTTATCTAGACTCCTTTGATTTTGAATCATTAGAGACATATGAAGCTTGCTTATTAGGCAAGATGACCAAGACTCCTTTCACTAGACACAGTGAGAGAGCTAGTGATCTGCTAGGGCTCATACATACTGATGTATGTGGACCTTTTAGATCAAATGCTAGAGGAGGCTATCAATACTTCATTACCTTCACTAATGACCTCAGTAGGTATGGCTATGTATATCTTATGAAACACAAGTCAGAAACTCTTGAAATGTTGAAGACTTTCATGAATGAAGTTGAGAATAAACTTTGTAAGTGTATTAAAACACTCTGTTCAAGTCGAGGTGGCAAATACTTAAGCCAAGAGTATGAAGACCTTTTGAGAGACCGTGGTATTGTATCACTATGGACTCCAACTGCTACACCACAACATAATGGTGTGTCAGAAAGAAGGAATCATACATTATTAGACATGGTACGATCCATGATGAGTTCAGCTGAACTTCCAATATCGTTTTGGGGATATGCTGTTGAAACTGTAGCATTTACACTTAACCGTGTACCTTCCAAATCGGTTCAAAAGACACCATATGATATATGGAATGGGAATCATCCCAATTTGTCTATGTTAAAGATTTTGGGATGTGAAGCTTATGTTAGGAGACAATTTTTGGAAAAGCTTGGACCCAAATCTGAAAAATGCTATTTTGTTGGATACCCAAAGGAAACTTGGGGATACTACTTCTATAGATCAACTGACAACAAAGTGTTTGTTGTAAGGATTCATGTATTTCTTGAAAGAATTTATTTTCAAAGGAATCAGTGGAAGGAATGTAGAGCTTGAAGAAGTTCGAGATCAACAAGAAAGCAGAGAATGTGAGGAGGTACATCAGGAACATGAAGACTCACAAACTGTTGTGGAATTTCAAGTTCCAAATGTAACACAGGAACCTCGTAGGTCTAGTAGGACACGACTTGAGACTGAGAGATTTGGATTTCTCATGACTCAATACAATGATGAATTGGGCATAGCAGATGAGACAACTTCCTATCTAGAAGCTACTAAGGGACCAGAATCTAAGAAATGGCTCGAAACCATGAGATAAGAGATGGAATCCATGTACACCAATAAGGTATGGACCTTGGTGGAACCACTCCAAGGGGTAAAACCCATAGGGTGCAAGTGGGTCTTCAAGAAGAAGATCGACATGGAAGGAAATGTTCAAACCGATAAAGGTAGTTTGGTTGCAAAAGGATTCCATCAAATTCAAGGTGTTGATTATGACGAGACCTTCTCACCAGTTTCCATGGTTAAATCTATCAAGATCATACTTCCCATTGCAGCTTATCATGACTATGAGATTTGGTAGATGGATGTTAAAACAACATTCCTTAATGGGAATTTACTCAAGAATGTGTACATGACACAACCTGAGGATTTTATCGATCCAAAGGAAGCCAATAAAGTTTGTAAACTACAAAGGTCAATCTATGCATTGAAGCAAGCCTCTCAGAGATTGAATCTATGTTTTGAAAAATTAGTCAAAAAGTTTGGATTTAGTCAAAATGAAGATGGACCTTGTGTTTACAAAAAGGTTAGTGGGAGCACAGTCATATTTCTCATATTGTATGTGGATGACATACTATAGATGGGAAATGACATCCCTACTCTTCAGACAGTAAAAGGTTGGCTGGGGAAAACCTTCTCTACGAAGGATTTAGGTGAAGCATCCTATATACTAGGAATCAAGATTGATAGAGATAGATCTAGAAGGCTTCTAGGCCTAATCTAGAGCACATACATTGACAAGGTGCTAAAGAGGTTTAGCATGGAGGGTTCTAAGAGAGGTAACTTTCCCATGTTCCATGGGATTCGATCTATAAATCCCAATGCCCTAGTTCATGTGATGAACAGGCATGCATGAGTAAGATTACATATGCATCAACAATTGGATCTATCATATACGTGATGTTATGTACTTGTGTTGACGTGTCGTATGCTTTGAGCATGATGAGTCGGTATCAGTCAGATCTAGGTGAATGGCACTGGACAACCGTAAAGAACATCCTAAAGTACTTGAGAAAGACTAAGGATCAATTCTTGGTATACAGTGGTGAGGAAGAGCTCATGGTAAAAGGTTACACCGATGATAGCTTCCAAACTCACAAAGATGACTATAGATCACAATCTGGATTTGTGTTTTGTCTGAACAATGGTGATGTGAGCTGGAAGACTTCCAAGTAAGAGATGGTTGTGGATTCTACAATAGAGGCTGGATATATTGCCTCATCTAATGGTGTAGAGGAAGCTATGTGTATCAAGAAGTGAATTTATGAACTTGGAGTGGTTCCAAGCGCTAGTGATGCAATTGAGTTGTTTTTTGACAACAATAGGGCAATTGCACAGGCCAAAGAACCAAGATCACACCAACATTCCAAACATATTCTACGATGGTTCCTTCTCATACGAGAGATCGTACAGTGAGGAGATGTGAAGATTTGTAGAGTACCTACAGAAAGCAATGTGGCTGACTCGCTCACAAAAGCACTTTCACAACAGAAACATGACGGACATGTGCGATCACTTGGATTGAGATTCATGAGTTATTGGGTATAAGTGCAAGTGGGAATCTTTTGGTATGTTTGCCCATAAAGACTATCATTTGATGATTGTAATGGGATACTTTGTAAATGATTTGTAATACTACATTGATCATATCAATAAAGGAAAGTTTCCAATCTATATGTGTGTGTTTTATATTGTGAGATGACCATAAAACTTATAGATGTCTACTGAATAATATACTCAATGACATATGCCTTCGGGTTGATGACCTAAATAGTGAGATCATATGTATGCTAAGAGTATTTATTCTTGTTTTATCCCTAATCGATTGTTATTGTGGAAATATCCATAGACATCAATAACACATAAGAATAGAATGGATGTTGGTTGATGGAAGAATCTCATTATCCATGATATGGAGATATCAAACCAAATACATAGATACTTGTTAGAGAATAGTGTATTAGACAAACCCACCTTGAGAGTGGCACACGGATACCATGATTGGTAGATAGAGTCACATATCATAATGATGTGATGATTGTGGTTCTTAGACCTGAAGTCACTACACTTATCACATGTCATTCAGTGTACTTTGACATCATCCACCGTGGTCCTAAATAAGGATTGCCATAAAGATGGTTCTTGGGTGCACTATGACACATGAGGATGATTGTGAGTGATGTAGATGGAATTTTTCCTTCCTACGGGAGTTTGATATTCTGACCACTTGATAAGAAAGACTGAGAAATGCATGGCTATGCTGATGTGAGTCAATATGTGATATTGAGTTTACATATATATCAGATAGTCTGCTCTAGTTCATGGAACATGGATTGAATGTTGAAGAGGATAACCGTTCCATGGATCGAGTTCAATCTGGATATTAGTGACAAAGAAACTTTACAATCACTATAATACCATTCATGAATGATAGGTTAAGTTGTTCTCCAACTTCTCCATTTACTTGGGTGGCAATGAAGTCTTGCTAGATACCAATCATTTCTTGTGACATCATAACATGATTATGGATATCACTTCCAACGTAATTTGGAGCCTACCGGGTCACACACATAAGATGTGTTGGAATAGGAGTATAATTGTGGATTTGATTGGAATTGTTTTGAATCACAATGTTTACTCAAATGTTTATGTAATCTATTAGAATAATATTGGAATATATTAAAATGTTTGAGCCAATTAATTGGAGTGACTGGCTCTAAGTGCAAGTGGGAGTCTTTTGGTATATATTCCCATAGAGCCATCCTGAGCGATTGCATGGAATCATATATTAATTAATCAATTAATATGATTATTTGGTTAATTGATTAATTCCAGAATATTCTAATTAATTCAAGAGCATTTTAATTAATGCAGTGTTTCTGTTTACCGATGGGTTTAGGAAACCCTACCTCCTTTCATTTCCTATTTAAAAGGGCTTGATGGCCGATATCTATATTATATATTGAGAGAGGCTTTTCATTTTACGCTCACATATGTAAACCCTAGTCATCACTATCCTCAGGAGACAAAGGAGAGCACCGCGATGCTAGCACATCACTGCATAGAGACGACTCCTTCCTGTCATCTTAGGAAGCATGATGTGGAGTTCCAATCCATCTGCGTGGACGAAGTAGACACGTAGACGCTGAGATGCCTGCATTCAGAGGACGTCAATGACCATCCATATGCGCTATGAGCGGCGTACACCACCGCATGAAAGGAGTGCCATCAGATCTTCCGACGATGCACTCATTGAACGGGAGAGAAGTACCGTCCGTATAGGTCAACAACGTTGCACACCATCGTGCTGTGGGACATCGCCAAACTTGCTCCGTGATAAGGTATATACCGTGAACACTCTTCTTGATATGTTGTTGTCAACAAGATCCTATTTAGGGTTGTGTGGAAATTTATTTTTGTTGCTTCTTCCATGCATGTTTTCTCCACAATACCCAACAGTTACACCTACAAATACTTACCTTATCAACTTTTGTGTTTTTAGGAGTTTTCCAAATGGATTGTAGTTAGACTCCTTGAGTGTTTATTTTACTTCTTGCAATTTTAAATCCCCTATGAGCATCATCCTATATAAATATAGCTTTCTCAAACCCTAAATAGTGATCTCCGTGAGTTAAAAGAGCATGGGGTGAAAGAATTCATTAGGAGAATGATGGGTGATCAACCCCAGAAAGGAAGATCACCACAGGAAAAACCTGAAAAGGAAGGCATATACAAAACCAAGTCTGGAAAGAAAGGCTAGGAGAGTTTACTACATGGACCAAACCCTAAAGAGAGGGTTTCCCATAAAAAGGCTCCATAAAGAGATGGCACACCATAAAGAGTGAAAGGATACATTTCAAGAAGTTTGAAAGAAAATGTATGTTCAATTTTGTAGTGATTATTGATACTATGGATATTTATGTTGTTACACCTACATTCATATATTTTGTTTCCTCAGATACTCAATATATCACAATGTACTAACCATGTTTTTGTTTCTCACCATTTTAGTTTAAACTATAATTAATCTAAAAGATGGACATCTAGAGAAGAAGGCACCAAAACAAGACTTGCTTAAAGTTATCTTGGTGGATAATAAATACTTTATTGTGGAAATAGTAGTTTTCCATTCCATGCAACTCCCTAGAGTAGATTCTATCTTCATAATGACTCATTTCCATTGAATGCAATTTTGAATTATTATTGGTTATTAGCTAAACCTTGATCATGGAATTATGATAATAACTCTTTCCCTCTCAGTCCACCTTAATTGAGGATAATAGGTGGAGGCGATCTTTAAATTTGGTATTAGAGTCTAGGTTTACCATTTAACCTTTGATAATTAGTAATTTTGAAGAATTCTTTGGATTCCAAGGGAATTATTAGGGCATTTTCTAAAGGTGATGGTGTTTAGAATGGATCATGGCCCCAGGGGCTGGTAAAACATTCCTCTACATCACTAGTCATCTTAGGAGGACTCTCGAGCCACTATACATCATGTCTACCCAAATCAAAATATTTTGCCTGAGGTAAAATCCACCTCTAGGCTTTCTTCTCATCTCATGATTCGTCCCTTATCTACCCCCTCTTCCCTCACAAAATCTTAGGGACCCAAAAACTACTTCCTCTACCCTTCTGAGAATGATGGTTTTGAGCATTACGGTTAAGGCATCCTCCACCAAATTATAATTTAGGAATGTAATCAATACGTAATGGACATAATTTTACAATTTTGTAATGCCCTAAAGCTAAAACTAAGATTATTTATTTTCTTTGAAATAGTATGGCCCACACCAATTTAATCACCATCCTTTAAGACACACAAGACAATACAGATAAGAAGGTATCCTTAGAGAAGAGGAGATCCATGGAAGGTGATCTTCCAAGAAGCAGAAGAGGTTAGACAAGGTCTCTACCAAGAGTGGCCCCAAACTCGATGCCATCCCTTTTAAGATCTCAAATCCTAAAGATGGTCCCTACCCTAAAGGTGAACCCATGATATAAGATGAAACTAGGGGAGAAGGTAACCTTGATTCTGGTGGCATATGCTCTATTGGGAAAGTGGTGATCTACACCACTGAGATGCTCTAGCTGGAACAATAGAAGAAGCTCACTGAGGCCATTTGTGCCCCGCCCTCAAAGACGTCACCAGAGATAAAAATGGTGAACCCCTACATCTCTTCCCTTGTCTTAGAGAAACCATCCTCGACATTGTCAAGATGAACATTGAGAAGTTTTGGGGTGAGAATAAGACAAAAGTCATCAACAAGGCAAATGTTTGGCTCCTAGTTGTGGAGAATGGCTTCCCCATCTTGGAGGTGCAACCCAACAAGAAGGTCCTCTTTTCCGCTCACCTCCTTGAAGGAGCAACAAAACTACAGTGGGAAACTAAATTATTGACTGAGATCTAATTGAGGATCCTATGTCCTGGGTAGATTCCCACACTATTTTCTCCACAAGATTTATTTATAGCTCTACTAAGAAGGAAAAGGAGAAGCAGCTCATGCTTTTCAACCAGGGAAACATGTCAGTGGTGGATTATGCTCGGAGATTCGATCTCCTAGAGCTCTTTGCTTATATGCTAATAGAGGAATGGCGGGTTGATCATTTTGTGGAATACATGCACCCCAACTAAAACTCCATGTTATGGCTAGTAAACACCCAAACTTCACCTAGGCACTCATTTTTGCCTTAGACATGGAAATGATCATCGTGCCTTCTTAGAACCTGCCTAAAGGATATATGGGTTGTACTGAAGGAACTTCTTCCCCAAGAAATGATAACATAAAGGCACTAGTCCATAAAAATGGTAAGGGTAGAAATGGAGGAAAGGGAAGACCCTGTCATGAGAATCGTCACTCATCGCACTAGTGGGAAGAATCACCTTGTCATATGACACCATGAGAAGAAGGTGTGTGATTCTTTTTAACAAGAAGGACACATCTAGTACAAATTTCCTCTACCTAACTAGTGGTTGTACCACCACAGGGGGCAACTCAAGTTGTGGGAGAGTGCTGATAGGACCAAGTCTTCACCATTGATAATGAGGAAGTGAAGGCTAATGCCAACTGACTCATAGAAGGTAACCATCCAAAGAACTCCTTTTCCATCATTCATCATGAAATGCACAGTAGTTTTTACTGTGATATATATGATGTAGGACTACTTGATATCATGGGACATACCGTTAAAGCTTTTTTCGACTTTGATTCTACCAATACTTTTATTTCGCAAAACTTTGCAATTATGCTTTGTTTGTATTTCAAGGACTTAGGGTATGTGTTGGAAGTCACTACCCCTGTAAGGACCTTGATCCATGTTTTGGACTAACTCTATTTTTTTTCTTAAGTGTGATGCTTAGCTCCTTGATCTAATCATCTAAGATGTAACTAGGGCATGTTGGAGGCTTGTGTTCCTTGTTTGATCTAGTTGCTTGATGCTAGTGATTTGTGGAGAGGCTTGGTGCAAACATGCAATTCACCTAGAATAGGGATTGATGTGCAAGTTTGCACCTCTAGAGTGTTTCTTATCTCTGTTGGCATCATCTGGAGAAGAGAGACAAAGTGTTGGGTGCCTTACTTTTAGACTTGGTTGAGTGGTGACATCCTTGGTGATGTTTTGGGCACATGTTTGAGGTGTGCTTTTCTCATAAGAGTGTTGTCTCAGGCTTGAGAGCCTTGGTGAGACCTTGTATCAGTTGGTGGTTGCCTTAAGGAGGCTTGATATCAGTTGAGGGTGTCTTGAGGGACATTCTATCGTTTTTTTGGTACCTTGAGGATCACCATATTGTTTAGTGGTGACTCTAGAGATGTGTTGTATCAATTTGTGACCAAGGGTTTCATCCCTATCGATTTGTGAAGGGGATGGATGAGTGCATCAACCTTGACCTTCCTTGGTGACCAAGTGGGTAAGACATAGATCATATTACCTTGTTTCATTGTGTTACATGTGTCCTTTCTTCTTGTACATGTGTCTTCTAGGGTTCTAATGTAGTTACAACTTCCCATTGATCTCTCTCTCATTAGCCATGTATATATACCCCTGTCTTCTTATGCAAGAGAACCCTTTTAGTGATCCTTGCTTTCTGTCCTTGGTGGCCAACCTTGAGCTTGAAGAGCACTCTCCCTTAGAGCTTGGTGGGAGAGCCAAAATCTCATGGTGCTCTGTTTCATCTTCTTCCTTGGTAATCCATGATTTTCTATCTTTCTTTCTCTCCTTGGTAATCCATGATTTTCCCTCTTGGAGGTGTTGTGCTTGGAGGATCTTCTTCCTCTACCTTGAGTTCATGAGCTTAGAGCTTGACCTTGGAGCTTGGTGGTTGTTCTTGAGGTGGGTTATATAACTCTAAACCTACTTTGTTATTATCACCTTTCTACTTGTTATCTTGCTAGTTGTCCTTAGCTCATTATTCCTTTCTTCTTAGTAGCAATTCTTGGTAGCCTTACGTTCTATTTTTGAGAATAGAACCTTGCTAAGTTGCTGCCACGAGATGCACCGTTCTTTTGCCTTGTTAGTATCGTCATCTTGTGGTAGAAGATGACTAAACCGATATGATATGCTAAATCGATATGCAATGTAATCCGACATGCTAAACTGATATGCTTCATGTTAAACCAATATAACTATTATGATATGGCTTGTTATGATCTAGTGATGACTAGTGAGGAGGAGTGTTAAATCTCTATGCTTTTAATTGAGTATGGATGTCGACATGCATAACCCTAATCTGATATACATATAATCTAACACACATGCAGCCTGATGCACCTAGAGTTGAAGAGGGAAACATCTCCCTTGAGGTTCAACTGATACTACTCTAAACCCTAGTTGCCAATATCTCTTGGTGATCTTTGAGGTTGATACCCTAGTTGTTGGTATGGCCGATATCCCATGATGGTTAAGGTGGTCAATATCTAAAGAGATAATTAGGCCGATACCCTATGAGATTGTATGGCTGATACACTTTCTCATGTACCTCTAAACTGATATCATTTGTGGTTCCCAATACCAAGTGATGATAAACCGATACTTACCTTGAGGTTGGTAGGTCGATACCCTATCTAGGTTGGTTTCCCGATACCTAGGGTTAACTGATACCCTATGTGATGTGTAGTGATGCATTTTGTTGATGTTAGGGTCTCATAGTGATAATATGATATCCTATGGAGTAGTTGTACGTATGATGTGAGGGTTATGTTCCTATACCCCATAACATGTTTTATAATGATAATGAGAAACATGCTTCTATGTCTCATAGCACATCTCATAATAATGCGGAAAGTGATAACCTAAGGGTGGTTGGTGATCCAACCTTGTAAACCCTAATCGAGAGAAGTGAAACCCTAATTGCTATGATGTACAATGTATGATGTAAATGTATAACATGAGTTCTATGAGATGATGATGCTTTGCCTTCTTATTATCAACTTCTAACCATGCAGGTGATACCGAATGATGTACATATCCAGGTATGAGCTATGGAGGTTATGATGTGATGGACATTGGTCCTTGTGATGGACATTGGTCTTTGTGATGGAGACTAGTACTTGTGATGGACATTGGTCCTTGTGATGGACATTGGTTCTTGTAATGGACATTGGTCTTTGTGATGGACATTGGTCCTTGAGATGGACATATAATGAATAAAAGGAATAAAGTGATGATGTGATGAGATCCCACCTACTATGTTTTAGTTTGTTATGGTGATGAGATATGCCCTATTCATGTAGATCTTGTTTAGAGGTTATACATTATAACTTGGTTGATGCTTAAGGATGTTCAAATTGATCTAATTAGTGAAATCCAATAATGTAGTTTTCTTGTGCCATAGAACCATTCCAATGTCAACTTTATTACTAGATGGTGAAATGATTTTAACCCAAAGCGCATATTTTTGAATATGTGGGGGTACAAATTGATGATGTGTGAGACGGCCATGTGTGAGCTGATCTCATTGTGATACGGATGACCATGTCTGAGCCACTCCTTTAGTTAGAATGGCCATGCGTGAGCCTGTTCTTCTAGCACCGTACCTATACCAAGGTGGGATAGTTATGGTTATATGTGTGAATGGCCATATGTGAGACAATCTTGAATCTTGACTATATGTCATTGTTGTAATTGACTAATATGTCTCTACGGTGGTTTCTATTGTGTTGACCAAGAGGTGTGGTGAGGTCGTGGATTCCAGCTCTTCCATTAGACCTTGTATGGCATCAATTTCGACTTATCAAGTGGTCGGTTGGATTTGGGTGGTAAGACTCAAATCCTCGGGGCATAATGAAATATGTAATCAGTCGTGTAGTATAATTGTATAGGATCAAAGATGAAAAGATCGGTTGAGGCTTTTCTTGATCTTTATACAATGTTCCTAATAGAAAATATACATGTTCTTCATATTCCTTTTAAATTATAAATATGTTTCACAATGCAATAGTAATTGCCCTTCCTATTAATAATCATTATCTGCTTCATCTTAGTTGTATTTATACTGCTCCTTAGTTTATCTTATCTGTGATAATAATAGAGTTGGCGGTGAGTTATATCTTCTGCTGATATTTGGAATCTCACCCCATGGGTTTCCCACACCCTTTTTGAGTGGATGATCATGAGGAGGTAGAGATCATGCATAGGAGGTTGAGTAGTAGCCAGAGGGAAGTAGCTAAAAAGGTTGGAGGTTCTACCGGATGTCTTTTGTTGATAGAGTCCTAGAGTCGTCCATCTACACTCGGGTCCTTGGGAACATTTTGTAGATGTTTTGTGGATGCACTATCTTTGTGTGCCCTTTGTATATCATATATGATGGAATCATGTATATATGTTCTGAAACAATGCTTTTGTTACAAGTTTACAACATGCCTTGTGAATTCTTTGAGGCATGAAAGGACTCATGTGCAAAGGTTTTTTCTATATGGTTGTTTTATGAAAAAGGTTTTAATTTTTAGTGTTTTCTGCTAATAAGTTTGTTAATCTTTCTTCCGTAGTTTTGTTTTGAGTAATCTCACTTTGTGTGGCATGGGGCGTCACAACCCCTAGTGATCATATCCTCTCATCCCTTTTATATACACTAGTTTACCCTATTAAATATATGAATAATGAGTTCCTTACCGAATTTATCCTTCTTGATATGAATAATTTTAATTTCTTTATAGGGATGGATTGGCTTTATAACTATGATGCAATTATAGAAAGTAGGTAAAAAATCAAGATAGAGAAGCCAAGTCTTTCACCCTTTACCTTTAGAGGTAGGAAGGGTTCCACCACCATCATGTATGTGTCATCTATGAAAGTGTAATGGGTGGTAGCTAATGGCTGTTTAGCTTTCCTAGCTATAGTGATCGCAATAGAGTAGAAGTTGCAACCCTTAGTGGAAATGGAGTTAGTCAAGGACTATTTTGATATGTTCTTGGATGATTTTCCAAGCATACCTCTAGATAGAGAAGTGTATTTCTCAATAGAGATAGCTCCCGAGACAAACCTAATTTCTAGGACACCTTACAGGATGTCTACCCCCGAGTTGCTTAAATTAAAGAAGCAACTATAGGAATTCCTAGAAAAGGGCTTCATCCAACCCAACACATCCCCATGGGGAGAATCGGTCCTCTTTCTGAAGAAGAAGGATGATGGATCGCTTTGCTTGTCAATAGACTACAGAATGGTAAACTAGACAACCATTAACAATAAGTGTCTCCTACCCCACATACATGACATGTTTGACCAACTCGAAACCGCTTGAGTCTTCCCAAAGATTGAACTAAGATCTAGATACCCCCAACAACAAGATAAGAGTGAAGATATCCCATAAACTACTTTTCAAACCCGCTATGGCCACTACGAGTTTTTGGTTACGCCTTTTGGGTTGTCTAATGCTGCAGTGTGTTCATGAACATCATGAATAGTGTTTTCAAATCCTTCTTTGAAACCTTGTCATAGTGTTCATAGATGACATCCTGGTCTGTTTGGATGACCTTGAACTACATTATGAACACCTATCTAAAGCCCTTGATATCCTAAGAAAGAAATTTTTTTTGGGAAAATTTTGAAATGTGAGTTTCGATTAGATTGAGTTATGTTTCTCAAACACATTCTAACTGGAGGAACCATATCGATGGACCCTTCCAAAGTAGCAACCATTTGAGAATGACAAACACCAAAACCATTCTGAGATTTACAGTTCCCTGGGATTGGCTGCGTATTATTGACGATTCAACATGGAATTCTCAAAGATTATTTTGCCCCTCACCAAGATCACTTGGAAGGATGAGAAGTTTGTTTGGTCCAACCTATGCGAAGCATGATTCCAAGAGTTAAAGGAAAAGCTTACCTTGGCCTAAGTATTGAGCACACCTTTAGGTAATGATGGTTTCACCTAGGCATAAAATATGGGCTTACGATGTGTGTTAGACAAAAACCAGTATGTTGTCACCTTTGCATCCAGAAAGCTCAAGCCTAATGAAGTGAATTATCTGACCCATGATCTGCAACTTGTGGCAGATGTCTATGCCTTGAATATTTGGTGACATTATCTATATGGGGATACCTTTTAAATCTTCAATAACCATAAGATCCTGAAGTACTTGTTGACGTAGACGGTCCTAAACTTACAACAACAATGTCAGATGGACTATCTGAAGGATTTCAATTTTTCCATAGCCTACCATCTTGGTAAGGCCAATGTGGTAGTCGATGCCCTCAGTCAAAATGTCTTCGTTGTGCATCTGGTTTAGTTAACCAATGAAAGATACTAGAAGACTTTTCTAGGTGGACTCCATAGATTTTGGAAGATAGCATTTGTCTGGACATCATCTCAATCAAGTCATACATGTTGACTGATCTTATAACATCCCAGTTAGTCAACACAAAGCTGAAGAAGATGAATGGTTTGATGGCAAAGCCTTGAACACACCTTTCGGTGGGCATGGATGGTGGAAGTTAATATAAAAATCATATTTGGGTTCCCTAGTATTGACCTTTGAGGACTCACTTCCTATAAGAAGCTCATGGATCGAAGTACACTATACACCTCCGCACACCAAAATGTTTGAAGACCTACAACAACACTTTTGGTGGCTAGGAATGAAGTGAGACATAGCCTCATATGTGGCTAGTTGTCTTACATGCCAGATGGTGAAGGCTGAACACCGGTGACCCAGTGGGTTACTACAACCGATTGAGATTCCTGAGTAGAAGTGGGGCCAGATCACCATGGATTTTGTGGTAAGTATTCCCAAGACAAGAAAAGGGCATGATGTTGTATGGGTCATCGCAGGCAACCTAACCAAGTCAATACACTTCCTTACCCTAAAAATCACTTCCAGGTGTCATAACCAACTGAGCTTTACATGAGAGAGATAGTCCATTTTCATGGTGTTACAAGTTCTATTATCTCTAACTCTGACCCCAAGTTCACCTCAAAGTAATGGTCACAAGTCTAATAGGAACTTGATACAAGATTGAAGTTTCATCATAGCCTATCATCCCCAGACTGATGGTTAGTCAGAATGTATGATCCAGGCCCTAGAAGTTCTGTTCAGAGCATGTGTGCTAGATTGGGAACAACAACTACCCTTATTTGAATTTTCTTACAACAATAACTACCAAGCTAGGATTAGGATGCCTCTGTATGAAGCTCTTTATGGGAGGCTATGTCAGTCATCACTTCACTGGGATGATGTCAGTGAGGGGACCTTGATCAGGTCAGTGGAACTACAATTATATGCTAATAAAGTCACTTTGATTAAGAAAAGGCTAACGAGATCCAAGGATTGACATAATTCATACGTTAATGAAAAGCGGTCAGATTTGCACTTCACTATAGGAGGTCATATTTTTGAAAAATCTGACCCCTTAGAGCTATAGCTAAAAATAGAGGAAAATTGAGTCACTGATATGTGGTTCTAGTTGAGGTTCTAGAACGGATTGGTGAGGCCTCTTATATTTTAGATTTATTGACACAATATAGAATGATGCATTATGTGTTCCATATGTCAAATCTGAACCACTATGTGAAGGATCATGCCCATGTGTTGAGAATCAAACCTATAAAGCTCCAAGGAAGGTTTTCATAGCTTGAGTCACATATGATGATCTTTGATTTGAAGCTGAAAGAGATATGAAAAAAAGATTGAGATGATAAAGGTACTTTGGAAACAACGTGGTGAGGTTGAAGGCACATGGGAGCTGAAGACGGACATTGAAAAATCACCCCCAACTTTCTCAATGACTAGTCGAATTTTGATGACAAATTCTTATAAGAGTGAAAGGATGTTATAACCTGGTTTTTACACACACACACACACACACACACACATATATATATATATATATATATATATATATATATATATCTGTGTGTGTGTGTGTGTGTGTGTGTGTGTGTGTGTGTGTATGAGGGGAAGTCAAGAGGCATTCATATTCAGCCTGCCCTTCTCGTGTATAGCATCGCATACAGTTCCTACATAAAAAGTAAACTTGGTTGAACTTGTACCATTACATAGAGGGAAAGGGAAGGGGTGACCCACATGGTCAAGGGGTGGGTTCATATATAAACGAGTCTCCTAATGGTTTTTGAGATGGTACTTAGCTAGGGAATCAACTAAGACAATAAGATCTCTATTAACCTTAATTATCCACATGTTCTTAAAAGCTTCTAACTCCCTCTTGATAAGTTGTTCCCAAGGAGAAAGAACTGGCATGTGATCAACGCAATCTTCTATAGCAGAAACAACTATGGCACTATCAATATTGACTATCACTTGAGTGAAGGCAATAGCTCTGGCTACTTGAAGGGAAAATTGGATAGCCATGAGTTCTACTTCTGCAATCAAGGATGCTCTGATGGTTTTGGCTACTCCGCCACACCATTTCCCAGTAGAGTCAAGGGAAAATACTGCAATTGTCGCCCGGTTCCCATTACTGTTGCATCAGTCATGATAAAATAACTCACATTCGGGAGTTCCATCCAGCCTGGTGGCTCCACACCTTCAGTATGTCCAACATGGACTTGTTGTTTCCAATCCTCAGTTGCACTATATCATAATGAATCAATCTGGAGGAGCTGCCTTTCATTGCTCACATGGATATTTTCAAAGACTGCCATATTTCTTGCTTTCCATATCACCCAGTAGATGATAGAAAATTTTGCACTGTGCTCATTGCTGCCTTTCATGTTTAGTTTAAGCAACTCCTCAACATTGGTACATGCATGAGTTCAAGAAGTGCCTGGAAATTCCTAGTTTTATCCATACATCCATAACATGCGGGCACAAGTAAAGTGCATGCAATGTGCTTTCTTCATCACATTCAC